>CM046468.1:2406429-3669681 GCA_025506415.1 Flaveria robusta
CGTAATTCCTTTCTCGTGTATCATGTAATTTTTTTGCGAATACTTAATGCACAAATGTGTACTCACACACTTTTGAGTGAAATACAAGCAAAATTTAAGTTACTTGGTCGTGAGATAGTGATTTGACTTCTTGTTTATTAATCACACATTGAGGTTCATCTTTAACGACAAATACTTTTATTCCGACCTATAGTTGATGCTAGATACGTTTTGTGTAAATACAAGTTTTTTTTTTGGTCCTTTGCAACTTCTATCCTTTTTGGTGCTCAATAAAGAATTCTATGGATGGAGAGGTGTCATTTGAATTTGTTTTAGTGTATTTTGTAGTCATGTGTGTCTGTGGATGCCGGTTGAGTGTCTTCGTTGAGTTTGGGCTAATTTGAAATGATTAAAATAGTGATTTTGTCTAGTCATGTGTTTGGTTTTAACTATAGGTACAACTATTTCACTTGTGATATATTACTGTGCTTTTTAGATTTATATGCTTAGATTTGATTTAATTAGTTCAAGAGTGTGTTCAAAATGCTTGAGAATCCAAACAAAATTGAATTGGACGTTACTTGAAGAAAAATCAATACACGCGAGATCTATTGCTACTTAACATTCTTATATATGTAATTCCTTTCTCGTGTATCATGTAATGTTTTTGCGAATACTTAATGCACAAATGTGTACTCACACACTTTTGAGTGAAATACAACCAAAATTTAAGTTACTTGGTCGTGAGATAGTGATTTGACTTCTTGTTTATTAATCACACATTGAGGTTCATCTTTAACGACAAATACTTTTATTCCGCATCTATAGTTTGATGCTAGATACGTGTTGTGTAAATACAAGTTGTTTTTTGGTCCTTTGCAACTTCTATCCTCTTTAGTGCTGAATAAAGTATTATATGGATGGAGAGGTGTCATTTGTTTGTTTTAGTTGATTTTTAGGCATGTGTGCTTGTGGATGCCGGTTGAGTGTTTGGTTGAGTTTGGGCTAATTTGAAACGATTAAAATAGTGATTTGTCTAGTCATGTGTTTGGTTTTTAACTATAGGTACAACTGTTTCACTTGTGATATATTAGTGTGCTTTAACTCATTTTATGCTTGGATTTGATTTAATTAGTTCAAGAGTGTGTTCAAAATGCTTGAGAATCCAACAAATGGAATTGGACGTTACTTGAAGAAAAATCATACATGCGAGATCTATTGCTATTTAACGTTCTTATATACGTAATTCCTTTCTCGTGTATCATGTAAAGTTTTTGCGAATACTTAATGCACAAATGTGTACTCGCACACTTTTGAGTGAAATACAAACAAAATAAGTTACTTGGTCGTGAGATAGTGATTTGACTTCTTGTTATTGATCACACATTGAAGTTCATTTTTAACGACAAATACTTTTATTCCGCACCTATAGTTTGATGCTAGATACGTGTTGAGTCAATACAAGTTGTTTTTTGGCCCTTTGCAACTTCAATCCTTTTTAGTGCTCAATAAAGGATTCTATGGACGGAGAGGTGTCATTTAGATTTGTTTTAGTGGATTTTGTAGGCATGTGTGTTTGAGGATGCCGGTTGAGTGTTTTGGATGAGTTTGGGCTAGTTTGGATCGATTAAAATAGTGATTTGTCTAGTCATGTGTTTGGTTTTAACTATAGATACAACCGTTTCGATTTTGATATATTAGTGTGCTTTAACTGATTTATCTACTTGTATTTGATTTAATTAGTTCTAGAGTGATTTCAAAATGCTTAAGAATCCAAACAACACGGGATTCGACGTTACTCGAAGAAAAATCAATACATGCGAGATCTATTGCTATTTAACGTTCTTACATACGTAATTGCTTTCTCGTGTATCATGTAAAGTTTTTGCGAATACTTTAATGCACAAATGTTTACTCCCACACTTTTGAGTGAAATACAAGCAAAATATATGTTACTTGGACGTGTGACAGTGATTTGACTTCTTGTTTATTGATCACACATTGAGGTTCATCTTTCACGACAAATACTTTTATTCCGCACCTATAGTTTGATGCTAGATACGTGTTGAGTAAATACAAGTTGTTTTTTGGTCCTTTGCAACTTCATATCCTTTTTGGTGCTCAATAAAGTATTCTATGGATGGAGAGGTGTCATTTGGATTTGTTTTTGTGGATTTTGTAGGCATGTCTGTTTGGGGATGCCGGTTGAGTGTTTTGGTTGAGTTTGGGCTAGTTTGGAACGATTAAAATAGGGCTCTGTCGGGTCATGTGTTTGGTTTTAACTATAGATACAACTGTTTCACTTGTGATATATTAGTGTGCTTTAACTGATTTATATGCTTGGATTTGATTTAATTAGTTCAAGAGTGTGTTCAAAATGCTTGAGAATCCAAACAAAATGGAATTGGGCGTTACTTGAAGAAAAATCAATACATGCGAGATCTATTGCTATTTAATGTTCTTATATACGTAATTCCTTTATCGTGTATCATGTATTGTTTTTGTGAATACTTAATGCACAAATGTGTACGCGCACACTTTTGAGTGAAATACAAGCAAAATTTAAATTACTTGGTCGTGAGATAATGATTTGACTTCTTGTTTATTGATCACACATTGAGGTTCATCTTTCATGACAAATACTTTTATTCCGCACCTATAGTTTGATGCTAGATACGCGTTGAGTAAATACAAGTTGTTTTTTGGTCCTTTGCAACTTCAATCCTTTTTAGTGCTCAATAAAAGATTCTATGGATGGAGAGGTGTAATTTGGATTTGTTTTTGTGGATTTTGTAGGCATGTGTGTTTGGGGATGCCGGTTGAGTGTTTTGGTTGAGTTTGGGCTAGTTTGGAACGATTAAAATAGGGCTTTGTCGAGTCATGTGTTTAGTTTTAACTATAGATACAACTGTTTCACTTGTGATATATTAGTGTGCTTTAACTGATTTATATGCTTGGATTTGATTTAATTAGTTCAAGAGTGTGTTCAAAATGCTTGAGAATCCAGACAAAATGGAATTGGGCGTTACTTGAAGAAAAATCAATACATGCGAGATCTATTGTTACTTAACGTTCTTATATACGTAATTCCTTTCTCGTGTATCATGTAATGTTTTTGCGAATACTTAATGCTTAAATGTGTACTCGCACACTTTTGAGTGAACTACAAGCAAAATTTAAGTTACTTGGTCGTGAGATAGTGATTTGACTTCTTGTTTATCGATCACACATTGAGGTTCATCTTTAACGACAAATACTTTTATTCCGCACCTATAGTTTGATGCTAGATACGTGTTGTGTAAATACAAGTTGTTTTTTGATCCTTTGCAACTTCTATCCTTTTTAGTGCTCAATAAAGGATTCTATGGATGGAGAGGTGTCATTTCGATTTGTTTTAGTGGATTTTGTAGGCATGTGTGCTTGTGGATGCCGGTTGAGTGTTTTGGTTGAGTTTGGGCTAATTTGAAACGATTAAAATAATGATTTGTCTAGTCATGTGTTTGGTTTTAACTATAGGTACAACTGTTTCACTTGTGATATATTAGTGTGCTTTAACTGATTTATATTCTTGGATTTGATTTAATTAGTTCAAGAGTGTGTTCAAAATGCTTGAGAATCTAAACAAAATGGAATTGGACGTTACTTGAAGAAAAATCAATACATGCGAGATCTATTGCTACTTAACATTCTTATATACGTAATTCCTTTATCGTGTATCATGTAATGTTTTTGCGAATACTTAATGCACAAATGTGTACTCGCACACTTTTGAGTGAAATACAATCAAAATTTAAGTTACCTTGTCGTGAGATAGTGATTTGACTTCTTGTTTATTGATCACACATTGAGGTTCATCTGTAACGACAAATACTTTTATTCCGCACCTATAGTTTGATGCTAGATACGTGTTGTGTAAATACAAGTTGTTTTTTTGTCCTTTGCAACTTCTATCATTTTTAGTGCTAAATAAAGTATTCTATGGATGGAGAGGTGTCATTTGGATTTGTTTTAGTGGATTTTGTAGGCATGTGTGTTTGTGGATGCCGGTTGAGTGTTTTGGTTGAGTTTGGGCTAATTTGAAACGATTAAAATAGTGATTTATCTAGTCATGTGTTTGGTTTTAACTGTAGGTACAACTGTTTCACTTGTGATATATTAGTATGCTTTAACTGATTTATATGCTTGGATTTGATTTAAGTAGTTCAAGAGTGTGTTCAAAATGCTTGAGAATCCAAACAAAATGGAATTGGACATTACTTGAAGAAAAATCAATACATGCGAGATCTATTACTACTTAACATTCTTATATACGTAATTCCTTTATCGTGAATCATGAAATGTTTTTGCGAATACTTAATGCACAAATGTGTACTCGCACACTTTTGAGTGAAATACAAGCAAAATTTAAGTTACTTGGTCGTGAGATAGTGATTTGACTTCTTGTTTATTGATCACACATTGAGGTTCATCTTTAACGACAAATACTTTTATTCCGCACCTATAGTTTGATGCTAGATACGTGTTGTGTAAATACAAGTTGTTTTTTGGTCCTTTGCAACTTCTATCCTTTTTAGTGCTCAATAAAGGATTCTATGGATGGAGAGGTGTCATTTCGATTTGTTTTAGTGGATTTTGTAGGCATGTGTGTTTGTGGATGCCGGTTGAGAGTTTTGGTTTTGTTTGGGCTAGTTTGGAACGATTAAAATAGTGATTTGTCGGGTCATGTGTTTGGTTTTAACAAAAGATACAACTGTTTCACTTGTAATATATTAGTGTGCTTTAACTAATATATATGCTTGGATTTGATTTAATTAGTTCAAGAGTGTGTTCAAAATGCTGGAGAATCCAAAGAAAATGGAATTGGACGTTACTTGAAGAAAAATCAATACATGCGAGATCTATTGCTATTTAATGTTCTTATATACGTAATTCGTTTCTCGAGTATCATGTAATGTTTTTGCGAATACTTTAGTGCACAAAAGTATACTCGCACACTTTTGAGTGAGATACAAACATAATATAAGTTACTTGGTCGTGTGATAGTGATTTGACTTCTTATTTATTGATCACACATTGAGGTTCATCTTTAACGACAAATACTTTTATTCCGCACCTATAGTTTGATGCTAGATACGTGTTGAGTAAATACAAGTTGTTTTTTGGCCCTTTGCAACTTCAATCCTTTTTAGTGCTCAATAAAGGATTCTATGGATGGAGAGGTGTCATTTGGATTTGTTTTAGTGGATTTTGTAGGCATGTGTGTTTGAGGATGCCGGTTGAGTGTTTTGGATGAGTTTGGGCTAGTTTGGATCGATTAAAATAGTGATTTGTCTAATCATGTGTTTGGTTTCAACTATAGATACAACCGTTTCGATTTTGATATATTAGTGTGTTTTAACTGATTTATCTACTTGTATTTGATTTAATTAGCTCTAGAGTGTTTTCAAAATGCTTGAGAATCCAAACAACACGGGATTCGACGTTACTCAAAGAAAAATTAATACATGCGAGATCTATTGCTATTTAACGTTCTTACATACGTAATTGCTTTCTCGTGTATCATGTAAAGTTTTTGCGAATATTTTAATGCACAAATGCGTACTCGCACACTTTTGAGTGAAAAACAAGCAGAAGATAAGTTGGTCGTTTGATAGTGATTTGACTTCTTGTTTATTGATCACTCATTAGGAGTCATTATTAACGACAAATACTTTTATTCCACACCTATAGTTTAATGGTAGATACATGTTGAGTAAATACAAATCGTTTCTTGGTCCTTTGCAACTTTAATCCTTTTTAGTGTTCAATAAAGGATTCTACGGACGGAGAGGTGTCATTTGGATTTGTTTTAGTGGATTTTGTAGGCATGTGTGTTTGAGGATGCCGGTTGCGTGTTTTAGATGAGTTTGGGCTAGTTTGGATCGATTAAAATAGTGATTTGTCTGATCATGTGTTTGGTTTTAACTATAGATACAACCATTTCGATTTTGATATATTAGTGTGCTTTAACTGTTTTATATACTTGTATTTGATTTTATTAGTTCAAGAGTGTTTTCAAAATGCTTGAGAATCCAAACAACACAGGATTCGACTTTACTCGAAGAAAAATCAATACATGCGAGATCTATTGCTACTTAACGTTCTTATATACGTAATTGCTTTCTCACGTATCATGAAAGTTTTTTTGAATACTTTAATGCACAAATGTGTACTCGCACACTTTTGAGTGAAATACAATCAAAATATAAGTTACTTGGACGTGTATAGTGATTTGACTTCTTGTTTATTGATCACACATTGTGGTTCATCTTTAACGACAAGTACTTTTATTCCGTGCCTATAGTTTGATGCTAGATACGTGTTGTGTAAATACAAGTTGTTTTTTGGTCCTTTGCGACTTCTATCCTTATTAGTGCTCAATAAGGGATTCTATGGATGGAGAGGTATCATTTGGATTTGTTTTAGTGGATTTTGCAGGCATGTGTGTTTGTGGATGCCGGTTGCGTGTTTTTGTTGAGTTTGGGCTAGTTTGGAACGATTAAAATAGTGATTTGTCGGATCATGTGTTTTGTTTTAACTATAGATACAATTGTTTCACTTGATTTAATTAGTTCAAGAGTGTGTTCAAAATGCTTGAGAATCCAAACAAAATGGAATTCGACGTTACTTGAAAAAAAATCAATACATGCGAGATCTATTGCTACTTAACATTCTTACATACGTAATTCTTTTCGCGTGTATCATGTAATGTTTTTGCGAATACTTAATGCACAAATGTGTACTCGCACACTTTTGAGTGAAATACAAGCAAAACTTAAGTTACTTGGTCGTGAGATAGTGATTTGACTTCTTGTTTATTGATCACACATTGAGGTTAATCTTTAACGACAAATACTTTTATTCCGTGCCTATAGTTTGATGCTAGATACGTTTTGTGTAAATACAAGTTGTTTTTTGGTCCTTTGCAACTTCTATCCTTTTTAGTGCTCAATAAGGGATTCTATGGATGGAGAGGTATCATTTGGATTTGTTTTAGTGGATTTTGCAGGCATGTGTGTTTGTGGATGCCGGTTGAGTGTTTTGGTTGAGTTTGTACTAGTTTGGAAAGATTAAAATAGTGATTTGTCTGGTCATGTGTTTGGTTTATACTATAGATACAACTGTTTCACTAGTGATATATTAGTGTACTTTAACTGATTTATATGCTTGGATTTGATTTAATTAGTTCAAGAGTGTGTTCAAAATGCTTGAGAATCCAAACAACATGTGGTTGGACGTTACTTGTAGAAAAATCAATACAAGCGAGATCTATTGCTATTTAACGTTCTTATATACGTAATTCCTTTCTCGTGTATCATGTAAGGTTTTTGTGAATGCTTTAATGCACAAATGTGTACTTGCACACATTTGAGTGAAATACTAGGATAATATAAGTTACTTGGTCGTGTGATAAAGATTTGACTTCTTGTTTATTGATCACACATTGATGTTTATCTTTAACGACAAATACTTTTATTCCGTACCTATAGTTTGATGCTAGATACTTGTTGTGTAAATAAATGTTGTTTTTTGGTCCTTTGCATCTTCTATACTTTTTAGTGCTCAATAAAAGATTCTATGGATGGAGAGGTGTCATTTGGATTTGTTTTAGTGGATTTTGTAGGCATGTGTGTTTGTGGATGCCGGTTGAGTGTTTTGGTTGAGTTTGGGCTAATTTGAAACCATTAGAATAGTGATTTGTCTAGTCATGTGTTTGGTTTTAACTATAGGTACAACTGTTTCACTTGTGATATATTAGTGCGCTTTAACTGATTTATATGCTTGGATTTGATTTAATTAGTTCAAGAGTGTGTTCAAAATGCTTGAGAATCCAAACAACATGGGATTGGACGTTACTTGAAAAAAAATAATACATGCGATATCTATTGCTATTTAACGTTCTTATATACGTAATTCTTTTCTCGTGTATCATGCAAAGTATTTCCGAATACTTTAATGCACAAATGTGTACTTCCACACTTTTGAGTGAAAAACAAGCAAAAGATAAGTTACTTGGTCGTTTGATAGTGATTTGACTTCTTGTTTATTGATCACACAATGAGATTCATCTTTAACGACAAATACTTTTATTCCGCACCTATAGTTTAATGCTAGATACATGTTGAGTAAATACAAACTGTTTCTTGGTCCTTTGCAACTTCAATCCTTTTTAGTGTTCAATAAAAGATTCTATGGACGGAGAGGTGTCATTTGGATTTGTTTTAGTGGATTTTATAGGCATGTGTGTTTGAGGATACTGGTTGAGTGTTTTGGTTGAGTTTGGGCTAGTTTGGAACGATTAAAATAGTGATTTGCCTGGTCATGTGTTTGGTTTTATCTGTAGATACAACAGTTTCACTTGTGATATATTAGTGTGCTTTAACTGATTTATATGATTGGATTTGATTTACTTAGTTCATGAGTTTGTTTAAAATGCTTGAGAATCCAAACAACATGGGATTGGACGTTACTTGAAGAAAAATCAATACATGCGAGATATATTGCTATTTAACGTTTTTATATACGTAATTCCTTTCTCTTGTATCATGTACTGTTTTTTGAATACTTTAATACACAAATGTATACTCGCACACTTTGAGTGAAATACAGCAAAATATAAGCTACTTGGTCGTGTGATAGTGATTTGACTTCTTATTTATTAATCACACATTGATGTTCATCTTTGACGACAAATACTTTTATTCCACACCTATAGTTTGATGCTAGATACGTGTTGAGTAAATACAAGTTGTTTTTTGGTTCTTTGCAACTTCAATCCTTTTTAGTGCTCAATAAATGATTCTATGGATGGAGAGGTGTCATTTGGATTTGTTTTAGTGGATTTTGCAGGCATGTGTGTTTGGAGATGCCGGTTGAGTGTTTTGGATGAGTTTGGACTAGTTTGGAACAATTAAATAGTGATTTGTCTGGTCATGTGTTTGGTTTTAACTATAGATACAACTGTTTCAAAAGTGATATATTAATGTCCTTTAACTGATTTATATACTTGGATTTGATTTAATTAGTTCAAGAGTGTGTTCAAAATGCTTGAGAATCCAAACAACATGTGATTGGACGTTACTTGAAGAAAAATCAATACAAGCGAGATCTATTGCTATTTAACGTTCTTATATACGTAATTCCTTTATCATGTATCATGTAAAGTTTTTGTGAATGCTTTAATGCACAAATGTGTACCTGCCACATTTGAGTGAAATACTAGCAAAATATAAGTTACTTGGTCGTGTGATAAAGATTTGACTTCTTGTTTATTAATCACACATTGATGTTCATCTTTAACGACAAATACTTTCAATTCCGCACCTATAGTTTGATGCTAGATACGTGTTGAGTAAATACAAGTTGTTTTTTGGTCCTTTGCAACTTCAATACTTTTTAGTGCTCAATAAAGGATTCAATGGATGGAGAGGTGTCATTTGGTTTTGTTTTAGTGGATTTTATAGGCATGTGTGTTTGAGGATACTGGTTGAGTTTGGGATAGTTTGGAACGATTAAAATAGTGATTTGCCTGGTCATGTGTTTGGTTTTATCTGTAGATACAACAGTTTCACTTGTGATATATTAGTGTGCTTTAACTGATTTATATGATTGGATTTGATTTACTTAGTTCATGAGTTTGTTCAAAATGCTTGAGAATCCAAACAACATGGGATTGGACGTTACTTGAAGAAAAATCAATACATGCGAGATATATTGCTATTTAACGTTTTTATATACGTAATTCCTTTCTCTTGTATCATGTACTGTTTTTCCGAATACTTTAATACACAAATGTATACTCGCACACTTTTGAGTGAAATACAAGCAAAATATAAGTTACTTGGTCGTGTGATAGTGATTTGACTTCTTATTTATTAATCACACATTGATGTTCATCTTTGACGACAAATACTTTTATTCCACACCTATAGTTTGATGCTAGATACGTGTTGAGTAAATACAAGTTGTTTTTTGGTTCTTTGCAACTTCAATCCTTTTTAGTGCTCAATAAATGATTCTATGGATGGAGAGGTGTCATTTGGATTTGTTTTAGTGGATTTTGCAGGCATGTGTGTTTGGAGATGCCGGTTGAGTGTTTTGGATGAGTTTGGACTAGTTTGGAACAATTAAAATAGTGATTTGTCTGGTCATGTGTTTGGTTTAAACTATAGATACAACTGTTTCAAAAGTGATATATTAATGTCCTTTAACTGATTTATATACTTGGATTTGATTTAATTAGTTCAAGAGTGTGTTCAAAATGCTTGAGAATCCAAACAACATGTGATTGGACGTTACTTGAAGAAAAATCAATACAAGCGAGATCTATTGCTATTTAACGTTCTTATATACGTAATTCCTTTATCATGTATCATGTAAAGTTTTTGTGAATGCTTTAATGCACAAATATGTACCTGCACACATTTGAGTGAAATACTAGCAAAATATAAGTTACTTGGTCGTGTGATAAAGATTTGACTTCTTGTTTATTAATCACACATTGATGTTCATCTTTAACGACAAATACTTTCAATTCCGCACCTATAGTTTGATGCTAGATACGTGTTGAGTAAATACAAGTTGTTTTTTGGTCCTTTGCAACTTCAATACTTTTTAGTGCTCAATAAAGGATTCAATGGATGGAGAGGTGTCATTTGGTTTTGTTTTAGTGGATTTTATAGGCATGTGTGTTTGAGGATACTGGTTGAGTTTGGGATAGTTTGGAACGATTAAAATAGTGATTTGCCTGGTCATGTGTTTGGTTTTATCTGTAGATACAGCAGTTTCACTTGTGATATATTAGTGTGCTTTAACTGATTTATATGATTGGATTTGATTTACTTAGTTCATGAGTTTGTTCAAAATGCTTGAGAATCCAAACAACATGGGATTGGACGTTACTTGAAGAAAAATCAATACATGCGAGATATATTGCTATTTAACGTTTTTATATACGTAATTCCTTTCTCTTGTATCATGTACTGTTTTTCCGAATACTTTAATACACAAATGTATACTCGCACACTTTTGAGTGAAATACAAGCAAAATATAAGTTACTTGGTCGTGTGATAGTGATTTGACTTCTTATTTATTAATCACACATTGATGTTCATCTTTGACGACAAATACTTTTATTCCACACCTATAGTTTGATGCTAGATACGTGTTGAGTAAATACAAGTTGTTTTTTGGTTCTTTGCAACTTCAATCCTTTTTAGTGCTCAATAAATGATTCTATGGATGGAGAGGTGTCATTTGGATTTGTTTTAGTGGATTTTGCAGGCATGTGTGTTTGGAGATGCCGGTTGAGTGTTTTGGATGAGTTTGGACTAGTTTGGAACAATTAAAATAGTGATTTGTCTGGTCATGTGTTTGGTTTAAACTATAGATACAACTGTTTCACTAGTGATATATTAATGTCCTTTAACTGATTTATATGCTTGGATTTGATTTAATTAGTTCAAGAGTGTGTTCAAAATGCTTGAGAATCCAAACAACATGTGATTGGACGTTACTTGAAGAAAAATCAATACAAGCGAGATCTATTGCTATTTAACGTTCTTATATACGTAATTCCTTTCTCATGTATCATGTAAAGTTTTTGTGAATGCTTTAATGCACAAATATGTACCTGCACACATTTGAGTGAAATACTAGCAAAATATAAGTTACTTGGTCGTGTGATAAAGATTTGACTTCTTGTTTATTAATCACACATTGATGTTCATCTTTAACGACAAATACTTTCAATTCCGCACCTATAGTTTGATGCTAGATACGTGTTGAGTAAATACAAGTTGTTTTTTGGTCCTTTGCAACTTCAATACTTTTTAGTGCTCAATAAAGGATTCAATGGATGGAGAGGTGTCATTTGGATTTGTTTTAGTGGATTTTGTAGGTAGGTGTGTTTGTGGATACCGGTTGAGTGTTTTGGTTGAGTTTGGGCTAGTCTGGAATGATTAAAATAGTGATTTGTCGGGTCATGTGTTTGGTTTTAACTATAGAAACAACTGTTTCACTTGATTTAATTAGTTCAAGAGTGTGTTCAAAATGCTCGAGAATCCAAACAAAATGGAATTGGACGTTACTTGAAGAAAAATCAATACATGCGAGATCTATTGCTACTTAACGTTCTTATATACGTAATTCCTTTCTAGTGTATCATGTAATGTTTTTGCGAATACTTAATGCACAAATGTGTACTCGCACACTTTTGAGTGAAATACAAGTAAAATTTTAGTTATTTGGTCGTGGGATTGTGATTTGACTTCTTGTTTATTGATCACACATTGAGGTTTATCTTTAACGACAAATACTTTTATTTCGTACCTTTAGTTTGATGCTAGATACTTGTTGTGTAAATAAAAGTTGTTTTTTGGTCCTTTGCAACTTCTATACTTTTCAGTGCTCAATAAAAGATTCTATGGATGGAGAGGTGTCATTTGAATTTGTTTTAGTGGATTTTGTAGGCATGTGTGTTCGTGGATGCCGGTTGAGTGTTTTGGTTGAGTTTGGGCTAATTTGAAACGATTAGAATAGTGATTTGTCTAGCCATGCGTTTGGTTTTAACTATAGGTACAACTGTTTCACTTGTGATATATTAGTGTGCTTTAACTGATTTATATGCTTGGATTTGATTTAATTAGTTCAAGAGTGTGTTCAAAATGCTTGAGAATCCAAACAACATGGGATTGGACGTTAATTGAAGAAAAATCAATACATGCGAGATATATTGCTATTTAACGTTTTTATATACGTAATTCCTTTCTCGTGTATCATGTAATGTTTTTCCGAATACTTTAATGCACAAATGTATACTCGCACACTTTTGAGTGAAATACAAGCAAAATATAAGTTACTTGGCCGTGTGATAGTGATTTGACTTCTTATTTATTAATCACACATTGATGTTCATCTTTGACGACAAATACTTTTATTCCACACCTATAGTTTGATGCTAGATACGTGTTGAGTAAATACAAGTTGTTTTTTGGTTCTTTGCAACTTCAATCCTTTTTAGTGCTCAATAAATGATTCTATGGATGGAGAGGTGTCATTTGGATTTGTTTTAGTGGATTTTGTAGGCATGTGTGTTTGGAGATGCCTGTTGAGTGTTTTGGATGAGTTTGGACTAGTTTGGAAAGATTAAAATAGTGATTTGTCTGGTCATGTGTTTGGTTTATACTATAGATACAACTGTTTCACTAGTGATATATTAGTGGACTTTAACTGATTTATATGCTTGGATTTGATTTAATTAGTTCAAGAGTGTGTTCAAAATGCTTGAGAATCCAAACAACATGTGGTTGGACGTTACTTGTAGAAAAATCAATACAAGCGAGATCTGTTGCTATTTAACGTTCTTATATACGTAATTCCTTTCTCGTGTATCATGTAAGGTTTTTGTGAATGCTTTAATGCACAAATGTGTACCTGCACACATTTGAGTGAAATACTAGGATAATATAAGTTACTTGGTCGTGTGATAAAGATTTGACTTCTTGTTTATTGATCACACATTGATGTTTATCTTTAACGACAAATACTTTTATTCCGTGCCTATAGTTTGATGCTAGATACTTGTTCTGTAAATAAAAGTTGTTTTTTGGTCCTTTGCATCTTCTATACTTTTTAGTGCTCAATAAAAGATTCTATGGATGGAGAGGTGCATTTGGATTTGTTTTAGTGGATTTTGTAGGCATGTATGTTTGTGGATGCCGGTTGAGTGTTTTGGTTGAGTTTGGGCTAATTTGAAACGATTAGAATAGTGATTTGTCTAGTCATGTGTTTGGTTTTAACTATAGGTACAACTGTTTCACTTGTGATGCATTAGTGTGCTTTAACTGATTTATATGCTTGGATTTGATTTAATTAGTTCAAGAGTGTGTTCAAAATGCTTGAGAATCCAAACAACATGGGATTGGACGTTACTTGAAAAAAAATAATACATGCGATATCTATTGCTATTTAACGTTCTTATATACGTAATTCTTTTCTCGTGTATCATGCAAAGTATTTGCGAATACTTTAATGCACAAATGTGTACTTCCACACTTTTGAGTGAAAAACAAGCAAAAGATAAGTTACTTGGTCGTTTGATAGTGATTTGACTTCTTGTTTATTGATCACACAATGAGATTCATCTTTAACGACAAATACTTTTATTCCGCACCTATAGTTTAATGCTAGATACATGTTGAGTAAATACAAATTGTTTCTTGGTCCTTTGCAACTTCAATCCTTTTTAGTGTTCAATAAAAGATTCTATGGACGGAGAGGTGTCATTTGGATTTGTTTTAGTGGATTTTATAGGCATGTGTGTTTGAGGATACTGGTTGAGTTTGGGCTAGTTTGGAACGATTAAAATAGTGATTTGCTTGGTCATGTGTTTGGTTTTATCTTTAGATACAACAGTTTCACTTGTGATATATTAGTGTGCTTTAACTGATTTATATGATTGGATTTGATTTACTTAGTTCATGAGTTTGTTCAAAATGCTTGAGAATCCAAACAACATGGGATTGGACGTTACTTGAAGAAAAATCAATACATGCGAGATATATTGCTATTTAACGTTTTTATATACGTAATTCCTTTCTCTTGTATCATGTACTGTTTTTCCGAATACTTTAATACACAAATGTATACTCGCACACTTTTTGTGTGAAATACAAGCAAAATATAAGTTACTTGGTCGTGCGATAGTGATTTGACTTCTTATTTATTAATCACACATTGATGTTCATCTTTGACGACAAATGCTTTTATTCCACACCTATAGTTTGATGCTAGATACGTGTTGAGTAAATACAAGTTGTTTTTTGGTTCTTTGCAACTTCAATACTTTTTAGTGCTCAATAAATGATTCTATGGATGGAGAGGTGTCATTTGTATTTGTTTTAGTGGATTTTGCAGGCATGTGTGTTTGGAGATGCCGGTTGAGTGTTTTGGATGAATTTGGACTAGTTTGGAACAATTAAAATAGTGATTTGTCTGGTCATGTGTTTGGTTTAAACTATAGATACAACTGTTTCACTAGTGATATATTAATGTCCTTTAACTGATTTATATGCTTGGATTTGATTTAATTAGTTCAAGAGTGTGTTCAAAATGCTTGAGAATCCAAACAACATGTGATTGGACGTTACTTGAAGAAAAATCAATACAAGCGAGATCTATTGCTATTTAACGTTCTTATATACGTAATTCCTTTCTCATGTATCATGTAAAGTTTTTGTGAATGCTTTAATGCACAAATATGTACCTGCACACATTTGAGTGAAATACTAGCAAAATATAAGTTACTTGGTCGTGTGATAAAGATTTGACTTCTTGTTTATTAATCACACATTGATGTTCATCTTTAACGACAAATACTTTCAATTCCGCACCTATAGTTTGATGCTAGGTACGTGTTGAGTAAATACAAGTTGTTTTTTGGTCCTTTGCAACTTCAATACTTTTTAGTGCTCAATAAAGGATTCAAAGGATGGAGAGGTGTCATTTGGATTTGTTTTAGTGGATTTTGTAGGTAGGTGTGTTTGTGGATACCGGTTGAGTGTTTTGGTTGAGTTTGGGATAGTCTGGAATGATTAAAATAGTGATTTGTCGGGTCATGTGTTTGGTTTTAACTATAGAAACAACTGTTTCACTTGATTTAATTAGTTCAAGAGTGTGTTCAAAATGCTTGAGAATCCAAACAAAATGGAATTGGACGTTACTTGAAGAAAAATCAATACATGCGAGATCTATTGCTACTTAACGTTCTTATATACGTAATTCCTTTCTAGTGTATCATGTAATATTTTTGCGAATACTTAATGCACAAATGTGTACTCGCACACTTTTGAGTGAAATACAAGTAAAATTTTAGTTATTTGGTCGTGGGATAGTGATTTGACTTCTTGTTTATTGATCACACATTGAGGTTTATCTTTAACGACAAATACTTTTATTCCGTACCTTTAGTTTGATGCTAGATACTTGTTGTGTAAATAAAAGTTGTTTTTTGGTCCTTTGCAACTTCTATACTTTTCAGTGCTCAATAAAAGATTCTATGGATGGAGAGGTGTCATTTGGATTTGTTTTAGTGGATTTTGTAGGCATGTGTGTTTGTGGATGCCGGTTGAGTGTTTTGGTTGAGTTTGGGCTAATTTGAAACGATTAGAATAGTGATTTGTCTAGCCATGTGTTTGGTTTTAACTATAGGTACAACTGTTTCACTTGTGATATATTAGTGTGCTTTAACTGATTTATATGCTTGGATTTGATTTAATTAGTTCAAGAGTGTGTTCAAAATACTTGAGAATCCAAACAACATGGGATTGGACGTTACTTGAAAAAAATTCAATACATGCGATATCTATTGCTATTTAACGTTCTTATATACGTAATTGCTTTCTCGTGTATCATGTAAAGTATTTGCGAATACTTTAATGCACAAATGTGTACATCCACACATTTAAGTGAAAAACAAGCAAAAGATAAGTTACTTGGTCGTTTGATAGTGATTTGACTTCTTGTTTATTGATCACACATTGAGATTCATCTTTAACGACAAACACTTTTATTCCGCACCTATAGTTTAATGCTAGATACATGTTGAGTGAATACAAATTGTTTCTTGGTCCTTTGCAACTTTAATCCTTTTTAGTGTTCAATAAAAGATTCTATGGACGGAGAGGTGTCATTTGGATTTGTTTTAGTGGATTTTATAGGCATGTGTGTTTGAGGATACCGGTTGAGTGTTTTGGTTAAGTTTGGGCTAGTTTGGAACAATTAAAATAGTGATTAGCCTGGTGATGTGTTTGGTTTTATCTGTAGATACAACAGTTTCACTTGTGATATATTAGTGTGCTTTAACTGATTTATATGATTGGATTTGATTTACTTAGTTCATTAGTTTGTTCAAAATGCTTGAGAATCCAAACAACATGGGATTGGACGTTACTTGAAGAAAAATCAATACATGCGAGATATATTGCTATTTAACGTTTTTATATACGTAATTCCTTTCTCTTGTATCATGTAATGTGTTTTCGAATACTTTAATGCACAAATGTATACTCGCACACTTTTGAGTGAAATACAAGCAAAATATAAGTTACTTGGTCATGTGATAGTGATTTGACTTCTTATTTATTAATCACACATTGATGTTCATCTTTGGCGACAAATACTTTTATTCCGCACCTATAGTTTGATGCTAGATACGTGTTGAGTAAATACAAGTTGTTTTTTGGTTCTTTACAACTTCAATCCTTTTTAATGCTCAATAAATGATTCTATGGATGGAGAGGTGTCATTTGGATTTGTTTTAGTGGATTTTGTAGGCATGTGTGTTTGGGGATGCCGGTTGAGTGTTTTGGATGAGTTTGGACTAGTTTGGAATGATTAAAATAGTGATTCGTCTCGTAATGTGTTTGGTTTAAACTATAGATACAACTGTTTCACTAGTGATATATTAGTGTACTTTAACTGATTTATATGCTTGGATTTGATTTAATTAGTTCAAGAGTTTGTTCAAAATGCTTTAGAATCCAAACAACATGTGATTGGACGTTACTTGAAGAAAAATCAATACATGCGAGATATATTGCTATTTAACATTCTTATATACGCAATTCCTTTCTCGTGTATCATGTAAAGTTTTTGTGAATGCTTTAATGCATAAATGTGTATTCGCACACATTTGAGTGAAATACTAGCAAAATATAAGTTACTTGGTCTTGTGATAGAGATTTGACTTCTTGTTTATTAATCACACATTGATGTTCATCTTTAGCGACAAATACTTTCAATTCCGCACCTATAATTTGATGCTAGATACGTGTTGAGTAAATACAAGTTGTTTTTTGGTCCTTTGTAACTTCAATCCTTTCTAGTGCTCAATAAAGAACTATCATTTGGATTTGTTTTACTGGATTTTGTAGGCATATGTGTTTGAGGATGCCGGTTGAGTGTTTTGGATGAGTTTGGACTAGTTCGAAACGATTAAAATAGCGATTTGTCTGGTCATGTGTTTTGTTTTAACTATAGATATAACTGTTTCACTTGTGATATATTAGTGTGCTTTCATTTATTTATATGCTTGGATTTGATTTAATTAGTTCATGAGTTTGTTCAAAATGCTTGAGAATCCAAACAAAATGGAATTGGACGTTACTTGAAGAAAAATCAATACATGCAAGATCTATTGCTAGTTAACGTTCTGATGTACGTAATTCCTTTCTCGTGTATCATGTAATGTTTTTGCGAATACATAATTCACAAATGTGTACTCGCACACTTTTGAGTGAAATACTAGTTAAATTTAAGTTACTTGGTCGTGAGATAGTGATTTGACTTCTTATTTATTGATCACACATTGAGGTTTATCTTTAATGACAAATACTTTTATTCCATACCTATAGTTTGATGCTAGATACGTGTTGTGTAAATACAAGTTGTTTTTGGTCCTTTGCAACTTTTATCGTTTTTAGTGCTCAATAAAGGATTCTATGGATCGAGAGGTGTCATTTGGATTTGTTTTAGTGGATTTTGCAGGCATGTGTGTTTGGGGATGCCGGTTGAGTGTTTTGGATGAGTTGGGACTAGTTTGGAACGATTAAAATAGTGATTTGTCTTGTCATGTGTTTGGTTTAAACTATAGATACAACTGTTTCACTAGTGATATATTAATGTCCTTTAACTGATTTATATGCTTGGATTTGATTTAATTAGTTCAAGAGTGTGTTCAAAATGCTTGAGAATCCAAACAACATGTGATTGGACGTTACATGAAGAAAAATCAATACATGCGAGATCTATTGCTATTTAATGTTCTTATATACGCAATTCCTTTCTCGTGTGTCATGTAAAGTTTTTGTGAATGCTTTAATGCACAAATGTGTATTCGCACATATTTGAGTGAAATACTAGCAAAATATAAGTTACTTGGCCGTGTGATAAAGATTTGACTTCTTGTTTATTAATCACACATTGATGTTCATCTTTAACGACAAATACTTTCAATTCCGCATCTATAGTTTGATGCTAGATACGTGTTGAGTAAATACAAGTTGTTTTTTGGTCCTTTGCAACTTTAATACTTTTTAGTGCTCAATAAAGGATTCAATGGATGGAGAGGTGTCATTTGGATTTGTTTTAGTGGATTTTGTAGGTATGTGTGTTTGTGGATACCGGTTGAGTGTTTTGGTTGAGTTTGGGCTAGTCTGGAATGATTAAAATAGTGATTTGTCGGGTCATGTGTTTGGTTTTAACTATAGATACAACTGGTTCACTTGATTTAATTAGTTCAAGAGTGTGTTCAAAATGCTTAAGAATCCAAACAAAATGGAATTGGACGTTACTTGAAGAAAAATCAATACATGCGAGATTTATTGCTACTTAACGTTCTGATATACGTAATTTCTTTCTCGTGTATCATATAATGTTTTTGCGAATACTTAATGCACAAATGTGTACTCACACACTTTTGAGTGAAATACAAGTAAAATTTAAGTTACTTGGTCATGAGTTAGTGATTTGACCTCTTGTTTATTGATCACACATTGAGGTTTATCTTTAACGACAAATACTTTTTTTCCGTACCTATAGTTTGATGCTAGATACGTGTTGTGTAAATACAAGTTGTTTTTTGGTCCTTTGTAACTTCTATCCTTTTTAGTGCTCAATAAAGGATTCTAGGGATGGAGAGGTGTCATTTGGATTTGTTTTAGTGGATTTTGTAGGCATGTGTGTTTGTGGATGCCGGTTGAGTGTTTTGGTTGAGTTTGGGCTAATTTGAAACGATTAAAATAGTGATTTGTCTAGTCATGTGTTTGGTTTTAACTATAGGTACAACTGTTTCACTTGTGATATATTAGTGTGCTTAAACTGATTTATATGCTTGGATTTGATTTAATTAGTTCAAGAGTGTGTTCAAAATGCTTGAAATCCAAACAAAATGGAATTGGACGTTACTTGAAGAAAAATCAATACCTGCAAGATCTATTGCCATTTAACGTTCTAATATACGTAATTCCTTTCTCGTGTATCATGTAAAGTTTTTGGGAATACTTTAATGCACAAATATGTGTACTCGCACACTTTTGAGTGAAATACAAGCAAAATATAAGTTACTTGGTCGTGTGATAGTGATTTGACTTCTTGTTTAATGATCACACATTGAGGTTCATCTTTAACAACAAATACTTTTATTCCGCACCTATAGTTTGATGCTAGATACGTGTTGAGTAAATACAAATTGTTTCTTGGTCCTTTGCAACTTCAATCCCTTTTAGTGTTCAATAAAGGATTCTAGGGACGGAGAGGTGTCATTTGGATTTGTTTTAGTGGATTTTGTAGGCATGTGTGTTTGAAGATGCTGGTTGAGTGTTTTGGATGAGGTTGGGCTAGTTTGGATCAATTAAAATAGTGATTTGTCTAATCATGTGTTTGGTTTTAACTATAGATACAACAGTTTTGATTTTCACATATTAGTGTGCTTTAACTGATTTATATACTTGTATTTGATTTAATTAGTTGTAGAGTGTTTTCAAAATGCTTGAGAATCCAAACAACATGGGATTCCACGTTACTCGAAGAAAAATCAATACATGCGAGATATATTGCTATTTAACGTTCTTATATACGTAATTGCTTTCTCTTGTATCATGTAATGTTTTTCCAAATACTTTAATGTACAAATGTATACTCGCACACTTTTGAGTGAAATACAAGCAAAATATAAGTTACTTGGCCGTGTGATAGTGATTTGACTTCTTATTTAGTAATCACACATTGATGTTCATCTTTGACGACAAATACTTTTATTCCGCACCTATAGTTTGATGCTAGATACGTGTTGAGTAAATACAAGTTGTTTTTTGGTTGTTTGCAACTTCAATCCTTTTTAGTGCTCAATAAATGATTCTATGGATGGAGAGGTGTCATTTGGATTTGTTTTAGTGGATTTTGTAGACATGTGTGTTTGTGGATGGAGGTTGAATGTTTTGGTTGAGTTTGGGCTAATTTGAAACAATTAAAATAGTGATTTGTCTAGTCATGTGTTTGGTTTTAACTAAAGGTACAACTGTTTCACTTCTGATATATTAGTGTGCTTTAACTGATTTATATGCTTGGATTTGATTTAATTAGTTCAAGAGTGTGTTCAAAATGCTTGAGAATCCAAACAACATGGGATTGGACGTTACTTGAAAAAAAATCAATACATGCGATATCTATTGCTATTTAACGTTCTTATATACGTAATTGCTTTCTCGTGTATCATGTAATGTTTTTCCGAATACTTTAATGCACAAATGTATACTCGCACACTTTTGAGTTAAATACAAGCAAAATATAAGTTACTTGGCCGTGTGATAGTGATTTGACTTCTTATTTATTAATCACACATTGATGTTCATCTTTGACGACAAATACTTTTATTCCGCAACTATAGTTTGATGCTAGATACGTGTTGAGTAAATACAAGTTTTTTTTGGTTCTTTGCAACTTCAATCCTTTTTAGTGCTCAATAAATGATTCTATGGATGGAGAGGTGTCATTTGGATTTGTTTTAGTGGATTTTGTAGGCATGTGTGTTTTGGGATGCCTGTTGAGTGTTTTGGATGAGTTTGGACTAGTTTGTAAAGATTAAAATAGTGATTTGTCTGGTCATGTGTTTGGTTTAAACTATAGATACAACTGTTTCACTAGTGATATATTAGTGTACTTTAACTGATTTATATGCTTGGATTTGATTTAATTAGTTCAAGAGTGTGTTCAAAATGCTTGAGAATCCAAACAACATGTGATTGGACGTTACTTGAAGAAAAATCAATACAAGCGAGATCTATTGATATTTAACGTTCTTATATATGTAATTCCTTTCTCATGTATCATGTAAAGTTTTTGTGAATGCTTTAATGCACAAATGTGTATTCGCACACATTTGAGTGAAATACTAGCAAAATATAAGTTACTTGGTCGTGTGATAGAGATTTGACTTCTTGTTTATTAATCACACATTGATGTTCATCTTTAGCGACAAATACTTTCAATTCCGCACCTATAATTTGATGCTAGATACGTGTTGAGTAAATACAAGTTGTTTTTTGGTCCTTTTCAACTTCAATCCTTTCTAGTGCTCAATAAAGAACTATCATTTGGATTTGTTTTACTGGATTTTGTAGGCATATGTGTTTGAGGATGCCGGTTGAGTGTTTTGGATGAGTTTGGACTAGTTCGAAACGATTAAAATAACGATTTGTCTGGTCATGTGTTTTGTTTTAACTATAGATATAACTGTTTCACTTGTGATATATTAGTGTGCTTTCACTGATTTATATGCTTGGATTTGATTTAATTAGTTTGTGAGTTTGTTCAAAATGCTTGAGAATCCAAACAAAATGGAATTGGACGTTACTTGAAGAAAAATCAATACATGCAAGATCTATTGCTACTTAACGTTCTGATGTACGTAATTCCTTTCTCGTGTATCATGTAATGTTTTTGCGAATACATAATTCACAAATGTGTACTCGCACACTTTTGAGTGAAATACTAGTTAAATTTAAGTTACTTGGTCGTGAGATAGTGATTTGACTTCTTATTTATTGATCACACATTGAGGTTTATCTTTAATGACAAATACTTTTATTCCATACCTATAGTTTGATGCTAGATACGTGTTGTGTAAATACAAGTTGTTTTTTGGTCCTTTGCAACTTTTATCGTTTTTAGTGCTCAATAAAGGATTCTATGGATCGAGAGGTGTCATTTGGATTTGTTTTAGTGGATTTTGCAGGCATGTGTGTTTGGGGATGCCGGTTGAGTATTTTGGATGAGTTTGGACTAGTTTGGAACGATTAAAATAGTGATTTGTCTGGTCATGTGTTTGGTTTAAACTATAGATACAACTCTTTCACTAGTGATATATTAATGTCCTTTAACTGATTTATATGCTTGGATTTGATTTAATTAGTTCAAGAGTGTGTTCAAAATGCTTGAGAATCCAAACAACATGTGATTGGACGTTACATGAAGAAAAATCAATACATGCGAGATCTATTGCTATTTAACGTTCTTATATACGCAATTCCTTTCTCGTGTATCATGTAAAGTTTTTGTGAATGCTTTAATACACAAATGTGTATTCGCACATATTTGAGTGAAATACTAGCAAAATATAAGTTACTTGGTCGTGTGATAAAGATTTGACTTCTTGTTTATTAATCACACATTGATGTTCATCTTTAACGACAAATACTTTTAATTCCGCATCTATAGTTTGATGCTAGATACGTGTTGAGTAAATACAAGTTGTTTTTTGGTCCTTTGCAACTTTAATACTTTTTAGTGCTCAATAAAGGATTCAATGGATGGAGAGGTGTCATTTGGATTTGTTTTAGTGGATTTTGTAGGTATGTGTGTTTGTGGATACCGGTTGAGTGTTTTGGTTGAGTTTGGGCTAGTCTGGAATGATTAAAATAGTGATTTGTTGGGTCATGTGTTTGGTTTTAACTATAGATACAACTGGTTCACTTGATTTAATTAGTTCAAGAGTGTGTTCAAAATGCTTAAGAATCCAAACAAAATGGAATTGGACGTTACTTAAAGAAAAATCAATACATGCGAGATTTATTGCTACTTAACGTTCTGATATACGTAATTTCTTTCTCGTGTATCATATAATGTTTTTGCGAATACTTAATTTACAAATGTGTACTCGCACACTTTTGAGTGAAATACAAGCAAAATTTAAGTTACTTGGTCGTGAGATAGTGATTTGACCTCTTGTTTATTGATCACACATTGAGGTTTATCTTTAACGACAAATACTTTTTTTCCGTACCTATAGTTTGATGCTAGATACGTGTTGTGTAAATACAAGTTGTTTTTTGGTCCTTTGCAACTTCTATCCTTTTTAGTGCTCAATAAAGGATTCTATGGATGGAGAGGTGTCATTTGGATTTGTTTTAGTGGATTTTGTAGGCATGTGTGTTTGTGGATGCCGGTTGAGTGTTTTGGTTGAGTTTGGGCTAATTTGAAACGATTAAAATAGTGATTTGTCTAGTCATGTGTTTGGTTTTAACTATAGGTACAACTGTTTCACTTGTGATATATTAGTGTGCTTAAACTGATTTATATGCTTGGATTTGATTTAATTAGTTCAAGAGTGTGTTCAAAATGCTTGAAATCCAAACAAAATGGAATTGGACGTTACTTGAAGAAAAATCAATCCCTGCAAGATCTATTGCCATTTAACGTTCTAATATACGTAATTCCTTTCTCGTGTATCATGTAAAGTTTTTGGGAATACTTTAACGCACAAATATGTGTACTCGCACACTTTTGAGTGAAATGCAAGCAAAATATAAGTTATTTGGTCGTGTGATAGTGATTTGACTTCTTGTTTATTGATCACACATTGAGGTTCATCTTTAACAACAAATACTTTTATTCCGCACCTATAGTTTGATGCTAGATACGTGTTGAGTAAATACAAATTGTTTCTTGGTCCTTTGCAACTTCAATCCCTTTTAGTGTTCAATAAAGGATTCTAGGGACGGAGAGGTGTCATTTGGATTTGTTTTAGTGGATTTTGTAGGCATGTGTGTTTGAAGATGCTGGTTGAGTGTTTTGGATGAGGTTGGGCTACTTTGGATCAATTAAAATAGTGATTTGTCTCATCATTTGTTTGGTTTTAACTATAGATACAACAGTTTTGATTTTCACATATTAGTGTGCTTTAACTGATTTATATACTTGTATTTGATTTAATTAGTTCTAGAGTGTTTTCAAAATGCTTGAGAATCCAAACAACATGGGATTCCACGTTACTCGAAGAAAAATCAATACATGCGAGATCTATTGCTATTTAACGTTCTTATATACGTAATTCCTTTCTCTTGTATCATGTAATGTTTTTCCGAATACTTTAATGCACAATTGTATACTCGCACACTTTTGAGTGAAATACAAGCAAAATATAAGTTACTTGGCCGTGTGATAGTGATTTGACTTCTTATTTATTAATCACACATTGATGTTCATCTTTGGCGACAAATACTTTTATTCCGCAATGTCACACCCCGGGCCCAAGTAGGGTGGAACGTCACAGACTGGCAACATATATGGCAGCGGAAACTAACCATCAAAAAAGCACACAAGGAGAGAAATCACATGGCATTACATTAAAAGTTTTAACAACCCAATTACAATAGTCAAAGCCTGGTCATAATGGACTTAATCCAAATTAAAGTGAATTCATAAGTTCAACAAACATCCAAACAAATGTCCAATGATAGATTCAAACTAATTAATGCCATGTGGTGGTCATGGAACTAGGTCATCCAAAGAGTTTCCTCCAACTATTCCAAGCTCTCATCAAGGATTACCTGAAACATGCTCAAAAGATTTTGTGTCAACTAAAAAGTTGGTGAGTTCAAATGCTTAAAGTTTAAAAATAAAAGGACTCCTTAGAATCCATAAGTAAGTTTTGAAATCATAAGCATCACTGTTGTGGGGTCACAATCAACTCTGCACTCAGTCCCGGCTAGCCTCTTCTAAAGTTGTGTTAATACCGGTTAAACCATAGGGATAACTGAGCCTCAAACAGTGAACCATACCTGCTGGATGGTCCACCTTAGTATCTTATAATACCTGTCACATGACACAAACGACCCCGCATGATCTCAGTGTGGTACCCTTCCTATTCATGAGGGAAGGCACTGTGTGTGGGGGATTCCCCAAGTAGATCTACCCATATAGAACAAGCGGTTCACACAAGAATTAATGATTGTGATACAATTAGGAGCAGGTTCAAAATTAACCACAACATACAAGTATCATAGCACATAAATGATTTCAAAGTAAGCATAGCATGTTTCATCCCAAAACAGTAGTGAAAAGGGAACACTAGAACTCACCTTAGGGTTAAGTCAACGATTTCTTGAGCAAAGATAGTTTCAATTCCTAGCACCCTATCATCATGATTCAAGTAATAAGCTAAATGATCTATGGTCATTATAAGAGTAACTAGGTTAATTTATGGTTAAAAGTTCAACTAACTTTGGTTCTTTAACAATTGTGTTAAAAAGTTTGCTTTTTAGGTAAGTTGACTTTCTTTATGCAAATGACAAGTTTTTAAGATTTAAATCAGTTTGATAAGATGATGATAAGTTTAACAAGTAATTTTAGTCATATATTGATCAATTTATGATGAAATTGCAGAGCTACACTTTAGTCCCTCAAGTTTCATAATTTACAGTTTTTACCCTAAAGTTTGATTTCTACCATTTCATGACCCATTATGGCCCTTGATAAATTCTAGAAGTTTTTAATGTTATAAATGGCCTATTTTAACTCAACTTTTCGGTATTTTAATTTGGAGAATTTAAAATACCTATAACTAGTTATCGGTTACGGTTAAACCGACAATTTAACGCCTAGTTTTAAATCTTTTAATTTTTAATCCATAACACTTATGTATTACTTTTTAAAGACTTCTAATAAAATTTTTAATCTGTTTTAAATGGGGTTATTGAGTCATAATAACCAAAAGCTTTGGTTTGTAAGTAATCGTTTGTAAACTCGTTTTTACCCGAAACCGAACATTCTTAGATGATTTTTCTTCAAACTTTTTACCAAATTAACACCTTGTGGTTTCTAAGTTACTGAAATTTCATGAATTCTATGGTTTTAGGTTTGTTACACAATTTTTAGAATTTTTCTCCAAAATCTCCCGGTTTAGGCCTATTTTGCTAATTAAATTCATAAAAATTACAATTTAACTCAATAAATCACCAAATTCGGTTTTTAACACTAAAATATATATTTTAGGGCCTAGAAACTATAAAATTTGAGATTTGTTAAGTTTTACCTTTATTATGGAATTTTACCACTTTTCGGGTCTTGGTTTTTACCCATTTAGGCCATTTTACCACACTTTTCAACATGTTTACCCAAAGTCACAAATTTTATATGTTTAATATCATCAAACTACTGGAACAAAACTTGAACTCACGGATTTATACATACAAGTCACCATTGATGCTTTTAGAGGGTGTTAATCACCATTTACACATGTGTAATCGATATATTTTGAGCATAATCATCACCAAACCATTATGTAACTTTTAGACCAACTTCATAAGGAGTTCATAAACTATTTTAGAGCAGGTTTTTAACATGGGTTGAAGGGCTTTTCAAAACAGGTGGCTTTTGGTGCTAAACCCATGAAAAAGAGGGTTTTCAAGGTGAAATCGGGTGCACCAACCCTTGATTCATGATTATTCTTAACATATACCTTCTTGTGAATTTGAGAGTCCTTCAAAAACAGTAAGGTAGAAGCAAGTTTCTGTTTTGAACAAGAAAGGTAAGATTTTTGAGAGAAAAGTGAAGAAAAACACAAGATATAGCTTCATTCGGGTATAATGATGCTTACACTTCAGATGTTCCATGATTTTGGGATGATTTTAAGAGTGTGAGAGCTGTTGAATCTCGAGCTTAAGCTGAAACACCTTGTTCTTGCAAAAACCTTGCTTGAAAACTCACCAAAACCCACTTTCTAGATTGTTTTGCACTTGGTCGATGTTGTACTTGAAAGAAATTCTTCAAATACGGCTAGAATGGAGAGGAATGCAGAAGTTTCTTGGAGAATATGGCTGAATTTCGTGAGAGGGGGAAGAGAGAAAGAGAGAGAGAAGAGTAGTTGGGAGTATGGAGTGCATGTATGGGGAAATGAGGTTGGGTTGAGTCTGGTAGTAAATTTGTGGGATTTCTAGGAAGAATGGTGCTTGGGGGATAGGGAGGTGGCCGAATTAATGGGTGGTTGGGGGGTTTATTTAAATTTTCTTTTGGTATTTTATTAATTAAAGTAGGTTATGAGTAGTATAATTTTATTAGGTAGTGTTATTTGGTATTAAATTATTGTTTTTTTAAGTTTTTAAGTGTATAATAAATATATATGAAATAATGGTCGAAAATTTGATGTATTTTTAACACATATAAATTATTCTACTTTAAATTAAATTTCATCACCTAATTAATATTTTTTAAGGATCACCTAATAATTTCTAGACTAAGGCAAGGCATAAAGGCACATCTAAAGCAATCAAGCATGTAATCAAATAATCATGTAAAAATGATAATAATAATAATACTAAGAATGAAATAATGTTAAATTAAATTTAAGGTTAGGGTTGGACCTAGGAGTTGGTTGTTACATTCTCCCACCGTTTAGGAAATTTCGTCCCGAAATTTTAGCTTCGATTAGATTCAGAACGGGTGGGTTTGAAGAGGTGCGGGTATTCTTTTCTCATCTCGTCTTCTCGCTCCCAAGTGACTTCGTCTGAGTTTCTTGACCAATCGGTCAATGATCTCAACAGGTTCCTCTACAAAATTCAACTTGTTATTAATTCTAGCTTCCTTCAAAGGCAATTCTAGGGCTTTGTCTACCAAACAATTCTTTAAGTTAGACACATGGAATGTGTCATGTATGTAGCTTAACTCTTGAGGTAGTTTTAATTGATAAGCCACTGGGCCAATTCTAGCAAGTATTTCAAATGGTTCAATGTATCTTGGGCTTAGCTTGTCTTTCTTACCAAATCTTACGGCTCCCTTCCATGGTGCGACCTTTAGCATCACTTTATCACCCACCTGGAATTCCAAGGGTTTTCGCCTTCTGTCAGCGTATTTCTTCTGACGATCTCTGGCTGCTCTTAGACGCTATTTGATTTTAAATATTTTGTCTGTGGTCTCCATCAAGATGTCGGGTCCCATCACTTGGCTGTCACCAACCTCATTCCAACTTAACGGCGATCGACATTTCCTACCATATAGGGCTTCATACGGGGCTGCTTTTATACTTGCGTGGTAACTATTATTGTAGGAAAACTCTACTAGAGGAAGATGGTTGTCCCAGTTCCCACCGAAGTCAATCACGCAAGCTCTTAACATATCTTCCAAAGTTTGAATGGTTCTTTCACTTTGTCCGTCGGTTTGAGGGTGGTATGCAGTGCTTAAATCCAGACGGGTCCCCAAAGCCTGCTGGAGTGATCTCCAAAAACGAGAAGTGAAGCGACTATCACGGTCTGAGATAATCGATAGTGGCACTCCATGTCTGGTCACTATTTCATCGATGTAAAGTTGGGCTAACTTTGACAAGTCGTAGTTCTCTCGAATTGGCAAGAAATGGGCTGATTTGGTAAGCCTATCCACTATTACCCAAATGGCATCATGTCCTTTAAAGGTTCCTGGTAACTTCGTAACGAAATCCATTGTGATCTTATCCCATTTCCACTTTGGAATTTCGGGCTGTTGCAAGGTTCCTGACGGCTTTTAATTTTCAGCTTTTACCATTACGCACGTCAGACACTTCCCAACATAGGTGGCGATTGATTTCTTGATTCCAGGCCACCAGAAAAGTGCTTTCAAGTCTTGATATATTTTATCACTTCCTGGGTGAATCAAGTATCTAGATTTGTGAGCTTCATCTAGGATTATCTCTCTAATCCCTCCATACTTTGGTACCCACGTTCTTCCTTCACACTTGTATAAACCATCGTTGCTCAACTCTAAACGCTTTTCCATTCCTATTAACATCTCCTTAGCTAGCTTATCCTCCTTCAGTGCTTCACCTTGAGCTTCTTTTAATCTAGCAATAAGGCTGGTATACACACTCATCCTTAAGGCACGAACGCGAAGGGGTTTTTCCCTTTCCTTTCTACTCAAGGCATCTGCCACTACATTTGCCTTGCCGGGGTGGTAGCGGATTTCACATTCGTAATCATTCAATAACTCAACCCATCTTCTCTGACGCATGTTTAACATCTTCTGATCAAGAATGTGTTGCAAGCTTCTATGATCAGTATAGATAATGCACTTGGTGCCATAAAGATAGTGCCTCCACATTTTGAGTGCAAACACCACGGGACCCAATTCCAGATCATGAGTCATGTAGTTCTTTTCATGCTCGTTCAACAGTCTGGATGCGTAAGCAATCACCTTGTCTCATTGCATCAGCACGCATCCTAGTCCTTGACGCCAGGCGTCACAATAGACTACGAAATTCTCAACTCCTTCCGGTAGGGCGAGGATAGGTGCACTACACAGTTTCTCCTTGAGTGTTTCAAATGCTTTGTTCTGTTCTTGTTCCCATAGAAAGGCTGTATTCTTCTTAGTCAAAGCAGTTAACGGCTGCACTATTCGCGAGAAGTCTTTGATGAACCTCCTGTAGTATCCAGCTAAACCAAGAAATTGTCTTATCTCGGTAGGAGTTTCAGGAATCTTCCAATTCTTGATAGCCTTTATTTTTGAGGGGTCCACTTGAATCCCATCTTTATTCACTACATGCCCTAGAAATTGGATTTCACGCATCCAAAATTCGCATTTGGAGAATTTGGCATATAGCTGCTCATTCTTGAGCAACACAAGAACCAGTCTAAGATGCTTCTCATGCTCTTCTTTACTACGGGAGTAGATTAAGATATCATCAATGAACACAATCACAAACTTGTCTAGATATGGGCGACATACTCGGTTCATGAGATCCATAAACACCGCTGGTGCATTAGTCAGTCCAAAGGGCATGACTAGGTACTCATAGTGTCCATATCTAGTTCTAAAGGCTGTTTTGGGTATGTCTTCTTCTCTTATCTTCAGTTGATGGTATCCCGATCTTAAATCTATCTTGGAAAAATAACTAGCTCCTTGTAGTTGATCGAATAGATCATCAATTCTCGGAAGAGGATAACGATTCTTTATTGTCAGCTTGTTTAATTCCCAGTAATCAATACACATACGTAGGGTTCCATCCTTCTTTTTCACGAATAGCACCGGGGCACCCCATGGAGAAACACTTGGTCGTATAAATCCATTGTCAAGTAACTCTTGGATTTGTTACATTAGCTCTTTCATCTCGGGCAGGGCGAGTCTGTATGGTGCCTTGGCCACTGGTGCAGCTCCAGGCAATAAATCTATTTGAAACTCAACTTGCCGGGTTGGCGGGAGTCCCGGTAGATCTTCGGGAATACTTCCGGGTACTCAGACACCACCGGTATATCTTCGATCTTCTTTTCCTCTTTCGCCTTCATCACATAGACTATGAAAGCTGAGCATCCTTTCATGAGACTCTTGGTAGCCTTTAGGTGGGATATCATAGGATATAGCGTGTTACTTCTTTCACCATGAACAACTAACGTTTTCCCATCGCTTGAAGGTATTTTAAGTAATCGTTCATCACACACGATTTTAGCCCTATTTTTGGCTAACCAATCCATCCCAACAACTACATCAAAACCTCCTAGCGTTATAGGCATCAGGTCTATCTTAAATAAATTACCCTCTAGTTCCATTGAGCAACCTTTGATGACTTCATTAGTTTCTATTATATTACCTTCGGCTAACTCTACAGTATAGGCATCGGCTAAGGTGCAAGCTTTCAAATCAATCAAGGGCCTAAAGATAGTAGAAACAAAGCTACCTGTCGCTCCAGTATCAAATAAAACAGTAGCAGGATGGTGGTTAATGAGAAACGTACCATTGACCACATCGGGTTCCTTACGAGCACCGTTCGGATCCGTCACGAACGCTCTTCCCTTGGGTTTGTTGGGTTTGGCATCCTTGTCCCTTGCTAATTTAGGGTACTTGTTCCTCATATGTCCTGGATCTCCATATTCATAGCATTGCTTACCCGGTTCATACGTACAATCTTTAATCAAATGACCAGTTCTTTTACACCTGAAACAAGGCATTGGGTTGCAATCTCCTTGGTGGTGTAGTTTGCACTTGTTGCAAAAGGGGCTTGTGCCTAAGTACAGTTTTCGAGCCCTTCCACCATGATCATCACGCCTTGCTCCTTCACCGGTTCTCTTGCTTGAACTACCACTGCTACCCATTGTCTTTTTAACATCAAACCACTTCCTTTTCTCACCCATTACCTTCTTCTTATCTTGTACCTTCACATGCTCTGTCCATCCAGCTCTAATCAAGTCATCAGTCAAGCTACTTGCGAAATCAACTGCAGCTTGTAGGGTCGTGGGCCTGGAAGATCGAACCATGCCTCTAACCCTGGGATGTAATCCCCAGATGAAACGGACTACACCTTTCGCTTCCGGTGTCACTAGATATGGCACCAGTCGGGACAAAGCCAGAAAACGGTTGATGTATTCCGTGTAGTTCGGGCCTTTCATTTCCAAGCTCAGAAATTCAGATTCTAGCTTCTCAAGCTGATTGATTGGACAATATTTGTTGGTCATTAGCTCTCTGAATTCGGACTAGTTCATTCTTCCAACAGCATTCCCTCCACGAGGCTGAATAATAGTTCTCCATCACTCTAGTGCTGATCATTTGAGTGATTGAGAAACAAACCTTACCATGTGCTCGATTTTGCACTCGCTGATGTCCAACACAGCTTCCATCTCATCCATCCACCAGTAGGTCTCAATCGCACCCTCAGTGCCATAGAAGTCCTTTGGTTTGCATGCCATGAAGGTTTTGTAGGAACATCCATTGCTTATCTCCTCAGTGTCATCATAGATAAACTTGTTTAGCATCTCATAATTTGGTTTCAAGTATCTCATAACAACCGATTTTACTCCTAATAGCCACTATACCAAGGACGTAAGGATTTTTATAACACATTTCATGACATTCATAGATGTTTCATTCAATTAATGGGATAGATTATATCACAAGACAACATAATTTAACTCATGTCACATAACATCACATAATTTCAATCAAAATCATTCTGCAAAAGTTAGCATCATAAGCAAAAGTTCATAATTAGATAAATGCAACCACATCAAAACAATATAGTAAAAGTATCATAGTTTCACAAATTGGAAGGTGCCATCACCCCCATAATAATAATAATGTCTGAAATAGATAAAATAGTTTCTCAAATAGTTCAATAGTTTCTTGCACACAATCAGATGTTTCCCACGTCATCACTGCCACTTCTTCTTCAGCCGTGATCTTGAAATCCTGTAAGATTTTCATGAGTAAATTGGTTTCTCATAGCTCATGATAATAATAATAGTAATAATAGTAGTATCTATAGCAGTGATGGCAGTAGTATCAATAATCAGTAGTATCAGTAATCAGTAGCATTAAAAAAATCAGTAGTATCTCGATACAACAAGCATGAAAGTCACTTTTAAAAATTTAGACCACACAAAAGAAATTTACTTGAATCATCAACCCAAAAATACAGAGTTTAACATCACCTAGGGGTCCATGCCGGAACTCACGCGTTCGGTAAATTCATGATTACGTTGATCAAGTGTAATCATCAATTTACCCAACCCGCTTACTCCGACACGTTCCAAACAAGGATAGTCCTAAGGAATCAGGGTTGTAGCCTTGGGTCTACTAAGGTATTCCTAATTTCTCTACAACCTTTGGCTCTGATACCAATCTGTCACACCCCGGGCCCAAGTAGGGTGGAACGTCACAGACTGGCAACACATATGGCAGCGGAAACTAACCATCAAAAGAGCACACAAGGAGAGAAATCACATGGCATTACATTAAAAGTTTTAACAACCCAATTACAATAGTCAAAGCCTGGTCATAATGGACTTAATCCAAATTAAAGTGAATTCATAAGTTCAACAAACATCCAAACAAATGTCCAATGATAGATTCAAACTAATTAATGCCATGTGGTGGTCATGGAACTAGGTCATCCAAAGAGTTTCCTCCAACTATTCCAAGCTCTCATCAAGGATTACCTGAAATATGCTCAAAAGATTTTGTGTCAACTAAAAAGTTGGTGAGTTCAAATGCTTAAATTTTAAAAATAAAAGGACTTCTTAGAATCCATAAGTAAGTTTTGAAATCATAAGCATCACAGTTGTGGGGTCACAATCAACCCTGCACTCAGTCCCGGCTAGCCTCTTCTAAAGTTGTGTTAATACCGGTTAACCCATAGGGATAACTGAGCCTCATATAGTGAACCATACCTGCTGGGTGGTCCACCTTAGTATATTATAATACCTGTCACATGACACAAACGACCCCGCAGGATCTCAGTGTGGTACCCTTCCCATTCATGAGGGAAGGCACTGTGTGTGGGGGATTCCCCAAGTAGATCTACCCATATAGAACAAGCGGTTCACACAAGAATTAATGATTGTGATACAATTAGGAGCAGGTTCAAAATTAACCACAACATACAAGTATCATAGCACATAAATGATTTCAAAGTAAGCATAGCATGTTTCATCCCAAAACAGTAGTGAAAAGGGAACACTAGAACTCACCTTAGGGTTAAGTCAACGATTTCTTGAGCAAAGATAGTTTCAATTCCTAGCACCCTATCATCATGATTCAAGTAATAAGCTAAATGATCTATGGTCATTATAAGAGTAACTAGGTTAATTTATGGTTAAAAGTTCAACTAACTTTGGTTCTTTAACAATTGTGTTAAAAAGTTTGCTTTTTAGGTAAGTTGACTTTCTTTATGCAAATGACAAGTTTTTAAGATTTAAATCAGTTTGATAAGATGATGATAAGTTTAACAAGTAATTTTAGTCATATATTGATCAATTTATGATGAAATTGCAGAGCTACACTTTAGTCCCTCAAGTTTCATAATTTGCAGTTTTTACCCTAAAGTTTGATTTCTACCATTTCATGACCCATTATGGCCCTTGATAAATTCTAGAAGTTTTTAATGTTATAAATGGCCTATTTTAACTCAAATTTTCGGTATTTTAATTTGGAGAATTTAAAATACCTATAACTAGTTACCGGTTACGGTTAAACCGACAATTTAACGCCTAGTTTTAAATCTTTTAATTTTTAATCCATAAGACTTATGTATTACTTTTTAAAGACTTCTAATAAAATTTTTAATCTGTTTTAAATGGGGTTTTTGAGTCATAATAGCCAAAAGCTTTGGTTTGTAAGTAATCGTTTGTAAACTCGTTTTTACCCGAAACCGAACATTCTTAGATGATTTTTCTTCAAACTTTTTACCAAATTAACACCTTGTGGTCTCTAAGTTACTGAAATTTCATGAATTCTATGGTTTTAGGTTTGTTACACAATTTTTAGAATTTTTCTCCAAAATCTCCCGGTTTAGGCCTATTTTGCTAATTAAATTCATAAAAATTACAATTTAACTCAATAAATCACAAAATTCGGTTTTTAACACTAAAATACATATTTTAGGGCCTGGAAATTATAAAATTTGATATTTGTTAAGTTTTACCTTTATTATGGAATTTTACCACTTTTCGGGTCTTGGTTTTTACCCATTTAGGCCATTTTACCACACTTTTCAACATGTTTACCCAAAGTCACGAATTTTATATGTTTAATATCATCAAACTACGGGAACAAAACTTGAACTCACGGATTTATACATACAAGTCACCATTGATGCTTTTAGAGGGTGTTAATCACCATTTACACATGTGTAATCGATATATTTTGAGCATAATCATCACTAAACCATTATGTAACTTTTAGACCAACTTCATAAGGAGTTCATAAACTGTTTTAGAGCAGGTTTTTAACATGGGTTGAAAGGCTTTTCAAAACACGTGGCTTTTGGTGCTAAACCCATGAAAAAGAGGGTTTTCAAGGTGAAATCGGGTGCACCAACCCTTGATTCATGATTATTCTTAACATATACCTTCTTGTGAAGTTGAGAGTCCTTCAAAAACAGTAAGGTAGAAGCAAGTTTCTGTTTTGAACAAGAAAGGTAAGATTTTTGAGAGAAAAGTGAAGAAAAACACAAGATATAGCTTCATTCGGGTATAATGATGCTTACACTTCAGATGTTCCATGATTTTGGGATGATTTTAAGAGTGTGAGAGCTGTTGAATCTCAAGCTTAAGCTGAAACACCTTGTTCTTGCAAAAACCTTGCTTGAAAACTCACCAAAACCCACTTTCTAGATTGTTTTGCACTTGGTCGATGTTGTACTTGAAAGAAATTCTTCAAATATGGCTAGAATGGAGAGGAATGCAGAAGTTTCTTGGAGAATATGGCTGAATTTCGTGAGAGGGGGAAGAGAGAAAGAGAGAGAGAAGAGTAGTTGGGAGTATGGAGTGCATGTATGGGGAAATGAGGTTGGGTTGAGTGTGGTAGTAAATTTGTGGGATTTCTAGGAAGAATGGTGGTTGGGGGATAGGGAGGTGGCCGAATTAATGGGTGGTTGGGGGGTTTATTTAAATTTTCTTTTGGTATTTTATTAATTAAAGTAGGTTATGAGTAGTATAATTTTATTAGGTAGTGTTATTTGGTATTAAATTATTGTTTTTTTAAGTTTTTAAGTGTATAATAAATATATATGAAATAATGGTCGAAAATTTGATGTATTTTTAACACATATAAATTATTCTACTTTAAATTAAATTTCATCACCTAATTAATATTTTTTAAGGATCACCTAATAATTTCTAGACTAAGGCAAGGCATAAAGGCACATCTAAAGCAATCAAGCATGTAATCAAATAATCATATAAAAATAATAATAATAATAATACTAAGAATGAAATAATGTTAAATTAAATTTAAGGTTAGGGTTGGACCTAGGAGTTGGTTGTTACACGCACCTATAGTTTGATGCTAGATACGTGTTGAGTAAATACAAGTTGTTTTTTGGTTCTTTGCAACTTCAATCCTTTTTAGTGCTCAATAAATGATTCTATGGATGGAAAGGTGTCATTTGGATTTGTTTTAGTGGATTTTGTAGGCATGTGTGTTTGTGGATGCCGGTTGAGTGTTTTGGATGAGTTTGGACTTGTTTGGAACGATTAAAATAGTGATTTGTCTAGTCATGTGTTTGGTTTTAACTATAGGTACAACTGTTTCACTTGTGATATATTAGTGTGCTTAAACTGATTTATATGCTTGGATTTGATTTAATTAGTTCAAGAGTGTGTTCAAAATGCTTGAAATCCAAACAAAATGGAATTGGACGTTACTTGAAGAAAAATCAATACCTGCAAGATCTATTGCCATTTAACGTTCTAATATACGTAATTCCTTTCTCGTGTATCATGTAAAGTTTTTGGGAATACTTTAATGCACAAATATGTGTACTCGCACACTTTTGAGTGAAATACAAGCAAAATATAAGTTACTTGGCCGTGTGATAGTGATTTGACTTCTTGTTTATTGATCACACGTTGATGTTCATCTTTAACAACAAATACTTTTATTCCGCACCTATAGTTTGATGCTAGATACGTGTTGAGTAAATACAAATTGTTTCTTGGTTCTTTGCAACTTCAATCCATTTTAGTGCTCAATAAATGATTCTATGGATGGAGAGGTGTCATTTGGATTTATTTTAGTGGATTTTGTAGACATGTGTGTTTGTGGATGCAGGTTGAATGTTTTGGTTGAGTTTGGGCTAATTTTAAACGATTAAAATAGTGATTTGTCTAGTCATGTGTTTGGTTTTAACTAAAGGTACAACTGTTTCACTTGTGATATATTAGTGTGCTTTAACTGATTTATATGCTTGGATTTGATTTAATTAGTTCAAGAGTGTGTTCAAAATGCTTGAGAATCCAAACAACATGGGATTGGACGTTACTTGAAAAAAAATCAATACATGCGATATCTATTGCTATTTAACGTTCTTATATACGTAATTGCTTTCTCGTGTATCATGTAATGTTTTTCCGAATACTTTAATGCACAAATGTATACTCACACACTTTTGAGTGAAATACAAGCAAAATATAAGTTACTTGGCCGTGTGATAGTGATTTGACTTCTTATTTATTAATCACACATTGATGTTCATCTTTGACGACAAATACTTTCAATTCCGCACCTATAGTTTGATGCTAGATACGTGTTGAGTAAATACAAGTTGTTTTTTGGTCCTTTGCAACTTCAATCCTCTTTAGTGCTCAATTAAGGATTCTATGGATGGAGAGGTGTCATTTGGATTTGTTTTAGTGGATTTTGTAGGTATGTGTGTTTGTGGATACCGGTTGAGTGTTTTGGTTGAGTTTGGGCTAGTCTGGAATGATTAAAATAGTGATTTGCCGGGTCATGTGTTTGGTTTTAACTATAGAAACAACTGTTTCACTTGATTTAATTAGTTCAAGAGTGTTTTCAAAATGCTTGAGGATCCAAACAAAATGGAATTGGACGTTACTTGAAGAAAAATCAATACATGTGAGATCTATTGCTACTTAACGTTCTTATATACGTAATTCCTTTCTCGTGTATCATGTAATGTTTTTGCGAATACTTAATGCACAAATGTGTACTCGCACACTTTTGAGTGAAATACAAGTAAAATTTGAGTTATTTGGTCGTGGGATAGTGATTTGACTTCTTGTTTATTGATCACACATTGAGGTTTATCTTTAACGACAAATACTTTTATTTCGTACCTTTAGTTTGATGCTAGATACTTGTGTAAATAAAAGTTGTTTTTTGGTCCTTTGCAACTTCTATACTTTTCAGTGCTCAATAAAAGATTCTATGGATGGAGAGGTGTCATTTGGATTTGTTTTAGTGGATTTTGTAGGCAAGTGTGTTTGTGGATGCCGGTTGAGTGTTTTGGTTGAGTTTGGGCTAATTTGAAACGATTAGAATAGTGATTTGTCTAGCCATGTGTTTGGTTTTAACTATAGGTACAACTGTTTTGACTTGTGATATATTAGTGTGATTTAACTGATTTATATGCTTGGATTTGATTTAATTAGTTCAAGAGTGTGTTCAAAATGCTTAAGAATCCAAACAACATGGGATTGGACGTTACTTGAAAAAAATTCAATACATGCGATATCTATTGCTATTTAACGTTCTTATATACGTAATTCCTTTCTCGTGTATCATGTAAAGTATTTGCCAATACTTTAATGTACAAATGTGTACTTCCACACTTTTGAGTGAAAAACAAGCAAAAGATAAGTTACTTGGTCGTTTGATAGTGATTTGACTTTTTGTTTATTAATCACACATTGAGATTCATCTTTAACGACAAATACTTTTATTCCGCACCTATAGTTTAATGCTAGAAACATGTTGAGTGAATACAAATTGTTTCTTGGTCCTTTGCAACTTTAATCCTTTTTAGTGTTCAATAAAAGATTCTATGGACGAAGAGGTGTCATTTGGATTTGTTTTAGTGGATTTTATAGGCATGTGTGTTTGAGGATACCGGTTGAGTGTTTTGGTTGAGTTTGGGCTAGTTTGTAACGATTAAAATAGTGATTAGCCTGGTCATGTGTTTGGTTTTATCTGTAGATACAACAGTTTCACTTGTGATATATTAGTGTACTTTAACTAATTTATATAATTGGATTTGATTTACTTAGTTCATGAGTTTGTTCAAAATGCTTGAGAATCCAAACAACATGGGATTGGAAGTTACTTGAAGAAAAATCAATACATGCGAGATATATTGCTATTTAACGTTTTTATATACGTAATTCCTTTCTCTTGTATCATGTAATGTTTTTTCGAATACTTTAATGCACAAATGTATACTCGCACACTTTTGAGTGAAATACAAGTAAAATATAAGTTACTTGGTCATGTGATAGTGATTTGACTTCTTATTTATTAATCACACATTGATGTTCATCTTTGACGACAAATACTTTTATTCTGCACCTATAGTTTGATGCTAGATACGTGTTGAGTAAATACAAGTTGTTTTTTGGTTCTTTGCAACTTCAATCCTTTTTAGTCCTCAATAAATGATTCTATGGATGGAGAGGTGTCATTTGGATTTGTTTTAGTGGATTTTGTAGGCATGTGTGTTTGGGGATGCCGGTTGAGTGTTTTGGATGAGTTTGGACTAGTTTGGAACGATTAAAATAGTGATTTGTCTCGTAATGTGTTTGGTTTAAACTATAGATACAACTGTTTCACTAGTGATATATTAGTGTACTTTAACTGATTTATATGCTTGGATTTGATTTAATTAGTTCAAGAGTTTGTTCAAAATGCTTGAGAATCTAAACAACATGTGATTGGACGTTACTTGAAGAAAAATCAATACATGCGAGATATATTGCTATTTAACGTTCTTATATACGCAATTCCTTTCTCGTGTATCATGTAAAGTTTTTGTGAATGCTTTAATGCACAAATGTGTATTCGCACACATTTGAGTGAAATACTAGCAAAATATAAGTTACTTGGTCGTGTGATATTGATTTGACTTCTTGTTTATTAATCACACATTGATGTTCATCTTTAACGACAAATACTTTCAATTCCGCACCTATAGTTTGATGCTAGATACTTGTTGAGTAAATACAAGTTGTTTTTTGGTTCTTTGCAACTTCAATCATTTTTAGTGCTCGATAAAGGATTCTATCGTTGGAGAGGTATCATTTGGATTTGTTTTAGTGGATTTTGTAGGCATGTGTGTTTGGGGATGCCGGTTGAGTGTTTTGGTTGAGTTTGGGATAGTTTGGAACGATTAAAATAGTGATTGGTCGGGTCATGTGTTTGCTTTTAACTATAGATACAACTGGTTCACTTGATTTAATTAGTTCAAGAGTGTGTTCAAAATGCTTAAGAATTCAAACAAAATGGAATTGGACGTTACTTGAAGAAAAATCAATACATGCGAGATCTATTGCTACTTAACTTTTTGATATACGTAATTCCTTTCTCGTGTATCATGTAAGGTTTTTGCGAATACTTAATGCACAAATGTGTACTCGCACACTTTTGAGTGAAATACAAGCAAAATTTAAGTTACTTGGTCGTGAGACAGTGATTTGACCTCTTGATTATTGATCACACATTGAGGTTTATCTTTAACGACAAATACTTTTATTCCGTACCTATAGTTTGATGCTAGATACGTGTTGTGTAAATACAAGTTTTTTTTTTGGTCCTTTGCAACTTCTATCCTTTTTAGTGCTCAATAAAGGATTCTATGGATGGAGAGGTGTCATTTGGATTTGTTTTAGTGGATTTTGTAGGCATGTGTGTTTGTGGATGCCGGTTGAGTGTTTTGGTTCAGTTTGGTCTAATTTGAAACGATCAAAATAGTGATTTGTCAAGTCATGTGTTTGGTTTTAAATATAGGTACAACTGTTTCACTTGTGATATATTAGTGTGCTTTAAATGATTTATATGCTTGGATTTGATTAAATTAGTTCAAGAGTGTATTCAAAATGCTTGAGAATCCAAACAACATGGGATTGGACGTTACTTGAAAAAAAATCAATACATGCGATATCTATTTCTATTTAACGTTCTTATATACGTAATTCCTTTCTCGTGTATCATGTAAAGTATTTGCGAATACTTTAATGCAGAAATGTGTACTCCCACACTTTTGAGTGAAAAACAAGCAAAAGATAAGTTACTTGGTCGTTTGATAGTGATTTGACTTCTTGTTTATTGATCACACATTGAGATTCATTTTTAACGACAAATACTTTTATTCCGCACCTATAGTTTAATGCTAGATACATGTTGAGCAAATACAAACTGTTTCTTGGTCCTTTGCAACTTCAATCCTTTTTAGTGTTCAATAAAGGATTCTATGGACGGCGAGGTGTCATTTGGATTTCTTTTAGTGGATTTTATAGGCATGTGTGTTTGAGGATACGAGTTGAGTGTTTTGGTTGAGTTTGGGCTAGTTTGGAACGATTAAAATAACAATTTGCCTAGTGATGTGTTTGGTTTTAACTACAGATACAACTATTTAACTTGTGATATATTAGTATGCTTTAACTGATTTATATGATTAGATTTGATTTACTTAGTTCATGAGTTTGTTCAAATTGCTTAAGAATCCAAACAACATGTGATTGGACGTTACTTGAAGAAAAATCAATACATTTGAGATCTATTGCTATTTAACGTTCTTATATACGTAATTCCTTTCTCGTGTATCATGTAAAGTTTTTGTGAATACTTTAATGCACAAATGTGTACTCGCACACTTTTGAGTGAAATACAAGCAAAATATAAGTTACTTGGTCATGTGATATTGATTTGACTTCTTGTTTATTAATCACACATTGATGTTTATCTTTAACGACAAATACTTTCAATTCCGCACCTATAGTTTGATGCTAGATACTTGTTGAGTAAATACAAGTTGTTTTTTGGTTCTTTGCAACTTCAATCCCTTATAGTGCTCAACAAAGGATTCTATGGATGGAGAGGTGTCATTTGGATTTGTTTTAGTGGATTTTGTAGGCATGTGTGTTTGGGGATGCCGGTTGAGTGTTTTGGATGAGTTTGGACTAGTTCGGAACGATTAAAATAGTGATTTGTCTGGTCATGTGTTTGGTTTTAACTATAGATACAACTGTTACACGTCTGATATATTAGTGTGTTTTAACTGATTTATATGCTTGGATTTGATTTAATTAGTTCAAGAGTGTGTTCAAAATGCTTGAGAATCCAAACAAAATGGAATTGGACGTTACTTGAAGAAAAATCAATACATGCGAGATCTATTGTTATTTAACGTTTCTATATACGTAATTTCTTTCTCGTGTATCAAGTAAAGTATTTGCGAATACTTTAATGCACAAATGTGTACTCCCACACTTTTGAGTGAAAAACAAGCAAAAGATAAGTTACTTGGTCGTTTGATAGTGATTTGACTTTTTGTTTATTGATCACTCATTGAGATTCATCTTTAACGACAAATACTTTTATTCCGCACCTATAGTTTAACGCTAGATACATGTTGAGTAAATACAAATTGTTTCTTGGTCCTTTGCAACTTCAATCCTTTTTAGTGTTCAATAAAGGGTTCTATGGACGGAGAGGTGTCATTTGGATTTGTTTTAGTGGATTTTATAGGCATGTGTGTTTGAGGATAACGGTTGAGTGTATTGGTTGAGTTTGGGCTAGTTTGGAACGATTAAAATAGTGATTTGCCTGGTCATGTGTTTGGTTTTAACTATAGATACAACTGTTTCTCTTGTGATATATTAGTGTGCTTTAACTGATTTATATGATTGGATTTGATTTACTTTGTTCATGAGTTTGTTGAAAGTGCTTGAGAATCCAAACAACATGGGATTGGACGTTACTTGAAGAAAAATCAATACATGCGAGATATATTGCTATTTAACGTTTTTATATACTTAATTCCTTTCTCTTGTACCATGTAATGTTTTTCCGAATACTTTAATGCACAAAAGTATGCTCGCACACTTTTGAGTGAAATACAAGCAAAATATAAGTCACTTGGTCGTGTGATAGTGATTTGACTTCTTATTTATTAATCACACATTGATGTTCATCTTTAACGACAAATACTTTTATTCCGCACCTATAGTTTGATGCTAGATACGTGTTTACTAAATACAAGTTGTTTTTTTATTCTCTGCAACTTCATTCCTTTTTAGTGCTCAATAAAGGATTCTATGGATGGAGAGGTGTCATTTGGATTTGTTTTAGTGGATTTTGTTGGCATGTGTGTTTGGGGATGCCGGTTGAGTGTTTTGGATGAGTTTGGACTAGTTCAGAACGATTAAAATAGTGATTTGTCTGGGGTCATGTGTTTGGTTTAAGCTATAGATACAACTGTTTCACTTGTGATATATTAGTGTTTTTTAACTGATTTATATGCTTGAATTTGATTTAATTAGTTCAAGAGTGTGTTCAAAATGCTTGAGAATCCAAACAACATATGATTGGACGTTACTTGAAGAAAAATCAATACATGCGAGATCTATTGCTATTTAACGTTCTTATATACGTAATTCTTTTCTCGTGTATCATGTAAAGCTTTTGTGAATATTTTAATGCACAAATGTGTACTCGCATACTTTTGAGTGAAATACAAGCAAAATATAAGTTACTTGGTCGTGTGAAAATGATTTGACTTCTTGTTTATTAATCACACATTGATGTTCATCTTTAACGACAAAAACTTTCAATTCCGTACCTATAGTTTGATGCTAGATACATTTTGAGTAAATACAAGTTGTTTTTTGGTTCTTTGCAACTTCAATCCTTTTTAGTGCTCAATAAAGGATTCTATGGATGGAGAGGTGTCATTTGGATTTATTTTAGTGGATTTTATAGGCATGTTTGTTTGGAGACCCCGGTTGAGTGTTTTGGATGAGTTTGGACTAGTTCGGAATTATTAAAATAATGATTTGTCTGGTCATGTGTTTGGTTTTAACTATAGATACAACTGTTTCACTTGTGATATATTAGTGTGCTTTAACTGATTTATATGCTTGGATTTGATTTAATTCGTTCAAGAGTGTGTTCAAAATGCTTCAGAATCCAAACAAAATGGAATTGGACGTTACTTGAATAAAAATCAATACATGCGAGTTCTATTGCTATTTAACGTTCTTATATACGTAATTCCTTTCTCGTGTATCATGCAATGTTTTTGCGAATACTTTAATGCAGAAATGTGTACTCGCACACTTTTGAGTGAAATACAAGCAAAATTTAAGTTACTTGGTCGTGTGATAATGATTTGACTTCTTGTTTATTGATCACACATTGAGGTTCATCTTTAACAACAAATACTTTTATTCCGCACCTATAGTTTGATGCTAGATACGTGTTGAGTAAATACAAGTTGTTTTTTGGTCCTTTGCAACTTCAATCCTTTCTAGTGCTCAATAAAGAACTATCATTTGGATTTGTTTTACTGGATTTTGTAGGCATATGTGTTTGAGGATGCCGGTTGAGTGTTTTGGATGAGTTTGGACTAGTTCGAAACGATTAAAATAGCGATTTGTCTGGTCATGTGTTTTCTTTTAACTATAGACATAACTGTTTCACTTGTGATATATTAGTGTGCTTTAACTGATTTATATGCTTGGATTTGATTTAATTCGTTCAAGAGTGTGTTCAAAATGCTTGAGAATCCAAACAAAATTGAATTGGACGTTACTTGAAGAAAAATCAATACATGCGAGATCTATTGCTATTTAACGTTATTATATACGTAATTCTTTTCTCATGTATCATGTAAAGCTTTTGTGAATATTTTAATGCACAAATGTGTACTCGCATACTTTTGAGTGAAATACAAGCAAAATATAAGTTACTTGGTCGTGTGAAAATGATTTGACTTCTTGTTTATTAATCACACATTGATGTTCATCTTTAACGACAAAAACTTTCAATTCCGTACCTATAGTTTGATGCTAGATACATTTTGAGTAAATACAAGTTGTTTTTTGGTTCTTTGCAACTTCAATCCTTTTTAGTGCTCAATAAAGGATTCTATGGATGGAGAGGTGTCATTTGGATTTATTTTAGTGGATTTTATAGGCATGTTTGTTTGGAGATGCCGGTTGAGTGTTTTGGATGAGTTTGGGCTAATTTGAAACGATTAAAATAGTGATTTGTCTAGTCATGTGTTTGGTTTTAACTATAGATACAATTGTTTCACTTGATTTAATTAGTTCAGGAGTGTGTTCAAAATGCTTGAGAATCCAAACAACATGGGATTGGACGTTACTTGAAAAAAAATCAATACATGCGATATCTATTGCTATTTAATGTTCGTATATACGTAATTCCTTTCTCGAGTATCATGTAAAGCTTTTGTGAATACTTTAATGCACAAATGTGTACTCGCACACTTTTGAGTGAAATACAAGCAAAATATAAGTTACTTGGACGTGTGATAGTAATTTGACTTCTTGTTTATTAATCACACATTGATGTTCATCTTTAATGACAAATACTTTTATTCTGCACCTATAGTTTGATGCTAGATACGTGTTGGGTAAATACAAATTGTTTTTTTGTTCTTTGCAACTACAATCCTTTTTAGTGCTAAATAAAGGATTCTATAGATGGAGAGGTGTCATTTGGATTTGTTTTAAGGGATTTTGTAGGCATGTGTGTTTGGGGATGCCGGTTGAGTGTTTTGGTTGAGTTTGGGCTAGTTTGGAATGATTAAAATAGTGATTTGTCGGGTCATGTGTTTGGTTTTAACTATAGATACAACTGTTTCACTTGATTTAATTAGTTCAGGAGTGTGTTCAAAATGCTTGAGAATCCAAACAAAATAGAATTGGACGTTACTTGAAGAAAAATCATTACATGCGAGATATACTGTTACTTAACGTTCTGATATACGTAATTCCTTTCTCGTGTAACATGTAATGTTTTTTTGAATACTTAATGCACAAATGTGTACTCGCACACTTTTGAGTGAAATACAAGCAAAATTTAAGTTACTTGGTCGTGAGATAGTGATTTGACTTCTTATTTATTGATCACACATTGAGGTTTATCTTTAACGACAAATACTTTTATTCCGTACCTATAGTTTGATGCTAGATACGTGTTGTGTAAATACAAGTTATTTTTTGGTCCTTTGCAACTTCTATCCTTTTTAGTGCTCAATAAAGGATTCTATGGATCGAGAGTTGTCATTTGGATTTGTTTTAGTGGATTTTGTAGGCATGTGTGTTTGGGGATGCCGGTTGATTGTTTTGGTTGAGTTTGGGCTAGTTTGGAATGATTAAAATAGTGATTTGTCGGGTCATGTGTTTGGTTTTAACTATAGATACAACTGTTTCACTTGATTTAATTAGTTCAGGAGTGTGTTCAAAATGCTTGAGAATCCAAACAAAATGGAATTGGACGTTACTTGAAGAAAAATCATTACATGCGAGATATACTATTACTTAACGTTCTGATATACGCAATTCCTTTCTCGTGTATCATGTAATGTTTTTGCGAATACTTAACGCACAAATGTGTACTCGCACACTTTTGAGTGAAATACAAGCAAAATTTAAGTTACTTGGTCGTGAGATAGTGATTTGACTTCTTGTTTATTGATCACACATTGAGGTTTATCTTTAACCACAAATACTTTTCTTCCGTACCTATAGTTTGATGCTAGATACATGTTGTGTAAATACAAGTTGTTTTTTGGTCCTTTGCAACTTCTATCCTTTTTAGTGCTCAATAAAGGATTCTATGGATGGAGAGGTGTCATTTGGATTTGTTTTAGTGGATTTTGTAGGCATGTGTGTTTGTGGATGCCGGTTGAGTGTTTTGGTTGAGTTTGAACTACTTCGGAACGATTAAAATAGTGATTTGTCTGGTCATGTGTTTGGTTTAAACTATAGATACAACTGTTTCACTTGTGATATATTAGTGTGCTTTAACAGATTTATATGCTTGGATTTGATTTAATTAGTTCAAGAGTGTGTTCAAAATGCTTGAGAATCCAAACAACATGTGATTGGACGTTACTTGAAAAAAATCAATTCATGCGATATCTACTGCTATTTAACGTTCTCATATACGTAATTTCTTTCTCGTGTATCATGTAAAGTATTTGCGAATACTTTAATGCACAAATGTGTACTCCCACACTTTTGAGTGAAAAACAAGCAAAAGATAAGTTACTTGGTTGTTTGATAGTGATTTGACTTCTTATTTATTGATCACACATTGAGATTCATTTTTAACGACAAATACATTTATTCGGCACCTATAGTTTAATGCTAGATACGTGTTGAGTAAATACAAATTGTTTCTTGGTCCTTTCCAACTTCAATCCTTTTTAGTGTTCAATAAAGGATTCTATGGACGGAGAGGTGTCATTTGGATTTGTTTTAGTGGATTTTATAGGCATGTGTGTTTTAGGATACCGGTTGAGTGTTTTGGTTGACTTTGGGCTAGTTTGGAACGATTAAAATAGTGATTTGCCTAGTTATGGGTTTGGTTTTAACTATAGATACAACTGTTTCACTACTTGATATATTAGTGTGTTTTAACTGATTTATATGATTGGATTTGATTTACTTAGTTCATGAGTTTGTTTAAAATGCTTGAGAATCCAAACAACATGGGATTGGACGTTACTTGAAGAAAAATCAATACATGCGAGATATATTGCTATTTAACGTTTTTATATACGTAATTCCTTTCTCTTGTATCATGTAATGTTTTTCCGAATACTTTAATGCACAAATGTATACTCGCACACTTTTGAGTGAAATACAAGCAAAATATAAGTTACTTGGTCGTGTGATAGTGATTTGACTTCTTATTTATTAATCACAAATTGATGTTCATCTTTAACGACAAATACGTTTATTCCGCACCTATAGTTTGATGCTAGATACGTGTTTACTAAATACAAGTTGTTTTTTTATTCTTTGCAACTTCAATCCTTTTTAGTGCTTAATAAAGGATTCTACGGATGGAGAGGTGTCATTTGGATTTGTTTTAGTGGATTTTGTAGGCATGTGTGTTTGTGGATGCCGGCTGAGTGTTTTGGATAAGTTTGGACTAGTTCGGGATGATTAAAATAGTGATTTGTCTCGTCATGTGTTTGGTTTAAACTATAGATACAACTATTTCACTTGTGATATATTAGTGTGCTTTAACTGATTTATATGCTTGGATTTGATTTAATTAGCTCAAGAGTGTGTTCAAAATGCTTGAGAATCCAAACAACATGTGATTGGACGTTACTTGAAAAAAATCAATACATGCGATATCTATTGCTATTTAACGTTCTTATATACGTAATTCCTTTTCATGAATCATGTAAAGTATTTGCGAATACTTTAATGCACAAATGTGTACTCCCACACTTTTGAGTGAAAAACTAGAAAAAGATAAGTTACTTGGTTGTTTGATAGTGATTTGACTTCTTGTTTATTGATCACACATTGAGATTCATTTTTAACGACAAATACTTTTGTTCTGCACCTATAGTTTAATGCTAGATACATGTTGAGTAAATGCAAATTGTTTCTGGTCCTTTCCAACTTCAATCCTTTTTAGTGTTCAACAAAGGATTCTATGGACGGAGAGGTGTCATTTGGATTTGTTTTAGTGGATTTTATAGGCATGTGTGTTTTAGGATATGGGTTGAGTGTTTTGGTTGAGTTTGGGCTAGTTTGGAACAATTAAAATAGTGATTTGCCTAGTCATATGTTTGGTTTTAACTATAGATACAACTGTTTCACTTGTGATATATTAGTGGGCTTTAACTGATTTATATGATTGGATTTGATTTACTTAGTTCATGAGTTTGTTCAAAATGCTTGAGAATCCAAACAACATGGGATTGGACGTTACTTGAAGAAAAATCAATACATGCGAGATATATTGCTATTTAACGTTTTTATATACGTAATTCCTTTCTCTTGTATCATGTAATGTTTTTCCGAATACTTTAGTGCACAAATGAATACTCGCACACTTTTGAGTGAAATACAAGCAAAATATAAGTTACTTGGTCGTGTGATAGTGATTTGACTTCTTATTTATTAATCACACATTGATGTTCATCTTTAACGACAAATACTTTTATTCCGCACCTATAGTTTGATGGTAGATACGTGTTTACTAAATACAAGTTGTTTTTTTATTCTTTGCAACTTCAATCCTTTTTAGTGCTCAATAAAGGATTGTACGGATGGAGAGGTGTCATTTGGATTTGTTTTAGTGGATTTTGTAGGCATGTATGTTTGTGGATGCCGGTTGAGTGTTTTGAATGAGTTTGGACTACTTCGGAACGATTAAAATTGTGATTTGTCTGGTCATGTGTTTGGTTTAAACTATAGATACAAATGTTTCACTTGTGATATATTAGTGTGTTGTAACTGATTTATATGCTTGGATTTGATTTAATTAGTTCAAGAGTGTGTTCAAAATGCTTGAGAATCCAAACAACATGTGATTGGACGTTACTTGAAGAAAAATCAATACATGCGAGATCTATTGCTATTTAACGTTTTTATATACGTAATTCCTTTCTCGTGTGTCATGTAAAGCGTTTGTGAATACTTTAATGCACAAATGTTTACTCGCACACTTTTGAGTGAAATACAAGCAAAATATAAGTTACTTGGTCGTGTGATAGTGATTTGACTTCTTGTATTAATCACACATTGATGTTCATCTTTAACGACAAATACTTTCAATTCCGCAGCTATAGTTTGATGCTAGATACGTGTTGAGTAAATACAAGTTGTTTTTTGGTTCTTTGCAACTTCAATCCTTTTTAGTGCTCAATAAAGGATTCTATGGATGGAGAGGTGTCATTTGGATTTGTTCTAGTGGATTTTGTAGGCATGTGTGTTTGGGGATGCCGGTTGAGTGTTTTGGATGAGTTTGGACTAGTTCGGAACAATTAAAATAGTGATTTTTCTGGTCATGTGATTGGTTTTAACTACAGATACAACTGTTTCACTTGTGATATATTAGTGTGCTTTAATTGATTTATATGCTTGGATTTGATTTAATTCGTTCAAGAGTGTGTTCAAAATACTTGAGAATCCAAACAAAACGGACTTGAATGTTACTTGAAGAAAAATCAATACATGCGAGATCTATTGCTATTTAACGTTCTTATATACGTAATTCCTTTCTCGTGTATCATGTAAAGTTTTTGCGAATACTTTAGTGCACAAATGTGTACTCGCACACTTTTGAGTGAAATACAAGCAAAATTTAAGTTACTTGGTCGTGTGATAGTGATTTGACTTCTTGTTTATAGATCACACATTGAGGTTCATCTTTAACGACAAATACTTTTCTTCCGTACCTATAGTTTGATGCTAGATACATGTTGAGTAAATACAAGTTGTTTTTTTGTCCTTTGCAACTACAATCCTTTTTAGTGCTCAATAAAGGATTCTATAGATGGAAAGGTGTCATTTGATTTGTTTTAGTGGATTTTGTTGGCATGTATGTTTGGGGATGCCGGTTGAGTGTTTTTGTTGAGTTTGGGCTAGTTTGGAATGATTAAAATAGTGATTTGCCTGGTCATGTGTTTGGTTTTAACTATAGATACAACTATTTCACTTGTGATATATTAGTGTGCTTTAACTGATTTATATGATTGGATTTGATTTACTTAGTTCATGAGTTTGTTCAAAATGCTTGAGAATCCAAACAACATGGGATTGGACGTTACTTGAAGAAAAATCAATACATGCGAGATATATTGCTATTTAACGTTTTTATATACGTAATTCCTTTCTCTTGTATCATGTAATGTTTTTCCGAATACTTTAATGCACAAATGTATACTCGCACACTTTTGAACGAAATACAAGCAAAATATAAGTTACTTGGTCATGTGATAGTGATTTGACTTCTTATTTATTAATCACACATTGATGTTCATCTTTAGCGACAAATACTTTTATTCCGCACTTATAGTTTGATGCTAGATACGTGTTGAGTAAATACAAGTTGTGTTTTTGTTCTTTGCAACTTCAATCCTTTTTAGTGCTCAATAAAGGATTCTACTGATGGAGAGGTGTCATTTGGATTTGTTTTAGTGGATTTTGTTGGCATGTGTGTTTGGAGATGCCGGTTGAGTGTTTTGGTTGAGTTTGGGCTAGTTTGGAACGATTAAAATAGTGATTTGTCGGGTCATGTGTTTGGTTTTAACGATAGATACAACTGTTTCACTTGTGATATATTAGTGTGCTTTAACTGATTTATATGATTGGATTTGATTTACTTAGTTCATGAGTTTGTTCAAAATGCTTGAGAATCCAAACAACATGGGATTGGACGTTACTTGAAGAAAAATCAATACATGCGAGATATATTGCTATTTAACGTTTTTATATACGTAATTCCTTTCTCTTGTATCATGTAATGTTTTTCCGAATACTTTAATGCACAAATGTATACTCGCACACTTTTGAACGAAATACAAGCAAAATATAAGTTACTTGGTCGTGTGATAGTGATTTGACTTCTTATTTATTAATCACACATTGATGTTCATCTTTAACGACAAATACTTTTATTCCGCACTTATATTTTGATGCTAGATACGTGTTGAGTAAATACAAGTTGTGTTTTTGTTCTTTGCAACTTCAATCCTTGTTAGTGCTCAATAAAGGATTCTATGGATGGAGAGGTGTCATTTGGATTTGTTTTAGTGGATTTTGTAGGCATGTGTGTTTGGGGATGCCGGTTGAGTGTTTTGGATGAGTTTGGACTAGTTCGGAATGATTAAAATAGTGATTTGTATGGTCATGTGTTTGGTTTAAACTATAGATATCACTGTTTCACTTTTGATATATTAGTGTGCTTTAACTGATTTATATGCTTGGATTTGATTTAATTAGTTCAAGAGTGTGTTCAAAATGCTTGAGAATCCAAACAACATGTGATTGGACGTTACTTGAAGAAAAATCAATACATGCGAGATCTATTGCTATTTAACGTTCTTATATACGTAATTTCTTTCTCGGGTATCATGTAATGTTTTTGCGAATACTTTAATGCACAAATGTGTACTTGCACACTTTTGAGTGAAATACAAGTAAAATTTAAATTACTTGGTCGTGTGATAGTAATTTGACTTCTTGTTTATAGATCACACATCGAGGTTCATCTTTAACGAGAAATACTTTTATTCCGCACCTATAGTTTGATGCTAGATATGTGTTGAGTAAATACAAGTTGTTTTTTTGTCCGTTGCAACTACAATCCTTTTTAGTGCTCAATAAAGGATTCTATAGATGGAGAGGTATCATTTGGATTTGTTTTTGTGGATTTTGTAGGCATGTGTGTTTGGGGATGCCGGTTGAGTGTTTTGGTTGAGTTTAGGCTAGTTTGGAACGATTAAAATAGTGATTTGTCGGGTCATGTGTTTGGTTTTAACTATAGATACAACTGTTTCACTTGATTTAATTAGTTCAAGAGTGTGTTCAAAATGCTTGAGAATCCAAACAAAATGGAATTGGACGTTACTTGAAGAAAAATCAATACATGCGAGATCTATTGTTACTTAACGTTCTAACATACGTAATTCCTTTCTCGTGTATCATGTAATGTTTTTGCGAATACTTAACGCACAAATGTGTACTCGCACACTTTTTAGTGAAATACAAGCAAATTTAAGTTACTTGGTCGTGATATAGTGATTTGACATCTTGTTTATTGATCACACATTGAGGTTTATTTTTAACGACAAATACTTTTCTTCCGTACCTACAGTTTGATGCTAGATACAAGTTGTGTAAATACAAGTAGTTTTTTGGTCCTTTGCAACTTCTATCCTTTTTAGCGCACAATAAAGGATTCTATGGATGGAGAGGTGTCATTTGTATTTGTTTTAGTGGATTTTGTAGGCATGTGTGTTTGTGGATGCCGGTTGAGTGTTTTGGTTGAGTTTGGGCTAATTTGAAACGATTAAAATAGCGATTTGTCTAGTCATGTGTTTGGTTTTAACTATAGGTACAACTGTTTCACTTGTGATATATTAGTGTGCTTTAAATGATTTATATGCTTGGATTTGATTTAACTAGTTCAAGAGTGTGTTCAAAATGCTTGAGAATCCAAACAACATGGGATTGGACGTTACTTGAAAAAAAATCAATACATGCGATATCTATTGCTATTTAACGTTCTTATATACGTAATTCCTTTCTCGTGTATCATGTAAAGTATTTGCGAATACTTTGTGTACTCCCATACTTTTGAGTGAAAAACAAGCAAAAGATAAGTTACTTGGTCGTTTGATAGTGATTTGACTTCTTGTTTATTGATCACACATTGAGATTCATTTTTAACAACAAATACTTTTATTCTGCACCTATAGTTTAATGCTAGATACATGTTGAGTAAATACAAATTGTTTCTTGGTCTTTTCCAACTTCAATCCTTTTTAGTGTTCAATAAAGGATTGTATGGACGGAGAGGTGTCATTTGGATTTGTTTTAGTGGATTTTATACGCATGTGTGTTTTAGGATACCGGTTGAGTGTTTTGGTTGAGTTTGGGCTAGTTTGGAACGATTAAAATAGTGATTTGCCTGGTTATGTGTTTGGTTTTAACTATAGATACAACTATTTCACTTGTGATATATTAGTGTGCTTTAACTCATTTATATGATTGGATTTGATTTACTTAGTTCATGAGTTTGTTCAAAATGCTTGAGAATCCAAACAACATGGGATTGGACGTTACTTGAAGAAAAATCAATACATGCGAGATATATTGCTATTTAACGTTTTTATATACGTAATTTCTTTCTCTTGTATCTTGTAATGTTTTTCCGAATACTTTAATGCACAAATATATATACTTGCACACTTTTGAGTGAAATACAAGCAAAATATAAGTTACTTGGTCGTGTGATAGTGATTTGACTTCTTATTTATTAATCACACATTGATGTTCATCTTTAACGACAAATACTTTTATTCCGCACCTATAGTTTGATGCTAGATACGTGTTTACTAAATACAAGTTGTTTTTTTATTCTTTGCAACTTAATCCATTTTAGTGCTCAATAAAGGATTCTACAGATGGAGAGGTGTCATTTGGATTTGTTTTAGTGGATTTTGTAGGCATGTGTGTTCGTGGATGCCGGTTGAGTGTTTTGGATGAGTTTGGACTAGTTCGGAACGATTAAAATAGTGATTTGTCAGGACATGTGTTTGGTTTAAACTATAGATACAACTGTTTCACTTGTGATATATTAGTGTGCTTTAACTGATTTATATGCTTGGATTTGATTTAATTAGTTTAAGAGTGTGTTCAAAATGCTTGAGAATCCAAACAACATGTGATTAGACGTTACTTAAAGAAAAATCAATCCATGCGAGATCTATTGCTATTTAACGTTCTTATATACGTAATTCCTTTCTCGTATATCATGTAAAGCTTTTGTGAATACTTTAATGCACAAATATGTACTCCCACACTTTTGAGTTAAATACAAGCAAAATATAAGTTACTTGGTCGTGTGATAGTGATTTGACTTCTTGTTTATTAATCACACATTGATGTTCATCTTTAACGACAAATACTTTCAATTCCGCACCTATAGTTTGATGCTAGATATGTGTTGAGTAAATACAAGTTGTTTTTTGGTTCTTTGCAACTTCAATCCATTTTAGTGCTCAATAAAGGATTCTATGGATGGAGAGGTGTCATTTGGATTTGTTTTAGTGGATTTTGTAGGCATGTGTGTTTGGGGATGCCGGTTGAGTGTTTTGGATGAGTTTGGACTAGTTCTGAACAATTAAAATAGTGATTTTTCTGGTTATGTGTTTGGTTTTAACAATAGATACAACTGTTTCACTTGTGATATATTAGTGTGCTTTAATTGATTTATATGCATGGATTTGATTTAATTCGTTCAAGAGTGTGTTCAAAATGCTTGAGAATCCAAACAAAATGGAATTGGACATTACTTGAAGAAAAATCAATACATGCGAGATCTATTGCTATTTAATGTTCTTATATACGTAATTCCTTTCTCGTGTATCATGTAATGTTTTTGCGAATACTTTAATGCACAAATGTGTACTCGCACACTTTTGAGTGAAATACAAGCAAAATTTAAGTTACTTGGTCTTGTGAGAGTGATTTGACTTCTTGTTTATAGATCACACATTGAGGTTCATCTTTAACGACAAATACTTTTATTCCGCACCTATAGTTTGATGCTAGATACGTGTTGAGTAAATACAAGTTGTTTTTTCATCCTGTACAACTACAATCCTTTTTAGTACTCAATAAAGGATTCTATAGATGGAGAGGTGTCATTTGGATTTGTTTTAGGGGATTTTGTAGGCATGTGTGTTTGGGGATGCCGGGTGAGTGTTTTGGTTGAGTTTGAGCCAGTTTGGAACAATTAAAATAGTGATTTGTCGGGTCATGTGTTTGGTTTTAACTTTAGATACAACTGTTTCACTTGATTTGATTAGTTCAAGAGTGTGTTCAAAATGCTTGAGAATCCAAACAAAATGGAATTGGACGTTACTTGAAGAAAAATCAATACTTGCGAGATCTATTGTTACTTAACGTTCTGATATACGTTATTCCTTTCTCGTGTATCATGTAATGTTTTTGCGAATACTTAATGCACAAATGTGTACTCGCACACTTATGAGTGAAATACGAGCAAAATTTAAGTTACTTGGTTGTGAGATAGTGATTTGACTTCTTGTTTATTGATCACACATTGAGGTTTATCTTTAACGACAAATACTTTTCTTCCGTACCTATAGTTTGATTCTAGATACATGTTGTGTAAATACAAATTGTTTTTTGGTCCTTTCCAACTTCTATCCTTTTTAGTGATCAATAAAGGATTCTATGGATGGAGAGGTGTCATTTGGATTTGTTTTAGTGGATTTTGAAGGCATGTGTGTTTGTGGATGCCGGTTGAGTGTTTTGGATGAGTTTGGACTAGTTCGGAACGATTAAAATAGTGATTTGTCTGGTCATGTGTTTGGTTTTAACTATAGATACAACTGTTTCACTTGTGATATATTAGTGTGCTTTAACTGATTTATATGCTTGGATTTGATTTAATTTGTTCAAGAGTGTGTTCAAAATGTTTGAGAATCCAAACAACATGTGATTGGGCGTTACTTGAAAAAAAATCAATACATGCGAGATCTATTGCTATTTAACGTTCTTATATACGCATTTCCTTTCTCGTGTATCATGTAAAGTTTTTGTGAATACTTTAATGCACAAATGTGTACTCGCACACTTTTGAGTGAAATAAAAGCAAAATATAAGTTACTTGGTCGTGTGATAGTGATTTGACTTCTTGTTTATTAATCACTCAATGATGTTCATCTTTAACGACAAATACTTTCAATTCCACAACTATAGTTTGATGCTAGATACGTGTTGAGTAAATACAAGTTGTTTTTTGGTTCTTTGCAACTTCAATCCTTTTTGGTGCTCAATAAAGGATTCTATGGATGGAGAGGTGTCATTTGGATTTGCTTTAGTGGATTTTGTAGGCATGTGTGTTTGTGGATGCCGGTTGAGTGTTTTGGATGAGTTTTGACTAGTTCGGAACGATTAAAATAGTGATTTGTCTGGTCATGTGTTTGGTTTAAACTATAGATACAACTGTTTCACTTGTGATATATTAGTGTGCTTTAACTAATTTATATGCTTGGATTTGATTTAATTAGTTCAAGAGTTTGTTCAAAATGCATGAGAATTCAAACAACATGTGATTGGACGTTACTTGAAAAAAAATCAATACATGCGAGATCTATTGCTATTTAACGTTCTTATATACGTAATTCCTTTCTCGTGTATCATGTAAAGTTTTTGTGAATACTTTAATGCACAAATGTGTACTCACACACTTTTGAGTGAAATACAAGCAAAATATAAGTTACTTGGTCGTGTGATAGTGATTTGACTTCTTGTTTATTGATCACACATTGAGGTTCATCTTTAACAACAAATACTTTTATTCTGCACCTATAGTTTGATGCTAGATACGTGTTGAGTAAATACAAGTTGTTTTCTGGTCCTTTGCAATTTCAATCCTTTTTAGTGCTCAATAAAGGATTCTATGGATGCAGAGGTGTCATTTGGATTTGTTTTAGTGGATTTTGTAGGCATGTGTGTTTGAGGATGCTGGTTGAGTGTTATGGATGAGTTTGGACTAGTTGGGAACGATTAAAATAGTGATTTGTCTGGTCATGTGTTTTGTATTAACTATAAATACAACTGTTTCACTTGTGATATATTAGTGTGCTTTGAATGATTTATATGCTTGGATTTTATTTAACTAGTTCAAGAGTGTGTTCAAAATGTTTGAGAAACCAAACAACATGGGATTGCACGTTACTTGAAAAAAATCAATACATGCGATATCTATTGCTATTTAACATTCTATATACGTAATTCCTTTCTCGTGTATCATGTAAAGTATTTGCGAATACTTTAATGCACAAATGTGTACTCCCACACTTTTGAGTGAAAACAAGCAAAAGATAAGTTACTTGGTCGTTTGATAGTGATTTGACTTCTTGTTTATTGATCACACATTGAGATTCATTTTAACGACAAATACTTTTATTCTGCACCTATAGTTTAATGCTAGATACGTGTTGAGTAAATACAAATTGTTTCTTTCCTTTCAACTTCAATCCTTTTTAGTGTTCAATAAAGGATTTATGGACGGAGAGGTGTTATTTTGATTTGTTTTAGTGGATTTTGTAGGCATGTGTGTTTGGGGATGCCGGTTGAGCGTTTTGGAAGAGTTTGGACTAGTTCGGAACAATTAAAATAGTGATTTTTCTGGTCATGTGTTTGGTTTTAACTATAGATACAACGGTTTCACTTGTGATATATTAGTGTGCTTTAACTGATTTATATGCTTGGATTTGATTTAATTAGTTCATGAGTTGTTCAAAATGCTTGAGAATCCAAACAACATGGGATTGGACATTACTTGAAGAAAAATCAATGCAACTGAGATCTATTGCTGTTTAACGTTCTTACATACGTAATTCCTTTCTCGTGTATCATGTAATGCTTTTGCTAATACTTTAAAGCACAAATGTATACTCGCACAATTTTGAGTGAAATACAAGCAAAATATAAGTTACTTGGTCGTGCGATAGTGATTTGACTTCTTGTTTATTGATCACACATTGAGGTTCATCTTTAACGACAAATACTTAGTTTGATGCTTGATACGTGTTTACTAAATACAAGTTGTTTTTTTATTCTTTGCAACTTCTATCCTTTTTAGTGCTCAATAAAGGATTCTATGGATGGAGAGGTGTCATTTGGATTTGTTTTAGTGGATTTTGTAGGCATGTGTGATTGTGGATGCCGGTTGAGTGTTTTGGATGAGTCTGGACTAGTTCGGAACGATTAAAATAGTGATTTGTCTGGTCATGTGTTTGGTTTAAACTATAGATACAACTGTTTCACTTGTGATATATTAGTGTGCTTTAACTGATTTATATGCTTGGATTTGATTTAATTAGTTCAAGAGTGTGTTAAAATGCTTGAGAATCCAAACAACATGTGATTGGACGTTACTTGAAGAAAAATCAATACATGCGAGATCTATTGCTATTAACGTTCTTATATACGTAATTCCTTTCTCGTGTATCATGTAAAGTTTTTGTGAATACTTTAACGCACAAATGTGTACTCGCACCCTTTTGAGTGAAATACAAGCAAAATATAAGTTACTTGGTCGTGTGATAGTGATTTGACTTCTTGTTTATTGATCACACATTGAGGTTCATCTTTAACAACAAATACTTTTATTCCGCACCTATAGTTTGATGCTAGATACGTGTTGAGTAAATACAAGTTGTTTTCTGGTCCTTTGCAACTTCAATCCTTTTTAGTGCTCAATAAAGGATTCTACGAATGGAGAGGTGTCATTTGGATTTGTTTTAGTGGATTTTGTAGGCATGTGTGTTTGAGGATGCCGGTTGAGTGTTATGGATGAGTTTGGACTAGTTCGGAACGATTAAAACAGTGATTTGTCTGGTCATGTGTTTTGTATTAACTATAAATACAACTGTTTTACTTATGATATATTAGTGTGCTTTAACTGATTTATATGGTTGGATTTGATTTAATTAGTTCAAGAGTGTGTTAAAAATGCTTGAGAATCCAAACAACATGTGATTGGACGTTACTTGAAGAAAAATCAATACATGCGAGATCTATTGCTATTAAACGTTCTTATATACGTAATTCCTTTCTCGTGTATCATGTAAAGTTTTTGTGCATACTTTAACGCACAAATGTGTACTCGCACACTTTTGAGTGAAATACAAGCAAAATATAAGTTACTTGGTCGTGTGATAGTAATTTGACTTCTTGTTTATTGATCACACATTGAGGTTCATCTTTAACAACAAATACTTTTATTCCGCACCTTTAGTTTGATGCTAGATATGTGTTGAGTAAATACAAGTTGTTTTCTGGTCCTTTGCAACTTCAATCCTTTTTAGTGCTCAATAAAAGATTCTACGAATGGAGAGGCGTCATTTGGATTTGTTTTAGTGGATTTTGTAGGCATGTGTGTTTGAGGATGCCGGTTGAGTGTTATGGATGAGTTTGGACTAGTTCGGAACGATTAAAATAGTGATTTGTCTGGACATGTGTTTTGTATTAAGTATAAATACAACTGTTTTACTTATGATATATTAGTGTGCTTTAACTGATTTATATGCTTGGATTTGATTTAATTAGTTCATGAGTTTGTTCAAAATGCTTGAGAAACCAAACAACATGGGATTGGAGATTACTTGAAGAAAAATCAATACAACTAAGATCTATTGCTGTTTAACGTTCTTACATACGTAATTCCTTTCTCGTGTATCATGTAATGTTTTTGCTAATACTTTAAAGAACAAATGTATACTCGCATAATTTTGAGTGAAATACAAGCAAAATATAAGTTACTTGGTCGTGTGATAGAGATTTGACTTCTTGTTTATTGATCACACATTGATGTTCATCTTTAACAACAAATACTTTTATTCCGCACCTATAGTTTGATGCTAGATACATGTTGAGTAAATACAAGTTGTTTTCTGGTCCTTTGCAACTTCAATCCTTTCTAGTGCTCAATAAAGGATTCTATGGATGGAGATGTGTCATTTGGATTTGTTTTAGTGGACTTTTTAGGCATGTGTGTTTGGGGATGCCGGTTGAGTGTTTTGGTTGAGTTTGGGCAAGTTTGGAATGATTAAAATAGTGATTTGTCTGGTTATGTGTTTGGTTTTAACTATAGATACGACTGTTTCACTTGTGATATATTATTGTGCTTTAACTGATTTATATGCTTGGATTTGATTTAATTAGTTCAAGAGTGTGTTCAAAATGCTTGAGAATCCACACAACATGTGATTGGACGTTACTTGAAGAAAAATCAATACATGCGAAATCTATTGCTATTTAAAGTTCTTATATACGTAATTCCTTTCACGTGTATCATGTAAAGTTTTCGTGAATACTTTAACGCAAAAATGTGTACTCGCACACTTTTGAGTGAAATACAAGCAAAATATAAGTTACTTGCTTGTGTGATACTGATTTGACTTCTTATTTATTAATCACACATTGATGTTCATCTTTAACGACAAATAGTTTTATTCCGCACCTATAGTTTGATGCTTGATACGTGTTTACTAAATACAAGTTGTTTTTTTATTCTTTGCAACTTCAATCCTTTTTAGTGCTCAATAAAGGATTCTATGGATGGAGAGGTGTCATTTGGATTTATTTTAGTGGATTTTGTAGGCATGTGTGTTTGTGGATGCCGGTTGAGTGTTTTGGATGAGTTTGGACTAGTTCGGAACGTTTAAAATAGTGATTTGTCTGGTCATGTGTTTGGTTTAAACTATAGATACAACTGTTTCACTTGTGATATAATAGTGTGCTTTAACTGATTTATATGCTTGGATTTAATTTAATTAGTTCATGAGTTTGTTCAAAATGCTTGAGAAACCAAACAACATGGGATTGGACATTACTTGAAGAAAAATCAATACAACTGAGATCTATTGCTGTTTAACGTTCTTACATACGTAATTCCTTTCTCGTGTATCATGTAATGTTTTTGCTAATACTTTAAAGAACAAATGTATACTCGCATAATTTTGAGTGAAATACAAGCAAAATATAAGTTACTTGGTCGTGTGATAGAGATTTGACTTCTTGTTTATTGATCACACATTGATGTTCATCTTTAACAACAAATACTTTTATTCCGCACCTATAGTTTGATGCTAGATACGTGTTGAGTAAATACAAGTTGTTTTCTGGTCCTTTGCAACTTCAATCCTTTCTAGTGCTCAATAAAGGATTCTATGGATGGAGATGTGTCATTTGGATTTGTTTTACTGGGCTTTTTAGGCATGTGTGTTTGGGGATGCCGGTTGAGTGTTTTGGTTGAGTTTGGGCAAGTTTGGAATTATTAAAATAGTGATTTGTCTGGTTATGTGTTTGCTTTTAACTATAGATACGACTGTTTCATTTGTGATATATTATTGTGCTTTAACTGATTTATATGCTTGGATTTGATTTAATTAGTTCAAGAGTGTGTTCAAAATGCTTGAGAATCCACACAACATGTGATTGGACGTTACTTGAAGAAAAATCAATACATGCGAAATCTATTGCTATTTAAAGTTCTTATATATGTAATTCCTTTCACGTGTATCATGTAAAGTTTTCGTGAATACTTTAACGCAAAAATGTGTACTCGTACACTTTTGAGTGAAATACAAGCAAAATATAAGTTACTTGCTTGTGTGATACTGATTTGACTTCTCATTTATTAATCACACATTGATGTTCATCTTTAACGACAAATACTTTTATTCCGCACCTATAGTTTGATGCTTGATACGTGTTTACTAAATACAAGTTGTTTTTTTATTCTTTGCAACTTCAATCCTTTTTAGTGCTCAATAAAGGATTCTATGGATGGAGAGGTGTCATTTGGATTTATTTTAGTGGATTTTGTAGGCATGTGTGTTTGTGGATGCCGGTTGAGTGTTTTGGATGAGTTTGGACTAGTTCGGAACGTTTAAAATAGTGATTTGTCAGGTCATGTGTTTGGTTTAAACTATAGATACAACTGTTTCACTTGTGATATAATAGTGTGCTTTAACTGATTTATATGCTTGGATTTGATTTAATTAGTTCAAGAGTGTGTTAAAAATGTTTGAGAATCCAAACAACATGTGATTGGACGTTACTTGAAGAAAAATCAATACATGCGAGATCTATTGCTATTAAACGTTCTTATATACGTAATTCCTTTCTCGTGTATCATGTAAAGTTTTTGTGAATACTTTAACGCACAAATGTGTACTCGCACACTTTTGAGTGAAATACAAGCAAAATATAAGTTACTTGGTCGTGTGATAGTGATTTGACTTCTTGTTTATTGATCACACATTGAGGTTCATCTTTAACAACAAATACTTTTATTCCGCACCTATAGTTTGATGCTAGATACGTGTTGAGTAAATACAAGTTGTTTTCTGGTCCTTTGCAACTTCAATCCTTTTTAGTGCTCAATAAAGGATTCTACGAATGGAGAGGTGTCATTTGGATTTGTTTTATTGGATTTTGTAGGCATGTGTGTTTGAGGATGCCGGTTGAGTGTTATGGATGAGTTTGGACTAGTTCGGAACGATTAAAATAGTGATTTGTCTGGTCATGTGTTTTGTATTAACTATAAATACAACTGTTTTACTTATGATATATTAGTGTGCTTTAACTGATTTATATGCTTGGATTTGATTTAATTAGTTCAAGAGTGTGTTAAAAATGCTTGAGAATCCAAACAACATGTGATTGGACGTTACTTGAAGAAAAATCAATACATGCGAGATCTATTGCTATTAAACGTTCTTATATACGTAATTCCTTTCTCGTGTATCATGTAAAGTTTTTGTGCATACTTTAACGCACAAATGTGTACTCGCACACTTTTGAGTGAAATACAAGCAAAATATAAGTTACTTGGTCGTGTGATAGTGATTTGACTTCTTGTTTATTGATCACACATTGAGGTTCATCTTTAACAACAAATACTTTCATTCCGCACCTATAGTTTGATGCTAGATACGTGTTGAGTAAATACAAGTTGTTTTCTGGTCCTTTGCAACTTCAATCCTTTTTAGTGCTCAATAAAGGATTCTACGAATGGAGAGGTGTCATTTGGATTTGTTTTAGTGGATTTTGTAGGCATGTGTGTTTGAGGATGCCGGTTGAGTGTTATGGATGAGTTTGGACTAGTTCGGAACGATTAAAATAGTGATTTGTCTAGTCATGTGTTTTGTATTAACTATAAATACAACTGTTTTACTTATGATATATTAGTGTGCTTTAACTGATTTATATGCTTGGATTTGATTTAATTAGTTCATGAGTTTGTTCAAAATGCTTGAGAAACCAAACAACATGGGATTGGACATTACTTGAAGAAAAATCAATACAACTGAGATCTATTGCTGTTTAACGTTCTTACATACGTAATTCCTTTCTCGTGTATCATGTAATGTTTTTGCTAATACTTTAAAGCACAAATGTATACTCGCATAATTTTGAGTGAAATACAAGCAAAATATAAGTTACTTGGTCGTGTGATAGAGATTTGACTTCTTGTTTATTGATCACACATTGATGTTCATCTTTAACAACAAATACTTTTATTCCTATAGTTTGATGCTAGATACGTGTTGAGTAAATACAAGTTGTTTTCTGGTCCTTTGCAACTTTAATCCTTTCTAGTGCTCAATAAAGGATTCTATGGATGGAGATGTGTCATTTGGATTTGTTTTAGTGGACTTTTTAGGCATGTGTGTTTGGGGATGCCGGTTGTGTTTGGGCAAGTTTGGAATGATTAAAATAGTGATTTGTCTGGTTATGTGTTTGGTTTTAACTATAGATACGACTGTTTCATTTGTGATATATTATTGTGCTTTAACTGATTTATATGCTTGGATTTGATTTAATTAGTTCAAGAGTGTGTTCAAAATGCTTGAGAATCCACACAACATGTGATTGGACGTTACTTGAAGAAAAATCAATACATGCGAAATCTATTGCTATTTAAAGTTCTTATATACGTAATTCCTTTCACGTGTATCATGTAAAGTTTTCGCGAATACTTTAACGCAAAAATGTGTACTCGCACACCTTTGAGTGAAATACAAGCAAAATGTAAGTTACTTGCTTGTGTGATACTGATTTGACTTCTTATTTATTAATCACACATTGATGTTCATCTTTAACGACAAATACTTTTATTTCGCACCTATAGTTTGATGCTTGATACGTGTTTACTAAATACAAGTTGTTTTTTTATTCTTTGCAACTTCAATCCTTTTTAGTGCTCAATAAAGGATTCTATGGATGGAGAGGTGTCATTTGGATTTATTTTAGTGGATTTTGTAGGCATGTGTGTTTGTGGATGCCGGTTGAGTGTTTTGGATGAGTTTGGACTAGTTCGAAACGTTTAAAATAGTGATTTGTCTAGTCATGTGTTTGGTTTAAACTATAGATACAACTGTTTCACTTGTGATATAATAGTGTGCTTTAACTGATTTATATGCTTGGATTTGATTTAATTAGTTCAAGAGTGTGTTCAAAATGTTTGAGAATCCAAACAACATGTGATTGGACGTTACTTGAAGAAAAATCAATACATGCGAGATCTATTGCTATTTAACGTTATTATATACGTAATTCCTTTCTCGTGTATCATGGAAAGTTTTTGTGAATACTTTAATACACAAATGTGTACTCGCACACTTTTGAGTGAAATACAAGCAAAATAAAAGTTACTTGGTCGTGTGACAGTGATTTGACTTCTTGTTTATTGATCACACATTGAGGTTCATCTTTAACAACAAATACTTTTATTCCACACCTATAGTTTGATGCTAGATACGTGTTGAGTAAATACAAGTTGTTTTCTGGTCCTTTGCAACTTCAATCCTTTTTAGTGCTCAATAAAGGATTCTATGGATGCAGAGGTGTCATTTGGATTTGTTTTAGTGGATTTTGTAGGCATGTGTGTTTGAGGATGCCGGTTGAGTGTTATGGATGAGTTTGGACTAGTTCGGAACGATTAAAATGGTGATTTGTCTGGTCATGTGTTTTGTATTAACTATAAATACAACTGTTTCACTTGTGATATATTAGTGTGTTTTAACTGATTTATATGCTTGGATTTGATTTAATTAGTTCATGAGTTTGTTCAAAATGCTTGAGAATCCAAACAACATGGGATTGGACATTACTTGAAGAAAAATCAATACAACTGACATCTATTGCTGTTTAACGTTCTTACATACGTAATTCCTTTCTCGTGTATCATGTAATGTTTTTGCTAATACTTTAAAGCACAAATGTATACTCGCATAATTTTGACTGAAATACAAGCAAAATATAAGTTACTTGGTCGTGTGATAGAGATTTGACTTCTTGTTTATTGATCACACATTGATGTTCATCTTTAACAACAAATACTTTTATTCCGCACCTATAGTTTGATGCTAGATACGTGTTGAGTAAATACAAGTTGTTTTCTGGTCCTTTGCAACTTCAATCCTTTCTAGTGCTCAATAAAGGATTCTATGGATGGAGATGTGTCATTTGGATTTGTTTTAGTGGACTTTTTAGGCATGTGTGTTTGGGGATGCCGGTTGAGTGTTTTGGTTGAGTTTGGGCAAGTTTGGAATGATTAAAATAGTGATTTGTCTGGTTATGTGTTTGGTTTTAACTATAGATACGACTGTTTCACTTGTGATATATTATTTTGCTTTAACTGATTTATATGCTTGGATTTGATTTAATTAGTTCAAGAGTGTGTTCAAAATGCTTGAGAATCCACACAACATGTGATTGGACGTTACTTGAAGAAAAATCAATACATGCGAGATCTATTGCTATTTAACGTTCTTATATACGTAATTCCTTTCACGTGTATCATGTAAAGTTTTCGCGAATACTTTAACGCAAAAATGTGTACTCGCACACCTTTGAGTGAAATACAAGCAAAATATAAGTTACTTGCTTGTGTGATACTGATTTGACTTCTTATTTATTAATCACACATTGATGTTCATCTTTAACGACAAATACTTTTATTCCGCACCTATAGTTTGATGCTTGATACGTGTTTACTAAATACAAGTTGTTTTTTTATTCTTTGCAACTTCAATCCTTTTTAGTGCTCAATAAAGGATTCTATGGATGGAGAGGTGTCATTTGGATTTATTTTAGTGGATTTTGTAGGCATGTGTGTTTGTGGATGCCGGTTGAGTGTTTTGGATGAGTTTGGACTAGTTCGAAACGTTTAAAATAGTGATTTGTCTGGTCATGTGTTTGGTTTAAACTATAGATACAACTGTTTCACTTGTGATATATAGTGTGCTTTAACTGATTTATATGCTTGGATTTGATTTAATTAGTTCAAGAGTGTGTTCAAAATGCTTGAGAATCCAAACAACATGTGATTGGACGTTACTTGAAGAAAAATCAATACATGCGAGATCTATTGCTATTTAACGTTCTTATATACGTAATTCCTTTCTCGTGTATCATGAAAAGTTTTTGTGAATACTTTAATACACAAATGTGTACTCGCACACTTTTGAGTGAAATACAAGCAAAATATAAGTTACTTGGTCGTGTGATAGTGATTTGACTTCTTGTTTATTGATCACACATTGAGGTTCATCTTTAACAACAAATACTTTTATTCCGCACCTATAGTTTGATGCTAGATACGTGTTGAGTAAATACAAGTTGTTTTCTGGTCCTTTGCAACTTCAATCCTTTTTAGTGCTCAATAAAGGATTCTATGGATGCAGAGGTGTCATTTGGATTTGTTTTAGTGGATTTTGTAGGCATGTGTGTTTGAGGATGCCGGTTGAGTATTATGGATGAGTTTGGACTAGTTCGGAACGATTAAAATAGTGATTTGTCTGGTCATGTGTTTTGTATTAACTATAAATACAACTGTTTCACTTGTGATATATTAGTGTGTTTTAACTGATTTATATGCTTGGATTTGATTTAATTAGTTCATGAGTTTGTTCAAAATGCTTGAGAATCCAAACAACATGGGATTGGACATTACTTGAAGAAAAATCAATACAACTGAGATCTATTGCTGTTTAACGTTCTTACATACGTAATTCCTTTCTCGTGTATCATGTAATGTTTTTGCTAATACTTTAAAGCACAAATGTATACTCGCATAATTTTGAGTGAAATACAAGCAAAATATAAGTTACTTGGTCGTGTGATAGAGATTTGACTTCTTGTTTATTGATCACACATTGATGTTCATCTTTAACAACAAATACTTTTATTCCGCACCTATAGTTTGATGCTAGATACGTGTTGAGTAAATACAAGTTGTTTTCTGGTTCTTTGCAACTTCAATCCTTTCTAGTGCTCAATAAAGGATTCTATGGATGGAGATGTGTCATTTGGATTTGTTTTAGTGGACTTTTTAGGCATGTGTGTTTGGGGATGCCGGTTGAGTGTTTTGGTTGAGTTTGGGCAAGTTTGGAATGATTAAAATAGTGATTTGTCTGGTTATGTGTTTGGTTTTAACTATAGATACGACTGTTTCACTTGTGATATATTATTTTGCTTTAACTGATTTATATGCTTGGATTTGATTTAATTAGTTCAAGAGTGTGTTCAAAATGCTTGAGAATCCACACAACATGTGATTGGACGTTACTTGAAGAAAAATCAATACATGCGAGATCTATTGCTATTTAACGTTCTTATATACGTAATTCCTTTCACGTGTATCATGTAAAGTTTTCGTGAATACTTTAACGCAAAAATGTGTACTCGCACACTTTTGAGTGAAATACAAGCAAAATATAAGTTAATTGCTTGTGTGATACTGATTTGACTTCTTATTTATTAATCACACATTGATGTTCATCTTTAACGACAAATACTTTTATTCCGCACCTATAGTTTGATGCTTGATACGTGTTTACTAAATACAAGTTGCTTTTTTATTCTTTGCAACTTCAATCCTTTTTAGTTCTCAATAATGGATTCTATGGATGGAGAGGTGTCATTTGGATTTGTTTTAGTGGATTTTTTAGGCATGTGTGTTTGTGGATGCCGGATGAGTGTTTTGGATGAGTTTGGACTAGTTCGGAACGATTAAAATAGTGATTTGTCTCGTCATGTGTTTGGTTTAAACTATAGATACAACTGTTTCACTTGTGATATATTAGTGTGTTTTAACTGATTTATATGCTTGGATTTGATTTAATTAGTTCAAGAGTGTGTTCAAAATGCTTGAGAATCCAAACAACATTTGATTGGACGTTACTTGAAGAAAAATCAATACATGCGAGATCTATTGCTATTCAACGTTCTTATATACGCAATTTTTTTCTCGTGTATCATGTAAAGTTTTTGTGAATACTTTAATGTACAAATGTGTACTCACACACTTTTGAGTGAAATACAAGCAAAATATAAGTTACTTTGTCGTGTGATAGTGATTTGACTTCTTGTTTATTAATCACACATTGATGTTCATCTTTAACGACAAATACTTTTATTCCGCACCTATAGTTTGATGCTTGATACGTGTTTACTAAATACAAGTTATTTTTTTATTCTTTGCAACTTCAATCCTTTTTAGTGCTTAATAAAGGATTCTATGGATGGAGAGGTGTCATTTGGATTTGTTTTAGTGGATTTTGTAGGCATGTGTGTTTGTGGATGCCGGTTGAGTGTTTTGGATGAGTTTGGAATAGCTCGGAACGATTTAAATTGTGATTTGTCTGGTCATGTGTTTGGTTTAAACTATAGATACAACTGTTTCACTTGTGATATATATTAGTGTGTTTTAACTGATTTATATGCTTGGATTTGATTTAATTAGTTCAAGAGTGTGTTCAAAATGCTTGAGAATCCAAACAACATGTGATTGGACATTACTTAAAGAAAAATCAATACATGCGAGATCTATTGCTATTTAACGTTCTTATATACGCAATTTCTTTCTCGTGTATCATGTAAAGTTTTTGTGAATACTTTAATGCACAAATGTGTACTCGCATACTTTTGAGTGAAATACAAGCAAAATATAAGTTACTTGGTCCTGTGATAGTGATTTGACTTCTTGTTTATTAATCACACATTGATGTTCATCTTTAACGACAAATACTTTGAATTCCACACCTATAGTTTGATGCTAGATACGTGTTGAGTAAATACAAGTTGTTTTTTGGTTTTTTGCAACTTCAATCCTTTTTAGTGCTCAATAAAGGATTCTATGGATGGAGAGGTGTCATTTGGATTTGTTTTAGTGGATTTTGTAGGCATGTGTGTTTGTGATGCCGTTGATGGTGTTTGGGATGAGTTTGGACTAGTTCGGAACGATTTAAATAGTGATTTGTCTGGTCATGTGTTTGGTTTAAACTATAGATACAACTGTTTCACTTGTGATATATATTAGTGTGCTTTAACTGATTTATATGCTTGGATTTGATTTAATTAGTTCAAGAGTGTGTTCAAAATGCTTGAGAATCCAAACAACATGTGATTGGACGTTACTTGAAGAAAAATCAATACATGCGAGATCTATTGCTATTCAACGTTCTTATATACGCAATTCCTTTCTCGTGTATCATGTAAAGTTTTTGTGAATACTTTAATGCACAAATGTGTACTCGCATACTTTTGAGTGAAATACAAGCAAAATATAAGTTACTTGGTCGTGTGATAGTGATTTGACTTCTTGTTTATTAATCACACATTGATGTTCATCTTTAACGACAAATACTTTCAATTCCACACATATAGTTTGATGCTAGATATGTGTTGAGTAAATACAAGTTGTTTTTTAGTTCTTTGTAACTTCAATCCTTTTTAGTGCTCAATAAAGGATTCTATGGATGGAGAGGTGTCATTTGGATTTTTAGTGGATTTTGTAGGCATGTGTGTTTGGGATGCGGGTGAGTGTTTTGGATGAGTTTGGACTAGTTCGGAACGATTAAATAGTGATTTGTCTGGTCATGTGTTGGTTTAAACTATAGATACAACTGTTTCACTTGTGATATATTGTGTGCTTTAACTGATTTATATGCTTGGATTTGATTTAATTAGTTCAAGAGTGTGTTCAAAATGCTTGAGAATCCAAACAACATGTGATTGGACGTTACTTGAAAAAAATCAATACATGCGAGATCTATTGCTATTTAACGTTCTTATATACGTAATTCTTCTCGTGTATCATGTAAAGTTTTTGTGAATACTTTAATGCACAAATGTGTACTCGCACACTTTGAGTGAAATACAAGCAAAATATAAGTTACTTGTCGTGTGATAGTGATTTGACTTCTTGTTTATTGATCACACATTGAGTTCATCTTTAAAACAAATACTTTATTCCGCACCTATAGTTTGATGCTAGATACGTGTTGAGTAAATACAAGTTGTTTTTGGTCCTTTGCAACTTCAATCCTTTTTAGTGCTCAATAAGGATTCTAGATGGAGAGGTGTCATTTGGATTTGTTTAGTGGATTTTGTAGGCATGTGTGTTTGAGGATGCGGTTGAGTGTTTGGATGAGTTTGGACTAGTCGGAACGATTAAAATAGTGATTTGTCTGGTCATGTGTTTTGTTTAACTATAGATACAACTGTTTCACTTGTGATATTAGTGTGCTTTAACTGATTTTACTTGGATTTGATTATTAGTTCATGAGTTGTTCAAATGCTTGAGAATCCAAACAACATGGGATTGGACGTTACTTGAAGAAAAATCAATACATGAGATCTATTGTTTAACGTTCTATATACGTAATTCTTTCTCGTGTATCATGTAATGTTTTGAATACTTTAAAGCCAAATGTATACTCGCACAATTTGAGTGAAATACAAGCAAAATATAAGTTACTTGGTCGTGTGATAGTGATTTGACTTGTTATTGATCACACATTGATGTTCATCTTTAACGACAAATACTTTTATTCCGCACCTATAGTTTGATGCTAGATACGTGTTTAGTAAATACAAGTGTTTTTGGTCCTTTGCAACTTCAATCCTTTTAGTGCTCAATAAAGGATTCTATGAGATGTGTCATTGGATTTGTTTTGGATTTTTAGGCATGTGTGTTTGGGGATGCCGGTGAGTGTTTGGTGAGTGGACTAGTTGGAACGATTAAAATAGTATTTGTCTGGTCATGTGTTTGGTTTTAACTATAGATACAACTGTTTCACTTGTGATATTAGTGTCTTTAACTGATTTATATGCTTGGATTTGATTTAATTAGTTCAAGAGTGTGTTCAAAATGCTTGAGAATCCAAACATGTGATTGGACGTTACTTGAAGAAAAATCAATACATGCGAGATCTATTGCTATTTAACGTTCTTATACGTAATTCCTTTCGTGTATCATGTAAGTTTTGTGAATACTTTAATGCACAAATGTGTACTCGCACACTTTTGAGTGAAATACAAGCAAAATATAAGTTACTTGTCGTGTGATAGTGATTTGACTTCTTTTATTGATCACACATTGAGGTTCATCTTTAACACAAATACTTTTATTCCGCACCTATAGTTTGATGCTAGATACGTGTTGAGTAAAACAAGTTGTTTCTGGTCCTTTGCAACTTCAATCCTTTTAGTGCTCAATAAAGGATTTATGGATGGAGAGGTGTCATTTGGATTTTTTTAGTGGATTTTGTAGGCATGTGTGTTTGAGGATGCCGGTGAGTGTTTTGGATGAGTTTGGACTAGTTCGGAACGATTAAAATAGTGATTGTCTGGTTTTTGTTTTGTTTAACTATAAACACTGTTTCACTGTGATATATAGTGTGCTTTAACTGATTTATATGCTTGGATTTGATTTAATTAGTTCAGAGTTGTTCAAAATGCTTGAGAATCCAAACAACATGTGATTGGACGTTACTTGAAGAAAAATCAATACATGCGAGATCTATTGCTATTTAACGTTCTTATATACGTAATCTTTCGTGTATCATGTAAAGTTTTTGTGAATACTTAATGCACAAATGTGTACTCGCACTTTTGAGTGAAATACAAGCAAAATATAAGTTACTTGGTCGTGTGATAGTGATTTGACTTCTTGTTTATTAATCACACATTGATGTTCATCTTTAACGACAAATACTTTCATTCCACCTATAGTTTGATGCTAGATAGTGTTGAGTAAATACAAGTTGTTTTTGGTTCTTTGCAACTTCAATCTTTTTAGTGCTCAAAAAGGATTCTATGGATGGAGAGGTGTCATTTGGATTTGTTTTAGTGGATTTTGTAGGCATGTGTTTGTGGATACGGTTGAGTGTTTTGGATGAGTTTGGACTAGTTCGGAACGATTAAATAGTGATTTGTCTGTCATGTGTTGTTTAAACTATAGATACAACTGTTTCACTTGTGATATATTAGTGTGCTTTAACTGATTTATATGCTTGGATTTGATTTAATTAGTTCAAGAGTGTGTTCAAAATGTTGAGAATCCAACAACATGTGATTGGACGTTACTTGAAAAAAATCAATACATGCGAGATCTATTGCTATTAACGTTCTTATATACGTAATTTCTTCTGTGTATCATGTAAAGTTTTTGTGAATACTTTATGCACAAATGTGTACTCACACACTTTTGAGTGAAATACAAGCAAAATATAAGTTACTTGTCGTGTGATAGTGATTTGACTTTTGTTTATTGATCACACATTGAGGTTCATCTTTAACACAAATACTTTTATTCCGCACCTATAGTTTGATGCTAGATACGTGTTGAGTAAATACAAGTTGTTTTTGGTCCTTTGCAACTTCAATCTTTTTAGTGCTCAATAAAGGATTCTACATGGAGAGGTGTCATTTGGATTTGTTTAGTGGATTTGTAGGCATGTTGTTTGAGGATGCCGGTTGAGTGTTTGGATGAGTTTGGACTAGTTCGGAACGATTAAAATAGTGATTTGTCTGGTCATGTGTTGTTTAACTATAGATACAACTGTTTCACTTGTGATATATTAGTGTGCTTTAACTGATTATATGCTTGGATTTGATTTAATTAGTTCAAGAGTTGTTTAAAATGCTTGAGAATCCAAACAACATGGGATTGGACGTTACTTGAAGAAAAATCAATAAGCGAGATCTATGCTATTTAACGTTCTTATACGTAATTCCTTTCTCGTGTATCATGTAAAGTTTTGTGAATACTTTAATGCACAAATGTGTACGCACATTTTGAGTGAAATACAAGCAAAATATAAGTTACTGGTGTGTGATAGTGATTTGACTCTTGTTTATTGATCACACATTGATGTTATCTTTAAAACAAATACTTTATTCCGCACTATAGTTTGATGATAGATACGTTTAGTAAATACAATGTTTTTGGTCCTTTGCAACTTCAATCCTTTTAGTGCTCAATAAAGATTCTATGGATGAGAGTGTCATTTGGATTTGTTTTAGTGGATTTTTAGGCATGTGTGTTTGGGGATGCCGGTTGAGTGTTTTGGATGAGTTGGGCTAGTTTGGAACGATTAAAATAGTGATTTGTCTGGTCATGTGTTGGTTTAACTATAGATACAATGTTTCACTTGTGATATATATGTGCTTTAACTGATTTATATGCTTGGATTTGATTAATTAGTTCAAGAGTGTGTCAAAATGCTTGAGAATCCAAACAACATGTGATTGGACGTTACTTGAAGAAAAATCAATACATGCGAGATCTATTGCTATTTAACGTTTTATATACGTAATTCCTTTCTCGTGTATCATGTAAAGTTTTTTGAATACTTTAATGCACAAATGTGTACTCGCACTTTTGAGTGAAATACAAGCAAAATATAAGTTACTTGGTCGTGTGATAGTGATTTGACTTCTTTTATTAATCACACATTGATGTTCATCTTTAACGACAAATACTTTATTCGCACCTATAGTTTGATGCTAGATACGTGTTTAGTAAATACAAGTTGTTTTTTTTCTTTGCAACTTCAATCCTTTTAGTGCTCAATAAGGATTCTATGGATGGAGAGTGTCATTTGGATTTGTTTTAGTGGATTTGTAGGCATGTGTGTTGTGGATGCGGTTGAGTGTTTTGGATGAGTTTGGACTAGTTCGGAACGATTAAATAGTGATTTGTCTGGTCATGTGTTTGGTTTAACTATAGATACAACTGTTTCACTTGTGATATATATAGTGTGCTTTAATGATTTATATGCTTGGATTTGATTTATTAGTTCAAGAGTGTGTTCAAAATGCTTGAGAATCCAAACAACATGTGATTGGACGTTACTTGAAGAAAAATCAATACATGCGAGATCTATTGCTATTTAACGTTCTTATATACGTAATTCCTTTCTCGTGTATCATGTAAAGTTTTTGTGATACTTTAATGCACAAATGTGTACTCGCCATTTGAGTGAAATACAAGCAAAATATAAGTTACTTGGTCGTGTGATAGTGATTTGACTTCTTGTTTATAACACACATTGATGTTCATCTTTAACGACAAATACTTTCAATTCCACCTATAGTTTGATGCTAGATACGTGTTGAGTAAATACAAGTTGTTTTTTGGTCTTGCAACTTCAATCCTTTTTAGTGCTCAATAAAGGATTCTATGGATGGAGAGGTGTCATTTGGATTGTTTTAGTGGATTTTTAGGCATGTGTGTTGTGGATGCCGGTTGAGTGTTTGGATGAGTTTGGACTAGTTCGAACGATTAAAATAGTGATTGTCTGTCATGTGTTTGGTTTAACTATAGATACAACTGTTTCACTTGTGATATTAGTGTGCTTTAACTGATTTATATGCTTGGATTTGATTTAATTAGTTCAAGAGTGTTCAAAATGCTTGAGAATCCAAACAACATGTGATTGGACGTTACTTGAAGAAAAATCAATACATGCGAGATCTATTGCTATTTACGTTCTATATAATTCTCTCGTGTATCATGTAAAGTTTTGTGAATACTTTAATCAAAATGTACTCGCACATTTTGAGTGAAATACAAGCAAAATATAAGTTACTTGGTCGTGTGATAGTGATTTGACTTCTTGTTATTGATCACACATTGATGTTCATCTTTAACACAAATACTTTATTCCGCACCTATAGTTTGATGCTAGATACGTGTGAGTAAATACAAGTTGTTTTTGGTCCTTGCAACTTCTCTTTTAGTGCTCAATAAAGGATTCTATGGATGGAGAGGTGTCATTTGGATTGTTTAGTGGATTTTGTAGGATGTGTGTTGGGATGCGGTTGAGTTTTGGATGAGTTTGGACTAGTTCGGAACGATTAAAATAGTGATTTGTCTTGTCATGTGTTGGTTTTAACTATAGATAAACTGTTTCACTTGTGATATATTGTGTGCTTTAACTGATTTATATGCTTGGATTTGATTTAATTAGTTCAAGAGTGTGTTCAAAATGCTTGAGAATCCAAACAACATGTGATTGGACGTTACTTGAGAAAAATCAATACATGCGAGATCTATTGCTATTAACGTTCTTATATACGTATTCCTTTCTCGTGTATCATGTAAAGTTTTTGTGAATACTTTAATGCACAAATGTGTACTCGCACACTTTTGAGTGAAATACAAGCAAAATATAAGTTACTTGGTCGTGTGATAGTGATTTGACTTCTTGTTTATTATCACACATTGATGTTCATCTTTAACGACAAATACTTTATTCCGCACCTATAGTTTGATGCTAGATACGTGTTTAGTATACAAGTTGTTTTTTTATTCTTTGCAACTTCAATCCTTTTAGTGCTCAATAAAGGATTCTATGGATGGAGAGGTGTCATTTGGATTTGTTTAGTGGATTTTGTAGGCATGTGTGTTTGTGGATGCCGGTTGAGTGTTTTGGATGAGTTTGGACTAGTTCGGAACGATTAAATAGTGATTTGTCTCGTCATGTGTTTGGTTTTAAACTATAGATACAACTGTTTCACTTGTGATATATTAGTGTGCTTTAACTGATTTATATGCTTGGATTTGATTTAATTAGTTCAAGAGTGTGTTCAAAATGCTTGAGAATCCAAACAACAGTGATTGGACGTTACTTGAAGAAAAATCAATACATGCGAGATCTATTGCTATTAACGTTCTTATATACGCAATTCTTTCTCGTGTATCATGTAAAGTTTTTGTGAATACTTTAATGCACAAATGTGTACTCGCACACTTTTGAGTGTAATACAAGCAAAATATAAGTTACATGGTCATGTGATAGTGATTTGACTTCTTGTTTATTAATCACACATTGATGTTCACCTTTAACGACAAATACTTTCAATTCCACACCTATAGTTTGATGCTAGATACGTGTTGAGTAAATACAAGTTGTTTTTTGGTTCTTTGCAACTTCAATCCTTTTTAGTGCTCAATAAAGTATTCTATGGATGGAGAGGTGTCATTTGGATATGTTTTAGTGGATTTTGTAGGCATGTGTGCTTGGTGATGCCGGTTGAGTGCTTTGGATGAGTTTGGACTAGTTCGGAACGATTAAAATAGTGATTTGTCTGGTCATGTGTTTGGTTTAAACTATAGATACAACTGTTTCACTTGTGATATATTAGTGTGCTTTAACTGATTTATATGCTTGGATTTGATTTAATTAGTTCAAGAGTGTGATCAAAATGCTTGAGAATCCAAACAACATGTGATTGGACGTTACTTGAAGAAAAATCAATACATGCGAGATCTATTGCTATTTAACGTTCTTATATACGCAATTTCTTTCTCGTGTATCATGTAAAGTTTTTGTGAATACTTTAATGCACAAATGTGTACTCGCACACTTTTGAGTGAAATACAAGCAAAATATAAGTTACTTGGTCGTGTGATAGAGATTTGACTTCTTGTTTATTGATCACACATTGATGTTCATCTTTAACAACAAATACTTTTATTCCGCACCTATAGTTTGATGCTAGATACGTGTTGAGTAAATACAAGTTGTTTTCTGGTCCTTTGCAACTTTAATCCTTTCTAGTGCTCAATAAAGGATTATATGGATGGAGAGGTGTCATTTGGATTTGTTTTAGTGGATTTTGTAGGCATGTGTGTTTGTGGATGCCGGTTGAGTGTTTTGGATGAGTTTGGACTAGTTCGGAACGATTAAAATAGTGATTTGTCTCGTCATGTGTTTGGTTTTAACTATAGATACAACTGTTTCACTTGTGATATATTAGTGTGCTTTAACTGATTTATATGCTTGGATTTGATTTAATTAGTTCAAGAGTGTGTTCAAAATGCTTGAGAATCCAAACAACATGTGATTGGACGTTACTTGAAGAAAAATCAATACATGCGAGATCTATTGCTATTAACGTTCTTATATACGTAATTCCTTTCTCGTGTATCATGTAAGTTTTTGTGAATACTTTAATGCACAAATGTGTACTCGCACACTTTTGAGTGAAATACAAGCAAAATATAAGTTACTTGGTCGTGTGATAGTGATTTGACTTCTTTGTATTAATCACACATTGATGTTCATCTTTAACGACAAATACTTTTATTCCGCACTATAGTTTGATGCTAGATACGTGTTTAGTAATACAAGTTGTTTTTTATCTTTGCAACTTCAATCCTTTTTAGTGCTCAATAAAGGATTCTATGGATGGAGAGGTGTCATTTGGATTTGTTTTAGTGGATTTTGTAGGCATGTGTGTTTGTGGATGCGGTGTTGAGTGTTTGGATGAGTTTGGACTAGTTCGGAACGATTAAAATAGTGATTTGTCTGGTCATGTGTTTGGTTTAAACTATAGATACAACTGTTTCACTTGTGATATATTAGTGTGTTTTAACTGATTTATATGCTTGGATTTGATTTAATTAGTTCAAGAGTGTGTTCAAAATGCTTGAGAATCCAAACAACATGTGATTGGACGTTACTTGAAGAAAAATCAATACATGCGAGATCTATTGCTATTTAACGTTCTTATATACGCAATTTCTTTCTCGTGTATCATGTAAAGTTTTTGTGAATACTTTAATGCACAAATGTGTACTCGCATACTTTTGAGTGAAATACAAGCAAAATATAAGTTACTTGGTCGTGTGATAGTGATTTGACTTCTTGTTTATTAATCACACATTGATGTTCATCTTTAACGACAAATACTTTCAATTCCACACCTATAGTTTGATGCTAGATACGTGTTGAGTAAATACAAGTTGTTTTTTGGTTCTTTGCAACTTCAATCCTTTTTAGTGCTCAATAAAGGATTCTATGGATGGAGAGGTGTCATTTGGATTTGTTTTAGTGGATTTTGTAGGCATGTGTGTTTGTGGATGCCGGTTGAGTGTTTTGGATGAGTTTGGACTAGTTCGGAACGATTAAAATAGTGATTTGTCTCGTCATGTGTTTGGTTTAAACTATAGATACAACTGTTTCACTTGTGATATATTAGTGTGCTTTAACTGATTTATATGCTTGGATTTGATTTAATTAGTTCAAGAGTGTGTTCAAAATGCTTGAGAATCCAAACAACATGTGATTGGACGTTACTTGAAGAAAAATCAATACATGCGAGATCTATTGCTATTTAACGTTCTTATATACGCAATTTCTTTCTCGTGTATCATGTAAAGTTTTTGTGAATACTTTAATGCACAAATGTGTACTCGCACACTTTTGAGTGAAATACAAGCAAAATATAAGTTACTTGGTCGTGTGATAGTGATTTGACTTCTTGTTTATTAATCACACATGGTTCATCTTTAACGACAAATACTTCAATTCCACCTATAGTTTGATGCTAGATACGTGTTGAGTAAATACAAGTTGTTTTTGGTTCTTTGCAACTTCAATCCTTTTTAGTGCTCAATAAAGGATTCTATGGATGGAGAGGTGTCATTGGATTTGTTTTAGTGGATTTTGTAGGCATGTGTTTGTGGATGCGGTTGAGTGTTTGGATGAGTTTGGACTAGTTCGGAATGATTAAAATAGTGATTTGTCTGGTCATGTGTTTGGTTTAAACTATAGATACAACTGTTTCACTTGTGATATATTAGTGTGCTTTAACTGATTTATATGCTTGGATTTGATTTAATTAGTTCAAGAGTGTGTTTAAAATGCTTGAGAATCCAAACAACATGTGATTGGACGTTACTTGAAGAAAAATCAATACATGCGAGATCTATTGCTATTTAACGTTCTTATATACGTAATTTCTTTCTCGTGTATCATGTAAAGTTTTTGTGAATACTTTAATGCACAAATGTGTACTCGCACACTTTTGAGTGAAATACAAGCAAAATATAAGTTTCTTGGTCGTGTGATAGTGATTTGACTTTTGTTATTGATACACATTGATGTTCATCTTAAACACAAATACTTTTATTCCGCACTATAGTTTGATGCTAGATACGTGTTGAGTAAATACAAGTTGTTTTTGGTCCTTTGCAACTTCAATCCTTTTAGTGCTCAATAAAGGATTCTATGGATGGAGAGGTGTCATTTGGATTGTTTTAGTGGATTTTGTAGGCATGTGTGTTTGTGGATGCGGTTGAGTGTTTTGGATGAGTTTGGACTAGTTCGGAACGATTAAAATAGTGATTTGTCGTCATGTGTTTGGTTTTAACTATATATAAACTGTTTCACTTGTGATATATTAGTGTGCTTTAACTGATTTATATGCTTGGATTTGATTTAATTAGTTCAAGAGTGTGTTCAAAATGCTTGAGAATCCAAACAACATGTGATTGGACGTTACTTGAAGAAAAATCAATACATGCGAGATCTATTGCTATTTAACGTTCTTATATACGATTCCTTTTCGTGTATCATGTAAAGTTTTTGTGAATACTTTAATGCACAAATGTGTACTCGCACACTTTGAGTGAAATACAAGCAAAATATAAGTTACTTGGGTGTGATAGTGATTTGACTTCTGTTTATTAATCACACATTGATGTTCATCTTTAACGACAAATACTTTATTCCGCACCTATAGTTTGATGCTAGATACGTGTAGTAAATACAAGTTGTTTTTTTATTCTTTGCAACTTCAATCCTTTTTAGTGCTCAATAAAGGATTCTATGGATGGAGAGGTGTCATTTGGATTTGTTTTAGTGGATTTTGTAGGCATGTGTGTTTGTGGATGCCGGTTGAGTGTTTTGGATGAGTTTGGACTAGTTCGGAACGATTTAAATAGTGATTTGTCTGGTCATGTGTTTGGTTTAAACTATAGATACAACTGTTTCACTTGTGATATATATTAGTGTGCTTTAACTGATTTATATGCTTGGATTTGATTTAATTAGTTCAAGAGTGTGTTCAAAATGCTTGAGAATCCAAACAACATGTGATTGGACGTTACTTGAAGAAAAATCAATACATGCGAGATCTATTGCTATTTAACGTTCTTATATACGCAATTTTTTCTGTGTATCATGTAAAGTTTTGTGAATACTTTAATGCACAAATGTGTACTCGCACACTTTGAGTGAAATACAAGCAAAATATAAGTTACTTGGTCGTGTGATAGTGATTTGACTTCTTGTTTATTAATCACACATTGATGTTCATCTTTAACGACAAATACTTTCAATTCCACACCTATAGTTTGATGCTAGATACGTGTTGAGTAAATACAAGTTGTTTTTTGGTTCTTTGCAACTTCAATCCTTTTTAGTGCTCAATAAAGGATTCTATGGATGGAGAGGTGTCATTTGGATTTGTTTTAGTGGATTTTGTAGGCATGTGTGTTTGTGGATGCCGGTTGAGTGTTTTGGATGAGTTTGGACTAGTTCGGAACGATTAAAATAGTGATTTGTCTGGTCATGTGTTGGTTTAAACTATAGATACAACTGTTTCACTTGTGATATATTAGTGTGTTAACTGATTTATATTGGATTTGATTTAATTAGTTCAAGAGTGTGTTCAAAATGCTTGAGAATCCAAACAACATGTGATTGGACGTTACTTGAAGAAAAATCAATACATGCGAGATCTATTGCTTTTAACGTTCTTATATACGCATTTCTTTCTCGTGTATCATGTAAAGTTTTGTGAATACTTTATGCACAAATGTGTACTCGCACACTTTTGAGTGAAATACAAGCAAAATATAAGTTACTTGGTCGTGTGATAGTGATTTGACTTCTTGTTTATTGAATCACACATTGATGTTCATCTTAACACAAATACTTTTATTCCGCACCTATAGTTTGATGCTAGATACGTGTTGAGTAAATACAAGTTGTTTTCTGGTCCTTTGCAACTTTAATCCTTTCTAGTGCTCAATAAAGGATTATATGGATGGAGAGGTGTCATTTGGATTTGTTTTAGTGGATTTTGTAGGCATGTGTGTTTGTGGATGCCGGTTGAGTGTTTTGGATGAGTTTGGACTAGTTCGGAACGATTAAAATAGTGATTTGTCTGGTCATGTGTTTGGTTTTAACTATAGATATAACTGTTTCACTTGTGATATATTTGTGTGCTTTAACTGATTTATATGCTTGGATTTGATTTAATTAGTTCAGTAGTGTGTTCAAAATGCTTGAGAATCCAAATAACATGTGATTGGACGTTACTTGAAGATAAATCAATACATGCGAGATCTATTGCTATTTAACGTTCTTATATACGTGATTCCTTTCTCGTGTATCATGTAAAGTTTTTGTGAATACTTTAATGCACAAATGTGTACTCGCACACTTTTGAGTGAAATACAAGCAAAATATAAGTTACTTGGTCGTGTGATAGTGATTTGACTTCTTGTTTATTAATCACACATTGATGTTCATCTTTACAAATAATTTTATTCCGCACCTATAGTTTGATGCTTGATACGTGTTTAGTAAATACAAGTGTTTTTTATCTTTGCAACTTCAATCCTTTTTAGTGCTAAAGGATTCTATGGATGGAGAGGTGTCATTTGGATTTGTTTTAGTGGATTTTGTAGGCATGTGTGTTGTGGATGCCGGTTGAGGTTTTGGATGAGTTTGGACTAGTTCGAACGATTAAAATAGTGATTTGTTCGTCATGTGTTTGGTTTTAACTATAGATACAACTGTTTCACTTGTGATATATTAGTGTGCTTTAACTGATTTATATGCTTGGATTGATTTAATTAGTTCAAGAGTGTGTTCAAAATGCTTGAGAATCCAAACAACATGTGATTGGACGTTACTTGAAGAAAAATCAATACATGCGAGATCTATTGCTATTTAACGTTCTTATATACGTAATTCTTTCTCGTGTATCATGTAAAGTTTTTGTGAATACTTTAATGCACAAATGTGTACTCGCACACTTTTGAGTGAAATACAAGCAAAATATAAGTTACTTGGTCGTGTGATAGTGATTTGACTTCTTGTTTATTAATCACACATTGATGTTCATCTTTACGACAAATACTTTCAATTCGCACCTATAGTTTGATGCTAGATACGTGTTGAGTAAATACAAGTTGTTTTTGGTCTTTGCAACTTCAATCCTTTTAGTGCTCAATAAAGGATTCTATGGATGGAGAGGTGTCATTTGGATTTGTTTTAGTGGATTTTGTAGGCATGTGTGTTTGTGGATGCCGTTGAGTGTTTTGATGAGTTTGGACTAGTTCGGAACGATTAAAATAGTGATTTGTCTGGTCATGTGTTTGGTTTAAACTATAGATACAACTGTTTCACTTGTGATATATTAGTGTGCTTTAACTGATTTAAATGCTTGGATTTGATTTAATTAGTTCAAGAGTGTGTTCAAAATGCTTGAGAATCCAAACAACATGTGATTGGACGTTACTTGAAGAAAAATCAATACATGCGAGATCTATTGCTATTAACGTTATTACGTAATTCTTTCTCGTGTATCATGTAAGTTTTTGTGAATACTTTAATGCAAAATGTGTACTCGCACACTTTTGAGTGAAATACAAGCAAATATAAGTTACTTGGTCGTGTGATAGTGATTGACTTCTTGTTTTGATCACACATTGATGTTCATCTTTAACGACAAATACTTTTATTCCGCACCTATAGTTTGATGCTAGATACGTGTTGAGTAAATACAAGTTGTTTTTGGTCTTTGCAACTTCAATCCTTTTTAGTGCTCAATAAAGGATTCTATGGATGGGAGGTGTCATTTGGATTTGTTTAGTGGATTTTGTAGGCATGTGTGTTTGTGGTGCGGATGCGGGTTGAGTGTTTTGGATGAGTTTGGACTAGTTCGGAACGATTAAAATAGTGATTTGTCTAGTCATGGTTTGTTTTAACTATAGATACAACTGTTTCACTTGTGATATATTAGTGTGCTTTAACTGATTTATATGCTTGGATTTGATTTAATTAGTTCAAGAGTGTGTTCAAAATGCTTGAGAATCCAACAACATGTGATTGGACGTTACTTGAGAAAAAAATCAATACATGCGAGATCTATTGCTATTTAACGTTCTTATATACGTAATTCCTTTCTCGTGTATCATGTAAAGTTTTTGTGAATACTTTAATGCACAAATGTGTACTCGCACACTTTTGAGTGAAATACAAGCAAAATATAAGTTACTTGGTGTGATAGTGATTTGACTTCTTGTTTATTAATCACACATTGATGTTCATCTTTAACGACAAATACTTTTATTCCGCACCTATAGTTTGATGCTAGATACGTGTTGAGTAAATACAAGTTGTTTTTAGGTTCTTTGCAACTTCAATCCTTTTTAGTGCTCAATAAAGGATTCTATGGATGGAGATGTGTCATTTGGATTTGTCTTAGTGGATTTTGTAGGCATGTGTGTTTGGGGATGCCGGTTGAGTGTTTTGGATGAGTTTGGACTAGTTCGGAACGATTAAAATAGTGATTTGTCTGGTCATGTGTTTGGTTTTAACTATAGATACAACTGTTTCACTTGTGATATATTAGTGTTTTTAACTGATTTATATGCTTGGATTTGATTTAATTAGTTCAAGAGTGTGTTCAAAATGCTTGAGAATCCAAACAACATGTGATTGGACGTTACTTGAAGAAAAATCAATACATGCGAGATCTATTGCTATTTAACGTTCTTATATACGTAATTTCTTTCTCGTGTATCATGTAAAGTTTTTGTGAATACTTTAATGCACCAATGTGTACTCGCACACTTTTGAGTGAAATACAAGCAAAATATAAGTTCCTTGGTCGTGTGATAGTGATTTGACTTCTTGTTTATTAATCACACATTGATGTTCATCGTTAACGACAAATACTTTTATTCCGCACCTATAGTTTGATGCTAGATACGTGTGAGTAAATACAAGTTGTTTTTGGTCCTTTGCAACTTCAATCCTTTTTAGTGCTCAATAAAGGATTCTATGGATGGAGAGGTGTCATTTGGATTTGTTTTAGTGGATTTGTAGGCATGTGTGTTTGTGGATGCCGGTGAGTGTTTTGGATGAGTTTGGACTAGTTCGGAACGATTAAAATAGTGATTTGTCTGGTCATGTGTTTGGTTTTAACTATAGATACAACTGTTTCACTTGTGATATATTAGTGTGCTTTACTGATTTATATGCTTGGATTTGATTTAATTAGTTCAAGAGTGTGTTCAAAATGCTGAGAATCCAAACAACATGTGATTGGACGTTACTTGAAGAAAAATCAATACATGCGAGATCTATTGCTATTTAACGTTCTTATATACGTAATTCTTTCTCGTGTATCATGTAAAGTTTTTGTGAATACTTTAATGCACAAATGTGTACTCCACACTTTTGAGTGAAATACAAGCAAAATATAAGTTACTGGTCGTGTGATAGTGATTTGATTTCTTTATTAATCACACATTGATGTTCATCTTTAACGACAAATACTTTTATTCGCACCTATAGTTTGATGCTAGATACGTGAGTAAATACAAGTGTTTTTTTGGTTCTTGCAACTTCAATCCTTTTTAGTGCTCAATAAAGGATTTATGGATGGAGAGGTCATTTGGATTTGTTTTAGTGGTTTGTAGGCATGTGTGTTTGGGATGCGGTTGAGTGTTTTGGATGAGTTTGGACTAGTTCGGAACGATTAAAATAGTGATTTGTCTGGTCATGTGTTGGTTTAACTATAGATACAACTGTTTCACTTGTGATATATTAGTGTGCTTTAACTGATTTATATGCTTGGATTTGATTAATTAGTTCAAGAGTGTGTTCAAAATGCTTGAGAATCCAAACAACATGTGATTGGACGTTACTTGAAGAAAAATCAATACATGCGAGATCTATTGCTATTTAACGTTCTTATATACGCAATTCCTTTCTCGTGTATCATGTAAGTTTTTGTGAATACTTTAATGCACAAATGTGTACTCGCACACTTTTGAGTGAAATACAAGCAAAATATAAGTTACTTGGTCGTGTGATAGTGATTTGACTTCTTGTTTATTAATCACACATTGATGTTCATCTTTAACGACAAATACTTTTATTCCGCACCTATAGTTTGATGCTAGATACGTTGAGTAAATACAAGTTGTTTTTTGGTTCTTTGCAACTTCAATCTTTTTAGTGCTCAATAAAGGATTCTATGGATGGAGAGGTGTCATTTGGATTTGTTTTAGTGGATTTGTAGGCATGTGTGTTGGTGATGCCGGTTGAGTGTTTTGGATGAGTTTGGACTAGTTCGGAACGATTAAAATAGTGATTTGTCTGGTCATGTTTGTTGTTTAACTATAGATACAACTGTTTCACTTGTGATATATTAGTGTGCTTTAACTGATTTATATGCTTGGATTTGATTTAATTAGTTCAAGAGTGTGTTCAAAATGCTTGAGAATCCAAACAACATGTGATTGGACGTTACTTGAAGAAAAATCAATACATGCGAGATCTATTGCTATTAACGTTCTTATATACGTAATTTCTTTCCGTGTATCATGTAAAGTTTTTGTGTACTTTAATGCACAAAGTGTACTCGCACACTTTTGAGTGAAATACAAGCAAAATATAAGTTACTTGGTCGTGTGATAGTGATTTGACTTCTTGTTTATTAATCACACATTGATGTTCATCTTTAACGACAAATACTTTTATTCCGCACCTATAGTTTGATGCTAGATACGTGTTGAGTAAATACAAGTTGTTTTTTGGTTCTTTGCAACTTCAATCCTTTTTAGTGCTCAATAAAGGATTCTATGGATGGAGAGGTGTCATTTGGATTTGTTTTAGTGGATTTTGTAGGCATGTGTGTTTGTGGATGCCGGTTGAGTGTTTTGGATGAGTTTGGACTAGTTCGGAACGATTAAAATAGTGATTTGTCTGGTCATGTGTTTGGTTTTAACTATAGATACAACTGTTTCACTTGTGATATATTAGTGTGCTTTAACTGATTTATATGCTTGGATTTGATTTAATTAGTTCAAGAGTGTGTTCAAAATGCTTGAGAATCCAAACAACATGTGATTGGACGTTACTTGAAGAAAAATCAATACATGCGAGATCTATTGCTATTTAACGTTCTTATATACGCAATTCTTTCTCGTGTATCATGTAAAGTTTTTGTGATACTTTAATGCACAAATGTGTACTCGCACACTTTTGAGTGAAATACAAGCAAAATATAAGTTACTTGGTGTGTGTGATAGTGATTTGACTTCTTGTTTATTAATCACATTGATGTTCATCTTTAACGACAAATACTTTTATTCCGCACCTATAGTTTGATGCTAGATACGTGTTGAGTAAATACAAGTTGTTTTTTTTTCTTTGCAACTTCAATCCTTTTAGTGCTCAATAAAGGATTCTATGGATGGAGAGGTGTCATTTGGATTTGTTTTAGTGGATTTTGTAGGCATGTGGTTTGTGGATGCCGGTTGAGTGTTTTGGATGAGTTTGGACTAGTTCGGAACGATTAAAATAGTGATTGTCTGGTCATGTGTTTGGTTTAAACTATAGATACAACTGTTTCACTTGTGATATATTAGTGTGCTTTAACTGATTTATGCTGGATTTGATTTAATTAGTTCAAGAGTGTGTTCAAATGCTTGAGAATCCAAACAACATGTGATTGGACGTTACTTGAAGAAAAATCAATACATGCGAGATCTATTGCTATAACGTTCTTATATACGTAATTCCTTTCTCGTGTATCATGTAAAGTTTTTGTGAATACTTTAATGCACAAATGTGTACTCGCACACTTTTGAGTGAAATACAAGCAAAATATAAGTTACTTGGTCGTGTGATAGTGATTTGACTTCTTGTTTATTAATCACACATTGATGTTCATCTTTAACGACAAATACTTTCAATTCCCACACTATAGTTGATGCTAGATACGTGTTGAGTAAATACAAGTTGTTTTTTGGTTCTTTGCAACTTCAATCCTTTTAGTGCTCAATAAAGGATTCTGGATGGAGGGTGTCATTGGATATTTGTTTAGTGGATTTTGTAGGCATGTGTGTTTGGGATGCGGTTGAGTGTTTTGGATGAGTTTGGACTAGTTCGGAACGATTAAAATAGTGATTTGTCTGGTCATGTGTTTGGTTTAAACTATAGATACAACTGTTTCACTTGTGATATATTAGTGTGCTTTAACTGATTTATATGCTTGGATTTGATTTAATTAGTTCAAGAGTGTGATCAAAATGCTTGAGAATCCAAACAACATGTGATTGGACGTTACTTGAAGAAAAATCAATACATGCGAGATCTATTGCTATTTAACGTTCTTATATACGCAATTTCTTTCTCGTGTATCATGTAAAGTTTTTGTGAATACTTTAATGCACAAATGTGTACTCGCACACTTTTGAGTGAAATACAAGCAAAATATAAGTTACTTGGTCGTGTGATAGAGATTTGACTTCTTGTTTATTGATCACACATTGATGTTCATCTTTAACAACAAATACTTTTATTCCGCACCTATAGTTTGATGCTAGATACGTGTTGAGTAAATACAAGTTGTTTTCTGGTCCTTTGCAACTTTAATCCTTTTAGTGCTCAATAAAGGATATGGATGGAGAGGTGTCATTTGGATTTGTTTTAGTGGATTTTGTAGGCTGTGTGTTTGTGGATGCGGTTGAGTGTTTTGGATGAGTTTGGACTAGTTCGGAACGATTAAAATAGTGATTTGCTGGTCATGTGTTTGGTTTTAACTATAGATACAACTTTCACTTGTGATATATTAGTGTGCTTTAACTGATTTATATGCTTGGATTTGATTTAATTAGTTCAAGAGTTGTGTTCAAAATGCTTGAGAATCCAAACAACATGTGATTGGACGTTACTTGAAGAAAAATCAATACATGCGAGATCTATTGCTATTTAACGTTCTTATATACGTAATTCCTTTCTCGTGTATCATGTAAAGTTTTGTGAATACTTTAATGCACAAATGTGTACTCGCACTTTTGAGTGAAATACAAGCAAATATAAGTTACTTGGTCGTGTGATAGTGATTTGACTTCTTGTTTATTAATCACATTGATGTTCATCTTTAACGACAAATACTTTTATTCCGCACCTATAGTTTGATGCTAGATACGTGTTAGTAAATACAAGTTGTTTTTTTGTTCTTTGCAACTTCAATCCTTTTTAGTGCTCAATAAAGGATTCTATGGATGGAGAGGTGTCATTTGGATTTGTTTTAGTGGATTTTGTAGGCATGTGTGTTTGTGGATGCCGGTTGAGTGTTTTGATGAGTTTGGACTAGTTCGGAACGATTAAAATAGTGATTTGTCTGGTCATGTGTTGGTTTAAACTATAGATACAACTGTTTCACTTGTGATATATTAGTGTGCTTTAACTGATTTATATGCTTGGATTTGATTTAATTAGTTCAAGAGTGTGTTCAAAATGCTTGAGAATCCAAACAACATGTGATTGGACGTTACTTGAAGAAAAATCAATACATGCGAGATCTATTGCTATTTAAGTTCTTATATACGTAATTCCTTTCTCGTGTATCATGTAAAGTTTTTGTGAATACTTTAATGCACAAATGTGTACTCGCACACTTTTGAGTGAAATACAAGCAAATATAAGTTATTGGTCGTGTGATAGTGATTTGACTTTGTTTATTAATCACACATTGATGTTCATCTTTAACGACAAATACTTTCAATTCCGCACCTATAGTTTGATGCTAGATACGGTTGAGTAAATACAAGTTGTTTTTTGGTTCTTTGCAACTTCATCTTTTTAGTGCTCAATAAAGGATTTCTATGGATGGAGAGGTGTCATTTGGATTTGTTTAGTGGATTTTGTAGGCATGTGTGTTTGGGGATGCGGTTGAGTGTTTTGGATGAGTTTGGACTAGTTCGGAACGATTAAAATAGTGATTTGTCTGGTCATGTGTTTGGTTTAAACTATAGATACAACTGTTCACTTGTGATATATTAGTGTGCTTTAACTGATTTATATGCTTGGATTTGATTTAATTAGTTCAAGAGTGTGTTCAAATGCTTGAGAATCCAAACAACATGTGATTGGACGTTACTTGAAGAAAAATCAATACATGCGAGATCTATGCTATTTAACGTTCTTATATACGTAATTCTTTCTCGTGTATCATGTAAAGTTTTTGTGAATACTTTAATGCACAAATGTGTACTCGCACACTTTTGAGTGAAATACAAGCCAATATAAGTTACTTGGTCGTGTGATAGTGATTTGACTTCTGTTATTGATCACACATTGATGTTCATCTTTAACACAAATACTTTTATTCCGCACCTATAGTTGATGCTAGATACGTGTTTGAGTAAATACAAGTTGTTTTTGGTCTTTGCAACTTCAATCCTTTTAGTGCTCAATAAAGGATTATGGATGGAGAGGTGTCATTTGGATTGTTTTAGTGGATTTGTAGGCATGGTGTTGTGGATGCCGGTTGAGTGTTTTGGATGAGTTTGGACTAGTTCGGAACGATTAAAATAGTGATTTGTCTGGTCATGTGTTTGGTTTTAACTATAGATACAATGTTTCATTGTGAATATTAGTGTGCTTAACTGATTATATGCTTGGATTTGATTTAATTAGTTCAAGAGTGTGTTTCAAATGCTTGAGAATCCAAAAACATGTGATGGACGTTACTTGAAGAAAAATCAACATGCGAGATCTATTGCTTTAACGTCTTTATACGTAATTCCTTTCTCGTGTATCATGTAAAGTTTTTGTGAATACTTTAATGCACAAATGTGTACCCACACTTTTGAGTGAAAATACAGCAAAATATAAGTTACTTGGTCGTGTGATAGTGATTTGACTTCTTGTTATAATCACACATTGATGTTCATCTTTAACGACAAATACTTTTATTCCACCTATAGTTTGATGCTAGATACGTGTTTAGTAAATACAAGTTGTTTTTTTTTTGCAACTTCAATCCTTTTAGTGCTCAATAAAGGATTCTATGGATGGAGAGTCCTTTCTCGTGTATCATGTAAAGTTTTTGTGAATACTTTAATGCACAAATGTGTACTCGCACACTTTTGAGTGAAATACAAGCAAAATATAAGTTTCTTGGTCGTGTGATAGTGATTTGACTTATTGTTTAGTAATCACACATTGATGTTCATCTTTAACGACAAATACTTTCAATTCCGCACCTATAGTTTAATGCTAGATACGTGTTGAGTAAATACAAGTTGTTTTTTGGTTATTTGCAACTTCAATCCTTTTTAGTGCTCAATAAAGGATTCTATGGATGGAGAGCTGTCATTTGGATTTGTTTTAGTGGATTTTGTAGGCATGTGTGTTGGTGGGGCCGGTGAGTGTTTGGATGAGTTTGGACTAGTTCGGAACGATTAAAATAGTGATTTGTCTGGTCATGTGTTTGGTTTTAACTATAGATACAACTGTTTCACTTGTGATATATTAGTGTGCTTTAACTGATTTATATGCTTGGATTTGATTTAATTAGTTCAGAGAGTGTGTCAAAATGCTTGAGAATCCAAACAACATGTGATTGGACGTTACTTGAAGAAAAATCAATACATGCGAGATCTATTGCTATTTAACGTTCTTATATACAAATTCTTTCTCGTGTATCATGTAAAGTTTTTGTGAATACTTTAATGCACAAATGTGTACTCGCACACTTTTGAGTGAAATACAAGCAAAATATAAGTTACTTGGTCGTGTGATAGTGATTTGACTTGTTATTGATCACACATTGATGTTCATCTTTAACGAAAAATACTTTTATTCCGCCTATAGTTGATGCTAGATACGTGTTGAGTAAATACAAGTTGTTTTCTGGTCTTTGCAACTTAATCCTTTTAGTGCTCAATAAAGGATTATATGGATGGAGAGGTGTCATTTGGATTTGTTTTAGTGGATTTTGTAGGCATGTGTGTTTGTGGATGCCGGTTGAGTGTTTTGGATGAGTTTGGACTAGTTCGGAACGATTAAAACAGTGATTTGTCTGGTCATGTGTTTGGTTTTAACTATAGATATAACTGTTTCACTTGTGATATATTTGTGTGCTTTAACTGATTTATATGCTTGGATTTGATTTAATTAGTTCAAGAGTGTGTTCAAAATGCTTGAGAATCCAAATAACATGTGATTGGACGTTACTTGAAGATAAATCAATACATGCGAGATCTATTGCTATTTAACGTTCTTATATACGTGATTCCTTTCTCATGTATCATGTAAAGTTTTTGTGAATACTTTAATGCACAAATGTGTACTCACACACTTTTGAGTGAAATACAAGCAAAATATAAGTTACTTGGTCGTGTGATAGTGATTTGACTTCTTGTTTATTAATCACACATTGATGTTCATCTTTAACGACAAATACTTTTATTCCGCACCTATAGTTTGATGCTCGATACGTGTTGGGTAAATACAAGTTGTTTTTTCGTTTTTTGCAACTTCAATCCTTTTTAGTGCTCAATAAAGGATTCTATGGATGGAGAGGTGTCATTTGGATTTGTTTTAGTGGATTTTGTAGGTATGTGTGTTTGTGGATGCCGGTTGAGTGTTTTGGATGAGTTTGGACTAGTTCGGAACGATTAAAATAGTGATTTGTCTCGTCATGTGTTTGGTTTAAACTATAGATACAACTGTTTCACTTGTGATATATTAGTGTGTTTTAACTGATTTATATGCTTGGATTTGATTTAATTAGTTCAAGAGTGTGTTCAAAATGCTTGAGAATCCAAACAACATGTGATTGGACGTTACTTGAAGAAAAATCAATACATGCGAGATCTATTGCTATTTAACGTTCTTATATACGCAATTCCTTTCTCGTGTATCATGTAAAGTTTTTGTGAATACTTTAATGCTCAAATGTGTACTCGCACACTTTTGAGTGAAATACAAGCAAAATATAAGTTACTTGGTCGTGTGATAGTGATTTGACTTCTTGTTTATTAATCACACATTGATGTTCATCTTTAACGACAAATACTTTCAATTCCACCTATAGTTGATGCTAGATACGTGTTGAGTAAATACAAGTTGTTTTTTGGTTCTTTGCAACTTCAATCCTTTTTAGTGCTCAATAAAGGATTCTATGGATGGAGAGGTGTCATTTGGATTGTTTTAGTGGATTTTGTAGGCATGTGTTTGGGATGCCGGTTGAGTGTTTGGATGAGTTTGGACTAGTTCGGAACGATTTAAATAGTGATTTGTCTGGTCATGTGTTTGGTTTAACTAGATAAACTGTTTCACTTGTGATATATTAGTGTGCTTTAACTGATTTATATGCTTGGATTTGATTTAATTAGTTCAAGAGTGTGTTCAAAATGCTTGAGAATCCAAAAACATGTGATTGGACGTTACTTGAAGAAAAATCAATACATGCGAGATCTATTGCTATTTAACGTTCTTATATACGTAATTCCTTTCTCGTGTATCATGTAAAGTTTTTGTGAATACTTTAATGCACAAATGTGTACTCGCACACTTTTGAGTGAAATACAAGCAAAATATAAGTTACTTGGTCGTGTGATAGTGATTTGACTTCTGTTTATTAATCACACATTGGTTCATCTTTAACGACAAATACTTTCATTCCACCCTATAGTTTGATGCTAGATATGTGTTGAGTAAATACAAGTTGTTTTGGTTCTTTGCAACTTCAATCCTTTTAGTGCTCAATAAAGGATTCTATGGATGGAGAGGTGTCATTTGGATTGTTTTAGTGGATTTTGTAGGCATGGTGTTTGTGGATGCCGGTTGAGTGTTTGGATGAGTTTGGACTAGTTCGGAACGATTAAAATAGTGATTTGTCTGGTCATGTGTTTGGTTTTAACTATAGATACAACTGTTTCACTTGTGATATATTAGTGTGCTTAATGATTTATATGCTTGGATTGATTTATTAGTTCAAGAGTGTGTTCAAAATGCTTGAGAATCCAAACAACATGTGATTGGACGTTACTTGAAGAAAATCAATACATGCGAGATCTATTGCTATTAACGTTCTTATATACGTAATTTCTTTTCTCGTGTATCATGTAAAGTTTTGTGAATACTTTAATGCAAATGTGTACTCGCACACTTTTGAGTGAAATACAAGCAAAATATAAGTTACTTGGTCGTGTGATAGTGATTTGACTTTTTGTTTATGATCACACATTGATGTTCATCTTTAACGACAAATACTTTATTCCGCACCTATAGTTTGATGCTAGATACGTGTTGAGTAAATACAAGTTGTTTTTGGTCCTTTGCAACTTAATCCTTTTAGTGCTCAATAAAGGATTATATGGATGGAGAGGTGTCATTTGATTTGTTTTAGTGGATTTTGTAGGCATGTGTGTTGGGGATGCCGGTTGAGTGTTTGGATGAGTTTGGACTAGTTCGGAACGATTAAAATAGTGATTTGTCTGGTCATGTGTTTGGTTTTAACTATAGATACAACTGTTTCACTTGTGATATATTAGTGTGCTTTAACTGATTTATATGCTTGGATTTGATTTAATTAGTTCAAGAGTGTGTTCAAAATGCTTGAGAATCCAAACAACATGTGATTGGACGTTACTTGAAGAAAAATCAATACATGCGAGATCTATTGCTCTTTACGTTCTTATATACGTATTTCTTTCTCGTGTATCATGTAAAGTTTTTGTGAATACTTTAATGCACAAATGTGTACTCGCACACTTTGAGTGAAATACAAGCAAAATATAAGTTACTTGGTCGTGTGATAGTGATTTGATTTGTTTATTAATCACACATTGATGTTCATCTTTAACGACAAATACTTTCAATTCCGCACCTATAGTTTGATGCTAGATACGTGTTGAGTAAATACAAGTTGTTTTAGGTTTGCAACTTCAATCTTTGCTCAATAAAGGATGCTCAAATGGATTTATGGATGGAGATGTGTCATTTGGATTTGTCTTAGTGGATTTTGTAGGCATGTGTGTTTGGGGATGCCGGTTGAGTGTTTTGGATGAGTTTGGACTAGTTCGGAACGATTAAAATAGTGATTTGTCTGGTCATGTGTTTGGTTTTAACTATAGATACAACTGTTTCACTTGTGAAATATTAGTGTGCTTTAACTGATTTATATGCTTGGATTTGATTTAATTAGTTCAAGAGTGTGTTCAAAATGCTTGAGAATCCAAACAACATGTGATTGGACGTTACTTGAAGAAAAATCAATACATGCGAGATCTATTGCTATTTAACGTTCTTATATACGTAATTTCTTTCTCGTGTATCATGTAAAGTTTTTGTGAATACTTTAATGCACAAATGTGTACTCGCACACTTTTGAGTGAAATACAAGCAAAATATAAGTTCCTTGGTCGTGTGATAGTGATTTGACTTCTTGTTTATTAATCACACATTGATGTTCATCGTTAACGACAAATACTTTTATTCCGCACCTATAGTTTGATGCTAGACACGTGTTTAGTAAATACAAGTTGTTTTTTTATTCTTTGCAACTTCAATCCTTTTTAGTGCTCAATAAAGGATTCTATGGATGGAGAGCTGTCATTTGGATTTGTTTTAGTGGATTTTGTAGGCATGTGTGTTTGTGGATGCCGGTGGTTGAGTGTTTTGGATGAGTTTGGACTAGTTCGGAACGATTAAAATAGTGATTTGTCTGGTCATGTGTTTGGTTTAAACTATAGATACAACTGTTTCACTTGTGATTATTAGTGTGCTTTAACTGATTATATGCTTGGATTTGATTTAATTAGTTCAAGAGTGTGTTCAAAATGCTTGAGAATCCAAAACAACATGTGATTGGACGTTACTTGAAGAAAAATCAATACATGCGAGATCTATTGCTATTTAACGTTTTATATACGTAATTCCTTTCTCGGTATCATGTAAAGTTTTTGTGAATACTTTAATGCACAAATGTGTACTCGCACACTTTTGAGTGAAATACAAGCAAAATATAAGTTACTTGGTCGTGTGATAGTGATTTGACTTCTTGTTTATTAATCACACATTGATGTTCATCTTTAACGACAAATACTTTCAATTCCGCACCTATAGTTTAATGCTAGATACGTGTTGAGTAAATACAAGTTGTTTTTTGGTTCTTTGCAACTTCAATCCTTTTTAGTGCTCAATAAAGGATTTATGGATGGAGAGTGTCATTTGGATTTGTTTTAGTGGATTTTGTAGGCATGTGTGTTTGGGGATGCCGGTTGAGTGTTTGGATGAGTTTGGACTAGTTCGGAACGATTAAAATAGTGATTTGTCTGGTCATGTGTTTGGTTTTAACTATAGATACAACTGTTTCACTGTGATATATTAGTGTGCTTTAACTGATTTATATGCTTGGATTTGATTTAATTAGTTCAAGAGTGTGTTCAAAATGCTGAGAATCCAAACAACATGTGATTGGACGTTACTTGAAGAAAAATCAATACATGCGAGATCTATTGCACTTAAACGTTCTTATATACGTAACTTTCTCGTGTATCATGTAAAGTTTTTGTGAATACTTTAATGCACAAATGTGTACTCGCACACTTTTGAGTGAAATACAAGCAAAATATAAGTTACTTGGTCGTGTGATAGTGATTTGACTTCTTATTATTAATCACACATTGATGTTCATCTTTAACGACAAATACTTTTTATCCGCCCTATAGTTTGATGCTAGATTGTGTGAGTAAATACAAGTTGTTTTTTTTTCTTTGCAACTTCAATCGTTTTTAGTGCTCAATAAAGGATTCTATGGATGGAGAGATGTCATTTGGATTTGTTTTATTGGATTTTGTAGGCATGTGTGTTTGGGGATGCCGGTTGAGTGTTTTGGATGAGTTTGGACTAGTTCGGAACCATTAAAATAGTGATTTGTCTGGTCATGTGTTTGGTTTTAACTATAGATACAACTGTTTCACTTGTGATATATTAGTGTGCTTTAACTGATTTATATGCTTGGATTTCATTTAATTAGTTCAAGAGTGTGTTCAAAATGCTTGAGAATCCAAACAACATGTGATTGGACGTTACTTGAAGAAAAATCAATACATGCGAGATCTATTGCACTTTAACATTCTTATATACGTAATTCATTTCGCGTGTGTCATGTAAAGTTTTTGTGAATACTTTAGTGCACAAATGTATACTCGCACACTTTTGAGTGAAATACAAGCAAAATATAAGTTACTTGGTCGTGTGATATTGATTTGACTTCTTATTTATTAATCACACATTGATGTTCATCTTTAACTTCAAATACTTTTATTCCGCACCTATAGTTTGATGCTAGATATGTGTTTAGTAAATACAAGTGTTTTTTTTCTTTGCAACTTCAATCTTTTTAGTGCTCAATAAAGGATTCTATGGATGGAGAGCTGTCATTTGGATTTGTTTTGTGGATTTTGTAGGCATGTGTTTGTGTGGGATGCCGGTGGTTGAGTGTTTTGGATGAGTTTGGACTAGTTCGGAACGATTAAAATAGTGATTTGTCTTGTCATGTGTTTGGTTTAAACTATAGATACAACTGTTTCACTTGTGATATATTAGTGTGCTTTAACTGATTTATATGCTTGGATTTGATTTAATTAGTTCAAGAGTGTGTTTAAAATGCTTGAGAATCCAAACAACATGTGATTGGACGTTACTTGAAGAAAAATCAATACATGCGAGATCTATTGCTATTTAACGTTCTTATATACGTAATTCCTTTCTCGTGTATCATGTAAAGTTTTTGTGAATACTTTAATGCACAAATGTGTACTGGCACACTTTTGAGTGAAATACAAGCAAAATATAAGTTACTTGGTCGTGTGATAGTGATTTGACTTCTTGTTTATTGATCACACATTGAGGTTCATCTTTAACAACAAATACTTTAATTCCGCACCTATAGTTTGATGCTAGATATGTGTTTAGTAAATACAAGTTGTTTTTTTTTTCTTTGCAACTTCAATCATTTTTAGTGCTCAATAAAGGATTCTATGGATGGAGAGCTGTCATTTGGATTTGTTTTAGTGGATTTTGTAGGCATGTGTGTTTGTGGATGCCGGTGGTTGAGTGTTTTGGATGAGTTTGGACTAGTTCGGAACGATTAAAATAGTGATTTGTCTTGTCATGTGTTTGGTTTAAACTATAGATACAACTGTTTCACTTGTGATATATTAGTGTGCTTAATGATTTATATGCTTGGATTGATTTAATTAGTTCAAGAGTGTGTTTCAAATGCTTGAGAATCCAAAACAACATGTGATTGGACGTTACTTGAAAAAATCAATACATGCGAGATCTATTGCTTTAACGTTCTTATATACGTAATTCCTTCTCGTGTATCATGTAAGTTTTTGTGAATACTTTAATGCACAAATGTGTACTCGCACACTTTTGAGTGAAATACAAGCAAAATATAAGTTACTTGGTCGTGTGATAGTGATTTGACTTCTTGTTTGATCACACATTGAGGTTCATCTTTAACAACAAATACTTTATTCCGCACCTATAGTTTGATGCTAGATACGTGTTGAGTAATACAAAGTTGTTTTCTGGTCCTTTGCAACTTCAATCCTTTTAGTGCTCAATAAAGGATTCTATGGAGGAGAGGTGTCATTTGGATTTGTTTAGTGGATTTTGTAGGCATGTGTTGTTGTGGATGCCGGTTGAGTTTTGGATGAGTTTGGACTAGTTCGGAACGATTAAAATAGTGATTTGTTGGTCATGTGTTTGGTTTAAACTAGATACAACTGTTTCACTTGTGATATATAGTGTGCTTTAACTGATTTATATGCTTGGATTTGATTTAATTAGTTCAAGAGTGTGTTCAAAATGCTTGAGAATCCAAACAACATGTGATTGGACGTTACTTGAAGAAAATCAATACATGCGAGATCTATTGCTTTTAACGTTCTTATATACGTAATTCTTTCTCGTGTCATGTAAAGTTTTTGTGAATACTTTAATGCACAAATGTGTACTCGCACACTTTTGAGTGAAATACAAGCAAATATAAGTTACTTGGTCGTGTGATAGTGATTTGACTTATTGTTTATAATCACACATTGATGTTCATCTTTACGACAAATACTTTCAATTCCGCACCTATAGTTTGATGCTAGATACGTGTTGAGTAAATACAAGTGTTTTTGGTTCTTTGCAAACTTCAATTTTTTAGTGCTCAATAAAGGATTCTATGGATGGAGAGGTGTCATTTGGATTTGTTTTAGTGGATTTTGTAGGCATGTGTGTTTGGGGATGCCGGTTGAGTGTTTGGATGAGTTTGGACTAGTTCGGAACGATTAAAATAGTGATTTGTCTGGTCATGTGTTTGGTTTTAACTATAGATACAACTGTTTCACTTGTGATATTAGTGTGCTTTAACTGATTTATATGCTTGGATTTGATTTAATTAGTTCAAGAGTGTGTTCAAAATGCTTGAGAATCCAAACACATGTGATGGACGTTACTTGAAGAAAAATCAATACATGCGAGATCTATTGCTATTTAACTTCTTATATACGTAATTCTTTCGAGTGTGTATGTAAAGTTTTGTGAATACTTTAATGCACAAATGTGTACTCGCACACTTTGAGTGAAATACAAGCAAAATATAAGTTACTTGGTCGTGTGATAGTGATTTGACTTTTGTTTATTAATCACACATTGATGTTCATCTTTAACACAAATACTTTTATTCCGCACCTATAGTTTGATGCTAGATACGTGTTTAGTAAATACAAGTTGTTTTTTGTTCTTTGCAACTTCAATCCTTTTAGTGCTCAATAAAGGATTCTATGGATGGAGAGTGTCATTGGATTTGTTTTGTGGATTTTGTAGGCATGTGTGTTTGTGGATGCGGTGGTGAGTGTTTGGATGAGTTTGGACTAGTTCGGAACGATTAAAATAGTGATTTGTCTGGTCATGTGTTTGGTTTAAACTATAGATACAACTGTTTCACTTGTGATATATTAGTGTGCTCTAACTGATTTATATGCTTGGATTTGATTTAATTAGTTCAAGAGTGTGTTTAAAATGCTTGAGAATCCAAACAACATGTGATTGGACGTTACTTGATGAAAAATCAATACATGCGAGATCTATTGCTATCTAACGTTCTTATATAATTTCTTTCTCGTGTATCATGTAAAGTTTTTGTGAATACTTTAATGCACAAATGTGTACTCGCACACTTTTGAGTGAAATACAAGCAAAATATAAGTTACTTGGTCGTGTGATAGTGATTTGACTTCTTGTTTATTAATCACACATTGATGTTCATCGTTAACGACAAATACTTTTATTCCGCACCTATAGTTTTTGATGCTAGATAGTGTTTAGTAAATACAAGTTTGTTTTTTTTTCTTTGCAACTTCAATCATTTTTAGTGCTCAATAAAGGATTCTATGGATGGAGAGCTGTCATTTGGATTTGTTTTAGTGGATTTTGTAGGCATGTGTGTTTGTGGATGCCGGTGGTTGAGTGTTTTGGATGAGTTTGGACTAGTTCGGAACGATTAAAATAGTGATTTGTCTTGTCATGTGTTTGGTTTAAACTATAGATACAACTGTTTCACTTGTGATATATTAGTGTGCTTTAACTGATTTATATGCTTGGATTTGATTTAATTAGTTCAAGAGTGTGTTTAAAATGCTTGAGAATCCAAACAACATGTGATTGGACGTTACTTGAAGAAAAATCAATACATGCGAGATCTATTGCTATTTAACGTTCTTATATACGTAATTCCTTTCTCGTGTATCATGTAAAGTTTTTGTGAATACTTTAATGCACAAATGTGTACTCGCACACTTTTGAGTGAAATACAAGCAAAATATAAGTTACTTGGTCGTGTGATAGTGATTTGACTTCTTGTTTATGATCACACATTGATGTTCATCTTTAACGACAAATACTTAATTCGCCACCTATAGTTTGATGCTAGATACGTGTTGAGTAAATAAAAGTTGTTTTCTGGTCCTTGCAACTTCAATCCTTTTTAGTGCTCAATAAAGGATTCTATGGATGGAGAGGTGTCATTTGGATTTGTTTTAGTGGATTTTAGGCATGTGTGTTGAGGATGCGGTTGAGTATTTGGATGAGTTTGGACTAGTTCGGAACGATTAAATAGTGATTTGTCTGGTCATGTGTTTTGTATTAATATAGATACAACTGTTTCACTTGTGATATTAGTGTGCTTTAACTGATTTATATGCTTTATTTGATTTAATTAGTTCAAGAGTGTGTTCAAAATGCTTGAGAATCCAAACAACATGTGATTGGACGTTACTTGAAGAAAATCAATACATGCGAGATCTATTGCTCTTAACGTTCTTATATACGTAATTCCTTTCTCGTGTATCATGTAAAGTTTTGTGAATACTTTAATGCACAAATGTGTACTCGCACACTTTGAGTGAAATACAAGCAAATATAAGTTACTTGTCGTGTGATAGTGATTTGACTTATTGTTTATTAATCACACATTGATTTTCATCTTTAACGAGAAATACTTCAATTCCGCACCTATAGTTTGATGCTAGATACGTGTGTGTGAGTAAATACAAGTTGTTTTTTGGTTCTTTGCAACTTCAATCCTTTTTAGTGCTCAATAAAGGATTCTATGGATGGAGAGTGTCATTTGGATTTGTTTATTGGATTTTGTAGGCATGTGTGTGGGATGCCGGTTGGGTTGAGGTTTGGATGAGTTTGGACTAGTTCGGAACCATTAAAATAGTGATTTGTCTGGTCATGTGTTTGGTTTTAACTATAGATACAACTGTTTCACTTGTGATATATTAGTGTGCTTTAACTGATTTATATGCTTGGATTTCATTTAATTAGTTCAAGAGTGTGTTCAAAATGCTTGAGAATCCAAACAACATGTGATTGGACGTTACTTGAAGAAAAATCAATACATGCGAGATCTATTGCTCTTTAACGTTCTTATATACGTAATTCATTTCGCGTGTATCATGTAAAGTTTTTGTGAATACTTTAGTGCACAAATGTATACTCGCACACTTTTGAGTGAAATACAAGCAAAATATAAGTTACTTGGTCGTGTGATATTGATTTGACTTCTTATTTATTAATCACACATTGATGTTCATCTTTAACTTCAAATACTTTTATTCCGCACCTATAGTTTGATGCTAGATATGTGTTTAGTAAATACAAGTTGTTTTTTTTTTCTTTGCAACTTCAATCATTTTTAGTGCTCAATAAAGGATTCTATGGATGGAGAGCTGTCATTTGGATTTGTTTTAGTGGATTTTGTAGGCATGTGTGTTTGTGGATGCCGGTGGTTGAGTGTTTTGGATGAGTTTGGACTAGTTCGGAACGATTAAAATAGTGATTTGTTTGTCATGTGTTTGGTTTAAATATAGATACAACTGTTTCACTTGTGATTATTAGTGTGCTTTAACTGATTTATGCTTGGATTTGATTTAATTAGTTCAAGAGTGTGTTAAAATGCTTGAGAATTCAAACAACATGTGATTGGACGTTACTTGAAGAAAAATCAATACATGCGAGATCTATTGCTATTTAACGTTCTTATATACGTAATTCCTTTCTCGTGTATCATGTAAAGTTTTTGTGAATACTTTAATGCACAAATGTGTACTGGCACACTTTTGAGTGAAATACAAGCAAAATATAAGTTACTTGGTCGTGTGATAGTGATTTGACTTCTTGTTTATTGATCACACATTGAGGTTCATCTTTAACAACAAATACTTTTATTCCGCACCTATAGTTTGATGCTAGATACGTGTTGAGTAAATAAAAGTTGTTTTCTGGTCCTTTGCAACTTCAATCCTTTTTAGTGCTCAATAAAGGATTCTATGGATGCAGAGGTGTCATTTGGATTTGTTTTAGTGGATTTTGTAGGCATGTGTGTTTGAGGATGCCGGTTGAGTATTATGGATGAGTTTGGACTAGTTCGGAACGATTAAAATAGTGATTTGTCTGGTCATGTGTTTTGTATTAACATAGATACAACTGTTTCACTTGTGATATATTAGTGTGCTTTAACTGATTTATATGCTTTGATTTGATTTAATTAGTTCAAGAGTGTGTTCAAAATGCTTGAGAATCCAAACAACATGTGATTGGACGTTACTTGAAGAAAAATCAATACATGCGAGATCTATTGCTCTTTAACGTTCTTATATACGTAATTCCTTTCTCGTGTATCATGTAAAGTTTTTGTGAGTACTTTAATGCACAAATGTGTACTCGCACACTTTTGAGTGAAATACAAGCAAAATATAAGTTACTTGGTCGTGTGATAGTGATTTGACTTTTTGTTTATTAATCACATATTGATGTTCATCTTTAACGACAAATACTTTCAATTCCGCACCTATAGTTTGATGCTAGATACGTGTTGAGTAAATACAAGTTGTTTTTAGGTTCTTTGCAACTTCAATCCTTTTTAGTGCTCAATAAAGGATTCTATGGATGGTGATGTGTCATTTGGATTTGTCTTAGTGGATTTTGTAGGCATGTGTGTTTGGGGATGCCGGTTGAGTGTTTTGGATGAGTTTGGACTAGTTCGGAAATAATTAAAATAGTGATTTGTCTGGTGATGTGTTTGGTTTTAACTATAGATACAACTGTTTCACTTGTGAAATATTAGTGTGCTTTAACTGATTTATATGCTTGGATTTGATTTAATTAGTTCAAGAGTGTGTTCAAAATGCTTGAGAATCCAAACAACATGTGATTGGACGTTACTTGAAGAAAAATCAATACATGCGAGATCTATTGCTATTTAACGTTCTTATATACGTAATTTCTTCTCGTGTATCATGTAAGTTTTGTGAATACTTTAATGCACAAATGTGTACTCGCACACTTTTGAGTGAAATACAAGCAAAATATAAGTCCTTGGTCGTGTGATAGTGATTGACTTTTGTTTATTAATCACACATTGATGTCATCTTTAACGACAAATACTTTTATTCCGCACCTATAGTTTGATGCTAGACACGTGTTTAGTAAATACAAGTTGTTTTTTTATTCTTTGCAACTTCAATCCTTTTTAGTGCTCAATAAAGGATTCTATGGATGGAGAGCTGTCATTTGGATTTGTTTTAGTGGATTTTGTAGGCATGTGTGTTTGTGGATGCCGGTTGAGTGTTTTGGATGAGTTTGGACTAGTTCGGAACGATTAAAATAGTGATTTGTCTGGTCATGTGTTTGGTTTAAACTATAGATACAACTGTTTCACTTGTGATATATTAGTGTGCTTTAACTGATTTATATGCTTGGATTTGATTTAATTAGTTCAAGAGTGTGTTTAAAATGCTTGAGAATCCAAACAACATGTGATTGGACGTTACTTGATGAAAAATCAATACATGCGAGATCTATTGCTATTTAACGTTCTTATATACGTAATTCCTTTCTCGTGTATCATGTAAAGTTTTTGTGAATACTTTAATGCACAAATGTGTACTCGCACACTTTTGAGTGAAATACAAGCAAAATATATGTTACTTGGTCGTGTGATAGTGATTTGACTTATTGTTTATTAATCACACATTGATGTTCATCTTTAACGACAAATACTTTCAATTCCGCACCTATAGTTTAATGCTAGATACGTGTTGAGTATATACAAGTTGTTTTTTGGTTCTTTGCAACTTCAATCGTTTTTAGTGCTCAATAAAGGATTCTATGGATGGAGAGATGTCATTTGGATTTGTTTTATTGGATTTTGTAGGCATGTGTGTTTGGGGATGCCGGTTGAGTGTTTTGGATGAGTTTGGACTAGTTCGGAACCATTAAAATAGTGATTTGTCTGGTCATGTGTTTGGTTTTAACTATAGATACAACTGTTTCATGTGATATTTAGTGTGCTTTAACTGATTTATATGCTTGGATTTGATTTAATTAGTTCAAGAGTGTGTTCAAAATGCTTGAGAATCCAAACAACATGTGATTGGACGTTACTTGAAGAAAAATCAATACATGCGAGATCTATTGCTCTTTAACGTTCTTATATACGTAATTCATTTCGCGTGTATCATGTAAAGTTTTTGTGAATACTTTAGTGCACAAATGTATACTCGCACACTTTTGAGTGAAATACAAGCAAAATATAAGTTACTTGGTCGTGTGATAGTGGTTTGACTTCTTCTTTATTAATCACACTTGATGTTCATCTTTAACTTCAATACTTTATTCCGCACCTATAGTTTGATGCTAGATACGTGTTTAGTAAATACAAGTTGTTTTTTTTTCTTTGCAACTTCAATCCTTTTTGTGCTCAATAAAGGATTCTATGGATGGAGAGCTGTCATTTGGATTGTTTTAGTGGATTTTGTAGGCATGTGTTTTGTGGATGCGGGGGTTGAGTGTTTTGGATGAGTTTGGACTAGTTCGGAACGATTAAAATAGTGATTTTCTTGTCATGTGTTTGGTTTAAACTATAGACAACTGTTTCACTTGTGATATTAGTGTGCTTTAACTGATTTATATGCTTGGATTTGATTTAATTAGTTCAAGAGTGTGTTTAAATGCTTGAGAATCCAAACAACATGTGATTGGACGTTACTTGAAGAAAATCAATACATGCGAGATCTATTGCTATTTAACGTTCTTATATACGTAATTCCTTTCTCGTGTATCATGTAAAGTTTTGTGAATACTTTAATGCACAAATGTGTACTCGCACACTTTTGAGTGAAATACAAGCAAAATATAAGTTACTTGGTCGTGTGATAGTGATTTGATCTTGTTTATTAATCACACATTGATGTTCATCTTTAACAACAAATACTTTAATTCCGCACCTATAGTTTGATGCTAGATACTGGTCATGTGTTTGGTTTTAACTATAGATACAACTGTTTCACTTGTGATATATTATGTGCTTTAACTGATTTATATGCTTGGATTTGATTTAATTAGTTCAAGAGTGTGTTCAAAATGCTTGAGAATCCAAACAACATGGGATTGGACGTTACTTGAAGAAAAATCAATACATGCGAGATCTATTGCTATTTAACGTTCTTATATACGTAATTCTTTCTCGTGTATCATGTAAAGTTTTTGCGAATACTTTAATGCACAATGTGTACTCGCACACTTTTGAGTGAAATACAAGCAAAATAAGTTACTTGGTCGTGTGATAGTGATTTGACTTCTTGTTTATTAATCACACATTGATGTTCATCTTTAACGACAAATACTTTTATTCCGCACCTATAGTTTGATGCTAGATACGTGTTGAGTAAATACAAGTTGTTTTTTGGTTCTTTGCAACTTCAATCCTTTTAGTGCTCAATAAAGGATTCTATGGATGAGAGGTGTCATTTGGATTTGTTTTAGTGGATTTTGTAGGCATGTGTGTTTGGGGATGCCGGTTGAGTGTTTTGGATGAGTTTGGACTAGTTCGAACGATTAAAATAGTGATTTGTCTGTCATGTGTTTGGTTTTAACTATAGATACAACTGTTTCACTTGTGATATATTAGTGTGCTTTAACTGATTTATATGCTTGGATTTGATTTAATTAGTTCAAGAGTGTGTTCAAATGCTTGAGAATCCAAACAACATGTGATTGGACGTTACTTGAAGAAAATCAATACATGCGAGATCTATTGCTATTTAACGTTCTTATATACGTAATTCCTTTCTCTGTATCATGTAAAGTTTTTGTGAATACTTTAATGCACAAATGTGTACTCGCACACTTTTGAGTGAAATACAAGCAAATATAAGTTACTTGGTCGTGTGATAGTGATTTGACTTCTTGTTTATTAATCACACATTGATGTTCATCTTTAACGACAAATACTTTTATTCCGCACCTATAGTTTGATGCTAGATACGTGTTGAGTAAATACAAGTTGTTTTTTTTTCTTTGCAACTTCAATCCTTTTTAGTGCTCAATAAAGGATTCTATGGATGGAGATGTTCATTTGGATTTGTTTTAGTGGATTTTGTAGGCATGTGTGTTTGTGGATGCGGTGTTGAGTGTTTTGGATGAGTTTGACTAGTTCGGAACGATTAAATAGTGATTTGTCTGGTCATGTGTTTGGTTTAAACTATAGATACAACTGTTTCACTTGTGATATATTATGTGCTTTAACTGATTTATATGCTTGATTTGATTTAATTAGTTCAAGAGTGTGTTCAAAATGCTTGAGAATCCAAACAACATGTGATTGGACGTTACTTGAAGAAAAATCATACATGCGAGATCTATTGCTATTTAACGTTCTTATATACGTAATTCCTTTCTCGTGTATCATGTAATCATGTAATTTTTTGTGAATACTTTAATGCACAAATGTATACTCGCACACTTTTGAGTGAAATACAAGCAAAATATAAGTTACTTGGTCGTGTGATATTGATTTGACTTCTTATTTATTAATCACACATTGATGTTCATCTTTAACTTCAAATACTTTTATTCCGCACCTATAGTTTGATGCTAGATATGTGTTTAGTAAATACAAGTTGTTTTTTTTTTCTTTGCAACTTCAATCATTTTTAGTGCTCAATAAAGGATTCTATGGATGGAGAGCTGTCATTTGGATTTGTTTTAGTGGATTTTGTAGGCATGTGTGTTTGTGGATGCCGGTGGTTGAGTGTTTTGGATGAGTTTGGACTAGTTCGGAACGATTAAAATAGTGATTTGTCTTGTCATGTGTTTGGTTTAAACTATAGATACAACTGTTTCACTTGTGATATATTAGTGTGCTTTAACTGATTTATATGCTTGGATTTGATTTAATTAGTTCAAGAGTGTGTTTAAAATGCTTGAGAATCCAAACAACATGTGATTGGACGTTACTTGAAGAAAAATCAATACATGCGAGATCTATTGCTATTTAACGTTCTTATATACGTAATTCCTTTCTCGTGTATCATGTAAAGTTTTTGTGAATACTTTAATGCACAAATGTGTACTCGCACACTTTTGAGTGAAATACAAGCAAAATATAAGTTACTTGGTCGTGTGATAGTGATTTGACTTCTTGTTTATTAATCACACATTGATGTTCATCTTTAACGACAAATACTTTTATTCCGCACCTATAGTTTGATGCTAGATACGTGTAGTAAATACAAGTTTTTTTTTTCTTTGCAACTTCAATCCTTTTTAGTGCTCAATAAAGGATTCTATGGATGGAGAGGTGTCATTTGGATTTGTTTTAGTGGATTTTGTAGGCATGTGTGTTTGTGGATGCCGGTTGAGTGTTTTGGATGAGTTTGGACTAGTTCGGAACGATTAAAATAATGATTTGTCTAGTTATGTGTTTGGTTTTAACTATAGATACAACTGTTTCACTTGTGATATATTATTATGCTTTAACTGATTTATATGCTTGCACTTGATTTAATTAGTTCAAAAGTGTGTTCAAATGCTTGAGAATCCAAACAACATGTGATTGGACGTTACTTGAAGAAAAATCAATACATGCGAGATCTATTGCTATTTAACGTTCTTATATACGTAATTCCTTTCTCGTGTATCATGTAAAGTTTTTGTGAATACTTTAATGCACAAATGTGTACTCGCACACTTTTGAGTGAAATACAAGCAAAATATAAGTTACTTGGTCGTGTGATAGTGATTTGACTTCTTGTTTATTAATCAGACATTGATGTTCATCTTTAACGACAAATACTTTTATTCCGCACCTATAGTTTGATGCTTGATACGTGTTTACTAAATACAAGTTGTTTTTTTCTTCTTTGCAACTTCAATCCTTTTTGGTGCTCAATAAAGGATTCTATGGATGGAGAGGTGTCATTTGGATTTGTTTTAGTGGATTTTGTAGGCATGTGTGTTTGGGGATGCCGGTTGAGTGTTTTGGATGAGTTTGGACTAGTTCGGAACGATTAAAATAGTGATTTGTCTGGTCATGTGTTTGGTCTTAACTATAGATACAACTGTTTCACTTGTGATATATTAGTGTGCTTTAACTGATTTATATGCTTGGATTTGATTTAATTAGTTCAAGAGTGTGTTCAAAATGCTTGAGAATCCAAACAACATGTGATTGGACGTTACTTGAAGAAAAATCAATACATGCGAGATCTATTGCTCTTTAACGTTCTTATATACGTAATTCCTTTCTCGTGTATCATGTAAAGTTTTTGTGAGTACTTTAATGCACAAATGTGTACTCGCACACTTTTGAGTGAAATACAAGCAAAATATAAGTTACTTGGTCGTGTGATAGTGATTTGACTTCTTGTTTATTATCACACATTGATGTTCATCTTTAACGACAAATACTTTATTCCGCACCTATAGTTTGATGCTAGATACGTGAGTAAAATACAAGTTGTTTTTTTGTCCTTTGCAACTTCAATCCTTTTAGTGCTCAATAAAGGATTCTATGGATGGAGAGCTGTCATTTGGATTTGTTTTAGTGGATTTTGTAGGCATGTGTGTTTGTGGATGCCGGTTGAGTGTTTTGGATGAGTTTGGACTAGTTCGGAATGATTAAAATAGTGATTTGTCTGGTCATGTGTTTGGTTTTAACTATAGATACAACTGTTTCACTTGTGATATATTAGTGTGCTTTAACTGATTTATATGCTTGGATTTGATTTAATTAGTTCAAGAGTGTGTTCAAAATGCTTGAGAATCCAAACAACATGTGATTGGACGTTACTTGAAGAAAAATCAATACATGCGAGATCTATTGCTATTTAACGTTCTTATATACGTAATTCCTTTCTCGTGTATCATGTAAAGTTTTTGTGAATACTTTAATGCACAAATGTGTACTCGCACACTTTTGAGTGAAATACAAGCAAAATATAAGTTACTTGGTCGTGTGATAGTGATTTGACTTCTTGTTTATTAATCACACATTGATGTTCATCTTTAACGACAAATACTTTTATTCCGCACCTATAGTTTGATGCTAGATACGTGTTGAGTAAATACAAGTTGTTTTTTGGTTATTTGCAACTTCAATCCTTTTTAGTGCTCAATAAAGGATTCTATGGATGGAGAGCTGTCATTTGGATTTGTTTTAGTGGATTTTGTAGGCATGTGTGTTTGTGGATGCCGGTTGAGTGTTTTGGATGAGTTTGGACTAGTTCGGAACGATTAAAATAGTGATTTGTCTGGTCATGTGTTTGGTTTAAACTATAGATACAACTGTTTCACTTGTGATATATTAGTGTGCTTTAACTGATTTATATGCTTGGATTTGATTTAATTAGTTCAAGAGTGTGTTCAAAATGCTTGAGAATCCAACAACATGATTGGACGTTACTTGAAGAAAAATCAATACATGCGAGATCTATTGCTATTTAACGTTCTTATATACGTAATTTCTTTCTCGTGTATCATGTAAAGTTTTTGTGAATACTTTAATGCACAAATGTACTCTCGCACACTTTTGAGTGAAATACAAGCAAAATATAAGTTACTTGGTCGTGTGATAGTGATTTGACTTCTTGTTTATTGATCACACATTGATGTTCATCTTTAACGACAAATACTTTTATTCCGCACCTATAGTTTGATGCTAGATACGTGTTGAGTAATACAAGTTGTTTTTTGTTCTTTGCAACTTCAATCCTTTTAGTGCTCAATAAAGGATTCTATGGATGGAGAGGTGTCATTTGGATTTGTTTTAGTGGATTTTGTAGGCATGTGTGTTTTGGGATGCCGGTTGAGTGTTTGGATGAGTTTGGACTAGTTCGGAACGATTAAAATAGTGATTTGTCTGTCATGTGTTTGGTTAAACTATAGATACAACTGTTTCACTTGTGATATATTAGTGTGCTTTAACTGATTTATATGCTTGGATTTGATTTAATTAGTTCAAGAGTGTGTTCAAAATGCTTGAGAATCCAAACAACATGTGATTGGACGTTACTTGAAGAAAAATCAATACATGCGAGATCTATTGCTATTTAACGTTCTTATATACGTAATCCTTTCTCGTGTATCATGTAAAGTTTTTGTGAATACTTTAATGCACAAATGTACTCGCACACTTTTGAGTGAAATACAAGCAAATATAAGTTACTTGGTCGTGTGATAGTGATTTGACTTCTTGTTTATTAATCACACATTGATGTTCATCTTTAACGACAAATACTTTCAATTCCGCACCTATAGTTTGATGCTAGATACGTGTTGAGTAAATACAAGTTGTTTTTTGGTTCTTTGCAACTTCAATCCTTTTTAGTGCTCAATAAAGGATTCTATGGATGGAGAGGTGTCATTTGGATTTGTTTTAGTGGATTTTGTAGGCATGTGTGTTTGGGATGCCGGTTGAGTGTTTTGGATGAGTTTGGACTAGTTCGGACTATAGATACAACTGTTTCACTTGTGATATATTAGTGTGCTTTAACTGATTTATATGCTTGATTTGATTTAATTAGTTCAAGAGTGTGTTCAAAATGCTTGAGATCCAAACAACATGTGATTGGACGTTACTTGAAGAAAAATCAATACATGCGAGATCTATTGCTATTTAACGTTCTTATACGTACTTCCTTTCTCGTGTATCATGTAAAGTTTTTGTGAATACTTTAATGCACAAATGTGTACTCGCACACTTTTGAGTGAAATACAAGCAAAATATAGTTTCTTGGTCGTGTGATAGTGATTTGACTTATTGTTTATTAATCACACATTGATGTTCATCTTTACGACAAATACTTTCATTCCGCACCTATATTTATGCTAGATACGTGTTGAGTAAATACAAGTTGTTTTTTTTCTTTGCAACTTCATCCTTTTTAGTGCTCATAAAGGATTCTATGGATGGAAGGTGTCATTTGATTTGTTTTAGTGGATTTTGTAGGCATGTTGTTTGGGATGCCGGTTGAGTGTTTTGGATGAGTTTGGACTAGTTCGGAACGATTAAAATAGTGATTTGTCTGGTCATGTGTTTGGTTTAACTATAGATACAACTGTTTCACTTGTGATTATTAGTGTGCTTTAACTGATTTATATGCTTGGATTTGATTTATTAGTTCAGAGTGTGTTCAAAATGCTTGAGAATCCAAACAACATGTGATTGGACGTTACTTGAAGAAAATCAATACATGCGAGATCTATTGCTATTTAACGTTCTTATACGTAATTCCTTTCTCGTGTATCATGTATTTTTGTGAATACTTTAATGCACAAATGTGTACTCGCACACTTTGAGTGAAATACAAGCAAAATATAAGTTACTTGGTCGTGTGATAGTGATTTGACTTTTGTTTATTAATCACATTGATGTTCATCTTTAACCAATACTTTCAATTCCGCACCTATAGTTTGATGCTAGATACGTGTTGAGTAAATACAAGTTGTTTTTAGTTCTTTGCAACTTCAATCCTTTTTAGTGCTCAATAAAGGATTCTATGGATGGAGAGGTGTCATTTGGATTTTTTTAGTGGATTTTGTAGGCATGTGTGTTTGGGGATGCCGGTTGAGTGTTTTGGATGAGTTGGACTAGTTCGGAACATTAAAATAGTGATTTGTCTGTCATGTGTTTGTTTTAACTATAGATACAACTGTTCACTTGTGATATTTAGTGTGCTTTAACTGATTTATTGCTTGATTTGATTAATTAGTTCAAGAGTGTGTTCAAATGCTTGAGAATCCAACAACATGTGATTGGACGTTACTTGAAGAAAATCAATACATGCGAGATCTATTGCTATTTAACGTTCTTATATACGTAATTCTTTCTCGTGTCATGTAAAGTTTTTGTGAATACTTTAATGCACAAATGTGTACTCGCACACTTTTGAGTGAAATACAAGCAAAATATAAGTTCTTGGTCGTGTGATAGTGATTTGACTTCTTGTTTATTAATCACACATTGATGTTCATCTTAACGACAAATACTTTTATTCCGCACCTATAGTTTGATGCTAGATACGTTTAGTAAATACAAGTTGTTTTTTTTTCTTTGCACTTCAATCCTTTTTAGTGCTCATAAAGGATTCTATGGATGGAGAGTCATTTGGATTTGTTTTAGTGGATTTTGTAGGCATGTGTGTTTGTGGATGCCGGTTGAGTGTTTTGGATGAGTTTGGACTAGTTCGGAACGATTAAAATAGTTTGTCTGTCATGTGTTTGGTTTAACTATAGATACACTGTTTCACTTGTGATATATAGTGTGCTTTAACTGATTTATATGCTTGGATTTGATTTAATTAGTTCAAGAGTGTTTCAAAATGCTTGAGAATCCAAACAACATGTGATTGGACGTTACTTGAAGAAAATCAATACATGCGAGATCTATTGCTATTTAAATATACGTAATTCCTTTCTCGTGTATCATGTAAGTTTTGTGAATACTTTAATGCACAAATGTGTACTCGCACACTTTTGAGTGAAATACAAGCAAAATATAAGTTACTTGGTCGTGTGATAGTGATTTGACTTTTGTTTATTAATCACACATTGATGTTCATCTTTAACGACAAATACTTCAATCCGCACCTATAGTTTATGCTAGATACGTGTTGAGTAAATACAAGTTGTTTTGGTTCTTTGCAACTTCAATCTTTTTAGTGCTCAATAAAGGATTCTATGGATGGAGACTGTCATTTGGATTTGTTTTAGTGGATTTTGTAGGCATGTGTGTTTGGATGCCGGTTGAGTTTTTGGATGAGTTTGGACTTTCGGAACGATTAAATAGTGATTTGTCTGGTCATGTGTTTGGTTTTAAACTATAGATACAACTGTTTCACTTGTGATATATTAGTGTGCTTTAACTGATTTATATGCTTGGATTTGATTTAATTAGTTCAAGAGTGTGTTTAAAATGCTTGAGAATCCAAACAACATGTGATTGGACGTTACTTGAAGAAAAATCAATACATGCGAGATCTATTGCTATTTAACGTTCTTATATACGTAATTCCTTTCTCGTGTATCATGTAAAGTTTTTGTGAATACTTTATGCACAAATGTGTACTCGCACACTTTTGAGTGAAATACAAGCAAAATATAAGTTACTTGGTCGTGTGATAGTGATTTGACTTCTGTTTATTAATCACACATTGATGTTCATCTTTAACGACAAATACTTTATTCCGCACCTATAGTTTGATGCTAGATACGTGTTAGTAAATACAAGTTGTTTTTTTTCTTTGCAACTTCAATCCTTTTAGTGCTCAATAAAGGATTCTATGGATGGAGAGGTGTCATTTGGATTTGTTTTAGTGGATTTTGTAGGCATGTGTGTTTGTGGATGCCGTTGAGTGTTTTGGATGAGTTTGGACTAGTTCGGAACGATTAAATAGTGATTTGTCTGGTCATGTGTTTGGTTTAACTATAGATACAACTGTTTCACTTGTGATATATTGTGGCTTTAACTGATTTATATGCTTGGATTTGATTTATTAGTTCAAGAGTGTGTTTAAAATGCTTGAGAATCCAAACAACATGTGATTGGACGTTACTTGAAGAAAAATCAATACATGCGAGATCTATTGCTATTTAACGTTCTTATATACGTAATTTCTTTCTGTGTATCATGTAAAGTTTTTGTGAATACTTTAATGCACAAATGTGTACTCGCACACTTTTGAGTGAAATACAAGCAAAATATAAGTTACTTGGTCGTGTGATAGTGATTGACTTTGTTTATTAATCACACATTGATGTTCATCTTTAACGACAACTTTCATTCCGCACCTATAGTTTATGCTAGATACGTGTTGAGTAAATACAAGTTGTTTTTGTTTTGCAACTTCAATCTTTTAGTGCTCAATAAGGATTCTATGGATGGAGAGGTGTCATTGGATTTGTTTTAGTGGATTTTGTAGGCATGTTGTTTGGGATGCCGGTTGAGTGTTTTGGATGAGTTTGGGCTAGTTCGGAACCATTAAAATAGTGATTTGTCTGGTCATGTGTTTGGTTTAACTATAGATACAACTGTTTCACTTGTGATATATTAGTGTGCTTAACTGATTTATATGCTTGGATTTTTAATTAGTTCAAGAGTGTGTTCAAAATGCTTGAGAATCCAAACAACATGGATTGGACGTTACTTGAAGAAAAATCAATACATGCGAGATCTATTGCTCTTAACGTTCTTATATACGTAATCCTTTCTTGTATCATGTAAGTTTTTGTGAATACTTAATGCACAAATGTGTACTCGCACACTTTTGAGTGAAATACAAGCAAAATATAAGTTACTTGGTCGTGTGATAGTGATTTGACTTTTTGTTTATTATCACACATTGATGTTCATCTTTACGACAAATACTTTCATTCCGCACCTATAGTTTGATGCTAGATACGTGTTGAGTAAATACAAGTTGTTTTGGTTCTTTGCAACTTCAATCCTTTTAGTGCTCAATAAAGGATTCTATGGATGGAGAGTGTCATTTGGATTTGTTTAGTGGATTTTGTAGGCATGTGTGTTTGGGGATGCCGGTTGAGTGTTTGGATGAGTTTGGACTAGTTCGGAACGATTAAAATAGTGATTTGTCTGGTCATGTGTTTGGTTTAACTATAGATACACTGTTTCACTTGTGATATATAGTGTGCTTTAACTGATTTATATGCTTGGATTTGATTTAATTAGTTCAAGAGTGTGTTCAAAATGCTTGAGAATCCAAACAACATGTGATTGGACGTTACTTGAAGAAAAATCAATACATGCGAGATCTATTGCTCTTTAACGTTCTTATATACGTAATTCCTTTCTCGTGTATCATGTAAAGTTTTTGTGAATACTTTATGCACAAATGTGTACTCGCACACTTTGAGTGAAATACAAGCAAAATATAAGTTACTTGGTCGTGTGATAGTGATTTGACTTCTGTTTATAATCACACATTGATGTTCATCTTTAACGACAAATACTTTTATTCCGCACTATAGTTTGATGCTAGAACGTGTTTAGTAAATACAAGTTGTTTTTTTTCTTTGCAACTTCAATCCTTTTTAGTGCTCAATAAAGGATTCTATGGATGGAGAGCTGTCATTTGGATTTGTTTTAGTGATTTGTAGGCATGTGTGTTTGTGGATGCCGGTTGAGTGTTTTGGATGAGTTTGGACTAGTTCGGAACGATTAAATAGTGATTTGTTGTCATGTGTTTGGTTTAAACTATAGAACTGTTTCACTTGTGATATATTAGTGTGCTTTAACTGATTTATATGCTTGGATTTGATTTAATTAGTTCAAGAGTGTGTTTAAAATGCTTGAGAATCCAAACAACATGTGATTGGACGTTACTTGAAGAAAAATCAATACATGCGAGATCTATTGCTATTTAACGTTCTTATATACGTAATTCCTTTCTCGTGTATCATGTAAAGTTTTTGTGAATACTTTAATGCACAAATGTGTACTCGCACACTTTTGAGTGAAATACAAGCAAAATATAAGTTTCTTGGTCGTGTGATAGTGATTTGACTTATTGTTTAGTAATCACACATTGATGTTCATCTTTAACGACAAATACTTTCAATTCCGCACCTATAGTTTAATGCTAGATACGTGTTGAGTAAATACAAGTTGTTTTTTGGTTATTTGCAACTTCAATCCTTTTTAGTGCTCAATAAAGGATTCTATGGATGGAGAGGTGTCATTTGGATTTGTTTTAGTGGATTTTGTAGGCATGTTTGTTTGGGGATGCCGGCTGAGTGTTTTGGATGAGTTTGGACTAGTTCGGAACCATTAAAATAGTGATTTGTCTGGTCATGTGTTTGGTCTTAACTATAGATACAACTGTTTCACTTGTGATATATTAGTGTGCTTTAACTGATTTAAATGCTTGGATTTGATTTAATTAGTTCAAGAGTGTGTTCAAAATGCTTGAGAATCCAAACAACATGTGATTGGACGTTACTTGAAGAAAAATCAATACATGCGAGATCTATTGCTCTTTAACGTTCTTATATACGTAATTCCTTTCTCGTGTATCATGTAAAGTTTTTGTGAGTACTTTAATGCACAAATGTGTACTCGCACACTTTTGAGTGAAATACAAGCAAAATATAAGTTACTTGGTCGTGATAGTGATTTGACTTTTGTTATTAATCACATATAGATTTCATCTTTACGACAAATACTTTAATTCCGCACCTATAGTTTGATGCTAGATACGTGTTGAGTAAATACAATTGTTTTAGTTCTTTGCAACTTCAATCCTTTTTAGTGCTCAATAAAGGATTCTATGGATGGAGATGTTCATTTGGATTTGTTTTAGTGGATTTTGTAGGCATGGTGTTTGGGGATGCCGGTTGAGTGTTTGGATGAGTTTGGACTAGTTCGGAACGATTAAAATAGTGATTTGTCTGGTCATGTGTTTGGTTTTAACTATAGATACAACTGTTTCACTTGTGAATATTAGTGGCTTTAACTGATTTATATGCTGGATTTGATTTAATTAGTTCAAGAGTGTGTTCAAAATGCTTGAGAATCAAACAACATGTGATTGGACGTTACTTGAAGAAAAATCAATACATGCGAGATCTATTGCTCTTTAACGTTCTTATATACGTAATTTCTTTTCGTGTATCATGTAAAGTTTTTGTGAATACTTTAATGCACAATGTGTACTCGCACACTTTTGAGTGAAATACAAGCAAAATATAAGTTCTTGGTCGTGTGATAGTGATTTGACTTCTTGTTTATTAATCACATTGATTTCATCTTAACGACAAAACTTTATTCGCACCTATAGTTTGATGCTAGATACGTGTTTAGTAAATACAAGTTGTTTTTTTATTCTTTGCAACTTCAATCCTTTTTAGTGCTCAATAAAGGATTCTATGGATGGAGAGCTGTCATTTGGATTTGTTTTAGTGATTTTGTAGGCATGTGTGTTTGGGATGCCGGTTGAGTGTTTGGAGAGTTTGGACTAGTTCGAACGATTAAAATAGTGATTTGTCTTGTCATGTGTTTGGTTAACTATAGATACAACTGTTTCACTTGTGATATTTAGTGTGCTTTAACTGATTTATATGCTTGGATTTGATTTAATTAGTTCAAGAGTGTGTTCAAATGCTTGAGAATCCAAAAACATGTGATTGGCGTTATTGAGAAAAATCAATACATGCGAGATCTATTGCTATTACGTTCTATATACGTAATTCTTTCTCGTGTATCATGTAAAGTTTTGTGAATACTTTAATGCACAAATGTGTACTCGCACACTTTTGAGTGAAATACAAGCAAAATATAAGTTACTTGTCGTGTGATAGTGATTTGACTTCTTGTTTATTATCACACATTGATGTTCATCTTAACGACAAATACTTTATTCCGCACCTATAGTTTGATGCTAGATATGTGTTTAGTAAATACAAGTTGTTTTTTTTTTCTTTGCAACTTCAATCATTTTTAGTGCTCAATAAAGGATTCTATGGATGGAGAGCTGTCATTTGGATTTGTTTTAGTGGATTTTGTAGGCATGTGTGTTTGGGATGCCGGTTGAGTGTTTTGATGAGTTTGGACTAGTTCGGAACGATTAAATAGTGATTTGTCTGGTCATGTGTTTGGTTTAACTATAGATACAACTGTTTCACTTGTGATATATTAGTGTGCTTTAACTGATTTATATGCTTGGATTTGATTTAATTAGTTCAAGAGTGTGTTTAAAATGCTTGAGAATCCAAACAACATGTGATTGGACGTTACTTGAAGAAAAATCAATACATGCGAGATCTATTGCTATTTAACGTTCTTATACGTAATTCCTTTCTCGTGTATCATGTAAGTTTTTGTGAATACTTTAATGCACAAATGTGTACTCGCACACTTTTGAGTGAAATACAAGCAAAAATAGTTACTTGGTCGTGTGATAGTGATTTGACTTATTGTTTATAATCACACATTGATGTTCATCTTTAACGACAAATACTTTATTCCGCACCTATAGTTTATGCTAGATACGTGTTGAGTAAATACAAGTTGTTTTTGGTTCTTTGCAACTTCAATCCTTTTTAGTGCTCAATAAAGGATTCTATGGATGGAGGTGTCATTTGGATTGTTTTATGGATTTTGTAGGCATGTGTGTTTGGGGATGCCGGTTGAGTGTTTTGGATGAGTTTGGACTAGTTCGGAACCATTAAAATAGTGATTTGTCTGGTCATGTGTTTGGTTTTAACTATAGATACAACTGTTTCACTTGTGATATATTAGTGTGCTTTAACTGATTTATATGCTTGGATTTGATTTAATTAGTTCAAGAGTGTGTTCAAAATGCTTGAGAATCCAAACAACATGTGATTGGACGTTACTTGAAGAAAAATCAATACATGCGAGATCTATTGCTCTTTAACGTTCTTATATACGTAATTCATTTCGCGTGTATCATGTAAAGTTTTTGTGAATACTTTAGTGCACAATTGTACTCGCACACTTTTGAGTGAAATACAAGCAAATATAAGTTACTTGGTCGTGTGATAGTGATTTGACTTCTTTTTATTAATCACACATTGATGTTCATCTTTAACTTCAAATACTTTATTCCGCACCTATAGTTTGATGCTAGATATGTGTTTAGTAAATACAAGTTTTTTTTTTTCTTTGCAACTTCAATCTTTTTAGTGCTCAATAAGGATTTATGGATGGAGAGTGTCATTTGGATTTGTTTTAGTGGATTTTGTAGGCATGTGTGTTTGGGATGCCGGTTGAGTGTTTTGGATGAGTTTGGACTAGTTCGGAATGATTAAAATAGTGATTTGTCTGGTCATGTGTTTGGTTTTAACTATAGATACAACTGTTTCACTTGTGATATATTAGTGTGCTTTAACTGATTTATATGCTTGGATTTGATTTAATTAGTTCAAGAGTGTGTTCAAATGCTTGAGAATCCAAACAACATGTGATTGGACGTTACTTGAAGAAAAATCAATACATGCGAGATCTATTGCTATTTAACGTTCTTATATACTAATTTTCTCGTGTATCATGTAAAGTTTTTGTGAATACTTTAATGCACAAATGTATACTCGCACTTTTGAGTGAAATACAAGCAAAATATAAGTTACTTGGTCGTGTGATAGTGATTTGACTTCTTGTTTATTATCACACATTGAGTTCATCTTTAACAACAAATACTTTATTCCGCACCTATAGTTTGATGCTAGATACGTTTGAGTAAATACAAGTTGTTTTTGGTCTTTGCAACTTCAATCCTTTTAGTGCTCAATAAAGGATTCTATGGATGCAGAGGTGTCATTTGGATTTGTTTAGTGGATTTTGTAGGCATGTGTTTGGGATGCGGTTGAGTGTTTTGGATGATTTGGACTAGTTCGGAACGATTAAATAGTGATTTGTCTGGTCATGTGTTTGGTTTAACTATAGATACAACTGTTTCACTTGTGATATATTAGTGTGCTTTACTGATTTATATGCTTGGATTTGATTTAATTAGTTCATGAGTTGTTCAAAATGCTTGAGAATCCAAACAACATGGATTGGACGTTAGAAGAAAATCAATACAACGAGATCTATTGCTTTAACGTTCTTATATACGTAATTCCTTTCTCGTGTATCATGTATGTTTTTGCTAATACTTTAAAGCACAAATGTATACTCGCACACTTTTGAGTGAAATACAAGCAAAATATAAGTTACTTGGTCGTGTGATAGTGATTTGACTTCTTGTTTATTGATCACACATTGATGTTCATCTTTAACACAAATACTTTATTCCGCACCTATAGTTTGATGCTAGATACGTGTTGAGTAAATACAAGTTGTTTTTTGTCCTTTGCAACTTCAATCCTTTTAGTGCTCAATAAAGGATTCTATGGATGGAGAGGTGTCATTTGGATTTGTTTTAGTGGATTTTGTAGGCATGTGTGTTTGTGGATGCCGGTTGAGTTTTGGATGAGTTTGGACTAGTTCGGAACGATTAAAATAGTGATTTGTCTGGTCATGTGTTTGGTTTTAACTATAGATACAACTGTTTCACTTGTGATATAGTGTGCTTTAACTGATTTATATGCTTGGATTTGATTTAATTAGTTCAGAGTGTGTTCAAATGCTTGAGAATCCAAACAACATGTGATTGGACGTTACTTGAAGAAAATCAATACATGCGAGATCTATTGCTATTTAACGTTCTTATATACGTAATTCCTTTCTCGTGTATCATGTAAAGTTTTTGTGAATACTTTAATGCACAAATGTGTACTCGCACACTTTTGAGTGAAATACAAGCAAAATATAAGTTACTTGGTCGTGTGATAGTGATTTGACTTCTTGTTTATTAATCACACATTGATGTTCATCTTTAACGACAAATACTTTCATTCCGCACCTATAGTGATGCTAGATACGTGTTAGTAAATACAATTGTTTTTTGGTCTTTGCAACTTCAATCCTTTTTAGTGCTCAATAAGGATTCTATGGATGGAGAGGTGTCATTTGGATTTGTTTAGTGGATTTTGTAGGCATGTGTGTGGGGATGCCGGTTGAGTGTTTTGGATGAGTTTGGACTAGTTCGGAACGATTAAAATAGTGATTGTCTGGTCATGTGTTTGGTTTTAACTATAGATACACTGTTTCACTTGTGATATATTTGTTCTTTAACTGATTTATATGCTTGGATTTGATTTAATTAGTTCAAGAGTGTGTTCAAAATGCTTGAGAATCCAAACAACATGTGATTGGACGTTACTTGAAGAAAATCAATACATGCGAGATCTATTGCTATTTAACGTTCTTATATACGTAATTCTTTCTCGTGTATCATGTAAAGTTTTTGTGATACTTTAATGCACAAATGTGTACTCGCACACTTTTGAGTGAAATACAAGCAAATATAAGTTACTTGGTCGTGTGATAGTGATTTGACTTTTGTTTATTAATCACACAGATGTTCATCTTTAACGACAAATACTTTCAATTCCGCACCTATAGTTTGATGCTAGATACGTGTTGAGTAAATACAAGTTGTTTTTTGGTTCTTTGCAACTTCAATCCTTTTTAGTGCTCAATAAAGGATTCTATGGATGGAGAGGGTCATTTGGATTTGTTTTAGTGGATTTGTAGGCATGTTGTTTGGGATGCCGGTTGAGTGTTTTGGATGAGTTGGACTAGTTCGGAACGATTAAAATAGTGATTTGTCTGGTCATGTGTTTGGTTTAACTATAGATACAACTGTTTCACTTGTGATATATTAGTGTGCTTTAACTGATTTATATGCTTGGATTTGATTTAATTAGTTCAAGAGTGTGTTCAAAATGCTTGAGAATCCAAACAACATGTGATTGGACGTTACTTGAAGAAAAATCAATACATGCGAGATCTATTGCTCTTTAACGTTCTTATATACGTAATTCCTTTCTCGTGTATCATGTTAAGTTTTTGTGAGTACTTTAATGCACAAATGTGTACTCGCACACTTTTGAGTGAAATACAAGCAAAATATAAGTTACTTGGTCGTGTGATAGTGATTTGACTTTTTGTTTATTAATCACATATAGATGTTCATCTTTAATGACAAATACTTTCAATTCCGCAACTATAGTTTGATGCTAGATACGTGTTGAGTAAATACAAGTTGTTTTTAGGTTCTTTGCAACTTCAATCCTTTTTAGTGCTCAATAAAGGATTCTATGGATGGAGATGTGTCATTTGGATTTGTCTTAGTGGATTTTGTAGGCATGTGTGTTTGGGGATGCCGGTTGAGTGTTTTGGATGAGTTTGGACTAGTTCGGAACGATTAAAATAGTGATTTGTCTGGTCATGTGTTTGGTTTTAACTATAGATACAACTGTTTCACTTGTGAAATATTAGTGTGCTTTAACTGATTTATATGCTTGGATTTGATTTAATTAGTTCAAGAGTGTGTTCAAAATGCTTGAGAATCCAAACAACATGTGATTGGACGTTACTTGAAGAAAAATCAATACATGCGAGATCTATTGCTATTTAACGTCTTATATACGTAATTTCTTTCTCGTGTATCATGTAAGTTTTTGTGAATACTTTAATGCACAATGTGTACTCGCACACTTTTGAGTGAAATACAAGCAAAATATAAGTTCTTGGTCGTGTGATAGTGATTTGACTTCTTGTTTATTAATCACACATGATGTTCATCTTAACGACAAATACTTTATTCCGCACCTATAGTTTGATGCTAGATACACATGTTTAGTAAATACAAGTTGTTTTTTTTCTTTGCAACTTCAATCCTTTTTAGTGCTCAATAAAGGATTCTATGGATGGAGAGCTGTCATTTGGATTTGTTTTAGTGGATTTTGTAGGCATGTGTGTTTGTGGATGCCGGTTGAGTGTTTGGATGAGTTTGGACTAGTTCGTACGATTAAATAGTGATTTGTCTGGTCATGTGTTTGGTTTAAACTATAGATACAACTGTTCACTTGTGATATATTGTGTCTAACTGATTTATATGCTTGGATTTGATTTAATTAGTTCAAGAGTGTGTTTAAAATGCTTGAGAATCCAAACAACATGGATTGGACGTTACTTGATGAAAAATCAATACATGCGAGATCTATGCTATTAACGTTCTTATATACGTAATCTTCTCGTGTATCATGTAATTTTTGTGAATACTTTAAGCACAAATGTGTACTCGCACACTTTTGAGTGAAATACAAGCAAAATATAGTTACTTGGTGTGTGATAGTGATTTGATCTTGTTTATAATCACACATTGATGTTCATCTTTAACGACAAATACTTTATTCCGCACCTATAGTTTGATGCTAGATACGTGTTTAGTAATACAAGTTGTTTTTTTTCTTTGCAACTTCAATCTTTTAGTGCTCAATAAAGATTCTATGGATGGAGAGGTGTCATTTGGATTTGTTTTAGTGGATTTTGTAGGCATGTGTGTTTGGGATGCCGGTTGAGTGTTTGGATGATTTGGACTAGTTCGGAACGATTAAAATAGTGATTGTCTGGTCATGGTTTGTTTAACTATAGATACAACTGTTTCACTTGTGATATATTAGTGTGCTTTAACTGATTTATATGCTTGGATTGATTTAATTAGTTCAAGAGTGTGTTTAAAATGCTTGAGAATCCAAAACATGTGATTGGACTTACTTGAAGAAAAATCAATACATGCGAGATCTATTGCTATTTAAGTTCTTATATACGTAATTTCTTTCTCGTGTATCATGTAAAGTTTTTGTGAATACTTTAATGCACAAATGTGTACTCGCACACTTTTGAGTGAAATACAAGCAAATATAAGTTTCTTGGTCGTGTGATAGTGATTTGACTTCTTGTTATTAATCACACATTGATGTTCATCTTTAACGACAAATACTTTCATTCGCACCTATAGTTTATGCTAGATACGTGTTGAGTAAATACAAGTTGTTTTTTGGTTCTTTGCAACTTCAATCCTTTTTAGTGCTCAATAAAGGATTCTATGGATGGAGAGGTGTCATTTGGATTTGTTTAGTGGATTTTGTAGGCATGTGTGTTTGGGGATGCCGGTTGAGTGTTTTGGATGAGTTTGGACTAGTTCGGAACATTAAAATAGTGATTGTCTGGTCATGTGTTTGGTTTAACTATAGATACAACTGTTTCACTTGTGATATATTAGTGTGCTTTAACTGATTTAATGCTTGGATTTGATTTAATTAGTTCAGAGTGTGTTCAAATGCTTGAGAATCCAAAAACATGGATTGGACGTTACTTGAAGAAAAATCAATACATGCGAGATCTATTGCTATTTAACGTTCTTATATACGTAATTCCTTTCTCGTGTATCATGTAAAGTTTTTGTGAATACTTTAATGCACAAATGTGTACTCGCACACTTTTGAGTGAAATACAAGCAAAATATAAGTTACTTGGTCGTGTGATAGTGATTGACTTTTGTTTATAATCACATTGATGTTCATCTTTATGACAAATACTTTTATTCCGCACCTATAGTTTGATGCTAGATACGTGTTGAGTAAATACAAGTTGTTTTGGTTCTTTGCAACTTCAATCCTTTTAGTGCTCAATAAAGGATTCTGGATGGAGAGTGTCATTTGGATTTGTTTAGTGGATTTTGTAGGCATGTGTGTTTGGGGATGCCGGTTGAGTGTTTTGGATGAGTTTGGACTAGTTCGGAACGATTAAATAGTGATTTGTTGGTCATGTGTTTGTTTTAACTATAGATACAACTGTTTCACTTGTGATATATTAGTGTGCTTTAACTGATTATAGCTTGGATTTGATTTAATTAGTTCAAGAGTGTGTTCAAAATGCTTGAGAATCCAAACCATGTGATTGGACGTTACTTGAAGAAAATCAATACATGCGAGATCTATTGCTCTTTACGTTCTTATATACGTAATTCTTTCGTGTATCATGTAAAGTTTTGTGAATACTTAATGCACAAATGTGTACTCGCACACTTTTGAGTGAAATACAAGCAAATATAAGTTACTTGGTCGTGTGATAGTGATTTGACTTCTTGTTTATTAATCACACATTGATGTTCATCTTAACGACAAATACTTTTATTCCGCACTATAGTTTGATGCTAGACATGTTAGTAAATACAAGTTGTTTTTTTATTCTTTGCAACTTCAATCCTTTTAGTGCTCAATAAAGGATTCTATGGATGAGAGCTGTCATTTGGATGTTTTAGTGATTTTGTAGGCATGTGTGTTTGGGATGCCGGTTGAGTGTTTTGGATGAGTTTGGACTAGTCGGAACGATTAAAATAGTGATTTGTCTGTCATGTGTTTGGTTTAAAATATAGATACAACTGTTTCACTTGTGATATATTAGTGTGCTTTAACTGATTTATATGCTTGGATTTGATTTAATTAGTTCAAGAGTGTGTTTAAAATGCTTGAGAATCCAAACAACATGGATTGGACGTTACTTGAAGAAAAATCAATACATGCGAGATCTATTGCTATTTAACGTTCTTATATACGTAATTCCTTTCTCGTGTATCATGTAAGTTTGTGAATACTTTAATGCACAATGTGTACTCGCACACTTTGAGTGAAATACAAGCAAAATATAAGTTCTTGGTCGTGTGATAGTGATTTGACTTACAAATACTTTCATTCCGCACCTATAGTTTAATGCTAGATACGTGTTGAGTAAATACAAGTTGTTTTTGTTATTTGCAACTTCAATCCTTTTAGTGCTCAATAAAGGATTCTATGGATGGAGAGGTGTCATTTGGATTTGTTTTAGTGGATTTTGTAGGCATGTGTTGGGGATGCCGGTTGAGTGTTTTGGATGAGTTTGGACTAGTTCGGAACGATTAAAATAGTGATTTGTCTGGTCATGTGTTTGGTTTAACTATAGATACAACTGTTTCACTTGTGATATATTAGTGTGCTTTAACTGATTTATATGCTTGGATTTGATTTAATTAGTTCAAGAGTGTGTTCAAAATGCTTGAGAATCCAAAAACATGTGATTGGACGTTACTTGAAGAAAAATCAATATTCGAGATCTATTGCTATTTAACGTCTTATATACGTAATTCCTTTCTCGTGTATCATGTAAGTTTTGTGAATACTTTATGCACAAATGTGTACTCGCACACTTTTGAGTGAAATACAAGCAAAATATAAGTTACTTGGTCGTGTGATAGTGATTTGACTTTTGTTTATTAATCACACATGATGTTTCTTTAACAAATACTTTCATTCCGCACTATAGTTTGATGCTAGATACGTGTTGAGTAAATACAAGTTGTTTTTTGGTTCTTTGCAACTTCAATCCTTTTAGTGCTCAATAAAGGATTCTATGGATGGAGAGGTGTCATTTGGATTTGTTTTAGTGGATTTTGTAGGCATGTGTGTTGGGGATGCCGGTTGAGTGTTTTGGATGAGTTTGGACTAGTTCGGAACGATTAAAATAGTGATTTGTCTGGTCATGTGTTTGGTTTTAACTATAGATACTGTTTCACTTGTGATATATTAGTGTGCTTTAACTGATTATATGCTTGGATTTGATTTAATTAGTTCAAGAGTGTGTTCAAAATGCTTGAGAATCCAAACAACAGTGATTGGACGTTACTTGAAGAAAAATCAATACATGCGAGATCTATTGCTCTTTAACGTTTATATACGTAATTTTTCTCGTGTATCATGTAAAGTTTTTGTGAATACTTTAATGCACAAATGTGTACTCGCACACTTTTGAGTGAAATACAAGCAAAATATAAGTTACTTGGTGTGTGATAGTGATTTGACTTCTTGTTTATTAATCACATTGATGTTCATCTTTAACGACAAATACTTTATTCCGCACCTATAGTTGATGCTAGATACGTGTTAGTAAATACAAGTTGTTTTTTTTCTTTGCAACTTCAATCCTTTTTAGTGCTCAAAAGGATTCTATGGATGGAGAGTGTCATTTGGATTTGTTTTAGTGGATTTTGTAGGCATGTGTGTTTGGGATGCCGGTTGAGTGTTTGGATGAGTTTGGACTAGTTCGGAACGATTAAAATAGTGATTTGTCTGTCATGTGTTTGGTTTAACTATAGATACAACTGTTCACTTGTGATATATAGTGTGCTTTAACTGATTTATATGCTTGGATTTGATTTAATTAGTTCAAGAGTGTGTTCAAAATGCTTGAGAATCCAAACAACATGTGATTGGACGTTACTTGAAGAAAAATCAATACATGCGAGATCTATTGCTATTAAGTTCTTATATACGTAATTCCTTTCTCGTGTATCATGTAAAGTTTTTGTGAATACTTTAATGCACAAATGTGTACTCGCCACTTTTGAGTGAAATACAAGCAAAATATAAGTTACTTGGTCGTGTGATAGTGATTTGACTTCTGTTATTAATCACACATTGGTTCATCTTTAACGACAAATACTTTTATTCCGCACCTATAGTTTGATGCTAGATACGTGTGAGTAAATACAAGTTGTTTTTTATCTTGCAACTTCAATCCTTTTAGTGCTCAATAAAGGATTCTATGGATGGAGAGTGTCATTGGATTGTTTAGTGGATTTTGTAGGCATGTGTGTTTGTGGATGCCGGTTGAGTGTTTTGGATGAGTTTGGACTAGTTCGGAACGATTAAAATAGTGATTTGTCTGGTCATGTGTTGGTTTAAACTATAGATACAACTGTTTCACTTGTGATATATAGTGTGCTTTAACTGATTATATGCTTGGATTTGATTTAATTAGTTCAAGAGTGTGTTCAAAATGCTTGAGAATCCAAACAACATGTGATTGGACGTTACTTGAAGAAAAATCAATACATGCGAGATCTATTGCTATTAACGTTCTTATATACGTAATTCCTTTCTCGTGTATCATGTAAAGTTTTTGTGAATACTTTAATGCACAAATGTGTACTCGCACACTTTTGAGTGAAATACAAGCAAAATATAGTTACTTGGTCGTGTGATAGTGATTTGACTCTGTTTATTAATCACACATTGATGTTCATCTTAACGACAAATACTTCAATTCCGCACTATAGTTTATGCTAGATACGTGTTGAGTAAATACAATTGTTTTTTGTTCTTTGCAACTTCAATCCTTTTTAGTGCTCAATAAAGGATCTATGGAGAGAGGTGTCATTTGGATTTGTTTTAGTGGATTTTGTAGGCATGTGTGTTTGGGATGCCGGTTGAGTGTTTTGGATGAGTTTGGACTAGTTCGGAACCATTAAAATAGTGATTTGTCTGGTCATGTGTTTGGTTTTACTATAGATACAACTGTTCACTTGTGATATATTAGTGTGCTTAACTGATTTATATGCTTGGATTTGATTTAATTAGTTCAAGAGTGTGTTCAAAATGCTTGAGAATCCAAACAAATGTGATTGGACGTTACTTGAAGAAAATCAATACATGCGAGATCTATTGCTTTTACGTTCTTATATACGTAATCCTTTCTCGTGTATCATGTAAAGTTTTTGTGATACTTTAATGCACAAATGTGTACTCGCACACTTTGAGTGAAATACAAGCAAAATATAAGTTACTGGGTGTGATAGTGATTTGACTTTTGTTATTAATCACACATTGATGTTCATCTTTAACGACAAATACTTTCATTCCGCACTATAGTTTGATGCTAGATACGTGTTGAGTAATACAAGTTGTTTTTGGTTCTTTGCAACTTCAATCCTTTTAGTGCTCAATAAAGGATTCTAGGATGGAGAGTGTCATTTGGATTGTTTTAGTGGATTTTGTAGGCATGTGTGTTTGGGGATGCCGTGAGTTTTTGGAGAGTTGGACTAGTTCGGAACGATTAAAATAGTGATTGTCTGGTCATGTGTTTGTTTAACTATAGATACAACTGTTTCACTTGTGATATATTAGTGTGCTTAACTGATTTATATGCTTGGATTTGATTTAATTAGTTCAAGAGTGTGTTTAAAATGCTTGAGAATCAAACAACATGTGATTGGACGTTACTTGAAGAAAAATCAATACATGCGAGATCTATTGCTATTTAACGTTCTTGTATACGTAATTCCTTTCTCGTGTATCATGTAAAGTTTTTTGAATACTTTAATGCACAAATGTGTACTCGCACACTTTGAGTGAAATACAAGCAAAATATATTACTTGGTCGTGTGATAGTGATTTGACTTCTTGTTTATTAATCACACATTGATGTTATCTTTAACGACAAATACTTTCATTCCGCACCTATAGTTTGATGCTAGATACGTGTTGAGTAAATACAAGTTGTTTGGTTCTTTGCAACTTCAATCCTTTTTAGTGCTCAATAAAGGATTCTATGGATGGAGAGGTGTCATTTGGATTGTTTTAGTGGATTTTGTAGGCATGTGTGTTTGGGGATGCCGGTTGAGTGTTTTGGATGAGTTTGGACTAGTTCGGAACGATTAAAATAGTGATTTGTCTGGTCATGTGTTTGGTTTAACTATAGATACAATGTTTCACTTGTGATATTTAGTGTGCTTACTGATTATATGCTTGGATTTGATTTAATTAGTTCAAGAGTGTGTTCAAATGCTTGAGAATCCAAACACATGTGATTGGACGTACTTGAAGAAAAATCAATACAGCGAGATCTATTGCTATTTAACGTTCTTATATACGATTCCTTTCTCGTGTATCATGTAAAGTTTTTGTGAATACTTTATGCACAAATGTTACTCGCACACTTTTGAGTGAAATACAGCAAAATAAGTTACTTGGTCGTGTGATAGTGATTTGATTCTTGTTTATTAATCACACATTGATTTCATCTTAACGACAAATACTTTTTCCGCACCTATAGTTTGATGCTAGATCGTGTTTAGTAAATACAAGTTGTTTTTTTTTCTTTGCAACTTCAATCCTTTTAGTGCTCAATAAAGGATTCTATGGATGGAGAGCTGTCATTTGATTTGTTTTAGATTTTTTTAGGCATGTGTGTGTGTTGGGATGCCGGTTGAGTGTTTTGGATGAGTTTGGACTAGTTCGGAACGATTAAAATAGTGATTTGTCTGGTCATGTGTTTGGTTTTAACTATAGATACAACTGTTTCACTTGTGATATATTAGTGTGCTTTAACTGATTTATATGCTTGGATTTGATTTAATTAGTTCAAGAGTGTGTTCAAAATGCTTGAGAATCCAACAACATGTGATTGGACGTTACTTGAAGAAAAATCAATACATGCGAGATCTATTGCTATTTAACGTTCTTATATACGTAATTCCTTTCTCGATGTAAGTTTTTGTGAATACTTTAATGCACAAATGTGTACTCGCACACTTTTGAGTGAAATACAAGCAAAATATAAGTTACTTGGTCGTGTGATAGTGATTTGACTTCTTGTTTATTATCACACATTGATGTTCATCTTAACGACAAATACTTTTATTCCGCACCTATATTGATGCTAGATACGTGTTGAGTAAATACAAGTTGTTTTTTTTCTTTGCAACTTCAATCCTTTTTAGTGCTCAATAAAGGATTCTATGGATGGAGAGGTGTCATTTGGATTTGTTTTAGTGGATTTTGTAGGCATGTGTGTTTGTGGATGCCGGTTGAGTGTTTTGGATGAGTTTGGACTAGTTCGGATGATTAAAATAGTGATTTGTCTGGTCATGTGTTTGGTTTAACTATAGATACAACTGTTTCACTTGTGATATATAGTGCTTTAACTGATTTATATGCTTGGATTTGATTTAATTAGTTCAAGAGTGTGTTTAAAATGCTTGAGAATCCAAACAACATGTGATTGGACGTTACTTGAAGAAAAATCAATACATGCGAGATCTATTGCTATTTAACGTTCTTATATACGTAATTTCTTTTTCGTGTATCATGTAAAGTTTTGTGAATACTTTAATGCACAAATGTGTACTCGCACACTTTTGAGTGAAATACAAGCAAAATAAAGTTACTTGGTCGTGTGATAGTGATTTGACTTCTTGTTTATATCACACATTGATGTTCATCTTTAACGACAAATACTTTTTATTCCGCACCTATAGTTTATGCTAGATACGTTTGAGTAAATACAAGTTGTTTTTGGTTCTTTGCAACTTCAATCCTTTTTAGTGCTCAATAAAGATTCTATGGATGGAGAGGTGTCATTTGGATTTGTTTTAGTGGATTTTGTAGGCATGTTTGTTTGGGATGCCGGTGAGTGTTTTGGATGAGTTTGGACTAGTTCGAAACGATTAAAATAGTGATTTGTCTGGTCATTGTTTGGTTTTAACTATAGATACAACTGTTTCACTTGTGATATATTAGTGTGCTTTAACTATTTTATGCTTGGATTTGATTTAATTAGTTCAAGAGTGTGTTCAAAATGCTTGAGAATCCAAACAACATGTGATTGGACGTTACTTGAAGAAAATCAATACATGCGAGATCTATTGCTCTTTAACGTTCTTATATACGTAATTCCTTCGCGTGTATCATGTAAAGTTTTTGTGAATACTTTAATGCACAAATGTATACTCGCACACTTTTGAGTGAAATACAAGCAAAATATAAGTTACTTGGTCGTGTGATAGTGATTTGACTTCTTGTTTATAATCACACATGATGTTCATCTTTACGACAAATACTTTTATTCCGCACCTATAGTTTGATGCTAGATACGTGTTGAGTAAATACAATTGTTTTTTTATTCTTTGCAACTTCAATCTTTTTAGTGCTCAATAAGGATTCTATGGATGGAGAGCTGTCATTTGGATTTGTTTTAGTGGATTTTGTAGGCATGTGTGTTTGGGATGCCGGTTGAGTGTTTTGGATGAGTTTGGACAGTTCGAACATTAAATAGTGATTTTCTGTCATGTGTTTGGTTTTAACTATAGATACAACTTTTCACTTGTGATATTAGTGTGCTTTAATGATTTATATGCTTGGATTTGATTTAATTAGTTCAAGAGTGTGTTCAAAATGCTTGAGAATCCAAACAAATGAATTGGACGTTACTTGAAGAAAAATCAATACATGCGAGATCTATTGCTATTTAACGTTCTTATATACGTAATTCCTTTCTCGTGTATCATGTAATTTTTGCGAATACTTTAATGCACAAATGTGTACTCGCACACTTTTGAGTGAAATACAAGCAAATTTAAGTTACTTGGTCGTGTGATAGTGATTTGACTTCTTGTTTATTATCACACATTGAGTTCATTTTAATGACAAATACTTTATTCCGCACCTATAGTTTAATGCTAGATACGTGTTGAGTAAATACAAGTTGTTTTTTGGTCCTTTGCAACTTCAATCCTTTTTAGTGCTCAATAAAGGATTCTATGGATGGAGAGGTGTCATTTGGATTTGTTTTAGTGGATTTTTAGGCATGTGTTTTTGAGGATGCCGGTTGAGTGTTTTGGATGAGTTTGGGCTAGTTTGGAACGATTAAAATAGTGATTTGTCTGGTCATGTGTTTGGTTTTAACTATAGATACAACTGTTTCACTTGTGATATATTAGTGTGCTTTAACTGATTTATATGCTTGGATTTGATTTAATTAGTTCATGAGTTTGTTCAAAATGCTTGAGAATCCAACAACATGGGATTGGACGTTACTTGAAGAAAAATCAATACATGCGAGATCTATTGCTATTTAACGTTTTATATACGTAATTCCTTCTCTTGTATCATGTAAGTTTTTGAATACTTTAATGCACAAATGTGTACTCGCACACTTTTGAGTGAAATACAAGCAAAATATAAGTTACTTGGTCGTGTGATAGTGATTTGACTTCTTATTTATTAATCACACATTGATGTTTATCTTTAACGACAAATACTTTTATTCCGCACCTATAATTTGATGCTAGATACGTGTGGAGTAAATACAAGTTGTTTTTTGGTCCTTTGAAACTTTAATCCTTTTTAGTGCTCAATAAAGGATTCTATGGATGGAGAGGTGTCATTTGGATTTGTTTTAGTGGATTTTGTAGGCATGTGTGTTTGGGGATGCCGGTTGAGTGTTTTGGATGAGTTTGGACTAGTTCGGAACGATTAAAATAATGATTTGTTTGGTCATGTGTTTGGTTAAACTATAGATACAACTGTTTCACTTGTGATATATTAGTGTGCTTTGACTGATTTATATGCTTGGATTTGATTTAATTCGTTCAAGAGTGTGTTCAAAATGCTTTAGAATCCAAACAAAATGGAATTGGACGTTACTTGAAGAAAAATCAATACATGCGAGATCTATTGCTATTTAACGTTCTTATATACGTAATTCCTTTCTCGTGTATCATGTAATGTTTTTGCGAATACTTTAATGCACAAATATGTACTCGCACACTTTTGAGTGAAATACAAGCAAAATTTAAGTTACTTGGTCGTGTGATAGTGATTTGACTTCTTGTTTATTAATCACACATTGATGTTCATCTTTAACGACAAATACTTTCAATTCCGCACCTATAGTTTGATGCTAGATACGTGTTGAGTAAATACAAGTTGTTTTTTGGTTCTTTGCAACTTCAATCCTTATTAGTGCTTAATAAAGGATTCTATGGATGGAGAGGTGTCATTTGGATTTGTTTTAGTGGATTTTGTAGGCATGTGTGTTTGGGGATGCCGGTTGAGTGTTTTGGATGAGTTTGGACAAGTTCGGAACAATTAAAATAGTGATTTTTCTAGTCATGTGTTTGGTTTTAACTATAGATACAACTATTTCACTTGTGATATATTAGTGTGCTTTAATTGATTTATATGCTTGGATTTGATTTATTTCGTTCAAGAGTGTGTTCAAAATGCTTGAGAATCCAAACAAATGTGATTGGACGTTACTTGAAGAAAATCAATACATGCGAGATCTATTGCTATTTAACGTTCTTATATACGTAATTCCTTTCTCGTGTATCATGTGTTTTTGTGAATACTTTAATGCACAAATGTGTACTCGCACACTTTTGAGTGAAATACAAGCAAATTAAGTTACTTGGTCGTGTGATAGTGATTTGACTTCTTGTTTATTGATCACACATTGATTCATCTTTAACGACAAATACTTTATTCCGCACCTATAGTTTATGCTAGATACGTGTTGAGTAAATACAAGTTGTTTTCTGGTCCTTTGCAACTTCAATCCTTTTTAGTGCTCAATAAGGATTCTATGGATGGAGAGGTGTCATTTGGATTTGTTTTAGTGGATTTTGTAGGCATGTGTGTTGGGGATGCCGGTTGAGTGTTTTGGATGAGTTTGGACTAGTTCGGAACGATTAAAATAGTGATTTGTCTGGTCATGTGTTTGTTTTAACTATAGATACAACTGTTTCACTTGTGATATATTAGTGTGCTTTAACTGATTTATATGCTTGGATTTGATTTAATTAGTTCATGAGTGTGTTCAAAATGCTTGAGAATCCAAACAACATGTATTGGACGTTACTTGAAGAAAAATCAATACATGCTAGATCTATTGCTATTTAACGTTCTTATATACGTAATTCCTTTCTCTTGTATCATGTAATGTTTTTGCCAATACTTTAATGCACAAATGTATACTCGCACACTTTTGAGTGAAATGCAAGCAAAATATAAGTTACTTGGTCGTGTGATAGTGATTTGACATCTTGTTTATTAATCACACATTGATGTTCATCTTTAGCTACAAATACTTTTATTCCGCACCTATAGTTTGATGCTAGATACGTGTTGAGTAATTACAAGTTGTTTTTTGGTCCTTTGCAACTTCAATCCTTTTTAGTGCTCAATAAAGGATTCTATGGATGGGGAGGTGTCATTTGGATTCGTTTTAGTGGATTTTGTAGGCATGTGTGATTGGGATGCCGGTGAGTGTTTTGGATGAGTTTGGACTAGTTCGGAACGATTAAAATAATGATTTGTTTGGTCATGTGTTTGGTTAAACTATAGATACAACTGTTTCACTTGTGATATATTAGTGTGCTTTGACTGATTTATATGCTTGGATTTGATTTAATTAGTTCAAGAGTGTGTTCAAAATGCTTGAGAATCCAAACAAATGGATTGGACGTTACTTGAAGAAAATCAATACATGCGAGATCTATTGCTATTTAACGTTCTTATATACGTAATTCCTTTCTCGTGTATCATGTAATTTTTGCGAATACTTTAATGCACAAATTGTACTCGCACACTTTTGAGTGAAATACAAGCAAAATTAAGTTACTTGGTCGTGTGATAGTGATTTGACTTCTTGTTTATTAATCACACATTGATGTTCATCTTTAACGACAATACTTTCAATTCCGCACCTATAGTTTGATGCTAGATACGTGTTGAGTAAATACAAGTTGTTTTTGGTTCTTTGCAACTTCAATCCTTTTTAGTGCTCAATAAAGGATTCTATGGATGGAGAGGTGTCATTTGGATTTGTTTTAGTGGATTTTGTAGGCATGTGTGTTTGGGATGCCGTTGAGTGTTTTTGATGAGTTTGGACTAGTTCGGAACGATTAAATAGTGATTTGTCTGGTCATGTGTTTGGTTTTAACTATAGATACAACTGTTTCACTTGTGATATATTAGTGTGCTTTAACTGATTTATATGCTTGGATTTGATTTAATTAGTTCAAGAGTGTGTTCAAAATGCTTGAGAATCCAAACAAATGGAATTGGACGTTACTTGAAGAAAAATCAATACATGCGAGATCTATTGCTATTTAACGTTCTTAATACGTAATTCTTTCTCGTGTATCATGTAATGTTTTTGCGAATACTTTAATGCACAAATGTGTACTCGCACACTTTTGAGTGAAATACAAGCAAAATATAAGTTACTTGGTCGTGTGATAGTGATTTGACTTCTTGTTTATTGATCCACATTGAGATTCATCTTTAACGACAAATACTTTTATTCCGCACCTATAGTTTGATGCTAGATACGTGTTGAGTAAATACAAGTTGTTTCTTGTTCCTTTGCAACTTCAATCCTTTTTAGTGTTCAATAAAGGATTCTATGGATGGAGAGGTGTCATTTGGATTTGTTTTAGTGGATTTTGTAGGCATGTGTTTGGGGATGCCGGTTGAGTGTTTTGGATGAGTTTGGACTAGTTCGGAACGATTAAAATAGTGATTTGTCTGGTCATGTTTTTGGTTAAACTATAGATACAACTGTTTCACTTGTGATATATTAGTGTGCTTTAACTGATTTATAAGCTAGAATTTGATTTAATTAGTTCAAGAGTGTGTTCAAAATGCTTGAGAATCCAAACAACATGTGATTGGATGTTACTTGAAGAAAAATCAATACATGCGAGATCTATTGCTATTTAACGTTCTTATATACGTAATTCCTTTCTCGTGTATCGTGTAAAGTTTTTGTGAATACTTTAATACACAAATGTGTACTCGCACACTTTTGAGTGAAATACAAGCAAAATATAAGTTACTTGGTCGTGTGATAGTGATTTGGCTTCTTATTTATTAATCACACATTGATGTTCATCTTTAACGACAAATACTTTCATTCCGCACCTATAGTTTGATGCTTGATACGTGTTGAGTAAATACAAGTTGTTTTTTTATTCTTTGCAACTTCAATCCTTTTTAGTGCTCAATAAAGGATTCTATGGATGGAGAGGTGTCATTTGGATTTGTTTTAGTGGATTTTGTAGGCATGTGTGTTTGTGGATGCCGGTTGAGTGTTTTGGATGAGTTTGGACTAGTTCGGAACGATTAAAATAGTGATTTGTCTTGTCATGTGTTTGGTTTAAACTATAGATACAACTGTTTCACTTGTGATATATTAGTGTGTTTTAACTGATTTATATGCTTGGATTTGATTTAATTAGTTCAAGATGTGTTCAAAATGCTTGAGAATCCAAACAACATGGATTGGACGTTACTTAAAGAAAAATCAATACATGCGAGATCTATTGCTATTTAACGTTCTATATACGTAATTCTTTCTCGTGTATCATGTAAAGTTTTTGTGAATACTTTAATGCACAAATGTGTACTCGCACACTTTTGAGTGAAATACAAGCAAAATATAAGTTACTTGGTCGTGTGATAGTGATTTGACTTCTTGTTTATTAATCACACATTGATGTTCATCTTTATGACAAATACTTTCAATCCGCACCTATAGTTTGATGCTAGATACGTGTTGAGTAAATACAAGTTGTTTTTTGGTTCTTTGCAACTTCAATCCTTTTTAGTGCTCAATAAAGGATTCTATGGATGGAGAGGTGTCATTTGGATTTGTTTTAGTGGATTTTGTAGGCATGTGTGTTTGGGGATGCCGGTTGAGTGTTTTGGATGAGTTTGGACTAGTTCGGAACGATTAAAATAGTGATTTGTCTGGTCATGTGTTTGGTTTTAACTATAGATACAACTGTTTCACTTGTGATATATTAGTGTGCTTTAACTGATTTATATGCTTGGATTTGATTTAATTAGTTCAAGAGTGTGTTCAAAATGCTTGAGAATCCAAACATATTGAATTGGACGTTACTTGAAGAAAATCAATACAACTAGATCTATTGCTATTTAACGTTCTTATATACGTAATTCCTTTCTTGTGTATCATGTAATGTTTTTGTGAATACTTTAATGCACAAATGTATACTCGCACACTTTTGAGTGAAATACAAGCAAAATATAAGTTACTTGGTCGTGTGATAGTGATTTGACTTCTTGTTTATTGATCACACATTGATGTTCATCTTTAACAACAAATACTTTTATTCCGCACCTATAGTTTGATGCTAGATACGTGTTGAGTAAATACAAGTTGTTTTCTGGTCCTTTGCAACTTCAATCCTTTTTAGTGCTCAATAAAGAATTATCATTTGGATTTGTTTTAGTGGATTTTGTAGGCATATGTGTTTGGGATGCCGGTTGAGTGTTTTGGATGAGTTTGGACTAGTTCGGAACGATTAAATAGTGATTTGTCTGGTCATGTGTTTTGTTTAACTATAGATACAACTGTTTCACTTGTGATATATTAGTGTGCTTTAAATGATTTATATGCTTGGATTTGATTTAATTAGTTCATGAGTTTGTTCAAAATGCTTGAGAATCCAAACAAATGTGTACTCGCACACTTTTGAGTGAAATACAAGCAAAATTTAAGTTACTTGGTCGTGTGATAGTGATTTGACTTCTTGTTTATTGATCACACATTGATGTTCATTTTAATGACAATACTTTTATTCCGCACCTATAGTTTAATGCTAGATACGTGTTGAGTAAATACAAGTTGTTTTTTCCTTTGCAACTTCAATCCTTTTTAGTGCTCATAAAGGATTCTATGGATGGAGAGGTGTCATTTGGATTTGTTTTGTGGATTTTGTAGGCATGTGTGTTTTAGGATGCCGGTTGAGTGTTTTGATGAGTTTGGGCTAGTTTGGAATGATTAAAATAGTGATTTGTCTGGTCATGTGTTTTGGTTTTAACTATAGATACAACTGTTTCACTTGTGATATATTGTGTGCTTTAACTGATTTATATGCTTGGATTTGATTTAATTAGTTCATGAGTTTGTTCAAAATGCTTGAGAATCCAAACAACATGGGATTGGACGTTACTTGAAGAAAAATCAATACATGCGAGATCTATTGCTATTTAACGTTTTATATACGTAATTCCTTTCTCTTGTATCATGTAATGTTTTTTGAATACTTTAATGCACAAATGTGTACTCGCACACTTTTGAGTGAAATACAAGCAAAATATAAGTTTCTTGGTCGTGTGATAGTGATTTGACTTCTTATTTATTAATCACACATTGATGTTCATCTTTAACGACAAATACTTTTATTCCGCACCTATAGTTTGATGCTAGATAATTGTTTAGTAAATACAAGTTGTTTTTTTATTCTTTGCAACTTCAATCCTTTTTAGTGCTCAATAAAAGATTCTATGGATGGAGAGGTGTCATTTGGATTTGTTTTAGTGGATTTTGTAGGCATGCGTGTTTGGGGATGCCGGTTGACTGGTTTCGATGAGTTTGGACTAGTTCGGAACGATTAAAATAGTGATTTGTCTGGTCATGTGTTTGGTTTAAACTATATATACAACTGTTTCACTTGTGATATATTAGTGTTCTTTAACTGATTTATATGCTTGAATTTGATTTAATTAGTTCAAGAGTGTGTTCAAAATGCTTGAGAATCCAAACAACATGTGATTGGACGTTACTTGAAGAAAAATCAATACATGCGAGATCTATTGCTATTTAACGTTCTTATATACGTAATTCCTTTCTCGTGTATCATGTAAAGTTTTTGTGAATACTTTAATGCACAAATGTGTACTCGCACACTTTTGAGTGAATACAAGCAAAATATAAGTTACTTGGTCGTGTGAAGTGATTTGACTTCTTGTTTATTAATCACACATTGATGTTCATCTTTAACAACATACTTTCAATTCCGCACCTATAGTTTGATGCTAGACGTGTTGAGTAAATACAAGTTGTTTTTTGGTTCTTTGCAACTTCAATCCTTTTTAGTGCTCAATAAAGGATTCTATGGATGGAGAGGTGTCATTGGATTTGTTTTAGTGGATTTGTAGGCATGTGTGTTTTGGAGATGCCGGTTGAGTGTTTTTGATGAGTTTGGACTAGTTCGGAACTTAAAATAGTGATTTTCTGGTCATGTGTTTGGTTTTAACTATATACAACTGTTTCACTTGTGATATATTAGTGTGCTTTAATGATTTATATGCTTGGATTTGATTTAATTAGTTCAAGATGTGTGTTCAAAATGCTTGAGAATCCAAACAAATGAATTGGACGTTACTTGAAGAAAATCAATACACGCGAGATCTATTGCTATTTAACGTTGTTATATACGTAATTCCTTTCTCGTGTATCATGTAAAGTTTTTGCGAATGCTTTAATGCACAAATGTGTACTCCCACACTTTTGAGTGAAATACAAGCAAAATATCAATTACTTGGTCGTGTGATAGTGATTTGACTTCTTGTTTATTGATCACACATTAAGATTCATCTTTAATGACAAATACTTTTATTCCGCACCTATAGTTTAATGCTAGATTCGTGTTGAGTAAATACAAATTGTTTCTTGGTCCTTTGCAACGTCAATCCTTTTTAGTATAAAGGATTCTATGGATGGATAGGTGTCATTTGGATTTGTTTTAGTGGATTTTGTAGGCATGTGTGTGTTAGGATGCCGGTTGAGTGTTTTGGATGAGTTTGGCTAGTTTGGAACGATTAAATTAGTGATTTGTCTGGTCATGTGTTTGGTTTTAACTATAGATACAACTGTTTCACTTGTGATATATTAGTGTGCTTTAACTGATTTATATGCTTGGATTTGATTTAATTAGTTCAAGAGTGTGTTCCAAATGCTTGAGAATCCAAACAACATGTGATTGGACGTTACTTGAAGAAAAATCAATACATGCGAGATCTATTGCTATTTAACGTTCTTATATACGTAATTCTTTCTCGTGTATCATGTAAGTTTTTGTGAATACTTTAATGCACAAATGTGTACTCGCACACTTTTGAGTGAAATACAAGCAAAATATAAGTTACTTGGTCGTGTGATAGTGATTTGACTTCTTGTTTATTAATCACACATTGATGTTCATCTTTAACGACAATACTTTCATTCCGCACCTATAGTTTGATGCTAGATACGTGTTGAGTAAATACAAGTGTGTTTTGGTTCTTTGCAACTTCAATCCTTTTTAGTGCTCAATAAAGATTCTATGGATGGAGAGGTGTCATTTGGATTTTTTTTAGTGGATTTTGTAGGCATGTGTGTTTGGGGATGCCGTTTGAGTGTTTTGGATGAGTTTGGACTAGTTCGGAACGATTAAAATAGTGATTTTTCTGGTCATGTGTTTGGTTTTAACTATAGATACAACTGTTTCACTTGTGATATATTAGTGTGCTTTAACTGATTTATATGCTTGGATTGATTTAATTAGTTCAAGAGTGTGTTTCAAAATGCTTGAGAATCCAAACAACATGAATTGGACGTTACTTGAAGAAAAATCAATACATGCGAGATCTATTGCTATTTAACGTTCTTATATACGTAATTCCTTTCTCGTGTATCATGTAATGTTTTTGCGAATACTTTAATGCACAAATGTGTACTCGCACACTTTTGAGTGAAATACAAGCAAAATATAAGTTACTTGTCGTGTGATAGTGATTTGACTTCTTGTTTATTAATCACACATTGATGTCATCTTTAACGACAAATACTTTCAATTCCGCACCTATAGTTTAATGCTAGATACGTGTTGAGTATATACAAGTTGTTTTTTGGTTCTTTGCAACTTCAATCGTTTTTAGTGCTCAATAAAGGATTCTATGGATGGAGAGATGTCATTTGGATTTGTTTTATTGGATTTTGTAGGCATGTGTGTTTGGGGATGCCGGTTGAGTGTTTTGGATGAGTTTGGACTAGTTCGGAACCATTAAAATAGTGATTTGTCTGGTCATGTGTTTGGTTTTAACTATAGATACAACTGTTTCACTTGTGATATATTAGTGTGCTTTAACTGATTTATATGCTTGGATTTCATTTAATTAGTTCAAGAGTGTGTTCAAAATGCTTGAGAATCCAAACAACATGTGATGGACGTTACTTGAAGAAAATCAATACATGCGAGATCTTTGCTATTTACGTTCTTATATACGTAATTCCTTTCTCGTGTATCATGTAAAGTTTTTGTGAATACTTTAATGCACAAATGTGTACTCGCACACTTTTGAGTGAAATACAAGCAAAATATAAGTTACTTTGGTCGTGTGATAGTGATTTGACTCTTGTTTATTATCACACATTGATGTTCATCTTTAACAACAAATACTTTCATTCCGCACCTATAGTTTGATGCTAGATACGTGTTGAGTAAATACAAGTTGTTTTTTGGTCTTTGCAACTTCAATCCTTTTTAGTGCTCATAAAGGATTCTATGGATGGAGAGTGTCATTTGGATTTTTTTAGTGGATTTTGTAGGCATGTGTGTTTGGGGATGCCGGTTGAGTGTTTTTGATGAGTTTGGACTAGTTCGGAACGATTAAAATAGTGATTTGTCTAGTCATGTGTTTGGTTTTAACTATAGATACAACTGTTTCACTTGTGATATATTAGTGTGCTTTAACTGATTTATATGCTTGGATTTGATTTAATTAGTTCAAGAGTGTGTGTTCAAAATGCTTGAGAATCCAAACAATGGAATTGGACGTTACTTGAAGAAAAATCAATACATGCGAGATCTATTGCTATTTAACGTTCTTATATACGCAATTCCTTTCTCGTGTATCATGTAAAGTTTTTGTGAATACTTTAATGCACAAATGTGTACTCGCACACTTTTGAGTGAAATACAAGCAAAATATAAGTTACTTGGTCGTGTGATAGTGATTTGACTTCTTGTTTATTAATCACACATTGATGTTCATCTTTAACGACAAATACTTTCAATTCCGCACCTATAGTTTGATGCTAGATACGTGTTGAGTAAATACAAGTTGTTTTTTGGTTCTTTGCAACTTCAATCCTTTTTAGTGCTCAATAAAGGATTCTATGGATGGAGAGGTGTCATTTGGATTTGTTTTAGTGGATTTTGTAGGCATGTGTGTTTGGGGATGCCGGTTGAGTGTTTTGGATGAGTTTGGACTAGTTCGGAACGATTAAAATAGTGATTTGTCTGGTCATGTGTTTGGTTTTAACTATAGATACAACTGTTTCACTTTGTGATATTTAGTGTGCTTTAACTGATTTATATGCTTGGATTTGATTTAATTAGTTCAAGAGTGTGTTCAAAATGCTTGAGAATCCAAACAAAATGAATTGGACGTTACTTGAAGAAAATCAATACATGCGAGATCTATTGCTATTTAACGTTCTTATATACGTATTCCTTTCTCGTGTATCATGTAATGTTTTTGCGAATACTTTAATGCACAAATGTGTACTCGCACACTTTTGAGTGAAATACAAGCAAAATATAAGTTACTTGGTCGTGTGATAGTGATTTGACTTCTTGTTTATTAATCACACATTGATTCATCTTTAACACAAATACTTTTTTCCGCACCTATAGTTTATGCTAGATACGTGTTGAGTAAATAAATTGTTTCTGGTCCTTTGCAACTTCAATCCTTTTTAGTGCTCAATGGATTCTATGGATGGAGAGTGTCATTTGGATTTGTTTTAGTGGATTTTGTAGGCATGTGTGTTTTAGGATGCCGGTTGAGTGTTTTGGATGAGTTTGGACTAGTTTGGAACGAAATTAAATTGATTTGTCTGGTCATGTGTTTGGTTTTAACTATAGATACAACTGTTTCACTTGTGATATATTAGTGTGCTTTAACTGATTTATATGCTTGGATTTGATTTAATTAGTTCAAGAGTTTGTTCAAAATGCTTGAGAATCCAAACAACATGGGATTGGACGTTACTTGAAGAAAAATCAATACATGCGAGATCTATTGCTATTTAACGTTTGTATATACGTAATTCCTTTCTCGTGTATCATGTAATGTTTTTTGCGAATACTTTAATGCACAAATGTATACTCGCACACTTTTGAGTGAAATACAAGCAAAATATAAGTTACTTGGTCGTGTGATAGTGGTTTGACTTCTTCTTTATTAATCACACATTGATGTTCATCTTTAACGACAAATACTTTTATTCCGCACCTATAGTTTGATGCTAGATACGTGTTGAGTGAATACAATTTGTTTTTTTATTCTATGCAACTTCAATCTTTTTTAGTGCTCAATAAAGGATTCTATGGATGGAGAGCTGTCATTTGGATTTGTTTTAGTGGATTTTGTAGGCATGTGTGTTTGTGGATGCCGGTTGAGTGTTTTGGATGAGTTTGGACTAGTTCGGAACGATTAAAATAGTGATTTGTCTGGTCATGTGTTTGGTTTAAACTATAGATACAACTGTTTCACTTGTGATATATTAGTGTGTTTTAACTGATTTATATGCTTGGATTTGATTTAATTAGATCAAGAGTGTGATCAAAATGCTTGAGAATCCAAACAACATGTGATTGGACGTTACTTGAAGAAAAATCAATACATGCGAGATCTATTGCTATTTAACGTTCTTATATACGCAATTCCTTTCTCGTGTATCATGTAAGTTTTTGTGAATACTTTAATGCACAAATGTGTACTCGCATACTTTTGAGTGAAATACAAGTAAAATATAAGTTACTTGGTCGTGTGATAGTGATTTGACTTCTTGTTTATTAATCACACATTGATGTTCATCTTAACGACAAATACTTTCATTCCGCACCTATAGTTTGATGCTAGATACGTGTTGAGTAATACAAGTTGTTTTTTGGTTCTTTGCAACTTCAATCTTTTTAGTGCTCAATAAAGGATTCTATGGATGGAGAGGTGTCATTTGGATTTGTTTTAGTGGATTTTGTAGGCATGTGTGTTTGGGATGCCGGTTGAGTGTTTTGGATGAGTTTGGACTAGTTCGAACGATTAAAATAGTGATTTGTCTGGTCATGTGTTTGGTTTTAACTATAGATACAACTGTTTCACTTGTGATATATTAGTGTGCTTTAACTGATTTATATGCTTGGATTTGATTTAATTAGTTCAAGAGTGTTTCAAAATGCTTGAGAATCCAACAAATGGAATTGGACGTTACTTGAAGAAAAATCAATACACTAAGATCTATTGCTATTTAACGTTCTTATATACGTAATTCCTTTCTCGTGTATCATGTAATGTTTTTGCTAATACTTTAATGCACAAATGTATACTCGCACACTTTTGAGTGAAATACAAGCAAAATATAAGTTACTTGGTCGTGATAGTGATTTGACTTCTTGTTTATTGATCACACATTGATGTTCATCTTTAACAACAAATACTTTATTCCGCACCTATAGTTTTATGCTAGATACGTGTTGAGTAAATACAAGTTGTTTTTTGTCCTTTGCAACTTCAATCCTTTTTAGTGCTCATAAAGAACTATCATTTGGATTTGTTTTAGTGGATTTTGTAGGCATGTGTGTTTGAGGATGCCGGTGAGTGTTTTGGATGAGTTTGGACTAGTTCGGAACGATTAAATAGTGATTTGTCTGGTCATGTGTTTTGTTTTAACTATAGATACAACTGTTTCACTTGTGATATATTAGTGTGCTTTAACTGATTTATATGCTGGATTTGATTTAATTAGTTCATGAGTTGTTCAAAATGCTTGAGAATCCAAACAACATGGATTGGACGTTACTTGAAGAAAAATCAATACAACGAGATCTATTGCTATTTAACGTTCTTATATACGTAATTCCTTTCTCGTGTATCATGTATGTTTTTGCGAATACTTTAATGCAAATGTATACTCGCACACTTTTGAGTGAAATACAAGAAAAATATAAGTTACTTGGTCGTGTGATAGTGATTTGACTTCTTGTTTATTGATCACACATTGATGTTCATCTTTAACAACAAATACTTTTATTCCGCACCTATAGTTTGATGCTAGATACGTGTTGAGTAAATACAAGTTGTTTTTTGGTCCTTTGCAACTTCAATCCTTTTAGTGCTCAATAAGGATTCTATGGATGGAGAGGTGTCATTTGGATTTGTTTTAGTGGATTTTAGGCATGTGTGTTTGGGATGCCGTTGAGTGTTTTGGTTGAGTTTGGGCTAGTTCGAATGATTAAAATAGTGATTTGTCTGGTCATGTGTTGGTTTTAACTATAGATACAACTGTTTCACTTGTGATATATTAGTGTGCTTTAACTGATTTATATGCTTGGATTTGATTTATTAGTTCAAGAGTGTGTTCAAAATGCTTGAGAATCCAAACAACATGTGATTGGACGTTACTTGAAGAAAAATCAATACATGCGAGATCTATTGCTATTTAACGTTCTTATATACGTAATTCCTTTCTCGTGTATCATGTAAAGTTTTTGTGAATACTTTAATGCACAAATGTGTACTCGCACACTTTGAGTGAAATACAAGCAAAATATAAGTTACTTGGTCGTGTGATAGTGATTTGACTTCTTGTTTATTATCACACATTGATGTTCATCTTTAACAACAATACTTTTATTCCGCACCTATAGTTTGATGCTAGATACGTGTTGAGTAAATACAAGTTGTTTTTTGGTTCTTTGCAACTTCAATCCTTTTTAGTGCTCAATAAAGGATTCTATGGATGGAGGTGTCATTTGGATTTGTTTTAGTGGATTTTGTAGGCATGTGTTTTGGGGATGCCGGTTGAGTGTTTTGGATGAGTTTGGACTAGTTCGGAACGATTAAATAGTGATTTGTCTGGTCATGTGTTTGGTTTTAACTATAGATACAACTGTTTCACTTGTGATATATTAGTGTGCTTTAACTGATTTATATGCTTGGATTTGATTTAATTAGTTCAAGAGTTTGTTCAAAATGCTTGAGAATCCAAACAACATGGATTGGACGTTACTTGAAGAAAAATCAATACATGCGAGATCTATTGCTATTTAACGTTTTATAATGTAATTCTTTTCTCGTGTATCATGTAATTTTTTGCTAATACTTTAATGCACAAATGTATACTCGCACACATTTGAGTGAAATACAAGCAAAATATAAGTTACTTGGTCGTGTGATAGTGATTTGACTTCTTGTTTATTAATCACACATTGATGTTCATCTTTAACGACAAATACTTTTATTCCGCACCTATAGTTTATGCTAGATACGTGTTGAGTAAATACAAGTTGTTTTTGGTCCTTTGCAACTTCAATCCTTTTTAGTGCTCAATAAAGAACTATCATTAGATTTGTTTTAGTGGATTTTGTAGGCATGTGTTTTGAGGATGCCGGTTGAGTGTTTTGGATGAGTTTGGACTAGTGGAACGATTAAAATAGTGATTTGTCTGGTCATGTGTTTTGTTTTAACTATAGATACAACTGTTTCACTTGTGATATATTATGTGCTTTAACTGATTTATATGCTTGGATTTGATTTAATTAGTTCATGAGTTGTTCAAAATGCTTGAGAATCCAACAACATGGATTGGACGTTACTTGAAAAAAATCAATACATGCGAGATCTATTGCTATTTAACGTTCTTATATACGTAATTCCTTTCTCGTGTATCATGTAAGTTTTTGTGAATACTTTAATGCACAAATGTGTACTCGCACACTTTTGAGTGAAATACAAGCAAAATATAAGTTACTTGGTCGTGTGATAGTGATTTGACTTCTTGTTTATTAATCACACATTGATGTTCATCTTTAATGACAAATACTTTCAATTCCGCACCTATAGTTTGATGCTAGATACGTGTTGAGTAAATACAAGTTGTTTTTTGGTTCTCTGCAACTTCAATCGTTTTTAGTGCTCAATAAAGGATTCTATGGATGGAGAGGTGTCATTTGGAATTGTTTTAGTGGATTTTGTAGGCATGTGTGTTTGGGGATGCCGGTTGAGTGTTTTGGATGAGTTTGGACTAGTTCGGAACGATTAAAATAGTGATTTGTCTGGTCATGTGTTTGGTTTTAACTATTGATACAACTGTTTCAATTGTGATATATTAGTGTGTTTTAACTGATTTATATGCTTGGATTTGATTTAATTCGTTCAAGAGTGTGTTCAAAATGCTTCAGAATCCAAACATAATGGAATTGGACGTTACTTGAAGAAAAATCAATACAACTAAGATCTATTGCTGTTTAACGTTCTTACATACGTAATTCCTTTCTTGTGTATCATGTAATGTTTTTGCTAATACTTTAAAGCACAAATGTATACTCGCACAATTTTGAGTGAAATACAAGCAAAATATAAGTTACTTGGTCGTGTGATAGTGATTTGACTTCTTGTTTATTGATCACACGTTGAGGTTCATCTTTAACAACAAATACTTTTAGTCCGCACCTATAGTTTGATGCTAGATACGTGTTGAGAAAATACAAGTTGTTTTCTGGTCCTTTGCAACTTCAATCCTTCCTAGTGCTCAATAAAGAACTATCATTTGGATTTGTTTTAGTGGATTTTGTAGGCATATGTGTTTGAGGATGCCGGTTGAGTGTTTTGGATGAGTTTGGAGTAGTTCGGAACGATTAAAATAGTGATTTGTCTCGTCATGTGTTTTGTTTTAACTATAGATACAACTATTTCACTTGTGATATATTAGTGTGCTTTAACTGATTTATATGCTTGGATTTGATTTAATTAGTTCATGAGTTTGTTCAAAATGCTTGAGAATCCAAACAAATGTGTACTCGCACAGTTTTGAGTGAAATACAAGCAAAATTTAAGTAACTTGGTCGTGTGATAGTGATTTGACTTCTTGTTTATTGATCACACATTGAGATTCATTTTTAACGACAAATAGGTTTATTCCGCACCTATAGTTTAATGCTAGATACATGTTGAGTAAATACAAATTGTTTCTTGGTCCTTTGCAACTTCAATCCTTTTTAGTGTTCAATAAAGGATTCTATGGACGGAGAGGTGTCATTTGGATTTGTTTTAGTGGATTTCATAGGCATGTGTGTTTTAGGATACCGGTTGAGTGTTTTGGATGAGTTTGGGCTAGTTTGGAACGATTAAATTAGTGATTTGTCTAGTGATGTGTTTGGTTTTAACTATAGATGCAACTGTTTCACTTGTGATATATTAGTGTGCTTTAACTGATTTATATGATTGGATTTGATTTACTTAGTTCATGAGTTTGTTCAAAATGCTTGAGAATCCAAACAACATGGGATTGGACGTTACTTGAAGAAAAATCAATACATTCGAGATATATTGCTATTTAACGTTTGTATATACGTAATTCCTTTCTCTTGTATCATGTAATGTTTTTCCGAATATTTTAATGCACAAATATATACTCGCACACTTTTGAGTGAAATACAAGCAAAATATAAGTTTCTTGGTCGTGTGATAGTGATTTGACTTCTTATTTATTAATCACACATTGATGTTCATCTTTAACGACAAATACTTTTATTCCGCACCTATAGTTTGATGCTAGATAATTGTTTAGTAAATACAAGTTGTTTTTTTATTCTTTGCAACTTCAATTCTTTTTAGTGCTCAATAAAGGATTCTATGAATGGAGAGGTGTCATTTGGATTTGTTTTAGTGGATTTTGTAGGCATGCGTGTTTGGGGATGCCGGTTGACTGGTTTGGATGAGTTTGGACTAGTTCGGAACGATTAAAATAGTGATTTGTCTGGTCATGTGTTTGGTTTAAACTATATATACAACTGTTTCACTTGTGATATATTAGTGTTCTTTAACTGATTTATAAGCTTGAATTTGATTTAATTAGTTCAAGAGTGTGTTCAAAATGCTTGAGAATCCAAACAACATGTGATTGGACGTTACTTGAAGAAAAATCAATACATGCGAGATCTATTGCTATTTAACGTTCTTATATACATAATTCCTTTCTCATGTATCGTGTAAAGTTTTTGTGAATACTTTAATACACAAATGTGTACTCGCACACTTTTGAGTGAAATACAAGCAAAATATAAGTTACTTGGTGGTGTGAAAATGATTTGACTTCTTGTTTATCAATCACACATTGATGTTCATCTTTAATAACAAATACTTTCAATTCCGCACCTATAGTTTGATGCTAGGCACGTGTTGAGTAAATACAAGTTGTTTTTTGGTTCTTTGCAACTTCAATCCTTTTTAGAGCTCAATAATGGATTCTATGGATGGAGAGGTGTCATTTGGATTTTTTTTAGTGGATTTTGTAGGCATGTGTGTTTGGGGATGCCGGTTGAGTGTTTTTGATGAGTTTGGACTAGTTCGGAACAATTAAAATAGTGATTTTTCTAGTCATGTGTTTGGTTTTAACTATAGATACAACTATTTCACTTGTGATATATTAGTGTGCTTTAATTGATTTATATGCTTGGATTTGATTTAATTCGTTCAAGAATGTGTGTTCAAAATGCTTAAGAATCCAAACAAAATGGAATTGGATGTTACTTGAAGAAAAATCAAGACATGCGAGATCTATTGCTATTTAACGTTCTTATATACGTAATTCCGTTCTCGTGTATGATGTACTGTTTTTGCGAATACTTTAATGCACAAATGTGTACTCGCACACTTTTGAGTGAAATACAAGCAAAATTTAAGTAACTTGGTCGTGTGATAGTGATTTGACTTCTTGTTTATTGATCACACATTGAGATTCATTTTTAACGACAAATAGGTTTATTCCGCACCTATAGTTTAATGCTAGATACATGTTGAGTAAATACAAATTGTTTCTTGGTCCTTTGCAACTTCAATCCTTTTTAGTGTTCAATAAAGGATTCTATGGACGGAGAGGTGTCATTTGGATTTGTTTTAGTGGATTTCATAGGCATGTGTGTTTTAGGATACCGGTTGAGTGTTTTGGATGAGTTTGGGCTAGTTTGGAACGATTAAATTAGTGATTTGTGTAGTGATGTGTTTGGTTTTAACTATAGATGCAACTGTTTCACTTGTGATATATTAGTGTGCTTTAACTGATTTATATGATTGGATTTGATTTACTTAGTTCATGAGTTTGTTCAAAATGCTTGAGAATCCAAACAACATGGGATTGGACGTTACTTGAAGAAAAATCAATACATACGAGATATATTGCTATTTAACATTTTTATATACGTAATTCCTTTCTCTTGTATCATGTAATGTTTTTCCGAATACTTTAATGCACAAATGTATACTCGCACACTTTTGAGTGAAATACAAGCAAAATATAAGTTACTTGGTCGTGTGATAGTGATTTGGCTTCTTAATATTAATCACACATTGATGTTCATCTTTAACGACAAATACTTTTATTCCGCACCTATAGTTTGATGCTAGATACGTGTTGAGTAAATACAAGTTGTTTTTTTATTCTTTGCAACTTCAATCCTTTTTAGTGCTCAATAAAGGATTCTATGGATGGAGAGGTGTCATTTGAATTTGTTTTAGTGGATTTTGTAGGCATGTGTGTTTGTGGATGCCGGTTGAGTGTTTTGGATGAGTTTGGACTAGTTCGGAACGATTAAAATAGTGAATTGTCTTGTCATGTGTTTGGTTTAAACTATAGATACAACTGTTTCAATTGTGATATATTAGTGTGTTTTAACTGATTTATATGCTTGGATTTGATTTAATTAGTTCAAGATGTGTTCAAAATGCTTGAGAATCCAAACAACATGGGATTGGACGTTACTTAAAGAAAAATCAATAAATGCGAGATCTATTGCTATTTAACGTTCTTATATACGTAATTCCTTTCTCGTGTATTGTGTAAAGTTTTTGTGAATACTTTAATACACAAATCTGTACTCGCACACTTTTGAGTGAAATACAAGCAAAATATAAGTTACTTGGTCGTGTGATAGTCATTTGACTTCTTGTTTATTAATCACACATTGATGTTCATCGTTAACGACAAATACTTTCAATTCCGCACCTATAGTTTGATGCTAGATACGTGTTGAGTAAATACAAGTTGTTTTTTGTTTCTCTGCATCTTCAATCCTTTTTAGTGCTCAATAAAGGATTCTATGGATGGAGAGGTGTCATTTGGAATTATTTTAGTGGATTTTGTAGGCATGTGTGTTTGGGGATGCCGGTTGAGTGTTTTGGATGAGTTTGGACTAGTTCGGAACGATTAAAATAGTGATTTGTCTGGTCATGTGTTTGGTTTTAACTATTGATACAACTGTTTCAATTGTGATATATTAGTGTGTTTTAACTGATTTATATGCTTGGATTTGATTTAATTCGTTCAAGAGTGTGTTCAAAATGCTTCAGAATCCAAACATAATGGAATTGGACGTTACTTGAAGAAAAATCAATACAACTAAGATCTATTGCTGTTTAACGTTCTTACATACGTAATTCCTTTCTTGTGTATCATGTAATGTTTTTGCTAATACTTTAAAGCACAAATGTATACTCGCACAATTTTGAGTGAAATACAAGCAAAATATAAGTTACTTGGTCGTGTGATAGTGATTTGGCTTCTTGTTTATTGATCACACGTTGAGGTTCATCTTTAACAACAAATACTTTTAGTCCGCACCTATAGTTTTATGCTAGATACGTGTTGAGTAAATACAAGTTGTTTTCTGGTCCTTTGCAACTTCAATCCTTTCTAGTGCTCAATAAAGAACTATAATTTGGATTTGTTTTAGTGGATTTTGTAGGCATATGTGTTTGAGGATGCCGGTTGAGTGTTTTGGTTGAGTTTGGACTAGTTCGGAACGATTAAAATAGTGATTTGTCTGGTCATGTGTTTTGTTTTAACTATAGATACAACTGTTTCACTTGTGATAGATTAGTGTGCTTTAACTGATTTATATGCTTGGATTTGATTTAATTAGTTCATGAGTTTGTTCAAAATGCTTGAGAATCCAAACAACATGGGATTGGACTTTACTTGAAGAAAAATCAATACAACTAAGATCTATTGCTGTTTAACATTCTTACATACGTAATTCTTTCTTGTGTATCATTTAATGTTTTTGCTAATACTTTAAAGCAGAAATGTATACTCGCACAATTTTGAGTGAAATACAAGAAAAATATAAGTTACTTGGTCGTGTGATAGTGATTTGGCTTCTTGTTTATTGATCACACGTTGAGGTTCATCTTTAACAACAAATACTTTTAGTCCGCACCTATAGTTTGATGCTAGATACGTGTTGAGTAAATACAAGTTGTTTTCTGGTCCTTTGCAACTTCAATCCTTTCTAGTGCTCAATAAGGGATTCTATGGATTGAGAGGTGTCATTTGGATTTGTTTTAGTGGATTTTTTAGGCATGTGTGTTTATGATGCCGATTGAGTGTTTTGGTTGAGTTTGGGCTAGTTCGGAATGATTAAAATAGTGATTTGTTTGGTTATGTGTTTGGTTTTAACTATAGATACAAGTGTTTCACTTATGATAAATTAGTGTGCTTTAACTGATTTATATGCTTGGATTTGATTTAATTAGTTCAAGAGTGTGTTCAAAATGCTTGAAAATCCAAACAACATGTGATTGGACGTTACTTGAAGAAAAATCAATACATGCGAGATCTATTGCTATTTAACGTTCTTATATACGTAATTCCTTTCTCGTGTATCGTGTAAAGTTTTTGTGAATACTTTAATACACAAATGTGTACTCGCACACTTTTGAGTGAAATACAAGCAAAATATAAGTTACTTTGTCGTGTGAAAATGATTTGACTTCTTGTTTATCAATCACACATTGATGTTCATCTTTAACAACAAATACTTTCAATTCCGCACCTATAGTTTGATGCTAGATACGTGTTGAGTAAATACAAGTTGTTTTTCGGTTCTTTGCAACTTCAATCCTTTTTAGAGCTCAATAACGGATTCTATGGATGGAGAGGTGTCATTTGGATTTGTTTTACTGGATTTTGTAGGCATATGAGTTTTGGGGATGCAGGTTGAGTGTTTTCGATGAGTTTGGACTAGTTTGGAATGACTAAAATAGTGATTTGTCTGGTCATGTGTTTGGTTTTAACTATAGATACAATTGTTTCACTATTGATATATTAGTGTGCTTTAACTGATTTATATGCTTGGAATTAATTTAATTAGTTCAAGAGTTTGTTCAAAATGATTGAGAATCCAAACAACATGGGATTGGACGTTACTTGAAGAAAAATCAATACATGCGAGATCTATTGCTATTTAACGTTTTTATATATGTAATTCTATTCTTGTGTATCATGTAATGTTTTTGCTAATACTTTAATGCACAAATGTATACTCGCACACATTTGAGTGAAATACAAGCAAAATATAAGTTACTTGGTCGTGTGATAGTGATTTGACTTCTTGCTTATTAATCCCACATTGATGTTTATCTTTAACGACCAATACTTTTATTCCGCACCTATAGTTTATTGCTAGATACGTGTTGATTAAATACAAGTTGTTTCTTGGTCCTTTGTAACTTCAATCCTTTGTTAGTGCTCAATAAAGAACTATCATTTAGATTTGTTTTAGTGGATTTTGCAGGCATATGTGTTTGAGGATGCCAGTTGAGTGTTTTGGATGAGTTTGGTCTAGTTCGGAACGATTCAAATAGTGATTTCTCTGATCATGTGTTTTGTTTTAACTATGATACATCAGTTTCACTTGTGATATATTAGTGTGCTTTAACTGATTTATATGTTTGGATTTGATTTAATTAGTTCATGAGTTTGTTCAAAATGCTTGAGAATCCAAACAACATGGGATTGGACGTTACTTAAAAAAAAATCAATACATGCGAGATCTATTGCTATTTAACGTTCTTATATACGTAATTCCTTTCTCGTGTATCGTGTAAAGTTTTTGTGAATACTTTAATACATAAATCTGTACTCGCACACTTTTGAGTGAAATACAAGCAAAATATAAGTTACTTGGTCGTGTGATAGTCATTTGACTTCTTGTTTATTAATCACACATTGATGTTCATCTTTAGTGACAAATACTTTCAATTCCGCACCTATAGTTTGATGCTAGATACGTGTTGAGTAAATACAAGTTGTTTTTTGGTTCTCTGCAACTTCAATCCTTTTTAGTGCTCAATAACGGATTCTATGGATGGAGAGGTGTCATTTGGAATTGTTTTAGTGGATTTTGTAGGCATGTGTGTTTGGGGATGCCGGTTGAGTGTTTTGGATGAGTTTGGACTAGTTCGGAACGATTAAAATAGTGATTTGTCTGGTCATGTGTTTGGTTTTAACTATTGATACAACTGTTTCAATTGTGATATATTAGTGTGTTTTAACTGATTTATATGCTTGGATTTGATTTAATTAGTTCATGAGTTTGTTCAAAATGCTTGAGAATCCAAACAACATGGGATTGGACTTTACTTGAAGAAAAATCAATACAACTAAGATCTATTGCTGTTTAACGTTCTTATATACGTAATTCTTTCTTGTGTATCATTTAATGTTTTTGCTAATACTTTAAAGCAGAAATGTATACTCGCACAATTTTGAGTGAAATACAAGAAAAATATAAGTTACTTGGTCGTGTGATAGTGATTTGACTTCTTGTTTATTGATCACACATTGAGGTTCATCTTTAACAACAAATACTGTTATTCCGCACCTATAGTTTGATGCTAGATACGTGTTGAGTAAATACAAGTTGTTTTCTGGTCCTTTGCAACTTCAATCCTTTCTAGTGCTCAATAAGGGATTCTATGGATTGAGAGGTGTCATCTGGATTTGTTTTATTGGATTTTTTAGGCATGTGTGTTTGGGATGCCGATTGAGTGTTTTGGTTGAGTTTGGGCTTGTTCGGAATGATTAAAATAGTGATTTGTTTGGTTATGTGTTTGGTTTTAACTATAGATACAAGTGTTTTACTTGTGATATATTAGTGTGCTTTAACTGATTTATATGCTTGGATTTGATTTAATTAGTTCAAGAGTGTGTTCAAAATGCTTGAAAATCCAAACAACATGTGATTGGACGTTACTTGAAAAAAATCAATACATGCGAGATCTATTGCTATTTAACGTTCTTATATACGTAATTCCTTTCTCGTGTATCGTGTAAAGTTTTTGTGAATACTTTAATACACAAATGTGTACTCGCACACTTTTGAGTGAAATACAAGCAAAATATAAGTTACTTGGTCGTGTGAAAATGATTTGACTTCTTGTTTATCAATCACACATTGATGTTCATCTTTAACAACAAATACTTTCAATTCCGCACCTATAGTTTGATGCTAGATATGTGTTGAGTAAATACAAGTTGTTTTTTGGTTCTTTGCAACTTCAATCCTTTTTAGAGCTCAATAACGGATTCTATGGATGGAGAGGTGTCATTTGGTTTTACTGGATTTTGTAGGCATATGAGTTTGGGGATGCAGGTTGAGTGTTTTCGATGAGTTTGGACTAGTTCGGAATGACTAAAATAGTGATTTGTCTGGTCATGTGTTTGATTTTAACTATAGATACAATTGTTTCACTTGTGATATATTCGTGTGCTTTACCTGATTTATATGCTTGGAATTAATTTAATTAGTTCAAGAGTTTGTTCAAAATGATTGAGAATCGAAACAACATGGGATTGGACGTTACTTGAAGAAAAATCAATAAGTGTGAGATCTATTGCTATTTAACGTTTTTATATATGTAATTCTTTTCTTGTGTATCATGTAATGTTTTTGCTAATACTTTAATGCACAAATGTATACTCGCACACATTTGAGTGAAATACAAGCAAAATATAAGTTACTTGGTCGTGTGATAGTGATTTGACTTCTTGTTTATTAATCCCACATTGATGTTTATCTTTAACGACCAATACTTTTATTCCGCACCTGTAGTTTATTACTAGATACGTGTTGATTAAATACAAGTTGTTTCTTGGTCCTTTGTAACTTCAATCCTTTGTTAGTGCTCAATAAAGAACTATCATTTAGATTTGTTTTAGTGGATTTTGCAGGCATATGTGTTTGAGGATGCCGGTTGAGTGTTTTGGATGAGTTTGGTCTAGTTCGGAACGATTCAAATAGTGATTTCTCTGATCATGTGTTTTGTTTTAACTATGATACAACAGTTTCACTTGTGATATATTAGTGTGCTTTAACTGATTTATATGTTTGGATTTGATTTAATTAGTTCATGAGTTTGTTCAAAATGCTTGAGAATCCAAACAACATGGGATTGGACGTTACTTAAAAAAAATCAATACATGCGAGATCTATTGCTATTTAACGTTCTTATATACGTAATTTCTTTCTCGTGTATCGTGTAAAGTTTTTGTGAATACTTTAATACACAAATCTGTACTCGCACACTTTTGAGTGAAATACAAGCAAAATATAAGTTACTTGGTCGTGTGATAGTCATTTGACTTCTTGTTTATTAATCACACATTGATGTTCATCTTTAATGACAAATACTTTCAATTCCGCACCTATAGTTTGATGCTAGATACGTGTTGAGTAAATACAAGTTGTTTTTTGGTTCTCTGCAACTTCAATCCTTTTTAGTGCTCAATAAAGGATTCTATGGATGGAGAGGTGTCATTTGGAATTGTTTTAGTGGATTTTGTAGGCATGTGTGTTTGGGGATGCCGGTTGAGTGTTTTGGATGAGTTTGGACTAGTTCGGAACGATTAAAATAGTGATTTGTCTGGTCATGTGTTTGGTTTTAACTATTGATACAACTGTTTCAATTGTGATATATTAGTGTGTTTTAACTGATTTATATGCTTGGATTTGATTTAATTAGTTCATGAGTTTGTTCAAAATGCTTGAGAATCCAAACAACATGGGATTGGACTTTACTTGAAGAAAAATCAATACAACTAAGATCTATTGCTGTTTAACGTTCTTATATACGTAATTCTTTCTTGTGTATCATTTAATGTTTTTGCTAATACTTTAAAGCAGAAATGTATACTCGCACAATTTTGAGTGAAATACAAGAAAAATATAAGTTACTTGGTCGTGTGATGCTAGATACGTGTTGAGTAAATACAAGTTGTTTTTTGGTCCTTTGCAACTTCAATCCTTTTTAGTGCTCAATAAAGGATTCTGTGGATGGAGAGGTGTCATTTGGTCTTGTTTTTGTGGATTTTGTAGGCATGTGTGTTTACGGATACCGGTTGAGTGTTTTGGTTGAGTGTGGGCTAGTTTGGAACGATTAAAATAGTGATTTGTCTGGTCATGTGGTTGGTTTTAACAATAGATACAAGTGTTTCACTTGTGATATATTAGTGTGCTTTAACTGATTTATATGCTTGGATTTGATTTAATTAGTTTAAGAGTGTGTTCTAAATGCTTGAGAATCCAAACAAAATAGAATTGGACGTTACCTGAAGAAAATTCAATACATGCGAGATCTATTGCTATTTAACATTCTTATATACGTAATTTCTTTCTCGTGTATCATGTAAAGTTTTTGCGAATACTTTAATGCACAAATGTATGTACTCGCACACTTTTGAGTGAAATGCAAGCAAAATATAAGTTACTTGGTTGTGAGATAGTGATTTGACTTCTTGTTTATTGATCACACACTGAGGTTCATCTTCAACGACAAATACTTTTATTCCGCACCTATAGCTTAATACTAGATACGTGTTGAGTAAATACAAGTTGCTTCTTGGTCCTTTGTAACTTCAGTCCTTTGTTAGTGCTTAATAAAGAGGTGTCATTTGGATTTGTTTTAATGGATTTTATAGGCATGTGTGTTTGAGGATACCGGTTGAGTGTTTTCGTTGTGTTTGGGCTAGTTTGGAACGATTAAAATAGTGATTTGCCTGGTCATGTGTTTGGTTTTAACTATAGATACAACTGTTTCACTTGTGATATATTAGTGTGCTTTAACTGATTTATATGATTGGATTTGATTTACTTAGTTCCTGAGTTTGTTCAAAATGATTGAGAATTCAAACAACATGGGATTGGACGTTACTTGAAGAAAAATTAATACATGCGAGATATATTGCTATTTAACGTTTTTATATACGTAATTCCTTTCTCTTGTATCATGTAATGTTTTTCCGAATACTTTAATGCACAATTGTATACTCGCACACTTTTGAGTGAAATACAAGCAAAATATAAGTTACTTGGTCCTGTGATAGTGATTTGACTTCTAGTTAATTAATAACACATTGATGTTCATCTTTAACGACAAATACTTTTATTCCACACCTATACTTTGATGCTAGATACGTGTTGAGTAAATACAAGTTGTTTTTTGGTTCTTTCCAACTTCAATCCTTTTTAGTGCTCAATAAAGAACTATCATTTGGATTTGTTTTAGTGGATTTTGTAGGCATATGTGTTTGAGGATGCCGGTTGAGTGTTTTGGATGAGTTTGGACTAGTTCGGAACGATTCAAATAGTGATTTCTCTGGTCATGTGTTTTGTTTTAACTATAGATATAACTGTTTCACTTGTGATATATTAGTGTGCTTTAACTGATTTATATGCTTGGATATGATTTAATTAGTTCATGAGTTTGTTCAAAATGCTTGAGAATCCAAACAACATGGGATTGGACGTTACTTGAAGAAAAATCAATACAACTGAGATCTATTGTTGTTTAACGTTCTTATATACGTAATTCCTTTCTCGTGTATCATGTAATGTTTTTGCGATTACTTTAATGCACAAATGTATACTCGCACATGTGAAATGCACGCAAAATATAAGTTACTTGGTCGTGTGATGCTAGATACGTGTTGAGTAAATACAAGTTGTTTTTTGGTCCTTTGCAACTTCAATCCTTTTTAGTGCTCAATAAAGGATTCTGTGGATGGAGAGGTGTCATTTGGTCTTGTTTTTGTGGATTTTGTAGGCATGTGTGTTTACGGATACCGGTTGAGTGTTTTGGTTGAGTGTGGGCTAGTTTGGAACGATTAAAATAGTGATTTGTCTGGTCATGTGGTTGGTTTTAACAATAGATACAAGTGTTTCACTTGTGATATATTAGTGTGCTTTAACTGATTTATATGCTTGGATTTGATTTAATTAGTTTAAGAGTGTGTTCTAAATGCTTGAGAATCCAAACAAAATAGAATTGGACGTTACCTGAAGAAAATTCAATACATGCGAGATCTATTGCTATTTAACATTCTTATATACGTAATTTCTTTCTCGTGTATCATGTAAAGTTTTTGCGAATACTTTAATGCACAAATGTATGTACTCGCACACTTTTGAGTGAAATGCAAGCAAAATATAAGTTACTTGGTTGTGAGATAGTGATTTGACTTCTTGTTTATTGATCACACACTGAGGTTCATCTTCAACGACAAATACTTTTATTCCGCACCTATAGCTTAATACTAGATACGTGTTGAGTAAATACAAGTTGCTTCTTGGTCCTTTGTAACTTCAGTCCTTTGTTAGTGCTATAAAAGAGGTGTCATTTGGATTTGTTTTAATGGATTTTATAGGCATGTGTGTTTGAGGATACCGGTTGAGTGTTTTCGTTGTGTTTGGGCTAGTTTGGAACCATTAAAATAGTGATTTGCCTGGTCATGTGTTTGGTTTTAACTATAGATACAACTGTTTCACTTGTGATATATTAGTGTGCTTTAACTGATTTATATGATTGGATTTGATTTACTTAGTTCCTGAGTTTGTTCAAAATGATTGAGAATTCAAACAACATGGGATTGGACGTTACTTGAAGAAAAATTAATACATGCGAGATATATTGCTATTTAACGTTTTTATATACGTAATTCCTTTCTCTTGTATCATGTAATGTTTTTCCGAATACTTTTATGCACAAATGTATACTCGCACACTTTTGAGTGAAATACAAGCAAAATATAAGTTACTTGGTCATGTGATAGTGATTTGACTTCTAGTTTATTAATAACACATTGATGTTCATCTTTAACGACAAATACTTTTATTCCACACCTATACTTTGATGCTAGATACGTGTTGAGTAAATACAAGTTGTTTTTTGGTTCTTTCCAACTTCAATCCTTTTTAGTGCTCAATAAAGAACTGTCATTTGGATTTGTTTTAGTGGATTTTGTAGGCATATGTGTTTGAGGATGCCGGTTGAGTGTTTTGGATGAGTTTGGACTAGTTCGGAACGATTAAAATAGTGATTTGTCTGCTCATGTGTTTTGTTTTAACTATAGATACAACTGTTTCACTTGTGATATATTAGTGTGCTTTAACTAATTTATATGCTTGGATTTGATTTAATTAGTTCATGAGTTTGTTCAAAATGCTTGAGAATCCAAACAACATGGGATTGGACGTTACTTGATGAAAAATCAATACATGCGAGATCTATTGATATTTAACGTTTTTATATACGTAATTCTTTTCTCGTGTTTCATGTAATGTTTTTGCTAATACTTTAATGCACAAATGTAGGCTCGCACACTTTTGAGTGAAATACAAGCAAAATATAAGTTACATGGTCGTGTGATAGTGATTTGACTTCTTGTTTATTAATCACACATTGATGTTCATCTTTAACGACAAATACTTTTATTCCGCACCTATAGTTGATTGCTAGATACGTGTTGATTAAATACAAGTTGTTTCTTGGTCCTTTGTAACTTCAATCCTTTGTTAGTGCTCAACAAAAAACTGTCATTTGGATTTGTTTTAGTGGATTTTGTAGGCATATGTGTTTGAGGATGCCGGTTGAGTGTTTTGGATGAGTTTGGACTAGTTCGAAACGATTAAAATAGTGATTTGTCTGTTCATGTGTTTTGTTTTAACTATAGATACAACTGTTTCACTTGTGATATATTAGTGTACTTTAACTGATTTATATGCTTGGATTTGATTTAATTAGTTCATGAGTTTGTTCAATATGCTTGAGAATCCAAACAACATGGGATTGGACGTTACTTGAAGAAAAATCAATACAACTGAGTTCTATTGCTGTTTAACGTTCTTATATACATAATTCCTTTCTCGTGTATCATGTAATGTTTTTGCGAATACATTAATGCACAAATGTATACTCGCTCATGTGAAATGCAAGCAAAATATAAGTTACTTGGTCGTGAGATAGTGATTTGACATCTTCTTTATTAATCACACATAAATGTTCATCTTTAACGATAAATACTTTTATTCCGTACCTATAGTTTGATGCTAGATACGTATTGAGTAAATACAAGTTGTTTTTTGGTCGTTTGTAACTTCAATCCTTTTTAGTGCTCAATAAAGGATTCTATGGATGGAGAGGTGTCATTTGGACTTGTTTTAGTGGATTTTGTAGGCATGTGTGTTTGGGGATGCCGGTTGAGTGTTTTGGTTGAGTTTGGCTAGTTTGGAACGATTAAAATAGTGCTTTGTCTGGTCATATGTTTGGTTTTAACTATAGATACAACTATTTCACTTGTGATATATTAGTGTGCTTTAACTGATTTATATGCTTGGATTTGATTTAATTCGTTCAAGAGTGTGTTCAAAATGCTTGAGAATCCAAACAAAATGGAATTGAATGTTACTTGAAGAAAAATCATTACATGCGAGATCTATTGCTATTTAACGTTCTTATATACGTAATTTATTTCTCGTGTATCATGTAATATTTTTGCGAATACTTTAATGCACAAATGTGTACTCGCACTCTTTTGAGTGAAATACAAGCAAAATTTAAGTTACTTGGTCGTGTGATAGTGCTTTGACTTCTTGTTTATTGATCACACATTGAGGTTCATCTTTAACAACAAATACTTTTATTCCGCACCTATAGTTTCATACTAGATACGTGTTGAGTAAATACAAGTTGTTTTCTTGTCCTTTGCAACTTTAATCCTTACTACTGCTTAATAAAGGATTCTATGGATGGAGAGGTGTCATTTGGAATTGTTTTAGTGGATTTTTTAGGCATGTGTGTTTGGGGATGCCGGTTGAGTGTTTTGGTTGAGTTTAGGCTAGTTTGGAACGATTAAAATAGTGATTTGTCTGGTCATGTGTTTGGTTTTAACTATAGATACAACTGTTTCACTTGTGATATATTATTGTGCTTTAACTGATTTATATGCTTGGATTTAATTTAATTAGTTCAAGAGTGTGTTCAAAATGCTTGAGAATCCAAACAACATGTGATTGGACGTTACTTGAAGAAAAATCAATACATGCGAGATCTATTGCTATTTAACGTTCTTATATACGTAATTCCTTTCACGTGTATCATGTAAAGTTTTCGTGAATACTTTAACACAAAAATGTGTACTCGCACACTTTTGAGTGAAATACAAGCAAAATATAAGTTACTTGGTCGTGTGATAGTGATTTGACTTCTTGTTTATTAATCACACATTGATGTTCTTCTTTAACGACAAATACTTTCAATTCCGCACCTATAGTTTGATGCTAGATACGTGTTGAGTAAATGCAAGTTGTTTTTTGGTTCATTGCAACTTCAATTCTTTTTAGTGCTCAATAAAGGATTTTATGGATGGTGAGGTGTCATTTGGAATTGTTTTAGTGGATATTGTAGGCATGTGTGTTTGGGGATGCCGGTTGAGTGTTTTAGATGAGTTTGGACTAGTTCGGAACGATTAAAATAGTGATTTGTCACGTCATGTGTTTGGTTTTAACTATAGATACAACTGTTTCACTTGTGATATATTAGTGTGCTTTAACTGATTTATATGCTTCGATTTGATTTAATTAGTTCATGAGTTTGTTCAAAATGCTTGAGAATCCAAACAACATGGGATTGGACGTTACTTGAAGAAAAATCAATACATGTGAGATCTATTGCCATTTAACGTTTTTATATACGTAATTCTTTTCTTGTGTATCATGTAAAGTTTCTGCTAATACTTTAATGCACAAATGTATACTCGCACACTTTTGAGTGAAATACAAGCAAAATATAAGTTACTTAGTCGTGTGATAGTGATTTGACTTCTTGTTTATTAACCACACATTGATGTTCATCTTTAACGACAAATACTTTTATTCCGCACCTATAGTTGATTGCTAGATATGTGTTGATTAAATACAAGTTGTTTCTTGGTCCTTTGTAACTTCAATCCTTTGTTAGTGCTCGATAAAAAACTGTCATTTGGATTTGTTTTAGTGGATTTTGTAGGCATATGTGTTTGAGGATGCCGGTTGAGTGTTGTGGATGAGTTTGGACTTGTTCGAAAAGATTAAAATAGTGATTTGTCTGTTCATGTGTTTTGTTTTAACTATAGATACAACTGTTTCACTTGTGATATATTAGTATGCTTTAACTGATTTATATGCTTGGATTTGATTTAATTAGTTCATGAGTTTGTTCAAAATGCTTGAGAATCCAAACAACATGGGATTGGACGTTACTTGAAGAAAAATCAATACAACTGAGATCTATTGCTGTTTAACGTTCTTATATACGTAATTTCTTTCTCGTGTATCATGTAATGTTTTTGCGAATACATTAATGAACAAATGTATACTCGCACACGTGAAATGCAAGCAAAATATAAGTTACTTGGTCGTGAGATAGTGATTTGACATCTTGTTTATTAATCACAGATAAATGTTCATCTTTAACGATAAATACTTTTATTCCGTACCAATAGTTTGATGCTAGATACGTGTTGAGTAAATACAAGTTGTTTTTTGGTTTTTTGCAACTTCAATCCTTTTTAGTGCTCAATAAAGGATTCTATGGATGGAGAGGTGTCATTTGGACTTGTTTTAGTGGATTTTGTAGGCATGTGTGTTTGGGGATGCCGGTTGAGTGTTTTGGTTGAGTTTGGCTAGTTTGGAACGATTAAAATAGTGCTTTGTCTGGTCATATGTTTGGTTTTAACTATAGATACAACTGTTTCACTTGTGATATATTAGTGTGCTTTAACTGATTTATATGCTTGGATTTGATTTAATTCATTTAAGAGTGTGTTCAAAATGCTTGAGAATCCAAACAAAATGGAATTGAATGTTACTTGAAGAAAAATCAATACATGCGAGATCTATTGCTATTTAACGTTCTTATATACGTAATTCCTTTCTCGTGTATCATGTAATATTTTTGCGCATACTTTAATGCACAAATGTGTACTCGCACACTTTTGAGTGAAATACAAGCAAAATTTAAGTTACTTGGTCGTGTGATAGTGCTTTGACATCTTGTTTATTGATCACACATTGAGATTCATCTTTAACAACAAATACTTTTATTCCGCACCTATAGTTTCATGCTAGATACGTGTTGGGTAAATACAAGTTGTTTTTTGGTCCTTTGCAACTTCAATCCTTACTAGTGCTCAATAAAGGATTCTATGGATGGAGAGGTGTCATTTGGATTTGTTTTAGTGGATTTTTTAGGCATGTGTGTTTGGGGATGCCGGTTGAGTGTTTTGGTTGAGTTTAGGCTAGTTTGGAACGATTAAAATAGTGATTTGTCTGGTCATGTGTTTGGTTTTAACTATAGATACAACTGTTTCACTTGTGATATATTATTGTGCTTTAACTGATTTATATGCTTGGATTTAATTTAATTAGTTCAAGAGTGTGTTCAAAATGCTTGAGAATCCAAACAACATGTGATTGGACGTTACTTGAAGAAAAATCAATACATGCGAGATCTATTGCTATTTAACGTTCTTATATACGTAATTGCTTTCACGTGTATCATGTAAAGTTTTCGTGAATACTTTAACGCAAAAATGTGTACTCGCACACTTTTGAGTGAAATACAAGCAAAATATAAGTTACTTGGTCGTGTGATAATGATTTGACTTCTTGTTTATTAATCACACATTGATGTTCATCTTTAACAACAAATACTTTCAATTCCGAACCTATAGTTCGATGCTAGATACGTGTTGAGTAAATACAAGTTGTTTTTTGTTTCATTGCAACTTCAATCCTTTTTAGAGCTCAATAAAGGATTCTATGGATGGAGAGGTGTCATTTGGATTTGTTTTAGTGGATTTTGTAGGCATGTGTGTTTGGGGATGCCGGTTGAGTGTTTTGGATGAGTTTGGACTAGTTCGGAATGATTAAAATAGTGATTTGTTAGGTCATGTGTTTGGTTTTAACTATAGATACAACTGTTTCACTTGTGATATATTAGTGTGCTTTAACTGATTTATATGCTTCGATTTGATTTAATTAGTTCATGAGTTTGTTCAGAATGCTTGAGAATCCAAACAACATGGGATTGGACGTTACTTGAAGAAAAATCAATACATGCGAGATCTATTGCCATTTAACGTTTTTATATACGTAATTCTTTTCTCGTGTATCATGTAATGTTTTTGCTATTTCTTTAATGCACAAATGTATACTCGCACACTTTTGAGTGAAATACAAGCAAAATATAAGTTACTTGGTCGTGTGATAATGATTTGACTTCTTGTTTATTAATCACACATTGATGTTCATCTTTAACGACAAATACTTTTATTCCGCACCTATAGTTGATTGCTAGATACGTGTTGATTAAATACAAGTTGTTTCTTGGTTCTTTGTAACATCAATCCTTTGTTAGTGCTCAATAAAAAACTGTCATTTGGATTTGTTTTAGTGGATTTTGTAGGCATATGTGTTTGAGGATGCCGGTTGAGTGTTTTGGATGAGTTTGGACTAGTTCGAAACGATTAAAATAGTGATTTGTCTGTTCATGTATTTTGTTTTAACTATAGATACAACTGTTTCACTTGTGATATATTAGTGTGCTTTAACTGATTTATATGCTTGGATTTGATTTAATTAGTTCATGAGTTTGTTCAAAATGCTTGAGAATCCAAACAACTTGGGATTGGACGTTACTTGAAGAAAAATCTATACAACTAATATCTATTGCTGTTTAACGTTCTTATATACGTAATTTCTTTCTCGTGTATCATGTAATGTTTTTGCGAATACATTAATGCACAAATGTATACTCGCACATGTGAAATGCAAGCAAAATATAAGTTACTTGGTCATGAGATAGTGATTTGACTTCTTGTTTATTAATCATACATAAATGTTCATCTTTAATGATAAATACTTTTATTCCGTTCCTATAGTTTGATGCTAGATACATGTTGAGTAAATACAAGTTGTTTTTTGGTCCATTGCAACTTCAATCCTTTTTAGTGCTCAATAAAGGATTCTATGGATGGAGAGGTGTCATTTGGACTTATTTTAGTGGATATTGTAGGCACGTGTGTTTGGGGATGCCGGTTGAGTGTTTTGGTTGAGTTTGGCTAGTTTGGAACGATTAAAATAGTGCTTTGTCTGGTCATATGTTTGGTTTTAACTATAGATACAACTGTTTCACTTGTGATATATTAGTGTGCTTTAACTTATAAGCTTGGATTTGATTTAATTCATTCAAGAGTGTGTTCAAAATGCTTGAGAATCCAAACAAAATGGAATTGAATGTTACTTGAAGAAAAATCAATACATGCGAGATCTATTGCTATTTAACGTTCCTATATACGTAATTCCTTTCACGTGTATCATGTAAAGTTTTCGTGAATACTTTAACGCAAAAATGTGTACTCGCACACTTTTGAGTGAAATACAAGCAAAATATAAGTTACTTGGTCGTGTGATAGTGATTTGACTTCTTGTTTATTAATCACACATTGATGTTCATCTTTAACGACAAATACTTTCAATTTCGCACCTATAGTTTGATGCTAGATATGTGTTGAGTAAATACAAGTTGTTTTTTGCTTCATTGCAACTTCAATCCTTTTTAGAGCTCAATAAAGGATTCTATGGATGGAGAGGTGTCATTTGGATTTGTTTTAGTGGATTTTGTAGGCATGTGTGTTTGGGGATGCCGGTTGAGTGTTTTGGATGAGTTTGGACTAGTTCGGAATGATTAAAATAGTGATTTGTAAGGTCATGTGTTTGGTTTTTACTATAGATACAACTGTTTCACTTGTGATATATTAGTGTGTTTTAACTGATTTATATGATTGGATTTGATTTATTTAGTTCATGAGTTTGTTCAAAATGCTTGAGAATCCAAACAACATGGGATTGGACGTTACATGAAGAAAAATCAATACAACTGAGATCTATTGCTGTTTAACGTTCTTATATACGTCATTCCTTTCTCGTGTATCATGTAAAGTTTTTGCGAATACTTTAATGCACAAATGTGTGTACTCGAACACTTTTGAGTGAAATACAAGCAAACTATAAGTTACTTGGTCGTGTGATAGTGATTTGACTTCTTGGTTATTGATCACACATTGAGGTTCATCTTTAACGACAAATACTTTTATTCCGCACCTATAGTTTAATGCTAGATACGTGTTGAGTAAATACAAGTTGTTTCTTGGTCCTTTGTAACTTCAATCCTTTGTTAGTGCAAGGTGTCATTTGGATTTGTTTTGGTGGATTTTATAGGCATGTGTATTTGAGGATACCGGTTGAGTGTTTTGGTTGAGTTTGGGCTAGTTTGAACGATTAAAATAGTGATTTGCCTAGTCATGTGTTTGGTTTTTACTATAGATACAACTGTTTCACTTGTGATATATTAGTGTGTCTTAACTGATTTATATGATTGGATTTGATTTATTTAGTTCATGAGTTGGTTCAAAATGCTTGAGAATACAAACAACATGGGATTGGACGTTACATGAAGAAAAATCAATACAACTGAGATCTATTGCTGTTTAACGTTCTTATATACGTCATTCCTTTCTCGTGTATCATGTAAACTTTTTGCGAATACTTTAATGCACAAATGTGTGTACTCGCACACTTTTGAGTGAAATACAAGCAAAATATAAGTTACTTGGTCGTGTGATAGTGATTTGACTTCTTGGTTATTGATCACACATTGAGGTTCATCTTTAACGACAAATACTTATATTCCGCACCTATAGTTTAATGCTAGATACGTGTTGAGTAAATACAAGTTGTTTCTTGGTCCTTTGTAACTTCAATCCTTTGTTAGTGCGAGATGTCATTTGGATTTGTTTTGGTGGATTTTATAGGCATGTGTATTTGAGGATACCGGTTGAGTGTTTTGGTTGAGTTTGGGCTAGTTTGGAACGATTAGAATAGTGATTTGCCTAGTCATGTGTTTGGTTTTACTATAGATACAACTGTTTCACTTGTGATATATTAGTGTGTTTTAACTGATTTATATGATTGGATTTGATTTATTTAGTTCATGAGTTTGTTCAAAATGCTTGAGAATCCAAACAACATGGGATTGGACGTTACATGAAGAAAAATCAATACAACTGAGATCTATTGCTGTTTAACGTTCTTATATACGTCATTCCTTTCTCGTGTATCATGTAAAGTTTTTGCGAAAACTTTAATGCACAAATGTGTGTACTCGCACACTTTTGAGTGAAATACAAGCAAAATAAAAGTTACTTGGTCGTGTGATAGTGATTTGACTTCTTGGTTATTGATCACACATTGAGGTTCATCTTTAACGACAAATACTTTTATTCCGCACCTATAGTTTAATGCTAGATACGTGTTGAGTAAATACAAGTTGTTTCTTGGTCCTTTGTAACTTCAATCCTTTGTTAGTGCAAGGTGTCATTTGGATTTGTTTTGGTGGATTTTATAGGCATGTGTATTTGAGGATACCGGTTGAGTGTTTTGGTTGAGTTTGGGCTAGTTTGGAACGATTAAAATAGTGATTTGCTTAGTCATGTGTTTGGTTTTTACAATAGATACAACTGTTTCACTTGTGATATATTAGTATGTTTTAACTGATTTATATGATTGGATTTGATTTATTTAGTTCATGAGTTTGTTCAAAATGATTGAGAATCCAAACAAAATGGAATTGAACGTAACTTGAAGAAAAATCAATACATGCGAGATCTATTGCTATTTAACGTTCTTGTATACGTAATTCCCTTCTCGTGTATCATGTAAAGTTTTTGCGAATACTTTAATGCACAAATGTGTGTACTCGAACACTTTTGAGTGAAATACAAGCAAACTATAAGTTACTTGGTCGTGTGATAGTGATTTGACTTCTTGGTTATTGATCACACATTGAGGTTCATCTTTAACGACAAATACTTATATTCCGCACCTATAGTTTAATGCTAGATACGTGTTGAGTAAATACAAGTTGTTTCTTGGTCCTTTGTAACTTCAATCCTTTGTTAGTGCGAGATGTCATTTGGATTTGTTTTGGTGGATTTTATAGGCATGTGTATTTGAGGATACCGGTTGAGTGTTTTGGTTGAGTTTGGGCTAGTTTGGAACGATTAGAATAGTGATTTGCCTAGTCATGTGTTTGGTTTTACTATAGATACAACTGTTTCACTTGTGATATATTAGTGTGTTTTAACTGATTTATATGATTGGATTTGATTTATTTAGTTCATGAGTTTGTTCAAAATGCTTGAGAATCCAAACAACATGGGATTGGACGTTACATGAAGAAAAATCAATACAACTGAGATCTATTGCTGTTTAACGTTCTTATATACGTCATTCCTTTCTCGTGTATCATGTAAAGTTTTTGCGAAAACTTTAATGCACAAATGTGTGTACTCGCACACTTTTGAGTGAAATACAAGCAAAATAAAAGTTACTTGGTCGTGTGATAGTGATTTGACTTCTTGGTTATTGATCACACATTGAGGTTCATCTTTAACGACAAATACTTTTATTCCGCACCTATAGTTTAATGCTAGATACGTGTTGAGTAAATACAAGTTGTTTCTTGGTCCTTTGTAACTTCAATCCTTTGTTAGTGCAAGGTGTCATTTGGATTTGTTTTGGTGGATTTTATAGGCATGTGTATTTGAGGATACCGGTTGAGTGTTTTGGTTGAGTTTGGGCTAGTTTGGAACGATTAAAATAGTGATTTGCTTAGTCATGTGTTTGGTTTTTACAATAGATACAACTGTTTCACTTGTGATATATTAGTATGTTTTAACTGATTTATATGATTGGATTTGATTTATTTAGTTCATGAGTTTGTTCAAAATGATTGAGAATCCAAACAAAATGGAATTGAACGTAACTTGAAGAAAAATCAATACATGCGAGATCTATTGCTATTTAACGTTCTTGTATACGTAATTCCCTTCTCGTGTATCATGTAAAGTTTTTGCGAATACTTTAATGCACAAATGTGTGTACTAGCACACTTTTGAGTGAAATACAAGCAAAATATAAGTTACTTGGTCGTGTGATAGTGATTTGACTTCTTGGTTATTGATCACACATTGAGGTTCATCTTTAACGACAAATACTTTTATTCCGCACCTATAGTTTAATGCTAGATACGTGTTGAGTAAATACAAGTTGTTTCTTGGTCCTTTGTAACTTCAATCCTTTGTTAGTGCGAGGTGTCATTTGGATTTGTTTTGGTGGATTTTATAGGCATGTGTATTTGAGGATACCGGATGAGTGTTTTGGTTGAGTTTGGTCTAGTTTGGAACGATTAAAATAGTGATTTGCCTAGTCATGTGTTTGGTTTTTACTATAGATACAACTGTTTCACTTGTGATATATTAGTGTGTTTTAACTGATTTATATGATTGGATTTGATTTATTTAGTTCATGAGTTTGTTCAAAATGCTTGAGAATCCAAACAACATGGGATTGGATGTTACTTGAAGAAAAATCAATACATGCGAGATATATTGCTATTTAACGTTTTTATATACGTAATTCCTTTCTCTTGTATCATGTAATGTTTTTACGAATACTTTAATGCACAAATGTATACTCGCACACTTTTGAGTGAAATACAAGCAAAATATAAGTTACTTGGTCGTGTGATAGTGATTTGACTTCTTGTTTATTAATCACAGATTGATGTTCATCTTTAACAACAAATACTTTTATTCCGCACCTATAGTTTATTGCTAGATACGTGTTGATTAAATACAAGTTGTTTCTTGGTCCTTTGTAACATCAATCCTTTGTTGGTGCTCAATAAAGAGGTGTCATTTGGATTTGTTTTAGTAGATTTTATAGGCATGTGTGTTTGAGGATACCGGTTGAGTGTTTTGGTTGAGTTTGGGCTAGTTTGGAACGAATAAAATAGTGATTTGCCTGGTCATGTGTTTGGTTTTTACTATAGATACAACTGTTTCACTTGTGATATACTAGTGCGTTTTAACTGATTTATATGATTGGATTTGATTTATTTAGTTCATGAGTTTGTTCAAAATGCTTGAGAATCCAAACAACATGGGATTGGACGTTACTTGAAGAAGAATCAATACGTGCGAGATATATTGCTATTTAACTTTTTTATATACGTAATTCCTTTCTCTTGTATCATGTAATGTTTTTCCGAATACTTTAATGCACAAATGTATACTTGCACACTTTGGAGTGAAATACAAGCAAAATATAAGTTACTTGGTCGTGTGATTGTGATTAGACTTCTTGTTTATTAATCACAGATTGATGTTTATCTTTAACGACAAATACTTTTATTCCGCACCTATAGTTTATTGCTAGATACGTGTTGAATAAATCGAGGTTGTTTCTTGGTCCTTTGTAACATCAATCCTTTGTTGGTGCTCAATAAAGAGGTGTCATTTGGATTTGTTTTAGTAGATTTTATAGGCATGTGTGTTTGAGGATACCGGTTGGGTGTTTTGGTTGAGTTTGGGCTAGTTTGGAACGAATAAAATAGTGATTTGCCTGGTCATGTGTTTGGTTTTTACTATAGATACAACTGTTTCACTTGTGACATACTAGTGCGTTTTAACTGATTTATATGATTGGATTTGATTTATTTAGTTCATGAGTTTGTTCAAAATGCTTGAGAATCCAAACAACATGGGATTGGACGTTACTTGAAGAAGAATCAATACGTGCGAGATATATTGCTATTTAACTTTTTTATATACGTAATTCCTTTCTCTTGTATCATGTAATGTTTTTCCGAATACTTTAATGCACAAATGTATACTTGCACACTTTGGAGTGAAATACAAGCAAAATATAAGTTACTTGGTCGTGTGATTGTGATTAGACTTCTTGTTTATTAATCACAGATTGATGTTTATCTTTAACGACAAATACTTTTATTCCGCACCTATAGTTTATTGCTAGATACGTGTTGAATAAATCCAGGTTGTTTCTTGGTCCTTTGTAACTTTAATCGTTTGTTAGTGCTTAATAAAGAACTGTCATTTGGATTTGTTTTAGTGGATTTTGTAGGCATATGTGTTTGAGGATGCCGATTGAGTGTTTTGGATGAGTTTGGACTAGTTCGGAACGATTAAAATAGTGATTTGTCTGATCATGTGTTTTGTTTTAACTATAGATACAACTGTTTCACTTATGATATATTAGTGTGCTTTAACTGATTTATATGCTTGGATTTGATTTAATAAGTTCATGAGTTTGTTCAAAATGCTTGAAAATCCAAACAACATGGGATTGGACGTTACATGAAGAAAAATCAACACAACTGAGATCTATTGCTGTTTAACGTTCTTATATACGTCATTCCTTTCTCGTGTATCATGTAAAGTTTTTGAGAATACTTTAATGCACAAATGTGTGTACTCGCACACTTTTGAGTGAAATACAAGCAAAATATAAGTTACTTGGTCGTGTGATAGTGATTTGACTTCTTGGTTATTGATCACACATTGAGGTTCATCTTTAACGACAAATACTTTTATTCCGCACCTATAGTTTAATGCTAGATACGTGTTGAGTAAATACAAGTTGTTTCTTGGTCCTTTGTAACTTCAATCCTTTGTTAGTGCGAGGTGTCATTTGGATTTGTTTTGGTGGATTTTATAGGCATGTGTATTTGAGGATACCGGATGAGTGTTTTGGTTGAGTTTGGTCTAGTTTGGAACGATTAAAATAGTGATTTGCCTAGTCATGTGTTTGGTTTTTACTATAGATACAACTGTTTCACTTGTGATATATTAGTGTGTTTTAACTGATTTATATGATTGGCTTTGATTTATTTAGTTCATGAGTTTGTTCAAAATGCTTGAGAATCCAAACAACATGGGATTGGACGTTACTTGATGAAAAATCAATACGTGCGAGATATATTGCTATTTAACGTTTTTGTATACGTAATTCCTTTCTCTTGTATCATGTAATGTTTTTCCGAATACTTTAATGCACAAATGTATACTCGCACACTTTTGAGTGAAATACAAGCAAAATATAAGTTACTTGGTCGTGTGATAGTGATTTGACTTCTTGTTTATTAATCACAGATTTATGTTCATCTTTAACAACAAATACTTTTATTACGCACCTATAGTTTATTGCTAGATACGTGTTGATTAAATACAAGTTGTTTCTTGGTCCTTTGTAACATCAATCCTTTGTTGGTGCTCAATAAAGAGGTGTCATTTGGATTTGTTTTAGTGGATTTTATAGGCATGTGTGTTTGAGGATACCGGTTGAGTGTTTTGGTTGAGTTTGGGCTTGTTTGGAACGAATAAAATAGTGATTTGCCTAGTCATGTGTTTGGTTTTTACTATAGATACAACTGTTTCACTTGTGATATATTAGTGCGTTTTAACTGATTTATATGATTGGATTTGATTTATTTAGTTCATGAGTTTGTTCAAAATGCTTGAGAATCCAAACAACAAGGGATTGGACGTTACTTGAAGAAAAATCAATACGTGCGAGATATATTGCTATTTAACGTTTTTATATACGTAATTCCTTTCTCTTGTATTATGTAATGTTTTTCCGAATACTTTAATGCACAAATGTATGCTCGCACACTTTTGAGTGAAATACAAGCAAAATATAAGTTACTTGGTCGTGTGATAGTGATTAGGCTTCTTGTTTCTTAATCACAGATTGATGTTTTTCTTTAACGACAAATACTTTTATTCCGCACCTATAGTTTATTGCTAGATACGTGTTGATTAAATCCAGGTTGTTTCTTGGTTCTTTGTAACTTCAATCGTTTGTTAGTGCTTAATAAAGAACTGTCATTTGGATTTGTTTTAGTGGATTTTGTAGGCATATGTGTTTGAGGATGCCGGTTGAGTGTTTTGGATGAGTTTGGACTAGTTCGGAACGATTAAAATAGTGATTTGTCTGATCATGTGTTTTGTTTTAACTATAGATACAATTGTTTCACTTGTGATATATTAGTGTGCTTTAACTGATTTATACGCTTGGATTTGATTTAATTAGTTCATGAGTTTGTTCAAAATGCTTGAGAATCCAAACAACATGGGATTGGACGTTACATGAAGAAAAATCAATACAACTGAGATCTATTGCTGTTTAACATTCTTATATACGTAATTTCTTTCTCGTGTATCATGTAATGTTTTTGCGAATACTTTAATGCACAAATGTATACTTGCACATGTGAAATGCAAGCAAAATATAAGTTACTTGGTCGTGTGATAGTGATTTGACATCTTGTTTGTTAATCACACATTAATGTTCATCTTTAATGACAAACACTTTTATTCCGTACCAATAGTTTGATGCTAGATACGTGTTAAGTAAATACAAGTTGTTTTTTGGTCCTTTGCAACTTCAATCCTTTTTAGTGCTCAATAAAGGATTCTATGGATGGAGAGGTGTCATTTGGACTTGTTTTAGTGGATTTTGTAGGCATGTGTGTTTGGGGATGCCGGTTGAGTGTTTTGGTTGAGTTTGGGCTAGTTTGGAACGATTAAAATAGTGATTTGTCTGGTCATATGTTTGGTTTTAACTATAGATACAATTGTTTCACTTGTGATATATTAGTGTGTTTTAACCGATTTATATGCTTGGATTTGATTTAATTAGTTCAAGAGTGTGTTCAAAATGCTTGAGAATCCAAACAAAATGGATTTGGACGTTACTTGAAGAAAAATCAATACATACGAATTCTATTGCTAATTAACGTTCTTATATACGTAATTCCTTTCTCGTGTATCATGTAAAGTTTCTGCGAATACTTCAATGCACAAATGTTTGTACTCGCACACTTTTGAGTGAAATACAAGCAAAATATAAGTTACTTGGTCGTGTGATAGTGATTTGACTTCTTGGTTATTGATCACACATTGATGTTCATCTTTAACGACAAATACTTTCAATTCTGCACCTATAGTTTGATGCTAGATACGTGTTGAGTAAGTACAAGTTGTTTTTTGGTTCTTTGCAACTTCAATCCTTTTTAGTGCTCAATAAAAGATTCTATGGATGGAGAGGTGTCATTTGGATTTGTTTTAGTGGATTGTGTAGGCATGTGTGTTTGGGGATGCCGGTTGAGTGTTTTGGAAGAGTTTGGACTAGTTCGGAACGATTAAAATAGTGATTTGTTTGGTCATGTGTTTGGTTTTAACTATAGACACAACTGTTTCACTTGTGATATATTAGTGTGCTTTAATTGATTTATATGCTTGGATTTGATTTAATTAGTTCATGAGTTTGTTCAAAATGCTTGAAAATCCAAACAACATGGGATTGGACTTTACTTGAAGAAAAATCAATACATGCGAGATCTATTGCTATTTAACGTTTTCATATACGTAATTCTTTTCTTGTGTATCATGTAATGTTTTTGCTAATACTTTAATGCACAAATGTGTACTCGCAAACTTTTGAGTGAAATACAAGCAAAATATAAGTTACTTGGTCGTGCGATAGTGATTTGACTTCTTGTTTATTGATCACACATTGAGGTTCATCTTTAACAACAAATACTCTTATTCCGCACCTATAGTTTGATGCTACATACGTGTTGAGTAAATAGAAGTTGCTTTCTTGTCCTTTGTAGTTTCAAACCTTTCTAGTGCTCAATAAAGGATTCTATGGAAGGAGAGGTGTCATTTCGATTTGTTTTAGTGGATTCCGGTTGAGTGTTTTGGTTGAGTTTGGGCTAGTTTGGAATGATTAAAATAATGATTTTTCTGGTTATGTGTTTGGTTTTAACTATAGATACAACTGTTTCACTTGTGATATATTAGTGTGCTTTAACTGATTTATATGCTTGGATTTGATTTAATTAGTTCAAGAGTGTGTTCAAAATGCTTGAGAATCCAAACAAAATGGAATTGGACGTTACTTGAAGAAAACTCAATACATGCGAGATCTATTGCTATTTAACGTTCTTATATACGTAATTCAATTCTCGTGTATCATGTAAAGTTTTTGCGAATACTTTAATGCACAAATGTGTGTACTCGCACACTTTTGAGTGAAATACAAGCAAAATATAAGTTACTTGGTCGTGTGATAGTGATTTGACATCTTGTTTATTAATCACACATTGATGTTCATCTTTAACGACAAATACTTTCAATTCTGCACCTATAGTTTGACGCTAGATACGTGTTGAGTAAATACAAGTTGTTTTTTGGTTCTTCGGAACTTCAATCCTTTTTAGTGCTCAATAAAAGATTCTATGGATGGAGAGGTGTCATTTGGACTTGTTTTAGTGGATTTTGTAGGCATGTGTGTTTGGGGATGCCGGTTGAGTGTTTTGGTTGAGTTTGGGCTAGTTTGGAACGATTAAAATAGTGATTTGTCTGGTCATATGTTTGGTTTTAACTATAGATACAATTGTTTCACTTGTGATATATTAGTGTGTTTTAACCGATTTATATGCTTGGATTTGATTTAATTAGTTCAAGAGTGTGTTCAAAATGCTTGAAAATCCAAACAAAATGGATTTGGACGTTACTTGAAGAAAAATCAATACATACGAGTTCTATTGCTAATTAACGTTCTTATATACGTAATTCCTTTCTCGTGTATCATGTAAAGTTTCTGCGAATACTTCAATGCACAAATGTTTGTACTCGCACACTTTTGAGTGAAATACAAGCAAAATATAAGTTACTTGGTCGTGTGATAGTGATTTGACTTCTTGGTTATTGATCACACATTGATGTTCATCTTTAACGACAAATACTTTCAATTCTGCACCTATAGTTTGATGCTAGATACGTGTTGAGTAAGTACAAGTTGTTTTTGGTTCTTTGCAACTTCAATCCTTTTTAGTGCTCAATAAAAGATTCTATGGATGGAGAGGTGTCATTTGGATTTGTTTTAGTGGATTGTGTAGGCATGTGTGTTTGGGGATGCCGGTTGAGTGTTTTGGAAGAGTTTGGACTAGTTCGGAACGATTAAAATAGTGATTTGTTTGGTCATGTGTTTGGTTTTAACTATAGACACAACTGTTTCACTTGTGATATATTAGTGTGCTTTAATTGATTTATATGCTTGGATTTGATTTAATTAGTTCATGAGTTTGTTCAAAATGCTTGAAAATCCAAACAACATGGGATTGGACTTTACTTGAAGAAAAATCAATACATGCGAGATCTATTGCTATTTAACGTTTTCATATACGTAATTCTTTTCTTGTGTATCATGTAATGTTTTTGCTAATACTTTAATGCACAAATGTGTACTCGCAAACTTTTGAGTGAAATACAAGCAAAATATAAGTTACTTGGTCGTGCGATAGTGATTTGACTTCTTGTTTATTGATCACACATTGAGGTTCATCTTTAACAACAAATACACTTATTCCGCACCTATAGTTTGATGCTACATACGTGTTGAGTAAATAGAAGTTGCTTTCTTGTCCTTTGTAGTTTCAAACCTTTCTAGTGCTCAATAAAGGATTCTATGGAAGGAGAGGTGTCATTTCGATTTGTTTTAGTGGATTCCGGTTGAGTGTTTTGGTTGAGTTTGGGCTAGTTTGGAATGATTAAAATAATGATTTTTCTGGTTATGTGTTTGGTTTTAACTATAGATACAACTGTTTCACTTGTGATATATTAGTGTGCTTTAACTGATTTATATGCTTGGATTTGATTTAATTAGTTCAAGAGTGTGTTCAAAATGCTTGAGAATCCAAACAAAATGGAATTGGACGTTACTTGAAGAAAACTCAATACATGCGAGATCTATTGCTATTTAACGTTCTTATATACGTAATTCCATTCTCGTGTATCATGTAAAGTTTTTGCGAATACTTTAATGCACAAATGTGTGTACTCGCACACTTTTGAGTGAAATACAAGCAAAATATAAGTTACTTGGTCGTGTGATAGTGATTTGACATCTTGTTTATTAATCACACATTGATGTTCATCTTTAACGACAAATACTTTCAATTCTGCACCTATAGTTTGACGCTAGATACGTGTTGAGTAAATACAAGTTGTTTTTGGTTCTTCGGAACTTCAATCCTTTTTAGTGCTCAATAAAAGATTCTATGGATGGAGAGGTGTCATTTGGACTTGTTTTAGTGGATTTTGTAGGCATGTGTGTTTGGGGATGCCGGTTGAGTGTTTTGGTTGAGTTTGGGCTAGTTTGGAACGATTAAAATAGTGATTTGTCTGGTCATATGTTTGGTTTTAACTATAGATACAATTGTTTCACTTGTGATATATTAGTGTGTTTTAACCGATTTATATGCTTGGATTTGATTTAATTAGTTCAAGAGTGTGTTCAAAATGCTTGAGAATCCAAACAAAATGGATTTGGACGTTACTTGAAGAAAAATCAATACATACGAGTTCTATTGCTAATTAACGTTCTTATATACGTAATTCCTTTCTCGTGTATCATGTAAAGTTTCTGCGAATACTTCAATGCACAAATGTTTGTACTCGCACACTTTTGAGTGAAATACAAGCAAAATATAAGTTACTTGGTCGTGTGATAGTGATTTGACTTCTTGGTTATTGATCACACATTGATGTTCATCTTTAACGACAAATACTTTCAATTCTGCACCTATAGTTTGATGCTAGATACGTGTTGAGTAAGTACAAGTTGTTTTTTGGTTCTTTGCAACTTCAATCCTTTTTAGTGCTCAATAAAAGATTCTATGGATGGAGAGGTGTCATTTGGATTTGTTTTAGTGGATTGTGTAGGCATGTGTGTTTGGGGATGCCGGTTGAGTGTTTTGGAAGAGTTTGGACTAGTTCGGAACGATTAAAATAGTGATTTGTTGGTCATGTGTTTGGTTTTAACTATAGACACAACTGTTTCACTTGTGATATATTAGTGTGCTTTAATTGATTTATATGCTTGGATTTGATTTAATTAGTTCATGAGTTTGTTCAAAATGCTTGAAAATCCAAACAACATGGGATTGGACTTTACTTGAAGAAAAATCAATACATGCGAGATCTATTGCTATTTAACGTTTTCATATACGTAATTCTTTCTTGTGTATCATGTAATGTTTTTGCTAATACTTTAATGCACAAATGTGTACTCGCAAACTTTTGAGTGAAATACAAGCAAAATATAAGTTACTTGGTCGTGCGATAGTGATTTGACTTCTTGTTTATTGATCACACATTGAGGTTCATCTTTAACAACAAATACTCTTATTCCGCACCTATAGTTTGATGCTACATACGTGTTGAGTAAATAGAAGTTGCTTTCTTGTCCTTTGTAGTTTCAAACCTTTCTAGTGCTCAATAAAGGATTCTATGGAAGGAGAGGTGTCATTTCGATTTGTTTTAGTGGATTCCGGTTGAGTGTTTTGGTTGAGTTTGGGCTAGTTTGGAATGATTAAAATAATGATTTTTCTGGTTATGTGTTTGGTTTTAACTATAGATACAACTGTTTCACTTGTGATATATTAGTGTGCTTTAACTGATTTATATGCTTGGATTTGATTTAATTAGTTCAAGAGTGTGTTCAAAATGCTTGAGAATCCAAACAAAATGGAATTGGACGTTACTTGAAGAAAACTCAATACATGCGAGATCTATTGCTATTTAACGTTCTTATATACGTAATTCAATTCTCGTGTATCATGTAAAGTTTTTGCGAATACTTTAATGCACAAATGTGTGTACTCGCACACTTTTGAGTGAAATACAAGCAAAATATAAGTTACTTGGTCGTGTGATAGTGATTTGACATCTTGTTTATTAATCACACATTGATGTTCATCTTTAACGACAAATACTTTCAATTCTGCACCTATAGTTTGACGCTAGATACGTGTTGAGTAAATACAAGTTGTTTTTGGTTCTTCGGAACTTCAATCCTTTTTAGTGCTCAATAAAAGATTCTATGGATGGAGAGGTGTCATTTGGACTTGTTTTAGTGGATTTTGTAGGCATGTGTGTTTGGGGATGCCGGTTGAGTGTTTTGGTTGAGTTTGGGCTAGTTTGGAACGATTAAAATAGTGATTTGTCTGGTCATATGTTTGGTTTTAACTATAGATACAATTGTTTCACTTGTGATATATTAGTGTGTTTTAACCGATTTATATGCTTGGATTTGATTTAATTAGTTCAAGAGTGTGTTCAAAATGCTTGAGAATCCAAACAAAATGGATTTGGACGTTACTTGAAGAAAAATCAATACATACGAGTTCTATTGCTAATTAACGTTCTTATATACGTAATTCCTTTCTCGTGTATCATGTAAAGTTTCTGCGAATACTTCAATGCACAAATGTTTGTACTCGCACACTTTTGAGTGAAATACAAGCAAAATATAAGTTACTTGGTCGTGTGATAGTGATTTGACTTTGTTTATTAATCACACATTGATGTTCATCTTTAACGACAAATACTTTCAATTCTGCACCTATAGTTTGATGCTAGATACGTGTTGAGTAAGTACAAGTTGTTTTTGGTTCTTTGCAACTTCAATCCTTTTTAGTGCTCAATAAAAGATTCTATGGATGGAGAGGTGTCATTTGGATTTGTTTTAGTGGATTGTGTAGGCATGTGTGTTTGGGGATGCCGGTTGAGTGTTTTGGAAGAGTTTGGACTAGTTCGGAACGATTAAAATAGTGATTTGTTTGGTCATGTGTTTGGTTTTAACTATAGACACAACTGTTTCACTTGTGATATATTAGTGTGCTTTAATTGATTTATATGCTTGGATTTGATTTAATTAGTTCATGAGTTTGTTCAAAATGCTTGAAAATCCAAACAACATGGGATTGGACTTTACTTGAAGAAAAATCAATACATGCGAGATCTATTGCTATTTAACGTTTTCATATACGTAATTCTTTTCTTGTGTATCATGTAATGTTTTTGCTAATACTTTAATGCACAAATGTGTACTCGCAAACTTTTGAGTGAAATACAAGCAAAATATAAGTTACTTGGTCGTGCGATAGTGATTTGACTTCTTGTTTATTGATCACACATTGAGGTTCATCTTTAACAACAAATACTCTTATTCCGCACCTATAGTTTGATGCTACATACGTGTTGAGTAAATAGAAGTTGCTTTCTTGTCCTTTGTAGTTTCAAACCTTTCTAGTGCTCAATAAAGGATTCTATGGAAGGAGAGGTGTCATTTCGATTTGTTTTAGTGGATTCCGGTTGAGTGTTTTGGTTGAGTTTGGGCTAGTTTGGAATGATTAAAATAATGATTTTTCTGGTTATGTGTTTGGTTTTAACTATAGATACAACTGTTTCACTTGTGATATATTAGTGTGCTTTAACTGATTTATATGCTTGGATTTGATTTAATTAGTTCAAGAGTGTGTTCAAAATGCTTGAGAATCCAAACAAAATGGAATTGGACGTTACTTGAAGAAAACTCAATACATGCGAGATCTATTGCTATTTAACGTTCTTATATACGTAATTCAATTCTCGTGTATCATGTAAAGTTTTTGCGAATACTTTAATGCACAAATGTGTGTACTCGCACACTTTTGAGTGAAATACAAGCAAAATATAAGTTACTTGGTCGTGTGATAGTGATTTGACATCTTGTTTATTAATCACACATTGATGTTCATCTTTAACGACAAATACTTTCAATTCTGCACCTATAGTTTGACGCTAGATACGTGTTGAGTAAATACAAGTTGTTTTTGGTTCTTCGGAACTTCAATCCTTTTTAGTGCTCAATAAAAGATTCTATGGATGGAGAGGTGTCATTTGGACTTGTTTTAGTGGATTTTGTAGGCATGTGTGTTTGGGGATGCCGGTTGAGTGTTTTGGTTGAGTTTGGGCTAGTTTGGAACGATTAAAATAGTGATTTGTCTGGTCATATGTTTGGTTTTAACTATAGATACAATTGTTTCACTTGTGATATATTAGTGTGTTTTAACCGATTTATATGCTTGGATTTGATTTAATTAGTTCAAGAGTGTGTTCAAAATGCTTGAGAATCCAAACAAAATGGATTTGGACGTTACTTGAAGAAAAATCAATACATACGAGTTCTATTGCTAATTAACGTTCTTATATACGTAATTCCTTTCTCGTGTATCATGTAAAGTTTCTGCGAATACTTCAATGCACAAATGTTTGTACTCGCACACTTTTGAGTGAAATACAAGCAAAATATAAGTTACTTGGTCGTGTGATAGTGATTTGACTTCTTGGTTATTGATCACACATTGATGTTCATCTTTAACGACAAATACTTTCAATTCTGCACCTATAGTTTGATGCTAGATACGTGTTGAGTAAGTACAAGTTGTTTTTTGGTTCTTTGCAACTTCAATCCTTTTTAGTGCTCAATAAAAGATTCTATGGATGGAGAGGTGTCATTTGGATTTGTTTTAGTGGATTGTGTAGGCATGTGTGTTTGGGGATGCCGGTTGAGTGTTTTGGAAGAGTTTGGACTAGTTCGGAACGATTAAAATAGTGATTTGTTTGGTCATGTGTTTGGTTTTAACTATAGACACAACTGTTTCACTTGTGATATATTAGTGTGCTTTAATTGATTTATATGCTTGGATTTGATTTAATTAGTTCATGAGTTTGTTCAAAATGCTTGAAAATCCAAACAACATGGGATTGGACTTTACTTGAAGAAAAATCAATACATGCGAGATCTATTGCTATTTAACGTTTTCATATACGTAATTCTTTTCTTGTGTATCATGTAATGTTTTTGCTAATACTTTAATGCACAAATGTGTACTCGCAAACTTTTGAGTGAAATACAAGCAAAATATAAGTTACTTGGTCGTGCGATAGTGATTTGACTTCTTGTTTATTGATCACACATTGAGGTTCATCTTTAACAACAAATACACTTATTCCGCACCTATAGTTTGATGCTACATACGTGTTGAGTAAATAGAAGTTGCTTTCTTGTCCTTTGTAGTTTCAAACCTTTCTAGTGCTCAATAAAGGATTCTATGGAAGGAGAGGTGTCATTTCGATTTGTTTTAGTGGATTCCGGTTGAGTGTTTTGGTTGAGTTTGGGCTAGTTTGGAATGATTAAAATAATGATTTTTCTGGTTATGTGTTTGGTTTTAACTATAGATACAACTGTTTCACTTGTGATATATTAGTGTGCTTTAACTGATTTATATGCTTGGATTTGATTTAATTAGTTCAAGAGTGTGTTCAAAATGCTTGAGAATCCAAACAAAATGGAATTGGACGTTACTTGAAGAAAACTCAATACATGCGAGATCTATTGCTATTTAACGTTCTTATATACGTAATTCCATTCTCGTGTATCATGTAAAGTTTTTGCGAATACTTTAATGCACAAATGTGTGTACTCGCACACTTTTGAGTGAAATACAAGCAAAATATAAGTTACTTGGTCGTGTGATAGTGATTTGACATCTTGTTTATTAATCACACATTGATGTTCATCTTTAACGACAAATACTTTCAATTCTGCACCTATAGTTTGACGCTAGATACGTGTTGAGTAAATACAAGTTGTTTTTTGGTTCTTCGGAACTTCAATCCTTTTTAGTGCTCAATAAAAGATTCTATGGATGGAGAGGTGTCATTTGGACTTGTTTTAGTGGATTTTGTAGGCATGTGTGTTTGGGGATGCCGGTTGAGTGTTTTGGTTGAGTTTGGGCTAGTTTGGAACGATTAAAATAGTGATTTGTCTGGTCATATGTTTGGTTTTAACTATAGATACAATTGTTTCACTTGTGATATATTAGTGTGTTTTAACCGATTTATATGCTTGGATTTGATTTAATTAGTTCAAGAGTGTGTTCAAAATGCTTGAGAATCCAAACAAAATGGATTTGGACGTTACTTGAAGAAAAATCAATACATACGAGTTCTATTGCTAATTAACGTTCTTATATACGTAATTCCTTTCTCGTGTATCATGTAAAGTTTCTGCGAATACTTCAATGCACAAATGTTTGTACTCGCACACTTTTGAGTGAAATACAAGCAAAATATAAGTTACTTGGTCGTGTGATAGTGATTTGACTTCTTGGTTATTGATCACACATTGATGTTCATCTTTAACGACAAATACTTTCAATTCTGCACCTATAGTTTGATGCTAGATACGTGTTGAGTAAGTACAAGTTGTTTTTGGTTCTTTGCAACTTCAATCCTTTTTAGTGCTCAATAAAAGATTCTATGGATGGAGAGGTGTCATTTGGATTTGTTTTAGTGGATTGTGTAGGCATGTGTGTTTGGGGATGCCGGTTGAGTGTTTTGGAAGAGTTTGGACTAGTTCGGAACGATTAAAATAGTGATTTGTTTGGTCATGTGTTTGGTTTTAACTATAGACACAACTGTTTCACTTGTGATATATTAGTGTGCTTTAATTGATTTATATGCTTGGATTTGATTTAATTAGTTCATGAGTTTGTTCAAAATGCTTGAAAATCCAAACAACATGGGATTGGACTTTACTTGAAGAAAAATCAATACATGCGAGATCTATTGCTATTTAACGTTTTCATATACGTAATTCTTTTCTTGTGTATCATGTAATGTTTTTGCTAATACTTTAATGCACAAATGTGTACTCGCAAACTTTTGAGTGAAATACAAGCAAAATATAAGTTACTTGGTCGTGCGATAGTGATTTGACTTCTTGTTTATTGATCACACATTGAGGTTCATCTTTAACAACAAATACTCTTATTCCGCACCTATAGTTTGATGCTACATACGTGTTGAGTAAATAGAAGTTGCTTTCTTGTCCTTTGTAGTTTCAAACCTTTCTAGTGCTCAATAAAGGATTCTATGGAAGGAGAGGTGTCATTTCGATTTGTTTTAGTGGATTCCGGTTGAGTGTTTTGGTTGAGTTTGGGCTAGTTTGGAATGATTAAAATAATGATTTTTCTGGTTATGTGTTTGGTTTTAACTATAGATACAACTGTTTCACTTGTGATATATTAGTGTGCTTTAACTGATTTATATGCTTGGATTTGATTTAATTAGTTCAAGAGTGTGTTCAAAATGCTTGAGAATCCAAACAAAATGGAATTGGACGTTACTTGAAGAAAACTCAATACATGCGAGATCTATTGCTATTTAACGTTCTTATATACGTAATTCAATTCTCGTGTATCATGTAAAGTTTTTGCGAATACTTTAATGCACAAATGTGTGTACTCGCACACTTTTGAGTGAAATACAAGCAAAATATAAGTTACTTGGTCGTGTGATAGTGATTTGACATCTTGTTTATTAATCACACATTGATGTTCATCTTTAACGACAAATACTTTCAATTCTGCACCTATAGTTTGACGCTAGATACGTGTTGAGTAAATACAAGTTGTTTTTTGGTTCTTCGGAACTTCAATCCTTTTTAGTGCTCAATAAAAGATTCTATGGATGGAGAGGTGTCATTTGGACTTGTTTTAGTGGATTTTGTAGGCATGTGTGTTTGGGGATGCCGGTTGAGTGTTTTGGTTGAGTTTGGGCTAGTTTGGAACGATTAAAATAGTGATTTGTCTGGTCATATGTTTGGTTTTAACTATAGATACAATTGTTTCACTTGTGATATATTAGTGTGTTTTAACCGATTTATATGCTTGGATTTGATTTAATTAGTTCAAGAGTGTGTTCAAAATGCTTGAGAATCCAAACAAATGGATTTGGACGTTACTTGAAGAAAAATCAATACATACGAGTTCTATTGCTAATTAACGTTCTTATATACGTAATTCCTTTCTCGTGTATCATGTAAAGTTTCTGCGAATACTTCAATGCACAAATGTTTGTACTCGCACACTTTTGAGTGAAATACAAGCAAAATATAAGTTACTTGGTCGTGTGATAGTGATTTGACTTCTTGTTATTGATCACACATTGATGTTCATCTTTAACGACAAATACTTTCAATTCTGCACCTATAGTTTGATGCTAGATACGTGTTGAGTAAGTACAAGTTGTTTTTGGTTCTTTGCAACTTCAATCCTTTTTAGTGCTCAATAAAGATTCTATGGATGGAGAGGTGTCATTTGGATTTGTTTTAGTGGATTGTGTAGGCATGTGTGTTTGGGGATGCCGGTTGAGTGTTTTGGAAGAGTTTGGACTAGTTCGGAACGATTAAAATAGTGATTTGTTTGGTCATGTGTTTGGTTTTAACTATAGACACAACTGTTTCACTTGTGATATATTAGTGTGCTTTAATTGATTTATATGCTTGGATTTGATTTAATTAGTTCATGAGTTTGTTCAAAATGCTTGAAAATCCAAACAACATGGGATTGGACTTTACTTGAAGAAAAATCAATACATGCGAGATCTATTGCTATTTAACGTTTTCATATACGTAATTCTTTTCTTGTGTATCATGTAATGTTTTTGCTAATACTTTAATGCACAAATGTGTACTCGCAAACTTTTGAGTGAAATACAAGCAAAATATAAGTTACTTGGTCGTGCGATAGTGATTTGACTTCTTGTTTATTGATCACACATTGAGGTTCATCTTTAACAACAAATACACTTATTCCGCACCTATAGTTTGATGCTACATACGTGTTGAGTAAATAGAAGTTGCTTTCTTGTCCTTTGTAGTTTCAACCTTTCTAGTGCTCAATAAAGGATTCTATGGAAGGAGAGGTGTCATTTCGATTTGTTTTAGTGGATTCCGGTTGAGTGTTTTGGTTGAGTTTGGGCTAGTTTGGAATGATTAAAATAATGATTTTTCTGGTTATGTGTTTGGTTTTAACTATAGATACAACTGTTTCACTTGTGATATATTAGTGTGCTTTAACTGATTTATATGCTTGGATTTGATTTAATTAGTTCAAGAGTGTGTTCAAAATGCTTGAGAATCCAAACAAAATGGAATTGGACGTTACTTGAAGAAAACTCAATACATGCGAGATCTATTGCTATTTAACGTTCTTATATACGTAATTCCTTTCTTGTGTATCATGTAAAGTTTTTGTGAATACTTTAATGAACAAATGTGTACTCGCACACTTTTGAGTGAAATACAAGCGAAATATAAGTTACATGGTCGTGTGAAAGTGATTTGACTTCTTGTTTATTAATCACACATTGATGTTCATCTTTAACGACAAATACTTTCAATTCTGCACCTATAGTTTGATGCTAGATACGTGTTGAGTAAATACAAGTTGTTTTTTGGTTCTTCGGAACTTCAATCCTTTTTAGTGCTCAATAAAAGATTCTATGGATGGAGAGGTGTCATTTGGACTTGTTTTAGTGGATTTTGTAGGCATGTGTGTTTGGGGATGCCGGTTGAGTGTTTTGGTTGAGTTTGGGCTAGTTTGGAACGATTAAAATAGTGATTTGTCTGGTCATGTGTTTGGTTTTAACTATAGATACAATTGTTTCACTTGTGATATATTAGTGTGTTTTAACCGATTTATATGCTTGGATTTGATTTAATTAGTTCAAGAGTGTGTTCAAAATGCTTGAGAATCCAAACAAAATGGATTTGGACGTTACTTGAAGAAAAATCAATACATACGAGATTCTATTGCTAATTAACGTTCTTATATACGTAATTCCTTTCTCGTGTATCATGTAAAGTTTTGCGAATACTTCAATGCACAAATGTTTGTACTCGCACACTTTTGAGTGAAATACAAGCAAAATATAAGTTACTTGGTCGTGTGATAGTGATTTGACTTCTTGGTTATTGATCACACATTGATGTTCATCTTTAACGACAAATACTTTCAATTCTGCACCTATAGTTTGATGCTAGATACGTGTTGAGTAAATACAAGTTGTTTTTTGGTTCTTCGGAACTTCAATCCTTTTTAGTGCTCAATAAAAGATTCTATGGATGGAGAGGTGTCATTTGGATTTGTTTTAGTGGATTGTGTAGGCATGTGTGTTTGGGGATGCCGGTTGAGTGTTTTGGAAGAGTTTGGACTAGTTCGGAACGATTAAAATAGTGATTTGTCTGGTCATGTGTTTAATTTTAACTATAGACATAACTGTTTCACTTGTAATATATTAGTGTGCTTTAACTGATTTATATGCTTGGATTTGATTTAATTAGTTCATGAGTTTGTTCAAAATGCTTGAAAATCCAAACAACATGGGATTGGACATTACTTGAAGAAAAATCAATACATGCGAGATCTATTGCTATTTAACCTTTTCATATACGTAATTCTTTTCTTGTGTATCATGTAATGTTTTTGCTAATACTTTAATACACAAATGTATACTCGCAAACTTTTGAGTGAAATACAAGCAAAATATAAGTTACTTGGTCGTGTGATAGTGATTTTACTTCTTGTTTATTGATCACACATTGAGGTTCATCTTTAACAACAAATACTCTTATTCCGCACCTATAGTTTGATGCTAGATACATGTTGAGTAAATAGAAGTTGCTTTCTTATCCTTTGCAGTTTCAAACCTTTCTAGTGCTCAATAAAGGATTCTATGGATGGAGAGGTGTCATTTCGATTTGTTTTAGTGGATTCCGGTTGAGTGTTTTGGTTGAGTTTGGGCTACTTTGGAATGATTAAAATAATGATTTTTCTGGTTATGTGTTTGGTTTTAACTATAGATACAACTGTTTCACTTGTGATATATTAGTGTGCTTTAACTGATTTATATGCTTGGATTTGATTTAATTAGTTCAAGAGTGTGTTCAAAATGCTTGAGAATCCAAACAAAATGGAATTGGACGTTACTTGAAGAAAAATCAATACATGCAAGATCTATTGCTATTTAACGTTCTTATATACGTAATTCCATTCTCGTGTATCATGTATAGTTTTTGCGAATACTTTAATGCACAAATGTGTGTACTCGCACACTTTTGAGTGAAATACAAGCAAAATACAAGTTACATGGTCGTGTGATAGTGATTTGACTTCTTGTTTCTTAATCACACATTGATGTTCATCTTTAACGACAAATACTTTCAATTCTGCACCTATAGTTTGATGCTAGATACGTGTTGAGTAAATACAAGTTTTTTGGTTCTTCGGAACTTCAATCCTTTTTAGTGCTCAATAAAAGATTCTATGGATGGAGAGGTGTCATTTGGATTTGTTTTAGTGGATTGTGAAGGCATGTGTGTTTGGGGATGCCGGTTGAGTGTTTTGGTTGAGTTTGGGCTAGTTTGGAACGATTAAAATAGTGATTTGTCTGGTCATATGTTTGGTTTTAACTATAGATACAATTGTTTCACTTGTGATATATTAGTGTGTTTTAACCGATTTATATGCTTGGATTTGATTTAATTAGTTCAAGAGTGTGTTCAAAATGCTTGAGAATCCAAACAAAATGGATTTGGACGTTACTTGAAGAAAAATCAATACATGCGAGATCTATTGCTATTAACGTTCTTATATACGTAATTCCTTTCTCGTGTATCATGTAAAGTTTCTGCGAATACTTCAATGCACAAATGTTTGTACTCGCACACTTTTGAGTGAAATACAAGCAAAATATAAGTTACTTGGTCGTGTGATAGTGATTTGACTTCTTGGTTATTGATCACACATTGATGTTCATCTTTAACGACAAATACTTTCAATTCTGCACCTATAGTTTGATGCTAGATACGTGTTGAGTAAATACAAGTTGTTTTTTGGTTCTTTGCAACTTCAATCCTTTTAGTGCTCAATAAAAGATTCTATGGATGGAGAGGTGTCATTTGGATTTGTTTTAGTGGATTGTGTAGGCATGTGTGTTTGGGGATGCCGGTTGAGTGTTTTGGAAGAGTTTGGACTAGTTCGGAACGATTAAAATAGTGATTTGTTTGGTCATGTGTTTGGTTTTAACTATAGACACAACTGTTTCACTTGTGATATATTAGTGTGCTTTAATGATTTATATGCTTGGATTTGATTTAATTAGTTCATGAGTTTGTTCAAAATGCTTGAAAATCCAAACAACATGGGATTGGACTTTACTTGAAGAAAAATCAATACATGCGAGATCTATTGCTATTTAACGTTTTCATATACGTAATTCTTTTCTTGTGTATCATGTAATGTTTTTGCTAATACTTTAATGCACAAATGTGTACTCGCAAACTTTTGAGTGAAATACAAGCAAAATATAAGTTACTTGGTCGTGTGATAGTGATTTGACTTCTTGTTTATGATCACACATTGAGGTTCATCTTTAACAACAAATACTCTTATTCCGCACCTATAGTTTGATGCTAGATACGTGTTGAGTAAATAGAAGTTGCTTTCTTGTCCTTTGTAGTTTCAACCTTTCTAGTGCTCAATAAAGGATTCTATGGAAGGAGAGGTGTCATTTCGATTTGTTTTAGTGGATTCCGGTTGAGTGTTTTGGTTGAGTTTGGGCTAGTTTGGAATGATTAAAATAATGATTTGTCTGGTCATGTGTTTGGTTTTAACTATAGATACAACTGTTTCACTTGTGATATATTAGTGTGCTTTAACTGATTTATATGCTTGGATTTGATTTAATTAGTTCATGAGTTTGTTCAAAATGCTTGAAAATCCAAACAAAATGGAATTGGACGTTACTTGAAGAAAAATCAATATATGCGAGATCTATTGCTATTTAACGCTCTTATATACGTAATTCCTTTCTCGTGTATCATGTAAAGTTTTTGCGAATACTTTATTGCACAAATGTGTGTACTCGCACACTTTTGAGTGAAATACAAGCAAAATATAAGTTACTTGGTCGTGTGATAGTGATTTGACTTCTTGTTTATTAATCACACATTGATGTTCATCTTTAACCACAAATACTTTCAATTCTGCACCTATAGTTTGATGCTAGATACGTGTTGAGTAAATACAAGTTGTTTTTTGGTTCTTTGCAACTTCAATCCTTTTTAGTGCTCAATAAAAGATTCTACGGATGGAGAGGTGTCATTTGGATTTGTTTTAGTGGATTGTGTAGGCATGTGTGTTTGGGAATGCCGGTTGAGTGTTTTGGAAGAGTTTGGACTAGTTCGGAACGATTAAAATAGTGATTTGTCTGGTCATGTGTTTGGTTTTAACTATAGATACAACTGTTTCACTTGTGATATATTAGTGTGCTTTAACTGATTTATATGCTTGGATTTGATTTAATTAGTTCATGAGTTTGTTCAAAATGCTTGAAAATCCAAACAACATGGGATTGGACGTTACTTGAAGAAAAATCAATATATGCAAGATCTATTGCTATTTAACGTTTTCATATACGTACTTCCTTTCTTGTGTATCATGTAATGTTTTTGCTAATACTTTAATGGACAAATGTATACTCGCACACTTTTGAGTGAAATACAAGCAAAATATAAGTTACTTGGTCGTGTGATAGTGATTTGACTTCTTGTTTATTGATCACACATTGAGGTTCATCTTTAACAACAAATACTCTTATTCCGCACCTATAGTTTGATGCTAGATACGTGTTGAGTAAATACAAGTTGTTTCTTGGTCCTTTGCAGTTTCAACCTTTCTAGTGCTCAATAAAGGATTCTATGGATGGAGAGGTGTCATTTCGATTTGTTTTAGTGGATTTTTTAGGCATATGTGTTTGGGGATGCCGGTTGAGTGTTTTGGTTGAGTTTGGGCTACTTTGGAATGATTAAAATAATGATTTTTCTGGTTATGTGTTTGGTTTTAACTATAGATACAACTGTTTCACTTGTGATATATTAGTGTGCTTTAACTGATTTATATGCTTGGATTTGATTTAATTAGTTCAAGAGTGTGTTCAAAATGCTTGAGAATCCAAACAAATGGATTGGACGTTACTTGAAGAAAATCAATACATGCGAGATCTATTGCTATTTAACGTTCTTATATACGTAATTCCTTTCTTGTGTATCATGTAAAGTTTTTGTGAATACTTTAATGAACAAATGTGTACTCGCACACTTTTGAGTGAAATACAAGCGAAATATAAGTTACATGGTCGTGTGAAAGTGATTTGACTTCTTGTTTATTAATCACACATTGATGTTCATCTTTAACGACAAATACTTTCAATTCCGCACCTATAGTTTGATGCTAGATACGTGTTGAGTAAATACAAGTTGTTTTTTGTTTCTTTGCAACTTCAATCCTTTTTAGTGCTCAATAAAGGATTCTATGGATGGAGAGGTGTCATTTAGATTTGTTTAAGTGGATTTTGTAGGCATTTGTGTTTGGGGATGCCGGTTGAGTGTTTTGGATGAGTTTGGACTAGTTCGGAACGATTAAAATAGTGATTTGTCTCGTAATGTGTTTGGTTTTAACTATAGATGCAACTGTTTCACTTGTGAAATATTAGTGTGCTTTAACTGATTTATATGCTTGGATTTGATTTAATTAGTTCATGAGTTTGTTCAAAATGCTTGAGAATCCAAACAACATGGAATTGGACGTTACTTGAAGAAAAATCAATACATGCAAGATCTATTGCTATTTAACGTTCTTATATACGTAATTCCTTTCTCGTGTATCATGTAATATTTTTGCGAATACTTTAATGCACAACTGTGTATTCGCGCACTTTTGAGTGAAATACAAGCAAAATATAAGTTACATGGTCGTGTGATAGTGATTTGACATCTTGTTTATTAATCACACATTGATGTTCATCTTTAACGACAAATACTTTCAATTCCGCACCTATAGTTTGATGCTAGATACATGTTGAGTAAATACAAGTTGTTTTTTGGTTCTTTGCAACTTCATGCCTTTTTAGTGCTCAATAAAAAATTCTATGGATGGAGAGGTGTCATTTGGATTTGTTTTAGTGGATTTTGTAGGCATGTGTGTTTGGAGATGCCGGTTGAGTGTTTTGGAAGAGTTTGGACTAGTTCGGAACGATTAAAATAGTGATTTGTCTGGTCATGTGTTTGGTTTTAACTATAGATACAACTCTTTCACTTGTGATATATTAGTGTGCTTTAACTAATTTATATGCTTGGATTTGATTTAATTAATTCATGAGTTTGTTCAAAATGCTTGAGAATACAAACAACATGGGATTGGACGTTACTTGAAGAAAAATCAATACATGCGAGATCTATTGCTATTTAACGTTTCATATACGTAATTCCTTTCTCGTGTATCATGTAATGTTTTGCTAAGGCTTTAATGCACAAATGTATACTCGCACACTTTTGAGTGAAATACAAGCAAAATATAAGTTACTTGGTCGTCTGATAGTGATTTGACTTCTTGTTTGTTGATCACACATTGAGTTTCATCTTTAACAACAAATACTCTTATTCCGCACCTATAGTTTGATTCTAGATACGTGTTGAGTAAATACAAGTTGTTTTCTGGTCCTTTGCAACTTCACTCCTTCCTAGTGCTCAATAAAGGATTCTATGGATGGAGAGGTGTCATTTGTATTTGTTTTAGTGGATTTTTTAGGCATGTGTGTTTGGGGATGCCGGTTGAATGTTTTGGTTGAGTTTGGGCTAGTTTAGAACGATTAAAATAATGATTTGTTTGGTTATGTGTTTGGTTTTAACTATAGATACAACTGTTTAACTTGTGATATATTATTGTGATTTAACTGATTTATATGGTTGGATTTGATTTAATTAGTTCAAGAGTGTGATCAGAATGCTTATGAATCCAAACAACATGTGATTGGACGTTACTTGAAGAAAAATCAATACATGCGAGATCTATTGCTATTTAGCGTTCTTATATACGTAATTCCTTTCTCGTGTATCATGTAAAGTTTTTGCGAATACTTTAATGCACAAATGTGTGTACTCGCACACTTTTGAGTGAAATACAAGCAAAATATAAGTTACTTGTTCGTGTGATAGTGATTTGACTTCTTGTTTATTGATCACAAATTGAGGTTCATCTTTAACGACAAATACTTTTATTCCGCACTTATAGTTTAATGCTTGATACGTGTTGAGTAAATACAAGTTGTTTCTTGGTCCTTTGTAACTTCAATCCTTTGTTCGTGCTCAATAAAGAGGTGTCATTTGGATTTTTTTTAGTGGATTTTATAGGCATGTGTGTTTGAGGATACCGGTTGAGTGTTTTGGTTGAGTTTGGGCTAGTTTGGAACGATTAAAATAGTGATTTGTTTAGTCATGTGTTTGGTTTTCACTATAGGTACAATTCTTTCACTTGTGATATATTAGTGTGCTTTAACTGATTTATATGCTTGGATTTGATTTAATTAGTTCAAGAGTGTGTTCAAAATGCTTGAGATTCCAAACACAATAGAATTGGACGTTACATGAAGAAAAATCAATACATGCGAGATCTATTGCTATTTAACGTTCTTATATACGTAATTCTTTCTCGTGTATCATGTAATGTTTTTGCGAATACTTTAATGCACAAATGTGTACTCGCACACTTTTGAGTGAAATACAAGCAAAATATAAGTTACTTGGTCGTGTGATAGTGATTTGACTTCTTGTTTATTAATCACACATTGAGGTTCATCTTTAACGACAAATACTTTTATTCCGCACCTATAGTTAATGCTAGATACGTGTTGAGTAAATACAAGTTGTTTTCTTGGTCCTTTGTAACTTCAATCCTTTGTTAGTGGCGAGGTGTCATTTGGATTTGTTTTTGTGGATTTTGTAGGCATGTGTGTTGAGGATGCCGGTTGAGTGTTTGGTTGAGTTTGGGCTAGTTTGGAACGATTAAAATAGTGATTTGTCTGGTCATGTGTTTGGTTTTAACTATAGATACAACTGTTTCACTTGTGATATATTAGTGTGCTTTAACTGATTTATATGCTTGGATTTGATTTATTTAGTTCATGAGTTGTTCAAAATGCTTGAGAATCCAAACAACATGGGATTGGATGTTACTTGAAGAAAAATCAATACATGCGAGATCTATTGCTATTTAACGTTTTATATATGTAATTCCTTTCTCTTGTATCATGTAATGTTTTTCCGAATACTTTAGTGCACAAATGTATACTCGCACACTTTTGAGTGAAATACAAGCAAAATATAAGTTACTTGGTCGTGTGATAGTGATTTGACTTCTTTTTTATTAATCACAGATTGATGTTCATCTTTAACGACAAATACTTTTATTCCGCACCTATAGTTTTTTGCTAGATACGTGTTGATTAAATACAAGTTGTTTCTTGGTCCTTTGTAACTTCAATCCTTTGTTAGTGCTCAATAAAGAGGTGTCATTTGGATTTGTTTTAGTGGATTTTATAGGCATGTGTGTTTGAGGATACCGGTTGAGTGTTTTGGTTGAGTTTGGTCTAGTTTGGAACGATTAAAATAGTGATTTGTCTAATCATGTGTTTGGTTTTAACTATAGGTACAATTGTTTCACTTGTGATATATTAGTGTGCTTTAACTGATTTATATGCTTGGATTTGATTTAATTAGTTCAAGAGTGTGTTTAAAATGCTTGAGAATCCAAACATAATAGAATTGGACGTTACTTGAAGAAAAATCAATACATGCGAGATCTATTGCTATTTAACGTTCTTATATACGTAATTCCTTTCTCGTGTATCATGTAAAGTTTTTGCGAATACTTTAATGCACATATGTGTGTACTCGCACACTTTTGAGAGAAATACAAGCAAAATATAGGTTACTTGGTCGTGTGATAGTGATTTGACTTCTTGGTTATTGATCACACATTGAGGTTCATCTTTAACGACAAATACTTTTATTCCGCACCTATAGTTTAATGCTAGATACGTGTTGAGTAAATACAAGTTGTTTTTTCCTTCAACATCAATCCTTTGTTAGTGCGAGGTGTCATTTGGATTTGTTTTAGTGGATTTTTAGGCATGTGTGTTTGAGGATACCGATTGAGTGTTTTGGTTGAGTTTGGGCTAGTTTGGAACGATTAAAATAGTGATTTGCCTAGTCATGTGTTTGGTTTTACTATGGATACAACTGTTTCACTTGTGATATATTAGTGTGTTTTAACTGAGTTATATGATGGGATTTGATTTATTTAGTTCATAAGTTTGTTCAAAATGCTTGAGAATCCAAACAACATGGGATTGGACGTTACTTGAAGAAAAATCAATACATGCTAGATATATTGCTATTTAACGTTTTATATATGTAATTCCTTTCTCTTGTATCATGTAATGTTTTTCTGAATACTTTAGTGCACAAATGTATACTCGCACACTTTTGAGTGAAATACAAGCAAAATATAAGTTACTTGGTCGTGTGATAGTGATTTGACTTCTTGTTTATTAATCACAGATTGATGTTCATCTTTAACGACAAATACTTTTCTTCCGCACCTATAGTTTATTGCTAGATACGTGTTGATTAAATACAAGTTGTTTCTTGGTCTTTGTAACTTCAATCCTTTGTTAGTGCTCAATAAAGAGGTGTCATTTGGATTTGTTTTAGTGGATTTTATAGGCATGTGTGTTTGAGGATGCCGGTTGAGTGTTTTGGTTGAGTTGGGCTAGTTTGGAACGATTAAAATAGTGATTTGTCTGTTATGTGTTTGGTTTTACTATAGACAACTGTTTCACTTGTGATATATTAGTGCTTTAACTGATTTATATGCTTGGATTTGATTTAATTAGTTCATGAGTTTGTTCAAAATGCTTGAGAATCCAAACAACAGGGATTGGACGTTACTTGAAGAAAATCAATACATGCGAGATCTATTGCTATTTAACGTTCTTATATACGTAATTCCTTTCTCGTGTATCATGTAAATTTTTTGCGAATACTTTATGCACAATGTGTGTACTCGCACACTTTTGAGTGAAATACAAGCAAAATATAAGTTACTTGGTCGTGTGATAGTGATTTGACTTCTTGCTTATTGATCACACATTGAGCTTCATCTTTAACGACAAATACTTTTATTCCGCATCTATAGTTTAATGCTAGATACGTGTTGAGTAAATGCCAGTTGTTTCTTGGTCCTTTGTAACTTTAATCCCTTGTTAGTGCGAGGTTTCATTTGGATTTGATTTAGTGGATTTTATAGGCATGTGTGTTTGAGGATACCGGTTGAGTGTTTTGGTTGAGTTTGGGCTAGTTTGGAATGAATAAAATAGTTATTTGCCAGGTCATGTGTTTGGTTTTAACTATAGATACAACTGTTTAACTTGTGATACATTAGTGTGCTTTAACTGATTTATATGATTGGATTTGATTTATTTAGTTCATAAGTTTTTTCAAAAAGCTTGATAATCCAAACAACATGGGATTGGACGTTACTTGAAGAAAAATCAACACATGCGAGATATATTGCTATTTAACGTTTTTATATACGTAATTCCTTTCTCTTGTATCATGTAATGTTTTTCCAAATACTTTAATGCATAAATGTATACTCGCACACTTTTGAATGAAATACAAGCAAAATATAAGTTACTTGGTCATGTGATAGTGATTTGACTTCTAGTTTATTGATCACACATTGATGTTCATCTTTAACGACAAATACTTTTATTCCGCACCTATAGCTTGATGATACGTGTTGAGTAATTACAAGTTGTTTTTTGGTTCTTTGCAACTTCAATCCTTTTTAGTGCTCAATAAAGGATTCTATGGATGGAGAGGTGTCATTTAGATTTGTTTTAGTGGATTTTATAGGCATGTGTGTTTGGGGATGCCGGTTTAGTGTTTTGGATGAGTTTGGACTAGTTCGGAATGATTAAAATAGTGATTTGTCTAGTCATGTGTTTGGTTTTAACTATAGATACTGCTGTTTAACTTGTGATATATTAGTGTGCTTTAACTGATTTATGCTTGGATTTGATTTAATTAGTTCATGAGTTTGTTCAAAATGCTTGAGAATCCACAACATGGATTGGACGTTACTTGAGGAAAAATCAATACATGCGAGAGCTATTGCTATTTAACGTTCTTATATACGTAATTCTTTTCTCGTGTATCATGTAATGTTTTTGTGAATACTTTAATGCACAAATGTGTACTCGCACACTTTTGAGTGAAATACAAGCAAAATATAAGTTACTTGGTCGTGTGATAGTGATTTGACTTCTTGTTTATTAATCACACATTGATGTTCATCTTTAACAACAAATACTTTCAATTCTGCACCTATAGTTTGATGCTAGATACGTGTTGAGTAAATACAAGTTGTTTTTGGTTCTTTGCAACTTCAATCCTTTTTAGTGCTCATAAAAATTTCTATGGAGAGAGAGGTGTCATTTGGATTTGTTTTAGTGGATTTTTAGGCATGTGTGTTTGGGATGCCGTTGAGTGTTTTGGTTGAGTTTGGGCTAGTTTGGAACGATTAAAATAATGATTTGTCTCGTTATGTGTTAGTTTTTAACTATAGATACAACTGTTTCACTTGTGATATATTAGTGTGCTTTAACTGATTTATATGCTTGGATTTGATTTTTTTAGTTCAAGAGTGTGTTCAAAATGCTTGAGAATCCAAACAAAATGGAATTGGACGTTACTTGAAGAAAAATCAATACATGCGAGATATATTGCTATTTAACGTTTTTATATACGTAATTCCTTTCTCTTGTAGCATGTAAAGTTTTTGCGAATACTTCAATGCACAAATGTGTGTACTCGCACACTTTTGAGTGAAATACAAGAAAAATATAAGTTACTTGGTCGTGTGATAGTGATTTGACTTCTTGCTTATTGATCACACATTGAGCTTCATCTTTAACGACAAATACTTTTATTCCGCATCTATAGTTTAATGCTAGATACGTGTTGAGTAAATGCCAGTTGTTTCTTGGTCCTTTGTAACTTTAATCCCTTGTTAGTGCGAGGTTTCATTTGGATTTGATTTAGTGGATTTTATAGGCATGTGTGTTTGAGGATACCGGTTGAGTGTTTTGGTTGAGTTTGGGCTAGTTTGGAATGAATAAAATAGTTATTTGCCAGGTCATGTGTTTGGTTTTAACTATAGATACAACTGTTTAACTTGTGATACATTAGTGTGCTTTAACTGATTTATATGATTGGATTTGATTTATTTAGTTCATGAGTTTTTCAAAATGCTTGAGAATCCAAACAACATGGATGGACGTTACTTGAAGAAAAATCACACATGCGAGATCTATTGCTATTTAACGTTTTATATACGTAATTCTTTCTCTTGTATCATGTAATGTTTTTGCCAATACTTTAATGCACAAATGTATACTCGCACACTTTTGAATGAAATACAAGCAAAATATAAGTTACTTGGTCATGTGATAGTGATTTGACTTCTAGTTTATTGATCACACATTGATGTTCATCTTTAACGACAAATACTTTTATTCCGCACCTATAGCTTGATGATACATGTTGAGTAATTACAAGTTGTTTTTTGGTTCTTTGCAACTTCAATCCTTTTTAGTGCTCAATAAAGGATTCTATGGATGGAGAGGTGTCATTTAGATTTGTTTTAGTGGATTTTATAGGCATGTGTGTTTGGGGATGCCGGTTTAGTGTTTTGGATGAGTTTGGACTAGTTCGGAATGATTAAAATAGTGATTTGTGTGGTCATGTGTTTGGTTTTAACTATAGATACTGCTGTTTAACTTGTGATATATTAGTGTGCTTTAACTGATTTATATGCTTGGATTTGATTTAATTAGTTCATGAGTTTGTTCAAAATGCTTGAGAATCCAAACAACATGGGATTGGACGTTACTTGAGGAAAAATCAATACATGCGAGAGCTATTGCTATTTAACGTTCTTATATACGTAATTCTTTTCTCGTGTATCATGTAATGTTTTTGTGAATACTTTAATACACAAATGTGTACTCGCACACTTTTGAGTGAAATACAAGCAAAATATAAGGTACTTGGTCGTGTGATAGTGATTTGACTTCTTGTTTATTAATCACACATTGATGTTCATCTTTAACAACAAATACTTTCAATTCTGCACCTATAGTTTGATGCTAGATACGGGTTGAGTAAATACAAGTTGTTTTTTGGTTCTTTGCAACTTCAATCCTTTTTAGTGCTCAATAAAAGATTCTATGGAGAGAGAGGTGTCATTTGGATTTGTTTTAGTGGATTTTTTAGGCATATGTGTTTGGGGATGCCGGTTGAGTGTTTTGGTTGAGTTTGGGCTAGTTTGGAATGATTAAAACAATGATTTGTCTGGTTATGTGTTTGGTTTTAACTATAGATACAACTGTTTCACTTGTGATATATTAGTGTGCTTTAACTGATTTATATGCTTGGATTTGATTTTTTTAGTTCAAGAGTGTGTTCAAAATGCTTGAGAATCCAAACAAAATGGAATTGGACGTTACTTGAAGAAAAATCAATACATGCAAGATCTATTGCTATTTAACGTTCTTATATACGTAATTCCATTCTCGTGTATCATGTATAGTTTTTGCGAATACTTTAATGCACAAATGTGTGTACTCGCACACTTTTGAGTGAAATACAAGCAAATATAAGTTACTTGGTCGTGTGATAGTGATTTGACTTCTTGTTTCTTAATCACACATTGATGTTCATCTTTAACGACAAATACTTTCAATTCTGCACCTATAGTTTGATGCTAGATACGTGTTGAGTAAATACAAGTTTTTTGGTTCTTTGCAACTTTAATCCTTTTTAGTGCTCAATAAAAGATTCTATGGATGGAGAGGTGTCATTTGGATTTGTTTTAGTGTTTGTGTAGGCATGTGTGTTTGGGGATGCCGGTTGAGTGTTTTGAAAGAGTTTGGACTAGTTCGGAACGATTAAAATAGTGATTTGTCTGGTCATGTGTTTGGTTTTAACTATAGATACAACTATTTCACTTGTGATATATTAGTGTGCTTTAACTGATTTATATGCTTGGATTTGATTTAATTAGTTCATGAGTTTGTTCAAAAAGCTTGAAAATCCAAACAACATGGGATTGGACGTTACTTGAAGAAAAATCAATACATGCGAGATCTATTGCTATTTAACGTTTTCATATACGTAATTCTTTTCTTGTGTATCATGTAATGTTTTTGCTAATACTTTAATGCACAAATGTATACTCGCACACTTTTGAGTTAAATACAAGCAAAATATAAGTTACTTGGTCGTGTGATAGTGATTTGACTTCTTGTTTATTAATCACACATTGATGTTCATCTTTAACCACAAATACTTTCAATTCTGCACCTATAGTTTGATGCTAGATACGTGTTGAGTAAATGGAAGTTGCTTTATTGTCCTTTGCAATTTCAAACCTTTCTAGTGCTCAATAAAGGATTCTATGGATGGAGAGGTGTCATTTGGATTTGTTTTAGTGGATTTTTTAGGTATATGTGTTTGGGGATGCCGTTGTGTGTTTTGGTTGAGTTTGGGCTAGTTTGAAACGATTAAAATATTTATTTGTCCGGTTATGTGTTTCGTTTTAACTATAGATACAACTGTTTCACTTGTGATATATTAGTGTGCTTTAATTGATTTATATGCTTGGATTTGATTTAATTAGTTCAAGAGTGTGTTCAAAATGCTTGAGAATCCAAACAAAATGGAATTGGATGTTACTTGAAGAAAAATCAATACATGCGAGATCTATTGCTATTTAACGCTCTTATATACGTAATTCCTTTCTCGTGTATCATGTAAAGTTTTTGCGAATACTTTATTGCACAAATGTGTGTACTCGCACACTTTTGAGTGAAATACAAGCAAAATATAAGTTACTTGGTCGTGTGATAGTGATTTGACTTCTTGTTTATTAATCACACATTGATGTTCATCTTTAACCACAAATACTTTCAATTCTGCACCTATAGTTTGATGCTAGATACGTGTTGAGTAAATACAAGTTGTTTTTTGGTCTTTGCAACTTCAATCCTTTTTAGTGCTCAATAAAGATTCTATGGATGGAGAGGTGTCATTTGGATTTGTTTTAGTGGATTTTGTAGGCATGTGTGTTTGGGATGCCGGTTGAGTGTTTTGGAAGAGTTTGGACTAGTTCGGAATGATTAAAATAGTGATTTGTCTGGTCATGTGTTTGGTTTTAACTATAGATACAACTGTTTCACTTGTGATATATTAGTGTGCTTTAACTGATTTATATGCTTGGATTTGATTTAATTAGTTCATGAGTTGTTCAAAATGCTTGAAATCCAAACAAATGGAATTGGACGTTACTTGAAGAAAATCAATACATGCGAGATCTATTGCTATTTAACGTTCTTATATACGTAATTCCTTTCTCGTGTATCATGTAAGTTTTGCGAATACTTTAATGCACAAATGTTGTACTCGCACATTTTTGAGTGAAATACAAGCAAAATATAAGTTACTTGGTCGTGTGATAGTGATTTGACTTCTTGTTTATTAATCACACATTGATGTTCATCTTTAACACAAACTTTCATTCTGCACCTATAGTTTGATGCCATACGTGTTGAGTAAATACAATTGTTTTTTTTGGTTCTTTGCAACTTCAATCCTTTTAGTGCTCATAAAAGATTCTATGATGGAGAGGTGTCATTTGGATTTGTTTTAGTGGATTGTGTAGGCATGTGTGTTTGGGGATGCCGGTTGAGTGTTTTGTAAGAGTTTGGACTAGTTTGGAACGATTAAAATAGTGATTTGTCTGGTCATGTGTTTGGTTTTAACTATAGATGCAACTGTTTCACTTGTGATATATTAGTGTGCTTTAACTGATTTATATGCTTGGATTTGATTTAATTAGTTCATGAGTTTGTTCGAAAAGCTTGAAAATCCAAACAACATGGGATTGGACGTTACTTGAAGAAAAATCAATACATGCGATATCTATTGCTATTTAACGTTTTCATATACGTAATTCTTTTCTTGTGTATCATGTAATGTTTTTGCTAATACTTTAATGCACAAATGTATACTCTCACACTTTTGAGTGAAATACAAGCAAAATATAGTTACTTGGTCGTGTGATAGTGATTTGACTTCTTGTTTATTGATCACACATTGAGGTTCATCTTTAACAACAATACTCTTTATTCCGCACCTATAGTTTGATGCTAGATACGTGTTGAGTAATAGAAGTTGTTTCTTGTCCTTTGCAATTTCAACCTTTCTAGTGCTCAATAAAATATTCTATGGATGGAGAGGTGTCATTTGGATTTGTTTTAGTGGATTTTTTAGGCATGTTGTTTGGGGATGCCGTTGAGTGTTTTGGTTGAGTTGGGCTAGTTTGAAACGATTCAAATAGTGATTTGTCTGGTATGTGTTTGTTTTAACTATAGATACAACTGTTTCACTTGTGATATATTAGTGTGCTTTAACTGATTTATATGCTTGGATTTGATTTAATTAGTTCAAGAGTGTGTTCAAAATGCTTGAGAATCCAAACAAAATGGAATTGGACGTTACTTGAAAAAATCAATACATGCGAGATCTATTGCTATTTAACGTTCTATATACGTAATTCCTTTCTCGTGTATCATGTAAAGTTTTTGCGAATACTTTAATGCACAAATGTGTGTCGCACACTTTTGAGTGAAATACAAGCAAAATATAAGTTACTTGGTCGTGTGATAGTGATTTGACTTCTTGTTTATAATCACACATGATGTTCATCTTTAACGACAAATACTTTCAATTCTGCACCTATAGTTTGATGCTAGATACGTGTTGAGTAAATACAAGTTGTTTTTTGGTTCTTTGCAACTTCAATCCTTTTTAGTGCTCAATAAAGATTCTATGGATGGAGAGGTGTCATTTGGATTTGTTTTAGTGGATTTTGTAGGCATGTGTGTTTGGGAATGCCGGTTGAGTGTTTTGGTTGAGTTTTGGACTAGTTTGGAACGATTAAATAGTGATTTGTCTGGTCATGTGTTTGGTTTTAACTATAGATACAACTGTTTCACTTGTGATATATTAGTGTGCTTTAACTGATTTATATGCTTGGATTTGATTTAATTAGTTCATGAGTTGTTCAAAATGCTTGAGAATCCAAACAAAATGGATTGGACGTTACTTGAAGAAAATCAATACATGCGAGATCTATTGCTATTTAACGTTCTTATATACGTAATTCCTTTCTCGTGTATCATGTAAAGTTTTTGCGAATACTTTATGCACAAATGTGTACTCGCACACTTTGAGTGAAATACAAGCAAAATATAAGTTACTTGGTCGTGTGATAGTGATTTGACTTCTTGTTTATTAATCACACATTGATGTTCATCTTTAACACAAATACTTTCAATTCCGCACCTATAGTTTGATGCTAGATACGTGTTGAGTAAATACAAGTTGTTTTTTGTTCTTTGCAACTTCAATCCTTTTTAGTGCTCAATAAAAGATTCTACGGATGGAGAGGTGTCATTTGGATTTGTTTTAGTGGATTTTGTAGGCATGTGTGTTTGGGATGCCGGTTGAGTGTTTTGGAAGAGTTTGGACTAGTTCGGAATGATTAAAATAGTGATTTGTCTGGTCATGTGTTTGGTTTTAACTATAGATACAACTGTTTCACTTGTGATATATTAGTGTGCTTTAACTGATTTATATGCTTGGATTTGATTTAATTAGTTCATGAGTTTGTTCAAAATGCTTGAAAATCCAAACAACATGGGATTGGACATTACTTGAAGAAAAATCAATACATGCGAGATCTATTGCTATTTAACCTTTTCATATACGTAATTCTTTTCTTGTGTATCATGTAATGTTTTTGCTAATACTTTAATACACAAATGTATACTCGCAAACTTTTGAGTGAAATACAAGCAAAATATAAGTTACTTGGTCGTGTGATAGTGATTTTACTTCTTGTTTATTGATCACACATTGAGGTTCATCTTTAACAACAAATACTCTTATTCCGCATCTATAGTTTGATGCTAGATACGTGTTGAGTAAATAGAAGTTGCTTTCTTGTCCTTTGCAAGTTCAATCCTTTCTAGTGCTCAATAAAATATTCCATGGATGGAGAGGTGTCATTTGGATTTGTTTTAGTGGATTTTTTAGGCATATGTGTTTGGGGATGCCGTTGAGTGTTTTGGTTGAGTTTGGGCTAGTTTGAAACGATTCAAATAATGATTTGTCTGGTTATATGTTTGGTTTTAACTATAGATACAACTGTTTCACTTGTGATATATTAGTGTGCTTTAATTGATTTATATGCTTGGATTTGATTTAATTAGTTCAAGAGTGTGTTCAAAATGCTTGAGAATCCAAACAAAATGGAATTGGATGTTACTTGAAGAAAAATCAATACATGCGAGATCTATTGCTATTTAACGATCTTATATACGTAATTCCTTTCTCGTGTATCATGTAAAGTTTTTGCGAATACTTTAATGCACAAATATGTACTCCCACACTTTTGAGTGAAATACAAGCAAAATATAAGTTACTTGGTCGTGTGATAGTGATTTGACTTCTTGTTTTAATCACACATTGATGTTCATCTTTAACGACAAATACTTTCAATTCTGCACCTATAGTTTGATGCTATACGTGTTGAGTAATACAAGTTGTTTTTTGTTCTTTGCAACTTCAATCCTTTTTAGTGCTCAATAAAGATTCTATGGATGGAGAGGTGTCATTTGGATTTGTTTTAGTGATTTTGTAGGCATGTTGTTTGGGAATGCCGGTTGAGTGTTTTGGAGAGTTTGGACTAGTTCGGAACGATTAAAATAGTGATTTGTCTGGTCATGTGTTTGGTTTTAACTATAGATACAACTGTTTCACTTGTGATATATTAGTGTGCTTTAACTGATTTATATGCTTGGATTTGATTTAATTAGTTCATGAGTTTGTTCAAAATGCTTGAGAATCCAAACAAAATGGATTGGACGTTACTTGAAGAAAAATCAATACATGCGATCTATTGCTATTTAACGTTCTTATATACGTAATTCCTTTCTCGTGTATCATGTAAGTTTTTTTGCGAATACTTTAATGCACAAATGTGTACTCGCACACTTTTGAGTGAAATACAAGCAAATATAAGTTACTTGGTCGTGTGATAGTGATTTGACTTCTTGTTTATTAATCACACATTGATGTTCATCTTTAACCCAAATACTTTCAATTCTGCACCTATAGTTTGATGCTAGATACGTGTTGAGTAAATACAAGTTGTTTTTTGGTTCTTTGCAACTTCAATCCTTTTTAGTGCTCAATAAAGATTCTACGGATGGAGGTGTCATTTGGATTTGTTTTAGTGGATTTTGTAGGCATGTGTGTTTGGGGATGCCGGTTGAGTGTTTTGGAAGAGTTTGGACTAGTTCGGAACGATTAAAATAGTGATTTGTCTGGTCATGTGTTTGGTTTTAACTATAGATACAACTGTTTCACTTGTGATATATTAGTGTGCTTTAACTGATTATATGCTTGGATTTGATTTAATTAGTTCATGAGTTTGTTCAAAATGCTTGAAATCCAAACAACATGGATTGGACGTTACTTGAAGAAAAATCAATACATGCGAGATCTATTGCTATTTAACGTTTTATATACGTAATTCCTTTCTTGTGTATCATGTAATGTTTTTGCGAATACTTTAATGCACAAATGTGTACTCGCACACTTTTGAGTGAAATACAAGCAAAATATAAGTTACTTGGTCGTGTGATAGTGATTTGACTTCTTGTTTATTGATCACACATTGAGGTTCATCTTTAACAACAAATACTCTTATTCCGCACCTATTTTGATGCTAGATACGTGTTGAGTAAATAGAAGTTGCTTTCTTGTCCTTTGCAACTTCAATCCTTTCTAGTGCTCAATAAAGATTCTATGGATGGAGAGGTGTCATTTGGATTTGTTTTAGTGGATTTTTTAGGCATGTGTGTTTGGGGATGCCGGTTGAGTGTTTTGGTTGAGTTTGGGCTAGTTTGGAACGATTAAATAATGATTGTCTGGTTATGTGTTTGGTTTTAACTATAGATACAACTGTTTCACTTGTGATATATTATTGTGCTTTAACTGATTTAAATGCTTGGTTTGATTTAATTAGTTCAAGAGTGTTGTTCAAAATGCTTGAGAATCAAACAAAATGTGATTGGACGTTACTTGAAGAAAAATCAATCATACATGCGAGATCTATTGCTATTTAACGTTCTTATATACGTAATTCCTTTCTCGTGTATCATGTAAAGTTTTTGTGAATACTTTAATGCACAAATGTGTACTCGCACACTTTTGAGTGAAATACAAGCAAAATATATGTTACTTGGTCGTGTGATAGTGATTTGACTTCTTGTTTATTAATCACACATTGATGTTCATCTTTAACGACAAATACTTTCAATTCCGCACCTATAGTTTGATGCTAGATACGTGTTGAGTAAATACAAGTTGTTTTTTGGTTCTTTGCAACTTCAATCCTTTTTAGTGCTCAATAAAAGATTCTATGGATGGAGAGGTGTCATTTGGATTTGTTTAAGTGGATTTTGTAGGCATTTGTGTTTGGGGATGCCGGTTGAGTGTTTTGGATGAGTTTGGACTAGTTCGGAATGATTAAAATAGTGATTTGTCTGGTAATGTGTTTGGTTTTAACTATAGATGCAACTGTTTCACTTGTGATATAATAGTGTGCTTTAAATAATTTATATGCTTTGATTTGATTTAATTAGTTCAAGAGTGTAATCAAAATGCTTGAGAATCCAAACAACATGTGATTGGACGTTACTTGAAGAAAAATCAATACATGCGAAATCTATTGCTATTTAACTTTCTTATATACGTAATTCCTTTCTCGTGTATCATGTAATGTTTTGTGAATACTTTAATGCACAAATGTGTACTCGCACACTTTTGAGTGAAATACAAGCAAATATAAGTTACTTGGTCGTGTGATAGTGATTTGACTTCTTGTTTATTAATCACACATTGATGTTCATCTTTAACGACAAATACTTTCAATTCTGCACCTATAGTTTGATGTTAGATACGTGTTGAGTAAATACAAGTTGTTTTTTGGTTCTTTGCAACTTCAATCCTTTTTAGTGCTCAATAAAGGATTCTATGGATGGAGAGGTGTCATTTGGATTTGTTTAAGTGGATTTTGTAGGCATTTGTGTTTGGGGATGCCGGTTGAGTGTTTTGGATGAGTTTGGACTAGGTCGGAACAATTAAAATAGTGATTTGTCTGGTAATGTGTTTGGTTTTAACTATAGATGCAACTATTTCACTTGTAATATATTAGTGTGCTTTAACTGATTTATATGCTTGGATTTGATTTAATTAGTTCAACAGTGTGTTCAAAATGCTTGAGAATCCAAACAACATATGATTGGACGTTACTTGAAGAAAAATCAATACATGCGTGATCTATTGCTATTTAACGTTCTTATATACGTAATTCTTTTCTCGTGTATCATGTAAATGTTTTGTGAATACTTTAATGCACAAATGTGTACTCGCACACTTTTGAGTGAAATACAAGCAAAATAAGTTACTTGGTCGTGTGATAGTGATTTGACTTCTTGTTTATTATCACACATTGATGTTCATCTTTAACCACAAATACTTTCATTCCGCACCTATAGTTTGATGCTAGATACGTGTTGAGTAAATAAAGTTGTTTTTTGGTCTTTGCAACTTCAATCCTTTTTAGTGCTCAATAAAGGATTCTATGGATGGAGAGGTGTCATTTGATTTGTTTTAGTGGATTTTGTAGGCATATGTGTTTGAGGATGCCGTTGAGTGTTTTGGATGAGTTTGGACTAGTTTGGAATGATTAAAATAGTGATTTTTTGGTCATGTGTTTTGTTTTAACTATAGATACAATGTTTCACTTGTGATATATTAGTGTGCTTTAACTGATTTATATGCTTGATTTGATTTAATTATTCAAGAGTGTGTTCAAATGCTTGAGAATCCAAACAAAATGGAATTGACGTTACTTGAAGAAAAATCAATACATGGAGATCTATTGCTATTTAACGTTCTATATACGTAATTCCTTTCTCGTGTATCATGTAATTTTTGCGAATACTTTAATGCACAAATGTGTACTCGCACACCTTTGAGTGAAATACAAGCAAAATTTAAGTTACTTGGTCGTGTGATAGTGATTTGACTTCTTGTTTATTGATCACACATTGAGTTCATCTTTAACAACAAATACTTTTATTCCGCACCTATAGTTTGATGCTAGATACGTGTTGAGTAAATACAAGTTGTTTTCTGTTCCTTTGCAACTTCAATCCTTTTTAGTGCTCAATAAAGGATTCTATGGATGGAGAGGTGTCATTTGGATTTGTTTTAGTGGATTTTTTAGGCATGTGTGTTTGGGGATGCGGTTGAGTGTTTTGGTTGAGTTTGGGCTAGTTTGGAACGATTAAATAGTGATTTGTCTATATGTGTTTGGTTTTAACTATAGATACAACTGTTTTCACTTGTGATATATTTGTGCTTTAACTGATTTATATGCTTGGATTTGATTTAATTAGTTCAAGAGTGTGTTCAAATGCTTGAGAATCCAAACAACATGGGATTGGACGTTACTTGAAGAAAAATCAATACATGCGAGATCTATTGCTATTTAACGTTCTTATATACGTAATTCCTTTCTCGTGTATCATGTAAAGTTTTTTGCGAATACTTTAATGCACAAATGTGTACTCGCACACTTTTGAGTGAAATACAAGCAAAATATAAGTTACTTGGTCGTGTGATAGTGATTTGACTTCTTGTTTATTAATCACACATTGATGTTCATCTTTAACGACAAATACATTTATTCCGTACCTATTGTTTGATGCTAGATACGTGTTGAGTAAGTACAAGTTGTTTTTTGGTTCTTTGCAACTTCAATCCTTTTTAGTGCTCTATAAAGGATTTCATGGATGGAGAGGTGTCATTTGGATTTGTTTTAGTAGATTTTGTAGGCATGTGTGTTTGGACTAGTTCGGAACGATTAAAATAGTGATTTGTCTGGGCATGTGTTTGGTTTTAACTATAGATACAACTATTTCACTTGTGATATAGTAGTGTGCTTTAACTGATTTATATGCTTGGATTTGATTTAATTAGTTCATGAGTTTGTTAAAAATGCTTGAGAATCCAAACAACATGGGATTGGACGTTACTTGAAGAAAAATCAGTACATGCGAGATCTATTGCTATTTAACGTTTTTATATATGTAATTCTTTTCTCCTGTATCATGTTATGTTTTTGCTAATACTTTAATGCACAAATGTATACTAGCACCCTTTTGATTGAAATACAAGCAAAATTTAAGTTACTTGGTCGTGTGATAGTGATTTGACTTCTTGTTTATTAATCACACATTGATGTTCATCTTTAACGAGAAATACTTTTATTCCACACCTATAGTTTATTGCTAGATACGTGTGATTAAATACAAGTTGTTTCTTAGTCCTTTGTAACTTCAATCCTTTGTTAGTGCTCAATAAAGAACTGTCATTTGTATTTGTTTTAGTGGATTTTGTAGGCATATTGTTTGAGGATGGCGGTTGAGTGTTTTGGATGAGTTTGGACTAGTTCGGAACGATTAAAATAGCGATTTGTCTGGTCATGTGTTTTGTTTTAACTATAGATACAACTGTTTCACTTGTGATATAATTGTGCTTTAACTGATTTATATGCTTGGATTTGATTTAATTAGTTCATGAGTTTGTTCAAAATGCTTGAGAATCCAAACAACATGGGATTGGACGTTACTTGAAGAAAAATCAATACGACTGAGATCTATTGCTGTTTAACGTTCTTATATACGTAATTCCTTTCTCGTGTATCATGTAATGTTTTTGCGAATACTTTAATGCACAAATGTATACTCGCACATAGTGAAATGCAAGCAAAATATAAGTTACTTGGTCGTGTGATAGTGATTTGACATCTTTTTATTAATCACACATTAATGTTCATCTTTAACGACAAATACTTTTATTCGTACCTATAGTTTGATGCTAGATACGTGTTGAGTAAATACAAGTTTTTTTTGGTCCTTTGCAACTTCAATCCTTTTTAGTGCTCAATAAAGGATTCTATGGAGAGGTGTCATTTGGACTTGTTTTAGTGGATTTTGTAGGCGTGTGTGTTTGGGGATGCCGGTTGAGTGTTTTGGTTGAGTTTGGGCTAGTTTGGAACGATTAAAATAGTGATTTGTAGGTCATGTGTTTGGTTTTAACTATAGATACAACTGTTTCACTTGTGATATATTAGTGTGCTTTAACTGATTTATATGCTTGGATTTGATTTAATTCGTTCAAGAGTGTGTTCAAATTGCTTGAGAATCCAAAGAAAATGGAATTGGACGTTACTTGAAGAAAAATCAATACATGCGAGATCTATTGCTATTTAACGTTTTTATATACGTAATTCTTTTCTCGTGTATCATGTAATGATTTTGCTGATACTTTAATGCACAAATGTGTACTCGCACACTTTTGAGTGAAATACAAGCAAAATTTAAGTTACTTGGTCGTGTGATAGTGATTTGACTTCTTGTTTATTGATCACACATTAAGGTTCATCTTTAACAACAAATACTTTTATTCCGCACCTATAGTTTGATGCTAGATACGTGTTGAGTAAATACAAGTTGTTTTCTGGTCTTTGCAACTTCAATCCTTTTAGTGCTCAAAAGGATTCTATGGATGGAGAGGTGTCATTTGGATTTGTTTTAGTGTTTTTTAGGCATGTGTGTTTGGGGATGCCGGTTGAGTGTTTTGGTTGAGTTTGGGATAGTTTGGAACGATTAAAATAGTGATTTGTCTGGTCATGTGTTTGGTTTTAACTATAGATACAACTGTTTCACTTGTGATATATTATTGTGCTTTAACTGATTCATATGCTTGAATTTGATTTAATTAGTTCATGAGTTTGTTCATAATGCTTGAGAATCTAAACAATATGAGATTGGACGTTACTTAAAGAAAAATCAATACATGCGAGAACTATTGCTATTTAACTTTTTTATATACGTAATTTTTTTCTCGTGTATCATGTAATGATTTTGCTGATACTTTAATGCACAAATGTATATTCGCACACTTTTGACTGAAATACAAGCAAAATATAAGTTACTTGGTCGTGTGATAGTGATTTGATTTATTAATCACACATTGATGTTCATCTTTAACGACAAATACTTTCAATTCCGCACCTATAGTTTGATGCTAGATACGTGTTGAGTAAATACCAGTTGTTTTTTGGTTCTTTGCAACTTCAATCCTTTATGGATCGAGAGGTGTCATTTGGATTTGTTTTAGTGGATTTTGTAGGCATGTGTGTTTGGGGATGGCGGTTGAGTGTTTTGGAAGAGTTTGGACTAGTTCGAAACGATTAAAATAGTGATTTGTCTGTTCATGTGTTTTGTTATAACTATAGATACAACTGTTTCACTTGTGATATATTAATGTGCTTTAACTGATTTATATGCTTGGATTTGATTTAATTAGTTCATGAGTTTGTTCAAAATGCTTGAGAATGCAAACAACATGGGATTGGACGTTACTTGAAGAAAAATCAGTAAATGCGAGATCTATTGCTATTTAACGTTTTCATATACGTAATTCTTTTCTCGTGTATCATGTAATGTTTTTGCTAATACTTTAATGCACAAATGTATACTCGCACACTTTTGAGTGAAATACAAGCAAAATATAAGTTACTTGGTCGTGTGATAGTGATTTGACTTCTTGTTTATTAATCACACATTGATGTTTATCTTTAACGACAAATACTTTTATTCCACACCTATAGTTTATTGCTAGATACGTGTTGATTAAATACAAGTTGTTTCTCGGTCTTTTGTAACTTCAATCCTTTGTTAGTGCTCAATAAAGAACTGTCATTTGTATTTGTTTTAGTGGATTTTGTAGGCATATTGTTTGAGGATGGCGGTTGAGTGTTTTGGATGAGTTTGGGCTAGTTCGGAACGATTAAAATAGTGATTTGTCTGGTCATGTGTTTTGTTTTAACTATAGATACAACTGTTTCACTTGTGAAATATAAGTGTGCTTTAACTGATTTATATGCTTGGATTTGATTTAATTAGTTCATGAATTTGTTCAAAATGCTTGAGAATCCAAACAACATGGGATTGGACGTTACTTGAAGAAAAATCAATACGACTGAGATCTATTGCTGTTTAACGTTCTTATATACGTAATTCCTTTCTCGTGTATCATGTAATGTTTTTGCGAATACTTTAATGCACAAATGTATACTCGCACATGTGAAATGCAAGCAAAATATAAGTTACTTGGTCGTGTGATAGTGATTTGACATCTTGTTTTTTAATCACACATTAATGTTCATCTTTAACGACAAATACTTTTATTCCGTACCTATAGTTTGATGCTAGATACATGTTGAGTAAATATAAGCTGTTTTTTGGTCCTTTGCAACTTCAATCCTTTTTAGTGCTCAATAAAGGATTCTACGGATGGAGAGGTGTCATTTGGACTTGTATTAGTGGATTTTGTAGGCGTGTGTGTTTGGGGATGCCGGTTGAGTGTTTTGGTTGAGTTTGGGCTAGTTTGGAAGGATTAAAATAGTGATTTGTATGGTTATGTGTTTGGTTTTAACTATAGATACAACTGTTTCACTTGTGATATATTAGTGTGCTTTAACTGATTTATATGCTTGGATTTGATTTAATTCGTTTAAGAGTGTGTTCAAATTGCTTGAGAATCCAAAGAAAATGGAATTGGACGTTACTTGAAGAAAAATCAATACATGCGAGATCTATTGCTATTTAACGTTCTTATATACGTATTTCCTTTCTCGTGTATCATGTAATATTTTTGCGAATACTTTAATGCACAAATGTGTACTCGCACACTTTTGAGTGAAATACAAGCAAAATTTAAGTTACTTGTTCGTGTGATAGTGATTTGACTTCTTGTTTATTGTTCACACATTGAGGTTCATCTTTAACAACAAATACTTTTATTCCGCACCTATAGTTTGATGCTAGATACGTGTTGAGTAAATACAAGTTGTTTTCTGGTCCTTTGTAACTTCAATCCTTTCTAGTGCTCAATAAAGGATTCTATGGATTGAGAGGTGTCATTTGGATTTGTTTTTGTGGATTTTTTAGGCATGTGTGTTTCGGGATGCCGGTTGAGTGTTTTGGTTGAGTTTGGGCTAGTTTGGAACGATTAAAATAGTGATTTGTCTGGTCATGTGTTTGGTTTTAACTATAGATACAACTGTTTCACTTGTGATATATTATTGTGCTTTAACTGATTCAAATGCTTGGATTTGATTTAATTAGTTCATGAGTTTGTTCATAATGCTTGAGAATCTAAACAATATGAGATTGGACGTTACTTGAAGAAAAATCAATACATGCGAGAACTATTGCTATTTAACGTTTTTATATACGTAATTCTTTTCTCGTGTATCATGTAATGATTTTGCTGATACTTTAATGCACAAATGTATATTCGCACACTTTTGATTGAAATACAAGCAAAATATAAGTTACTTGGTCGTGTGATAGTGATTTGACTTCTTGTTTATTAATCACACATTGATGTTCATCTTTAACGACAAATACTTTCAATTCCGCACCTATAGTTTGATGCTAGATACGTGTTGAGTAAATACAAGTTGTTTTTTGGTTCTCTGCAACTTCAATCCTTTTTAGTGCTCAATAAATGATTCTATGGATGGAGAGGTGTCATTTGGATTTGTTTTAGTGGATTTTGTAGGCATGTGTGTTTGGGGATGGCGGTTGAGTGTTTTGGAAGAGTTTGGACTAGTTCGAAACGATTAAAATAGTTATTTGTCTGGTCATGTGTTTGGTTATAACTATAGATACAACTGTTTCACTTGTGATATATTAATGTGCTTTAACTGATTTATATGCTTGGATTTGATTTAATTAGTTCATGAGTTTGTTCATAATGCTTGAGAATCTAAACAACATGAGATTGGATGTTACTTTAAGAAAAATCAATACATGCGAGAACTATTGCTATTTAACGTTTTTATATACGTAATTCTTTTCTCGTGTATCATGTAATGATTTTGCTGATACTTTAATGCACAAATGTATATTCGCACACTTTTGATTGAAATACAAGCAAAATATAAGTTACTTGGTCGTGTGATAGTTATTTGACTTCTTGTTTATTAATCACACATTGATGTTCATCTTTAACGACAAATACTTTCAATTCCACACCTATAGTTTGATGCAAGATACGTGTTGAGTAAATACAAGTTGTTTTTTGGTTCTTTGCAACTTCAATCCTTTTTAGTGCTCAATAAAAGATTCTATGGATGGAGAGTTGTCATTTGGATTTGTTTTAGTGGATTTTGTAGGCATGTGTGTTTGGGGATGGCGGTTGAGTGTTTTGGAAGAGTTTGGACTAGTTCGAAACGATTAAAATAGTGATTTGTCTGTTCATGTGTTTGGTTTTAACTATAGATACAACTGTTTCACTTGTGATATATTAATGTGCTTTAACTGATTTATATGCTTGGATTTGATTTAATTAGTTCATGAGTTTGTTCAAAATGCATGAGAATCCAAACAACACGGGATTGGACGTTACTTGAAGAAAAATCAGTAAATGCGAGATCTATTGCTATTTAACGTTTTCATATACGTAATTCTTTTCTCGTGTATCATGTAATGTTTTTGCTAATACTTTAATGCACAAATGTATACTCGCACACTTTTGAGTGAAATACAAGCAAAATATAAGTTACTTGGTCGTATGATAGTGATTTGACTTCTTGTTTATTAATCACACATTGATGTTCATCTTTAATGACAAATACTTTTATTCCACACCTATAGTTTATTGCTAGATACGTGTTGATTAAATACAAGTTGTTTCTTGGTCCTTTGTAACTTCAATCCTTTGTTAGTGCTCAATAAAGAACTGTCATTTGGATTTGTTTTAGTGGATTTTGTAGGCATATTGTTTGAGGATGGCGGTTGAGTGTTTTGGATGAGTTTGGACTAGTTCGGAACGATTAAAATAGTGATTTGTCTGGTCATGTGTTTTGTTTTAACTATAGATACAACTGTTTCACTTGTGAAATATTAGTATGCTTTAACTGATTTATATGCTTGGATTTGATTTAATTATTTCATGAGTTTGTTCAAAATGCTTGAGAATCCAAACAACATGGGATTGGACGTTACTTGAAGAAAAATCAATACGACTGAGATCTATTGCTGTTTAACGTTCTTATATACGTAATTCCTTTCTCGTGTATCATGTAATGTTTTTGCAAAAACTTTAATACACAAATGTATACTCGCACATGTGAAATGCAAGCAAAATATAAGTTACTTGGTCGTGTGATAGTGATTTGACATCTTGTTTATTAATCACACATTAATGATCATCTTTAACGACAAATACTTTTATTCCGTACCTATAGTTTGATGCTATATACGTGTTGAGTAAATATAAGCTGTTTTTTGGTCCTTTGCAACTTCAATCCTTTTTAGTGCTCAATAAAGGATTCTATGGATGGAGTGGTGTCATTTGGACTTGTTTTAGTGGATTTTGTAGGCATGTGTGTTTGGGGATGCGGTGAGGTTTTGGTTTTGAGTTTGGCTAGTTTGGAACGATTAAAATTGTGATTTGTATGGTTATGTGTTTGGTTTTAACTATAGATACAACTGTTTCACTTGTGATATATTAGTGTGCTTTAACTGATTTATATGCTTGGATTTGATTTAATTCGTTCAAGAGTGTGTTCAAAATGCTTGAGAATCCAAAGAAAATGGAATTGGACGTTACTTGAAGAAAAATCAATACATGCGAGATCTATTGCTATTTAACGTTCTTATATACGTATTTCCTTTCTCGTGTATCATGTAATATTTTTGCGAATACTTTAATGCACAAATGTGTACTCGCACACTTTTGAGTGAAATACAAGCAAAATTTAAGTTACTTGGTCGTGTGATAATGATTTGACTTCTTGTTTATTGATCACACATTGAGGTTCATCTTTAACGACAAATACTTTCAATTCCGCACCTATAGTTTGATGCTAGATACGTGTTGAGTAAATACAAGTTGTTTTTTGGTTCTTTGCAACTTCAATCCTTTTTAGTGCTCAATAAAGGATTCTATGGATGGCGAGGTGTCATTTGGATTTGTTTTAGTGGATTTTGTAGGCATGTGTGTTTGGGGATGGCGGTTGAGTGTTTTGGAAGAGTTTGGACTAGTTCGAAATGATTAAAATAGTGATTTGTCCGGTCATGTGTTTGGTTTTAACTATAGATACAACTGTTTCACTTGTGATATATTAATGTTCTTTAACTGATTTATATGCTTGGATTTGATTTAATTAGTTCATGAGTTTGTTCAAAATGCTTGAGAAGCCAAACAACATGGGATTGGACGTTACTTGAAGAAAAATCAGTAAATGCGAGATCTATTGCTATTTAACGTTTTCATATACGTAATTCTTTTCTCGTGTATCATGTAATGTTTTTGCTAATACTTTAATGCACAAATGTATACTCGCACACTTTTGAGTGAAATACAAGCAAAATATAAGTTACTTGGTCGTGTGATAGTGATTTGACTTCTTGTTTATTGATCACACATTGAGGTTCATCTTTAACAACAAATACTCTTATTCCGCACCTACTGTTTGATGCTAGATACGTGTTGAGTAAATATAAGCTGTTTTTTGGTCCTTTGTAACTTCAATCCTTTGTTAGTGCTCAATAAAGAACTGTTATTTGGATTTGTTTTAGTGGATTTTGTAGGCATATTGTTTGAGGATGGCGGTTGAGTGTTTTGGATGAGTTTGGACTAGTTCGGAACGATTAAAATAGTGATTTGTCTCGTAATGTATTTTGTTTTAACAATAGATACAACTGTTTCACTGGTGAAATATTAGTGTGCTTTAACTGATTTATATGCTTGGATTTGATTTAATTAGTTCATGAGTTTGTTCAAAATGCTTGAGAATCCAAACAACATGGGATTGGACGTTACTTGAAGAAAAATCAATACGACTGAGATCTATTGCTGTTTAACGTTCTTATATACGTAATTCCTTTCTCGTGTATCATGTAATGTTTTTGCGAATACTTTAATGCACAAATGTATACTCGCACATGTGAAATGCAAGCAAAATATAAGTTACTTGGTCGTGTGATAGTGATTTGACATCTTGTTTATTAATCACACATTAATGTTCATCTTTAACGAAAAATACTTTTATTCCGTACCTATAGTTTGATGCTAGATACGTGTTGAGTAAATATAAGCTGTTTTTTGGTCCTTTGCAACTTCAATTCTTTTTAGTGCTCAACAAAGGATTCTATGGATGGAGAGGTGTCATTTGGACTTGTTTTAGTGGATTTTTTAGGCGTGTGTGTTTGGGGATGCCGGTTGAGTGTTTTGGTTGAGTTTGGGCTAGTTTGGAACGATTAAAATAGTGATTTGTATGGTTATGTGTTTGGTTTTAACTATAGATACAACTGTTTCACTTGTGATATATTAGTGTGCTTTAACTGATTTATATGCTTGGATTTGATTTAATTAGTTCATGAGTTTGTTCAAAATGCTTGAGAATCCAAACAACATGGGATTGGACGTTACTTGAAGAAAAATCAGTAAATGCGAGATCTATTGCTATTTAACGTTTTCATATACGTAATTCTTTTCTCGTGTATCATGTAATGTTTTTGCTAATACTTTAATGCACAAATGTATACTCGCACACTTTTGAGTGAAATACAAGCAAAATATAAGTTACTTGGTCGTGTGATAGTGATTTGACTTCTTGTTTATTAATCACACATTGATGTTCATCTTTAACGACAAATACTTTTATTCCACACCTATAGTTTATTGCTAGATACGTGTTGATTAAATACAAGTTGTTTCTTGGTCCTTTGTAACTTCAATCCTTTTTAGTGCTCAATAAAGGATTCTATGGATGGAGAGGTGTCATTTGGATTTGTTTTAGTGGATTTTTTAGGCATGTGTGTTTGGGGATGCCGGTTGAGTGTTTTGGTTGAGTTTTGGCTAGTTTGGAACGATTAAAATAATGATTTGCCTGGTTATGTGTTTGGTTTTAACTATAGACACAACTGTTTCACTTGTGATATATTAGTGTGCTTTAACTGATTAATATGCTTGGATTTGATTTAATTAGTTCAAGAGTGTGTTCAAAATGATTGAGAATCCAAACAAAATGGAATTGGACGTTACTTGAAGAAAAATCAATACATGCGAGATCTATTGCTACTTAACTTTCTTATATACGTAATTCCTTTCTCGTGTATCATGTAAAGGTTTTGTGAAAACATTAATGTACAAATGTGTACTCGCATACTTTTGAGTGAAATACAAGCAAAATATAAGTTACTTGGTCGTGTGATAGTGATTTGACTTCTTGTTTATTGATCACACATTGAGGTTCATCTTTAACAACAAATACTCTTATTCCGCACCTATAGTTTGATGCTAGATACGTGTTGAGTAAATAGAAGTTGCTTTCTTGTCCTTTGCAATTTAAATTCTTTCTAGTGCTCAATAAATGATTCTATGGATGGAGAGGTGTCATTTGGATTTGTTTTAGTGGATTTTTTAGGCATGTGTGTTTGGGGATGCCGGTTGAGTGTTTTGGTTGAGTTTGGGCTAGTTTGGAACGATTAAAATAATGATTTGTCTGGTTATGTATTTGGTTTTAACTATAGATACAACTTTTTCACTTGTGATATATTATTGTGCTTTAACTGATTTAAATGCTTGCGTTTGATTTAATTAGTTCAAGAGTGTGTTCAAAATGCTTGAGAATCCAAACAACATGTGATTGGACGTTACTTTAAGAAAAATCAATACATGCGAGATCTATTGCTATTTAACGTTCTTATATACGTAATTCCTTTCTCGTGTATCATGTAAAGGTTTTGTGAATACTTTAATGCACAAATGTGTACTCGCACACTTTTGAGTGAAATACAAGCGAAATATAAGTTACATGGTCGTGTGAAAGTGATTTGACTTCTTGTTTATTAATCACACATTGATGTTCATCTTTAACGACAAATACTTTCAATTCCGCACCTATAGTTTGATGCTAGATACGTGTTGAGTAAATACAAGTTGTTTTTTGGTTCTTTGCAACTTCAATCCTTTTTAGTGCTCAATAAAAGATTCTACGAAGGGAGAGGTGTCATTTGGATTTGTTTTTGTGGATTGTGTAGGCATGTGTGTTTGGAAATGCCGGTTGAGTGTTTTGGAAGAGTTTGGACTAGTTCGGAACGATTAAAATAGTGATTTGTCTGGTCATGTGTTTGGTTTTAACTATAGATATAACTGTTTCACTTGTGATATATTAGTGTGCTTTAACTGATTTATATGCTTGGATTTTATTTAATTAGTTCATGAGTTTATTCAAAATGCTTGAAAATCCAAACAACATGGGATTGGACGTTACTTGAAGAAAAATCAATATATGCGAGATCTATTGCTATTTAACGTTTATATACGTAATTCTTTTCGTGTATCATGTAATGTTTTTGCTATACTTTAATGCACAAATGTATACTCGCACACTTTTGAGTGAAATAGAAGCAAAATATAAGTTACTTGGTCGTGTGATAGTGATTTGACTTCTTGTTTATTGATCACACATTGAGGTCATCTTTAACAACAAATACTTTATTCCGCACCTATAGTTTGATGCTAGATACGTGTTGAGTAAATAGAAGTTGCTTTCTTGTCCTTTGCAATTTCAATCCTTTCTAGTGCTCAATAAATGATTCTATGGATGGAGAGGTGTCATTTGGATTTGTTTTAGTGGATTTTTTAGGCATGTGTGTTTGGGGATGCCGGTTGAGTGTTTTGGTTGAGTTTGGGCTAGTTTGGAACGATTAAAATAATGATTTATCTGGTTATGTGTTTGGTTTTAACTATAGATACAACTTTTTCACTTGTGATATATTATTGTGCTTTAACTGATTTAAATGCTTGCGTTTGATTTAATTAGTTCAAGAGTGTGTTCAAAATGCTTGAGAATCCAAACAACATGTGATTGGACGTTACTTTAAGAAAAATCAATACATGCGAAATCTATTGCTATTTAACGTTCTTATATACGTAATTCCTTTCACGTGTATCATGTAAAGTTTTTGCGAATACTTTAATGCACAAATGTGTACTCCCACACTTTTGAGTGAAATACAAGCAAAATATAAGTTATTTGGTCGTGTGATAGTGATTTGACTTCTTGTTTATTAATCACACATTGATGATCATCTTTAACGACAAATACTTTCAATTCCGCACCTATAGTTTGATGCTAGATACTTGTTGAGTAAATACAAGTTGTTTTTTGGTTCTTTGCAACTTCAATCCTTTTTAGTGCTCAATAAAGGATTCTATGGATGTAGAGGTGTCATTTGGATTTGTTTAAGTGGATTTTGAAGGCATTTGTGTTTGGGGATGCCGGTTGAGTGTTTTGGTTGAGTTTGGGCTAGTTTGGAATGATTAAAATAGTGATTTGTCTGGTCATGTGTTTGGTTTTAAATATAGATACAATTGTTTCACTTGTGATATAATATTGTGCTTTAACTGATTTATATGCTTGGATTTGATTTAATTAGTTCAAGAGTGTGTTCAAAATGCTTGAGAATCCAAGCAAAATGTGATTGAACGTTACTTGAAGAAAAATCAATACATGTGAGATCTATTGCTATTTAACGTTCTTATACACGTAATTCCTTTCTCGTGTATCATTTAATGTTTTTACGAATACTTTAATGCACAAATGTTTACTTGCACACTTTTGAGTGAAATAAAAGCAAAATTTAAGTCACTTGGTAGTGTGATAGTGATTTGACTTCTTGTTTTTTGATTACACATTAAGGTTCATCTTTAACAACAAATACTTTTATTCCGCACCTATAGTTGATGCTAACACGTGTTGAGTAAATACAAGTTATTTTTTGGTCCTTTGCAACTGCAATCCTTTTTAGTACTCAATAAAGGATTCTATGGATGGAGAGGTGTCATTTGGATTTGTTTTAGTGGATTTTTTAGGCATGTGTGTTTGGGGATGCTCGTTGAGTGTTTTGGTTGAGTTTGGGCTAGTTTGGAATGATTAAAATAGTGATTTGTCTGGTCATGTGTTTGGTTTTAAATATAGATACAATTGTTTCACTTGTGATATAATATTGTGCTTTAACTGATTTATATGCTTGGATTTGATTTAATTAGTTCAAGAGTGTGTTCAAAATGCTTGAGAATCCAAGCAAAATGTGATTGAACGTTACTTGAAGAAAAATCAATACATGTGAGATCTATTGCTATTTAACGTTCTTATATACGTAATTCCTTTCTCGTGTATCATTTAATGTTTTTGCGAATACTTTAATGCACAAATGTTTACTTGCACACTTTTGAGTGAAATAAAAGCAAAATTTAAGTCACTTGGTAGTGTGATAGTGATTTGACTTCTTGTTTTTTGATTACACATTAAGGTTCATCTTTAACAACAAATACTTTTATTCCGCACCTATAGTTGATGCTAACACGTGTTGAGTAAATACAAGTTATTTTTTGGTCCTTTGCAACTTCAATCCTTTTTAGTACTCAATAAAGGATTCTATGGATGGAGAGGTGTCATTTGGATTTGTTTTAGTGGATTTTTTAGGCATGTGTGTTTGGGGATGCTCGTTGAGTGTTTTGGTTGAGTTTGGGCTAGTTTGGAATGATTAAAATAGTGATTTGTCAGGTCACGTGTTTGGTTTTAACTATAGATACAACTGTTTCACTTGTGATATAATAGTGTGCTTTAACTGATTTATATGCTTGGATTTGATTTAATTAGTTCAAGAGTGTGTTCAAAATGCTTGAGAATCTAAACAACAGGGGATGGGACGTTACTTGAAGAAAAATCAATACATGCGAAATCTATTGTTATTTAACGTTCTTATATACGTAATTCCTTTCACGTTTATCATGTAAAGTTTTTGCGAATACTTTAATGCACAAATGTGTACTCCCACACTTTTTAGTGAAATACAAGCAAAATATAAGTTATTTAGTCGTGTGATAGTGATTTGATTTCTTGTTTATTAATCACACATTAAGGTTCATCTTTAACGTCAAATACTTTTATTCCGCACCTATAGTTTGATGCTAGATACGTGTTGAGTAAATAAAAGTTGTTTTTTGGTACTTTGCAACTGCAATCATTTTGAGTGCTCAGTAAAGAATTCTATGGATAGAGAGGTGTCATTTGGATTTGCTTTAGTGGATTTTGTAGGCATGTGTGTTTGGGGATGCCGGTTGAGTGTTTTGGTTGAGTTTGGGTTAGTTTGGAAGATTAAAATAGTTATTTGTCCGGTCATGTGTTTGGTTTTAACTATAGATACAACTGTTTCACTTGTGATATATTAGTGTGCATTAACTGATTTATATACTTGGATTTGATTTAATTCGTTCAAAAGTGTGTTCAAAATGTTTGAGAATCCAAACAAAATGGAATTGGACGTTACTTGAAGAAAAATCAAGACACGCGAGATCTATTGCTATTTAACGTTATTATATACGTAATTCCTTTCTCGTGTATCATGTAATGTTTTTGCGAATACTTTAATGTACAAATGTGTACTCGCACACTTTTGAGTGAAATACAAGCAAAATTTAAGTTATTTGGTCGTGTGATAGTGATTTCACATCCTGTTTATTAATCACACATTGATGTTTATCTTTATCGACAAATACATTCATTACGCACCTATAGTTTGATTGTAGATACGTGTTGAGTAAATACAAGTTGTTTCTTGGCCCTTTGCAACTTCAATCCTTTTTTGTGCTAAATAAAGGATTCTATGGATGGAGAGGTGTCATTTGGATTTGATTTAGTGGATTTTGAAGGCGTGTGTGTTTGGGGATGCTGGTTGAGTGTTCTGGTTGAGTTTGGGCTAGTTTGGAACGATTAAAATAGTGATTTGTCTAGTCATGTATTTGGTTTAACTATAGATACAACTGTTTCACTTGTGATATATTAGTGTGCTTTAACTGATTTATATGCTTGGATTTAATTTAATTCGTTCAAGAGTGTGTTCAAAATGCTTGAGAATCCAAACAAAATGGAATTGGACGGTACTTGAAGAAAAATCAATACACGTGAGATCTGTTGCTATTTAACGTTCTTATAAACGTAATTTCTTTCTCGTGTATCATGTAATGTTTTTGCGAATACTTTAATTCACAAATGTGTACTCGCACACTTTTGATTTAAATACAAGCAAAATTTAAGTTATTTGGTCATGTGATAGTGATTTGACTTCTTGTTTAATGATCACACATTGAGGTTCATCTTTAACAACAAATACTTTTATACAACACCTATCGTTTGATGCTAGATACGTGTTGAGTAAATACAAGTTGTTTTTTGGTCCTTTGCAACTTCAATCCTCTCTAGTGCTCAATAAAGGATTCTATGGATGGAGAGGTGTCATTTGGATTTGTTTTAGTGGATTTTTTAGGCATGTGTGTTTGGAGATGCCGGTTGAGTGTTTTGGTTGAGTTTGCGCTTGTTTGGAACGATTAAAATGGTGATTTGTCAGGTCATGTGTTTGGTTTTAAATATAGATACAACTGTTTCACTTGTGATATATTATTATGCTTTAATTTATTTATATGCTTGGATTTGATTTAATTAGTTCAAGAGTGTGTTCAAAATGCTTGAGAATCCAAACAACATGTGATTGGACGTTACTTGAAGAAAAATCAATACATGCGAGATCATTGCTATTTAACGTTCTTATATACGTAATTCCTTTCTTGTGTATCATGTAATGTTTTTGCGAATACTTTAATGCACAAATGTTTACTTGCACTCTTTTGAATGAAATAAAAGCAAAATTTAAGTTACTTGGTAGTGTGATAGTGATTTGACTTCTTGTTTATTGATCACACATTAAGGTTCATCTTTAACAACAAATACTTTTATTCCACACCTATAGTTGATGCTAGACACGTGTTGAGTAAATACAAGTTGTTTTTTGGTCCTTTGCAACTTCAATCCTTTTTAGTGCTCAATAAAGGATTCTATGGATGGAGAGGTGTCATTTGGATTTGTTTTAGTGCATTTTTGAGGCATGTGTGTTTGGGGATGCTCGTTGAGTGTTTTGGTTGAGTTTGGGCTAGTTTGGAATGATTAAAATAGTGATTTGTCTTGTCACGTGTTTGGTTTTAACTATAGATACAACTGTTTCACTTGTGATATATTAGTGTGCTTTAACTGATTTATATGCTTGGATTTGATTTAATTAGTTCAAGAGTGTGTTCAAAATGATTGAGAATCTATACAAAATGGAATTTGACGTTACTTGATGAAAAATCAAGACACGCGAGATCTGTTGCTATTTAACGATATTATATACGTAATTCCTTTCTCGTGTATCATGTAATGTTTTTGCGAATACTTTAATGCACAAATATGTACTCGCACACTTTTGAGTGAAATACAAGCAAAATTTAAGTTATTTGGTCGTGTGATAGTGATTTGACTTCTTGTTTATTGATCACACATTGAGGTTCATCTTTAACAACAAATACTTTTATTCCGCACCTATCGTTTGATGCTAGATACGTGTTGAGTAAATACAAGTTGTTTTTTGGTCCTTTGCAACTTCAATCCTCTCTAGTTCTCAATAAAGGATTCTATGGATGGAGAGGTGTCATTTGGATTTGTTTTAGTGGATTTTTTAGGGATGTGTGTTTGGGGATGTCGTTTGAGTGTTTTGGTTGAGTTTGGGCTAGTTTGGAACGATTAAAATAGTGATTTGTCTGGTCATGTGTTTGGTTTTAAATATATATACAACTGTTTCACTTGTGATATATTATTGTGCTTTAACTGATTTATATGCTTGGATTTGATTTAATTAGTTCAAGAGTGTGTTCAAAATGCTTGAGAATCCAAACAACACGGGATTGGACGTTACTTGAAGAAAACTCAATACATGCGAGATCTATTGCTATTTAATGTTCTTATATACGTAATTCTTTTCTCGTATATCATGTAATGTTTTTGCGAATACTTTAATGCACAAATGTATACTCGCACACTTTTGAGTGAAATACAGGTCGTGTGATAGTGATTTCACTTCCTGTTTATTAATCACACATTGATGTTTATCTTTAACGACAAATACTTTTATTCCGCACCTATAGTTTGATTCTAGATACGTGTTAAGTAAATACAAGTTGTTTCTTGGCCCTTTGCAACTTCAATCCTTTTTAGTGCTCAATAAAGGATTCTATGGATGGAGAGGTGTCATTTGGATTTGATTTAGTGGATTTTGTAGTCGTGTGTGTTTGGGGTTGCCGGTTGAGTGTTTTGGTTGAGTTTGGGCTAGTTTGGAACGATTAAAATAGTGATTTGTCTAATCATGTGTTTGGTTTTAAATATAGATACAACTGTTTCACTTGTGATATATTAGTGCGCTTTAACTGATTTATATGCTTGGATTTGATTTAATTCGTTCAAGAGTGTGTTCAAAAGGCTTGAGAATCCAAACAAAATGGAATTGCACGCTACTTGAAGAAAAATCAATACACGCGAGATCTGTTGCTATTTAACGTTCTTATAAACGTAATTTCTTTCTCGTGTATCATGTAATGTTTGTGCGAATACTTTAATTCACAAATGTGTACTCGCACACTTTTGAGTGAAATACAAGCAAAATTTAAGTTATTTGGTCGTGTGATAGTGATTTGACTTCTTGTTTATTGATCACACATTGAGGTTTATCTTTAACAACAAAAACTTTTATTCCGCACCTATCGTTTGATGCTATATATGTGTTGAGTAAATACAAGTTGTTTTTTGGTCCTTTGCAACTTTAATTCTCTCTAGTGCTCAATAAAGGATTCTATGGATGGAGAGCTGTCATTTGGATTTGTTTTGGTGGATTTTTTAGGCATGTGTGTTTGGAGATGCCGGTTGAGTGTTTTGGTTGAGTTTGCGCTTGTTTGGAACGATTAAAATAGTGATTTGTCAGGTCATGTGTTTGGTTTTAAATATAGATACAACTGTTTCACTTGTGATATATTATTATGCTTTAACTAATTTATATGCTTGGATTTGATTTAAATAGTTCAAGAGTATGTTCAAAATGCTTGAGAATCCAAACAACACGGGATTGGACGTTACTTGAAGAAAAATCAATACAAGCGAGATCTTTTGCTATTTAACGTTCTTATATACGTAATTCCTTTCTCGTGTATCATGTAATGTTTTTGCGAATACTTTAAGGCACAAATGTATACTTGCACACTTTTGAGTGAAATACAGGTCGTGTGATAGTGATTTGACTTTCAGTTTATTAATCACACATTGATGTTCATCTTTAACGACAAATACTTTTACTAAGCACCTATAGTTTGATTCTAGATACGTGTTGAGTAAATACAAGTTGTTTCTTGGCCCTTTGCAACTTCAATCCTTTTTAGTGCTCAATAAAGGATTCTATGGATGGAGAGGTGTCATTTGGATTTGATTTAGTGGATTTTGTAGGCATGTGTGTTTGGGGATGCCGGTGGAGTGTTTTGGTTGAGTTTCGGCTAGTTTGGAACGATTAAAATAGTGATTTGTCTAGTCATGTGTTTGGTTTTAACTATAGATACAACAGTTTTACTTGTGATATATTAGTGTGCTTTAACTGATTTATATACTTGGATTTGATTTAATTCATTCAAGAGTGTGTTCAAAATGCTTGAGAATCCAAACAAAATGGAATTGGTCGTTACTTGAAGAAAAATCAAGACACACGAGATCTATTGCTATTTAACATTCTTATATACGTAATTCCTTTCTCATGTATCATGTATTGTTTTTGCGAATACTTTAATGCATAAATGTGTACTCGCACACTTTTGAGTGAAATACAAGAAAAATTTAAGTTATTTGGTCGTGTGATAGTGATTTGACTTCTTCTTTATTGATCACACATTGAGGTTCATCTTTAACAACAAATACTTTTATTCCGCACCTATCGTTTGGTGGTAGATACACGTTGAGTAAATACAAGTTGTTTTTTGGTCCTTTGCAACTTCAATCCTCTCTAGTTCTCAATAAAGGATTCTATAGATACGTGTTGAGTAAATACAAGTTGTTTTTTGGTCCTTTGCAACTTCAATCCTCTCTAGTTCTCAATAAAGGATTCTATGGATGGAGAGGTGTCATTTGGATTTGTTTGAGTGGATTTTTTAGGCATGTGTGTTTGGGGATGTCGGTTGAGTGTTTTGGTTGAGTTTGGGCTAGTTTGGATTGATTAAAATAGTGATTTGTCTGGTCATGTGTTTGGTTTTAAATACGGATACAACTGTTTCACTTGTGATATATTATTGTGCTTTAACTGATTTATATGCTTGGATTTGATTTAACTAGTTCAAGAGTGTGTTCGAAATGCTTGAGAATCCAAACAACATGTGATTGGACGTTACTTGAAGAAAAATCAATACATGCGAGATCTATTGCTATTTAACGTTCTTATATACGTAATTCCTTTCTCGTGTATCATGTAATGTTTTTGCGAATACTTTAATGCACAAATGTTTACTTGCACACTTTTGAGTGAAATAAAAGCAAAATTTAAGTTACTTGGTAGTGTGATAGTGATTTGACTTCTTGTTTATTGATCACACATTAAGGTTCATCTTTAACAACAAATACTTTTATTCCGCACCTATAGTTGATGCTAGACACGTATTGAGTAAATACAAGTTGTTTTTTGGCCCTTTGCAACTTCAATCCTTTTTAGTGCTCAATAAAGGATTCTATGGATGGAGAGGTGTCATTTGGATTTGATTTAGTGGATTTTGTAGGCATATGTGTTTGGGGATGCCGGTGGAGTGTTTTGGTTGAGTTTGGGCTAGTTTGGAACGATTAAAATAGTGATTTGTCTAGTCATGTGTTTGGTTTTAACTATAGATACAACAGTTTTACTTGTGATATATTAGTGTGCTTTAACTGATTTATATACTTGGATTTGATTTAATTCGTTCAAGAGTGTGTTCAAAATGCTTGAGAATCCAAACAAAATGGAATTGGTCGTTACTTGAAGAAAAATCAAGACACACGAGATCTATTGCTATTTACCATTCTTATATACGTAATTCCTTTCTCATTTATCATGTAATGTTTTTGCGAATACTTTAATGCACAAATGTGTACTCGCACACTTTTGAGTGAAATACAAGAAAAATTTAAGTTATTTGGTCGTGTGATAGTGATTTGACTTCTTCTTTATTGATCACACATTGAGTTTCATCTTTAACAACAAATACTTTTATTCCGCACCTATCGTTTGGTGGTAGATACGTGTTGAGTAAATACAAGTTGTTTTTTGGTCCTTTGCAACTTCAATCCTCTCTAGTTCTCAATAAAGGATTCTATAGATACGTGTGATAGTGATTTGACTTCTTCTTTTTTGATCACACATTGAGGTTCATCTTTAACGACAAATACTTTTACTCCGCACCTATTGTTTAATGCTAGATACGTGTTGTGTAAATACAAGTTGTTTATCGGTCCCTTGTAACTTCAATCCTTTGTTAGTGCACAATAAAAAGGTGTCATTTGGATTTGTTTTAGTGGATTTTATAGGCATGTGTGTTTGAGGATGCCGGTTGAGTGTTTTGGATGAGTTTGGGATAGTTTGGAATGATTAAAATAGTAATTTGTCTGGTCATGTGTTTGGTTTTAACTATAGACACAACTATTTTACTTGTGATATATTAGTGTGCTTTAACTGATTTATATGCTTGGATTTGATTTAATTAGTTCATGAGTTTGTTCAAAATTCTTGAGAATCCAATCAACATGGGATTGGACGTTACTTAAAGAAAATCAATACATGTGAGATCTATTGATATTTAACTTTCTTATATACGTAATTCCTTTCTCGTGTATAATGTAATGTTTTTGCGAATACTTTAATGCACAAATGTATACTCACACACTTTTGAGTGAAATACAAGCAAAATATAAATTCCTTGGTCGTGTGATAGTGATTTGACTTCTTGTTTATTAATCACACATTGATGTTCATCTTTAACTTCAAATACTTTTATTCCGCACCTATAGTTTAATGCTAGATACGTGTTGAGTAAATACAAGTTGTTTCTTGGTCCTTTGTAACTTCAATCCTTTTTAGTGCTCAATAAAGGACCCTATGGATGGAGAGGTGTCATTTGGAGTTGTTTTAGTGGATTTTGTAGGCATGTGTGTTTGGGGATGCCGGTTGAGTGTTTTGGTTGAGTTTGGGCTAGTTTGGAACGATTAAAATTGTGATTTGTCTAGTCATGTGTTTGGTTTTAACTATAGATACAACTGTTTCACTTGTGATTTATTAGTGTGCTTTAACTGATTTATATGCTTGGATTTGATTTAGTTAGTTCATGAGTTTGTTCAAAATGCTTGAGAATCTAAACAACATGGGATTGGACGTTACTTGAAGAAAAATCAATACATGCGAGATCTATTTGTCACACCCTCAAAATCCACGTGCGGAGTTTTACCGCGAGGCGTGTGAACAAACCAGGATCACAGTCACTAGTTACTCAGAACGACACTATATGCCACATTTAAAAATAAACCAATCAAAGCTCAAGTTTTAAAACCGTGCGGAAGCGTTTTGTAAATAAGACAAACCCAAAGTATGTAAATGTAAAATTTGGTAAAACACGCGCCAACCCATTATTCAAATCTCATAAATAAAATTCAAATGTCATGACTTAAGATGAAGTCTTAGAATGCATGCTGGACCCGTGTTGTGCTCCTAATGGCAAACTGAATTAACGACCTGAGAATAGCATACTAAAAATGTCAACACAATGGTTGGTGAGTTCAAGAGTTTGCATTTAACATAAACAACAATAATTTGCATAACATAAGAAGTGCATTGAAATAGATAGCTAGTCTATATTCATAAGTAATAACAATAGTGATTTCACGATCGAAGCTGACTGTGTTGCGTTTGTTGCCTCCCGTCACGACTTACCAGATCGTAACGATGTTTGTGTTTGGGACAATATTGCACCCGTTTGACCTCGATTCGCACAGGTGGGGCTTGTCAAACCCAGTAGTACTACCCAAGATTTCCCCGCTAGTTACCATTATTAACGATCCGAAAGTGTGAGGACTTTCACGGTATTATACACCATGTTAAAACATACACAACTTATAATAATAATATAGCGTTTGTGAACAAGTATGCTACCTCCCCCAAAAGAGAGTGTTTAAAAGTGGGGCATGAACTCACCTGATGTGCAAGGATAATGACAAGAGAGAACTGATGATGGATGAAAAGACAACCTTTCAAAGGTTACCTAGAACACGCAAGTACATAAGTACGTGTGCACAGAAAACTTAACAACCCTAAGTGCTCAATAAACACATTGACCCAAGGCTTTGGAAAACAAGACTCATCTAACCTAGTTGACCCGTTTGACCCGTTGGTGACTTGTTAATTAATTCTTGTTTTATCAAGTTTAACATCACATAACACATTATTACCATGTAAGCTTTTCACATAGATCAAATCATCAAACTTAGATTCTATCAGCATCATCATACCAACATAGATCATCATATAGCATATTTCATCATACAACACTTGCAAATCTAAACCCAACATCATGCTCAACACAAACATAATTATATCACAAGTAGCAATTTATACATCGAATCCAATCATGCACTACATGCCATGTGAAGCCACTCACGACTTCACATCCTAAACCCTGCCAATCCTACTAAGTAGGGGCCTCAGATTCGCACGCGTGTATGACGATCATTACCACATTAACCAACACAATTCACACCAATTAACATACATCATAATGATCTCTTACAATCCCAAACATGATTTATAATTCTCTACCCTTAACCAACATCACACCATATCCTATGGATCCTAGATTTCTCAAGCAATTTATCCAACATTCACATGATCCAATTTACACATTCCAACACCTTAGAAATCATCAATAAACATTCTAGCATGATCCTAGTATTATAAACATGCCCAATTCATAAAATCCAATGTTCCACATCAATAAAGTTTCCCTTTTGGGAAAGTAACATCCAAAATCCATCTAACACCCAATTCATCAAATATATACTTAATCAAGTTCATAACAATTATATAACACATACTAATCATCAATCCATGAATTCCCATGAAGAAAAGTTTCCTCTTTAGGCAATGTATGAACAATGTGATCAAACCATGGAATTCTTGCATAACCAACATAACCCAACATTCATACAACCTATCTAACAACATATTATCATCAATCAATCATCAATTTCAACTTTTCTTTATCAATTTCGAATTAGGGTTCATCAAGAATCAAAAACCATGAAAAACTTGATAAAACTCACCTTTAAACGTGTAGGGATGATGATTAACACTTGCTAACACTTGGAACTACTCAAAATCGAATTGTTCTTGCTTGTTCTTGATCAAAATCGCAAAGAATGGGTGTTGGGAGGGGGGTTACGGCCACAAGATGGGGAGTGGGGGCTAGGGTTGGGTTTTGGTGGTTTAAATATGGTAATAATTTGACAAAAATCCCCTTTTTGTTTTATAAATTGTAAAACCAATGTTTTTAATCTTTTAAATACTTTTTCATCTTATGATACATGAAGTTTATTCTGTAACACCCGGCCTCTCGTACCACCAATATTGTCCGCTTTGCCCACGAGTAGCTCACGGATTTGCTTTTGGTTGCCCGGGTGAAAACTTCCCAGGGAGGTCACCCATCCTTAGATTACTCCCACCTGAGCACGCTTAACTGTGGAGTTCTCCTCTCATCCACAGCCAATACGCCCAAAACGCGTTGGTGATATTAAAGGCCGGACATTCCTTATGAACCAGGAATCTCTCCTGTCCACGACCGATGTGGGATATATGCAGGGTGTCACAATCACTCCCCCTTTGGACTCATCGTCCTCGATGAGCCCGAGAACACCCTCACCATCCCCGGTGAGGTTTGTCCCACCATCGCGACGGGCACAGGAGTGGCTCTGATACCATTCTGTAACACCCGGCATCTCGTACCACCAATATTGTCCGCTTTGCCCACGAGTAGTTCACGGATTTGCTTTTGGTTGCCCGGGTGAAAACTTCCCAGGGAGGTCACCCATCCTTGGATTACTCCCACCTGAGCACGCTTAACTGTGGAGTTCTCCTCTCATCCAAAGCCAATACGCCCAAAACGCGTTGGTGATATTAAAGGCCGGACATTCCTTATGAACCAGGAATATCTCCTGTCCACGACCGATGTGGGATATATGCAGGGTGTCACACTATTTCTATTTAATGTTTTTATATACGTAATTCCTATCTCGTGTATCATGTAATGTTTTTGCCAATACTTTATCACACAAATGTATACTCGCACACTTTTGAGTGAAATGCAAGCAAAATATAAGTTACTTGGTCGTGTGATAGTGATTTGACTTCTTGTTTATTAATCACACAATGATGTTCATCTTTAACTACAAATACTTTTATTCAATACCCATAGTTTGATGCTAGATACGTGTTGAGTAAATACAAGTTGTTTTTTGGTCCTTTGCAACTTCAATCCTTTTTAGTGCTCAATAAAGGATTCTATGGATGGAGATGTGTCATTTGGATTTGTTTTAGTGGATTTTGTAGGCATGTGTGTTTGGGGATGCCAGTTGAGTGTTTTGATTGAGTTTGGGCTAGTTTGGAATGATTAAAATTGTGATATTTCTGGTCATGTGTTTGGTTTTAACTATAGATACAACATTTTCACTTGTGATATATTAGTGTGCTTTAACTTATTTATATGGTTGGATTTGATTTAATTAGTTCAAGAGTGTGTTCAAAATGCTTGATAATCCATACAAAAAGGAGTTGGACGTTACTTGAAGAAAATTCAATACATGAGAGATCTATTGCTATTTAACGTTCTTATATACGTAATTCCTTTCTCGTGTATCATGTAATGTTTTTGCTAATATTTTAATGCACAAATGTGTACCCGCACACTTTTGAGTGAAATACAAGCAATATTTAAGTTACTTGGTCGTGTGATAGTGATTTGACTTCTTTTTTATTGATCACACATTGAGGTTCATCTTTAACGACAAATACTTTTTTCTCCGCACCTATTGTTTAATGCTAGATACGTGTTCAGTAAATACAAGTTGTTTATTGGTCCCTTGTAACTTCAATCCTTTGTTAGTGCACAATAAAAAGGTGTCATTTGGATTTGTTTTAGTGGATTTTATAGGCATGTGTGTTTGAGGATGCCGGTTGAGTGTTTTGGATGAGTTTGAGGTAGTTTGGAATGATTAAAATAGTGATTTGTCTGGTCATGTGTTTGGTTTTAACTATAGACACAACTATTTTACTTGTGGTATATTAGTGTGCTTTAACTGATTTATATGGTTGTATTTGATTTAATTAGTTCATGAGTTTGTTCAAAATTCTTGAGAATCCAAACAACATGGGATTGGACGTTACTTGAAGAAAATCAATATAGGCGAGATCTATTGCTATTTAACTTTCTTATATACGTAATTCCTTTCTCGTGTATCATGTAATGTTTTTGCCAATACTTTAATGCACAAATGTATACTCGCACTCTTTTGAGTGAAATACAAGCAAAATATAAGTTACTTGGTCGTGTGATAGTGATTTGACTTATTGTTTATTAATCACACATTGATGTTCATCTTTAACTACAAATACTTTTATTCCGCACCTATAGTTTAATGCTAGATACGTGTTGAGTAAATACAAGTTGTTTCTTGGTCTTTTGAAACTTTAATCCTTTGTTAGTGCTTAATAAAAAGGTGTCATTTGGATTTGTTCTAGTGGATTTTGTAGTCATGTGTGTTTGAGGATGCCGGTTGAGAGTTTTAGATGAGTTTGGGCAAGTTTGGAATGATTAAAATAGTGATTTGTCTAGTCATGTGTTTTGTTTTAACTATAGATACAACTGTTTCACTTGTGATATATTAGTGTGCTTTAACTGATTTATATGTTTGGATTTGATTTAATTAGTTCATGAGTTTGTTCAAAATGCTTGAGAATCCAAACAACATGGGATTGGACGTTACTTGAAGAAAATCAATACACGCGAGATCTATTGCTATTTAACGTTCTTATATACGTAATTCATTTCTCGTGTATCAAGTAATGTTTTTGCGAATACTTTAATGCACAAATATATACTCGCACACTTTTGAGAGAAATAGAAGCAAAATATATGTTACTTGGTCGTGTGATAGTGATTTGACTTCTTGTTTATTAATCACACGTTGATGTTCATCTTTAACTACAAATACTTTTATTCCACAACCATAGTTTGATGCTAGATACGTGTTGAGTAAATACAAGTTGTTTTTTGGTCCTTTGCAACTTCAATCCTTTTTAGTGCTCAATAAAGGATTCTATGGATGGAGAGGTGTCATTTGGATTTGTTTTAGTGGATTTTGTAGGCATGTGAGTTTGGGGATGCCGGTTGAGTGTTTTGGTTGAGTTTGGGCTAGTTTGGAATGATTAAAATTATGATTTGTCTGGTCATGTGTTTGGTTTTAACTATAGATACAACTGTTTCACTTGTGATATATTAGTGTGCTTTAACTGATTTATATGCTTGGATTTGATTTAATTAGTTCATGAGTTTGTTCAAAATGCTTGAGAATCTAAACAACATGGGATTGGACGTTACTTGAACAAAAATCAATACATGCGAGATCTATTGCTATTTAATGTTCTTATATACGTAATTCCTTTCTCGTGTATCATGTAATGTTTTTGCCAATACTTTAATGCACAAATGTATACTCGCACACTTTTAAGTGAAATGCAAGCAAAATATAAGTTACTTGGTCGTGTGATAGTGATTTGACTTCTTGTTTATTAATCACACAATGATGTTCATCTTAAACTACAAATACTTTTATTCCTTACCCATAGTTTGATGCTAGATACGTGTTGAGTAAATACAAGTTGTTTTTTGGTCCTTTGAAACTTCAATCCTTTTTAGTGCTCAATAAAGGATTCTATGGATGGAGATGTGTCATTTGGATTTGTTTTAGTGGATTGTGTAGGCATGTGTGTTTTGGGATGCCGGTTGAGTGTTTTGGTTGAGTTTGGGCTAGTTTGGAACGATTAAAATTGTGATTTGTCTGGTCATGTGTTTGGTTTTAACTATAGATACAATTGTTTCACTTGTTATATATTAGTGTGCTTTAACTGATTTATATGGTTGGATTTGATTTAATTAATTCAAGAGTGTGTTCAAAATGCTTGAGAATCCATACAAAATGGAATTGGACGTTACTTGAAGAAAATTCAATACATGATTGATCTATTGCTATTTAACGTTCTTATATACGTAATTCCTTTCTCGTGTATCATGTAATGTTTTTGCGAATACTTTAATGCACAAATGTATACTCCCACACTTTTGAGTGAAATACAAGCAAAATATAAGTTACTTGGTCGTGTGATAGTGATTTGACTTCCTGTTTATTAATCACACATTGATGTTCATCTTTAACAACAAACACTTTTATTCCGCACCTATAGTTTAATGCTAGATACGTGTTGAGTAAATACAAGTTGTTTTTTGGTCCTTTGTAACTTTAATCCTTTGTTAGTGCTCAATAAAAAGGTGTCATTTGGATTTGTTTTAGTGTATTTTGTAGTCATGTGTGTTTGAGGATGCTGGTTGAGTGTTTTGGATGAGTTTGGGCTAGTTTGGAATGATTAAAATAGTGATTTGTCTGGTCATGTGTTTTGTTTTAACTATAGATACAACTGGTTCACTTGTGATATATTAGTATAATTTAACTGATTTATACGCTTGGATTTGACTTAATTAGTTCATGAGTTTGTTCAAAATGCTTGAGAATCCAAACAACATGGGATTGGACGTTACTTGAAGAAAATCAATACACGCGAGATCTATTGCTATTTAACGTTCTTATATACGTAATTCATTTCTCGTGTATCATGTAATGTTTTTGCGAATACTTTAATGCACAAATATATACTCGCACACTTTTGAGAGAAATAGAAGCAAAATATCTGTTACTTGGTCGTGTGATAGTGATTTGACTTCTTGTTTATTAATCACACGTTGATGTTCATCTTTAACTACAAATACTTTTATTCCTTACCCATAGTTTGATGCTAGATACGTGTTGAGTAAATACAAGTTGTTTTTTGGTCCTTTGCAACTTCAATCCTTTTTAGTGCTCAATAAAGGATTCTATGGATGGAGAGGTGTCATTTGGATTTGTTTTAGTGGATTTTGTAGGCATGTGAGTTTGGGGATGCCGGTTGAGTGTTTTGGTTGAGTTTGGGCTAGTTTGGAACGATTAAAATTGTTATTTGTCTGGTCATGTGTTTGGTTTTAACTATAGACACAACTGTTTCACTTGTGATATATTAGTGTGCTTTAACTGATTTATATGCTTGGATTTGATTTAATTAGTTCATGAGTTTGTTCAAAATGCTTGAGAATCTAAACAACATGGGATTGGACGTTACTTGAAGTAAAATCAATACATGCGAGATCTATTGGTATTTAATATTCTTATATACGTAATTTCTTTCTCGTGTATCATGTAATGTTTTTGCCAATACTTTAATGCACAAATGTATACTCGCACACTTTTAAGTGAAATGCAAGCAAAATATAAGTTACTTGGTCGTGTGATAGTGATTTGACTTCTTGTTTATTAATCACACAATGATGTTCATCTTAAACTAAGAATACTTTTATTCCTTACCCATAGTTTGATGCTAGATACGTGTTGAGTAAATACAAGTTGTTTTTTGGTCCTTTGAAACTTCAATCCTTTTTAGTGCTCAATAAAGGATTCTATGGATGGAGATGTGTCATTTGGATTTGTTTTAGTGGATTTTGTAGGCATGTGTGTTTTGGGATGCCGGTTGAGTGTTTTGGTTGAGTTTGGGCTAGTTTGGAATGATTAAAATTGTGATTTGTCTGGTCATGTGTTTGGTTTTAACTATAGATACAACTGTTTCACTTGTGATATATTAGTATGATTTAACTGATTTATACGCTTGGATTTGATTTAATTAGTTCATGAGTTTGTTCAAAATGCTTGAGAATCCAAACAACATGGGATTGGATGTTACTTGAAGAAAATCAATACACGCGAGATCTATTGCTATTTAATGTTCTTATATACGTAATTCATTTCTCGTGTATCATGTAATGTTTTTGCGAATACTTTAATGCACGAATATATACTCGCACACTTTTGAGAGAAATAGAAGCAAAATATCTGTTACTTGGTCGTGTGATAGTGATTTGACTTCTTGTTTATTAATCACACGTTGATGTTCATCTTTAACTACAAATACTTTTATTCCACAACCATAGTTTGATGCTAGATACGTGTTGAGTAAATACAAGTTGTTTTTTGGTCCTTTGCAACTTCAATCCTTTTTAGTGCTCAATAAAGGATTCTATGGATGGAGAGGTGTCATTTGGATTTGTTTTAGTGGATTTTGTAGGCATGTGAGTTTGGGGATGCCGGTTGAGTGTTTTGGTTGAGTTTGGGCTAGTTTGGAATGATTAAAATTATGATTTGTCTGGTCATGTGTTTGGTTTTAACTATAGATACAACTGTTTCACTTGTGATATATTAGTGTGCTTTAACTGATTTATATGCTTGGATTTGATTTAATTAGTTCATGAGTTTGTTCAAAATGCTTGAGAATCTAAACAACATGGGATTGGACGTTACTTGAACAAAAATCAATACATGCGAGATCTATTGCTATTTAATGTTCTTATATACGTAATTCCTTTCTCGTGTATCATGTAATGTTTTTGCCAATACTTTAATGCACAAATGTATACTCGCACACTTTTAAGTGAAATGCAAGCAAAATATAAGTTACTTGGTCGTGTGATAGTGATTTGACTTCTTGTTTATTAATCACACAATGATGTTCATCTTAAACTACAAATACTTTTATTCCTTACCCATAGTTTGATGCTAGATACGTGTTGAGTAAATACAAGTTGTTTTTTGGTCCTTTGAAACTTCAATCCTTTTTAGTGCTCAATAAAGGATTCTATGGATGGAGATGTGTCATTTGGATTTGTTTTAGTGGATTGTGTAGGCATGTGTGTTTTGGGATGCCGGTTGAGTGTTTTGGTTGAGTTTGGGCTAGTTTGGAACGATTAAAATTGTGATTTGTCTGGTCATGTGTTTGGTTTTAACTATAGATACAATTGTTTCACTTGTTATATATTAGTGTGCTTTAACTGAATTATATGGTTGGATTTGATTTAATTAATTCAAGAGTGTGTTCAAAATGCTTGAGAATCCATACAAAATGGAATTGGACGTTACTTGAAGAAAATTCAATACATGATTGATCTATTGCTATTTAACGTTCTTATATACGTAATTCCTTTCTCGTGTATCATGTAATGTTTTTGCGAATACTTTAATGCACAAATGTATACTCCCACACTTTTGAGTGAAATACAAGCAAAATATAAGTTACTTGGTCGTGTGATAGTGATTTGACTTCCTGTTTATTAATCACACATTGATGTTCATCTTTAACAACAAACACTTTTATTCCGCACCTATAGTTTAATGCTAGATACGTGTTGAGTAAATACAAGTTGTTTCTTGGTCCTTTGTAACTTTAATCCTTTGTTAGTGCTCAATAAAAAGGTGTCATTTGGATTTGTTTTAGTGTATTTTGTAGTCATGTGTGTTTGAGGATGCTGGTTGAGTGTTTTGGATGAGTTTGGGCTAGTTTGGAATGATTAAAATTGTGATTTGTTTGGTCATGTGTTTGGTTTTAACTATAGATACAACTGTTTCACTTGTGATATATTAGTGTGCTTTAACTGATTTATATGGTTGGATTTGATTTAATTAATTCAAGAGTGTGTTCAAAATGCTTGAGAATCCATACAAAATGGAATTGGACGTTACTTGAAGAAAATTCAATACATGATTGATCTATTGCTATTTAAGTTCTTATATACGTAATTCCTTTCTCGTGTATCATGTAATGTTTTTGCGAATACTTTAATGAACAAATGTATACTCGCACACTTTTGAGTGAAATACAAGCAAAATATAAGTTACTTGGTCGTGTGATAGTGATTTAACTTGTTTATTAATCACACATTGATGTTCATCTTTAACTACAAACACTTTTATTCCGCACCTATAGTTTAATGCTAGATACGTGTTGAGTAAATACAAGTTGTTTTTTGGTCCTTTGTAACTTTAATCCTTTGTTAGTGCTCAATAAAAAGGTGTCATTTGGATTTGTTTTAGTGTATTTTGTAGTCATGTGTGTTTGAGGATGCTGGTTGAGTGTTTTGGATGAGTTTGGGCTAGTTTGGAATGATTAAAATAGTGATTTGTCTGGTCATGTGTTTTGTTTTAACTATAGATACAACTGTTTCACTTGTGATATATTAGTATGATTTAACTGATTTATACGCTTGGATTTGATTTAATTAGTTCATGAGTTTGTTCAAAATGCTTGAGAATCCAAACAACATGGGATTGGATGTTACTTGAAGAAAATCAATACACGCGAGATCTATTGCTATTTAACGTTCTTATATACGTAATTCATTTCTCGTGTATCATGTAATATTTTTGCGAATACTTTAATGCACAAATATATACTCGCACACTTTTGAGAGAAATAGAAGCAAAATATCTGTTAGTTGGTCGTGTGATAGTGATTTGACTTCTTGTTTATTAATCACACGTTGATGTTCATCTTTAACTACAAATACTTTTATTCCTTACCCATAGTTTGATGCTAGATACGTGTTGAGTAAATACAAGTTGTTTTTTGGTCCTTTGCAACTTCAATCCTTTTTAGTGCTCAATAAAGGATTCTATGGATGGAGAGGTGTCATTTGGATTTGTTTTAGTGGATTTTGTAGGCATGTGAGTTTGGGGATGCCGGTTGAGTGTTTTGGTTGAGTTTGGGCTAGTTTGGAATGATTAAAATTATGATTTGTCTGGTCATGTGTTTGGTTTTAACTATAGATACAACTGTTTCACTTGTGATATATTAGTGTGCTTTAACTGATTTATATGCTTGGATTTGATTTAATTAGTTCATGAGTTTTTTCAAAATGCTTGAGAATCTAAACAACATGGGATTGGACGTTACTTGAAGTAAAATCAATACATGCGAGATCTATTGCTATTTAATGTTCTTATATACGTAATTCCTTTCTCGTGTATCATGTAATGTTTTTGCCAATACTTTAATGCACAAATGTATACTCGCACACGTTTAAGTGAAATGCAAGCAAAATATAAGTTTCTTGGTTGTGTGATAGTGATTTGACTTCTTGTTTATTAATCACACAATGATGTTCATCTTAAACTACAAATACTTTTATTCCTTACCCATAGTTTGATGCTAGATACGTGTTGAGTAAATACAAGTTGTTTTTTGGTCCTTTGAAACTTCAATCTTTTTTAGTGCTCAATAAAGGATTCTATGGATGGAGATGTGTCATTTGGATTTGTTTTAGTGGATTTTGTAGGCATGTGTGTTTTGGGATGCCGGTTGAGTGTTTTGGTTGAGTTTGGGCTAGTTTGGAACGATTAAAATTGTGATTTGTCTGGTCATGTGTTTGGTTTTAACTATAGATACAACTGTTTAACTTGTGATATATTAGTATGCTTTAACTGATTTATATGGTTGGATTTGATTTAATTAATTTAAGAGTGTGTTCAAAATGCTTGAGAATCCATACAAAATGGAATTGGACGTTACTTGAAGAAAATTCAATACATGAGAGATCTATTGCTATTTAACGTTCTTATATACGTAATTCCTTTATCTATTGCTATTTAACGTTCTTATATACGTAATTCCTTTCTCGTGTATTATGTAATGTTTTTGCGAATACTTTAATGCACAAATGTATACTCGCACACTTTTGAGTGAAATACAAGCAAAATATAAGTTAGTTGGTCATGTGATAGTGATTTGACTTCTTGTTTATTAATCACACATTGATGTTCATCTTTAACTACAAACACTTTTATTCCGCACCTATAGTTTAATGCTAGATACGTGTTGAGTAAATACAAGTTGTTTCTTGGTCCTTTGTAACTTTAATCCTTTGTTAGTGCTCAATAAAAAGGTGTCATTTGGATTTGTTTTAGTGTATTTTGTAGTCATGTGTGTTTGAGGATGCTGGTTGAGTGTTTTGGATGAGTTTGGGCTAGTTTGGAATGATTAAAATAGTGATTTGTCTGGTCATGTGTTTTGTTTTACTATTGATACAACTGATTCACTTGTGATATATTAGTGTGATTTAACTGATTTATACGCTTGGATTTGATTTAATTAGTTCATGAGTTTGTTCAAAATGCTTGAGAATCCAAACAACATGGGATTGGACGTTACTTGAAGAAAATCAATACACGCGAGATCTATTGCTATTTAACGTTCTTATATACGTAATTCATTTCTCGTGTATCATGTAATGTTTTTGCGAATACTTTAATGAACAAATGTATACTCGCATACTTTTGAGTGAAATACAAGCAAAATATAAGTTACTTGGTCGTGTGATAGTGATTTGACTTCTTGTTTATTAATCACACGTTGATGTTCATCTTTAACTACAAATACTTTTATTTCACACCTGTAGTTTGATGCTAGATACGTGTTGAGTAAATACAAGTTGTTTTTTGGTCCTTTGCAACTTCAATCCTTTTTAGTGCTCAATAAAGGATTCTATGGATGGAGAGGTGTTATTCGGATTTGTTTTAGTGGATTTTGTAGGCATGTGTGTTTGGGGATGCCGGTTGAGTGTTTTGATTGAGTTTGGGCTAGTTTGAAACGATTAAAATTGTGATTTGTCTAGTCATGTGTTTGGTTTTAACTATAGATACAACTGTTTCACTTGTGATACATCAGTGTGCTTGAACTGATTTATATGCTTGGATTTGATTTAATTAGTTCATGAGTTTGTTCAAAATGCTTGACAATCTAAACAACATGGGATTGGACGTTACTTGAAGAAAAATCAATACATGCGAGATCTATTGCTATTTCAAGTTCTTATATACGTAATTCCTTTCTCGTGTATCATGTAATGTTTTTGCCAATACTTTAATGCACAAATGTATACTCGCACACTTTTGAGTGAAATGCAAGCAAAATATAAGTTACTTGGTCATGTGATAGTGATTTGACTTCTTGTTTATTAATCACACAATGATGTTCATCTTTAACTACAAATACTTTTATTCCATACCCATAGTTTGATGCTAGATACGTGTTGAGTAAATACAAGTTGTTTTTTGGTCCTTTGCAACTTCAATACTTTTTAGTGCTCAATAAAGGATTCTATGGATGGAGAGGTGTCATTTGGATTTGTTTTAGTGGATTTTGTAGGCATGTGTGTTTGGGGATACAGGTTGAGTGTTTTGGTTGAGTTTTAGCTAGTTTGGAACGATTAAAATAGTAATTTGTTTGGTCATGTGTTTGGTTTTAACTATAGATACAACTATTTCACTTGTGATATATTAGTGTGCTTTAACTGATTTATATGCTTGGATTTGATTTAATTAGTTCATGAGTTTGTTCAAAATGCTTGAGAATCTAAACAACATGGGATTGGGCGTTACTTGAAGAAAAATCAATACATGCGAGATCTATTGCTATTTAATGTTCTCATATACGTAATTCCTTTCTCGTGTATCATGTAATGTTTTTGCCAATACTTTAATGCACAAATGTATGCTCGCACACTTTTGAGTGAAATACAAGCAAAATATAAGTTACTTGGTCGTGTGATAGTGATTTGACTTCTTGTTTATTAATCACACATTGATGTTCATCTTTAACTACAAACACTTTTATTCCGCACCTATAGTTTAATGCTAGATACGGGTTGAGTAAATACAAGTTGTTTCTTGGTCTTTGTAACTTTAATCCTTTGTTAGTGCTCAATAAAAAGGTGTCATTTAGATTTGTTTTAGTGGATTTTGTAGTCATGTGTGTTTGAGGATGCTGGTTGAGTGTTTTGGATGAGATTGGGCTAGTTTGGAATGATTAAAATAGTGATTTGTCTGGTCATGTGTTTTGTTTGAACTATAGATACAACTGTTTCACTTGTGATATATTAGTGTGCTTTAACTGATTTATATGCTTGGATTTGATTTAATTAGTTCATGAGTTTGTTCAAAATGCTTGAGAATCCAAACAACATGGGATTGGATGTTACTTGAAGAAAATCAATACACGCGAGATCTATTGCTATTTAACTTTCTTATATACGTAATTCCTTTCTCGTGTATCATGTAATGTTTTTGCCAATACTTTAATGCACAAATGTATACTCGCTCTCTTTTGAGTGAAATACAAGCAAAATATAAGTTAATTGGTCGTGTGATAGTGATTTGACTTCTTCTTTATTAATCACACCTTGATGTTCATCTTTAACTACAAATACTTTTATTCCGCACCTAAAGTTTAATGCTAGATACGTGTTGAGTAAACACAAGTTGTTTCTTGGTCCTTTGAAACTTAAATCCTTTGTTAGTACTTAATAAAAAGGTGTCATTTGGATTTGTTTTAGTGGATTTTGTAGTCATGTGTGTTTGAGGATGCCGGTTGAGTGTTTTGGATGAGTTTGGGCTAGTTTGGAATGATTAAAATAGTGATTTGTCTGGTCATGTGTTTTGTTTTAACTATAGATACAACTGTTTCACTTGTGATATATTAGTGTGCTTTAACTGATTTATATGCTTGGATTTGATTTAATTAGTTCATGAGTTTGTTCAAAATGCTTGAGAATCCAAACAACATGGGATTGGACGTTACTTGAAGAAAATCAATACACGCGAGATCTATTGCTATTTAACGTTTTTATATACGTAATTCATTTCTCGTGTATCATGTAATGTTTTTGCGAATACTTTAATGCACAAATATATACTCGCACACTTTTGAGAGAAATAGAAGCAAAATAACTGTTACTTGGTCGTGTGATAGTGATTTGACTTCTTGTTTATTAATCACACCTTGATGTTCATCTTTAACTACAAATACTTTATTCCACAACCATAGTTTGATGCTAGATACGTGTTGAGAAAATACAAGTTGTTTTTTGGTCCTTTGCAACTTCAATCCTTTTTAGTGCTCAATAAAGGATTCTATGGATGGAGAGGTGTCATTTGGATTTGTTTTAGTGGATTTTGTAGGCATGTGAGTTTGGGGATGCCGGTTGAGTGTTTTGGTTGAGTTTGGGCTAGTTTGGAATGATTAAAATTGTGATTTGTCTGGTCATGTGTTTGGTTTTAACTATAGATACAACTGTTTCACTTGTGATATATTAGTGTGCTTTAACTGATTTATATGGTTGGATTTGATTTAGTTAATTCAAGAGTGTGTTCAAAATGCTTGAGAATCCATACAAAATGGAATTGGACGTTACTTGAAGAAAATTCAATACATGAGAGATCTATTGCTATTTAACGTTCTTATATACGTAATTCCTTTCTCGTGTATCATGTAATGTTTTTGCGAATACTTTAATGCACAAATGTATACTCGCACACTTTTGAGTGAAATACAAGCAAAATATAAGTTACTTGGTCGTGTGATAATGATTTGACTTCTTGTTTATTAATCACACATTGATGTTCATCTTTAACTACAAACACTTTTATTCCGCACCTATAGTTTAATGCTAGATACGTGTTGAGTAAATACAAGTTGTTTCTTGGTCCTTTGTAACTTTAATCCTTTGTTAGTGCTCAATAAAAAGGTGTCATTTGGATTTGTTTTAGTGTATTTTGTAGTCATGTGTGTTTGAGGATGCTGGTTGAGTGTTTTGGATGAGTTTGGGCTAGTTTGGAATGATTAAAATAGTGATTTGTCTGGTCATGTGTTTTGTTTTAACTATAGACACAACTGATTCACTTGTGTTATATTAGTGTGATTTAACTGATTTATACGCTTGGATTTGATTTAATTAGTTCATGAGTTTGTTCAAAATGCTTGAGAATCCAAACAACATGGGATTGGACGTTACTTGAAGAAAATCAATACACGCGAGATCTATTGCTATTTAACGTTCTTATATACGTAATTCATTTCTCGTGTATCATGTAATGTTTTTGCTAATACTTTAATGCACAAATGTATACTCGCACACTTTTGAGTGAAATACAAGCAAAATATAAGTTACTTGGTCGTGTGATAGTGATTTGACTTCTTGTTTATTAATCACACGTTGATGTTCATCTTTAACTACAAATACTTTTATTTCACACCTATAGTTTGATGCTAGATACGTGTTGAGTAAATACAAGTTGTTTTTTGGTCCTTTGCAACTTCAATCCTTTTTAGTGCTCAATAAAGGATTCTATGGATGGAGAGGTGTTATTCGGATTTGTTTTAGTGGATTTTGTAGGCATGTGTGTTTGGGGATGCCGGTTGAGTGTTTTGATTGAGTTTGGGCTAGTTTGAAACGATTAAAATTGTGATTTGTCTAGTCATGTGTTTGGTTTTAACTATATATACAACTGTTTCACTTGTGATATATTAGTGTGCTTTAACTGATTTATATGGTTGGATTTGATTTAATTAATTCAAGAGTGTGTTCAAAATGCTTGAGAATCCATACAAAATGGAATTGAACGTTACTTGAAGAAAATTCAATACATGAGAGATCTATTGCTATTTAGCGTTCTTATATACGTAATTCGTTTCTCGTGTATCATGTAATGTTTTAGCGAATACTTTAATGCACAAATGTATACTCGCACACTTTTGAGTGAAATACAAGCAAAATATAAGTTACTTGGTCGTGTGATAGTGATTTGACTTCTTGTATATTAATCACACATTGATGTTCATCTTTAACTACAAATACTTTTATTCCGCACCTATAGTTTAATGCTAGATACGTGTTGAGTAAATACAAGTTGTTTTTTGGTCCTTTGCAACTTTAATCCTTTTTAGTGCTCAATAAAGGATTCTATGGATGGAGAGGTGTCATTTGGATTTGTTTTAGGGGATTTTTTAGGCATGTGTGTTTGGGGATATCGCTTGAGTGTTTTGGTTGAGTTTTGGCTAGTTTGGAACGATTAAAATAGTAATTTGTTTGGTCATGTGTTTGGTTTTAACTATAGATACAACTATTTCACTTGTGATATATTAGTGTGCTTTAACTGATTTATATGCTTGGATTTGATTTAATTAGTTCATGAGTTTGTTCAAAATGCTTGAGAATCTAAACAACATGGGATTGGGCGTTACTTGAAGAAAAATCAATACATGCGAGATCTATTGCTATTTAATGTTCTCATATACGTAATTCCTTTCTCGTGTATCATGTAATGTTTTTGCCAATACTTTAATGCACAAATGTATGCTCGCACACTTTTGAGTGAAATACAAGCAAAATATAAGTTACTTGGTCGTGTGATAGTAATTTGACTTCTTGTTTATTAATCACACATTGATGTTCATCTTTAACTACAAACACTTTTATTCCGCACCTATAGTTTAATGCTAGATACGTGTTGAGTAAATACAAGTTGTTTCTTGGTCTTTGTAACTTTAATCCTTTGTTAGTGCTCAATAAAAAGGTGTCATTTAGATTTGTTTTAGTGGATTTTGTAGTCATGTGTGTTTGAGGATGCTGGTTGAGTGTTTTGGATGATTTTGGGCTAGTTTGGAATGATTAAAATAGTGATTTGTCTGGTCATGTGTTTTGTTTTAACTATAGATACAACTGTTTCACTTGTGATATATTAGTGTGCTTTAACTGATTTATATGCTTGGATTTGATTTAATTAGTTCATGAGTTTGTTCAAAATGCTTGAGAATCCAAACAACATGGGATTGGACGTTACTTGAAGAAAATCAATACACGCGAGATCTATTGCTATTTAACTTTCTTATATACGTAATTCCTTTCTCGTGTATCATGTAATGTTTTTGCCAATACTTTAATGCACAAATGTACACTCGCACTCTTTTGAGTGAAATACAAGCAAAATATAAGTTACTTGGTCGTGTGATAGTGATTTGACTTCTTGTTTATTAATCACACATTGATGTTCATCTTTAACTACAAATACTTTTATTCCGCACCTATAGTTTAATGCTAGATACGTGTTGAGTAAACACAAGTTGTTTCTTGGTCCTTTGAAACTTTAATCCTTTGTTAGTGCTTAATAAAAAGGTGTCATTTGGATTTGTTTTAGTGGATTTTGTAGTCATGTGTGTTTGAGGATGCCGGTTGAGTGTTTTGGATGAGTTTGGGCTAGTTTGGAATGATTAAAATAGTGATTTGTCTGGTCATGTGTTTTGTTTTAACTATAGATACAACTGTTTCACTTGTGATATATTACTGTGCTTTAACTGATTTATATGCTTGGATTTGATTTAATTAGTTCATGAGTTTGTTCAAAATGCTTGAGAATCCAAACAACATGGGATTGGACGTTACTTGAAGAAAATCAATACACGCGAGATCTATTGCTATTTAACGTTCTTATATACGTAATTCATTTCTCGTGTATCAAGTAATGTTTTTGCGAATACTTTAATGCACAAATATATACTCCCACACTTTTGAGAGAAATAGAAGCAAAATATATGTTACTTGGTCGTGTGATAGTGATTTGACTTCTTGTTTATTAATCACACGTTGATGTTCATCTTTAACTACAAATACTTTTATTCCACAACCATAGTTTGATGCTAGATACGTGTTGAGTAAATACAAGTTGTTTTTTGGTCCTTTGCAACTTCAATCCTTTTTAGTGCTCAATAAAGGATTCTATGGATGGAGAGGTGTCATTTGGACTTGTTTTAGTGGATTTTGTAGGCGTGTGTGTTTGGGGATGCCGGTTGAGTGTTTTGGTTGAGTTTGGACTAGTTCGGAACGATTAAAATAGTGATTTCTCTCGTCATGTGTTTTGTTTTAACTATAGATACAACTGTTTCACTTGTGATATATTAGTGTGCTTTAACTGATTTATATGCTTGGATTTGATTTAATTAGTTCATGAGTTTGTTCAAAATGCTTGAGAATCTAAACAACATGGGATTGGACGTTACTTGAAGTAAAATCAATACATGCGAGATCTATTGCTATTTAATGTTCTTATATACGTAATTCCTTTGTCGTGTATCATGTAATGTTTTTGCCAATACTTTAATGCACAAATGTATACTCGCACACTTTTAAGTGAAATGCAAGCAAAATATAAGTTACTTGGTTGTGTGATAGTGATTTGACTTCTTGTTTATTAATCACACAATGATGTTCATCTTAAATCTACAAATACTTTTATTCCTTACCCATAGTTTGATGCTAGATACGTGTTGAGTAAATACAAGTTGTTTTTTGGTCCTTTGAAACTTCAATCCTTTTTAGTGCTCAATAAAGGATTCTATGGATGGAGATGTGTCATTTGGATTTGTTTTAGTGGATTTTGTAGGCATGTGTGTTTTGGGATGCCGGTTGAGTGTTTTGGTTGAGTTTGGGCTAGTTTGGAACGATTAAAATTGTGATTTGTCTAGTCATGTGTTTGGTTTTAACTATAGATACAACTGTTTCACTTGTGATATATTAGTGTGCTTTAACTGATTTATATGGTTGGATTTGATTTAATTAATTCAAGAGTGTGTTCAAAATGCTTGAGAATCCATACAAAATGGAATTGAACGTTACTTGAAGAAAATTCAATACATGAGAGATCTATTGCTATTTAACGTTCTTATATACGTAATTCGTTTCTCGTGTATCATGTAATGTTTTTGCGAATACTTTAATGCACAAATGTATACTCGCACACTTTTGAGTGAAATACAAGCAAAATATAAGTTACTTGGTCGTGTGATAGTGATTTGACTTCTTGTTTATTAATCACACATTGATGTTCATCTTTAACTACAAACACTTTTATTCCGCACCTATAGTTTAATGCTAGATACGTGTTGAGTAAATACAAGTTGTTTCTTGGTCCTTTGTAACTTTAATCCTTTGTTAGTGCTCAATAAAAAGGTGTCATTTGGATTTGTTTTAGTGTATTTTGTAGTTATGTGTGTTTGAGGATGCTGGTTGAGTGTTTTGGATGAGTTTGGGCTAGTTTGGAATGATTAAAATAGTGATTTGTCTGGTCATGTGTTTTGTTTTAACTATAGATACAACTGATTCACTTGTGATATATTAGTGTGATTTAACTGATTTATACGCTTGGATTTGATTTAATTAGTTCATGAGTTTGTTCAAAATGCTTGAGAATCCAAACAACATGGGATTGGACGTTACTTGAAGAAAATCAATACACGCGAGATCTATTGCTATTTAACGTTCTTATATACGTAATTGATTTCTCGTGTATCATGTAATGTTTTTGCGAATACTTTAATGCACAAATGTATACTCGCACACTTTTGAGTGAAATACAAGCAAAATATAAGTTACTTGGTCGTGTTATAGTGATTTGACTTCTTGTTTATTAATCACACATTGATGTTCATCTTTAACTACAAACACTTTTATTCCGCACCTATAGTTTAATGCTAGATACGTGTTGAGTAAATACAAGTTGTTTCTTGGTCCTTTGTAACTTTAATCCTTTGTTAGTGCTCAATAAAAAGGTGTCATTTGGATTTGTTTTAGTGTATTTTGTAGTTATGTGTGTTTGAGGATGCTGGTTGAGTGTTTTGGATGAGTTTGGGCTAGTTTGGAATGATTAAAATAGTGATTTGTCTGGTCATGTGTTTTGTTTTAACTATAGATACAACTGATTCACTTGTGATATATTAGTGTGATTTAACTGATTTATACGCTTGGATTTGATTTAATTAGTTCATGAGTTTGTTCAAAATGCTTGAGAATCCAAACAACATGGGATTGGACGTTACTTGAAGAAAATCAATACACGCGAGATCTATTGCTATTTAACGTTCTTATATACGTAATTCATTTCTCGTGTATCATGTAATGTTTTTGCGAATACTTTAATGCACAAATGTATACTCGCACACTTTTGAGTGAAATACAAGCAAAATATAAGTTACTTGGTCGTGTTATAGTGATTTGACTTCTTGTTTATTAATCACACATTGATGTTCATCTTTAACTACAAACACTTTTATTCCGCACCTATAGTTTAATGCTAGATACGTGTTGAGTAAATACAAGTTGTTTCTTGGTCCTTTGTAACTTTAATCCTTTGTTAGTGCTCAATAAAAAGGTGTCATTTGGATTTGTTTTAGTGTATTTTGTAGTTATGTGTGTTTGAGGATGCGGTTGAGTGTTTTGGATGAGTTTGGGCTAGTTTGGAATGATTAAAATAGTGATTTGTCTGGTCATGTGTTTGTTTTAACTATAGATACAACTGTTTCACTTGTGATATATTAGTGTGATTTAACTGATTTATACGCTTGGATTTGATTTAATTAGTTTATGAGTTTGTTCAAAATGCTTGAGAATCCAAACAACATGGGATTGGACGTTACTTGAAGAAAATCAATACACGCGAGATCTATTGCTATTTAACGTTCTTATATACGTAATTCATTTCTCGTGTATCATGTAATGTTTTTGCGAATACTTTAATGCACAAATGTATACTCGCACACTTTTGGGTGAAATACAAGCAAAATATAAGTTACTTGGTCGTGTTATAGTGATTTGACTTCTTGTTTATTAATCACACATTGATGTTCATCTTTAACTACAAACACTTTTATTCCGCACCTATAGTTTAATGCTAGATACGTGTTGAGTAAATACAAGTTGTTTCTTGGTCCTTTGTAACTTTAATCCTTTGTTAGTGCTCAATAAAAAGGTGTCATTTGGATTTGTTTTAGTGTATTTTGTAGTTATGTGTTTGAGGATGCGGGTTGAGTGTTTTGGATGAGTTTGGGCTAGTTTGGAATGATTAAAATAGTGATTTGTCTGGTCATGTGTTTTGTTTTAACTATAGATACAACTGATTCACTTGTGATATATTAGTGTGATTTAACTGATTTATACGCTTGGATTTGATTTAATTAGTTTATGAGTTTGTTCAAAATGCTTGAGAATCCAAACAACATGGGATTGGACGTTACTTGAAGAAAATCAATACACGCGAGATCTATTGCTATTTAACGTTCTTATATACGTAATTCATTTCTCGTGTATCATGTAATGTTTTTGCGAATACTTTAATGCACAAATGTATACTCGCACACTTTTGAGTGAAATACAAGCAAAATATAAGTTACTTGGTCGTGTTATAGTGATTTGACTTCTTGTTTATTAATCACACATTGATGTTCATCTTTAACTACAAACACTTTTATTCCGCACCTATAGTTTAATGCTAGATACGTGTTGAGTAAATACAAGTTGTTTCTTGGTCCTTTGTAACTTTAATCCTTTGTTAGTGCTCAATAAAAAGGTGTCATTTGGATTTGTTTTAGTGTATTTTGTAGTTATGTGTGTTTGAGGATGCGGGTTGAGTGTTTTGGATGAGTTTGGGCTAGTTTGGAATGATTAAAATAGTGATTTGTCTGGTCATGTGTTTTGTTTTAACTATAGATACAACTGATTCACTTGTGATATATTAGTGTGATTTAACTGATTTATACGCTTGGATTTGATTTAATTAGTTTATGAGTTTGTTCAAAATGCTTGAGAATCCAAACAACATGGGATTGGACGTTACTTGAAGAAAATCAATACACGCGAGATCTATTGCTATTTAACGTTCTTATATACGTAATTCATTTCTCGTGTATCATGTAATGTTTTTGCGAATACTTTAATGCACAAATGTATACTCGCACACTTTTGGGTGAAATACAAGCAAAATATAAGTTACTTGGTCGTGTGATAGTGATTTGACTTCTTGTTTATTAATCACACGTTGATGTTCATCTTTAACTACAAATACTTTTATTTCACACCTATAGTTTGATGCTAGATACGTGTTGAGTAAATACAAGTTGTTTTTTGGTCCTTTGCAACTTCAATCCTTTTTTGTGCTCAATAAAGGATTCTATGGATGGAGAGGTGTTATTCGGATTTGTTTTAGTGGATTTTGTAGGCATGTGTGTTTGGGGATGCCGGTTGAGTGTTTTGATTGAGTTTGGGCTAGTTTGAAACGATTAAAATTGTGATTTGTCTAGTCATGTGTTTGGTTTTAACTATAGATACAACTGTTTCACTTGTGATATATTAGTGTGCTTTAACTGATTTATATGCTTGGAATTGATTTAATTAGTTCATGAGTTTGTTCAAAATGATTGACAATCTAAACAACATGGGATTGGACGTTACTTGAAGAAAAATCAATACATGCGAGATCTATTGCTATTTAATGTTCTTATATACGTAATTCCTTTCTCGTGTATCATGTAATGTTTTTGCCAATACTTTAATGCACAAATGTATACTCGCACACTTTTGAGTGAAATGCAAGCAAAATATAAGTTACTTGGTCATGTGATAGTGATTTGACTTCTTGTTTATTAATCACACAATAATGTTCATCTTTAACTACAAATACTTTTATTCCATACCCATAGTTTGATGCTAGATACGTGTTGAGTAAATACAAGTTGTTTTTTGGTCCTTTGCAACTTCAAACCTTTTTAGTGCTCAATAAAGGATTCTATGGATGGAGATGTGTCATTTGGATTTGTTTTAGTGGATTTTGTAGGCATGTGTGATTGGGGATACCGGTTGAGTGTTTTGGTTGAGTTTGGGCTAGTTTGGAACGATTAAAATTGTGATTTGTATGGTCATGTGTTTGGTTTTAACTATAGATACAACTGTTTCACTTGTGATATATTAGTGTGCTTTAACTGATTTATATGGTTGGATTTGATTTAATTAATTCAAGAGTGTGTTCAAAATGCATGAGAATCCATACAAAATGGAATTGGACGTTACTTGAAGAAAATTTAATACATGAGAAATCTATTGCTATTTAACGTTCTTATATACGTAATTCCTTTCTCGTGTATCATGTAATGTTTTTGCGAATACTTTAATGCACAAATGTATACTCGCACACTTTTGAGTGAAATACAAGCAAAATATAAGTTACTTGGTCGTGTGATAGTGATTTGACTTCTTGTTTATTAATCACACATTGATGTTCATCTTTAACTACAAACACTTTTATTCCGCACCTATAGTTTAATGCTAGATACGTGTTGAGTAAATACAAGTTGTTTCTTGGTTCTTTGTAACTTTAATCCTTTGTTAGTGCTCAATAAAAAGATGTCATTTGGATTTGTTTTAGTGTATTTTGTAGTCATGTGTGTTTGAGGATGCTGGTTGAGTGTTTTGGATGAGTTTGGGCTAGTTTGGAATGATTAAAATAGTGATTTGTCTCGTCATTTGTTTTGTTTTAACTATAGATACAACTATTTCATTTGTGATATATTAGTGTGCTTTAACTGATTTATATGCTTGGATTTGATTTAATTAGTTCATGAGTTTGTTCAAAATGCTTGAGAATCTAAACAACATGGGATTGGATGTTACTTGAAGAAAAATCAATACATGCGAGATCTATTGCTATTTAATGTTCTTATATACGTAATTCTTTTCTCGTGTATCATGTAATGTTTTTGCCAATACTTTAATGCAAAAATGTATACTCGCACACTTTTGAGTGAAATGCAAGCAAAATATAAGTTACTTGGTCGTGTGATAGTGATTTGACTTCTTGTTTATTAATCACACAATGATGTTCATCTTTAACTACAAATACTTTTATTCCATACCCATAGTTTGATGCTAGATACGTGTTGAGTAAATACAAGTTGTTTTTTGGTCCTTTGCAACTTCAATCCTTTTTAGTGCTCAATAAAGGATTCTATGGATGGAGAGGTGTCATTTGGATTTGTTTTAGTGGATTTTGTAGGCATGTGTGTTTGGGGATACCGGTTGAGTGTTTTGGTTGAGTTTTGGCTAGTTTGGAACGATTAAAATAGTAATTTGTGTGGTCATGTGTTTGGTTTTAACTATAGATACAACTGTTTCACTTGTGATATATTAGTGTGCTTTAACTGATTTATATGCTTGGATTTGATTTAATTAGTTCATGAGTTTGTTCAAAATGCTTGAGAATCTAAACAACATGGGATTGGGCGTTACTTGAAGAAAAATCAATACATGCGAGATCTATTGCTATTTAATGTTCTTATATACGTAATTCCTTTCTCGTGTATCATGTAATGTTTTTGCCAATACTTTAATGCACAAATGTATACTCGCACACTTTTGAGTGAAATGCAAGCAAAATATAAGTTTCTTGGTTGTGTGATAGTGATTTGACTTCTTGTTTATTAATCACACAATGATGTTCATCTTAAACTACAAATACTTTTATTCCTTACCCATAGTTTGATGCTAGATACGTGTTGAGTAAATACAAGTTGTTTTTTGGTCCTTTGAAACTTCAATCCTTTTTAGTGCTCAATAAAAAATTCTACGGATGGCGATGTGTCATTTGGATTTGTTTTAGTGGATTTTGTAGGCATGTGTGTTTTGCGATGCTGGTTGAGTGTTTTTGTTGAGTTTGGGCTAGTTTGGAACGATTAAAATTGTGATTTGTCTGGTCATGTGTTTGGTTTTAACTATAGATACAACTGTTTCACTTGTGATATATTAGTGTGCTTCAACTGATTTATATGGTTGGATTTGATTTAATTAATTCAAGAGTGTGTTCAAAATGCTTGAGAATCCATACAAAATGGAATTGGATGTTACTTGAAGAAAATTCAATACATGAGAGATCTATTGCTATTTAACGTTCTTATATTCGTAATTCCTTTCTCGTGTATCATGTAATGTTTTTGCGAATACTTTAATGCACAAATGTATACTCGCACACTTTTGAGTGAAATACAAGCAAAATATAAGTTACTTGGTCGTGTGATAGTGATTTGACTTCTTGTTTATTAATCACACATTGATGTTCATCTTTAACTACAAACACTTTTATTCCGCACCTATAGTTTAATGCTAGATACGTGTTGAGAAAATACAAGTTGTTTCTTGGTCCATTGTAACTTTAATCTTTTGTTAGTGCTCAATAAAAAGGTGTCATTTGGATTTGTTTTAGTGTATTTTGTAGTCATGTGTGTTTGAGGATGCTGGTTGAGTGTTTTGGATGAGTTTGGGCTAGTTTGGAATGATTAAAATAATGATTTGTCTGGTCATGTGTTTTGTTTGAACTATAGACACAACTGTTTCACTTGTGATATATTAGTGTGCTTTAACTGATTTATATGCTTGGATTTGATTTAATTAGTTCACGAGTTTGTTCAAAATGCTTGAGAATCCAAACAACATGGGATTGGACGTTACTTGAAGAAAATCAATACACGCGAGATCTATTGCTATTTAACTTTCTTATATACGTAATTCCTTTCTCGTGTATCATGTAATGTGTTTGCCAATACTTTAATGCACAAATGTATACTCGCACTCTTTTGAGTGAAATACAAGCAAAATATAAGTTACTTGATCGTGTGATAGTGATTTGACTTCTTGTTTATTAATCACACATTGATGTTCATCTTTAACTACAAATACTTTTATTCCGCACCTATAGTTTAATGCTAGATACGTGTTGATTAAATACAAGTTGTTTCTTGGTCCTTTGAAACTTTAATCCTTTGTTAGTGCTTAATAAAAAGGTGTCATTTGGATTTGTTTTAGTGGATTTTGTAGTCATGTGTGTTTGAGGATGCCGGTTGAGTGTTTTGGATGAGTTTGGGCTAGTTTGGAATGATTAAAATAGTGATTTGTCTCGTCATGTGTTTTGTTTTAACTATAGATACAACTGTTTCACTTGTGATATATTAGTGTGCTTTAACTGATTTATATGCTTGGATTTGATTTAATTAGTTCATGAGTTTGTTCAAAATGCTTGAGAATCCAAACAACATGGGATTGGACGTTACTTGACGAAAATCAATACACGCGAGATCTATTGCTATTTAACGTTCTTATATACGTAATTCATTTCTCGTGTATCAAGTAATGTTTTTGCGAATACTTTAATGCACAAATATATACTCGCACACTTTTGAGAGAAATAGAAGCAAAATATATGTTACTTGGTCGTGTGATAGTGATTTGACTTCTTGTTTATTAATCACACGTTGATGTTCATCTTTAACTACAAATACTTTTATTCCACAACCATAGTTTGATGCTAGATACGTGTTGAGTAAATACAAGTTGTTTTTTGGTCCTTTGCAACTTCAATTCTTTTTAGTGCTCAATAAAGGATTCTATGGATGGAGAGGTGTCATTTGGATTTGTTTTAGTGGATTTTGTAGGCATGTGAGTTTGGGGATGCCGGTTGAGTGTTTTGGTTGAGTTTGGGCTAGTTTGGAATGATTAAAATTGTGATTTGTCTGGTCATGTGTTTGGTTTTAACTATAGATACAACTGTTTCACTTGCGATATATTAGTGTGTTTTAACTGATTTATTTGCTTGGATTTGATTTAATTAGTTCATGAGTTTGTTCAAAATGCTTGAGAATCTAAACAACATGGGATTGGACGTTACTTGAAGAAAAATCAATACATGCGAGATCTATTGCTATTTAATGTTCTTATATACGTAATTCCTTTCTCGTGTATCATGTAATGTTTTTGCCAATACTTTAAAGCACAAATGTATACTCGTACACTTTTAAGTGAAATGCAAGCAAAATATAAATTACTTGGTCGTGTGATAGTGATTTGACTTCTTGTTTATTATTCACACATTGATGTTCATCTTTAACTACAAACACTTTTATTCCGCACCTATAGTTTAATGCTAGATACGTGTTGAGTAAATACAAGTTGTTTCTTGGTCCTTTGTAACTTTAATCTTTTGTTAGTGCTCAATAAAAAGGTGTCATTTGGATTTGTTTTAGTGTATTTTGTAGTCATGTGTGTTTGAGGATGCTGGTTGAGTGTTTTGGATGAGTTTGGGCTAGTTTGGAATGATTAAAATAGTGATTTGTCTAGTCATGTGTTTTGTTTGAACTATAGATACAACTGTTTCACTTGTGATATATTAGTGTGCTTTAACTGATTTATATGCTTGGATTTGATTTAATTAGTTCATGAGTTTGTTCAAAATGCTTGAGAATCCAAACAACGTGGGATTGGACGTTACTTGAAGAAAATCAATACACGCGAGATCTATTGCTATTTAACTTTCTTATATACGTAATTCCTTTCTCGTGTATCATGTAATGTTTTTGCCAATACTTTAATGCACAAATGTATACTCGCACTCTTTTGAGTGAAATACAAGCAAAATATAAGTTACTTGATCGTGTGATAGTGATTTGACTTCTTGTTTATTAATCACACATTGATGTTCATCTTTAACTACAAATACTTTTATTCCGCACCTATAGTTTAATGCTAGATACGTGTTGAGTAAATACAAGTTGTTTCTTGGTCCTTTGAAACTTTAATCCTTTGTTAGTGCTTAATAAAAAGGTGTCATTTGGATTTGTTTTAGTGGATTTTGTTGTCATGTGTGTTTGAGGATGCCGGTTGAGTGTTTTGGATGAGTTTGGGCTAGTTTGGAATGATTAAAATAGTGATTTGTCTGGTCATGTGTTTTGTTTTAACTATAGATACAACTGTTTCACTTGTGATATATTAGTGTGCTTTAACTGATTTATATGCTTGGATTTGATTTAATTAGTTCATGAGTTTGTTCAAAATGCTTGAGAATCCAAACAACATGGGATTGGACGTTACTTGACGAAAATCAATACACGTGAGATCTATTGCTATTTAACGTTCTTATATACGTAATTCATTTCTCGTGTATCAAGTAATGTTTTTGCGAATACTTTAATGCACAAATATATACTCGCACACTTTTGAGAGAAATAGAAGCAAAATATATGTTACTTTGTCGTGTGATAGTGATTTGACTTCTTGTTTATTAATCACACGTTGATGTTCATCTTTAACTACAAATACTTTTATTCCACAACCATAGTTTGATGCTAGATACGTGTTAAGTAAATACAAGTTGTTTTTTGGTCCTTTGCAACTTCAATCCTTTTTAGTGCTCAATAAAGGATTCTATGGATGGAGAGGTGTCATTTGGATTTGTTTTAGTGGATTTTGTAGGCATGTGAGTTTGGGGATGCCGGTTGAGTGTTTTGGTTGAGTTTGGGCTAGTTTGGAACGATTAAAATTGTGATTTGTCTGGTCATGTGTTTGGTTTTAACTATAGATACAACTGTTTCACTTGTGATATATTAGTGTGTTTTAACTGATTTATATGCTTGGATTTGATTTAGTTAGTTCATGAGTTTGTTCAAAATGCTTGAGAATCTAAACAACATGGGATTGGACGTTACTTGAAGAAAAATCAATACATGCGAGATCTATTGCTATTTAATGTTCTTATATACGTAATTCCTTTCTCGTGTATCATGTAATGTTTTTGCCAATACTTTAAAGCACAAATGTATACTCGCACACTTTTAAGTGAAACGCAAGCAAAATATAAGTTACTTGGTCGTGTGATAGTGATTTGACTTCTTGTTTATTAATCACACAATGATGTTCATCTTAAACTACAAATACTTTTATTCCTTACCCATAGTTTGATGCTAGATACGTGTTGAGTAAATACAAGTTGTTTTTTGGTCCTTTGAAACTTCAATCCTTTTTAGTGCTCAATAAAGGATTCTATGGATGGAGATGTGTCATTTGGATTTGTTTTAGTGGATTTTGTAGGCATGTGTGTTTTGGGATGCCGGTTGAGTGTTTTGGTTGAGTTTGGGCTAGTTTGGAACGATTAAAATTGTGATTTGTCTAGTCATGTGTTTGCTTTTAACTATACATACAGCTGTTTCACTTGTGATATATTAGTGTGCTTTAACTGATTTATATGGTTGGATTTGATTTAATTAATTCAAGAGTGTGTTCAAAATGCTTGAGAATCCATACAAAATGGAATTGGACGTTACTTGAAGAAAATTCAATACATGAGAGATCTATTGCTATTTAACGTTCTTCTATACGTAATTCCTTTCTCGTGTATCATGTAATATTTTTGCGAATACTTTAATGCACAAATGTATACTCGCACACTTTTGAGTGAAATACAAGCAAAATATAAGTTACTTGGTCGTGTGATAGTGATTTGACTTCTTGTTTATTAATCACACATTGTTGTTCATCTTTAACTGCAAACACTTTTATTCCGCTCCTATAGTTTAATGCTAGATACGTGTTGAGTAAATACAAGTTGTTTCTTGGTCCTTTGTAACTTTAATCCTTTGTTAGTGCTCAATAAAAAGGTGTCATTTGGATTTGTTTTAGTGTATTTTGTAGTCATGTGTGTTTGAGGATGCCGGTTGAGTGTTTTGGATGAGTTTGAGCTAGTTTGGAACGATTAAAATAGTGATTTGTCTGGTCATGTGTTTTGTTTTAACTATAGATACAACTGTTTCACTTGTGATATATTAGTGTGCTTTAACTGATTTATATGCTTAGATTTGATTTAATTAGTTCATGAGTTTGTTCAAAATGCTTGAGAATCCAAACAACATAGAATTGGACGTTACTTGAAGAAAATCAATACATGCGAGATCTATTGCTATTTAACGTTCTTATATATTAATTCATTTCTCGTGTATCATGTAATGTTTTTGCGAATACTTTAATGCACAAATGTATACTCGCATACTTTTGACTGAAATACAAGCAAAATATAAATTACTTGGTCGTGTGATAGTGATTTGACTTCTTGTTTATTAATCACACATTGATGTTCGTCTTTAACTACAAATACTTTTATCCCGCACCTATAGTTTAATGCTAGATACGTGTTGAGTAAATATAAGTTGTTTCTTGGTCCTTTCTAACTTTAATCCTTTGTTAGTGCTCAATAAAGAGGTGTCATTTCGATTTGTTTTAGTAGATTTTGTAGGCATGTGTGTTTGAGGATGCCGATTGAGTGTTTTGGATGAGTTTGGGCTAGTTTGGAATGATTAAAATAGTGATTTGTCTGGTCATGTGTTTTGTTTTAACTATAGATACAACTGTTTCACTTGCGATATATTAGTGTGCTTTAACTGATTTATATACTTGGATTTGATTTAATTAGTTCATGAGTTTGTTCAAAATGCTTGAGAATCCAAACAACATAGGATTGGACGTTACTTGAAGAAAATCAATACATGCGAGATCTATTGCTATTTAACGTTCTTATATACGTAATTCCTTTCTCGTGTATCATGTAATGTTTTTGCGAATACTTTAATGCACAAATGTATACTCGCAAACTTTTGAGTGAAAAACACGCAAAATATATGTTACTTAGTCGTGTGATAGTGATTTGGCTTCTTGTTTATTAATCACAAATTGATGTTCATCTTTCACTACAAATACTTTTATTCCGCACCTATAGTTTAATGCTAGATACGTGTTGAGTAAATACAAGTTGTTTCTTGGTCCTTTGTAACTTTAATCCTTTGTTAGTGGTCAATAAAAAGGTTTCATTTGGATTTGTTTTAGCGGATTTTGTCGGCATGTGTGTTGGAGGATGCCGGTTGAGTGTTTTGGATGAGTTTGAGCTAGTTTGGAACGATTAAAATAGTGATTTGTCTGATCATGTGTTTTGTTTTAACTATAGATACAACTGTTTCACTTGTGATATATTATTGTGCTTTAACTGATTTATATGCTTGGATTTGATTTAATTAGTTCATGAGTTTGTTCAAAATGCTTGAGAATCCAAACAACATAGGATTGGACGTTACTTGAAGAAAATCAATACATGCGAGATCTATTGCTATTTAACTTTCTTATATACGTAATTCCTTTCTCTTGTATCATGTAATGTTTTTGCGAATACTTTAACGCACAAATGTATACTCGCACACTTTTGAATGAAATACAAGCAAAATATAAATTACTTGGTCGTGTGATAGTGATTTGACTTCTTGTTTATTAATTACACATTGATGTTCATCTTTAACTACAAATACTTTTATCTCGCACCTATAGTTTAATGCTAGATACGTGTTGAGTAAATACAAGTTGTTTCTTGGTCCTTTCTAACTTTAATCCTTTGTTAGTGCTCAATAAAGAGGTGTCATTTGGATTTGTTTTAGTGGATTTTGTAGGCATGTGTGTTTGAGGATGCCGATTGAGTGTTTTGGATGAGTTTGGGCTAGTTTGGAATGATTAAAATAGTGATTTGTCTTGTCATGTGTTTTGTTTTAACTATAGATACAACTGTTTCACTTGCGATATATTAGGGTGCTTTAACTGATTTATATGCTTGGATTTGATTTAATTAGTTCATGAGTTTGTTCAAAATGCTTGAGAATCCAAACAACATAGGATTGGACGTTACTTGAAGAAAATCAATACATGCGAGATCTATTGCTATTTAACTTTCTTATATACGTAATTCCTTTCTCGTGTATCATGTAATGTTTTTGCGAATACTTTAATGCACAAATGTATACTCGCACACTTTTGAGTGAAAAACAGGCAAAATATATGTTACTTGGTCGTGTGATAGTGATTTGACTTCTTGTTTATTAATCACACATTGATGTTCATCTTTAACTACAAATAATTTTATCCCGCACCTATAGTTTAATGCTAGATACGTGTTGAGTAAATACAAGTTGTTTCTTGGTCCTTTCTAACTTTAATCCTTTGTTAGTGCTCAATAAAGAGGTGTCATTTGGATTTGTTTTAGTGGATTTTGTAGGCATGTGTGTTTGAGGATGCCGATTGAGTGTTTTGGATGAGTTTGGGCTAGTTTGGAATGATTAAAATAGTGAATTGTCTGGTCATGTGTTTTGTTTTAACTATAGATACAACTGTTTCACTTGCGATATATTAGTGTGCTTAAACTGATTTATATGCTTGGATTTGATTTAATTAGTTCATGAGTTTGTTCAAAATGCTTGAGAATCCAAACAACATAGGATTGGACGTTAATTGAAGAAAATCAATACATGCGAGATCTATTGCTATTTAACGTTCTTATATACGTAATTCCTTTCTCGTGTATCATGTAATGTTTTTGCGAATACTTTAATGCACAAATGTATACTTGCACACTTTTGAGTGAAAAACAGGCAAAATATATGTTACTTAGTCGTGTGATAGTGATTTGGCTTCTTGTTTATTAATCATACATTGATGTTCATCTTTCACTACAAATACTTTTATTCCGCACCTATAGTTTAATGCTAGATACGTGTTGAGTAAATACAAGTTGTTTCTTGGTCCTTTGTAACTTTAATCCTTTGTTAGTGCTCAATAAAGAGGTGTCATTTGGATTTGTTTTAGTGGATTTTGTAGGCATGTGTGTTTGAGGATGCCGGTTGAGTGTTTTGGATGAGTTTGGCCTAGTTTGGAAGGATTAAAATAGTGATTTGTCTGGTCATGTGTTTTGTTTTAACTATAGATACAACTGTTTCACTTGCGATATATTAGTGTGCTTTAACTGATTTATATGCTTGGATTTGATTTAATTAGTTCATGAGTTTGTTCAAAATGCTTGAGAATCCAAACAACATAGGATTGGACGTTACTTGAAGAAAATCAATACATGCGAGATCTATTGCTATTTAACGTTCTTATATACGTAATTCCTTTCTCGTGTATCATGTAATGTTTTTGCGAATACTTTAATGCACAAATGTATACTCGCACACTTTTGAGTGAAAAACAGGCAAAATATATGTTACTTAGTCGTGTGATAGTGATTTGGCTTCTTGTTTATTAATCACACATTGATGTTCATCTTTAACGACAAATTCTTTTATTCCTCACGTATTGTTTAATGCTAGATACGTGTTGAGTAAATACAAGTTGTTTATTGGTCCCTTGTAACTTCAATTCTTTGTTAGTGCTCAATAAAAAGGTGTCATTTGAATTTGTTTTAGTAGATTTTGTAGGCATGTGTGTTTGAGGATGCCGGTTGAGTGTTTTGGATGAGTTTGGGCTAGTTTGGAATGATTAAAATAGTGATTTGTCTTGTCATGTGTTTGGTTTTAACTATAGATACAACTGTTTCACTTGTAATATATTAGTGTGCTTTAACTGATTTATATGCTTGGATTTGATTTAATTAGTTCATGAGGTTGTTCAAAATGCTTGAGAATCCAAACAACATGGGATTGGGCGTTACTTGAAGAAAATCAATACATGCGAGATCTATTGCTATTTAACTTTCTTATATACGTAATTCTTTTCTCGTGTACCATGTAATGTTTTTGTGAATACTTTAATGCACAAATGTATACTCGCACACTTTTGAATGAAATACAAGCAAAATATAAATTACTTGGTCGTGTCATAGTGATTTGACTTCTTGTTTATTAATCACACATTGATGTTCATCTTTAACTACAAATACTTTTATCCCGCACCTATAGTTTAATGCTAGATACGTGTTGAGTAAATACAAGTTGTTTCTTGGTCCTTTCTAACTTTAATCCTTTGTTAGTGCTCAATAAAGAGGTGTCATTTGGATTTGTTTTAGTGGATTTTGTAGGCATGTGTGTTTGAGGATGCCGGTTGAGTGTTTTGGATGAGTTTGGGCTAGTTTGGAATGATTAAAATAGTGATTTGTCTGGTCATGTGTTTGGTTTTAACTATAGATACAACTGTTTCACTTGTGATATATTAATGTGCTTTAACTGATTTATATGCTTGGATTTGATTTAATTAGTTCATGAGTTTGTTCAAAATGCTTGAGAATCCAAACAACATAGGATTGGACGTTACTTGAAGAAAATCAATACATGCGAGATCTATTGCTATTTAACGTTCTTATATACGTAATTCCTTTCTCGTGTATCATGTAATGTTTTTGCGAATACTTTAATGCACAAATGTATACTCGCACACTTTTGAGTGAAAAACAGGCAAAATATATGTTACTTAGTCGTGTGATAGTGATTTGGCTTCTTGTTTATTAATCACACATTGATGTTCATCTTTAATGACAAATTCTTTTATTCCTCACCTATTGTTTAATGCTAGATACGTGTTGAGTAAATACAAGTTGTTTATTGGTCCCTTGTAACTTCAATTCTTTGTTAGTGCTCAATAAAAAGGTGTCATTTGAATTTGTTTTAGTAGATTTTGTAGGCATGTGTGTTTGAGGATGCCGGTTGAGTGTTTTGGATGAGTTTGGGCTAGTTTGGAATGATTAAAATAGTGATTTGTCTTGTCATGTGTTTGGTTTTAACTATAGATACAACTGTTTCACTTGTAATATATTAGTGTGCTCTAACTGATTTATATGCTTGGATTTGATTTAATTAGTTCATGAGTTTGTTCAAAATGCTTGAGAATCCAAACAACATGGGATTGGACGTTACTTGAAGAAAATCAATACATGCGAGATCTATTGCTATTTAACTTTCTTATATACGTAATTCCTTTCTCGTGTATCATGTAATGTTTTCGTGAATACTTTAATGCACAAATGTATACTCGCACACTTTTGAATGAAATACAAGCAAAATATAAATTACTTGGTCGTGTCATAGTGATTTGACTTCTTGTTTATTAATCACACATTGATGTTCATCTTTAACTACAAATACTTTTATCCCGCACCTATAGTTTAATGCTAGATACGTGTTGAGTAAATACAAGTTGTTTCTTGGTCCTTTCTAACTTGAATCCTTTGTTAGTGCTCAATAAAGAGGTGTCATTTGGATTTGTTTTAGTGGATTTTGTAGGCATGTGTGTTTGAGGATGCCGGTTGAGTGTTTTGGATGAGTTTGGGCTAGTTTGGAATTATTAAAATAGTGATTTGTCTGGTCATGTGTTTGGTTTTAACTATAGATACAACTGTTTCACTTGCGATATATTAATGTGCTTTAACTGATTTATATGCTTGGATTTGATTTAATTAGTTCACGAGTTTGTTCAAAATGCTTGAGAATCCAAACAACATAGGATTGGACGTTACTTGAAGAAAATCAATACATGCGAGATCTATTGCTATTTAACGTTCTTATATACGTAATTCCTTTCTCGTGTATCATGTAATGTTTTTGCGAATACTTTAATGCACAAATGTATACTCGCACACTTTTGAGTGAAAAACAGGCAAAATATATGTTACTTAGTCGTGTGATAGTGATTTGGCTTCTTGTTTATTTATCACACATTGATGTTCATCTTTCACTACAAATACTTTTATTCCGCACCTATAGTTTAATGCTAGATACGTGTTGAGTAAATACAAGTTGTTTCCTGGTCCTTTCTAACTTTAATCCTTTGTTAGTGCTCAATAAAGAGGTGTCATTTGGATATGTTTTAGTGGATTTTGTAGGCATGTGTGTTTGAGGATGCCGATTGAGTGTTTTGGATGAGTTTGGGCTAGTTTGGAATGATTAAAATAGTGATTTGTCTGGTCATGTGTTTTGTTTTAACTATAGATACAACTGTTTCACTTGCGATATATTAGTGTGCTTTAACTGATTTATATGCTTGGATTTGATTTAATTAGTTCATGAGTTTGTTCAAAATGCTTGAGAATCCCAACAACATAGGATTGGACGTTAATTGAAGAAAATCAATACATGCGAGATCTATTGCTATTTAACGTTCTTATATACATAATTCCTTTCTCGTGTATCATGTAATGTTTTTGCGAATACTTTAATGCACAAATGTATACTCGCACACTTTTGAGTGAAAAACAGGCAAAATATTTGTTACTTAGTCGTGTGATAGTGATTTGGCTTCTTGTTTATTAATCATACATTGATGTTCTTCTTTCACTACAAATACTTTTATTCCGCACCTATAGTTTAATGCTAGATACGTGTTGAGTAAATACAAGTTGTTTCTTGGTCCTTTGTAACTTTAATCCTTTGTTAGTGCTCAATAAAGAGGTGTCATTTGGATTTGTTTTAGTGGATTTTGTAGGCATGTGTGTTTGAGGATGCCGGTTGAGTGTTTTGGATGAGTTTGGGCTAGTTTGGAATGATTAAAATAGTGATTTGTCTGGTCATGTGTTTGGTTTTAACTATAGATACAACTGTTTCACTTGCGATATATTAATGTGCTTTAACTGATTTATATGCTTGGATTTGATTTAATTAGTTCATGAGTTTGTTCAAAATGCTTGAGAATCCAAACAACATAGGATTGGACGTTACTTGAAGAAAATCAATACATGCGAGATCTATTGCTATTTAACGTTCTTATATACGTAATTCCTTTCTCGTGTATCATGTAATGTTTTTGCGAATACTTTAATGCACAAATGTATACTCGCACACTTTTGAGTGAAAAACAGGCAAAATATATGTTACTTAGTCGTGTGATAGTGATTTGGCTTCTTGTTTATTAATCACACATTGATGTTCATCTTTAACGAACAATTCTTTTATTCCGCACCTATTGTTTAATGCTAGATACGTGTTGAGTAAATACAAGTTGTTTATTGGTCCCTTGTAACTTCAATTCTTTGTTAGTGCTCAATAAAAAGGTGTCATTTGAATTTGTTTTAGTAGATTTTGTAGGCATGTGTGTTTGAGGATGCCGGTTGAGTGTTTTGGATGAGTTTGGGCTAGTTTGGAATGATTAAAATAGTGATTTGTCTTGTAATGTGTTTGGTTTTAACTATAGATACAACTGTTTCACTTGTAATATATTAGTGTGCTTTAACTGATTTATATGCTTGGATTTGATTTAATTAGTTCATGAGTTTGTTCAAAATGCTTGAGAATCCAAACAACATGGGATTGGACGTTACTTGAAGAAAATCAATACATGCGAGATCTATTGCTATTTAACTTTCTTATATACGTAATTCCTTTCTCGTGTATCATGTAATGTTTTTGTGAATACTTTAATGCACAAATGTATACTCGCACACTTTTGAATGAAATACAAGCAAAATATAATTACTTGGTCGTGTGATAGTGATTTGACTTCTTGTTTATTAATCACACATTGATGTTCATCTTTAACTACAAATACTTTTATCCCGCACCTATAGTTTAATGCTAGATACGTGTTGAGTAAATACAAGTTGTTTCTTGGTCCTTTCTAACTTTAATCCTTTGTTAGTGCTCAATAAAGAGGTGTCATTTGGATTTGTTTTAGTGGATTTTGTAGGCATGTGTGTTTGAGGATGCCGGTTGAGTGTTTTGGATGAGTTTGGGCTAGTTTGGAATGATTAAAATAGTGATTTGTCTGGTCATGTGTTTGGTTTTAACTATAGATACAACTGTTTCACTTGCGATATATTAATGTGCTTTAACTGATTTATATGCTTGGATTTGATTTAATTAGTTCACGAGTTTGTTCAAAATGCTTGAGAATCCAAACAACATAGGATTCGACGTTACTTGAAGAAAATCAATACATGCGAGATCTATTGCTATTTAACGTTCTTATATACGTAATTCCTTTCTCGTGTATCATGTAATGTTTTTGCAAATACTTTAATGCACAAATGTATACTCGCACACTTTTGAGTGAAAAAAGCAAAATATATGTTACTTAGTCGTGTGATAGTGATTTGGCTTCTTGTTTATTTATCACACATTGATGTTCATCTTTCACTACAAATACTTTTATTCCGCACCTATAGTTTAATGCTAGATACATGTTGAGTAAATACAAGTTGTTTCTTGGTCCTTTGTAACTTTAATCCTTTGTTAGTGGTCAATAAAAAGGTGTCATTTGGATTTGTTTTAGCGGATTTTGTAGGCATGTGTGTTGGAGGATGCCGGTTGAGTGTTTTGGATGAGTTTGGGCTAGTTTGGAATGATTAAAATAGTGATTTGTCTGGTCATGTGTTTTGTTTTAACTATAAATACAACTGTTTCACTTGTGATATGTTAGTGTGCTTTAAGTGATTTATATGCTTGGATTTGATTTAATTAGTTCATGAGTTTGTTCAAAATGCTTGAGAATCCAAACAAAATGGGATTGGACGTTACTAGATGAAAATCAATACACGCGAGATCTATTGCTATTTAACTTTCTTATATACGTAATTCCTTTCTCGTGTATCATGTAATGTTTTTGCGAATACTTTAATGCACAAATATATACTCGCACACTTTTGAATGAAATACAAGCAAAATATAAGTTACTTGGTCGTGTGATAGTGATTTGACTTCTTGTTTATTAATCACACATTGATGTTCATCTTTTACTATAAATACTTTTATTCCGCACATATAGTTTAATGCTAGATACGTGTTGAGTAAATACAAGTTGTTTGTTGGTCCTTTGTAACTTTAATCCTTTGTTAGTGCTCAATAAAGATGTGTCATTTGGATTTGTTTTAGTGGATTTTGTAGGCATGTGTGTTTGAGGATGCCGGTTGAGTGTTTTTGATGAGTTTGGGCTAGTTTGAAATGATTAAAATAGTGATTTGTCTGGTCAAGTGTTTTGTTTTAACTATAGATACAACAGTTTCACTTGTGATATATTAGTGTGCTTTAACTGATTTATATGCTTGGATTTGATTTAATTAGTTCATGAGTTTGTTCAAAATGCTTGAGAATCGAAACAACATGGGATTGGACGTTACTTGAAGAAAATCAATACACACGAGATCTATTGCTATTTAACTTTCTTATATACGTAATTCCTTTCTCGTGTATCATGTATTGTTTTTGCGAATACTTTAATGCACAAATGTATACTCGCACACTTTTGAATGAAATACAAGCAAAATATAAGTTACTTGGTCATGTGATAGTGATTTGACTTCTTGTTTATTAATCACACAATGATGTTCATCTTTAACTACAAATACTTATATCCCGCACCTATAGTTTAATGCTAGATACGTGTTGAGTAAATACAAGTTGTTTCTTGGTCCTTTGTAACTTTAATCCTTTGTTAGTGCTCAATAAAGATGTGTCATTTGGATTTGTTTTAGTGGATTTTGTAGGCATGTGTGTTTGAGGATGCAGGTTGAGTGTTTTTGATGAGTTTGGGCTAGTTTGAAATGATTAAAATAGTGATTTGTCTGGTCAAGTGTTTTGTTTTAACTATAGATACAACTGTTTCACTTGTGATATATTAGTGTGCTTTAACTGATTTATATGCTTGGATTTGATTTAATTAGTTCATGAGTTTGTTCAAAATGCTTGAGAATCCAAACAACATGGATTGGACGTTACTTGAAGAAAATCAATACACACGAGATCTATTGCTATTTAACTTTCTTATATACGTAATTCCTTTCTCGTGTATCATGTATTGTTTTTGCGAATACTTTAATGCACAAATGTATACTCGCACACTTTTGAATGAAATACAAGCAAAATATAAGTTACTTGGTCGTGTGATAGTGATTTGACTTCTTGTTTATTAATCACACAATGATGTTCATCTTTAACTACAAATACTTATATCCCGCACCTATAGTTTAATGCTAGATACGTGTTGAGTAAATACAAGTTGTTTCTTGGTCTTTTGTAACTTTAATCCTTTGTTAGTGCTCAATAAAGAGGTGTCATTTGGATTTGTTTTAGTGGATTTTGTAGGCATGTGTGTTTGAGGATGCCGGTTGAGTGTTTTGGATGAGTTTGGGCTAGTTTGGAATGATTAAAATAGTGATTTGTCTGGTCATGTGTTTGGTTTTAACTATAGATACAACTGTTTCACTTGCGATATATTAATGTGCTTTAACTGATTTATATGCTTGGATTTGATTTAATTAGTTCACGAGTTTGTTCAAAATGCTTGAGAATCCAAACAACATAGGATTCGACGTTACTTGAAGAAAATCAATACATGCGAGATCTATTGCTATTTAACGTTCTTATATATGTAATTCCTTTCTCGTGTATCATGTAATGTTTTTGCGAATAGTTTAATGCACAAATGTATACTCGCACACTTTTGAGTGAAAAACAGGCAAAATATATGTTACTTAGTCGTGTGATAGTGATTTGGCTTCTTGTTTATTTATCACACATTGATGTTCATCTTTCACTACAAATACTTTTATTCCGCACCTATAGTTTAATGCTAGATACATGTTGAGTAAATACAAGTTGTTTCTTGGTCCTTTGTAACTTTAATCCTTTGTTAGTGGTCAATAAAAAGGTGTCATTTGGATTTGTTTTAGCGGATTTTGTAGGCATGTGTGTTGGAGGATGCCGGTTGAGTGTTTTGGATGAGTTTGGGCTAGTTTGGAATGATTAAAATAGTGATTTGTCTGGTCATGTGTTTTGTTTTAACTATAAATACAACTGTTTCACTTGTGATATGTTAGTGTGCTTTAAGTGATTTATATGCTTGGATTTGATTTAATTAGTTCATGAGTTTGTTCAAAATGCTTGAGAATCCAAACAACATGGGATTGGACGTTACTAGATGAAAATCAATACACGGGAGATCTATTGCTATTTAACTTTCTTTTATACGTAATTCCTTTCTCGTGTATCATGTAATGTTTTTGCGAATACTTTAATGCACAAATATATACTCGCACACTTTTGAATGAAATACAAGCAAAATATAAGTTACTTGGTCGTGTGATAGTGATTTGACTTCTTGTTTATTAATCACACATTGATGTTCATCTTTTACTATAAATACTTTTATTCCGCACATATAGTTTAATGCTAGATACGTGTTGAGTAAATACAAGTTGTTTGTTGGTCCTTTGTAACTTTAATCCTTTGTTAGTGCTCAATAAAGATGTGTCATTTGGATTTGTTTTAGTGGATTTTGTAGGCATGTGTGTTTGAGGATGCCGGTTGAGTGTTTTTGATGAGTTTGGGCTAGTTTGAAATGATTAAAATAGTGATTTGTCTGGTCAAGTGTTTTGTTTTAACTATAGATACAACAGTTTCACTTGTGATATATTAGTGTGCTTTAACTGATTTATATGCTTGGATTTGATTTAATTAGTTCATGAGTTTGTTCAAAATGCTTGAGAATCCAAACAACATGGGATTGGACGTTACTTGAAGAAAATCAATACACACGAGATCTATTGCTATTTAACTTTCTTATATACGTAATTCCTTTCTCGTGTATCATGTATTGTTTTTGCGAATACTTTAATGCACAAATGTATACTCGCACACTTTTGAATGAAATACAAGCAAAATATAAGTTACTTGGTCGTGTGATAGTGATTTGACTTCTTGTTTATTAATCACACAATGATGTTCATCTTTAACTACAAATACTTATATCCCGCACCTATAGTTTAATGCTAGATACGTGTTGAGTAAATACAAGTTGTTTCTTGGTCCTTTGTAACTTTAATCCTTTGTTAGTGCTCAATAAAGATGTGTCATTTGGATTTGTTTTAGTGGATTTTGTAGGCATGTGTGTTTGAGGATGCCGGTTGAGTGTTTTTGATGAGTTTGGGCTAGTTTGAAATGATTAAAATAGTGATTTGTCTGGTCAAGTGTTTTGTTTTAACTATAGATACAACTGTTTCACTTGTGATATATTAGTGTGCTTTAACTGATTTATATGCTTGGATTTGATTTAATTAGTTCATGAGTTTGTTCAAAATGCTTGAGAATCCAAACAACATGGGATTGGACGTTACTTGAAGAAAATCAATACACACGAGATCTATTGCTATTTAACTTTCTTATATACGTAATTCCTTTCTCGTGTATCATGTATTGTTTTTGCGAATACTTTAATGCACAAATGTATACTCGCACACTTTTGAATGAAATACAAGCAAAATATAAGTTACTTGGTCGTGTGATAGTGATTTGACTTCTTGTTTATTAATCACACAATGATGTTCATCTTTAACTACAAATACTTATATCCCGCACCTATAGTTTAATGCTAGATACGTGTTGAGTAAATACAAGTTGTTTCTTGGTCCTTTGTAACTTTAATCCTTTGTTAGTGCTCAATAAAGAGGTGTCATTTGGATTTGTTTTAGTGGATTTTGTAGGCATGTGTGTTTGAGGATGCCGGTTGAGTGTTTTGGATGAGTTTGGATTAGTTTGGAATGATTAAAATAGTGAATTGTCTGGTCATGTGTTTTGTTTTAACTATAAATACAACTGTTTCACTTGTGATATGTTAGTGTGCTTTAAGTGATTTATATGCTTGGATTTGATTTAATTAGTTCACGAGTTTGTTCAAAATGCTTGAGAATCCAAACAACATAGGATTCGACGTTACTTGAAGAAAATCAATACATGCGAGATCTATTGCTATTTAACGTTCTTATATACGTAATTCCTTTCTCGTGTATCATGTAATGTTTTTGCAATACTTTAATGCACAAATGTATACTCGCACACTTTTGAGTGAAATACAAGCAAAATATAAGTTACTTGGTCGTGTGATAGTGATTTGACTTCTTGTTTATTATCACACATTGATGTTCATCTTTAACTACAAATACTTTTATTCCGCACCTATAGTTTAATACTAGATACATGTTGAGTAAATACAAGTTGTTTCTTGGTTCTTTGTAACTTTAATCCTTTGTTAGAGGTCAATAAAAAGGTGTCATTTGGATTTGTTTTAGCGGATTTTGTAGGCATGTGTGTTTGAGGATGCCGGTTGAGTGTTTTGGATGAGTTTGGGCTAGTTTGGAATGATTAAAATAGTGATTTGTCTGGTCATGTGTTTTATTTTAACTATAGATACAACTGTTTCACTTGTGATATATTAGTGTGCTTTAACTGATTTATATGCTTGGATTTGATTTAATTAGTTTAAGAGTTTGTTCAAAATGCTTGAGAATCCAAACAACATGGGATTGGACGTTACTTGAAGAAAATCAATACATGCTATATCTATTGCTATTTAACGTTCTTATATACGTAATTCCTTTCTCGTGTATCATGTAATGTTTTTGCTAATACCTTAATGCACAAATGTATACTGTCACACTTTTGAGTGAAATCCAAGCAAAATATAAGTTACTTGGTCGTGTGATAGTTATTTGACTTCTAATTTATTAATCACACATTGATGTTCAACTTTAACTACACATACTTTTATTCCACACCTATAGTTTGATGCTAGATACGTGTTGAGTAAATACAAGTTATTTTTTGGTCCTTTGCAACTTCAATCATTTTTAGTGCTCAATAAATGATTCTATGGATGGAGAGGTGTCATTTGGATTAGTTTTAGTGGATTTTGTAGGCATGTGTGTTTGGGGATGCCGGTTGAGTGTTTGGTTGAGTTTGGGCTAGTTTGGAACGATTAAAATTGTGATTTGTCTGGTCATGTGTTTGGTTTTAACTATAGATACAACTGTTTCACTTGTGATATATTAGTGTGCTTTAACTGATTTATATGCTTGGATTTGATTTAATTAGTTCAAGAGTGTGTTCAAAATGATTGAGAATCCATACAAAATGGAATTGGACGTTACTTGAAGAAAATTCAATACATGAGAGATCTATTGCTATTTAACGTTCTTATATACGTAATTCCTTTCTCGTGTATCACGTAATGTTTTTGCTAATACTTTAATGCACAAATGTGTACTCGCACACTTTTGAGTGAAATACAAGCAATATTTAAGTTACTTGGTCGTGTGATAGTGATTTGACTTCTTTTTTATTGATCACACATTGATGTTCATCTTTAACTACAAATACTTTTATTCCGCACCTATAGTTTAATGCTAGATACGTGTTGAGTAAATACAAGTTGTTTCTTGGTCCTTTGTAACTTTAATCCTTTGTTAGTGCTCAATAAAGAGGTGTCATTTGGATTTGTTTTAGTGGATTTTGTAGTCATGTGTGTTTGAGAATGCCGGTTGAGTGTTTTGGATGAGTTTGGGCTAGTTTGGAATGATTAAAATAGTGATTAGTCTAGTTATGTGTTTTGTTTTAACTATAGATACAATTGTTTTACTTGTGATATATTAGTGTGCTTTAACTTATTTATATGCTTCGATTTGATTTAATTAGTTTATGAGTTCGTTCAAAATTCTTGAGAATCCAAACAACATGGGATTGGAAGTTACTTGCAGAAAATCAATACATGCGAGATCTATTGCTATTTAACGTTCTTATATACGTAATTCCTTTCTCGTGTATCATGTAATGTTTTTGCGAATACTTTAATGCACAAATGTATACTCGCACACTTTTGAGTGAAATACAAGTAAAATATAAGTTACTTGGTCGTGTAATAGTGATTTGACTTCTTGTTTATTAATCACACATTGATGTTCATCTTTCACTACAAATACTTTTATTCCGCACCTATAGTTTAATGCTAGATACGTGTTGAGTAAATACAAGTTGTTTCTTGGTCCTTTGTAACTTTAATCCTTTGTTAGTGCTCAATAAAGAGGTGTCATTTGGATTTGTTTTAGTGGATTATGTAGGCATGTGTGTTTGATGATGCCGGTTGAGTGTATTGGATGAGTTTGGGCTAGTTTGGAATGATTAAAATAGTGATTTGTCTGGTCATGTGTTTTATTTTAACTATAGATACAACTGTTTCACTTGTGATATATTAGTGTGCTTTAACTGATTTATATGCTTGGATTTGATTTAATTAGTTTATGAGTTTGTTCAAAATGCTTGAGAATCCAAACAACATGGGATTGGACGTTACTTGAAGAAAATCAATACATGCTATATCTATTGCTATTTAACGTTCTTATATACGTAATTCCTTTCTCGTGTATCATGTAATGTTTTTGCAATACTTTAATGCACAAATGTATACTCGCACACTTTTGAGTGAAATCAAGCAAAATATAAGTTACTTGGTCGTGTGATAGTTATTTGACTTCTTGTTTATTAATCACACATTGATGTTCATCTTTAACTACAAATACTTTTATTCCGCACCTATAGTTTGATGCTAGATACGTGTTGAGTAAAACAAGTTTTTTTGGTCCTTTGCAACTTCAATCATTTTTAGTGCTCAATAAATGATTCTATGGATGGAGAGGTGTCATTTGGATTAGTTTTAGTGGATTTTGTAGGCATGTGTGTTTGGGGATGCCGGTTGAGTGTTTTGGTTGAGTTTGGGCTAGTTTGGAACGATTAAAATTGTGATTTGTCTGGTCATGTGTTTGGTTTTAACTATAGATACAACTGTTTCACTTGTGATATATTAGTGTGCTTTAACTGATTTATATGCTTGGATTTGATTTAATTAGTTCAAGAGTGTGTTCAAAATGATTGAGAATCCATACAAAATGGAATTTGACGTTACTTGAAGAAAATTCAATACATGAGAGATCTATTGCTATTTAACGTTCTTATATACGTAATTCCTTTCTCGTGTATCACGTAATATTTTTGCTAATACTTTAATGCACAAATGTGTGTAATCGCACACTTTTGAGTGAAATACAAGCAATATTTATGTTACTTGGTCGTGTGATAGTGATTTGACTTCTTTTTTATTGATCACACATTGATGTTCATCTTTAACTACAAATACTTTTATTCCGCACCTATAGTTTAATGCTAGATACGTGTTGAGTAAATACAAGTTGTTTCTTGGTCCTTTGTAACTTTAATCCTTTGTTAGTGCTCGATAAAGAGGTGTCATTTGGATTTGTTTTAGTGGTTTTTGTTGTCATGTGTGTTTGAGAATGCCGGTTGAGTGTTTTGGATGAGTTTGGGCTAGTTTGGAATGATTAAAATAGTGATTAGTCTGGTCATGTGTTTTGTTTTAACTATAGATACAATTGTTTTACTTGTGATATATTAGTGTGCTTTAACTTATTTATATGCTTGGATTTGATTTAATTAGTTTATGAGTTCGTTCAAAATTCTTGAGAATCCAAACAACATGGGATTGGAAGTTACTTGCAGAAAATCAATACATGCGAGATCTATTGCTATTTAACGTTCTTATATACGTAATTCCTTTCTCGTGTATCATGTAATGTTTTTGCGAATACTTTAATGCACAAATGTATACTCGCACACTTTTGAGTGAAATACAAGCAAAATATAAGTTACTTGGTCGTGTAATAGTGATTTGACTTCTTGTTTATTAATCACACATTGATGTTCATCTTTCACTACAAATACTTTTATTCCGCACCTATAGTTTAATGCTAGATACGTGTTGAGTAAATACAAGTTGTTTCTTGGTCCTTTGTAACTTTAATCCTTTTTAGTGCTCAATAAAGAGGTGTCATTTGGATTTGTTTTAGTGGATTTTGTAGGCATGTGTGTTTGAGGATGCCGGTTGAGTGTTTGGATGAGTTTGGGCTAGTTTGGAATGATTAAAATAGTGATTTGTCTGGTCATGTGTTTTGTTTTAACTATAGATACAACTGTTTCACTTGTGATATATTAGTGTGCTTTAACTGATTTATATGCTTGGATTTGATTTAATTAGTTTGAGTTTGTTCAAAATGCTTGAGAATCCAAACAACATGGGATTGGACGTTACATGAAGAAAATCAATACATGCGAGATCTATTGTTATTTAACGTTCTTATATACGTAATTCCTTTCTCGTGTATCATGTAATGTTTTTGCGAATACTTTAATGCACAAATGTATACTCGCACACTTTTGAGTGAAATACAAGCAAAATATAAGTTACTTGGTCATGTGATAGTGATTTGACTTCTTCTTTATTAATCACACATTGATGTTCATCTTTAACTACAAATACTTTTATTCCCACCTATAGTTTGATGCTAGATACGTGTTGAGTAAATACAAGTTGTTTTTTGGTCCTTTGCAACTTCAATCCTTTTACGTGCTGAATAAAGTATTCTATGGATGGAGAGGTGTCATTTGGATTTGTTTTAGTGGATTTTGTAGGCATGTGTGTTTGGGGATGCCGGTTGAGTGTTTTGGTTGAGTTTGGGCTAGTTTGGAACGATTAAAATTGTGATTTGTCTGATCATGTGTTTGGTTTTAACTATAGATACAACTGTTTCACTTGTGATATATTAGTGTGCTTTAACTGATTTATATGCTTGGATTTGGTTTAATTAGTTCAAGAGTGTGTTGAAAATGCTTGAGAATCCATACAAAATGGAATTGGACTTTACTTGAAGAAAATTCAATACATGGGAGATCTATTGCTATTTAACGTTCTTATATACGTAATTCCTTTCTCGTGTATCATGTAATGTTTTTGCCAATACTTTAATGCACAAATGTATACTCGCACACTTTTGAGTGAAATGCAAGCAAAATTTAAGTTACTTGGTCGTGTGATAGTGATTTGACTTCTTTTTTATTGATCACACATTGAGGTTCATCTTTAACTACAAATACTTTTATTCCGCACCTATAGTTTAATGCTAGATACGTGTTGAGTAAATACAAGTTGTTTCTTGGTCCTTTGTAACTTCAATCCTTTGTTAGTGCTCAATAAAGAGGTGTCATTTGGATTTGTTTTAGTGGATTTTGTAGGCATGTTGTTTGAGGATGCCGGTTGAGTGTTTTGGATGAGTTTGGCTAGTTTGGAATGATTAAAATAGTGATTTGTCTGGTCATGTGTTTTTGTTTTAACTATAGATACAACTGTTTCACTTGTGATATATTAGTGTGCTTTAACTGATTTATATGCTTGGATTTGATTTAATTAGTTCATGATTTGTTCAAAATGCTTGAGAATCCAACACATGGGATTGGACGTTACTTGAAGAAAATCAATACATGCGAGATCTATTGCTATTTAACGTTCTTATATACGTATTCCTTTCTCGTGTATCATGTAATTTTTTGCGAATACTTTAATGCACAAATGTAATACTCGCACACTTTTGAGTGAAATACAAGCAAAATATAAGTTACTTCGTGTGATAGTGATTTGACTTCTTGTTTATTAATCACACATTGATGTTCATCTTTCACTACAAATACTTTTATTCCGCACCTATAGTTTATGCTAGATACGTGTTGAGTAAATACAAGTTGTTTCTTGGTCCTTTGTAACTTTAATCCTTTGTTAGTTCAATAAAGTGTCATTTGGATTTTGTAGGCATGTGTGTTTGAGGATGCCGGTTGAGTGTTTTGGATGAGTTTGGGCTAGTTTGGAATGATTAAAATAGTGATTTGTCTGGTCATGTGTTTGTTTTAACTATAGATACAACTGTTTCACTTGTGATATATTAGTGTGCTTTAACTGATTTATATGCTTGGATTTGATTTAATTAGTTCATGAGTTTGTTCAAAATGCTTGAGAATCCAACATGGGATTGGACGTTACTTGAAGAAAATCAATACATGCGATATCTATTGCTATTTAACGTTCTCATATACGTAATTCCTTTCTCGTGTATCATGTAATGTTTTTGCAATACTTTAATGCACAAATGTATACTCGCACACTTTTGAGTGAAATCAAGCAAAATATAAGTTACTTGGTCGTGTGATAGTGATTTGACTTCTTGTTTATTAATCACACATTGATGTTCATCTTTAACTACAAATACTTTTATTCCACACCTATAGTTTGATGCTAGATACGTGTTGAGTAAATACAAGTTATTTTTTGGTCCTTTGCAACTTCAATCATTTTTAGTGCTCAACAAATGATTCTATGGATGGAGAGGTGTCATTTGGATTAGTTTTAGTGGATTTTGTAGGCATGTGTGTTTGGGGATGCCGGTTGAGTGTTTTGGTTGAGTTTGGGCTAGTTTGGAACGATTAAAATTGTGATTTGTCTCGTAATGTGTTTGGTTTTAACTATAGATACAACTGTTTCCCTTGTGATATATTAGTGTGCTTCAACTGATTTATATGCTTGGATTTGATTTAATTAGTTCAAGAGTGTGTTCAAAATGATTGAGAATCCATACAAAATGGAATTAGTCGTTACTTGAAGAAAATTCAATTCATGAGAGATCTATTGCTAATACTTTAATGCACAAATGTGTACTCGCACACTTTTGAGTGAAATACAAGCAATATTTAAGTTACTTGGTCGTGTGATAGTGATTTGACTTCTTTTTTATTGATCACACATTGATGTTCATCTTTAACTACAAATACTTTTATTCCACACCTATAGTTTAATGCTAGATACGTGTTGAGTAAATACAAATTGTTTCTTGGTCCTTTGTAACTTTAATCCTTTGTTAGTGCTCAATAAGAGGTGTCATTTGGATTTGTTTTAGTGGATTTTTGGCATGTGTGTTTGAGGATGCCGGTTGAGTGTTTTGGATGAGTTTGGGCTAGTTTGGAATGATTAAAATAGTGATTTGTCTGGTCATGTGTTTTGTTTTAACTATAGATACAACTGTTTCACTTGTGATATATTAGTGTGCTTTAACTGATTTATATGCTTGGATTTGATTTAATTAGTTCATGAGTTTGTTCAAAATGCTTGAGAATCCAAACAACATGGGATTGGACGTTACTTGAAGAAATCATACATGCGAGATCTATTGCTATTTAACGTTCTTATATACGTAATTCCTTTCTCGTGTATCATGTAATGTTTTTGCGAATACTTTAATGCACAAATGTATACTGCACACTTTTGAGTGAAATCCAAGCAAAATAAGTTACTTGGTCGTGTGATAGTTATTTGACTTCTAATTTATTAATCTCACATTGATGTTCAACTTTAACTACAAATACTTTTATTCCGCACCTATAGTTTGATGCTAGATACGTGTTGAGTAAATACAATTTGTTTTTTGGTCCTTTGCAACTTCAATCCTTTTTAGTGCTCAATAAAGGATTCTATGGATGGAGAGGTGTCATTTGGAGTTGTTTTAATGGATTTTGCAGGCATGTGTGTTTGGGGATGCCGGTTGAGTGTTTTGGTTGAGTTTGGGCTAGTTAGAAAAGATTAAAATTATGATTTGTCTGGTCATGTGTTTGGTTTTAACTATAGATAGAACTGTTTCACTTATGATATATTAGTTTGCTTTAACTGATTTATATGCTTGGATTTGATTTAATAAGTTCAAGAGTGTGTTCAAAATGCTTGAGAATCAAAATAAAATGGAATTGTACGTTACTTGAAAAAAAATCAATACATGCGATATCTATTGCTATTTAACGTTCTTATATACGTAATTCCTTTCTCGTGTATCATGTAATGTTTTTGCGAATACTTTAATGCACAAATGTATACTCGCACACTTTTGAGTGAAATACAAGCAAAATATAAGTTACTTGCTCATGTGATAGTGATTTGACTTCTTTTTTATTGATCAAACAATGAGGTTCATCTTTAACGACAAATACTTTTATTCCGCACCTATAGTTTGATGCTAGATACGTGTTGAGTAAATACAAGTTGTTTTTTGGTCCTTTGCAACTTTAATCCTTTTAAGTGCTCAATAAAGGATTCTATGGATGGAGAGGTGTCATTTGGATTTGTTTTAGTGGATTTTGTAGGCATGTGTGTTTTGGGATGCCGGTTGAGTGTTTTGGTTGAGTTTTGGCTAGTTTGGAACGATTAAAATAGTGATTTGTTTGGATATGTGTTTGGTTTTAACTATAGATACAACTGTTTCACATGTGATATATTAGTGTGCTTTAACTGATTTATATGCTTGGATTTGATTTAATTAGTTCAAGGTGTTCAAATGCTTGAGAATCCAACAAAATGGAATTGGACGTTACTTGAAGAAAATCAATACATAGAGATCTATTGCTATTTAACGTTCTTATATACGTAATTTCTTTCTCGTGTATCATGTAATGTTTTTGCTAATACTTTAATGCACAAATGTGTACTCGCACACTTTTGAGTGAAATACAAGCAATATTTAAGTTACTTGGTCGTGTGATAGTGATTTGACTTCTTTTTTATTGATCACACATTGAGGTTCATCTTTAACGACAAATACTTTTATTCCGCACCTATAGTTTAATGCTAGATACGTGTTGAGTAAATACAAATTGTTTATTGGTCTTTTGTAACTTTAATCCTTTGTTAGTGCTCAATAAAAAGGTCTCATTTGAATTTGTTTTAGTGGATTTTGTAGGCATGGGTGTTTGAGGATGCCGGTTGAGTGTTTTGGATGAGTTTGGGCTAGTTTGGAATGATTAAAATAGTGATTTGTCTGGTCATGTGCTTTGTTTTAACTATAGATACAACTGTTTCACTTGTGATATATTAGTGTGCTTTAACTGATTTATATGCTTGGATTTGATTTAATTAGTTCATTAGTTTGTTCAACATGCTTGAGAATACAAACAACATTGGATTGGACGTTACTTGAATAAAAATCAATACATGCGAGATCTATTGCTATTTAATGTTCTTATATACGTAATTTCTTTCTCGTGTATCATGTAATGTTTTTGCCAATACTTTAATGCACAAATGTATACTCGCACACTTTTGAGTGAAATGCAAATAAATATAAGTTACTTGGACGTGTGATAGTGATTTGACTCCTTGTTTATTAATCACACATTGATGTTCATCTTTCACAACAAATACTTTTATTCCGCACCTATAGTTTGATGCTAGATACGTGTTGAGTAAATACAAGTTGTTTTTTGGTCCTTTGCAACTTAAATCCTTTTTAGTGCTCAATAAAGAATTCTATGGATGGAGAGGTGTCATTTGGATTTGTTTTAGTGGATTTTGTAGGCATGTGTGTTTGGGGATGCCGGTTGAGTGTTTTGGTTGAGTTTGGGCTAGTTTGGAAAGATTAAAATTGTGGTTTGTCTGGTCATGTGTTTGGTTTTAACTATAGATACAACTGTCTCACTTGTGATATATTAGTGCGCTTTAACTGATTTATATGCATGGATTTGATTTAATTAGTTCAAGAGTGTGTTTAAAATGTTCTCCATCCATACAAAATGGAATTGGACGTTACTTGAAGAAAATTCAATACATGGGAGATCTATTGCTATTTAACGTTCTTATATACGTAATTTCTTTCTCGTGCATCATGTAATGTTTTTGCTAACACTTTAATGCACAAATGTGTACTCGCACACTTTTGAGTGAAATACAAGCAATATTTAAGTTACTTGGTCGTGTGATAGTGATTTGACTTCTTTTTTATTGATCACACATTGAGTTCATCTTTAACGACAAATACTTTTATTCCACCTATAGTTTAATGCTAAATACGTGTTGAGTAAATACAAGTTGTTTCTTCGTCCTTTGTAACTTAATCCTTTGTTAGTGCTCAATAAAAGGTGTCATTTGATTTGTTTTAGTGGATTTTGTAGGCATGTGTTTTGAGGATGCCGGTTGAGTGTTTTGGTGAGTTTGGACTAGTTTGGAATGATTAAAATAGTGATTTGTCTGGTCATGTTTTTGTTTTAACTATAGATACAACTGTTTCACTTGTGATATATTAGTGTGCTTTAACTGATTTATATGCTTGGATTTGATTTAATTAGTTCAGGAGTTTGTTCAAAATGCTTGAGAATCCAAACAACATGGGATTGGACGTTACTTGAAGAAAAATCAATACATGCGAGATCTATTGCTATTTAACGTTCTTATGTACGTAATTGCTTTCTCGTGTATCATGTAATGTTTTGTGAATACTTTAATGCACAAATGTATACTCGCACACTTTTGAGTGAAATACAAGCAAAATATAAGTTACTTGGTCGTGTGATAGTGATTTGACTTCTTTTTTATTAATCACACATTGATGGTCATCTTTAACTACAATACTTTTATTCCGCACCTATAGTTTAATGCTAGATACGTGTTGAGTAAATACAAGGTTTCTTTGTCCTTTGCAACTTTAATCCTTTTTTAGTGCTCAATAAGAGGTGTCATTGGATTTGTTTTAGTGGATTTTGTAGGCATGTGTGTTTGAGGATGCCGGTTGAGTGTTTTGGATGAGTTTGGGCTAGTTTGGAACGATTAAATAGTGATTTGTCTGGTCATGTGTTTTGTTTCTATAGATACAACTGTTTCACTGTGATATATTAGTGTGCTTTAACTGATTTATATGCTTGGATTTGATTTAATTAGTTCATGAGTTTGTTCAAAATGCTTGAGAATCCAAACAACATGAATTGGACGTTACTTGAAGAAAATCAATACATGCGAGATCTATTGCTATTTAACGTTCTTATATACGTAATTCCTTTCTCGTGTATCATGTAATGTTTTTTGCGAATACTTTAATGCACAAATGTTACTCGCACACTTTTGAGTGAAATCCAAGCAAAATATAAGTTACTTGGTCGTGTGATAGTGATTTGACTTCTTGTTTATAATCACACATTGATGTTCATCTTTAACTACAAATACTTTTATTCCACACCTATAGTTTGATGCTAGATACGTGTTGAGTAATACAAGTTGTTTTTTGGTCCTTTGCAACTTAATCCTTTTTAGTGCTCAATAAAGATTCTATGGATGGAGAGGTGTCATTGGATTTGTTTTAGTGGATTTTGTAGGCATGTGTGTTTTGGGATGCCGGTTGAGTGTTTTGGTTGAGTTTGGGCTAGTTTGGAACGATTAAAATAGTGATTTGTCTGTCATGTGTTTGGTTTTAACTATAGATACAACTGTTTCACTTGTATATTAGTGTGCTTTAACTGATTTATATGCTTGGATTTGATTTAATTAGTTCAAGAGTGTGTTCAAAATGCTTGAGAATCCAACCAAATGGGAATTGGACGTTACTTGAAGAAAATTCATACATGCGAGATCTATTGCTATTTAACGTTCTTATATACGTAATTCCTTTCTCGTGTATCATGTATGTTTTGCTAATACTTTAATGCACAAATGTGTACTCCGCACACTTTGAGTGAAATACAAGCAAAATTTAAGTTACTTGGTCGTGTGATAGTGATTTGACTTCTTTTTTATTGATCACACATTGAGGTTCATCTTTAACGACAAATACTTTTATTCCGCACCTATAGTTTAATGCTAGATACGTGTTGAGTAAATACAAGTTGTTTCTTGGTCCTTTGTAACTTAATCCTTTTGTGTGCTCAATAAAAGGTGTCATTTGGATTTGTTTTAGTGGATTTAGGCATGTGTGTTTAGGATGCCGGTTGAGTGTTTTGGATGAGTTTGGGCTAGTTTGGAACGATTAAAATAGTGATTTGTCTAGTCATGTGTTTTGGTTTTAACTATAGATACAACTTTTTACTTGTGATATATTAGTGTGCTTTAACTGATTTATATGCTTGGATTTGATTTAATTAGTTCATGAGGTTGTTCAAAATGCTTGAGAATCCAAACAACATGGGATTGGACGTTACTTGAAGAAATCAATACATGCGAGATCTATTGCTATTTAACGTTCTTATATACGTAATTCTTTCTCGTGTATCATGTAATGTTTTTGCGAATACTTTAATGCACAAATGTATACTCGCACACTTTTGAGTGAAATACAAGCAAAATATAAGTTACTTGGTCGTGTGATAGTGATTTGACTTCTTGTTTATTAATCACACATTGAGGTTCATCTTTACGACAAATACTTTTATTCCGCACCTATAGTTTGATGCTAGATACGTGTTGAGTAATACAAGTTGTTTTTTGGTCCTTTGCACTTCAATCCTTTTTAGTGCTCAATAAGGATTCTATGGATGGAGAGGTGTCATTTGGATTTGTTTTAGTGGATTTTGTAGGCATGTGTTTTGGGGATGCCGGTTGAGTGTTTTTGGTTGAGTTTGGGCTAGTTTGGAACGATAAAATAGTGATTTGTCTGATCATGTGTTTGGTTTTAACTATAGATACAACTGTTTCACTTGTGATATTATGTGTTTAACTGATTTATATGCTTGGATTTGATTTAATTAGTTCAAGAGTGGTTCAAAATGCTTGAGAATCCAACAAATGGAATTGGACGTTACTTGAAGAAAATCAATACATGCGAGATCTATTGCTATTAACGTTTTTATATACGTAATTCTTTCTCGTGTATCATGTAATTTTTTGCGAATACTTTAATGCACAAATGTATACTCGCACACTTTTGAGTGAAATACAAGCAAATATAAGTTACTTGGTCGTGTGATAGTGATTTGACTTCTTTTTATTGATCACACATTGAGTTCATCTTTACGACAAATACTTTTAGCACCTATAGTTTGATGCTAGATACGTGTGAGTAAATACAAGTTGTTTTTTGGTCCTTTGCAACTTTAATCCTTTTTAGTGCTCAATAAAGGATTCTATGGATGGAGAGGTGTCATTTGGATTTGTTTTAGTGGATTTGTAGGCATGTGTGTTTTGGATGCCGGTTGAGTGTTTTGATGAGTTTGGCTAGTTGGAATGATTAAATAGTGATTTGTTGGTCATGTGTTTGGTTTAACTATAGATACAACTGTTTCACTGTGATATATTAGTGTGCTTTAACTGATTATATGCTGGATTTGATTTAATTAGTTCAAGAGTGTGTTCAAAATGCTTGAGAATCCAAACAAATGGATTGGACGTTACTTGAAGAAAATTCAATACATGAGAGATCTATTGCTATTTAACGTTCTTATATACGTAATTTCTTTCTCGTGTATCATGTAATGTTTTTGCTAATACTTTAATGCACAAATGTACTCGCACACTTTTGAGTGAAATACAAGCATATAAGTTACTGGTCGTGTGATAGTGATTTGACTTCTTTTTATTGATCACACATTGAGTTCATCTTTAACGACAAATACTTTATTCCGCACCTATAGTTTAATGCTAGATACGTGTTGAGTAAATACAAGTTGTTTTTGTCTTTGTAACTTTAATCCTTGTTAGTTCTCAATAAAAGGTGTCATTTGGATTTGTTTTAGTGGATTTTGTAGGCATGGTGTTTGAGGATGCCGGTTGAGTGTTTTGGATGAGTTGGGCTAGTTTGAATGATTAAAATAGTGATTTGTCTGGTCATGTTTGTTTTAACTATAGATACAACTGTTTCACTTGTGATATATTAGTGTGCTTTAACTGATTTATATGCTTGGATTTGATTTAATTAGTTCATGAGTTGTTCAAAATGCTTGAGAATCCAAACAACATTGATTGGACGTTACTTGAAAAATCAATACATGCGAGATCTATGCTATTTAATGTTCTTATATACGTAATTCTTTCTCGTGTATCATGTAATGTTTTTGCAATACTTTAATGCACAAATGTATACTCGCACACTTTGAGTGAAATCAAAAATATAAGTTACTTGGTCGTGTGATAGTGATTTGACTCTTGTTTATTAATCACACATTGATGTTCATCTTTACTACAAATACTTTTATTCGCACCTATAGTTTGATGCTAGATACGGTTGAGTAAATACAAGTTGTTTTTTGGTCCTTGCAACTTAATCCTTTTAGTGCTCAATAAAGGATTCTATGGATGGAGAGGTGTCATTTGTTTGTTTTAGTGGATTTGTAGGCATGTGTGTTTGGGATGCCGGTTGAGTGTTTGGTTGAGTTTGGGCTAGTTTGGAAAGATTAAAATTGTGGTTGTCTGGTCATGTGTTTGGTTTTAACTATAGATACAACTGTTCACTTGTGATATATTAGTGTGCTTTAACGATTTATATGCTTGGATTTGATTTAATTAGTTCAAGAGTGTGTTAAAATGTTGAGAATCCAACAAAATGGATTGGACGTTACTTGAAGAAAATCAATACATGAGATCTATTGCTATTTACTTCTTATATACGTATTTCCTTTCTCGTGTATCATGTATGTTTTTGCTAATACTTTAATGCACAAATGTGTACTCGCACACTTTTGAGTGAAATACAAGCAATATTAGTTACTTGGTCGTGTGATAGTGATTTGACTTCTTTTATTATCACCATTGAGGTCATCTTTAACGACAATACTTTTATTCCGCACCTATAGTTTAATGCTAATACGTGTTGAGTAAATACAAGTTGTTTCTTGGTCCTTTGTAACTTTAATCCTTTGTTTGCTCAATAAGAGGTGGTATTTGGATTTGTTTTAGTGGATTTTGTAGGCATGTGTGTTTGAGGATGCCGGTTGAGTGTTTGGATGAGTTTGGCTAGTTTGGAACGATTAAATAGTGATTTGTCTGGTCATGTGTTTGTTTTAACTATAGATACAACTGTTTCACTTGTGATATATTAGTGTGCTTTAACTGATTTATATGCTTGGATTTGATTTAATTAGTTCTGAGTTTGTTCAAAATGCTTGAGAATCCAAACAACATGGGATTGGACGTTACTTGAAGAAAAATCAATACATGCGAGATCTATTGCTATTTAAGTTCTTATATACGTAATTCCTTTCTCGTGTATCATGTAATGTTTTTGCCAATACTTTAATGCACAAATGTATACTCGCACACTTTTGAGTGAAATACAACAAAATATAAGTTACTTGGTCGTGTGATAGTGATTTGACTTCTTGTTTATTAATCACACATTGAGTTCATCTTTAGCTACAAATACTTTATTCCGCACCTATAGTTATGCTAGATACGTGTTGAGTAAATACAAGTTGTTTTTTGGTCCTTTGCAACTTCAATCCTTTTAGTGCTCAATAAAGGATTCTATGGATGGGAGGTGTCATTTGGATTTGTTTTAGTGGATTTTGTAGGCATGTGTGTTTGAGATGCCGGTTGAGTGTTTTGGTTGAGTTTGGCTAGTTTGGAACGATTAAAATGTGATTGTCTGATCATGTGTTTGTTTTAACTATAGATACAACTGTTTCACTTGTGATATATTAGTGTGCTTTAACTGATTTATATGCTTGGATTTGATTTAATTAGTTCAAGTGTGTTCAAAATGCTTGAAATCCAACAAAATGGAATGGACGTTACTTGAAGAAAATCAATACATGCGAGATCTATTGCTATTTAACGTTTTATATACGTAATTCCTTTCTCGTGTATATGTAAAGTTTTTGCGAATACTTTAATGCACAAATTGTACTCCACACTTTTGAGTGAAATACAAGCAAAATATAAGTTACTTGGTCGTGTGATAGTGATTTGACTTCTTGTTTATTGATCACACATTGAGGTTCATCTTTAACGACAAATACTTTTATTCCGCACCTATAGTTTGATGCTAGATACGTGTTGAGTAAATACAAGTTGTTTTTTGGTCCTTGCAACTTCAACTTTTTAGTGCTCAATAAAGTTCTATGGATGAGAGGTGTCATTGGATTGTTTTAGTGGATTTTGTAGGCATGTGTGTTTGGGGATGCGGTTGAGTTTTTGGGAGTTTGGCTAGTTGGAACGATTAAAATAGTGATTTGTCTGGTCATGTGTTTGGTTTTAACTATAGATACAACTGTTTCACTTGTGATATATAGTGTGCTTTAACTGATTTATATGCTTGATTTGATTTAATTAGTTCAAGAGTGTGTTCAAAATGCTTGAGAATCCAACAAATGGAATTGGACGTTACTTGAAAATCAATACATGAGAGATCTATTGCTATTTAACGTTCTTATAACGTAATTCCTTTCTCGTGTATCATGTAATGTTTTTGAATACTTTAATGCACAAATGTGTACTCGCACACTTTTGAGTGAAATACAAGCAATATTTAAGTACTTAATTGTGTGATAGTGATTTGACTTTTTTTATTGATCACACATTGAGGTTCATCTTCAACGACAAATACTTTATCCGCACCTATAGTTTAATGCTAGATACGTGTTGAGTAAATACAAGTTGTTTTTGGTCCTTTGTAACTTAATCCTTGTTAGTGCTCAATAAGTGGTGTCATTTGGATTTGTTTTAGTGGATTTTGTAGGCATGTGTGTTTCAGGATGCTGGTTGAGTGTTTTGGATGAGTTTGGACTAGTTTGGAAGATTAAAATAGTTTGTCTGGTCATGTGTTTTTTTTAACTATAGATACAACTGTTTCACTTGTGATATATTATGTGCTTTAACTGATTTATATGCTTGGATTTGATTTAATTAGTTCAGATTTGTTCAAAATGCTTGAGAATCCAAACACATGGGATGGACGTTACTTGAAGAAAATCAATACATGTGAGATCTATTGCTATTTAATGTTCTTATATACGTAATTCCTTTCTCGTGTATCATGTAAATTTTTGCGAATACTTTAATGCACAAATGTGTACTCACACTTTTGAGTGAAATACAAGCAATATAGTTACTTGGTCGTGTGATAGTGATTTGACTTCTTGTTTATTATCACACATTGAGGTTCATCTTTAACGACAAATACTTTTATTCCGCACCTATAGTTTGATGCTAGATACGTGTTGAGCAAACAAGTTGTTTTGGTCCTTTGCAACTTCAATCCTTTGTGCTGAATAAAGTTCTATGGATGAGAGGTGTCATTTGGATTTGTTTTAGTGGATTTTGTAGGCATGTGTGTTGGGGATGCCGGTTGAGTGTTTGGTGAGTTTGGCTAGTTTGGAACGATTAAAATAGTGATTTGTCTGGTCATGTGTTTGGTTTTAACTATAGATAAAACTGTTTCACTTGTGATATATTAGTGTGCTTTAACTGATTTATATACTTGGATTTGGTTTAATTAGTTCATGAGTGTGTTGAAAATGCTTGAGAATCCATACAAAATGGAATTGGACTTTACTTGAAGAAAATTCAATACATGGGAGATCTATTGCTATTTAACGTTCTTATATACGTAATTCCTTTCTCGTGCATCATGTAATGTTTTTGTTAACACTTTAATGCACAAATGTGTACTCGCACACTTTTGAGTGAAATGCAAGCAAAATATAAGTTTCTTGGTCGTGTGATAGTGATTTGACTTCTTCTTTATTAATCACACATTGATGTTCATCTTTAACTAAAAATACTTTTATTCCGCACCTATAGTTTGATGCTAGATACGTGTTGAGTAAATATAAGTTGTTTTTTGCTCGTTTGCAACTTCAATACTTTTAAGTGCTCAATAAAGGATTCTATGGATGGAGAGGTGTCATTTGGATTTGTTTTAGTGGATTTTGTAGGCATGTGTTTTGGGATGCCGGTTGAGTGTTTTGGTTGAGTTGGGCTAGTTTGGATGATTAAAATAGTGATTGTCTGTCATGTGTTGGTTTTAACTATAGATACAACTGTTTCACTGTGATATATTAGTGTGCTTTAACTGATTTATATGCTTGGATTTGATTTAATTAGTTCAGAGTTGTTCAAAATGCTTGAGAATCCAAAAATGGAATTGGACGTTACTTGAAAAAATCAATACATGCGAGATCTATTGCTATTTAACGTTTATATACGTAATTCCTTTCTCGTGTATCATGTAAAGTTTTGCGAATACTTTAATGCACAAATGTACTCCACACTTTTGAGTGAAATACAAGCAAAATATAAGTTACTTGGTCGTGTGATAGTGATTTGACTTCTTGTTTATTGATCACACATTGAGTTCATCTTAACGACAAATACTTTTATTCCGCACCTATAGTTTGATGCTAATACGTGTTGAGTAAATACAAGTTGTTTTTTGGTCCTTTGCAACTTCAATCCTTTTAGTGCTCAATAAGGATTCTAGGATGGAGAGGTGTCATTTGGATTTGTTTTAGTGGATTTTGTAGGCATGTGTGTTGGGATGCCGGTTGAGTGTTTTGGTTGAGTTTGGCTAGTTTGGAACGATTAAAATAGTGATTTGTCTGGTGATGTGTTTGGTTTAACTATAGATAAAAATTTCACTTGTGATATATTAGTGTGCTTTAACTGATTTATATGCTTGGATTTGGTTAATTAGTTCAAGAGTGTGTTCAAAATGCTTGAGAATCCAAACAAAATGGAATTGGACGTTACTTGAAGAAAATTCAATACATGCGAGATCTATTGCTATTTAACGTTCTTATATACGTAATTCCTTTCTCGTGTATCATGTAAGTTTTGCCAATACTTTAATGCACAAATGTACTCGCACACTTTTGAGTGAAATACAAGCAAAATATAAGTTACTTGGTCGTGTGATAGTGATTTGACTCTTGTTTATTATCACACATTGATGTTCATCTTTACTACAATACTTTATTCCGCACCTATAGTTTGATGCTAGATACGTGTTGAGTAAATACAAGTTGTTTTTTGGTCCTTTGCAACTTCAATCCTTTTAGTGCTCAATAAAGGATTCTATGGATGGAGGTGTCATTTGGATTGTTTAGTGGATTTTGTAGGCATGTGTGTTTGGGATGCCGGTTGAGTGTTTTGGTTGAGTTTGGGCTAGTTTGAACGATTAAATATGATTGTCTGATCATGTGTTTGGTTTTAACTATAGATACAACTGTTTTACTTGTGATATATAGTGTGCTTTAACTGATTTATATGCTTGGATTTGATTTAATTAGTTCAAGAGTGTGTTCAAAATGCTTGAGAATCCAAAAAAATGGAATGGACGTTACTTGAAGAAAAATCAATACACGCGAGATCTATTGCTATTTAACGTTTTTATATACGTAATTCCTTTCTCGTGTATAATGTAAAGTTTTTGCGAATACTTTAATGCACAAATATGTACTCCCACACTTTTGAGTGAAATACAAGCAAAATATAAGTTACTTGGTCATGTGATAGTGATTTGACTTCTTGTTTATTGATCACACATTGAGGTTCATCTTTAACGACAAATACTTTTATTCCGCACCTAGAGTTTGATGCTAGATACGTGTTGAGTAAATACAAGTTGTTTTTTGGTCCTTTGCAACTTTAATCCTTTTTAGTGCTCAATAAAAGATTCTATGGATGGAGAGGTGTCATTGGGATTTGTTTTAGTGGATTTTGTAGGCATGTGTGTTTGGGGATGCCAGTTGAGTGTTTTGGTTGAGTTTGGGCTAGTTTGGAACGATTAAAATAGTGATTTGTCTGGTCATGTGTTTGGTTTTAACTATAAATACAACTGTTTCACTTGTGATATAATAGTGTGCTTTAACTGATTTATATGCTTGGATTTGATTTAATTAGTTCAAGAGTGTGTTCAAAATGCTTGAGAATCCAAACAAATGGATTGGACGTTACTTGAAGAAAATCAATACATGAGAGATCTATTGCTATTTAACGTTCTTATAACGTAATTCCTTTCTCGTGTATCATGTAATGTTTTTCTAATACTTTAATGCACAAATGTGTACTCGCACACTTTTGAGTGAAATACAAGCAAATTTAAGTTACTTGGTCGTGTGATAGTGATTTGACTTTTTTTTTATGATCACACATTGAGTTCATCTTAACGACAAATACTTTTATTCCGCACCTATAGTTTAATGCTAGATACGTGTTGAGTATACAAGTTGTTTCTTGGTCTTTGAACATTAATCCTTTGTTAGTGCTCAATAAAGTGGCGTCATTTGGATTTGTTTTAGTGGATTTTGTAGGCATGTGTGTTCAGGATGCGGTTGAGTGTTTTGGATGAGTTTGGCTAGTTTGGAATGATTAAAATAGTGATTTGTCTGTCATGTGTTTGTTTTAACTATAGATACAATTATTCACTTGTGATATATTAGTGTGCTTTAACTGATTTATATGGTTGGATTTATTTATTAGTTCATGAGTTTGTTCAAAATGCTTGAGAATCCAATCACATGGATTGGACGTTACTTGAAGAAAATCAATACATGCGAGATCTATTGCTATTTAAAGTTCTTATATACGTAATTCCTTTCTCGTGTATCATGTAATGTTTTTGCAATACTTAATGCACAAATGTATACTCGCACACTTTTGAGTGAAATACAAGCAAAATATAAGTTACTTGGTCGTGTGATAGTGATTTGACTTCTTGTTTATTAATCACACATTGATGTTCATCTTTAACTACAAATACTTTTATTCCGCACCTATAGTTTGATGCTAGATATGTGTGAGTAAATACAAGTGTTTTTGGTCCTTTGCAACTTCAATCCTTTTTAGTGCTCAATAAAGGATTCTATGGATGGAGAGGTGTCATTTGATGTTTTAGTGGATTTTGTAGGCATGTGTGTTTGGGGATGCCGGTTGAGTGTTTTGGTTAGTTTGGGCTAGTTGGAACGATTAAAATGTGATTTGTCTGGTCATGTGTTGGTTTAACTATAGATACAACTTTTCACTTGTGATATATTAGTGTGCTTTAACTGATTTATATGCTTGGATTTGATTTAATTAGTTCAAGAGTGTGTTCAAAATGCTTGAGAATCCAACAAAATGGAATGGACGTTACTTGAAGAAAATTCAATACATCGAGATCTATTGCTATTTAACGTTCTTATATACGTAATTCCTTTCTCGTGTATCAATATGTTTTTGCGAATACTTTAATGCACAAATGTACTCGCACACTTTTGAGTGAAATACAAGCAATATTTAAGTCTGGTCGTGTGATAGTGATTTGACTTCTTTTTATTGATCACACATTGAGGTTCATCTTTAACAACAAATACTTTTATTCCGCACCTATAGTTTGATGCTAGATACGTGTTGAGTAAATACAAGTTGTTTTTTTGGTCCTTTGCAACTTCAATCCTTTTTAGTGCTCAATAGGATTCTATGGATGGAGAGGTGTCATTGGATTTGTTTTAGTGGATTTTGTAGGCATGTGTGTTTGGGATGCCGGTTGAGTGTTTTGTTGATTTGGCTGTTTGGAATGATTAAATAGTGATTTGTCTGGTCATGTGTTTGGTTTAACTATAGATACAACTGTTTCACTTGTGATATATTAGTGTGCTTTAACTGATTTATATGCTTGGATTTGATTTAATTAGTTCAAGACTGTGTTCAAAATGCTTGAGAATCCAAACAACATGGGATTGGACGTTATTGAAGAAAAATCAATACACGAGATCTATTGCTATTTAACGTTCTTATATACGTAATCCTTCTTGGTATCATGTAATGTTTTGCGAATACTTTAATGCACAAATGTGTACTCGCACTTTTGAGTGAAATACAAGCAAATTAAGTTACTTGTCGTGTGATAGTGATTTGACTTCTTTTTTATTGATCACACATGAGGTCATCTTTAACACAAATACTTTTATTCCGCACCTATAGTTTGATGCTAGATACGTGTTGAGTAATACAAGTTGTTTTTGGTCCTTTGCAACTTTAATCCTTTTTAGTGCTCAATAAAGGATTCTATGGATGTGTCATTGGATTTGTTTTAGTGGATTTTGTAGGCATGTGTGTTTGGGATGCCGGTTGAGTGTTTGGTGAGTTTGGCTAGTTTGAATGATTAAAATAGTGATTTGTCTGGTCATGTTTTGGTTTTAACTATAGATACAACTGTTTCACTTGTGATATATTAGTGTGCTTTAACTGATTTATATGCTTGGATTTGATTTAATTAGTTCAAGAGTTGTTCAAAATGCTTGAGAATCCAAACACATGGATTGGACGTTATTGAAGAAAAATCAATACACGCGAGATCTATTGCTATTTAACGTTCTTATATACGTAATTCCTTTCTCGTGTATCATGTAAAGTTTTTGCGAATACTTTAATGCACAAATGTGTACTCGCACACTTTTGAGTGAAATACAAGCAAAATATAAGTTACTTGGTCGTGTGATAGTGATTTGACTTCTTGTTTATTATCACACATTGATGTCATCTTTAACTACAAATACTTTTATTCCGCACCTATAGTTTGAAGCTAGATACGTGTTGAGTAAATACAAGTTGTTTTTGGTCCTTTGCAACTTCAATCCTTTTAGTGCTCAATAATGGATCTATGGATGGAGAGGTGTCATTGTTTGTTTTAGTGGATTTTGTAGGCATGTGTGTTTGGGATGCCGGTTGAGTGTTTTGGTTGAGTTTGGCTAGTTTGGAATGATTAAAATAGTGATTTGTCTGGTCATGTGTTTGGTTTTAACTATAGATACAACTATTTCACTTTGATATATTGTGTGCTTTAACTGATTTATATGCTTGGATTTGATTAATTAGTTCAGAGTTGTTCAAAATGCTTGAGAATCCAAACAACATGGGATTGGACGTTACTTGAAGAAAAATCAATACACGCGAGATCTATTGCTATTTAACGTTCTTATATACGTAATTCCTTTCTCGTGTATCATGTAAAGTTTTTGCGAATACTTTAATGCACAAATGTGTACTCCACACTTTTGAGTGAAATACAAGCAAAATATTACTTGTCGTGTGATAGTGATTTGACTTCTTGTTTATTGATCACACATTGAGATTCATCTTTAATGACAAATACTTTATTCCGCACCTATAGTTTAATGCTAGATTGTGTTGAGTAAATACAAGTTGTTTTTGGTCCTTTGCAACTTCATCCTTTTAGTATAAGGATTCTATGGATGGAGAGGTGTCATTTGGATTTGTTTTAGTGGATTTTGTAGGCATGTGTGTTTGAGGATGCCGGTTGAGTGTTTGGATGAGTTTGGGCTAGTTTGGAACGATTAAAATAGTGATTTGTCTGATCATGTGTTTGGTTTTAACTATAATACAACTGTTCACTTTGATATATTAGTGTGCTTTAACTGATTTATATACTTGATTTGATTTAATTAGTTCAAGAGTGTGTTCAAAATGCTTGAGAATCCAAAACATGGGATTGGACTTACTTGAAGAAAATCAATACAAGCGAGATCTATTGCTATTTAACGTTCTTATATACGTAATTCTTTCTCGTGTATCATGTAATGTTTTGCGAATACTTTAATGCACAAATGTGTACTCGCACACTTTTGAGTGAAATACAAGCAAAATTAGTTACTTGGTCGTGTGATAGTGATTTGACTTCTTGTTTTTATCACACATTGTGTCATCTTAACGACAAATACTTTTATTCCGCACCTATAGTTTAATGCTAGATACGTGTTGAGTAAATACAAGTTGTTTCTTGGTCCTTTGTAGTTTTAGTGGTTTTGTAGGCATGTGTGTTGAGGATGGCGGTTGAGTGTTTGGATGAGTTTGGGCTAGTTAGGAACGATTAAAATAGTGATTTGTCTAGTCTGTGTTTGTTTTAACTATAGATACACTGTTCACTTGTGATATATTAGTGTGCTTTAACTGATTATATGCTGGATTGATTTAATTAGTTCAAAGTGTGTTCAAAATGCTTGAGAATCCAAACAACATGGGATTGGACGTTACTTGAAGAAAAATCAATACATGCAGATCTATTGCTATTTAACGTTCTTATATACGTAATTTTTCTCGTGTATCATGTAAAGTTTTTGCAATACTTTAATGCACAAATGTGTACTCCACACTTTTGAGTGAAATACAAGCAAAATATAAGTTACTTGGTCGTGTTAGTGATTTGACTTCTTGTTTATTGATCACACATTGAGTTCATCTTTAATACAAATACTTTTATTCCGCACATATAGTTTAATGCTAGATACGTGTTGAGTAAATACAAATTGTTACTTGGTCCTTTGCAACGTCAATCCTATTCAGTGCTCAATAAAGGATTCTATGGATGGAGAGGTGTCATTTGGATTTGTTTTAGTGGATTTTGTAGGCATGTGTGTTCGATGATGCCGGTTGAGTGTTTTGGATGAGTTTGGGCTAGTTTGGAACGATTAAATAGTGATTTGTCGATCATGTGTTTGGTTTTAACTATAGATACAACTGTTTCACTTGTGATATATTAGTGTGCTTTAACTGATTTATATGCTTGGATTTGGTTTAATTAGTTCATGAGTTTGTTCAAAATTCTTAGGAATCCAAACAACATGGGATTGGACGTTACTTGAAGAAAAATCAATACATGCGAGATCTATTGCTATTTAACGTTCTTATATACGTAATTCCTTTCTCGTGTATCATGTAATGTTTTTGCAAATACTTTAATGCACAAATGTATACTCGCACACTTTTGAGTGAAATACAAGCAAAATATAAGTTACTTGTCGTGTGATAGTGATGACTTCTTGTTTATTAATCACACATTGGTTCATCTTTAACGACAAATACTTTATTCCACACCTATAGTTTGATGCTAGATACGTGTTGAGTAAATACAAGTTGTGTTTTGGTCCTTTGCAACTTCAATCCTTTTAGTGCTCAATAAAGGATTCTATGGATGGGAGGTGTCATTTGGATTTGTTTTAGTGGATTTTGTAGGCATGTGTGTTGGCGATGCCGGTTGAGTGTTTTGGTTGAGTTTTGGCTGTTTGGAACGATTAAAATAGTGATTTGTCTGGTCATGTGTTAGTTTTAACTATAGATACAACTGTTTCACTTTGATATAGTGTGTTTACTGATTTATATGCTTGGATTTGATTTAATTAGTTCAAGAGTGTGTTCAAAATGCTTGAGAATCCAAACAACATGGGATTGGACGTTACTTCAAGAAAAATCAATACACGCGAGATCTATTGCTATTTAACGTTGTTATATACGTAATCCCTTTCTCGTGTATCATGTAAAGTTTTTGTGAATACTTAATGCACATGTGTACTCTCACACTTTTGAGTGAAATACAAGCAAAATATAAGTTACTTGGTCCTGTTATAGTGATTTGACTTCTTGTTTATTGATCACACATTGAGGTTCATCTTTAATGACAAATACTTTTATTCCGCACATATAGTTTAATGCTAGATACGTGTTGAGTAAATACAAATTGTTACTTGGTCCTTTGCAACGTCAATCCTTTTAGTGCTCAATAAAGGATTCTATGGATGGAGAGGTGTCATTTGGATTTGTTTTAGTGGATTTTGTAGGCATGTGTGTTCGATGATGCCGGTTGAGTGTTTTGGATGAGTTTGGGCTAGTTTGGATCGATTAAAATAGTGATTTGTCCGATCATGTGTTTGGTTTTAACTATAGATACAACTGTTTCACTTGTGATATATTAGTGTGCTTTAACTGATTTATATGCTTGGATTTGGTTTAATTAGTTCATGAGTTTGTTCAAAATTCTTAGGAATCCAAACAACATGGGATTGGACGTTACTTGAAGAAAAATCAATACATGCGAGATCTATTGCTATTTAACGTTCTTATATACGTAATTCCTTTCTCGTGTATCATGTAATGTTTTTGCGAATACTTTAATGCACAAATGTATACTCGCACACTTTTGAGTGAAATACAAGCAAAATATAAGTTACTTGGTCGTGTGATAGTGATGACTTCTTCTTTATTAATCACACATTGATGTTCATCTTTAACGACAAATACATTTATTCCACACCTATAGTTTGATGCTAGATACGTGTTGAGTAAATACAAGTTGTGTTTTGGTCCTTTGCAACTTCAATCCCTTTTAGTGCTCAATAAAGGATTCTATGGATGGAGAGGTGTCATATGGATTTGTTTTAGTGGATTTTGTAGCATGTGTGTTTGGCGATGCCGGTTGAGTGTTTTGGTTGAGTTTGGCTAGTTTGGAACGATTAAAATAGTGATTTGTCTTGTCATGTGTTTAGTTTTAACTATAGATACAACTGTTTCACTTTGATATATTAGTGTGCTTTAACTGATTTATATGTGGATTTGATTTAATTAGTTCAAGAGTGTGTTCAAAATGCTTGAGAATCCAAACAACATGGGATTGGACGTTACTTGAAGAAAAATCAATACTGCGAGATCTATTGCTATTTAACGTTGTTTATACGTAATTCCTTTCTCGTGTATCATGTAAGTTTTTGCGAATACTTTAATGCACAAATGTGTACTCCACACTTTTGAGTGAAATACAAGCAAATATAATTACTTGGTCGTGTGATAGTGATTTGACTTCTTGTTTATTGATCACACATTAAGTTCATCTTTAATGACAAATACTTTTATTCCGCACCTATAGTTTAATGCTAGATACGTGTTGAGTAAATACAATTGTTCTTGGTCCTTTGCAACTTCAATCCTTTTAGTATAAAGGATTCTATGGATGGAGAGGTGTCATTTGGATTTGTTTTAGTGGATTTTTAGGCATGTGTTTGATGATGCGGTTGAGTGTTTGGATGAGTTTGGGCTAGTTTGACGATTAAATAGTGATTTGTCTGTCATGTGTTTGGTTTTAACTATAGAACAACTGTTTCACTTTGATATATAGTGTGCTTTAACTGATTTATATCTTGGATTTGATTTAATTAGTTCAAGAGTGTGTTCAAATGCTTGAGAATCCAAACAACATGGATTGACGTTACTTGAAGAAAAATCAATACAAGCGAGATCTATTGCTATTTAACGTTCTTATATACGTAATTCTTTCTCGTGTATCATGTAATGTTTTGCGAATACTTTAATGCACAAATGTGTACTCGCACACTTTTGAGTGAAATACAAGCAAAATTTAAGTTACTTGGTCGTGTGATAGTGATTGACTTCTTGTTTATTGATCACACATTGTGTTCATCTTTAACGACAAATACTTTATTCCGCACCTATAGTTTAATGCTAGATACGTGTTGAGTAAATACAAGTGTTTTTGGTCCTTTGTAACTTCAATCCTTGTTAGTACTCAATAAAGAGGTGTCATTTGGATTTGTTTTAGTGGATTTTGTAGGCATGTGTGTTTGAGGATGCGGTTGAGTGTTTGGATGAGTTTGGGCTAGTTGGAACGATTAAATAGTGATTTGTCTAGTCATGTGTTTGGTTTTAACTATAGATACAACTGTTTCACTTGTGTATATTAGTGTGCTTTAACTGATTTATATGCTTGGATTTGATTTAATTAGTTCAAAGTGTGTTCAAAATGCTTGAAATCCAAACAACATGGGATTGGACGTTACTTGAAGAAAATCAATACATGCGAGATCTATTGCTATTTAACATTCTTATATACGTAATTCTTTCTCGTGTATCATGTAAGTTTTTGCCAATACTTTAATGCACAAATGTGTACTCCACACTTTTGAGTGAAATACAAGCAAATATAAGTTACTTGGTCGTGTGATAGTGATTTGACTTCTTGTTTATTATCACATTGAGGTCATCTTTAATACAAATACTTTTATTCCGCACATATAGTTTATGCTAGATACGTGTTGAGTAAATACAAGTTTCTTGGTCCTTTGCAACTTCAATCCTTTTGCTCAATAAGGATTCTATGGATGAGAGTGTCATTGATTTGTTTAGTGGATTTTGTAGGCATGTGTGTTTGAGATGCCGGTGAGTGTTTTGGATGAGTTTGGGCTAGTTTGGATCGATTAAAATAGTGATTTGTCGATCATGTGTTGGTTTTAACTATAGATACAACTGTTTCACTTGTGATATATTAGTGTGCTTTAACTGATTTATATGCTTGGATTTGATTAATTAGTTCATGAGTTGTTCAAAATCTTGGAATCCAAACAACATGGATTGGACGTTACTTGAAGAAAATCAATACATGCGAGATCTATTGCTATTTAACGTCTTATATACGTAATTCCTTTCTCGTGTATCATGTATGTTTTTGCAAATACTTTAATGCACAAATGTATACTCGCACACTTTGAGTGAAATACAAGCAAAATATAAGTTACTTGGTCGTGTGATAGTGATGACTTCTTCTTATAATCACACATTGATGTTCATCTTTAACGACAAATACTTTTATTCCACACCTATAGTTTGATGCTAGATACGTGTGAGTAAATACAAGTTGTTTTTGGTCCTTTGCAACTTCAATCCTTTTAGTGCTCAATAAAGGATTCTATGGATGGAGAGGTGTCATTGGATTTGTTTTAGTGGATTTTGTAGGCATGTGTGTTGCGATGCCGTTGAGTGTTTGGTTGAGTTTTGGCTTGTTTGGAACGATTAAAATAGTGATTTGTCTGGTCATGTGTTTAGTTTTAACTATAGATACAACTGTTTCACTTTTGATATATTTGTGTGCTTTAACTGATTTATATGCTTGGATTTGATTTAATTAGTTCAAGAGTGTGTTCAAAATGCTTGAGAATCCAAACAACATGGGATTGGACGTTACTTCAAGAAAAATCAATACACGCGAGATCTATTGCTATTTAACGTTGTTATATACGTAATCCCTTTCTCGTGTATCATGTAAAGTTTTTGTGAATACTTTAATACACAAATGTGTACTCTCACACTTTTGAGTGAAATACAAGCAAAATATAAGTTACTTGGTCGTGTGATAGTGATTTGACTTCTTGTATATTGATCACACATTGAGGTTCATCTTTAGTGACAAATACTATTATTCCGCAACTATAGTTTAATGCTAGATACGTGTTGAGTAAATACAAATTGTTTCTTGGTCCTCTGCAAAGTCAATCCTTTTTAGTGCTCAATAAAGGATTCTATGGATGAAGAGGTGTCATTTGGATTTGTTTTAGTGGATTTTGTAGGCATGTGTGTTTGATGATGCCGGTTGAGTGTTTTGGATGAGTTTGGGCTAGTTTGAATCGATTAAAATAGTGATTTGTCTGATCATGTGATTGGTTTTAACTATAGATACAACTGTTTCACTTGTGATATATTAGTGTGCTTTAACTTATTTATATGCTTGGATTTGGTTTAATTAGTTCATGAGTTTGTTCAAAATTCTTAGGAATCCAAACAACATGGGATTGGACGTTACTTGAAGAAAAATCAATACATGCGAGATCTATTGCTATTTAACGTTCTTATATACGTAATTCCTTTCGTGTATAATGTTTTTGCGAATACTTTATGCACAAATGTATTCGCACACTTTTGAGTGAAATACAAGCAAAATATAAGTTACTGGTCGTGTGATAGTGTGACTTCTTCTTATTAATCACACATTGATGTTCATCTTTAACGACAAATAATTTTATTCCGCACCTATAGTTGATGCTAGATACGTGTTGAGTAAATACAAGTTGTTTTTGGTCCTTTGCAACTTCAATCCTTTTAGTACTCATAAAGGATTCTATGATGGAGAGTGTCATTGGATTTGTTTAGTGGATTTTGTAGGCATGTGTGTTTGGGATGCCGGTTGAGTGTTTTGGTTGAGTTAGGCTAGTTTGGAATGATTAAAATAGTGATTTGTCGGTCATATGTTTGGTTTTAACTATAGATACAACTGTTTACTTGTGTATATTAGTGTGCTTTAACTGATTTATATGCTTGGATTTGATTTATTAGTTCAAGAGTGTGTTCAAAATGCTTGAGAATCCAAACAATGGATTGGACGTTACTTGAAGAAAATCAATACACGCGAGATCTATTGCTATTAATGTTTATATACGTAATTCCTTTCTCGTGTATCATGTAAAGTTTTTGCGAATACTTTAATGCACAAATGTGTACTCGCACACTTTTGAGTGAAATACAAGCAAATATAAGTTACTTGGTCGTGTGATAGTGATTTGACTTCTTGTATTGATCACACATTGAGGTCATCTTTAAAAACAAATACTTTTTCCGCACCTATAGTTTAATGCTAGATACGTGTTGAGTAAATACAAATTGTTTCTTGTCCTTTGCAACTCAATCCTTTTAGTGCTCAATAAAAGATTCTATGGATGGAGAGGTGTCTTTGGATTTGTTTAGTGATTTGGTAGGCATGTGTGTTTGGATGCGGTTGAGTGTTTGATGAGTTTGGGCTAGTTTGGAACGATTAAAATAGTGATTTGTCTGTCATGTGTTTGGTTTTAACTATAGATACAACTGTTTCACTTGTGATATATTAGTGTGCTTTAACTGATTTATATGCTTGGATTTGTTTAATTAGTTCATGAGTTTGTTCAAAATGCTTAGAATCCAAACAACATGAGATTGGACGTTACTTGAAGAAAATCAATACATGCGAGATCTATTGCTATTTAACGTTCTTATATACGTAATTCCTTCTCGTGTATCATGTAATGTTTTGCGAATACTTTAATGCACAAATGTATACTCGCACACTTTTGAGTGAAATACAAGCAAAATAAGTTACTTGGTCGTGTGATAGTGATTTCTTCTTTATATCACACATTGATGTTCATCTTTAACGACAAATACTTTATTCCGCACCTATAGTTGATGCTAGATACGTGTTGAGTAAATACAAGTTGTTTTGGTCCTTTGCAACTTCAATCCTTTAGTGCTCAATAAAGGATTCTATGGATGGGATGTGTCATTTGGATTTGTTTTAGTGGATTTTGTAGGCATGTGTGTTTGGCGATGCCGGTTGATGTTTTGGTTGAGTTTGGGCTAGTTTGGAACGATTAAAATAGTGATGTCTGGTTATGTTTAGTTTTAACTATAGATACAACTGTTCACTTTGATATATTTGTGTTTAACTGATTTATATGCTTGGATTTGATTTAATTAGTTCAAGAGTGTGTTCAAAATGCTTGAGAATCCAAACAACATGGGATTGGACGTTACTTGAAGAAAAATCAATACACGCAGATCTATTGCTATTTAACGTTGTATATACGTAATCCTTTCTCGTGTATCATGTAAGTTTTTGCGAATACTTTAATGCACAAATGTGTACTCGCACACTTTTGAGTGAAATACAGCAAAATATAAGTTACTTGGTCGTGTGATAGTGATTTGACTTCTTGTTTATTGATCACACATTGAGGTTCATCTTTAGTACAATACCTTATTCCGCACTATAGTTTAATGCTAGATACGTGTTGAGTAATACAAATTGTTTCTGGTCCTTTGCAAAGTCAATCCTTTTTAGTGCTCAATAAGGATTCTATGGATGAGAGGTGCCATTTGGATTTGTTTTAGTGGATTTTGTAGGCATGTGTGTTTGAGATGCGGTGGTGTTTTGATGAGTTTGGGCTAGTTTGAATCGATTAAAATAGTGATTTGTCTGTCATGTGTTGGTTTTAACTATAGATACAACTGTTTCACTTGTGATATATTAGTGTGCTTTAACTTATTTATATGCTTGGATTTGGTTTAATTAGTTCATGAGTTTGTTCAAAATTCTTAGGAATCCAAACAACATGGGATTGGACATTACTTGAAAAAAAATCAATACATGCGAGATCTGTTGCTATTTAACATTCTGATATACGTAATTCCTTTCTCGTGTATCATGTAATGTTTTTGCGAATACTTTGATGCACAAATATATACTTGCACACTTTTGAGTGAAATACAAGCAAAATATAAGTTACTTGGTCATGTGATAGTGATGACTTCTTCTTCATTAATCACACATTGATGTTCATCTTTAACAACAAATAATTTTATTCCGCACCTATAGTTTGATGCTAGATACGTGTTGAGTAAATACAAGTTCTTTTTGGTCCTTTGCAACTTCAATCCTTTTAGTTCTCAATAAGGATTCTATGGAAAGAGGTGTCATATGATTTGTTTTAGTGGATTTTGTAGGCATGTGTGTTTGGGGATGCCGGTTGAGTGTTTTGGTTGAGTTTAGCTTGTTTGGAACGATTAAAATAATGATTTGTCTGGTCATGTGTTTGGTTTTACTATAGATACAACTGTTTCACTTTGATATATTAGTGTGCTTTAACTGATTTATATGCTTGGATTTGATTTAATTAGTTCAAGTGTGTTCAAAATGCTTGAGAATCCAAACAATGGGATTGGACTTACTTGAAGAAAAATCAATACACGCGAGATCTATTGCTATTTAATGTTCTTATATACGTAATTCCTTTCTCGTGTATCATGTAAAGTTTTTGCGAATACTTTAATGCACAAATGTGTACTCCACACTTTGAGTGAAATACAAGCAAATATAATTACTTGGTCGTGTGATAGTGATTTGACTTCTGTTATTGATCACACATTGAGGTTCATCTTTAAAACAATACTTTTTTCCGCACCTATAGTTTGATGCTAGATACGTGTTGAGTAAATACAAGTTGTTTTTTGGTCCTTTGCAACTTCAAACCTTTAGTTCTCAATAAAGGATTCTATGATAGAGTGTCATGGATTTGTTTTAGTGGATTTTGTAGGCATGTGTGTTTGGGGATGCGGTTGAGTGTTTTGGTTGAGTTTGCTAGTTTGGATGATTAAAATAGTGATTGTCTGGTTATGTGTTGGTTTTAACTATAGATACAACTGTTTACTTTGATATATTAGTGTGCTTTAACTGATTTATATACTTGTATTGATTTAATTAGTTCAAGAGTGTGTTCAAAATGCTTGAGAATCCAAACAACATGGGATTGACGTTACTTGAAGAAAAATCAATACACGCGAGATCTATTGCTATTTAACGTTCTATATACAATTCCTTTCTCGTGTATCATGTAAAGTTTTTGTGAATACTTTAATGCACAAATGTGTACTCGCCACTTTGAGTGAAATACAAGCAAAATATAAGTTATTGGTCGTGTGATAGTGATTTGACTTCTTGTTTATTGATCACACATTGAGTTCATTTTAACGACAAATACTTTTATTCCGCACCTATAGTTTGATGCTAGATACGTGTTGAGTAAATACAAGTTGTTTTTTGGCTTTGCAACTTTAATCCTTTTAGTGCTCAATAAAGGATTCTATGGATGGAGAGGTGTCATTTGATTTGTTTTAGTGGATTTTGTAGGCAAGTGTGTTTGGGGATGCCGGTTTAGTTTAGGCTTGTTTGGAACGATTAAAATAGTGATTTTTCTGGTCATGTGTTTGGTTTTAACAATAGATACAACTGTTTTACTTTTGATATATTAGTGTGCTTTAACTGATTTATATGCTTGGATTTGATTTAATTAGTTCAAGAGTGTGTTCAAAATGCTTGAGAATCCAAACAACATGGGATTGGTGTTACTTGAAGATAAATTAATACATGCGAGATCTATTGCTATTTAACGTTCTTATATACGTAATTCCTTTCTCGTGTATCATGTAATGTTTTTGCGAGTACTTTAATGCACAAATGTTTACTCGCACACTTTTGAGTGAAATACAAGCAAAATATATGTTACTTGGTCGTGTGATAGTGATGACTTCTTCTTTATTAATCACACATTGATGTTCATCTTTAACGACAAATAATTTTATTCCGCACCTATAGTTTGATGCTAGATACGTGTTGAGTAAATACAAGTTCTTTTTTGGTCCTTTGCAACTTCAATCCCTTTTAGTGCTCAATAAAGGATTCTATGGATGGAGAGGTGTCATATGGATTTCTTTTAGTGGATTTTGTAGGCATGTGTGTTTGGGGATGCCGGTTGAGTGTTTTGGTTGAGTTTAGGCTTGTTTGGAACGATTAAAATAATGATTTGTCTGGTCATGTGTTTGGTTTTAACTATAGATACAACTGTTACACTTTTGATATATTAGTGTGCTTTAACTGATTTATATGCATGGATTTGATTTAATTAGTTCAAGAGTGTGTTCAAAATGCTTGAGAATCCAAACAACATGGGATTGGACGATACTTGAAGAAAAATCAATACACGTGAGATCTATTGCTATTTAATGTTCTTATATACGCAATTCCTTTCTCGTGTATCATGTAAAGTTTTTGCGAATAATTTAATGCACTAATGTGTACAGCCACACTTTTGAGTGAAATATAAGCAAAATATAAGTTACTTGGTCGTGTGATAGTGATTTGACTTCTTGTTTATTATCACACATTGTTTATCTTTAAACAAATACTTTTATTCCGCACCTATAGTTTAATGCTAGATACGTGTTGAAATACAAGTTTTTCTTGGTCCTTTGCAACTTCAATCCTTTTTAGTGCTCAATAAAGGATTCTATGGATGGAGAGGTGTCATTTGGATTTGTTTAGTGGATTTTGTAGGCATGTGTGTTTGAGGATGCCGTTGAGTGTTTTGGATGAGTTTGGGCTCGTTTGGATCGATTAAAATAATGATTTGTCTGATCATGTGTTTGGTTTTAACTATAGATACAACTGTTTCACTTTTGATATATTAGTGTGCTTTAACTGATTTATATACTTGTATTTGATTTAATTAGTTCAAGAGTGTGTTCAAAATGCTTGAGAATCCAAACAACATGGGATTCGACGTTACTTGAATAAAAATCAATACATGCGAGATCTATTGCTATTTAACGTACTTATATACATAATTCCTTTCTTGTGTATCGTGTAAAGTTTTTGTGAATTCTTTAATGCTCAAATGTGTACTAGCCCACTTTTGAGTGAAATACAAGCAAAATATAAGTTACTTGGTCGTGTGATAGTGATTTGACTTCTTGTTTATTGATCACACATTGAGTGTCATCTTTAACGACAAATACTTTTATTCCGCACCTATAGTTTGATGTTATATACGTGTTGAGTAAATACAAGTTGTTTTTTTGGTCCTTTGCAACTTTAATCATTTTTAGTGCTTAATAAAGAATTCTATGGATGGAGAGGTGTCATTTGGAATTGTTTTAGTGGATTTTGCAGGCATGTGTGTTTGGAGATGCCGGTTGAGTGTTTTGGTTGAATTTTGGATAGTTTGAAACGATTAAAATAGTGATTTGTCTAGTCATGTGTTCGGTTTTAACTATAGATACAACTGTTTCACTTGTGATATATTAGTGTGCTTGAACTGATTTATATGCTTGGATTTGATTTAATTAGTTCAAGAGTGTGTTCAAAATGCTTGAGAATCCAAACAACATGGGATTGGACGTTACTTGAAGAAAAATCAATACACGCGAGATCTAATGCTATTTAACGTTCTTATATACGTAATTCTTTATCTTGTATCATGTAATTTTTGCGAATACTTTAATGCACAAATGTGTACTCACATGCTTTTGAGTGAAATACAAGCAAAATAAGTTATTGGTCGTGTGATAGTGATTTGACTTCTTGTTTATTTGATCACACATTGAGGTTCATCTTTAATGACAAATACTTTATTCCGCACCTATAGTTTAATGCTAGATACGTGTTGAGTAATACAAGTTGTTCTTGGTCCTTTGTAACTTCAATCCTCATTAGTCCCAATAAAGAGGTGTCATTTGTATTTGTTTTTGTCGATTTTGCAGGCATGTGTGTTTGGGATGCCGGTTGAGTGTTTGGATGAGTTGGGCTAGTTGGAACGATTAAAATAGTGATTTGTCTAGTCATATGTTTGGTTTAAACTATAGATACAACTGCTTCACTTGTGATATATTAGTGTGCTTTAACTGATTTATATGCTTGGATTTGTTTTAATTAGTTCATGAGTGTGTTCAAAATGCTTGAGAATCCAAACAACAAGGGATTGGACGTTACTTGAAGAAAAATTAATACAGGCGAGATCTATTGCTATTTAACGTTCTTATATACGTAATTCCTTTCTCGTGTATCATGTAAAGTTTTTGCGAATAATTTAATGCACTAATGTGTACAGCCACACTTTTGAGTGAAATATAAGCAAAATATAAGTTACTTGGTCGTGTGATAGTGATTTGACTTCTTGTTTATTGATCACACATTGGGTTTATCTTTAAAAACAAATACTTTTATTCCGCACCTATAGTTTAATGCTACATACGTGTTGAGTAAATAGAAATAGTTTCTTGGTCCTTTGCAACGTCAATCCTTTTTAGTGCTCAATAAAGGATTCTATGGATGGAGAGGTGTCATTTGGATTTGTTTTAGTGGATTTTGTAGGCATGTGTGTTTGATGATGCCGTTTGAGTGTTTTGGATAAGTTTGGGCTAGTTTGGATCGATTAAAATAGGGATTTGTCTGATCATGTGTTTGGTTTTAACTATGGATACAACTGTTTCAATTTTGATATATTAGTGTGCTTTAACTGATTTATATACTTGTATTTGATTTAATTAGTTCAAGAGTGTGTTCAAAATGCTTGAGAATCCAAACAACATGGGATTCGACGTTACTTGAATAAAAATCAATACATGCGAGATCTATTGCTATTTAACGTACTTATATACGTAATTCCTTTTGTGTATTGTAAAGTTTTTGCGAATACTTTAATGCACAAATGTGTACTAGCACAATTTGAGTGAAATACAAGCAAAATATAAGTTACTTGGTCGTGTGATAGTGATTTGACTTCTTGTTTATTGATCACACATTGAGTGTCATCTTTAACGACAAATACTTTTATTCCGCACCTATAGTTTGATGCTAGATACGTGTTGAGTAAATACAAGTTGTTTTTGGTCCTTTGCAACTTTAATCATTTTAGTGCTAATAAAAGATCATGGATGGAGAGGTGTCATTTGGAATTGTTTTAGTGGATTTTGTAGGCATGTGTGTTGGAGGATGCCGGTTGAGTGTTTTGGTTGAATTTTGGATAGTTTGAAACGATTAAAATAGTGATTTGTCTAGTCATGTGTTCGGTTTTAACTATAGATACAACTGTTTCACTTGTGATATATTAGTGTGCTTGAACTGATTTATATGCTTGGATTTGATTTAATTAGTTCAAGAGTGTGTTCAAAATGCTTGAGAATCCAAACAACATGGGATTGGACGTTACTTGAAGAAAAATCAATACAAGCGAGATCTATTGCTATTTAACGTTCTTATATACGTAATTCTTTTATCTTGTATCATGTAAAGTTTTTGCGAATACTTTAATGCACAAATGTGTACTCCCATGCTTTTGAGTGAAATACAAGCAAAATATAAGTTAATTGGTCGTGTGATAGTGATTTGACTTCTTGTTTATTGATCATACATTGAGGTTCATCTTTAATGACAAATACTTTTATTCCGCACCTATAGTTTAATGCTAGATACGTGTTGAGTAAATACAAGTTGTTCAAGGTCCTTTGTAACTTCAATCCTTCATTAGTACTCAATAAAGAGGTGTCATTTGTATTTGTTTTTGTCGATTTGTAGGCATGTGTGTTGAGGATGCCGGTTGAGAGTTTTGGATGAGTTTGGCTAGTTTGGAACGATTAAAATAGTTTGTCTGGTCATGTGTTTGGTTTTAACTATAGATACAAACTTCACTTGTGATATATTAGTGTGCTTTAACTGATTTATATGCTTGGATTTGATTTAATTAGTTCATGAGTGTGTTCAAAATGCTTGAGAATCCAAACAACATGGGATTGGACGTTACTTGAAGAAAAAATAATACATGCGAGATCTATTGCTATTTAACGTTCTTATATACGTAATTCCTTTCTCGTGTATCATGTAATGTTTTGCGAATACTTTAATGCACAATGTATACTCGCACACTTTTGAGTGAAATACAAGCAAAATATAAATTACTTGGTCGTGTGATGTGATTTGACTTCTTGTTTATTAATCACACATAAGGTTCATCTTTAACGACAAAAATTTATTCCGCACCTATAGTTTGATGCTAGATACGTGTTGAGTAAATACAAGTTGTTTTTTGGTCCTTTGCAACTTTAATCCTTTTTAGTGCTCAATAAAGATTCTATGGAGAGAGGTGTCATTTGGATTTGTTTTAGTGGATTTTGTAGGCATGTGTGTTTGGGATGCCGGTTGAGTGTTTTGGTGAGTTTTGGCTAGTTGGAAATATTAAAATAGTGATTTGTCTGGTCATGTGTTTGGTTTAACTATAGATACAACTGTTTCACTTGTGATATATTAGTGTGCTTTAACTGATTTATATGCTTGGATTTGATTTAATTAGTTCAAGAGTGTGTTCAAAATGCTTGAGAATCCAAACAACATGGGATTGGACGTTACTTGAAGAAAAATCAATACATGCGAGATCTATTGCTATTTAACGTTCTTATATACGTAATTCCTTTCTCGTGTATCATGTAAAGTTTTTGCGAATACTTTAATGCACAAATGTGTACTCCCACACTTTTGAGTGAAATACAAGCAAAATATAAGTTACTTGGTCGTGTGATAGTGATTTGACTTCTTGTTTATTGATCACACATTGAGGTTCATCTTTAATGACAAATACTTTTATTCCGCACCTATAGTTTAATGCTAGATACGTGTTGAGTAAATACAAGTTGTTTAGGTCCTTTGTAACTTCAATCCTTCGTTAGTGCTCAATAAAGAGGTGTTATTTGGATTTGTTTTAGTGGATTTTGGCATGTGGTTTGAGGATGCCGGTTGAGTGTTTTGGATGAGTTTGGGCTAGTTTGGAACGATTAAAATAGTGATTTGTCTAGTCATGTGTTTGGTTTTAACTATAGATACAACTGTTTCACTTGTGATATATTAGTGTGCTTTAACTGATTTATATGCTTGGATTTGATTAATTAGTTCAAGAGTGTGTTCAAAATGCTTGAGAATCCAAACAACATGGATTCGCGTTACTTGAAGAAAAATCAATACATGCGAGATCTATTGCTATTTAACGTTCTTATATACGTAATTCCTTTCTCGTGTATCATGTAAGTTTTTGTGAATACTTTAATGCACAAATGTGTACTCGCACACTTTTGAGTGAAATAAAGCAAAATATAAGTTACTTGGTCGTGTGATAGTGATTTGACTTCTTGTTTATGATCACACATTGAGGTTCATCTTTAATGACAAATACTTTTATTCCGCACCTATAGTTTAATGCTAGATACGTGTTGAGTAAATACAAGTTGTTCTTTGGTCCTTTGTAACTTCAATCCCTTCGTTAGTAATCAATAAAGAGGTGTCATTTGGATTTGTTTTCTGGATTTTGTAGGCATGTGTGTTTGAGGATGCCGGTTGAGTGTTTTGGATGAGTTTGGGCTAGTTTGGAACGATTAAAATAGTGATTTGTCTGTCATATGTTTGGTTTTAACTATAGATACAACTGTTCACTTGTGATATATTAGTGTGCTTTAACTGATTTATATGCTTGGATTTGATTTAATTAGTTCAAGAGTGTGTTCAAAATGCTTGAGAATCCAAACAACATGGGATTGGACGTTACTTGAAGAAAAATCAACACAGCGAGATCTATTGCTTTTAACGTTCTTATATACGTAATTCCTTTCTCGTGTATCATGTAAAGTTTTGCAATACTTTAATGCACAAATGTGTACTCCACCCTTTGAGTGAAATACAAGCAAAATATAAGTTACTTGGTCGTGTGATAGTGATTTGACTTCTTGTTTATTGATCATATTGAGGTTCATCTTTAATGACAAATACTTTTATTCCGCACCTATAGTTTAATGCTAGATACGTGTTGAGTAAATACAAGTTGTTCTAGGTCCTTTGTAACTTCAATCCTTCGTTAGTACTCAATAAAGAGGTGTCATTTGGATTTGTTTTGTGGATTTTGTAGGCATGTGTGTTTGAGGATGCCGGTTGAGAGTTTTGGATGAGTTTGGGCTAGTTGGAACGATTAAAATAGTGATTTGTCTGGTCATAGTTTGGTTTTAACTATAGATACAACTGCTTCACTTGTGATATATTAGTGTGCTTTAACTGATTTATATGCTTGGATTTGATTTAATTAGTTCAAGAGTGTGTTCAAAATGCTTGAGAATCCAAACAACATGGGATTCGACGTTACTTGAAGAAAAATCAATACATGCGAGATCTATTGCTATTTAACGTACTTATATACATAATTCCTTTCTTGTGTATCGTGTAAAGTTTTTGTGAATTCTTTAATGCACAAATGTGTACTAGCACACTTTTGAGTGAAATACAAGCAAAATATAAGTTACTTGGTCGTGTGATAGTGATTTGACTTCTTGTTTATCAATCACACAATGATGTTCATCTTTAACTACAAATACTTTTATTCCATACCCATAGTTTGATGCTAGATACGTGTTGAGTAAATACAAGTTGTTATTTGGTCCTTTGCAACTTCAATCCTTTTTAGTGCTCAATAAAGGATTCTATTGATGGAGAGGTGTCATTTTGATTTGTTTTAGTGGATTTTGTAGGCATGTGTGTTTGGGGATGCCGGTTGAGTGTTTTGGTTGAGTTTTGGCTAGTTTGGAACGATTAAAATAGTGATTTCTCTCGTCATGTGTTTGGTTTTAACTATAGATACAACTGTTTCACTTGTGATATATTAGTGTGCTTTAACTGATTTATATGTTTCGATTTAATTTAATTAGTTCAAGAGTGTGTTCAAAATGCTTGAGAATCCAAACAACATGGGATTGGACGTTACTTGAAGACAAATCAACACACGCGAGATCTATTGCTTTTTAACGTTCTTATATACGTAATTCCTTTCTCATGTATCATGTAAAGTTTTTGCGAATACTTAAATGCACAAATGTGTACTTCCACCCTTTGAGTGAAATACAAGCAAAATATAAGTTACTTGGTCGTGTGATAGTGATTTGACTTCTTGTTTATTGATCATACATTGAGGTTCATCTTTAATGACAAATACTTTTATTCCGCACCTATAGTTTAATGCTAGATACGTGTTGAGTAAATACAAGTTGTTCTAGGTCCTTTGTAACTTCAATCCTTCGTTAGTACTCAATAAAGAGGTGTCATTTGGATTTGTTTTGTGGATTTTGCAGGCATGTGTGTTTGAGGATGCCGGTTGAGAGTTTTGGATGAGTTTGGGCTAGTTTGGAACGATTAAAATAGTGATTTGTCTTGTCATATGTTTGATTTTAACTATAGATACAACTCCTTCACTTGTGATATATTAGTGTGCTTTAACTGATTTATATGCTTGGATTTGATTTAATTAGTTCAAGAGTGTGTTCAAAATGCTTGAGAATCCAAACAACATGGGATTCGACGTTACTTGAATAAAAATCAATACATGCGAGATCTATTGCTATTTAACGTACTTATATACATAATTCCTTTCTTGTGTATCGTGTAAAGTTTTTGTGAATTCTTTAATGCACAAATGTGTACTAGCACACTTTTGAGTGAAATACAAGCAAAATATAAGTTACTTGGTCGTGTGATAGTGATTTGACTTCTTGTTTATCAATCACACATTGAGGGTAATCTTTAACGACAAATACTTTTATTCCGCACCTATAGTTTGATGCTATATACGTGTTGAGTAAATACAAGTTGTTTTTTGGTCCTTTGCAACTTTAATCCTTTTTAGTGCTCAATAAAGGATTCTATGGATGGAGAGGTGTCATTTTGATTTGTTTTAGTGGATTTTGTAGGTATGTGTGTTTGGGGATGCCGGTTGAGTGTTTTGGTTGAGTTTTGGCTAGTTTGGAACGATTAAAATAGTGATTTCTCTCGTCATGTGTTTGGTTTTAACTATAGATACAACTGTTTCACTTGTGATATATTAGTGTGCTTTAACTGATTTATATGCTTGGATTTGATTTAATTAGTTCAAGAGTGTGTTCAAAATGCTTGAGAATCCAAACAACATGGGATTCGACGTTACTTGAAGAAAAATCAACACACGCGAGATCTATTGCTTTTTAACGTTCTTATATACGTAATTCCTTTCTCATGTATCATGTAAAGTTTTTGCCAATAATTAAATGCACAAATGTGTACTTCCACCCTTTGAGTGAAATACAAGCAAAATATAAGTTACTTGGTCGTGTGATAGTGATTTGACTTCTTGTTTGTTGATCATACATTGAGGTTCATCTTTAATGACAAATACTTTTATTCCGCACCTATAGTTTAATGCTAGATACATGTTGAGTAAATACAAGTTGTTCTAGGTCCTTTGTAACTTCAATCCTTCGTTAGTACTCAATAAAGAGGTGTCATTTGGATTTGTTTTTGTGGATTTTGCAGGCATGTGTGTTTGAGGATGCCAGTTGAGAGTTTTGGATGAGTTTGGGCTAGTTTGGAACGATTAAAATAGTGATTTGTCTTGTCATATGTTTGATTTTAACTATAGATACAACTCCTTCACTTGTGATATATTAGTGTGCTTTAACTGATTTATATGCTTGGATTTGATTTAATTAGTTCAAGAGTGTGTTCAAAATGCTTGAGAATCCAAACAACATGGGATTCGACGTTACTTGAAGAAAAATCAATACATGCGAGATCTCTTGCTATTTAACGTACTTATATACATAATTCCTTTCTTGTGTATCGTGTAAAGTTTTTGTGAATTCTTTAATGCACAAATGTGTACTAGCACACTTTTGAGTGAAATACAAGCAAAATATAAGTTACTTGGTCGTGTGAGAGTGATTTGACTTCTTGTTTATTGATCACACATTGAGGGTAATCTTTAACGACAAATACTTTTATTCCGCACCTATAGTTTGATGCTATATACGTGCTGAGTAAATACAAGTTGTTTTTTGGTCCTTTGCAACTTTAATCCTTTTTAGTGCTCAATAAAGGATTCTATTGATGGAGAGGTGTCATTTTGATTTGTTTTAGTGGATTTTGTAGGCATGTGTGTTTGGGGATGCCGGTTGAGTGTTTTGGTTGAGTTTTGGCTAGTTTGTAACGATTAAAATAGTGATTTCTCTCATCATGTTTTTGGTTTTAACTATAGATACAACTGTTTAACTTGTGATATTTTAGTGTGCTTTAACTGATTTATGTTTGTATTTCATTTAATTAGTTCAAGAGTGTGTTCAAAATGCTTGACAATCCAAACAACATGGGATTGGACGTTACTTGAAGAAAAATCAACACACGCGAGATCTATTGCTTTTTAACGTTCTTATATACGTAATTCCTTTCTCATGTATCATGTAAAGTTTTTGCGAATACTTAAACGCACAAATGTGTACTCCCACCCTTTGAGTGAAATACAAGCAAAATATAAGTTACTTGGTCGTGTGATAGTGATTTGACTTCTTGTTTATTGACCATACATTGAGGTTCATCTTTAATGACAAATACTTTTATTCCGCACCTATAGTTTAATGCTAGATACGTGTTGAGTAAATACAAGTTGTTCTAGGTCCTTTGTAACTTCAATCCTTCGTTAGTACTCAATAAAGAGGTGTCATTTGGATTTGTTTTTGTGGATTTTGCAGGCATGTGTGTTTGAGGATGCCGGTTGAGAGTTTTGGATGAGTTTGGGCTAGTTTGGAACGATTAAAATAGTGATTTGTCTTGTCATATGTTTGATTTTAACTATAGATACAACTGCTTCACTTGTGATATATTAGTGTGCTTTAACTGATTTATATGCTTGGATTTGATTTAATTAGTTCAAGAGTGTGTTCAAAATGCTTGAGAATCCAAACAACATGGGATTCGACGTTACTTGAAGAAAAATCAATACATGCGAGATCTCTTGCTATTTAACGTACTTATATACATAATTCCTTTCTTGTGTATCGTGTAAAGTTTTTGTGAATTCTTTAATGCACAAATGTGTACTAGCACACTTTTGAGTGAAATACAAGCAAAATATAAGTTACTTGGTCGTGTGAGAGTGATTTGACTTCTTGTTTATAGATCACACATTGAGGGTAATCTTTAACGACAAATACTTTTATTCCGCACCTATAGTTTGATGCTATATACGTGCTGAGTAAATACAAGTTGTTTTTTGGTCCTTTGCAACTTTAATCCTTTTTAGTGCTCAATAAAGGATTCTATTGATGGAGAGGTGTCATTTTGATTTGTTTTGGTGGATTTTGTAGGCATGTGTGTTTGGGGATGCTGGTTGAGTGTTTTGGTTGAGTTTTGGCTAGTTTGGAACGATTAAAATAGTGATTTCTCTCGTCATGTGTTTGGTTTTAACTATAGATACAACTATTTCACTTGTGATATATTAGTGTGCTTTAACTGATTTATATGTTTCGATTTAATTTAATTAGTTCAAGAGTGTGTTCAAAATGCTTGAGAATCCAAACAACATGGGATTGGACGTTACTTGAAGAAAAATCAACACACGCGAGATCTCTTGCTTTTTAACGTTCTTATATACGTAATTCCTTTCTCATGTATCATGTAAAGTTTTTGCGAATACTTAAATGCACAAATGTGTACTTCCACCCTTTGAGTGAAATACAAGCAAAATATAAGTTACTTGGTCGTGTGATAGTGATTTGACTTCTTGTTTATTGATCATACATTGAGGTTCATCTTTAATGACAAATACTTTTATTCCGCACCTATAGTTTAATGCTAGATACATGTTGAGTAAATACAAGTTGTTCTAGGTCCTTTGTAACTTCAATCCTTCGTTAGTACTCAATAAAGAGGTGTCATTTGGATTTGTTTTTGTGGATTTTGCAGGCATGTGTGTTTGAGGATGCCGGTTGAGAGTTTTGGATGAGTTTGGGCTAGTTTGGAACGATTAAAATAGTGATTTGTCTTGTCATATGTTTGATTTTAACGATAGATACAACTGCTTCACTTGTGATATATTAGTGTGCTTTAACTGATTTATATGCTTGGATTTGATTTAATTAGTTCAAGAGTGTGTTCAAAATGCTTGAGAATCCAAACAACATGGGATTCGACGTTACTTGAAGAAAAATCAATACATGCGAGATCTATTGCTATTTAACGTACTTATATACATAATTCCTTTCTTGTGTATCGTGTAAAGTTTTTTTGAATTCTTTAATGCACAAATGTGTACTAGCACACTTTTGAGTGAAATACAAGCAAAATATAAGTTACTTGGTCGTGTGATAGTGATTTGACTTCTTGTTTATTGATCACACATTGAGGGTAATCTTTAACGACAAATACTTTTATTCCGCACCTATAGTTTGATGCTATATACGTGTTGAGTAAATACAAGTTGTTTTTTGGTCCTTTGCAACTTTAATCCTTTTTAGTGCTCAATAAAGAATTCTATGGATGGAGAGGTGTCATTTGGATTTGTTTTAGTGGATTTTGCACGCATGTGTGTTTGGGGATGCCGGTTGAGTGTTTTGGTTGAGTTTTGGCTAGTTTGTAACGATTAAAATAGTGATTTCTCTCGTCATGTGTTTGGTTTTAACTATAATACAACTGTTTAACTTGTGATATTTTAGTGTGCTTTAACTGATTTATATGTTTGTATTTCATTTAATTAGTTCAAGAGTGTGTTCAAAATGCTTGACAATCCAAACAACATGGGATTGGACGTTACTTGAAGAAAAATCAACACACGCGAGATCTATTGCTTTCTAACGTTCTTATATACGTAATTCCTTTCTCATGTATCATGTAAAGTTTTTGCGAATACTTAAACGCACAAATGTGTACTCCCACCCTTTGAGTGAAATACAAGCAAAATATAGGTTACTTGGTCGTGTGATAGTGATTTGACTTCTTGTTTATTGATCATACATTGAGGTTCATCTTTAATGACAAATACTTTTATTCCGCACCTATAGTTTAATGCTAGATACGTGTTGAGTAAATACAAGTTGTTCTAGGTCCTTTGTAACTTCAATCCTTCGTTAGTACTCAATAAAGAGGTGTCATTTGGATTTGTTTTTGTGGATTTTGCAGGCATGTGTGTTTGAGGATGCCGGTTGAGAGTTTTGGATGAGTTTGGGCTAGTTTGGAACGATTAAAATAGTGATTTGTCTTGTCATATGTTTGATTTTAACTATACATACAACTGCTTCACTTGTGATATATTAGTGTGCTTTAACTGATTTATATGCTTGGATTTGATTTAATTAGTTCAAGAGTGTGTTCAAAATGCTTGAGAATCCAAACAACATGGGATTCGACGTTACTTGAATAAAAATCAATACATGCGAGATCTATTGCTATTTAACGTACTTATATACATAATTCCTTTCTCGTGTATCATGTAAAGTTTTTGCGAAAACTTTAATGCACAAATGTGTACTAGCACACTTTTGAGTGAAATACAAGCATAATATAAGTTACTTGGTCGTGTGATAGTGATGACTTCTTCTTTATTAATCACACATTGATGTTCATCTTTAACGACAAATAATTTTATTCCGCACCTATAGTTTGATGCTAGATACGTGTTGAGTAAATAGAAGTTCTTTTTTGGTCCTTTGCAACTTCAATCCCTTTTAGTGCTCAAGAAAGGATTCTATGGATGGAGAGGTGTCATATGGATTTGTTTTAGTGGATTTTGTAGGCATGTGTGTTTGGGGTTGCCGGTTGAGTGTTTTGGTTGAGTTTAGGCTTGTTTGGAACGATTAAAATAATGACTTGTCTGGTCATGTGTTTGGTTTTAACTATAGATACAACTGTTTCACTTTTGATATATTTGTGTGCTTTAACTAATTTATATGCTTGGATTTGATTTAATTAGTTCAAGAGTGTGTTCAAAATGCTTGAGAATCCAAACAACATGGGATTGGACGTTACTTGAAGAAAAATCAATACGCGCGAGATGTATTGCTATTTAATGTTCTTATATACGCAATTCCTTTCTCGTGTATCATGTAAAGTTTTTGCGAATATTTTAATGCACAAATGTGTACTCCCACACTTTTGAGAGAAATAGAAGCAAAATATAAGTTACTTGGTCGTGTGATTGTGATTTGACTGCTTGTTTATTGATCACACATTGAGGTTCATCTTTAAAAACAAATACTTTTATTCTGCACCTATAGTTTAATGCTAGATACGTGTTGAGTAAATACAAATTGTTTCTTGGTCCTTTGCAACGCCAATCCTTTTTAGTTCTCAATAAAGGATTCTACGGATTGAGAGGTGTCATTTCAATTTGTTTTAGTGGATTTTGTAGGCATGTGTGTTTGATGATGCCGGTTGAGTGTTTTGGATGAGTTTGAGCTAGTTTGGATCGATTAAAATGGTGATTTGTTTGATCATATGTTTGGTTTTAACTATAGATACAACTGTTTCAATTTTGATATATTAGTGTGCTTTAACTGATATATATACTTGTATTTGATTTAATTAGTTCAAGAGTGTGTTCAAAATGCTTGAGAATCCAAACAACATGGGATTCGATGTTACTTGAAGAAAAATCAATACATGCGAGATCTATTGCTATTTAACGTTCTTATATACATAATTCCTTTCTCGTGTATCATGTAAAGTTTTTGCAAATACTTTAATGCACAAATGTGTACTCCCACACTTTTGAGTGAAATACAAGCAAAATATAAGTTACTTGGTCGTGTGATAGTGATTTGACTTCTTGTTTATTGATCATACGTTGATGTTCATCTTTAACGACAAATAATTTTATTCCGCACCTATAGTTTGATGCTAGATACGTGTTGAGTAAATACAAGTTCTTTTTTGGTCCTTTGCAACTTCAATCCCTTTTAGTGCTCAATAAAGGATTCTATGGATGGAGAGGTGTCATATGGATTTGTTTTAGTGGATTTTGTAGGCATGTGTGTTTGGGGATGCCGGTTGAGTGTTTTGGTTGAGTTTAGGATTGTTTGGAACGATTAAAATAGTTATTTGTCTGGTCATGTGGTTGGTTTTAACTATAGATACAACTGTTTCACTTGTGATATATATGCTTGGATTTGATTTAATTAGTTCAAGCGTGTGTTCAAAATGCTTGAGAATCCAAACAACATGGGATTGGACGTTACTTGAAGAAAAATCAATACACGCGAGATCTATTGCTATTTAACGTTCTTATATACGTAATTCCTTTGTTATGTATCATGTAAAGTTTTTGCGAATACTTTAATGCACAAATGTGTACTCGCACACTTTTGAGTAAAATAGAAGCAAAATATAAGTTACTTGGTCGTGTGATAGTGACTTGACTTCCTGTTTATTAATCACACATTGATGTTCATCTTTAACGACAAATAATTTTATTCCGCACCAATTGTTTGATGCTAGATACGTGTTAAGTAAATACAAGTTCTTTTTTGGTCCTTTGCAACTTCAATCCCTTTTAGTGCTCAATAAAGGATTTTATGGATGGAGAGGTGTCATATGGATTTGTTTTAATGGATTTTGTAGGCATGTGTGTTTGGGGATGTCGGTTGAGTGTTTTGGTTGAGTTTAGGCTTGTTTGGAACGATTAAAATAGTGATTTGTCTGCTCATGTGTTTGGTTTTAACTATAGACACAACTGTTTCACTTGTGATATATATGCTTGGATTTGATTTAATTAGTTCAAGAGTGTGTTCAAAATGCTTGAGAATCCAAACAACATGGGATTGGACGTTACTTGAAGAAAAATCAATACACGCGAGATCTATTTCTATTTAACGTTCTTATATACGTAATTCCTTTGTTGTGTATCATGTAAAGTTTTTGCGAATACTTTAATGCACAAATGTGTACTCGCACACTTTTGAGTGAAATAGAAGCAAAATATAAGTTACTTGGTCTTGTGATAGTGACTTGACTTCCTGTTTATTAATCACACATTGATGTTCATCTTTAACGACAAATAATTTTATTCCGCACCTATAGTTTGATGCTAGATACGTGTTGAGTAAATACAAGTTCTTTTTTGGTCCTTTGCAACTTCAATCCCTTTTAGTGCTCAATAAAGAATTCTATGGATGGAGAGGTGTCATATGGATTTGTTTTAATGGATTTTGTAGGCATGTGTGTTTGGGGATGTCGGTTGAGTGTTTTGGTTGAGTGTAGGCTTGTTTGGAACGATTAAAATAGTGATTTGTCTGCTCATGTGTTTGGTTTTAACTATAAATACAACTGTGTCACTTGTGATATATTAGTGTGCTTTAACTGATTTATATGCTTGGATTTGATTTAATTAGTTCAAGAGTGTGTTCAAAATGCTTGAGAATCCAAACAACATGGGATTGGACGTTACTTGAAGAAAAATCAATACACGCGAGATCTATTGCTATTTAACGTTCTTATATACGTAATTCCTTTCTCGTGTGTCATGTAAAGTTTTTGTGAATACTTTTGTGACATCCCGTGTTTCCAGGTCAATATCCGTACGTTAATAAAATGTGACAAAATATTTAAATGCATTATAAGACTTAATTTTATGATAATTAAGGTTATTTAAGGTCTAGCAAAGCCCTTTGGTGAGTAAAGTTTATAATTGGTAATTTTGAGAATTACCGGGTCGCGTAGCGATAAAATGTTTAACGAACGTTGGTGATAATTCGGTTAACTAGATTTGGTTGATATTTTGATTTTTATAATATAATGAATCTTAAGTGAAAATATTATTAGTCATGAAAAATAATAATTAATTTTATTTGCCATGATCGCGTAAAATTTAAACTTTTAAAAAGTTGCCTTGATGCAACGTTTAGTCGGATGCTTGCTGTGTTAAATCGTGTGTATTTTTATTTTTGACTTTTGATCGCTATTATTAATGTTGTGAACCTTTGGAAAGTCTAAAAGTAATATTTTGAATATATAGAAAATTTTCACGTAAAAACCCGAACATTTAAAATTTTTACAATAAAATTTAACGAGACCGACACCCTCCTTACACCCAGTGGTATCTCACTTGGAGATCCTCCAGCCATATAATTAATATAATGACATGATTAACTCACCTTAACCACACTTAAACATTTCTATATATACAACCCAACACTCCACCTTTACACAAACTCAACCTCACCTTTCTCTCACTAGAATTCACCTACACACTCTCCTCTCCCTTATCTCTAAAACTCATGGCTGGAACCTCCAAGAACAGCCCTCTTTTCTTTGATTTTGATCATCCAAAGCTTGTTCAAAGCATCAAAAATCTGATTTCAAGGATCCCTTAGTGAGTTGGTGCAAGAATTTTGCATAAATCCAACTCCAAGGAGAAGAAATCATCTATAGTTCTTGAAGTTGTTCATCTTTTGGTAAGCTATGTTTTCTTTAAAAATCACATGCAACATGATTTTTGGATGATTGTTGCAAGCTTTGTTTACTAACAACTAGATTTTCTTGAAATCCAAGGTTCCAACGAAGATTTTTGAGTTTAAAAAGAATGTATATGTGTGTGTGTGTGTGAACCATGAGTGTGTATGTGTGTGTGTGTGTTTGACATTGAAGATTTTGTGTTTTGATAATCTTTGTTTATTTTGATGATTTCTCTTGCATGCAAGATGATCAAACTTTGATTTGTGGTTATAAACATCATAAGAAACCCATCTCCAAAGGAGAGTATCAAAAATAATGAAAATGGGTTATACATGCATATAGTCATGGATGATGTTCTTGAACCCATCTTGCTCTTTGATTTCTTAAAGGATTGAGATGATCCATGAATAATGGTGATCATGATCTGAAATCTTTTGGTTTTTAAGTATGTTTTGTTGAAATAAAAAATAAGAACACAAGATAAAATCAATGATTTGGACTATGTATGTATGTATGAAATCGTATATATGTATCTACATATGGTTTACACTTTTTGTTATTGATTTGTTCTTCACTTGTAAGTTTAGAGATGATTGAAATGATTCATGCATATGATGATCATGATCTGGAGATTTTGATGTTTTTATCAACATTTTATTTTAAGAAAAGATAAAAATAAGTTAAAATTAAATCCACTTGAGTGAAGATGTGACATGACCACTAGTAGTCATGTCATAAAGTTTAAAAGCAAACAAGATAAGAATCTTGTAAGATCTGAAACAATAAGTTTAAAACATGTTAAAAATAAGTTAAAAGTAAGTAATCTTACTGAAAATAAAGGTTTTGATAATTTGTTTTAATCACGTAAACGTTTTACGTTTAAAAACGCGTTAAAAACGGTGTTTTCGGGTCTAAAACAATTATTTTCGCACAAGTCCGGTTTTGGACAGAAAGTAACATTTTGTTTTAAGTTAAAAACTTATGTTTTTAAGTATATAACAAATCCATAACAAGCAAGGCCTTCGGTGATGACTTTACACGCGCGAAAAAGCCGAAAACCGACAATTTCGGGTTAAAAATAGTGGACTGTTTTGAAACTGATTTTTAACAAAAAAATTTCTGAATGTTTTTGATGTAAAAGGTTCATTTTAAAGTAAATATAATAGTCATAAGGTATATACAAGTTGATGTACGGTTTATGCGCGTAAAACCGAGCGATTTCAGCGTAAAATCACTGTATATGGACAAAATTTGGGATTAACGTAATAGAACATATTTTTATAATAAAACTTGTCTAAAAATGATTTTAAAGATGTCTTAGTACTGAAAATAAAGTTATGTGTTATAAATATTAATTAATAAAGAATTTATAATAAAGGGTAATAAAATAAGAAATAGAATACTTAACAAAAACAATGTTTTAGATAAAATATGATTATGACTTAATATTTTATTTACTTAATCAATATTTTATTTATTTTTATTTATTTATTCATTTTTTATTTATTTATTTTTTTATCTATTTATTTCATAGCTTAGTAAATATTGTGTTAAGTTTTTATAATGATTATGTGCTCATTTTGTGTGTGATATATGCATGTTGTTTAAGGGTTATTACTTAATAAATGAATATTTGTCACTTATAATATAAATTATTAATTTAAACCAAAATTCACCAACGGGTCTTTTTATAAAGAAATGGATTTCAAGGCAAGTCTAGTAAGTTGGGTAAACAACTTACGTATTAGACTTATTACTCGACAATTAATAGATCCTTTGTGTTTAGGGCGTTAATTGGTCGTTTACTTTCCGGGCTCGATTTTCGCTACATCATCTCTCGGTCACTTTTGAAGGTGATTTTTCATAGCCCCTATTTTTAAATAACGTTTTATTTAACTGTTTTGGGGGAAAAACATGCTATAACGATTTTTGTTTATGATATGATTATGGAATAACTGTGTGATCTTTATGATGGCCTTGAGTCGTTTTATTATTTGTGCATGGCTGCCCTCTTACATAATCATTAACCCTTGGAGGGCCACATGATATATTGGTAGATCTATTAGGTTTGACAACCGCCCCACAGGATCGGTTGCCACCGGTCCGGTACAGAGGGAATATATGTTTAAAGGATTTGAGGGACATTGTGTCTTGGTTTGATTATGGGGCTCTTGGTTGCGATCATAGTCAATGGACCTAGCTAGTCATTGACGATCCAGGGGTTGATTCGGGATAATCATATCGTTTGAAAATGAAAACTTTGTTGATATTGTTATAAACCTATGAACACACCAGTAAAATGCTGACAAACTTTTTGGGCATGTTTTTTCAGGAGATTAGGCATGCATGGGAATGAAAAGGGTTTTAACGGCAAACTTATCAATTTTGGATACCACTTTTGGGACCAAATTCCGCTGCTGATTAAAATCTTTTGTTTATGTTTAAAACAATATTTTGATATTACAATTTAAGTTTTAAATTTAAGACTTCTACCCGTTGATGTAATGACATTTTAATATTAATATTTAACGATGGTATTCATGATATGTTTGCTTGATAATTGTTGGAATAATCCAACTTCCGTTATCTCCGTCGCACGCGTGCCCTTCCGGTGCGCTTTTCGGGGTGTGACAACTTTAATGCACAAATGTGTACTCCCACACTTTTGAGTGAAATACAAGCAAAATATAAGTTACTTGGTCGTGTGATAGTGATTTGACTTCTTTTTTATTGATCACACACTAAGGTTCATCTTTAATGACAAATACTTTTATTCCGCACCTATAGTTTAATGCTAAATACGTGTTGAGTAAATACAAACTGTTTCTTGGTCCTTTGCAACGTCAATCCTTTTTAGTGCTCAATAAAGGATTCTGTGGATGGAGAGGTGTCATTTGGATTTGATTTAGTTGATTTTTTAGGCATGTGTGTTTGGGGATGCCGGTTGAGTGTTTTGGTTGAGTTTGGGCTAGTTCGGAACGATTAAAATATTAATTTGTCTGGTCATGTGTTTAGTTTTAACTATATATACAACTGTTTCACTTGTGATATATTATTGTGCTTTAACTGATTTATATGCTTGGATTTGATTTAATTAGTTCAAGAGTGTGTTCAAAATGCTTGAGAATCCAAACAACATGTGATTGGACGTTACTTGAAGAAAAATCAATACATGCGAGATCTATTGCTATTTAACGTTCTTATATACATAATTCCTTTCTTGTGTATCGTGTAAAGTTTTTGTGAATACTTTAATGCACAAATGTGTACTCGCACACTTTTGAGTGAAATACAAGCAAAATATAAGTTACTTGGTCGTGTGATAGTGATTTGACTTCTTCTTTATTGATCACACATTAAGGTTCATCTTTCACGACAAAAACTTTTATTCCGCACCTATAGTTTGATGCTAGACATGCGTTGAGTAAATACAAGTTGTTTCTAGGTCATTTGTAACTTCAATCCTTTGTTAGTAATCAATAAAGAGGTGTAATTTGGATTTGTTTTAGTGGATTTTGTAGGCATGTGTGTTTGGGGATGGCGGTTGAGTGTTTTGGGTAAGTTTGGGCTAGTTCGGAACGATTAAAATAGTGATTTGTCTGGTCATGTGTTTAGTTTTAACTATAGATGCAACTGTTTCACTTGTGATATATTAGTGTGCTTTAACTGATTTATATACTTGAATTTGATTTAATTAGTTCAAGAGTGTGTTCAAAATGCTTGAGAATCAAAACAAAATGGAATTGGACATTACTTGAAGAAAAATCAATACAAGCAAGATCTATTGCTATTTAACGTTCTTATATACGTAATTGCTTTCTCGTGTATCATGTAATGTTTTTGCGAATACTTTAGTGCACAAGTGTGTACTCGCACACTTTTGAGTGAAATAGAAGCAAAATATAAGTTACTTGGTCGTGTGATAGTGACTTGACTTCTTGTTTATTAATCACACATTGATGTTCATCTTTAACGACAAATAATTATATTCCGCACCTATAGTTTGATGCTAGATACGTGTTGAGTAAATAGAAGTTCTTTTTTGGTCCTTTGCAACTTCAATCCCTTTTAGGGCTCAATAAAGAATTCTATGGATGGAGAGGTGTCATTTGGATTTGTTTTAGTGGATTTTGCATGCATGTGTGTTTAAGGATGCGGGTTGAGTGTTTACGTTGAGTTTTGGCTAGTTTGGAATGATTAAAATAGTGATTTGTCTAGTCATGTGTTTGGTTTTAACTATAGATACAACTATTTCACTTGTGTTATATTAGTGTGCTTTAACTGATTTATATGCTTGGATTTAATTTAATTAGTTCAAAAGTGTGTTCAAAATGCTTGAGAATCCAAACAACATGGGATTGGACGTTACTTGAAGAAAAATCAATACACGCGAGATCTATTGCTATTTAACGTTCTTATATACGTAATTCCTTTATCGTGTATCATGTAAAGTTTTTGCGAATACTTTAATGCACAAATGTGTACTCCCACGCTTTTGAGTGAAATACAAGCAAAATATATGTTAATTGGTCGTATGATAGTGATTTGACTTCTTGTTTATTGATCATACATTGAGGTTCATCTTTAATGACAAATACTTTTATTCCGCACCTATAGTTTAATGCTAGATACGTGTTGAGTAAATACAAGTTGTTCTAGGTCCTTTGTAACTTCAATCCTTCGTTAGTACTCAATAAAGAGGTGTCATTTGGATTTGTTTTTGTGGATTTTGCAGGCATGTGTGTTTGAGGATGCCGGTTGAGAGTTTTGGATGAGTTTGAGCTAGTTTGGAACGATTAAAATAGTGATTTGTCTAGTCATATGTTTGGTTTTAACTATAGATACAACTGCTTCACTTGTGATATATTAGTGTGCTTTAACTGATTTATATGCTTGGATTTGATTTAATTAGTTCATGAGTGTGTTCAAAATGCTTGAGAATCCAAACAACGTAGGATTGGACGTTACTTGAAGAAAAATTAATACATGCGAGATCTATTGCTATTTAACGTTCTTATATACGTAATTCCTTTCTCGTGTATCATGTAATGTTTTTGCGAATACTTTAATGCACAAATGTATACTCGCACACTTTTGAGTGAAATACAAGCAAAATATAAATTATTTGGTCGTGTGATTGTGAGTTGACTTCTTGTTTATTAATCACACATTGAGGTTCATCTTTAACGGCAAATACTTTTATTCCGTATCTATAGTTTGATGCTATATACGTGTTGAGTAAATACAAGTTGTTTTTTGGTCCTTTGCAACTTTAATCCTTTTTAGTGCTCAATAAAAAATTCTATGGATGGAGAGGTGTCATTTGGATTTGTTTTAGTGGATTTTGCTGGCATGTGTGTTTGGGGATGCCGGTTGAGTGTTTTGGTTGAGTTTTGGCTAGTTTGGAACGATTAAAATAGTGATTTGTCTAGTCATGTGTTTGGTTTTAACTATAGATACAACTGTTTCACTTGTGATATTTTAGTGTGCTTTAACTGATTTATATGCTTGGATTTGATTTAATTAGTTCAAGAGTGTGTTCAAAATGCTTGAGAATCCAAACAACATGGGATTGGACGTTACTTGAAGAAAAATCAATACACGCGAGATCTATTGCTATTTAACGTTCTTATATACGTAATTCCTTTGTCGTGTATCATGTAAAGTTTTTGCGAATGCTTTAATGCACAAATGTGTACTCCCACGCTTTTGAGTGAAACACAAGCAAAATATAAGTTACTTGGTCGTGTGATAGTGATTTGACTTCTTGTTTATTGATCATACATTGAGGTTCATCTTTAATGACAAATACTTTTATTCCGCACCTATAGTTTAATGCTAGATACGTGTTGAGTAAATACAAGTTGTTTCTAGGTCCTTTGTAACTTCAATCCTTCGTTAGTACTCAATAAAGAGGTGTCATTTGGATTTGTTTTTGTGGATTTTGCAGGCATGTGTGTTTGAGGATGCCGGTTGAGAGTTTTGGATGAGTTTGGGCTAGTTTGGAACGATTAAAATAGTGATTTGTCTAGTCATGTGTTTGGTTTTAACTATAGATACAACTACTTCACTTGTGATATATTACTGTGCTTTAACTGATTTATATGCTTGGATTTGATTTAATTAGTTCATGAGTGTGTTCAAAATGCTTGAGAATCCAAACAACATGGGATTAGACGTTACTTGAAGAAAAATTAATACATGCGATATCTATTGCTATTTAACGTTCTTATATACGTAATTCCTTTCTCGTGTATCATGTAATGTTTTTGCGAATACTTTAATGCACAAATGTATACTCGCACACTCTTGAGTGAAATACAAGCAAAATATAAATTATTTGGTCGTGTGATTGTGAGTTGACTTCTTGTTTATTAATCACACATTGAGGTTCATCTTTAACGATAAATACTTTTATTCCGCATCTATACTTTGATGCTATATACGTGTTGAGTAAATACAAGTTGTTTTTTGGTCCTTTGCAACTTTAATCCTTTTTAGTGCTCAATAAAGAATTCTATGGATGGAGAGGTGTCATTTGGATTTGTTTTAGTGGATTTTGCAGGCATGTGTGTTTGGGGATGCCGGTTGAGTGTTTTGGTTGAGTTTTGGCTAGTTTGGAACGATTAAAATAGTGATTTGTCTAGTCATGTGTTTGGTTTTAACTATAGATACAACTGTTTCACTTGTGATATTTTAGTGTGCTTTAACTGATTTATATGCTTGGATTTGATTTAATTAGTTCAAGAGTGTGTTCAAAATGCTTGAGAATCCAAACAACATGGGATTGGACGTTACTTGAAGAAAAATCAATACACGCGAGATCTATTGTTATTTAACGTTCTTATATACGTAATTCCTTTATCGTGTATCATGTAAAGTTTTTGCGAATGCTTTAATGCACAAGTGTGTACTCCCACGCTTTTGAGTGAAATACAAGCAAAATATAAGTTACTTGGTCGTGTGATAGTGATTTGACTTCTTGTTTATTGATCATACATTGTGGTTCATCTTTAATGACAAATACTTTTAATCCGCACCTATAGTTTAATGCTAGATACGTGTTGAGTAAATACAAGTTGTTTCTAGGTCCTTTGTAACTTCAATCCTTCGTTAGTACTCAATAAAGAGGTGTCATTTTGATTTGTTTTTGTGGATTTTGCAGGCATGTGTGTTTGAGGATGCCGGTTGAGAGTTTTGGATGAGTTTGGGCTAGTTTGGAACGATTAAAATAGTGATTTGTCTAGTCATGTGTTTGGTTTTAACTATAGATACAACTGCTTCACTTGTGATATATTAGTGTGCTTTAACTGATTTATATGCTTGGATTTGATTTAATTAGTTCATGAGTGTGTTCAAAATGCTTGAGAATCCAAACAACATGGGATTGGACGTTACTTGAAGAAAAATTAATGCATGCGAGATCTATTGCTACTTAACGTTCTTATATACGTAATTCCTTTCTCGTGTATCATGTAATGTTTTTACGAATACTTTAATGCACAAATGTATACTCGCACACTTTTGAGTGAAATACAAGCAAAATATAAATTATTTGGTCGTGTGATTGTGAGTTGACTTCTTGTTTATTTATCACACATTGAGGTTCATCTTTAACGACAAATACTTTTATTCCGCACCTATTGTTTGATGCTATATACGTGTTGAGTAAATACAAGTTGTTTTTTGGTCCTTTGCAACTTTAATTCTTTTTACTGCTCAATAAAGGATTCTATGGATAGAGAGGTGTCATTTGGATTTGTTTTAGTGGATTTTGTAGGCATGTGTGTTTGGGGATGCCGGTTGAGTGTTTTGGTTGACTTTAGGCTTGTTTGGAATGATTAAAATAGTGATTTGTCTGGTCATGTGTTTGGTTTTAAATATAGATACAACTGTTTCACTTTTGATATATTAGTGTGCTTTAACTGATTTATATGCTTGGATTTGATTTAATTAGTTCAAGAGTGTGTTCAAAATGCTTGAGAATCCAAACAACATGGGATTAGACGTCACTTGAAGAAAAATCAACACACGCGAGATCTATTGCTATTTAATGTTCTTATATACGCAATTCCTTTCTTTTGTATCATGTAAAGTTTTTGCGAATACTTTAATGCACAAATGTGTACTCCCACACTTTTGAATGAAATACAAGTAAAATACAAGTTACTTGGTCGTGTGATAGTGATTTGACTTCTTGTTTAATGATCACACATTGAGGTTCATCTTTAAAAACAAATACTTTTATTCCGCACCTATAGTTTAATGCTAGATACGTGTTGAGTAAATACAAGTTGTTTCTAGGTCCTTTGTAACTTCAATCCTCTGTTCGTACTTAACAAATAGGTGTCATTTGGATTTGTTTTAGTGGATTTTGTAGGCATGTGTGTTTGATGATGCGGGTTGAGTGTTTTGGATGAGTTTGGGCTAGTTTGGATCGATTAAAATAGTGATTTGTTTGATCATGTGTTTGGTTTTAACTATAGATACAACTGTTTCACTTATGATATATTAGTTTGCTTTAACTTATTTATATACTTGTATTTGATTTAATTAGTTCAAGAGTGTGTTCAAAATGCTTCAGAATCCAAACAACATGGGATTCGACGTTACTTGAAAAAAAATTAATATATACTAGATCTATTGCTATTTAACGTTTTTATATGCATAATTCCTTTCTTGTGTATAGTGTAAAGTTTTTGGGAATACTTTAATGCACAAATGTGTACTCGCACACTTTTGAGTGAAATACAGGTAAAATATAAGTTACTTGGTCGTGTGATAGTGATTTGACTTCTTGTTTATTGATCACACATTGAGGTTCATCTTTAACGACATATACTTTTATTCCGCACCAATAGTTTGATGCTATATATGTGTTGAGTAAATACAAGTTGTTTTTAGGTCCTTTGCAACTTTAATCCTTTTTAGTGCTCAATAAAGGATTCTATGGATGGAGAGGTGTCATTTGGATTTGTTTTAGTGGATTTTGTAGGCATGTGTGTTTGGGGATGCCGGTTGAGTGTTTTGGTTGAGTTTTGGCTAGTTTGAAACGATTAAAATAGTGATTTGTCTCGTCATGTGTTTGGTTTTAACTATAGATACAACTGTTTCACTTGTGATATATTAGTGTGCTTTAACTGATTTATATGCCTGGATTTGATTTAATTAGTTCAAGAGTGTGTTCAAAATGCTTGAGAATCCGAACAACATGGGACTGCACGTTACTTGAAGAAAAATCAATACACGCGAGATCTATTGCTATTTAACGTTCTTATATACGTAAATCCTTTCTCGTATATCATGTAAAGTATTTGCGAATACTTTAATGCACAAATGTGTGCTCCCACACTTTTGAGTGAAATACAAGCAAAATATAAGTTACTTGGTCGTGTGATAGTGATTTAACTTGTTGTTTATTGATCACACATTGAGGTTCATCTTTAATGACAAATACTTTTATTGCGCACCTATAGCTTAGTGCTAAATACGTGTTGAGTAAATACAAGTTGTTTCTAGGTCCTTTGTAACATTAATCCTTTGTTAGTACTTAAGAAAAAGGTGTCATTTGGATTTGTTTTAGTGGATTTTGCAGGCATGTGTGTTTGGGGATGCCGGTTGAGTGTTTTGGTTGAGTTTTGGCTAATTTGGAACGATTAAAATAGTGATTTGTCTCGTCATGTGTTTGATTTTAACTATAGATACAACTGTTTCACTTGTGATATATTAGTGTGCTTTAACTGATTTATATGCTTGGATTTGATTTAATTAGTTCATGAGTGTGTTCAAAATGCTTGAGAATCCAAACAACATGGGATTGGACGTTACTTGAAGGAAAATTAATACATGCGAGATCTATTACTATTTAACGTTCTTATATACGTAATTCCTTTCTCATGTATCATGTAATGTTGTTGTGAATACTTTAATGCACAAATGTATACTCGCACACTTTTGAATGAAATACAAGCAAAATATAAATTATTTGGTCGTGTGATTGTGAGTTAAATTCTTTTTTATTAATCACACATTGAGGTTCATCTTTAACGACAAATACTTTTATTCCGCACCTATAGTTTGATGCTATATACGTGTTGAGTAAATACAAGTTGTTTTTTGGTCCTTTGCAACTTTAATCCTTTTTAGTGCTCAATAAAGAATTCCATGGATGGAGAGGTGTCATTTGGATTTGTTTTAGTGGATTTTGTATGCATGTGTGTTTGGGGATGCCGGTTGAGTGTTTTGGTTGAGTTTTTGCTAGTTTGGAACGATTAAAATACTGATTTGTCGGGTCATGTATTTGGATTTAACTATAGATAGAACAGTTTCACTTGTGATATATTAGTGTGCTTTAACTGATTTATATGCTTGGATTTGATTTAATTAGTACAAAAGTGTGTTCAAAATGCTTGAGAATCCAAACAACACCAGAATGGACGTTAATTGAAGAAAAATCAGTACATGCGAGATCTATTGCTATTTAACGTTCTTATATACGTAATTTCTTTCTCGTGTATCATGTGAAGTTTTTGCGAATACTTTAATGCACAAATGTGTACTGCCACACTTTTGAGTGAAATACAAGCAAAATATAAGTTACTTGGTCGTGTGATAGTGATTTTACTTCTTGTTTATTGATCACACATTGAGGTTCATCTTTAATCACAAATACTTTTATTCCGCACCTATAGTTTAATGCTAGATACGTGTTCAGTAAATACAAATTGTTTCTTGGTCCTTTGCAAAGTCAATCCTTTTTAGTGCTCAATAAAGGATTCTATGGATGGAGAGGTGTCATTTGGATTTGTTTTAGTGGATTTTGTAGGCATGTGTGTTTGATGATGCCGGTTGAGTGTTTTGGATGAGTTTGGGCTAGTTTGGATCGATTAAAATAGTGATTTGTCTGATCATGTGTTTGGTTTTAACTATAGATACAACTGTTTCACTTGTGACATATTAGTGTGTTTTAACTGATTTATATGCTTGGATTTGGTTTAATTAGTTCATGAGTTTGGTCAAAATTCTTAGGAATCCAAACAACATGGGATTGGACGTTACTTGAAGAAAAATCAATACATGCGAGATCTATTGTTATTTAACGTTCTTATATACGTAATTCCTTTCTCGTGTATCATGTAATGTTTTTGCGAATACTTTAATGCACAAATGTATACTCGCACACTTTTGAGTGAAATACAAGCATAATATAAGTCACTTGGTCGTGTGATAGTGATGACTTCTTCTTTATTAATCACACATTGATGTTCATCTTTAACGACAAATAATTTTATTCCGCACCTATAGTTTGATGCTAGATACGTGTTGAGTAAATAGAAGTTCTTTTTTGGTCCTTTGGAACTTCAATCCCTTTTAGTGCTCAATAAAGGATTCTATGGATGGAGAGGTGTCATATGGATTTGTTTTAGTGGATTTTGTAGGCATGTGTGTTTGGGGATGCCGGTTGAGTGTTTTGGTTGAGTTTAGGCTTGTTTGGAACGATTAAAATAGTGATTTGTCTGGTCATGTGTTTGGTTTTAACTATAGATACAACTGTTTCACTTTTGATATATTTGTGTGCTTTAACTGATTTATATGCTTGGATTTGATTTAATTAGTTCAAGAGTGTGTTCAAAATGCTTGAGAATCCAAACAACATGGGATTGGACGTTACTTGAAGAAAAATCAATACACGCGAGATCTATTGCTGTTTAATGTTCTTATATACGCAATTCCTTTCTCGTGTATCATGTAAAGTTTTTGCGAATACTTTAATGCACAAATGTGTACTCCCACACTTTTGAGAGAAATAGAAGCAAAATATAAGTTACTTGGTCGTGTGATAGTGATTTGACTGCTTGTTTATTGATCACACATTGAGGTTCATCCTTAAAAACAAATACTTTTATTCCGCACCTATAGTTTAATGCTAGATACGTGTTGAGTAAATACAAATTGTTTCTTGCTCCATTGCAACGTCAATCCTTTTTAGTGCTCAATAAAGGATTCTAAGGATTGAGAGGTGTCATTCGGATTTGTTTTAGTGGATTTTGTAGGTATGTGTGTTTGATGATGCCGGTTGAGTGTTTTGGATGAGTTTGAGCTAGTTTGGATCGATTAAAATGGTGATTTGTCTGATCATGTGTTTGGTTTTAATTATAGATACAACTGTTTCAATTTTGATATATTAGTGTGCTTTAACTAATATATATACTTGTATTTGATTTAATTAGTTCAAGAGTGTGTTCAAAATGCTTGAGAATCCAAACCACATGGGATTCGATGTTACTTGAAGAAAAATCAATACATGCGAGATCTATTGCTATTTAACGTTCTTATATAAATAATTCCTTTCTCGTGCATCATGTAAAGTTTTTGCGAATACTTTAAGGCACAAATGTGTACTCCCACACTTTTGAGTGAAATACAAGCAAAATATAAGTTACTTGGTCGTGTGATAGTGATTTGACTTCTTGTTTATTGATCACACATTGATGTTCATCTTTAACGACAAATAATTTTATTCCGCACCTATAGTTTGATGCTAGATACGTGTTGAGTAAATACAAGTTCTTTTTTGGTCCTTTGCAACTTCAATCCCTTTTAGTGCTCAATAAAGGATTCTATGGATGGAGAGGTGTCATATGGATTTGTTTTAGTGGATTTTGTAGGCATGTGTGTTTGGGGATGCCGGTTGAGTGTTTTGGTTGAGTTTAGGCTTGTTTGGAACGATTAAAATAGTTATTTGTCTGGTCATTTGGTTCGTTTTAACTATAGATAAAACTGTTTCACTTGTGATATATATGCTTGGATTTGATTTAATTAGTTCAAGATTGTGTTCAAAATGCTTGAGAATCCAAACAACATGGGATTGGACGTTACTTGAAGAAAAATCAATACACGCGAGATCTATTGCTATTTAACGTTCTTATATACAAAATTCCTTTGTTATGTATCATGTAAAGTTTTTGCGAATACTTTAATGCACAAATGTGTACTCGCACACTTTTGAGTGAAATAGAAGCAAAATATAAGTTACTTGGTCGTGTGATAGTGACTTGACTTCCTGTTTATTAATCACACATTGATGTTCATCTTTAACAACAAATAATTTTATTCCGCACCTATAGTTTGATGCTAGATACGTGTTGAGTAAATACAAGTTCTTTTTTGGTCCTTTGCAACTTCAATCCCTTTTAGTGCTCAATAAAGTATTCTATGGATGTAGAGGTGTCATATGGATTTGTTTTAATGGATTTTGTAGGCATGTGTGTTTGGGGATGTCGGTTGAGTGTTTTGGTTGAGTTTAGGCTTGTTTGGAACGATTAAAATAGTGATTTGTCTGCTCATGTGTTTGGTTTTAACTATAGATACAACTGTTTCACTTGTGATATATATGCTTGGATTTGATTTAATTAGTTCAAGAGTGTGTTCAAAATGCTTGAGAATCCAAACAACATGGGATTGGACGTTACTTGAAGAAAAATCAATACACGCGAGATCTATTGCTATTTAACGTTCTTATATACGTAATTCCTTTGTTGTGTATCATGTAAAGTTTTTGCAAATACTTTAATACACAAATGTGTACTCGCACACTTTTGAGTGAAATAGATGCAAAATATAAGTTACTTGGTCGTGTGATAGTGACTTGACTTCCTGTTTATTAATCACACATTGATGTTCATCTTTAACGACAAATAATTTTATTCCGCACCTATAGTTTGATGCTAGATACGTGTTGAGTAAATACAAGTTCTTTTTTGGTCCTTTGCAACTTCAATCCCTTTTAGTGCTCAATAAAAGATTCTATGGATGGAGAGGTGTCATATGCATTTGTTTTAATGGATTTTGTAGGCATGTGTGTTTGGGGATGTCGGTTGAGTGTTTTGGTTGAGTTTAGGCTTGTTTGGAACGATTAAAATAGTGATTTGTCTGCTCATGTGTTTGGTTTTAACTATAGATACAACTGTTTCACTTGTGATATATTAGTGTGCTTTAACTGATTTATATGCTTGGATTTGATTTAATTAGTTCAAGAGTGTGTTCAAAATGCTTGAGAATCCAAACAACATGGGATTGGACGTTACTTGAAGAAAAATCAATACACGCGAGATCTATTGCTATTTAACGTTCTTATGTACGTAATTCCTTTCTCGTGTATCATGTAAAGTTTTTGTGAATACTTTTGTGACATCCCGTGTTTCCAGGTCAATATCCGTACGTTAATAAAATGTGACAAAATATTTAAATGCATTATAAGACTTAATTTTATGATAATTAAGGTTATTTAAGGTCTAGCAAAGCCCTTTGGTGAGTAAAGTTTATAAATGGTAATTTTGAGAATTACCGGGTCGCGTAGCGATAAAATGTTTAACGAACGTTGGTGATAATTCGGTTAACTAAATTTGGTCATTATATTTTGATTTTTATAATATAATGAATCTTAAGTGAAAATATTATTAGTCATGAAAAATAATAATTACTTTTATTTGCCATGATCGCGTAAAATTTAAACTTTTAAAAAGTTGCCTTGATGCAACGTTCAGTCGGATGCTTGCTGTGTTAAATCGTGTGTATTTTTATTTTTGACTTTTGATCGCTATTATTAATGTTGTGAACCTTTGGGAAGTCTAAAAGTAATATTCTGAATATATAGAAAATTTTCGCGTAAAAACCCGAACGTTTAAAATTTTTACAATAAAATTTAACGAGACCGACACCCTCCTTACACCCGGTGGTATCTCACTTGGAGATCCACCAGCCATATAATTAATATAATGACATGATTAACTCACCTTAACCACACTTAAACATTTCTATATATGCAACCCAACACTCCACCTTTTACACAAACTCAACCTCACTTTTCTCTCACTAGAATTCACCTACACACTCTCCTCTCCCTTCTCTCTAAAACTCACGGCTGGAACCTCCAAGAACAGCCCTCTTTTCTTTGATTTTGATCATCCAAAGCTTGTTCAAAGCATCAAAAATCTGATTTCAAGGATCCCTTAGTGAGTTGGTGCAAGAATTTTGCATAAATCCAACTCCAAGGAGAAGAAATCATCTATAGTTCTTGAAGTTGTTCATCTTTTGGTAAGCTATGTTTTCTTTAAAAATCATATGCAACATGATTTTTGGATGATTGTTGCAAGCTTTGTTTACTAACAACTAGATTTTCTTGAAATCCAAGGTTCCAACAAAGGTTTTTGAGTTTAAAAAGAATGTATATGTGTGTGTGTGTGTGAACCGTGAGTGTGTATGTGTGTGTGTGTGTTTGATGTTGAAGATTTTGTGTTTTGATAATCTTTGTTTATTTTGATGATTTCTCTTGCATGCAAGATGATCAAACTTTGATTTGTGGTTATGAACATCATAAGAAACCTATCTTCAAAGGAGAGTATCAAAAATAATGAAAATGGGTTATACATGCATATAGTCATGGATGATGTTCTTGAACCCATCTTGCTCTTTGATTTCTTAAAGGATTGAGATGATCCATAAATAATGGTGATCATGATCTGAAATCTTTTGGTTTTTAAGTATGTTTTGTTGAAATAAAAACTAAGAACACAAGATAAAATCAATGATTTGGACTATGTATGTATGCATGAAATCGTATATATGTATCTACATATGGTTTACACTTTTTGTTATTGATTTGTTCTTCACTTGTAAGTTTAGAGATGATTGAAATGATTCATGCATATGATGATCATGATCTGGAGATTTTGATGTTTTTATCAACATTTTATTTTAAAAAAAGATAAAAATAAGTTAAAATTAAATCCACTTGAGTGAAGATGGGACATGACCACTAGTAGTCATGTCATAAAGTTTAAAAGCAAACAAGATAAGAATCTTGTAAGATCTGAAACAATAAGTTTAAAACATGTTAAAAATAAGTTAAAAGTAAGTAATCTTACTAAAAATAAAGGTTTTGATAATTGGTTTTAATCACGTAAACGTTTTACGTTTAAAAACGCGTTACAAACAGTGTTTTCGGGTCTAAAACAATTATTTTTGCACAAGTCCGGTTTTGGACAGAAAGTAACATTTTGTTTTAAGTTAAAAACTTATGTTTTTAAGTATATAACAAATCCATAACAAGCAAGGCCTTCGGTGATGACTTTACACGCGCGAAAAAGCCGAAAACCGACAATTTCGGGTTAAAAATAGTGGATTGTTTTGAAACTGATTTTTAACAAAAATATTTCTGAATGTTTTTGATGTAAAAGGTTCATTTTAAAGTAAATATAATAGTCATAAGGTATATACAAGTTGATGTACGGTTTATGCGCGTAAAACCGAGCGATTTCAGCGTAAAATCACTGTATATGGACAAAATTTGGGATTAACGTTATAGAACATATTTTTATAATAAAACTTGTCTAAAAATGATTTTATAGATGTCTTAGTACTGAAAATAAAGTTATGTGTTATAAATATTAATTAATAAAGAATTTATAATAAAGGGTAATAAAATAAGAAATAGAATACTTAACAGAAACAATGTTTTAGATAAAATATGATTATGACTTAATATTTTATTTACTTAATCAATATTTTATTTATTTTTATTTATTTATTCATTTATTATTTATTTATTTATTTATCTATTTATTTCATAGCTTAGTAAATATTGTGTTAAGTTTTTATAATGATTATGTGCTCATTTTGTATGTGATATATGCATGTTGTTTAAGGGTTATTACTTAATAAATCAATATTTGTCACTTATAATATAAATTATTAATCTAAACCAAAATTCACCAACGGGTCTTTTTATAAAGAAATGGATTTCAAGGCAAGTCTAGTAAGTTGGGTAAACAACTTACGTATTAGACTTATTACTCGACAATTAATAGATCCTTTGTGTTTAGGGCGTTAATTGGTTGTTTACTTTCCAGGCTCGATTTTCGCTACATCATCTCTCGATCACTTTTGAAGGTGATTTTTCATAGCCCCTATTTTTAAATAACGTTTTATTTAACTGTTTTGGGGGAAAAACATGCTATAACGATTTTTGTTTATGATATGATTATGGAATAACTGTGTGATCTTTATGATGGCCTTGAGTCGTTTTATTATTTGTGCATGGCTGCCCTCTTACATAATCATTAACCCTTGGAGGGCCACATGATATATTGGTAGATCTATTAGGTTTGACAACCGCCCCACAGGATCGGTTGCCACCGGTCCGGTACAGAGGGAATATATGTTTAAAGGATTTGAGGGACATTGTGTCTTGGTTTGATTATGGGGCTCTTGGTTGCGATCATAGTCAATGGACCTAGCTAGTCATTGACGATCCAGGGGTTGATTCCGGGATAATCATATCGTTTGAAAATGAAAACTTTGTTGATATTGTTATAAACCTGTGAACCCACCAGTAAAATGCTGACAAACTTTTTGGGCATGTTTTTTCAGGAGATTAGGCATGCATGGGAATGAAAAGAGTTTTAACGGCAAACTTATCAATTTTGGATACCACTTTTGGGACCAAATTCCGCTGCTGATTAAAATCTTTTGTTTATGTTTAAAACAATATTATGTTATTACAATTTAAGTTTTAAATTTAAGACTTCTACCCGTTGATGTAATGACATTTTAATATTAATATTTAACGATGGTATTCATGATATGTTTGCTTGATAATTGTTGGAATAATCCAACTTCCGTTATCTCCGTCGCACGCGTGCCCTTCCGGTGCGCTTTTCGGGGTGTGACAACTTTAATGCACAAATGTGTACTCCCACACTTTTGAGTGAAATACAAGCAAAATATAAGTTACTTGGTCGTGTGATAGTGATTTGACTTCTTTTTTATTGATCACACACTAAGGTTCATCTTTAATGACAAATACTTTTATTCCGCACCTATAGTTTAATGCTAAATACGTGTTGAGTAAATACAAATTGTTTCTTGGTCCTTTGCAACGTTAATCCTTTTTAGTGCTCAATAAAGGATTCTGTGGATGGAGAGGTGTCATTTGGATTTGTTTTAGTTGATTTTTTAGGCATGTGTGTTTGGGGATGCCGGTTGAGTGTTTTGGTTGAGTTTGGGCTAGTTTGGAACGATTAAAATATTGATTTGTCTGGTCATGTGTTTGGTTTTAACTATAGATACAACTGTTTCACTTGTGATATATTATTGTGCTTTAACTGATTTATATGCTTGGATTTGATTTAATTAGTTTAAGAGTGTGTTCAAAATGCTTGAGAATCCAAACAACATGTGATTGGACGTTACTTGAAGAAAAATCAATACATGCGAGATCTATTGCTATTTAACGTTCTTATATACATAATTCCTTTCTTGTGTATCGTGTAAAGTTTTTGTGAATACTTTAATGCACAAATGTGTACTCGCACACTTTTGAGTAAAATACAAGCAAAATATAAGTTACTTGGCCGTGTGATAGTGATTTGACTTCTTCTTTATTGATCACACATTAAGGTTCATCTTTCACGACAAAAACTTTTATTCCGCACCTATAGTTTGATGTAGACACGCGTTGAGTAAATACAAGTTGTTTCTAGGTCATTTGTAACTTCAATCCTTTGTTAGTAATCAATAAAGAGGTGTAATTTGGATTTGTTTTAGTGGATTTTGTAGGCATGTGTGTTTGGGGATGCCGGTTGAGTGTTTTGGGTAAGTTTGGCTAGTTCGGAACGATTAAAATAGTGATTTGTCTGTTCATGTGTTTGGTTTTAACTATAGATACAACTGTTTCACTTGTGATATATTAGTGTGCTTTAACTGATTTATACGCTTGAATTTGATTTAATTAGTTCAAGAGTGTGTTCAAAATGCTTGAGAATCAAAACAAAATGGAATTGGACATTACTTGCAGAAAAATCAATACAAGCAAGATCTATTGCTATTTAACGTTCTTATATACGTAATTGCTTTCTCGTGTAACATGTAATGTTTTTGCGAATACTTTAGTGCACAAATGTGTACTCGCACACTTTTGAGTGAAATAGAAGCAAAATATAAGTTACTTGGTCGTGTGATAGTGACTTGACTTCTTGTTTATTAATCACACATTGATGTTCATCTTTAACGACAAATAATTTTATTCCGCACCTATAGTTTGATGCTAGATACGTGTTGAGTAAATAGAAGTTCTTTTTTGGTCCTTTGCAACTTCAATCCCTTTTAGGGCTCAATAAATGATTCTATGGATGGAAAGGTGTTATATGGATTTGTTTTAGTGGATTTTGTAGGCATGTGTGTTTGGGGATGCCGGTTGAGTGTTTTAGTTGAGTTTAGGCTTGTTTGGAACGATTAAAATAGTGATTTGTCAGGTCATGTGTTTGGTTTTAATTATAGATACAACTTTCACTTGTGATATATTAGTGTGCTTTAACTGATTATATGCTTGGATTTGATTTAATTAGTTCAAGAGTGTGTTCAAAATGCTTGAGACTCCAAACAACATGTGATTGGACGTTACTTGAAGAAAAATCAATACATGCGAGATCTATTGCTATTTAACGTTCTTCTATACGTAATTCCTTTCTCGTGTATCATGTAAAGTTTTTGCGAATACTTTAATGCACAAATGTGTACTCGCACACTTTAGAGTGAAATAGAAGCAAAATATAAGTTACTTGGTCGTGTGATAGTGACTTGACTTCTTGTTTATTAATCACACATTGATGTTGATCTTTAACAACAATTAATTTTATTCCGCACCTATAGTTTGATGCTAGATACGTGTTGAGTAAATACAAGTTCTTTTTTGGTCCTTTGCAACTTCAATTCCTTTTAGTGCTCAATAAAGGATTCTATGTATGGAGAGGTGTCATATGGATTTGTTTTAGTGGATTTTTTAGGTAGGTGTGTTTAGGGATGCCGGTTGAGTGTTATGGTTGAGTCTGGCCTTGTTTGGAAAGATTAAAAAAGTGATTTATCTCATTATGTGTTTGCTTTTAACTATAGATACAACTGTTTCACTTGTGATATATTAGTGTGCTTTAACTGATTTATATACTTGGATTTGATTTAATTAGTTCAAGAGTGTGTTCAAAATGCTTGCGAATCCAAACAACATGGGATTGGACGTTACTTGAAGAAAAATCAATACACGCGAGATTTATTGCTATTTAACATTCTTATATACGTAATTCCTTTCTCGTGTATCATGTAAAGTTTTTGCGAATACTTTAATGCACAAATGTGTACTCGCACACTTTTGAGTGAAATAGAAGCAAAATATAAGTTACTTGGTCGTGTGATAGTGACTTGACTTCTTGTTTATTAATCACACATTGATGTTCATCTTTAACGACAAATAATTTTATTCCGCACCTATAGTTTGATGATAGATACGTGTTGAGTAAATACAAGTTCTTTTCTGGTCCTTTGCAACTTCAATCCCTTTTAGTGCTTAATAAAGGATTCTATAGATGGAGAGGTGTCATATGGATTTGTTTTAGTGGATTTTGTAGGCATGTGTTTTTGGGGATGCCGGTTGAGTGTTATGGTTGAGTCTAGGCTTGTTTGGAACGATTAAAATAGTGATTGTCTGGTTATGTGTTTGGTTTTAATTATAGATACAACTGTTTCACTTGTGATATATTAGTGTGCTTTAACTGATTTATATGCTTGGATTAGATATAATTAGTTCAAGAGTGTGTTCAAAATGCTTGAGAATCCAAACAACATGGGATTGGACGTTACTTGAAGAAAAATCAATACACGCGAGATCTATTGCTATTTAACGTTCTTATATACGTAATTCAATTCTCGTGTATCATGTAAAGTTTTTGCGATTACTTTAATGCACAAATGTGTACTTGTAACACCCGGAAATTTTAGAAGAAAAGAAATGTGAATAAAAAGAAAGAAAAGCAACATAACCCAAGTTGAGGGGTTAAAGTTGTACATGGGACAAAGTTGGTATTTAATCCGTTCAAAAGGTGGTCATGGCCACCCATGACCCCTGTACCATCTTTCTGTCGATTTTCTAGAGAGAGAGAAAGCAGAGAATTCTCTTCGGTTTTAGAGAGAGGAAGAAGAAGAGGCTGAATTCAGGTTAGTTTTCTGATTTATGGGGTGTTCTTGGTTGATTTTTAGCTTCGGGTATGTGCTTATATGCTTGTGTGTGTTCGGTTGTGTGTTTCGATGTTTTTAGGTGTTTGAAGTCATAAGCATTCGGGTTTGAAGGAAGTCTTACTCGAAAGTTGTAAGAGGTGAGTTCTAGATCCCCGTTTTTACATGTTTTAACTGATTTGGGGCTGAAAATGCATGTTTAAACGTTTTTATAAAGTTTGAGTGTGTACCCGTATGTATGTGTATGTGCCCTGTTGGGAGGGTGTATGTTTGGGAAAATTTTGATTATGTTCATGGTTTCATGCTTGTTAGATGCTTAGTATGTTAGAAACTAGGCTAAATCAGGTTAGATTAATGATCTTGAGGTCTGAAAATGATGGTAGTTAGAAAAGTAGTTGGCCATGCGCCTAAGGGCCTATGCGCCTGAGATCATGCGCCCAAACAGTACCCAAACGTCCAAGGTTCGTGCGCACAAATAGTGCCCATGCTCCTAGAAAGTTGTCCAGACGCCTAAGTGTTAGCCATGCGCACAAATAGTGCCCATGCGCCTAGAAAGTTGTCTAGACGCCTATGTGTTGGCCGTGCGCCCAAATAGTGCCCATTCGCCTGAGTCACCCATGCGCCTAAGTATTCATGCGCCCGCATAGTGTCCGAGCGCCTGCATAGAGCTCATGTGCCCAAGACTTAGAAAATTTTCTGAAATTTTCGGGATAGAGGGACTTTTAGGCTATGACTTGGGATGTTCCCGGGGATGATATGTGATGATTATATGATGATGTTATGTATGTTTATGGCCTGTTTTCTTTATGTTCCTTATTATATATTTCTCCGTGGCCTTTCATGGTGTGACTATGATGATGAATGTAAAGTATTATCTTAACGAAGTGAAAGATCTAAGATAATGAAAGTGGAACGTAATGAATGAACGAATGAAAGTCTTGCAAGCAAAATGTAAGGAGGTTCACAACTCCTTAAGAGTTGTCAGCTCAACTGTGTGTCATACAGCGTACGATCTTGGCTGCCCCATGAGAGATTCACACATAGGGAATCAGTCTTGGTGACTGTTCCATACGTGCGAAACGGGGTCCTTGTCACTAAACCCTAGATTAGTTGGCTTCGTGCCCAAGAGGGGGGTTTAGTACATGACAGGACCTAGATAGAAGTGAAAGATAATGTAACGTGCGAAATGTACGATACGTGTGATAAGTACGAAATGAACGATGACGGAAGATAATAAATATTACCTTGATGTATGTATGATGTGTGATCACGTACGAAAGTATGAAAAGGTTTTAACGAATGAAAGGTAATATATTTTTATAAAACTAGAACTCACTCAGCAACGTTGACTTTTATGCATTTTCAGTTGGCAGGTAATGGTTGCTGAGGATGGCACGGGATGAAGCTACTTGGCAAAGATTTTTTACTGGCATCCATTTTGTACAACAATGATGTTTTGTGTAGTGACGAAGCCAAACGATGATTTGTAATGTAATGATGATGTAAACAGTAATTGTTAATATATGAAATGGTTTCGTTAAATTTTGCCGCTGCATATGTTAAATAGATTTTATGAGGTTTTGAAATAATATGTGCGATGATTGTCCAACTTTGAGTGTCCCGGGAACGGGGCCTTACAAGTTGGTATCAGAGCCAAAGTTTAAGAGAAATGGGTAAATATTTTCCAATAAACCTAAACTTAAACTGAGAATGGGACAAATGGAAGGATGCCAGCCCAAGTAGCTACGTGCCATCAGGTATTTTCTTTAATGATAACCGGTATTATGTGTGCATGCTATCTGATTTATGTGCTCTTAGTAGATTTGGATACTGATGTAGTCTGGATAGGGAATGCTTGGGGTACGAAGAGTAAAGTAAGTGGCTAATCACAACTAGCTATTGTAATTAGGAACTTACTATACTTGACATAAACTGAGCTATTACCTTGAATGACCGTGTTGGTGTTTGAATCTTATAGTGTGTTAGAGGATGGTTGGTGGTAGATCTTCAAAAGCTTCTAGAGGTGGAGGTCGTGGTGGACGTGGTGCTGGACCATGGGCCACAAGAGGTGGTGCTAAAGCTGTAGAAATAGCACCTGAAGAGCCCGAGACTCATCACCAGGAAGGTGGTGATGAGAGTGCTAATTTGAGGGCCTCGGTGAAAGAGGCTGTTGTTGAGGAAGTTTGCCGTCTGTGGTAGTCGAAGTGATTAGAGCTGTGCGGGAGGATGAGAAGAAGGAGAAAGAGAAGACCGCGGGAGAAGTGGGGCAGCGGGAGACTGAGACGGTTGTCCCAAGTGATGAGGAGGAGGAAGAAGCGGTGCCAGGGACAGCTCGGGGCTGTACCTATGGGGCATTCCAGAGATACAAGCCTCCGACTTTTGATGGCAATGGCAACGCTGCTGCTGCTCATCGATGGGTGAGAGAAATGGAAGCTGTACTTGATATCAGCGAGTGTAGGGAGGACCAAAAAGTGAAGTTTGCTACCCACTCATTTGTGGACTCGGCTTTATGCTAGTGGGACAATATTGTCCAGGCCGAGGGTAGCAGGGCAATTGGAAGAATGAAGTGGGATGAACTGAAGAAGCTGGTGATTGAGGAGTTCTGTCCTCACAGGGAATTAGACAAGATTGAGAGGGAGTTCCTACAGTTGGAGGCGGGAACTATGACGCACCAGCAGTACACCACAAACTTTAATGAGATGGCGTGACTGGTGCCGGATCAGGTGACACCGGTGTCACAAAAGATAAAGAGGTACATCCAAGGTTTGCCGGCGGATATTCGCAGGCACATGATCGCCGCTCGGCCAAGCACGTTTAGGTCGGTGGTTGATCTGGCGGGAAGGTTGTATGCTGAACGAGAAGTGGCCGTGGTTGAAGTGAGTAAGAAAAGTGGTGGTGATGATGGGAACCGGAACGGGAAGCGGTTTGGACACGGTGGTGTCGCTCCCAACAACAAGGTTGCAAGAGTGGATGATCGGCGAGTGACCGCCTCTGGTGCGGGTGTAAGGAGGTGTGGAAAATGCGGAAGGGAGCATACTGGAGAATGCAGATGGGGATTGAACGTTTGCTTCAAGTGTGGGAAGCCCGGTCACATGGCTCGAGAGTGCGGGGCCGTGAGATGCTATAACTGTGGAGAAGATGGCCATCTGAGTAGGGACTGCAAGAAGCCGAGGGCTGAGAGTTTTGGGGCAAAGAAGAAGGCTGGGAGGGAAGGGCAGAAGGCGAGTGCTAGAGCTTTCACGATGACCAGGGAGGAGGCTAGGACGGATCCCGATGTTGTGTCAGGTACGTTTCTAGTAAACCAAACTCTTGCTTCTGTGTTATTTGATTCTGGTGCTAGTAGGAGTTTTATTTCTGCTGCTTTCTGTGCTAATTTTCCCGTCAGAGGTAGAAGTATTGATGAGCCCTTCGATGTAGAAACTGCCATAGGTAAGTCTGCCAGGATCTCTGATCTAATAGAAGGCTGTGACATAGAACTAGAAGGTCATAGGTTTCTGCTAGACTGTTTGTGATGACCTTAGGCGGGTTTGATGTAGTCCTAGGGATGGACTGGTTAGCGGCCTATGAAGCAAATATCGTATGTCGTAAGAAGATGATCCGTTTGATAGCGCCTGACGGGAGTTCGGTGACGATCTACGGTGATCGAGTTACTACGATTCCGAAGGTAATTTCAATGGCAGTGGCGGGGAAGTGCATGAGACGTGGATGTAGTGCCTACCTGGCTTATGTGAAGGATGTGGACACGTCAACATCACAATTGTCCGACGTACCGGTTGTGTGTGATTTTCCCGATATGTTTCCAGAAGACTTACCAGGTGTGCCACCAGACCGTGAGATCGAGTTCCAGATTGATTTGATACCTGGTGCTCAGCCTGTCGCTAAGGCACCATATCGACTGGCTCCGACAGAGATGAAGGAACTAATGGTTCAATTGCAAGAACTGTTGGATAAAGGATTCATTCGACCGAGTATCTCTTCCTGGGGTGCTCCGGTCTTGTTTGTAAAGAAGAAGGACGGTAGCATGAGGATGTGCATCGATTACCGTGAGTTGAACAAGTTGATGGTGAAGAACCGATATCCTTTACCAAGAATCGACGACTTGTTCGATCAGCTGCAAGGTGCTTGTTGGTTTTCGAGAATCGATCTTCGATCGGGTTATCATCAGCTGAAGGTGAAGGAGCAGGATATTCCTAAAACAGCTTTTCGCACGCGTTACGGACACTACGAGTTTCTCGTTATGTCTTTTGGTTTAACCAACGCGCCAGCTGCTTTTATGGATTTGATGAATCGAGTGTGCCGGCCGATGTTGGATAAATCGGTGATTGTGTTTATCGATGATATCCTGATTTATTCGAGGAGCGAGAAGGAGCATGCCGGTCACATTCGAGAAGTGTTGGAGACGCTTAGAAGGGAGAAGTTATATGCCAAGTTCTCCAAGTGCGCGTTCTGGTTGCGCGAAGTTTAGTTTTTGGGTCATGTGGTAAATTCCGAAGGAATCATGGTCGGCCCAGCAAAGGTAGAAGCTGTGATGCAATGGAAGTCTCCAAAGACGCCATCCGAGATTCGTAGTTTCTTGGGATTGGCGGGTTATTATAGAAGATTTATCCAAGACTTCTCCAAGATAGCTTCTCCGTTGACCAAATTGACCCGTAAGGACGTGAAATTTGTATGGGGTCAAGAGCAAGAAAAGGCTTTTGAGGAGCTAAAGGCGAGGTTGACGCAAGCTCCAGTCTTGTCGTTACCCGAAGGAAGCGAGGATTTGGTGGTTTATTCAGATGCTTCTTATTTGGGGTTGGGTTGCGTGTTGATGCAACGAGGGAAGGTTATAGCTTACGCATCCCGACAGCTGAAAGTTCGTGAGGTTAATTACCCTACTCAAGACTTGGAGTTAGCAGCTATGGTCTTCGAATTAAAGATTTGGAGGCACTATTTATACGGGATGATGTGCACTATCTTCACCGACCATAAGAGCTTGAAGTACTTTTTCGAGCAGAAGGATTTGAATATGAGGCAGAGGCGATGGTTGGAACTCATTAAGGATTATGATTGTGAGATCCATTACCATCCAGGCAAAGCCAACGTAGTGGCGGATGCCCTTAGCCGAAAAGAGAGGCCTGAACCGATCCGGGTGAAGGCTTACCAATTGGTTATGACCACCGACGTGATAAAGCAGGTCAAGGAGTTCCAATACGAGGCATTAAAAGAAGATCGCCTTAACTTCGAAAGGATGAGAGGTCTAGTCAAGGAATTGGGTGAAAACACTCTTGGTGTTAGAACCCGATTTGGGCGAATGTGGATTCCTCGTTATGGAGATTTACGTGAAAAGATCATGGATGAAGCTCATAAGACTCGATACTCCATTCATCCCGGTGCTACAAAGATGTATCATGATATGAAGAAAGATTATTGGTGGCCCGGTATGAAGCGCGACGTAGCGGAGCACGTGAGTAAGTGTCTTACTTGCTTGCAAGTGAAGGCGGAGCATCAGAAGCCATACGGGAAGATCCAACCTTTGGATATACCCGAGGGGAAGTGGGAGCATATCACCATGGATTTTATTACGAAGCTGCCGCGAACGGCAAGGGGATATGATGCCATATGGGTGATAGTCGACCATCTGACGAAGAGCGCTCACTTCTTACCGATCCGTGAAACGTATTCATCTGAGAGGTTAGCGGATCTGTTCATTAAGGAGATTGTAACTCGTCATGATGTGTCGGTGTCTATTGTGTCTGACCGTGACACTCGGTTTACATCCAAGTTTTGGAAGAGATTCCACGATGTGATGGGGACGAGGTTACATATCAGTACGGCTTATCATCCTCAAACGGATGGTCAATCGGAAAGAACTATTCAGACGCTTGAGGATATGCTTCGGGCATGCGTCATTGACTTTGGAGGAAGTTGGGATGAGCACTTACCGTTAGCTGAATTCTCATACAACAACAGTTACCATGCCAGCATTGGTATGCCACCCTATGAGATGCTATACGGTAAGAGGTGTAGAACGCCCGTATGTTGGGGTGAAGTCGGTCAGAAGGAGTTAGGGAGCATTGAAGTGATTGAGGCTACGACCGAGAAGTTAGAAAAGATCAAAGCCTTTATGAAGGCAGCCAAAGATAGACAGAAGTCGTATGCCGTTAAGAGACGTAGACCGATTGAGTTCAAGGTGGGAGATAGAGTTATGTTGAAGGTTTCACCTTGGAAAGGTATCATTCGATTTAGAAAGCGGGGCAAGTTGAGTCCGAGGTATATAGGGCCTTTCCGAATCATTGCTCGAGTTGGAGAGGTGGCCTGTAGATTGGAGTTGCCCAATAAGTTAAGTGTAATTCACCCGACATTCCATGTATCTCATCTGTGGAAGTGTTTAGCTGATAAAGATACGATGGTACCATTGGAAGACATTGAGGTAGACGAACGGCTCAATTACGTGGAGCAACCAGTGGCTATCATTGACAGGAAAGAGAAGAGGCTAAAGAATAAAGTGGTTCCTTTGGGGCGAGTATAGTGGAAGCATAGAAAGGGATCCGAGTCTACATGGGAACCTAAGGAGGAGATGAGACAGCATTATCCTCAGCTGTTCGAGGAGTGACAGGTTTTGGGGACGAAACCTATATAAGGGGGGTGGACTTGTAACACGCGGAAATTTTAAAAGAAAAGAAATGAGAATAAAAAGAAAGAAAAGCAAAATAACCCAAGTTGAGGGGTTAAAGTTGTACATGGGACAAAGTTGGTATTTAATCCGTTCAAAAGGTGGTCATGGCCGCCCATGACCCATGTACCATCTTTCTGTCGATTTTCTAGAGAGAGAGAGCAGAGAATTCTCTTCGGTTTTAGAGAGAGGAAGAAGAAGAGGCTGAATTTAGGTTAGTTTTCTGATTTATGGGGTGTTCTTGGCTGATTTTCAGCTTCGGGTATGTGCTTATATGCTTGTGTGTGTTCGGTTGTGTGTTTTGGTGTTTTTAGGTGTTTGAACTCATAAGCATTCGGGTTTGAAGGAAGACTTACTCGGAAGTTGCAAGAGGTGAGTTCTAGATCCCCGTTTTGACATGTTTTAACTGATTTGGGGCTGAAAATGCATGTTTAAACATTTTTATAAAGTTTGAGTGTGTACCCGTATGTATGTGTATGTGCCCTGTTGGGATGGTGTATGTTTGGGAAAATTTTGATTATGTTCATGGTTTCATGCTTGTTAGATGCTTAGTATGTTAGAAACTTGGCTAAATCAGGTTAGATTGATGATCTTGAGGTCTGAAAATGATGGTAGTTAGAAAAGTAGTTGGCCATGCGCCTAAGGGCCTATGCCCCTGAGATCATGCGCCCAAACAGTACCCAAATGCCCAAGGTTCGTGCGCACAAATAGTGCCCATGCGCCTAGAAAGTTGTCTAGACGCCTAAGTGTTGGCCATGCGCACAAATAGTGCCCATGCGCCTAGAAAGTTGTCCAGATGCCTAAGTGTTGGCCGTGCGCCCAAATAGTGCCCATGCGCCTGAGTCACCCATGCGCCTAAGTATTCATGCTCCCGCATAGTGTCCGAGCGCCTGCATAGTGCTCATGCGCCTAAGATTTAGAAAATTTTATGAAATTTTCGGGAAAGAGGGACTTTTAGGCTATGACTTGTGATGTTCCCGGGGAAGATATGTGATGATTATATGATGATGTTATGTATGTTTATGGCCTGTTTTCTTTATGTTCCTTATTATGTATTTCTCCGTGGCCTTTCATGGTGTGACTATGATGATGAATGTAAAGTATTATCTTAACGAAGAGAAAGATCTAATATAATGAAAGTGGAACTTAATGAATGAACGAATGAAAGTCTTGCGAATACTTTAGTGCACAAATGTGTACTCGCATACTTTTGAGTGAAATACAAGCAAAATTTAAGTTACTTGGTCGTGTGATAGTGATTTGACTTCTTGTTTATTTATCAGACATTGAGGTTCATCTGTAACGAAAAATACTTTTATTGATCACACATCCGGTTAGGTCTTGCATACACGTGTCGTGAGCACACACTAGTTGTCGTTGAACGTTGGTAACTTAATAACAATTATCTATGGTAAACAAATGATAACCTAATGAATAATGTTGATTATTAGTTGTGCTTATATGGTTCATGCATTTTAAGTTATTAATTGTGAATTTTACTTAATAACATGACAACGTGTAACTATGATCTCATAAGCTTTGCTATGATCTCATATGCTTTGCTATCGACGTTTCATTGAGGGATTTTCAAAAATCGCTCAACCTCTCACAGTCTTGACACATAAAGGAACAACGTATAAATGGGGTGAGAGTCAAGAAGCCGCTTTTCAGTTGTTGAAACAGAAACTCTGTAGCGCACCGATATTAGCATTACCAGAAGGAAGTGATGATTTTGTGGTTTACTGTGATGCTTCTATCCAAGGACTTCGTTGTGTCCTGATGCAACGTGGCAAGGTAATATCCTATGCCTCGAGACAACTTAAGGTTCATGAAAAGAACTATACTACTCATGACTTTGAGTTAGGTGCAGTGATATTTGCCTTGAAGATCTGGAGACATTACTTGTATGGTACCAAATGCACCATTTACACCGATCACAAGAGTCTTCAGCATATCTTTGAGTAGAAAGAGCTAAACATGAGGCAACGACGCTGGGTGGAATTGTTAAACGATTAAGATTGTGCCATCAAATATCACCCAGGTAAGGCGAATGTAGTCGTTGATGCTTTGAGTAGGAAGGAGACCGCTAAGCCCCGACGAGTGCGTGCTTTGCAGCTTACAATTGGCACTCACTTGCCTGAACAAATCAAGGAAGCTCAGACAGAAGCTTTCAAAGCAGAAAACATTGGATCTGAATCCTTACGTGGGATGGACAAACAGTTGGAAGTCAAATCCGATGGAATCCGGTATTTCATGGATAGACTTTGGGTACCCATGTATGGAGATCTAAGAGACTTAGTCATGAGTGAAGCACATAAGTCAAAATATTCCATACACCCTGGTTCTAACAAAATGTATCATGACCTGAAAGCGCACTGTTGGTGGCCTAATATGAAGGCAGACGTAGCAACGTATGTGAGCAAGTGTCTAACCTGTTCCAAGGTTAAAGTGGAATATTAGAAGCCATCTGCGTTACTGCAACAACCTGAGATTCCTTTGTGGAAGTAGGAACAGATCTCTATGGACTTCATTACTAAGTTAACCAGAACTCCTAATGGTTGTGACACGATATGGGTGATTGTGGATCGACTGACTAAGTCAGCTCACTTCTTGGCGATCAAGGAGACTGACAAAATGGACAAGTTAACCAGAATTTACTTGAAGGAGGTAGTTTCAAGTTAACCAGAATTTACCTGAAGGAGGTAGTTTCGAGACATGGCGTACCGATCTCGATTATTTCTGATCGTGATGCTCGTTTTACATCTCATTTCTGGCAGTCGTTACAGAAATCTTTGGGAACGCGGTTGGATATGAGTACTGCATATCATCCGTAGACCGATGGACAAAGCGAGCGTGTTATTCAAACTTTGGAGGACAGGTTACGTGCTTGTGTAATTGATTTTGGAAATAATTGGAAAGTTCATCTACCGTTGGTCGAATTCTCGTACAACAATAGTTATCATACTAGTATTCAAGCAGCACCATTTGAGGCGTTGTATGGGCGAAAGTGTAGATCACCAGTTTGTTGGGCAGAAGTTGGTGATAGTCAGCTGACTGGCCTGAATTGGTGCATCAGACTACCGAAAAGATTGTGCAGATACGGAACCGTATGGCTGCAGCGCGAGACAGACAAAAGAGCTATGCAGACAAGCGACGGAAACCTTAGGAGTTTCAGGTCTGTGACAAAGTGTTGTTGAAGGTCTCACCATGGAAAGGCGTAATTCGATTTGGCAAAAGAGGCAAGCTTAATCCGAGATATGTTGGACCATTTGAGATTCTTGAAAGAATAGGTCCAGTGGCGTATCTATTAGACCTGCCTGATTCACTAAGTGGCGTTCATAACGTATTTCACGACTCAAATCTGAAAAAGTGCTTATCTGATGAGACTTTGGTTGTACCACTCGAGGAAGTACAAGTGGATGAACAATTACGCTTTGTTGAGGAGCCTGTTGAAGTAATGGATCGTGAGGTCAAAACTCTTAAGCAAAGCAAAATACCTATAGTCAAAGTTCGTTGGAACTCAAGACGTGGACTGGAATTCACATGGGAATGCGAGGATCAGATGAAGCTCAAGTATCCTCATCTGCTCGAAACGACGGTCACAACCGGGGAAGGTACTGATTAAATTTCGGGACAAAATTTCTTTCAACATGGGGATGATGTGACAACTCACTCGATTTCGTTATGCCAATGTAGTAAACCAGTGATGTAACACAACCATGCAACGCAATTTTCGGGACGAAAATTCTTTCAACATGGGGATAATGTGACATCCGGTAATTTTCCGTTACCCAACTCCGTTAGTTCCGTTAGGTCTTGCATACACGTGTCGTGAGCACACACTAGTTGTCGTTGAACTTTGGTGACTTAATAACAATTATCTATGGTAAACAAACGATAAACTAATGAATAATGTTGATTATTAGTTGTGGTTATGTGGTTCATGCATTTTAAGTTATTAATTGTGAATTTTACTTGATAACGTGACAACGTGTAACTATGATCTCATATGCTTTGCTATTAGTTGAAAATGTATATGATTATTATTGTTGATTAGTAATGTTTATATTTTGTAGTGAAAATCTTTTAAAAAGTGTTAAAAAGATTAGTTTTTATAAAATATAAACAATGGGGTTTATTTTGTAATTGGAAGGAAATTAAAAGTTACCATATTTAAACAAATTAAACCCAACCCTAGCCCCAAACCCCCCCATTCGGCCGCAACTCATCCCCAAACACCCCATACCATTCAATTTTTGATCAAGAACATCAAAACAAGTTGATTTTGATTAGTTCCAAGTGGTTGCAAGGTTTTAGCAAGTCCAATTCTTGATTTCTACACACCTAAAGGTTAGTTTTGATTAGTTTTTCATGGTTTTTGTTCTTGAAGAACCCTAATTCGAAATTGATGATGAAAAAGTGAAATTGATGATTATTAGATGTTAATTTGATGTTGGTTAGATTGTATGTATGTTAGATCATTTGGATTTTGCAAGAAATCTATGATATGATCATGAATCTCACACATTGCCTTAAGAGTAAACTTTTTGTTCTTGGAATATATGATTTGATGATTGTATGATGTTAGATACATTGCTTGGATGTTGGTTTACATGAATTGTGCAAGAAAAGTCTTGAAATCTAGTGTTTGATCATACCTTGCTATAAGTGGAAACTTTTGTGCATGATGATTGGGAATTTTGATTAATTAGTGATGATTATCATGTTAGAATGATTGTTATGAACTTAATTAGGTATAAAGTTGATGAAATTATGAAGGAATTGGATGTTAGATTGCTTTTGGGTGTTACCTTCCCAAAAGGGAAACTTTATTTTTGAAGATTATTGGATATGATGATGTGAGCATGTTTATGTTGTTAGGGTCATGTTAGAATGCTTATGGATGATGTCTAATGTGGTGGAATGTGATACTTAGGTTGTATGGGTGCTTGATTGATCATTTAAGGAATTTAGGTTCTAGGTGATTATACATGATGATGAATTATGGTTAGTGATTAGGAAATCATGATGGGAATTGGAAATTGATTATTATTGTGTTTGTTAGTTGGAATGAATCTTGTTGATTTATGTGATTATGATCGTCATACACGTGTGCGAATCTGAGGCCCCTACTTAGTAGGATTGGTAGGGTTTAGGGTGTGAAGTTGTGAGTGGCTTCACATGGCATGTTGTGCATGATTAGACTTCATGAATAAATTATTAGTTAGTTGTGATATACTTATAATTGTGTTGAGCATGTTGATTGTTTGAGATTCGCATGAGTTGTATGACGATCTAGGTTGAACTTGGGTGATGATGTGATATACGTGAATAGTTTGTTTGATAATCATGTATGATAAGTTGATACGCTTAATTAAACGAGATTTAAATTAATATGTCACCAACGTGTCAAACGGGTCAACTAGGTTAAATGAGTCTTGTTTTTCCAAAGCCTTGGGTCAATGTGTTTATTGAGCACCTAGGGTTGTTAAGTTTTCTGTGCACACGTACTTATGTACTTGCGTGTTCTAGGTAACCTTTGAAGGGTTGTCTTTCCATCCATCATCAGTTCTCTCTTGTCATTGTCTTTGCACATCAGGTGAGTTCATGCCCCACTATTATATGAACTCCCTTCTGGGGGAGGTAGCATATATACTTGTTCGCAACGCTATATTATTATTATAAGTTGTGTATGTTTTAACATAGTGCACAATACCTTGAAAGTCCTCACACTTTCGGATCGTTAATAATGGTAACTAGCGGGAAATCTTGGGTAGTATTACTAGGTTTGACAAGCCCCACCTGTGCGACTAGAGGTCAAACGGGGGCAATATTGTCCTAAACACAAACATCATTACGACCTGGTAAGTCGTGACGAGAGGCAACAAACGCAACACAGTCAGCTTCGATCGTGAAATCACTATTGTTATTACTTGTGAATATACACTAGCTATCTATTTCAATGCACTTCTTATGTTATGCAAATTATTATTGTTTATGTTAAACGCAAACTCTTGAACTCACCAACCATTGTGTTGACCTTTTTAGTATGCTATTCTCAGGTCGTTAACTCAGGTTGCCATTAGGAGCACATCACGGGTCCAGCATGCATTCTAAGACTTCATCTTAAGTCATGACATTTGAATTTTATTTATGAGAATTAAATAATGGGTTGGCGCGTGTTTTGCCAAATTTTACATTTATATACTTTGGATTTGTCTTATTTACAAAACGCTTCCGCATGGTTCTAAAGTTCAAACTTTGATTGGTTTTATTTTTAAATGTGGCATATAGTGTTGTTCTGAGTAACTAGTGACTGTGATCCTCGTTTGTTCGCACGCCTCGCGGTAAAACTCCTCTGGTGGATTTTGAGGGTGTGACAAAGAGTGTGTTCAAAATGCTTGAGAATCCAAACAACATGGGATTGGACGTTACTTGAACAAAAATCAATACATGCGAGATCTATTGCTATTTAACATTCTTATATACGTAATTTCTTTCTCGTGTATCATGTAAAGATTTTGCGAATACTTTAATGCACAAATGTGTACTCCCACACTTTTGAGTGAAATACAAGCAAAATATAAGTTACTTGATCGTGTGATAGTGATTTGACTTCTTGTTTATTGATCATACATTGAGGTTCATCTTTAACGACAAATTCTTTTATTCCGCACCTATAGTTTAATGCTAGATAAGTGTTGAGTAAATACAAGCTGTTTATTGGTCCTTTGTAACTTCAATCCTTTGTTAGTGCTCAATAAAAAGGTGTCATTTGGATTTGTTTTAGTGGATTTTGTAGGCATGTGTGTTTGAGGATGCCGGTTGAGTGTTTTGTATGAGTTTGGGCTAGTTTGAAACGATTAAAATAGTGATTTGTGTGGTCATGCGTTTGGTTTTAACTATAGATACATCTGTTTCACTTGTGATATATTAGTGTGCTTTAACTGATTTATATGCTTGGATTTGATTTAATTAGTTCATGAGTTTGTTCAAAATGCTTGAGAATCCACACAACATGGGATTGGACGTTACTTGAAGAAAAATCAATACATGCAAGATCTATTGCTATTTAACGTTCTTATATACGTAATTCCTTTCTCAGGTATCATGTAATGTTTTTGCGAATACTTTAATGCACAAATGTGTACTCGCACACTTTTGAGTGAAATACAAGTAAAATTTAAGTTACTTGGTCGTGTGATAGTGATTTGACTTCTTGTTTATAGATCACACATCAAGGTTCATCTTTATTCCGCACCTATAGTTTGATGCTAGATACGTGTTGAGTAAATACAAGTTGTTTTTTGGTCCTTTACAGCTTCAGTCCTTTTTAGTGCTCAATAAAGGATTCTATGGATGGAGAGGTGTCATTTTTATTTGTTTTAGTGGATTTTGTAGGCATGTGTGTTTGGGGATTCCGGTTGAGTGTTTTGGTTGAGTTTAGGCTAGTTTGGAACGATTAAAATAGTGATTTGTATGGTCATGTGTTTGGTTCTAACAATAGATACAACTGTTTCACCTGAGATATATTAGTGTGCTTTAACTGATTTATGTGCTTGGATTTGATTTAATTAATTCAAGAGTGTGTTCAAAATGCTTGAGAATCCTAACAACTTGGGATTGGACGTTACTTGAAGAAACATCAATACATGCGAGATCTAATGCTATTTAACGTTCTTATATACGTAATTCCTTTCTCTTGAATCATGTAAAGTTTTTGCGAATACTTTAATGCACAAATGTGAATTCCCACACTTTTGAGTGAAATACAAGCAAAATATAAGTTACTTGGTCGTGTGATAGTGATTTGACTTCGTGTTTATTGATCACACATTGAGGTTCATCTTTAACGACAAATACTTTTATTCCACACCTATAGTTTAATGCTAGATACGTGTGGAGTAAATACAAGTTGTTTATTGGTCCTTTGTAACTTCAATCTTTTGTTAGTGCTTAATAAAGAGGTGATATTTGGATTTGTTTTAGTGGATTTTGTAGGCATGTGTGTTTTCGGATGCCGGTTGAGTGTTTTGGATGAGTTTGGGCTAGTTTGGAAGGATTAAAATAGTGATTTGTCTGGTCATTTGTTTGGTTTTAACTATAGATACAACTGTTTCACTTGTGATATATTAGTGTGATTTAACTGATTTATACGCTTGGATTTGATTTAATTAGTTCAAGAGTGTGTTCGAAATGCTTGAGAATCCAAACAACACGGGATTGGATGTTACTTGAAGAAAAATCAATAAATGCGAGATCTATTGCTATTTAACGTTCTTATATATGTAATTCTTTTCTCGAGTTTCATGTAAAGTATTTGCGAATACTTTAATGCACAAATGTGTACTCTCACACTTTTGAGTGAAATACAGGCAAAATATAAGTTACTTGGTCGTGTGATAGTTATCTGACTTCTTGTTTATTGATCACACATTGAGGTTCATCTTTAACGACAAATTCTTTTATTCCGCACCTATAGTTTAATGCTAGATACGTGTTGAGTAAACACAAGTTGTTTATTGGTCCTTTGTAACTTCAATCCTTTGTTAGTGCTCAATAAAGAGGTATCATTTGGATTTATTTTACTGGATTTTGTAGGCATGTGTGTTTGAGGATGTCGGTTGAGTGTTTTGGATGAGTTTGGGCTAGTTTGGAACGATTAAAATAGTGATTTGTCTGGTCATGTGTTTAGTTTTAACTATATATACAACTATTTCACTTGTGATATATTAGTGTGCTTTAACTGATTTATATGCTTAGATTTGATTTAATTAGTTCATGAGTTTGTTCAAAATGCTTGAGAATCCAAGCAACATGGGATTAGATGTTACTTGAAGAAAAATCAATACATGCGATATGTATTGCTCTTTAATGTTCTTATATAGGTAATTCCTTTCTCGTGTATCATGTAATGTTTTTGTGAATACCTTACTACACAAATGTATACTCGCACACTTTTGAGTGAAATACAAGCAAAATATAAGTTACTTGGTCGTGTGAAAGTGATTTGACTTATTATTTATTAATCACACATTGATGTACATCTTTAACGACAAATACTTTTATTCCGCACCTATAGTTTGATGCTAGATACGTGTTGAGTAAATACAAGTAGTTTTATGGTCCTTTGCAACTTCAATCCTTTTTAGTACTCAATAAAGGATTCTATGGATGGAGAGGTGTCATTTGGATTAGTTTTAGGGGATTTTGTAGGCATGTGTGTTTGGGGATGCCGGTTGAGTGTTTTGGTTGAGTTTAGGCTAGTTTAGAACGATTAAAATAGTGATTTGTCTGGTCATGTGTTTGGTTCTAACTATAGATACAACTGTTTCACTTGTGATATATTAGTGTGCTTTAACTGATTTATATGCTTGGATTTGATATAATTAGTTCAAGAGTGTGTTCAAAATGCTTGAGAATCCAAACAACACGGGATTGGACGTTACTTGAAGAAAAATCAATACATGCGAGATCTATTGCTATTTAACGTTCTTATATACGTAATTCCTTTCTCGTGTATTATGTAAACTTTTTTCGAATACTTTAATGCACAAATGTGTACTCGTACACTTTTGAGTGAAACACAAGCAAAATATAAGTTACTTGGTGGTGTGATAGTGATCTGACTTCTTGTTTATTGATCACACATTGAGGTTCATCTTTAACGACAAATACTTTTATTCCGCATCTATAGTTTAATGCAAGATACGTGTTGAGTAAATACAAGTTGTTTATTGGTCCTTTGTAACTTCAATTCTTTGTTAGTGCTCAATAAAGAGGTGTCATTTGGATTTGTTTTAGTCGATTTTGTAGGCATGTGTGTTTTCGGATGCCGGTTGAGTGTTTTGTATGAGTTTGGGCTAGTTTGGAACAATTAAAATAGTGATTTGTCTGGTTATGTGTTTGGTTTTAACTATAGATGCAACTGTTTCACTTGTAATATATTAGTGTGCTTTAACTGAATTATATGCTTGGATTTGATTTAATTAGTTCATGCGTTTGTTCAAAATGATTGAGAATCCAAACAACATAGGATTGGACGTTACTTGAAGAAAAATCAATACGTGTGAGATCTATTGCTATTTAATGTTCTTATATAAGTGATTCGTTTCTCATGTATCATGTAATGTTTTTGCGAACACTTTAATGCACAAATGTATACTCGCACACTTTTGAGTGAAATACAAGCAAAATATAAGTTACTTGATCTTGTGATTGTGATTTGACTTCTTGTTTATTAATCACACATTGATGTTCATCTTTAACGACAAATACTATTATTCCGCACCAATAGTTTGATGCTAGATACGTGTTGTGTAAATACAAGTTGTTTTTTGGTCCTTTGCAACTTAAATCCTTTTTAGTGCTCAATAAAGGATTCTATGGATGGAGAGGTGTCATTTGGATTCGTTTTAGTGGATTTTGTAGGCATGTGTGTTTGGGGATGCCGATTGAGTGTTTTGGTTTAGTTTAGGCTAGTTTGGAACGATTAAAATAGTGATTTGTCTGGTCATGTGTTTGGTTTTAACTATAGATAGAACTATTTCACTTGTGATATTTTAGTGTGCTTTAGCTGATTTATATGCTTGGATTTGATTTAATTAGTTCATGAGTTTTTTCAAAATGCTTGAGAATCCAAACAACATGAGATTGGACGTTACTTGAAGAAAAATCAATACATGCGAGATTTATTGCTATGTAACGTTCTTATATACGTAATTCCTTTCTCATGTATCATGTAATGTTTTTGTGAATACCTTAATGCAGAAATGTATACTCGCACACTTTTGAGTGAAGTACAAGCAAAATATAAGTTATTTGGTTGTGTGATAGTGATTTAACTTCTTGGTTATTAATCACACATTGATGTTCATCTTTAACTGCAAATACTTTTATTCCGCACCTATAGTTTGATGCTAGATACGTGTTGAGTAAATACAAGTTGTTTTATGGTCCTTTGCAACTTCAATCCTTTTTAGTGCTCAATAAAGGATTCTATGGATGGAAAGGTGTCATTTGGATTTGTTTTAGTATATTTTGTAGGCATGTGTGTTTTGGGATGCCGGTTGAGTGTTTTGGTTGAGTTTAGGCTAGTTTTGAACGATTAAAATAGTGAATTGTCTGGTCATGTGTTTGGGTTTAACTATAGATACAACTGTTTCACTTGTGATATATTAGTGTCCTTTAACTGATTTATACGCTTGGATTTGATTTAATTAGTTCAAGAGTGTGTTCAAAAAGCTTGAGAATCCAAATAACATGAGATTGGATGTTACTTGAAGAAAAATCAATACATGCGAGATCTATTGCTATTTAACGTTCTTATATACGTAATTCATTTCCCATCTATCATGTAAAGTTTTTGCGAATACTTTAATGCACAAATATGTACCCCCACACTTTTGAGTGAAATACAAGCAAAATATAAGTTACTTGATCATGTGATAGTGATTTGACTTCTTGTTTATTGATCACACACTGAGGTTCATCTTTAACGACAAATACTTTTATTCCGCACATATAGTTTAATGCTAGATACGTGTTGAGTAAATACAAGTTGTTTATTGGTCCTTTGTAACTTCAATCCTTTGTTAGTGCTTGATAAAGAGGTGTCATTTGGATTTGTTTTAGTGGATTTTGTAGGCATGTGTGTTTAGGGATGCCGGTTGAGTGTTTTGGTTGAGTTTAGGCTAGTTTGGAACGATTAAAATAGTGATTTGTCAAGTCATGTGTTTGGTTTTAACTATAGGTACAACTGTTTCACTTGTGATATATTAGTGTGCTTTAACTGATTTATATGCTTGGATATGATTTGATTAGTTCAAGAGTGTTTTCAAAATGCTTTAGAATCCAAACAACATGGGATTGGACGTTACTTGAAGAAAAAATCGATACATGCGAGATCTATTGCTATTTAACGTTCTTATATATATAATTCTTTCTCGTGTATCTTGTAATGTTTTTTCGAATACTTTAGTGCACAAATGTATACTCGCACACTTTTGAGTGAAATACAAGCAAAATATAAGTTACTTGGTCGTGTGATAGTGATTTGACTTCTTGTTTATTGATCACACATTGAAGTTCATCTTTAACGACAAATACTTTTATTCCGCACCTATAATTTAATGCTAGATACGTGTTGAATAAATACAAGTTGTTTATAGGTCCTTTGTAACTTCGATCTTTTGTTAGTGCTCAATATAGGATTCTATGGATGGAGAGGTGTCATTTGGATTTGTTTTAGTGGATTATGTAGGCATGTGTGTTTGGGGATGCCGGTTGAGTGTTTTGGATGAGTTTGGACTAGTTCTGAACGATTAAAATAGTGATTTGTCTCGTCATGTGTTTGGTTTAAACTATAGATACCACTGTTTCACTTGTGATATATTAGAGTGCTTTAACTGATTTATATGCTTGGATTTGATTTAATTAGTTCAAAAGTGTGTTCAAAATACTTGAGAATCCAAACAACATGTGATTGGACGTTACTTGAAGAAAAATCAATACATGCGAGATCTATTGCTATTTAACGTTCTTATATACGTAATTCCTTTCTCGTGTATCATGTAAAGTTTTTGTGAATACTTTAATGCACAAATGTGTACTCACACACTTTTGAGTGAAATACAAGCAAAATATAAGTTACTTGGTCGTGTGATATTGATTTGACTTCTTGTTTATTAATCACACATTGATGTTCATCTTTAACGACAAATACTTTCAATTCCTCACCTATAGTTTGATGCTAGATACTTGTTGAGTAAATACAAGTTGTTTTTTGGTTTTTTGCAACTTCAATCCTTTTTTGTGCTCAATAAAGGATTCTATCGATGGAGAGGTGTCATTTGGATTTGTTTTAGTGGATTTTGTACGCATGTGTGTTCGGGGATGCCGGTTGAGTGTTTTGATTGAGTTTGGGCTAGTTTGGAACGATTAAAATAGTGATTGGTCGGGTCATGTGTTTGCTTTTAACTATAGATACAACTGGTTCAATTGATTTAATTAGTTCAAGAGAGTGTTCAAAATGCTTAAGAATCCAAACAAAATGGAATTGGACGTTACTTGAAGAAAAATCAATACATGCGAGATCTATTGCTACTTAACGTTCTGATATACGTAATTCCTTTCTCGTGTATCATGTAATGTTTTTGCGAATACGTAATTCCTTTCACGTGTGCTTTAACTGATTTATATGCTTGGATTTGATTTAATTAGTTCAAGAGTGTGTTCAAAATGCTTGAGAATCCAAACAACATGCGATTGGACGTTACTTGAAGAAAAATCAATACATGCGAGATCTATTGCTATTTAACGTTTTTATATACGTAATTCCTTTCTCGTGTATCATGTAATGCTTTTGTGAATACTTTAATGCACAAATGTGTACTCGCACACTTTTGAGTGAAATACAAGCAAAATTTAAGTTACTTGGTCGTGAGATAGTGATTTGACCTCTTGATTATTGATCACACATTGAGGTTTATCTTTAACGACAAATACTCTTATTCCGTACCTATAGTTTGATGCTAGATACGTGTTGTGTAAATACAAGTTTTTTTTTGGTTCTTTGCAACTTCTATCCTTTTTAGTGCTCAATAAAGGATTCTATGGATGGAGAGGTGTCATTTGGATTTGTTTTAGTGGATTTTGCTGGCATGTGTGTTTGTGGATGCCGGTTGAGTGTTTTGGTTGAGTTTGGGCTAGTTTGGAACGATTAAAATAATGATTTGTCTGGTTATATGTTTGGTTTTAACTATAGATACAACTGTTTCACTTGTGATATATTAGTGTGCTTTAATTGATTTATATGCTTGGATTTGGTTTAATTAGTTCATGAGTTTGTTCAAAATGCTTGAAAATCCAAACAACATGGGATTGGACGTTACTTGAAGAAAAATCAATACATGCGAGATCTATTGCTATTTAACGTTTTCATACACGTAATTCTTTTCTTGTGTATCATGTAATGTTTTTGCTAATACTTTAATGCACAAATGTATACTCGCACACTTTTGAGTGAAATAGAAGCAAAATATAAGTTACTTGGTCGTGTGATAGTGATTTGACTTCTTGTTTATTGATCACACATTGAGGTTCATCTTTAACAACAAATACTCTTATTCCGCACCTATAGTTTGATGCTAGATACGTGTTGAGTAAATAGAAGTTGCTTTCTTGTCCTTTGCAATTTCAATCCTTTCTAGTGCTCAATAAAGGATTCTATGGATGGAGAGGTGTCATTTGGATTTGTTTTAGTGGATTTTTTAGGCATGTGTGTTTGGGGATGCCGGTTGAGTGTTTTGGTTGAGTTTTGGCTAGTTTGGAATGATTAAAATAGTGATTTGTCTGGTCAGGTGTTTGGTTTTAACTATAGATAAAACTGTTTCACTTGTGATATATTAGTGTGCTTTAACTGATTTATATGCTTGGATTTGATTTAATTAGTTCAAAAGTGTGTTCAAAATACTTGAGAATCCAAACAACATGTGATTGGACGTTACTTGAAGAAAAATCAATACATGCGAGATCTATTGCTATTTAACGCTCTTATATACGTAATTCATTTCTCGTGTATCATGTAAAGTTTTTGTGAATACTTTAATGCACAAATGTGTACTCACACACTTTTGAGTGAAATACAAGCAAAATATAAGTTACTTGGTCGTGTGATATTGATTTGACTTCTTGTTTATTAATCACACATTGATGTTCATCTTTAACGACAAATACTTTCAATTCCGCACCTATAGTTTGATGCTAGATACTTGTTGAGTAAATACAAGTTGTTTTTTGGTTTTTTGCAACTTCAATCCTTTTTTGTGCTCAATAAAGGATTCTATCGATGGAGAGGTGTCATTTGGATTTGTTTTAGTGGATTTTGTACGCATGTGTGTTCGGGGATGCCGGTTGAGTGTTTTGATTGAGTTTGGGCTAGTTTGGAACGATTAAAATAGTGATTGGTCGGGTCATGTGTTTGCTTTTAACTATAGATACAACTGGTTCAATTGATTTAATTAGTTCAAGAGAGTGTTCAAAATGCTTAAGAATCCAAACAAAATGGAATTGGACGTTACTTGAAGAAAAATCAATACATGCGAGATCTATTGCTACTTAACGTTCTGATATACGTAATTCCTTTCTCGTGTATCATGTAATGTTTTTGCAAATACGTAATTCCTTTCACGTGTGCTTTAACTGAATTATATTCTTGGGTTTGATTTAATTAGTTCAAGAGTGTGTTCAAAATGCTTGAGAATCCAAACAACATGTGATTGGACGTTACTTGAAGAAAAATCAATAAATGCGAGATCTATTGCTATTTAACGTTCTTATATACGTAATTCCTTTCTCGTGTATCATGTAAAGTTTTTGTGAATACTTTAACGTACAAACGTGTACTCGCACACTTTTGAGTGAAATCCAAGCGAAATATAAGTTACATGGTCGTGTGAAAGTGATTTTACTTCTTGTTTATTAATCACACATTGATGTTCATCTTTAACGACAAATACTTTCAATTCCGCACCTATAGTTTGAAGATAGATACGTGTTGAGTAAATACAAGTTGTTTTTTGGTTCTTTGCAACTTCAAATCTTTTTACTGCTCAATAAAGGATTCTATGGATGGAGAGGTGTCATTTGGATTTGTTTAAGTGGATTTTGTAGGCATTTGTGTTTGGGGATGCCGGTTGAGTGTTTTGGATGAGTTTGGACTAGTTCGGAATGATTAAAATAGTGATTTGTCTGGTAATGTGTTGGGTTTTAACTATAGATGCAACTGTTTCACTTGTGATATATTAGTGTGCTTTAACTGATTTATATGCTTGGATTTGATTTAATTAGTTCAAGAGTGTGTTCAAAATGCTCGAGAATCCAAACAACATATGATTGGACGTTACTTGAAGAATAATCAATACATGCGAGATCTATAACTATTTAACGTTCTTATATATGTAATTCTTTTCTCTTGTATCATGTAAAGGTTTTGTGAATACTTTAATGCACAAATGTGTACTAGCACACTTTTGAGTGAAATACAAGCGAAATATAAGTTACATGGTCATGTGAAAGTGATTTGACTTCTTGTTTATTAATCACAAATTGATGTTCATCTTTAACGACAAATACTTTCAATTCTGCACCTATAGTTTGATACTAGATACGTGTTGAGTAAATAGAAGTTGTTTTTTGGTTCTTTGCAACTTCAATCCTTTTTAGTGCTCAATAAAGGATTCTATGGATGGAGAGGTGTCATTTGGATTTGTTTAAGTGGATTTTGTTGGCATTTGTGTTTGGGGATGTCGGTTGAGTGTTTTGGATGAGTTTGGATTAGTTCGGAACGATTAAAATAGTGATTTGTCTCGTAATGTGTTTGGTTTTAACTATAGATGCAACTGTTTCACTTGTGATATATTAGTGTGCATTAACTGATTTATGTGCTTGGATTTGATTTAATTAGTTCATGAGTTTGTTCAAAATGCTTGAGAATCCAAACAACATGGAATTGGACGTTACTTTAAGAAAAATCAATACATGCGAGATCTATTGCTATTTAACGTTCTAATATACGTAATTCCTTTCTCGTGTATCATGTAATATTTTTGCGAATACTTTAATGCACAACTGTGTATTCGCACACTTTTGAGTGAAATACAAGCAAAATATAAGTTACTTGGTCGTGTGATAGTGATTTGACATCTTATTTATTAATCACACATTGATGTTCATCTTTAACGACAATTACTTTCAATTCCGCACCTATAGTTTGATGCTAGATACGTGTTGAGTAAATACAAGTTGTTTTATGGTTCTTTGCAACTTCAATCCTTTTTAGTGCACAATACAGGATTCTATGGATGGAGAGGGGTCATTTAGATTTGTTTTAGTGGATTTTGTAGGCATGTGTGTTTGGGGATGCTGGTTGAGTGTTTTGGAAGAGTTTGGACTAGTTTGGAACGATTAAAATAGTGATTTGTCTCGTCATGTGTTTGGTTTAACTATAGATACAACTGTTTCACTTGTAATATATTAGTGTGCTTTAACTAATTTATATGCTTGGATTTGATTATTAGTTCATGAGTTTGTTCAAAATGCTTGAGAATCCAAACAACATGGGATTGGATGTTACTTGAAGAAAAATCAATACAGGCGAGATCTATTGTTATTTAACGTTTTCACATACGTCATTCTTTTCTCGTGTATCATGTAATGTTTTTGCTAATACTTTAATGCACAAATGTATACTCGCACACTTTTGAGTGAAATACAAGCAAAATATAAGTTACTTGGTCGTGTGATAGTGATTTGACTTCTTGTTTGTTGAGGTTCATCTTTAACAACAAATACTCTTATTCCGCACCTATAGTTTGATGCTAGATACGTGTTGAGTAAATACAAGTTGTTTTCTGGTCCTTTGCAACTTCAATCCTTCTTAGTGCTCAATAAAGGATTCTATGGATGGAGAGGTGTCATTTGGATTTGTTTTAGTGCATTTTTTAGGCATGTGTGTTTGGGGATGCCGATTGAGTGTTTTGGTTGAGTTTGGGCTAGTTTGGAACGATTAAAATAATGATTTGTGTGGTTATGTGTTTGGTTTTAACTATTGATACAACTATTTCACTTGTGATATATTATTGTGCTTTAACTGATTTATATGCTTGGATTTGATTTAATTAGTTCAAGAATGTGTTCAAAATGCTTGTGAATCCAAACAACATGTGATTGGACGTTACTTGAAGAAAAATTAATACATGCGAGATCTATTGCTATTTAACGTTCTTATATACGTAATTCCTTTCTCGTGTATCATGTAAAGTTTTTGTGAATACATTAAAGCACAAATGTGTACTCGCACAGTTTTGAGTGAAATACTAGCGAAATATAAGTTACATGGTGGTGTGAAAGTGATTTGACTTCTTGTTTATTAATCACACATTGATATTCATCTTTAACGACAAATACTTTCAATTCCGCACCTATAGTTTGATGCTAGATACGTGTTGAGTAAATACAAGTTGTTTTTTGGTTCTTTGCAACTTCAATCCATTTTAGTGCTCAATAAAGGATTCTACGGATGGAGAGGTGTCATTTGGATTTGTTTTAGTGGATTTTATAGGCACGTGTGTTTGGGGATGCTAGTTGAGTGTTTTGGATGAGTTTGGACTAGTTCGGAACGATTAAAATAATGATTTGTCTGGTAATGTGTTTGGTTTTAACTATAGATACAACTGTTTCACTTGTGATATATTAGTGTGCTTTAACTGATTTATATGCTTGGATTTGATTTAATTAGTTCATGAGTTTGTTCAAAATGCTTGAGAATCCAAACAACATGGAATTGGACGTTACTTGATGAAAAATCAATACATGCGAGATCTATTGCTATTTAACGTTCTTATATACGTAATTCCTTTCTCGTGTATCATGTAATATTTTTGCGAATACTTTAATGCACAAATGTGTACTCGCACACTTTTGAGTGAAATCCAAGCGAAATATAAGTTACATGGTCGTGTGAAAGTGATTTTACTTCTTGTTTATTAATCACACATTGATGTTCATCTTTAACGACAAATACTTTCAATTCCGCACCTATAGTTTGATGCTAGATATGTGTTGAGTAAATACAAGTTATTTTTTGGTTCTTTGCAACTTCAATCCTTTTTAGTGCTCAATAAACGATTCTATGGATGGAGAGGTGTCATTTAGATTTGTTTTAGTGGATTTTGTAGGCATGTGTGTTTGGGGATGCCGGTTGAGTGTTTTGGTTGAGTTTGGGCTAGTTTGGAATGATTAAAATAGTGATTTGTCTGGTCATGTGTTTGGTTTTAACTATAGATACAACTGTTTCACTTGTGATAGATTAGTATGCTTTAACTGATTTACATGCTTGGATTTGATTATTAGTTCATCAGTTTGTTCAAAATGCTTGAGAATCTAAACAACATGGGATTGGACGTTCCTTGAAGAAAAATCAATACAGGCGAGATCTATTGTTATTTAACGTTTTCACATACGTCATTCTTTTCTCGTGTATCATGTAATGTTTTTGCTAATACTTTAATGCACAAATGTATACTCGCACACTTTTGAGTGAAATACAAGCAAAATATAAGTTACTTGGTCGTGTGATAGTGATTTGACTTCTTGTTTGTTGAGGTTCATCTTTAACAACAAATACTCTTATTCCGCACCTATAGTTTGATGCTAGATACGTGTTGAGTAAATACAAGTTGTTTTCTGGTCCTTTGCAACTTCAATCCTTCTTAGTGCTCAATAAAGGATTCTATGGATGGAGAGGTGTCATTTGGATTTGTTTTAGAGGATTTTTTAGGCATGTGTGATTGGGGATGCCGGTTGAGCGTTTTGGTTGAGTTTGGGCTAGTTTGGAACGATTAAAATAATGATTTGTGTGGTTATGTGTTTGGTTTTAACTATTGATACAACTATTTCACTTGTGATATATTATTGTGCTTTAACTGATTTATATGCTTGGATTTGATTTAATTAGTTCAAGAGTGTGTTCAAAATGCTTGTGAATCCAAACAACATGTGATTGGACGTTACTTGAAGAAAAATTAATACATGCGAGATCTATTGCTATTTAACGTTCTTATATACGTAATTCCTTTCTCGTGTATCATGTAAAGTTTTTGTGAATACATTAAAGCACAAATGTGTACTCGCACACTTTTGGGTGAAATACAAGCGAAATATAAGTTACATGGTGGTGTGAAAGTGATTTGACTTCTTGTTTATTAATCACACATTGATATTCATCTTTAACGACAAATACTTTCAATTCCGCACCTATAGTTTGATGCTAGATACGTGTTGAGTAAATATAAGTTGTTTTTTGATCATTTGCAACTTCAATCCTTTTTAGTACTCAATAAAGGATTCTATGGATGGAGAGGTGTCATTTAGATTTGTTTAAGTGGATTTTGCTGGCATTTGTGTTTGGGGATGCCGGTTGAGTGTTTTGGATGTGTTTGGACTAGTTCGGAACGATTAAAATAGTGATTTGTCTGGTAATGTGTTTGGTTTTAACTATAGATGAAACTGTTTTACTTGTGATATATTAGTGGGTTTTAACTGATTCATATGCTTGGATTTGATTTAATTAGTTCAAGAGTGTGTTCAAAATGCTTGAGAATCCAAACAACATGTGATTGGACGTTACTTGAAGAAAAATCAATACATGCGAGATCTATTGCTATTTAACGTTCTTATATACGTAATTCCTTTCTCGTGTATCATGTAAAGGTTTTGTGAATACTTTAATGCACAAATGTGTACTCGCACACTTTTGAGTGAAATACAAGCGAAATATAAGTTACATGGTCGTGTGAAAGTGATTTGACTTCTTGTTTATTAATCACACATTGATGTTCATCTTTAACGACAAATACTTTCAATTCTGCACCTATAGTTTGATGCTAGATACGTGTTGAGTAAATACAAGTTGTTTTTTGTTCTTTGCAACTTCAATCCTTTTTAGTGCTCAATAAAGGATTCTATGGATGGAGAGGTGTCATTTAGATTTGTTTAAGTGGATTTTGCAGGCATTTGTGTTTGGGGATGCCGGTTGAGTGTTTTGGATGTGTTTGGACTAGTTCGGAACGATTAAAATAGTGATTTGTCTGTAATGTGTTTGGTTTTAACTATAGTTGAAACTGTTTCACTTGTGATATATTAGTGGGTTTTAACTGATTCATATGCTTGGATTTGATTTAATTAGTTCAAGAGTGTGTTCAAAATGCTTGAGAATCCAAACAACATGTGATTGGACGTTACTTGAAGAAAAATCAATACATGCGAGATCTATTGCTATTTAACGTTCTTATATACGTAATTTCTTTCTCGTGTATCATGTAAAGGTTTTGTGAATACTTTAATGCACAAATGTGTACTCGCACACTTTTGAGTGAAATACAAGCGAAATATAAGTTACATGGTCGTGTGAAAGTGATTTGACTTCTTGTTTATTAATCACACATTGATGTTCATCTTTAACGACAAATACTTTCAATTCTGCACCTATAGTTTGATGCTAGATACGTGTTGAGTAAATACAAGTTGTTTTTTGGTTCTTTGCAACTTCAATCCTTTTTAGTGCTCAATAAAAGATTCTATGGATGGAGAGGTGTCATTTGGAATTGTTTTAGTGGATTGTGTAGGCATGTGTGTTTGAGGATGCTGGTTGAGTGTTTTGGAAGAGTTTGGACTAGTTCGGAACGATTAAAATAGTGATTTGTCTGGTCATGTGTTTGGTTTTAACTATAGATACAACTGTTTCACTTGTGATATATTAGTGTGCTTTAATTGATTTATATGCTTGGATTTGACTTAATTAGTTCATGAGTTTGTTCAAAATGCTTGAAAATCCAAACAACATGGGATTGGACGTTACTTGAAGAAAAATCAATACATGCGAGATCTATTGCTATTTAACGTTTTCATACACGTAATTCTTTTCTTGTGTATCATGTAATGTTTTTGCTAATACTTTAATGCACAAATGTATACTCGCACACTTTTGAGTGAAATAGAAGCAAAATATAAGTTACTTGGTCGTGTGATAGTGATTTGACTTCTTGTTTATTGATCACACATTGAGGTTCATCTTTAACAACAAATACTCTTATTCCGCACCTATAGTTTGATGCTAGATACGTGTTGAGTAAATAGAAGTTGCTTTCTTGTCCTTTGCAATTTCAATCCTTTCTAGTGCTCAATAAAGGATTCTATGGATGGAGAGGTGTCATTTGGATTTGTTTTAGTGGATTTTTTAGGCATGTGTGTTTGGGGATGCCGGTTGAGTGTTTTGGTTGAGTTTCGGCTAGTTTGGAACGATTAAAATAATGATTTGTCTGGTTATGTGTTTGGTTTTAACTATAGATACAACTGTTTCATTTGTGATATATTATTGTGCTTTAACTGAATTATATTCTTGGGTTTGATTTAATTAGTTCAAGAGTGTGTTCAAAATGCTTGAGAATCCAAACAACATGTGATTGGACGTTACTTGAAGAAAAATCAATACATGCGAGATCTATTGCTATTTAACGTTCTTATATACGTAATTCCTTTCTCGTGTATCATGTAAAGTTTTTGTGAATACTTTAACGTACAAACGTGTACTCGCACACTTTTGAGTGAAATCCAAGCGAAATATAAGTTACATGGTCGTGTGAAAGTGATTTTACTTCTTGTTTATTAATCACACATTGATGTTCATCTTTAACGACAAATACTTTCAATTCCGCACCTATAGTTTGATGATAGATACGTGTTGAGTAAATACAAGTTGTTTTTTGGTTCTTTGCAACTTTAAATCTTTTTAGTGCTCAATAAAGGATTCTGTGGATGGAGAGGTGTCATTTGGATTTGTTTAAGTGGATTTTGTAAGCATTTGTGTTTGGGGATGCCGGTTGAGTGTTTTGGATGAGTTTGGACTAGTTCGGAACGATTAAAATATTGATTTGTCTGGTAATGTGTTGGGTTTTAACTATATATGCAACTGTTTCACTTGTGATATATTAGTGTGCTTTAACTGATTTATATGCTTGGATTTGATTTAATTAGTTCAAGAGTGTGTTCAAAATGCTTGAGAATCCAAACAACATGGAACTGGACGTTACTTTAAGAAAAATCAATACATGCGAGATCTATTGCTATTTAACGTTCTAATATACGTAATTCCTTTCTCGTGTATCATGTAATATTTTTGCGAATACTTTAATGCACAACTGTGTATTCGCACACTTTTGAGTGAAATACAAGCAAAATATAAGTTACTTGGTCGTGTGATAGTGATTTGACATCTTGTTTATTAATCACACATTGATGTTCATCTTTAACGACAATTACTTTCAATTCCGCACCTATAGTTTGATGCTAGATACGTGTTGAGTAAATACAAGTTGTTTTTTGGTTCTTTGCAACTTCAATCCTTTTTAGTGCACAATACAGGATTCTATGGATGGAGAGGTGTCATTTAGATTTGTTTTAGTGGATTTTGTAGGCATGTGTGTTTGGGGATGCCGGTTGAGTGTTTTGGAAGAGTTTGGACTAGTTTGGAATGATTAAAATAGTGATTTGTCTGGTCATGTGTTTGGTTTAACTATAGATACAACTGTTTCACTTGTAATATATTAGTGTGCTTTAACTAATTTATATGCTTGGATTTCAATATTAGTTCATGAGTTTGTTCAAAATGCTTGAGAATCCAAACAAAATATAAGTTATTAGTTCATGCTTTAACTAATCTATTGTTATTTAACGTTTTCACATACGTCATTCTTTTCTCGTGTATCATGTAATGTTTTTGCTAATACTTTAATGCACAAATGTATACTCGCACACTTTTGAGTGAAATACAAGCAAAATATAAGTTACTTGGTCGTGTGATAGTGATTTGACTTCTTGTTTGTTGAGGTTCATCTTTAACAGCAAATACTCCTATTCCGCACCTATAGTTTGATGCTAGATACGTGTTGAGTAAATACAAGTTTTTTTCTGGTCCTTTGCAACTTCAATCCTTCTTAGTGCTCAATAAAGGATTCTATGGATGGAGAGGTGTCATTTGGATTTGTTTTAGTGGATTTTTTAGGCATGTGTGTTTGGGGATGCCGGTTGAGTGTTTTGGTTGAGTTTGGGCTAGTTTGGAACGATTAAAATAATGATTTGTGTGGTTATGTGTTTGGTTTTAACTATTGATACAACTATTTCACTTGTGATATATTATTGTGCTTTAACTGATTTATATGCTTGGATTTGATTTAATTAGTTAAAGAGTGTGTTCAAAATGCTTGTGAATCCAAACAACATGTGATTGGACGTTACTTGAAGAAAAATTAATACATGCGAGATCTATTGCTATTTAACGTTCTTATATACGTAATTCCTTTCTCGTGTATCATGTAAAGTTTTTGTGAATACATTAAAGCACAAATGTGTACTCGCACACTTTTGAGTGAAATACCAGCGAAATATAAGTTACATGGTGGTGTGAAAGTGATTTGACTTCTTGTTTATAAATCACACATGGATATTCATCTTTAACGACAAATACTTTCAATTCCGCACCTATAGTTTGATGCTAGATACGTGTTGAGTAAATACAAGTTTTTTGGTTCTTTGCAACTTCAATCCATTTTAGTGCTCAATAAAGGATTCTACGGATGTAGAGGTGTCATTTGGATTTGTTTTAGTGGATTTTGTAGGCACGTGTGTTTGGGGATGCCAGTTGAGTGTTTTGGATGAGTTTGGACTAGTTCGGAACGATTAACATAATGATTTGTCGGGTAATGTGTTTGGTTTTAACTATAGATACAACTGTTTCACTTGTGATATATTAGTGTGCTTTAACTGATTTATATGCTTGGATTTGATTTAATTAGTTCATGAGTTTGTTCAAAATGCTTGAGAATCCAAACAACATGGAATTGGACGTTACTTGATGAAAAATCAATACATGCGAGATCTATTGCTATTTAACGTTCTTATATACGTAATTCTTTTCTCGTGTATCATGTAATATTTTTGCGAATACTTTAATGCACAAATGTGTACTCGCACACTTTTGAGTGAAATACAAGCAAAATATAAGTTACTTGGTCGTGTGATAGTGATTTGACTTCTTGTTTATTAATCACATATTGATGTTTATCTTTAACAACAAATACTTTCAATTCTGCACCTATAGTTTGATGCTAGATATGTGTTGAGTAAATACAAGTTGTTTTTTGGTTCTTTGCAACTTCAATCCTTTTTAGTGCTCAATAAACGATTCTATGGATGGAGAGGTGTCATTTAGATTTGTTTTAGTGGATTTTGTAGGCATGTGTGTTTGGGGATGCCGGTTGAGTGTTTTGGTTGAGTTTGGGCTAGTTTGGAACGATTAAAATAGTGATTTGTCTGGTCATGTGTTTGGTTTTAACTACAGATACAACTGTTTCACTTGTGATAGATTAGTGTGCTTTAACTGATTTACATGCTTGGATTTGATTATTAGTTCATCAGTTTGTTCAAAATGCTTGAGAATCTAAACAACATGGGATTGGACGTTACTTGAAGAAAAATCAATACAGGCGAGATCTATTGTTATTTAACGTTTACACATACGTCATTCTTTTCTCGTGTATCATGTAATGTTTTTGCTAATACTTTAATGCACAAATGTATACTCGCACACTTTTGAGTGAAATACAAGCAAAATATAAGTTACTTGGTCGTGTGATAGTGATTTGACTTCTTGTTTGTTGAGGTTCATCTTTAACAACAAATACTCTTATTCCGCACCTATAGTTTGATGCTAGATACGTGTTGAGTATATACAAGTTGTTTTCTGGTCCTTTGCAACTTCAATCCTTCTTAGTGCTCAATAAAGGATTCTATGGATGGAGAGGTCTCATTTGGATTTGTTTTAGAGGATTTTTTAGGCATGTGTGATTGGGGATGCCGGTTGAGTGTTTTGGTTGAGTTTGGGCTAGTTTGGAACGATTAAAATAATGATTTGTGTGGTTATGTGTTTGGTTTTAACTATTGATACAACTATTTCACTTGTGATATATTATTGTGCTTTAACTGATTTATATGCTTGGATTTGATTTAATTAGTTCAAGAGTGTGTTCAAAATGCTTGTGAATCCAAACAACATGTGATTGGACGTTACTTGATGAAAAATTAATACATGCGAGATCTATTGCTATTTAACGTTCTTATATACGTAATTCCTTTCTCGTGTATCATGTAAAGTTTTTGTGAATACATTAAAGCACAAATGTGTACTCGCACACTTTTGAGTGAAATACAAGCGAAATATAAGTTACATGGTGGTGTGAAAGTGATTTGACTTCTTGTTTATTAATCACACATTGATATTCATCTTTAACGACAAATACTTTCAATTCCGCACCTATAGTTTGATGCTAGATACGTGTTGAGTAAATATAAGTTGTTTTTTGGTCATTTGCAACTTCAATCCTTTTTAGTACTCAATAAAGGATTCTATGGATGGAGAGGTGTCATTTGGACTTGTTTTAGTGGATTTTGTGCGTGTGTGTTTGGGGATGCCGGTTGAGAGTTTTGGTTGAGTTTGGGCTAGCTTGGAACGATTAAAGTAGTGATTTGTATGGTTATGTGTTTGGTTTTAACTATAGATACAACTGTTTCACTTGTGATATATTAGTGTGCTTTAACTGATTTATTTGCTTGGATTTGATTTAATTCGTTCAAGAGTGTGTTCAAAATGCTTGAGAATCCAAAGAAAATGGAATTGGACGTTACTTGAAGAAAAAATCAATACATGCGAGATCTATTGCTATTTAACGTTCTCATATACGTAATTCCTTTCTCGTGTATCATGTAATATTTTTGCGAATACTTTAATGCACAAATGTGTACTCGCACACTTTTGAGTGAAATACAAGCAAAATTTAAGTTACTTGGTCGTGTGATAGTGATTTGACTTCTTGTTTATTGATCACACATTGAGGTTCATCTTTAACAACATATACTTTTATTCCACACCTATAGTTTGATGCTAGATACGTGTTGAGTAAATACAAGTTGTTTTCTGGTCCTTTGCAACTTCAATCCTTTCTAGTGCTCAATAAATGATTCTATGGATGGAGAGGTGTCATTTGAATTTGTTTTAGTGGATTTTTTAGGCATGTGTGTTTCGGATGCCGGTTGAGTGTTTTGGTTGTGTTTGTGCTAGTTTGGAACGATTAAAATAGTGATTTGTCTGGTCATGTGTTTGGTTTTAACTATAGATACAACTGTTTCACTTGGGATATATTAGTGTGCTTTAACTGATATATATGCTTGGATTTGATTTAATTAGTTCATGAGTTTGTTCAAAATGCTTGAGAATTCAAACAACATGGGATTGGATGTTACTTGAAGAAAAATCAGTACATGCGAGATCTATTGCTATTTAACGTTTTTATATACGTAATTCATTTCTCGTGTATCATGTAATGTTTTTGCTAATATTTTAATGCACAAATGTATACTCGCACACTTTTGAGTGAAATACAAGCAAAATATAAGTTACTTCGTCGTGTGATAGTGATTTAACTTCTTGTTTATTAATCACACATTGATGTTCATCTTTAACGACAAATACTTTTATTCCGCACCTATAGTTTATTGCTATATACGTGTTGATTAAATACAAGTTGTTTCTTGGGCCTTTGTAACTTCAATCCTTTGTTAGTGCTCAATAAAGAACTGTCATTTGGATTTGTTTTAGCGGATTTTGTAGGCGTATGTGTTTGAGGATGCCGGTTGAGTGTTTTGGATGAGTTTGGACTAGTTCGGAACGATTAAAATAGTAATTTCTCTGGTCATGTGTTTTGTTTTAACTATAGATACAACTGTTTCACTTGTGATATATTAGTGTGCTTTAACTGATTTATATGCTTGGATTTGATTTAATTCGTTCAAGAGTGTGTTCAAAATGTTTGAGAATCCAAACAAAATGAAATTGGACGTTACTTGAAGAAAAATCAATACATGCGAGATCTATTGCTATTTAACGTTCTTATATATATAATTCCTTTCTCGTGTATCATGTAATATTTTTGCGAATACTTTAATGCACAAATATGTATTCGCACACCTTTGAGCGAAATACAATCAAAATTTTAGTTACTTGGTCTTGTGATAGTGATTTGACTTCTTGTTTATTGATCACACATTGAGGTTCATCTTTAACAACAAATACTCTTATTCCGCTCCTATAGTTTGATGCTAGATACGTGTTGAGTAAATACAAGTTATTTTCTGGTCCTTTGCAACTTCAATCGTTTCTAGTGCTCAATAAAGGATTCTATGGATGGAGAGGTGTCATTTGGATTTGTTTTAGTGGATTTTTTAGGCATGTGTGTTTGGGGATGCCGGTTGAGTGTTTTGGTTGAGTTTGGGCTGGTTTGGAACGATTAAAATAATGATTTGTCTGGTTATGTGTTGGGTTTTAAATATAGATACAACTGTTTCACTTGTGATATATTATTGTCTTTTAACTGATTTATATGCTTGCATTTGATTTAATTAGTTCAAGAGTGTGTTCAAAATGCTTGAGAATCCAAACAACATGTGATTGGACGTTACTTGAAGAAAAATCAATACATGCGAGATCTATTGCTATTTAAGGTTCTTATATACGTAATTCTTTTCTCGTGTATCATGTAAAGTTTTTGTGAGTACTTTAATGCACAAATATGTACTCGCACACTTTTGAGTGAAATACAAGCGAAATATAAGTTACTTGGTCGTGTGAAAGTGATTCGACTTCTTGTTTATTAATCACACACTGATGTTCATCTTTAACGACAAATACATTTATTCCGTACCTATAGTTTTATGCTAGATACGTGTTGAGTAAGTACAAGTTGTTTTTTGGTTCTTTGCAACTTCAATCCTTTTTAGTGCTCTTTAAAGGTTTTCATGGATGGAGAGGTGTCATTTGAATTTGTTTTAGTAGATTTTGTAGGCATGTGTGTTTGGTGATGCTGGTTGATTGTTTTGGAAGTGTTTGGACTAGTTCGGAACGATTAAAATAGTGATTTCTCTGGGCATGTGTTTGGTTTTAACTATTGATACAACTGTTTCACTTGTCATATATTAGTGTGCTTTAACTGATTTATATGCTTGGATTTGATTTAATTCGTTTATGAGTTTGTTCAAAATGCTTGAGAATCCAAACAATATGGAATTGGACGTTACTTGATGAAAAATCAATACATGCGAGATCTATTGCTATTTAACGTTCTTATATACGTAATTCTTTTCTCGTGTATCATGTATTGTTTTTGCTAATACTTTAATGCACAAATGTATACTCGCACACTTTTGAGTGAAATACAAGCAAAATATAAGTTACTTGGTCGTGTGATAGTGATTTGACTTCTTGTTTATGAATCACACATTGATGTTCATCTTTAACGACAAATACTTTTATTCCGCACCTATAGTTTATTGCTAGATACATGTTGATTAAATACAAGTTGTTTCTTGGTCCTTTGTAACTTCAATCCTTTGTTAGTGCTCAATAAAGAACTGTCATCTGCATTTGTTTTAGTGGATTTTGTAGGCATATGTGTTTGAGGATGCCGGTTGAGTGTTTTGGATGAGTTTGGACTAGTTCGGAACGATTAAAAAAGTGATTTACCTGGTCATGTGTTTTGTTTTAACTATAGATACAACTGTTTCACTTGTGATATATTAGTGTGCTTTAACTGATTTATATGCTTGGATTTGATTTAATTAGTTCATGAGTTTGTTCAAAATGCTTGAGAATCCAAACAACATGGGATTGGACGTTACTTGAAGAAAAATCAATACAACTGAGATCTATTGCTGTTTAACGTTCTTATATACGTAATTCCTTTCTCTTGTATCATGTAATGTTTTTGCGAATACTTTAATGCACAAATGTATACTCGCACACTTTTGAGTGAAATACAAGCAAAATATAAGTTACTTGGTCGTGTGATAGTGATTTGACATCTTGTTTATTGATCACACATTAATGTTCATCTTTAACGACAAATACTTTTATTCCGTACCTATAGTTTGATGCTAGATACGTGTTGAGTAAATAGATGTTGTTTTTTGGTTCTTTGCAACTTCAATCCTTTTTAGTGCTCAATAAAGGATTCTATGGATGGAGAGGTGTCATTTGGACTTGTTTTAGTGGATTTTGTAGGTGTGTGTGTTTGGGGATGCCGGTTGAGTGTTTTGGTTGAGTTTGGACTAGTTCAGAACGATTAAAATAGTGATTTCTCTCGTCATGTGTTTTGTTTTAACTATAGATACAACTGTTTCACTTGTGATATATTAGTGTGCTTTAACTGATTTATATGCTTGGATTTGATTTAATTAGTTCATGAGTTTGTTCAAAATGCTTGAGAATCCAAACAACATAGGATTGGACGTTACTTGAATAAAAATCAATACAACTGAGATCTATTGCTGTTTAACGTTCTTATATACGTAATTCCTTTCTCGTGTATCATGTAATATTTTTGCGAATACTTTAATGCACAAATGTGTACTCACACACTTTTAAGTGAAATACAAGCAAAATTTAAGTTACTTGGTCGTGTGATAGTGATTTGACTTCTTGTTTATTGATCACAATAAAGGTTGTGACTTCTAGTGCTCAATAAAGGATTCTATGGATGGAGAGGTGTCATTTGGATTTGTTTTAGTGGATGTTTTAGGCATGTGTGTTTGGGGATGCCGGTTGAGTGTTTTGGTTGAGTTTGGGCTAGTTTGGAACTATTAAAATAGTGATTTGTCTGGTTATGTGTTTGGTTTTAACTATAGATACAACTGTTTCACTTGCGATATATTATTGTGCTTTAACTGATTTATATGCTTGGATTTGATTTAATTAGTTCAAGAGTGTGTTCAAAATGCTTGAGAATTCAAACAACATGTGATTGGACGTTACTTGAAGAAAAATCAATACATGCGAGATCTATTGCTATTTAACGTTTTTATATACGTAAATCTTTTCTCGTGTATCATGTAATGTTTTTGCTAATACTTTAATGCACAAATGTATACTCGCACACTTTTGAGTGAAATACAAGCAAAATATAAGTTACTTGGTCGTGTGATAGTGATTTGACTTCTTGTTTATTAATCACACATTGATGTTTATCTTTAACGACAAATACTTTTATTCCGCACCTATAGTTTATTGCTAGATACGTGTTGATTAAATACAAGTTGTTTCTTTGTCCTTTGTAACTTCAATCCTTTGCTAGTGCTCAATAAAGAACTGTTATTTGGATTTATTTTACTGGATTTTGTAGGCATATGTGTTTGAGGATGCGGGTTGAGTGTTTTGGAAGAGTTTGGACTAGTTCGAAACGATTAAAATAGTGATTTGTCTGGTCATGTGTTTTGTTTTAACTATAGATACAACTGTTTCACTTGTGATATATTAGTGTGCTTTAACTAATTTATATGCTTGGATTTGATTTAATTAGTTCATGAGTTTGTTCAAAATGCTTGAGAATCCAAACAACATGTGATTGGACGTTACTTGAAGAAAAATCAATACATGCGAGATCTATTGCTATTTAACGTTCTTATATACGTAATTCCTTTCTCGTGTATCATGTAAAGGTTTTGTGAATACTTTAATGCACAAATGTGTACTCGCACACTTTTGAGTGAAATATAAGCGAAATATAAGTTACATGGTGGTGTGAAAGTGATTTGACTTCTTGTTTATTAATCACACATTGATATTCATCTTTAACGACAAATACTTTCAATTCCGCACCTATAGTTTGATGCTAGATACGTGTTGAGTAAATATAAGTTGTTTTTTGATCATTTGCAACTTCAATCCTTTTTAGTACTCAATAAAGGATTCTATGGATGGAGAGGTGTCATTTAGATTTGTTTAAGTGGATTTTGCTGGCATTTGTGTTTGGGGATGCCGGTTGAGTGTTTTGGATGTGTTTGGACTAGTTCGGAACGATTAAAATAGTGATTTGTCTGGTAATGTGTTTGGTTTTAACTATAGATGAAACTGTTTTACTTGTGATATATTAGTGGGTTTTAACTGATTCATATGCTTGGATTTGATTTAATTAGTTCAATAGTGTGTTCAAAATGCTTGAGAATCCAAACAACATGTGATTGGACGTTACTTGAAGAAAAATCAATACATGCGAGATCTATTGCTATTTAACGTTCTTATATACGTAATTCCTTTCTCGTGTATCATGTAAAGGTTTTGTGAATACTTTAATGCACAAATGTGTACTCGCACACTTTTGAGTGAAATACAAGCGAAATATAAGTTACATGGTCGTGTGAAAGTGATTTGACTTCTTGTTTATTAATCACACATTGATGTTCATCTTTAACGACAAATACTTTCAATTCTGCACCTATAGTTTGATGCTAGATACGTGTTGAGTAAATACAAGTTGTTTTTTGGTTCTTTGCAACTTCAATCCTTTTTAGTGCTCAATAAAGGATTCTATGGATGGAGAGGTGTCATTTGGATTTGTTTAGTGGATTTTGCAGGCATTGTGTTTGGGGATGCCGGTTGAGTGTTTTGGATGTGTTTGGACTAGTTCGGAACGATTAAAATAGTGATTTGTCTGTAATGTGTTTGGTTTTAACTATAGTTGAAACTGTTTCACTTGTGATATATTAGTGGGTTTTAACTGATTCATATGCTTGGATTTGATTTAATTAGTTCAAGAGTGTGTTTAAAATGCTTGAGAATCCAAACAACATGTGATTGGACGTTACTTGAAGAAAAATCAATACATGCGAGATCTATTGCTATTTAACGTTCTTATATACGTAATTTCTTTCTCGTGTATCATGTAAAGTTTTTGTGAATACTTTAATGCACAAATGTGTACTCGCACACTTTTGAGTGAAATACAAGCGAAAATATAAGTTACTGGTCGTGTGATAGTGATTTGACTTATTGTTTAGTAATCACACATTGATGTTCATCTTTAACGACAAATACTTTCAATTCCGCACCTATAGTTTAATGCTAGATACGTGTTGAGTAAATACAAGTTGTTTTTTGGTTATTTGCAACTTCAATCCTTTTTAGTGCTCAATAAAGGATTCTATGGATGGAGAGGTGTCATTTGGAATTTTTTAGTGGATTGTGTAGGCATGTGTGTTTGAGGATGCTGGTTGAGTGTTTTGGAAGAGTTTGGACTAGTTCGGAACGATTAAAATAGTGATTTGTCTGGTCATGTGTTTGGTTTTAACTATAGATACAACTGTTTCACTTGTGATATATTAGTGTGCTTTAATGATTTATATGCTTGGATTTGATTAATTAGTTCATGAGTTTGTTCAAAATGCTTGAAATCCAAACAACATGGGATTGGACGTTACTTGAAGAAAAATCAATACATGCGAGATCTATTGCTATTTAACGTTTTCATATACGTAATTCTTTTCTTGTGTATCATGTAATGTTTTTGCTAATACTTTAATGCACAAATGTATACTCGCACACTTTTGAGTGAAATAGAAGCAAAATATAAGTTACTTGGTCGTGTGATAGTGATTTGACTTCTTGTTTATTGATCACACATTGAGGTTCATCTTTAACGACAAATACTTTATTCCGCACCTATAGTTTGATGCTAGATACGTGTTGAGTAAATACAAGTTGTTTCTTGTCCTTTGCAACTTCAATCCTTTTAGTGCTCAATAAAGGATTCTATGGATGGAGAGGTGTCATTTGGATTTGTTTTAGTGGATTTTTTAGGCATGTGTGTTTGGGGATGCCGGTTGAGTGTTTTGGTTGAGTTTGGCTAGTTGGAACGATTAAAATAATGATTTGTCTGGTTATGTGTTTGGTTTTAACTATAGATACAACTGTTTCATTGTGATATATTAGTGTGCTTTAACTGATTATATGCTTGGGTTTGATTTAATTAGTTCAAGAGTGTGTTCAAAATGCTTGAGAATCCAAACAACATGTGATTGGACGTTACTTGAAGAAAAATCAATACATGCGAGATCTATTGCTATTTAACGTTCTTATATACGTAATTCCTTTCTCGTGTATCATGTAAAGTTTTTGAATACTTTAATACAAATGTGTACTCGCACACTTTTGAGTGAAATACAAGCGAAATATAAGTTACATGGTCGTGTGAAAGTGATTTTACTTCTTGTTTATTAATCACACATTGATGTTCATCTTTAACGACAAATACTTTCAATTCCGCACCTATAGTTTGATGATAGATACGTGTTGAGTAAATACAAGTTGTTTTTTGGTTCTTTGCAACTTCAATCTTTTTAGTGCTCAATAAAGGATTCTATGGATGGAGAGGTGTCATTTGGATTTGTTTAAGTGGATTTTGTAAGCATTTGTGTTTGGGGATGCCGGTTGAGTGTTTTGGATGAGTTTGGACTAGTTCAGGAACGATTAAAATAGTGATTTGTCTGGTAATGTGTTGGGTTTTAACTATATATGCAACTGTTTCACTTGTGATATATTAGTGTGCTTTAACTGATTTATATGCTTGGATTTGATTTAATTAGTTCAAGAGTGTGTTCAAAATGCTTGAGAATCCAAACAACATGGAACTTGGACGTTACTTTAAGAAAAATCAATACATGCGAGATCTATTGCTATTTAACGTTCTATATACGTAATTCCTTTCTCGTGTATCATGTAATATTTTTGCGAATACTTTAATGCACAACTGTGTATTCGCACACTTTTGAGTGAAATACAAGCAAAATATAAGTTACTTGGTCGTGTGATAGTGATTTGACATCTTGTTTATTAATCACACATTGATGTTCATCTTTAACGACAATACTTTCAATTCCGCACCTATAGTTTGATGCTAGATACGTGTTGAGTAAATACAAGTTGTTTTTTGGTTCTTTGCAACTTCAATCCTTTTTAGTGCACAATAAGGATTCTATGGATGGAGAGGTGTCATTTAGATTTGTTTTAGTGGATTTTGTAGGCATGTGTGTTTGGGGATGCCGGTTGAGTGTTTTGGAAGAGTTTGGACTAGTTTGGAACGATTAAAATAGTGATTTGTCTGGTCATGTGTTTGTTTAACTATAGATACAACTGTTTCACTTGTAATATATTAGTGTGCTTTAACTATTTATATGCTTGGATTTCATATTAGTTCATGAGTTTGTTCAAAATGCTTGAGAATCCAAACAAATATAAGTTATTAGTTCATGCTTTAACTAATCTATTGTATTTAACGTTTTCACATACGTCATTCTTTTCTCGTGTATCATGTAATGTTTTTGCTAATACTTTAATGCACAAATGTATACTCGCACACTTTTGAGTGAAATACAAGCAAAATATAAGTTACTTGGTCGTGTGATAGTGATTTGACTTCTTGTTTGTTGAGGTTCATCTTTAACAGCAAATACTTATTCCGCACCTATAGTTTGATGCTAGATACGTGTTGAGTAAATACAAGTTTTTTTCTGGTCCTTTGCAACTTCAATCCTTCTTAGTGCTCAATAAAGGATTCTATGGATGGAGAGGTGTCATTTGGATTTGTTTTAGTGGATTTTTTAGGCATGTGTGTTTGGGGATGCCGGTTGAGTGTTTTGGTTGAGTTTGGGCTAGTTTGGAACGATTAAAATAATGATTTGTGTGGTTATGTGTTTGGTTTTAACTATTGATACAACTATTTCACTTGTGATATATTATTGTGCTTTAACTGATTTATATGCTTGGATTTGATTTAATTAGTTAAGAGTGTGTTCAAATGCTTGTGAATCCAAACAACATGTGATTGGACGTTACTTGAAGAAAAATTAATACATGCGAGATCTATTGCTATTTAACGTTCTTATATACGTAATTCCTTTCTCGTGTATCATGTAAAGTTTTTGTGAATACATTAAAGCACAAATGTGTACTCGCACACTTTTGAGTGAAATACCAGCAAATATAAGTTACATGGTGGTGTGAAAGTGATTTGACTTCTTGTTTATAATCACACATTGATATTCATCTTTAACGACAAATACTTTCAATTCCGCACCTATAGTTTGATGCTAGATACGTGTTGAGTAAATACAAGTTTTTTGGTTCTTTGCAACTTCAATCCTTTTAGTGCTCAATAAAGGATTCTACGGATGTAGAGGTGTCATTTGGATTTGTTTTAGTGGATTTTGTAGGCACGTGTGTTTGGGGATGCCAGTTGAGTGTTTTGGATGAGTTTGGACTAGTTCGGAACGATTAAAATAATGATTTGTCTGGTAATGTGTTTGGTTTTAACTATAGATACAACTGTTTCACTTGTGATATATTAGTGTGCTTTAACTGATTTATATGCTTGGATTTGATTTAATTAGTTCATGAGTTTGTTCAAAATGCTTGAGAATCCAAACAACATGGAATTGGACGTTACTTGATGAAAAATCAATACATGCGAGATCTATTGCTATTTAACGTTCTTATATACGTAATTCTTTTCTCGTGTATCATGTAATATTTTTGCGAATACTTTAATGCACAAATGTGTACTCGCACACTTTTGAGTGAAATACAAGCAAAATATAAGTTACTTGGTCGTGTGATAGTGATTTGACTTCTTGTTTATTAATCACATATTGATGTTTATCTTTAACAACAAATACTCCTATTCCGCACCTATAGTTTGATGCTAGATACGTGTTGAGTAAATACAAGTTTTTTTCTGGTCCTTTGCAACTTCAATCCTTCTTAGTGCTCAATAAAGGATTCTATGGATGGAGAGGTGTCATTTGGATTTGTTTTAGTGGATTTTTTAGGCATGTGTGTTTGGGGATGCCGGTTGAGTGTTTTGGTTGAGTTTGGGCTAGTTTGGAACGATTAAAATAATGATTTGTGTGGTTATGTGTTTGGTTTTAACTATTGATACAACTATTTCACTTGTGATATATTATTGTGCTTTAACTGATTTATATGCTTGGATTTGATTTAATTAGTTAAAGAGTGTGTTCAAAATGCTTGTGAATCCAAACAACATGTGATTGGACGTTACTTGAAGAAAAATAATACATGCGAGATCTATTGCTATTTAACGTTCTTATATACGTAATTCCTTTCTCGTGTATCATGTAAAGTTTTTGTGAATACTTAAAGCACAAATGTGTACTCGCACACTTTTGAGTGAAATACCAGCAAATATAAGTTACTTGGTGGTGTGAAGTGATTTGACTTCTTGTTTATAAATCACACATTGATATTCATCTTTAACGACAAATACTTTCATTCCGCACCTATAGTTTGATGCTAGATACGTGTTGAGTAAATACAAGTTTTTTGGTTCTTTGCAACTTCAATCCATTTTAGTGCTCAATAAAGGATTCTACGGATGTAGAGGTGTCATTTGGATTTGTTTTAGTGGATTTTGTAGGCACGTGTGTTTGGGGATGCCGTTGAGTGTTTTGGATGAGTTTGGACTAGTTCGGAACGATTAAATAATGATTTGTCGGTATGTGTTTGGTTTTAACTATAGATACAACTGTTTCACTTGTGATATATTAGTGTGCTTTAACTGATTTATATGCTTGGATTTGATTTAATTAGTTCATGAGTTGTTCAAAATGCTTGAGAATCCAAACAACATGGAATTGGACGTTACTTGATGAAAAATCAATACATGCGAGATCTATTGCTATTTAACGTTCTTATATACGTAATTCTTTTCTCGTGTATCATGTAATATTTTTGCGAATACTTTAATGCACAAATGTGTACTCGCACACTTTTGAGTGAAATACAAGCAAAATATAAGTTACTTGGTCGTGTGATAGTGATTTGACTTCTTGTTTATTAATCACATATTGATGTTTATCTTTAACAACAATACTTTCATTCTGCACCTATAGTTTGATGCTAGATATGTGTTGAGTAAATACAAGTTGTTTTTTGGTTCTTTGCAACTTCAATCCTTTTAGTGCTCAATAAACGATTCTATGGATGGAGAGGTGTCATTTAGATTTGTTTTAGTGGATTTTGTAGGCATGTGTGTTTGGGGATGCCGGTTGAGTGTTTTGGTTGAGTTTGGGCTAGTTTGGAACGATTAAAATAGTGATTTGTCTGGTCATGTGTTTGGTTTTAACTACAGATACAACTGTTTCACTTGTGATAGATTAGTGTGCTTTAACTGATTTACATGCTTGGATTTGATTATTAGTTCATCAGTTTGTTCAAAATGCTTGAGAATCTAAACACATGGGATTGGACGTTACTTGAAGAAAAAATACATGGCGAGATCTATTGCTTTTTAACGTTTCACATACGTCAATCTTTTCGTGTATCATGTAATGTTTTTGCTAATACTTTAATGCACAAATGTATACTCGCACACTTTTGAGTGAAATACAAGCAAAATATAAGTTACTTGTCGTGTGATAGTGATTTGACTTCTTGTTTGTTGAGGTTCATCTTTAACAACAAATACTCTTATTCCGCACCTATAGTTTGATGCTAGATACGTGTTGAGTATATACAAGTTTTTTCTGGTCCTTTGCAACTTCAATCCTTCTTAGTGCTCAATAAAGGATTCTATGGATGGAGAGGTCTCATTTGGATTTGTTTTAGGGATTTTTTAGGCATGTGTGATTGGGATGCCGGTTGAGTGTTTTGGTTGAGTTGGGCTAGTTTGAAACGATTAAAATAATGATTTGTGTGGTTTGTGTTTGGTTTTAACTATTGATACAACTATTTCACTTGTGATATATTATTGTGCTTTAACTGATTTATATGCTTGGATTTGATTAATTAGTTCAAGAGTGTGTTCAAATGCTTGTGAATCCAAACAACATGTGATTGGACGTTACTTGATGAAAATTAATACATGCGAGATCTATTGCTATTTAACGTTCTTATATACGTAATTCCTTTCTCGTGTATCATGTAAAGTTTTTTTGAATACATTAAAGCACAATGTGTACTCGCACACTTTTGAGTGAAATACAAGCGAAATATAAGTTACATGGTGGTGTGAAAGTGATTTGACTTCTTGTTTATTAATCACACATTGATATTCATCTTTAACGACAATACTTTCATTCCGCACCTATAGTTGATGCTAGATACGTGTTGAGTAAATATAAGTTGTTTTTTGGTCATTTGCAACTTCAATCCTTTTTAGTACTCATAAAGGATTCTATGGATGGAGAGGTGTCATTTGGACTTGTTTTAGTGGATTTTGTGCGTGTGGTTTTGGGATGCCGGTTGAGAGTTTTGGTTGAGTTTGGGCTAGTTTGGAACGATTAAAATAGTGATTTGTATGGTTATGTGTTTGGTTTTAACTATAGATACAACTGTTTCACTTGTGATATATTAGTGTGCTTTAACTGATTTATTTGCTTGGATTTGATTTAATTCGTTCAAGAGTGTGTTCAAAATGCTTGAGAATCCAAACAAAATGAATTGGACGTTACTTGAAGAAAAATCAATACATGCGAGATCTATTGCTATTTAACGTTCTCATATACGTAATTCCTTTCTCGTGTATCATGTATATTTTTGCGAATACTTTAATGCACAAATGTGTACTCGCACACTTTTGAGTGAAATACAAGCAAATTTAAGTTACTTGGTCGTGTGATAGTGATTTGACTTCTTGTTTATGATCACACATTGAGTTCATCTTTAACACATATACTTTTATTCCACCCTATAGTTGATGCTAGATACGTGTTGAGTAAATACAAGTTGTTTTCTTGGTCCTTTGCAACTTCAATCCTTTCTAGTGCTCAATAAATGATTCTATGGATGGAGAGGTGTCATTTGAATTTGTTTTAGTGGATTTTTAGGCATGTGTGTTTGGATGCCGGTTGAGTGTTTTGGTTGTGTTTGTGCTAGTTTGGAACGATTAAATAGTGATTTGTCTGGTCATGTGTTTGGTTTTAACTATAGATACAACTGTTTCACTTGGGATATATTAGTGTGCTTTAACTGATATATATGCTTGGATTTGATTTAATTAGTTCATGAGTTTGTTCAAATGCTTGAGAATTCAAACAACATGGGATTGGAAGTTACTTGAAGAAAAATCAGTACATGCGAGATCTATTGCTATTTAACGTTTTTATATACGTAATTCTTTCTCGTGTATCATGTAATGTTTTTGCTAATATTTTAATGCACAAATGTATACTCGCACACTTTTGAGTGAAATACAAGCAAAATATAAGTTACTTCGTCGTGTGATAGTGATTTAACTTCTTGTTTATTAATCACACATTGATGTTCATCTTTACGACAAATACTTTTATTCCGCACCTATAGTTTATTGCTATATACGTGTTGATTAAATACAAGTTGTTTCTTGGGCCTTTGTAACTTCAATCCTTTGTTAGTGCTCAATAAAGAACTGTCATTTGGATTTGTTTTAGCGGATTTTGTAGGCGTATGTGTTTGAGGATGCCGGTTGAGTGTTTTGGATGAGTTTGGACTAGTTCGGAACGATTAAAATAGTAATTTCTCTGGTCATGTGTGTTTTGTTTTAACTAGATACAACTGTTTCACTTGTGATATATTAGTGTGCTTTAACTGATTTATATGCTTGGATTTGATTTAATTCGTTCAAGAGTGTGTTCAAATGTTTGAGAATCCAAACAAAATGAAATTGGACGTTACTTGAAGAAAAATCAATACATGCGAGATCTATTGCTATTTAACGTTCTTATATATAATTCTTTCTCGTGTATCATGTAATATTTTTGCGAATACTTTAATGCACAATGTGTATTCGCACACCTTTGAGTGAAATACAATCAAATTTTAGTTACTTGGTCTTGTGATAGTGATTTGACTTCTTGTTTATTGATCACACATTGAGGTTCATCTTTAACAACAAATACTCTTATTCCGCTCCTATAGTTTGATGCTAGATACGTGTTGAGTAAATACAAGTTATTTTCTGGTCCTTTGCAACTTCAATCGTTTCTAGTGCTCAATAAAGGATTCTATGGATGGAGAGGTGTCATTTGGATTTGTTTTAGTGGATTTTTTAGGCATGTGTGTTTGGGGATGCCGGTTGAGTGTTTTGGTTGAGTTTGGGCTGGTTTGGAACGATTAAAATAATGATTTGTCTGGTTATGTGTTGGGTTTTAAATATAGATACAACTGTTTCACTTGTGATATATTATTGTCTTTTACTTGATTTATATGCTTGCATTTGATTTAATTAGTTCAAGAGTGTGTTCAAAATGCTTGAGAATCCAACAACATGTGATTGGACGTTACTTGAAGAAAAATCAATACATGCGAGATCTATTGCTATTTAGGTTCTTATATACGTAATTCTTTTCTCGTGTATCATGTAAGTTTTTGTGAGTACTTTAATGCACAAATGTACTCGCACACTTTTGAGTGAAATACAAGCGAAATATAAGTTACTTGGTCGTGTTAAAGTGATTCGACTTCTTGTTTATTAATCACACACTGATGTTCATCTTTACGACAAATACATTATTCCGTACCTATAGTTTTATGCTAGATACGTGTTGAGTAAGTACAAGTTTTTTTTGGTTCTTTGCAACTTCAATCCTTTTTAGTGCTCTTTAAAGGTTTTCATGGATGGAGAGGTGTCATTTGAATTTGTTTTAGTAGATTTTGTAGGCATGTGTGTTTGGTGATGCTGGTTGATTGTTTTGGAAGTGTTTGGACTAGTTCGGAATGATTAAAATAGTGATTTCTCTGGGCATGTGTTTGGTTTTAACTATTGATACAACTATTTCACTTGTCATATATTAGTGTGCTTTAACTGATTTATATGCTTGGATTTGATTTAATTCGTTTATGAGTTTGTTCAAAATGTTTGAGAATCCAAACAACATGGAATTGGACGTTACTTGATGAAAAATCAATACATGCGAGATCTATTGCTATTTAACGTTCTTATATACGTAATTCTTTTCTCGTGTATCATGTATTGTTTTTGCTAATACTTTAATGCACAAATGTATACTCGCACACTTTGAGTGAAATACAAGCAAAATATAAGTTACTTGGTCGTGTGATAGTGATTTGACTTCTTGTTTATGAATCACACATTGATGTTCATCTTTAACGACAAATACTTTTATTCCGCACCTATAGTTTATTGCTAGATACATGTTGATTAAATACAAGTTGTTTCTTGGTCCTTTGTAACTTCAATCCTTTGTTAGTGCTCAATAAAGAACTGTCATCTGCATTGTTTTAGTGGATTTTGTAGGCATATGTGTTTGAGGATGCCGGTTGAGTGTTTTGGATGAGTTTGGACTAGTTCGGAACGATTAAAAAAGTGATTTACCTGGTCATGTGTTTTGTTTTAACTATAGATACAACTGTTTCACTTGTGATATATTAGTGTGCTTTAACTGATTTATATGCTTGGATTTGATTTAATTAGTTCATGAGTTTGTTCAAAATGCTTGAGAATCCAAACAACATGGGATTGGACGTTACTTGAAGAAAAATCAATACAACTGAGATCTATTGCTGTTTAACGTTCTTATATACGTAATTCCTTTCTCTTGTATCATGTAATTTTTTTGCGAATACTTTAATGCCAAATGTATACTCGCACACTTTTGAGTGAAATACAAGCAAAATATAAGTTACTTGGTCGTGTGATAGTGATTTGACATCTTGTTTATTGATCACACATTAATGTTCATCTTTAACGACAAATACTTTTATTCCGTACCTATAGTTTGATGCTAGATACGTGTTGAGTAAATAGATGTTGTTTTTTGGTTCTTTGCAACTTCAATCCTTTTTAGTGCTCAATAAAGGATTCTATGGATGGAGAGGTGTCATTTGGACTTGTTTTAGTGGATTTTGTAGGTGTGTGTGTTTGGGGATGCCGGTTGAGTGTTTTGGTTGAGTTTGGACTAGTTCAGAACGATTAAAATAGTGATTTCTCTCGTCATGTGTTTTGTTTTAACTATAGATACAACTGTTTCACTTGTGATATATTAGTGTGCTTTAACTGATTTATATGCTTGGATTTGATTTAATTAGTTCATGAGTTTGTTCAAATGCTTGAGAATCCAAACAACATAGGATTGACGTTACTTGAATAAAAATCAATACACTGAGATTCTATTGCTGTTTAACGTTCTTATATACGTAATTCCTTTCTCGTGTATCATGTAATATTTTTGCGAATACTTTAATGCACAAATGTGTACTCACACACTTTTAGTGAAATACAAGCAAAATTTTACTTGGTCGTGTGATAGTGATTTGACTTCTTGTTTATTGATCACAATAAAGGTTGTGACTTCTAGTGCTCAATAAAGGATTCTATGGATGGAGAGGTGTCATTTGGATTTGTTTTAGTGGATGTTTTAGGCATGTGTGTTTGGGGATGCCGGTTGAGTGTTTTGGTTGAGTTTGGGCTAGTTTGGACTATTAAAATAGTGATTTGTCTGGTTATGTTTTTGGTTTTAACTATAGATACAACTGTTTCACTTGCGATATATATTGTGCTTTAACTGATTTATATGCTTGGATTTGATTTAATTAGTTCAAGAGTGTGTTCAAAATGCTTGAGAATTCAAACAACATGGATTGGACGTTACTTGAAGAAAATCAATACATGCGAGATCTATTGCTATTTAACGTTTTTATACGTAAATCTTTTCTCGTGTATCATGTAATGTTTTTGCTAATACTTTAATGCACAAATGTATACTCGCACACTTTTGAGTGAAATACAAGCAAAATATAAGTTACTTGGTCGTGTGATAGTGATTTGACTTCTTGTTTATTAATCACACATTGATGTTTATCTTTAACGACAAATACTTTTATTCCGCACCTATAGTTTATTGCTAGATACGTGTTGATTAATACAAGTTGTTTCTTTGTCCTTTGTAACTTCAATCCTTTGCTAGTGCTCAATAAAGAACTGTTTTGGATTTATTTTACTGGATTTTGTAGCATATGTGTTTGAGGATGCGGGTTGAGTGTTTTGGAAGAGTTTGGACTAGTTCGAAACGATTAAAATAGTGATTTGTCTGGTCATGTGTTTGTTTTAACTATAGATACAACTGTTTCACTTGTGATATATTAGTGTGCTTTAACTAATTTATATGCTTGGATTTGATTTAATTAGTTCATGAGTTTGTTCAAAATGCTTGAGAATCCAAACAACATGTGATTGGACGTTACTTGAAGAAATCAATACATGCGAGATCTATTGCTATTTAACGTTCTTATATACGTATTCCTTTCTCGTGTATCATGTAAAGGTTTTGTGAATACTTTAATGCACAAATGTGTACTCGCACACTTTTGAGTGAAATACAAGCGAAATATAAGTTACATGGTCGTGTGAAAGTGATTTGACTTCTTGTTTATTAATCACACATTGATGTTCATCTTTAACGACAAATACTTTCAATTCTGCACCTATAGTTTGATGCTAGATACGTGTTGAGTAAATACAAGTTGTTTTTTGGTTCTTTGCAACTTCAATCCTTTTTAGTGCTCAATAAAGGATTCTATGGATGGAGAGGTGTCATTTAGATTTGTTTAAGTGGATTTTGCAGGCATTTGTGTTTGGGGATGCCGGTTGAGTGTTTGGATGTGTTTGGACTAGTTCGGAACGATTAAAATAGTGATTTGTCTGTAATGTGTTTTGGTTTTAACTATAGTTGAACTGTTTCACTTGTGATATATTAGTGGGTTTTAACTGATTCATATGCTTGGATTTGATTTAATTAGTTCAAGAGTGTGTTCAAAATGCTTGAGAATCCAAACAACATGGATTGGACGTTACTTGAAGAAAAATCAATACATGCGAGATCTATTGCTATTTAACGTTCTTATATACGTAATTCTTTCTCGTGTATCATGTAAAGGTTTTGTGAATACTTTAATGCACAAATGTACTGTACTCGCACACTTTTGAGTGAAATACAAGCGAAATATAAGTTACATGGTCGTGTGAAAGTGTTTGACTTCTTGTTTATTATCACACATTGATGTTCATCTTTAACGACAAATACTTTCAATTCTGCACCTATAGTTTGATGCTAGATACGTGTTGTAAATACAAATTGTTTTTTGGTTCTTTGCAACTTCAATCCTTTTTAGTGCTCAATAAAAGATTCTATGGATGGAGAGGTGTCATTTGGATTGTTTAGTGGATTGTAGGCATGTGTGTTTGGGATGCTGGTTGAGTGTTTTGGAAGAGTTTGGACTAGTTTGGAACGATTAAAATAGTGATTTGTCTGGTCATGTGTTTGGTTTTAACTATAGATACAACTGTTTCACTTGTGATATATTAGTGTGCTTTAATTGATTTATATGCTTGGATTTGATTTAATTAGTTCTGAGTTTGTTCAAAATGCTTGAAAATCCAAACAACATGGGATTGGACGTTACTTGAAGAAAAATCAATACATGCGAGATCTATTGCTATTTAACGTTTTCATACACGTAATTCTTTTCTCTTGGTATCATGTAATGTTTTTGCTAATACTTTAATGCACAAATGTATACTCGCACACTTTTGAGTGAAATAGAAGCAAAATATAAGTTACTTGGTCGTGTGATAGTGATTTGACTTCTTGTTTATTGATCACACATTGAGGTTCATCTTTAACAACAAATACTCTTATTCCGCACCTATAGTTTATGCTAGATAGACGTGTTGAGTAAATAGAAGTTGCTTTCTTGTCCTTTGCAATTTCAATCCTTTCTAGTGCTCAATAAAGATCTATGGATGGAGAGGTGTCATTTGGATTTGTTTTAGTGGATTTTTTAGGCATGTGTGTTTGGGGATGCCGGTTGAGTGTTTTGGTTGAGTTTCGGCTAGTGGAACGATTAAAATAATGATTTGTCTGGTTATGTGTTTGGTTTTAACTATAGATACAACTGTTTCTTTGTGATATATTATTGTGCTTTAACTGAATTATATTCTTGGTTTGATTTAATTAGTTCAAGAGTGTGTTCAAAATGCTTGAGAATCCAAACAACATGTGATTGGACGTTACTTGAAGAAAAATCAATACATGCGAGATCTATTGCTATTTAACGTTCTTATATACGTAATTCCTTTCTCGTGTATCATGTAATTTTTGTGAATACTTCAACGTACAAACGTGTACTCGCACACTTTTGAGTGAAATCAAGCGAAATATAAGTTACATGGTCGTGTGAAGTGATTTACTTCTTGTTTATTAATCACACATTGATGTTCATCTTTAACGACAAATACTTTCATTCCGCACCTATAGTTTGATGATAGATACGTGTTTAGTAAATACAAGTTGTTTTTTGTTCTTTGCAACTTCAATCTTTTTAGTGCTCAATAAAGGATTCTGTGGATGGAGAGGTGTCATTTGGATTTGTTTAAGTGGATTTTGTAGGCATTTGTGTTTGGGTGCCGGTTGAGTGTTTTGGATGAGTTTGGACTAGTTCGGAACGATTAAAATAGTGATTTGTCTGGTAATGTGTTTTGGTTTTAACTATAGATGCAACTGTTTCACTTGTGATATATTAGTGTGCTTTAACTGATTTATATGCTTGGATTTGATTTAATTAGTTCAAGAGTGTGTTCAAAATGCTTGAGAATCCAAACAACATAGGATTGGACGTTACTTGAAGAATAATCAATACATGCGAGATCTATTACTATTTAACGTTCTTATATATGTAATTCCTTTCTCTGTATCATGTAAAGGTTTTGTGAATACTTTAATGCACAAATGTAACTAGCACACTTTTGAGTGAAATACAAGCGAAATATAAGTTACATGGTCATGTGAAGTGATTTGACTTCTTGTTTATTAATCACACATTGATGTTCATCTTTAACACAATACTTTCAATTCTGCACTTATAGTTATTTTGATGCTAGATACGTGTTGAGTAAATAGAAGTTGTTTTTTGGTTCTTTGCAACTTCAATCCTTTTTAGTGCTCAATAAAGGATTCTATTATGGAGAGGTGTCATTTGGATTTGTTTAGTGGATTTGTTGGCATTTGTGTTTGGGATGTCGGTTGAGTGTTTTGATGAGTTTGGATTAGTTGGAACGATTAAATAGTGATTTGTCTGGTAATGTTTTTGTTTTAACTATAGATGCAACTGTTTCACTTGTGATATATTAGTGTGCATTAACTGATTTATGTGCTTGGATTTGATTTAATTAGTTCATGAGTTTGTTCAAAATGCTTGAGAATCCAAACAACATGGAATTGGACGTTACTTTAAGAAAAATCAATACATGCGAGATCTATGCTATTTAACGTTCTAATATACGTAATTCCTTTCTCGTGTATCATGTAATTTTTTTGCGAATACTTTAATGCACAACTGTGTATTCGCACACTTTTGAGTGAAATACAAGCAAATATAAGTTACTTGGTCGTGTGATAGTGATTTGACATCTTGTTTATTAATCACACATTGATGTTCATCTTTAACGACAATTACTTTCATTCCGCACCTACAGTTTGATGCTAGATACGTGTTGAGTAAATACATTGTTTTTTGGTCTTTGCAACTTCTAATCCTTTTTAGTGCACAATAAAGGATTCTATGGATGGAGAGGTGTCATTTAGATTTGTTTTAGTGGATTTTGTAGGCATGTGTGTTTGGGATGCCGGTTGAGTGTTTTGGAAGAGTTTGGACTAGTTTGGAACGATTAAAATAGTGATTTTTCTGGTCATGTGTTTGGTTTAACTATAGATACAACTGTTTCACTTGTAAATATTAGTGTGCTTTAACTAATTTATATGCTTGGATTATTATTAGTTCATGAGTTTGTTCAAAATGCTTGAGAATCCAAACAAATATAATTATTAGTTCATGCTTTACTAATCTATTGTTATTTAACGTTTTCACATACGTCATTCTTTTCTCGTGTATCATGTAATGTTTTTGCTAATACTTTAATGCACAAATGTATACTCGCACACTTTGAGTGAAATACAAGCAAAATATAAGTTACTTGGTCGTGTGATAGTGATTTGACTTCTTGTTTGTTGAGGTTCATCTTTAACAGCAAATACTCTTATTCCGCACCTATAGTTTGATGCTAGATACGTGTTGAGTAAATACAAGTTTTTTTCTGGTCCTTTGCAACTTCAATCCTTCTTAGTGCTCAATAAAGGATTCTATGGATGGAGAGGTGTCATTTGGATTTGTTTTAGTGGATTTTTAGGCATGTGTGTTTGGGGATGCCGGTTGAGTGTTTTGGTTGAGTTTGGGCTAGTTTGGAACGATTAAAATAATGATTTGTGTGGTTATGTGTTTTGGTTTTAACTATTGATACAACTATTTCACTTGTGATATATTATTGTGCTTTAACTGATTTATATGCTTGGATTTGATTTAATTAGTTAAAGAGTGTGTTCAAAATGCTTGTGAATCCAAACAACATGTGATTGGACGTTACTTGAAGAAAATTAATACATGCGAGATCTATTGCTATTTAACGTTCTTATATACGTAATTCCTTTCTCGTGTATCATGTAAGTTTTTGTGAATACATTAAAGCACAAATGTGTACTCGCACACTTTTGAGTGAAATACCAGCGAAATATAAGTTACATGGTGGTGTGAAAGTGATTTGACTTCTTGTTTATTAATCACACATTGATATTCATCTTTAACGACAAATACTTTCAATTTCGCACCTATAGTTTGATGCTAGATACGTGTTGAGTAAATACAAGTTGTTTTTTGGTTCTTTGCAACTTCAATCCATTTTAGTGCTCAATAAAGGATTCTACGGATGTAGAGGTGTCATTTGGATTTGTTTTAGTGGATTTTGTAGGCACGTGTGTTTGGGGATGCCAGTTGAGTGTTTTGGATGAGTTTGGACTAGTTCGGAACGATTAACATAATGATTTGTCTGGTAATGTGTTTGGTTTTAACTATAGATACAACTGTTTCACTTGTGATATATTAGTGTGCTTTAACTGATTTATATGCTTGGATTTGATTTAATTAGTTCATGAGTTTGTTCAAAATGCTTGAGAATCCAAACAACATGGAATTGGACGTTACTTGATGAAAAATCAATACATGCGAGATCTATTGCTATTTAACGTTCTTATATACGTAATTCCTTTCTCGTGTATCATGTAATATTTTTGCGAATACTTTAATGCACAAATGTGTACTCACACACTTTTGAGTGAAATACAAGCAAAATATAAGTTACTTGGTCGTGTGATAGTGATTTGACTTCTTGTTTATTAATCACATATTGATGTTTATCTTTAACGACAAATACTTTCAATTCTGCACCTATAGTTTGATGCTAGATATGTGTTGAGTAAATACAAGTTGTTTTTTGATTCTTTGCAACTTCAATCCTTTTTAGTGCTCAATAAACGATTCTATGGATGGAGAGGTGTCATTTAGATTTGTTTTAGTGGATTTTGTAGGCATGTGTGTTTGGGGATGCCGGTTGAGTGTTTTGGTTGAGTTTGGGCTAGTTTGGAACGATTAAAATAGTGATTTGTCTGGTCATGTGTTTGGTTTTAACTACAGATACAACTGTTTCACTTGTGATAGATTAGTGTGCTTTAACTGATTTACATGCTTGGATTTGATTATTAGTTCATCAGTTTATTCAAAATGCTTGAGAATCTAAACAACATGGGATTGGACGTTACTTGAAGAAAAATCAATACAGGCGAGATCTATTGTTATTTAACATTTTCACATACGTCATTCTTTTCTCGTGTATCATGTAATGTTTTTGCTAATACTTTAATGCACAAATGTATATTCGCACACTTTTGAGTGAAATACAAGCAAAATATAAGTTACTTGGTCGTGTGATAGTGATTTGACTTCTTGTTTGTTGAGGTTCATCTTTAACAACAAATACTCTTATTCCGCACCTATAGTTTGATGCTAGATACGTGTTGAGTATATACAAGTTGTTTTCTGGTCCTTTGCAACTTCAATCCTTCTTAGTGCTCAATAAAGGTTTCTATGGATGGAGAGGTCTCATTTGGATATGTTTTAGAGGATTTTTTAGGCATGTGTGATTGGGGATGCCGTTGAGTGTTTTGGTTGAGTTTGGGCTAGTTTGGAACGATTAAAATATGATTTGTGTGGTTATGTGTTTGGTTTTAACTATTGATACAACTGTTTCACTTGTGATATATTATTGTGCTTTAACTGATTTATATGCTTGGATTTGATTTAATTTTCAAGAGTGTGTTCAAAATGCTTGTGAATCCAAACAACATGTGATTGGACGTTACTTGATGAAAATTCAATACATGCGAGATCTATTGCTATTTAACGTTCTTATATACGTAATTCCTTTCTCGTGTATCATGTAAAGTTTTTGTGAATACATTAATGCACAAATGTGTACTCGCACACTTTTGAGTGAAATACAAGCGAAATATAAGTTACATGGTGGTGTGAAGTGATTTGACTTCTTGTTTATTAATCACACATTGATATTCATCTTTAACGACAAATACTTTCAATTCCGCACCTATAGTTTGATGCTAGATACTGTTGAGTAAATATAAGTTGTTTTTGGTCATTTGCAACTTCAATCCTTTTTAGTACTCAATAAGGATTCTATGGATGGAGAGGTGTCATTTGGACTTGTTTTAGTGGATTTTGTAGGCGTGTGTGTTTGGGGATGCCGTTGAGTGTTTTGTTGAGTTTGGGCTAGTTTGGAACGATTAAAGTAGTGATTTGTATGTTATGTGTTTGGTTTTAACTATAGATACAACTGTTTCACTTGTGATATATTAGTGTGCTTTAACTGTTTATTTGCTTGGATTTGATTTAATTCGTTCAAGAGTGGTTCAAAATGCTTGAGAATCCAAAGAAATGGAATTGGACGTTACTTGAAGAAAATCAATACATGCGAGATCTATTGCTATTTAACGTTCTCTATACGTAATTCCTTTCTCGTGTATCATGTAATATTTTTGCGAATACTTTAATGCACAAATGTGTACTCGCACACTTTTGAGTGAAATACAAGCAATTTAAGTTACTTGATCGTGTGATAGTGATTTGACTTCTTGTTTTTGATCACACATTGAGGTTCATCTTTAACACATATACTTTTATTCCACACCTATAGTTTGATGCTAGATACGTGTTGAGTAAATACAAGTTTTTTTCTGGTCCTTTGCAACTTCAATCCTTTCTAGTGCTCAATAAATGATTCTATGGATGGAGAGGTGTCATTTGAATTTGTTTTAGTGGATTTTTTAGGCATGTGTGTTTCGGATGCCGGTTGAGTGTTTTTGGTTGTGTTTGTGCTATTTGGAACGATTAAAATAGTGATTTGTCTGGTCATGTGTTTGGTTTTAACTATAGATACAACTGTTTCACTTGGGATATATTAGTGTGCTTTAACTGATATATATGCTTGGATTTGATTTAATTAGTTCATGAGTTTGTTCAAAATGCTTGAGAATTCAAACAACATGGGATTGGATGTTACTTGAAGAAAAATCAGTACATGCGAGATCTATGCTATTTAACGTTTTATATACGTAATTCATTTCTCGTGTATCATGTAATGTTTTTGCTAATACTTTATGCACAAATGTATACTCGCACACTTTTGAGTGAAATACAAGCAAAATATAAGTTACTTCGTCGTGTGATAGTGATTTAACTTCTTGTTTATTAATCACACATTGATGTTCATCTTTAACGACAAATACTTTATTCCGCACCTATAGTTTATTGCTTATACGTGTTGATTAAATACAAGTTGTTTCTTGGGCTTTGTAACTTCAATCCTTTGTTAGTGCTCAATAAAGAACTGTCATTTGGATTTGTTTTAGCGGATTTTGTAGGCGTATGTGTTTGAGGATGCCGGTTGAGTGTTTTGGATGAGTTTGGACTAGTTCGGAACGATTAAAATAGTAATTTCTCTGTCATGTGTTTTGTTATAACTATAGATACAACTGTTTCACTTGTGATATATTAGTGTGCTTTAACTGATTTATATGCTTGGATTTGATTTAATTCGTTCAAGAGTGTGTTCAAAATGTTTGAGAATCCAAACAAAATGAAATGGACGTTACTTGAAGAAAAATCATACATGCGAGATCTATTGCTATTTAACGTTCTTATATATAATTCCTTTCTCGTGTATCATGTAATATTTTTGCGAATACTTTAATGCACAAATGTGTATTCGCACACCTTTGAGTGAAATACAATCAAAATTTTAGTTACTTGGTCTGTGATAGTGATTTGACTTCTTGTTTATTGATCACACATATGAGGTTCATCTTTAACAACAAATACTCTTATTCCGCTCCTATAGTTTGATGCTATACGTGTTGAGTAAATACAAGTTGTTTTCTGGTCCTTTGCAACTTCAATCGTTTCTAGTGCTCAATAAAGGATTCTATGGATGGAGAGGTGTCATTTGGATTTGTTTTAGTGGATTTTTTAGGCATGTGTGTTTGGGGATGCCGGTTGAGTGTTTTGGTTGAGTTTGGGCTAGTTTGGAACGATTAAAATATGATTTGTCTTATGGTTGGGTGTTTGTTTTAAATATAGATACAACTGTTTCACTTGTGATATATTATTGTCTTTTAACTGATTTATATGCTTGGATTTGATTTAATTAGTTCAAGAGTTGTTCAAATGCTTGAGAATCCAAACACATGTGATTGGACGTTACTTGAGAAAAAATCAATACATGCGAGATCTATTGCTTTTAAGGTTCTTATATACGTAATTCTTTTCTCGTGTATCATGTAAAGTTTTTGTGAGTACTTTAATGCACAAATATGTACTCGCACACTTTTGAGTGAAATACAAGCGAAATATAAGTTACTTGGTCGTGTGAAAGTGATTTGACTTCTTGTTTATTAATCACACACTGATGTTCATCTTTAACGACAAATACATTATTTCCGTCCTATATTTTATGCTAGATACGTGTTGAGTAAGTACAAGTTGTTTTTTGTTCTTTGCAACTTCAATCCTTTTTAGTGCTCTTTAAAGGTTTTCATGGATGGAGAGGTGTCATTGGATTTGTTTTAGTAGATTTTGTAGGCATGTGTGTTTGGGATGCTGGTTGAGTGTTTGGAAGTGTTTGGACTAGTTCGGAATGATTAAAATAGTGATTTCTCTGGCATGTGTTTGGTTTTAACTATAGATACAACTTTTCACTTGTCATATATTAGTGTGCTTTAACTGATTTATATGCTTGGATTTGATTTAATTAGTTCATGAGTTTGTTCAAAATGTTTGAGAATCCAAACAACATGAATGGACGTTACTTGATGAAAATCAATACATGCGAGATCTATTGCTATTTAACGTTCTTATATACGTAATTCTTTTCTCGTGTATCATGTAATATTTTTGCGAATACTTTAATGCACAAATGTATACTCGCACACTTTTGAGTGAAATACAAGCAAAATATAAGTTACTTCGTCGTGTGATAGTGATTTGACTTCTTGTTTATTAATCACACACTGATGTTCATCTTTAACGACAAATACTTTTATTCCGCGCCTATAGTTTATTGCTAGATACGTGTTGATTAAATACAAGTTGTTTCTTGGTCCTTTGTAACTTCAATCCTTTGTTAGTGCTCAATAAAGAACTGTCATTTGGATTTGTTTTAGTGGATTTTGTAGGCATATGTGTTTGAGGATGCCGGTTAAGTGTTTTGGACGAGTTTGGACTAGTTCGGAACGATTAAAATAGTGATTTCTGTGGTCATGTGTTTTGTTTTAACTATAGATACAACTATTTCACTTGTGATATATTAGTGTGCTTTAACTGATTTATGTGCTTGGATTTGATTTAATTAATTCATGAGTTTGTTCAAAATGCTTGAGAATCCAAACAACATGAGATTGGACGTTACTTGAAGAAAAATCAATACAACTGAGATCTATTGCTGTTTAACGTTCTTATATACGTAATTCCTTTCTCGTGTATCATGTAATGTTTTTGCGAATACTTTAATGCACAAACGTATACTCGCACATGTGAAATGCAAGCAAAATATAAGTTACTTGGTCGTGTGATAGTGATTTGACATTTTGTTTATTAATCACACATTAATGTTAATCTTTAACGACAAATACTTTTATTCCGTACCTATAGTTTGATGCTAGATACATGTTGAGTAAATGTAAGTTGTTTTTTGGTCCTTTGCAACTTCAATCTTTTTTAGTGCTCAATAAAGGATTCTATGGATGGAGAGGTGTCATTTGGACTTGTTTTAGTGGGTTTTGTAGGTGTGTGTGTTTGGGGATGCCGGTTGAGTGTTTTGGTTGAGTTTCGGCTAGTTTGGAAGGATTAAAATAGCGAATTGTATGGTTATGTGTTTGGTTTTAACTATAGATACAACGGTTTCACTTGTGATATATTAGTGTGCTTTAACTGATTTATATGCTTGGATTTGATTTAATTCGTTCAAGAGTGTGTTTAAAATGCTTGAGAATCCAAAGAAAATGGAATTGGACGTTACTTGAAGAAAAATCAATACATGTGAGATCTATTGCTATTTAACGTTCTTATATACGTAATTTCTTTCTCGTGTATCATGTAATATAATTGTGAATAGTTTAATGCACAAATGTGTACTCGCACACTTTTGAGTGAAATACAAGCAAAATTTAAGTTACTTGATCGTGTGATAGTGATTTGACTTCTTGTTTATTGATCACATATTGATGTTCATCTTTAACGACAAATACTTTCAATTCCGCACCTATAGTTTGATGCTAGATACGTGTTGAGTAAATACAAGTTGTTTTTTAGTTCAATGCAACTTCAATCCTTTTTAGTGCTCAATAAAGGATTTTAAGGATGGAGAGGTGTCATTTGGATTTGTTTTAGTGGATTTTGTAGGCATGTGTGTTTGGGGATGCCGGTTGAGTGTTTTGGAAGAGTTTGGACTAGTTCGGAACGATTAAAATAGTGATTTGTTTGGTCATTTGTTTGGTTTTAACTATAGATACAACTGTTTCACTTGTGATATATTAGTGTGCTTTAACTGATTTATATGCTTGGATTTGATTTAATTAGTTCATGAGTTTGTTCAAAATGCTTGAGAATCCAAACAACATGGGATTGGACGTTACTTGAAGAAAAATCAGTACATGCAAGATCTATTGCTATTTAACGTTTTTATATACGTAATTCTTTTCTCGTGTATCATGTATTGTTTTTGCTAATACTTTAATGCACAAATGTATACTCGCACACTTTTGAGTGAAATACAAGCAAAATATAAGTTACTTGGTCGTGTGATAGTGATTTGACTTCTTGTTTATCAATCACACATTGATGTTCATCTTTAACGACAAATACTTTTATTCCGCACCTATAGTTTATTGCTAGATACATGTTGATTAATACAAGTTGTTTTTTGGTCCTTTGTAACTTCAATCCTTTGTTAGTGCTCATAGAACTGTCATTTGCATTTGTTTTAGTGGATTTTGTAGGCATATGTGTTTGAGGATGCCGGTTGAGTGTTTTGGATGAGTTTGGACTAGTTCGGAACGATTAAAAAAGTGATTTACCTTGTCATGTGTTTGTTTTTAACTATAGATACAACTGTTTCACTTGTGATATATTAGTGTGCTTTAACTGATTTATATGCTTGGATTTGATTTAATTAGTTCATGAGTTTGTTCAAAATGCTTGAGAATCCAAACAACATGGGATTGGACGTTACTGAAGAAAAATCAATACAACTGAGATCTATTGCTGTTTAACGTTCTTATATACGTAATTCCTTTCTCTGTATCATGTAATTTTTTGCGAATACTTTAATGCACAAATGTATACTCGCACACTTTGAGTGAAATACAAGCAAAATATAAGTTACTTAGTCGTGTGATAGTGATTTGACATCTTGTTTATTGATCACACATTGATGTTCATCTTAACGACAAATACTTTTATTCCGTACCTATAGTTTGATGCTAGATACGTGTTGAGTAAATACAAGTTGTTTTTTGGTTTCTTTGCAACTTCAATCCTTTTTAGTGCTCATAAAGGATTCTATGGATGGAGAGGTGTCATTTGGATTGTTTTAGTGGATTTTGTAGGCATGTGTGTTTGGGGATGCCGGTTGAGTGTTTTGGTTGAGTTTGGACTAGTTCAGAACGATTAAAATAGTGATTTGTCTCGTCATGTGTTTTGTTTTAACTATAGATACAACTGTTTCACTTGTGATATATTAGTGTGCTTTAACTGATTTATATGCTTGGATTTGATTTAATTAGTTCATGAGTTTGTTCAAAATGCTTGAGAATCCAACAACATAGGATTGGACGTTACTTGAATAAAAATCAATACAACTGAGATCTATTGCTGTTTAACGTTCTTATATACGTAATTCCTTTCTCGTGTATCATGTAATAGTTTTGCGAATACTTTAATGCACAAATGTGTACTCGCACACTTTTGAGTGAAATACAAGCAAAATTTAAGTTACTTGGTCGTGTGATAGTGATTTGACTTCTTGTTTATTGATCACATAAAGGTTGTGACTTCTAGTGCTCAATAAAGGATTCTATGGATGGAGAGGTGTCATTTGGATTTGTTTTAGTGGATGTTTTAGGCATGTGTGTTTGGGATGCCGGTGAGTGTTTTGGTGAGTTTGGGCTAGTTTGGAACTATTAAAATAGTGATTTGTTTGGTTATGTGTTTGGTTTTAACTATAGATACAACTGTTTCACTTGCGATATATTATTGTGCTTTAACTGATTTATATGCTTGGATTTGATTTAATTAGTTCAAGAGTGTGTTCAAAATGCTTGAGAATGAAACAACATGTGATTGGACGTTACTTGAAGAAAAATCAATACATGCGAGATCTATTGCTATTTAACGTTTTATATACGTAAATCTTTTCTCGTGTATCATGTAATGTTTTTGCTAATACTTTAATGCACAAATGTATACTCGCACACTTTTGAGTGAAATACAAGCAAAAATATAAGTTACTTGGTCGTGTGATAGTGATTTGACTTCTTGTTTATTAATCACACATTGATGTTTATCTTTAACAACAAATACTTTTATTCCGCACCTATAGTTTATGCTAGATACGTGTTGATTAAATACAAGTTGTTTCTTTGTCCTTTGTAACTTCAATCCTTTGCTAGTGCTCAATAAAGAACTGTTATTTGGATTTATTTTACTGGATTTTGTAGGCATATGTGTTTGAGGATGCGGGTTGAGTGTTTTGGAAGAGTTTGGACTAGTTCGAAACGATTAAAATAGTGATTTGTCTGGTCATGTGTTTTGTTTTAACTATAGATACAACTGTTTCACTTGTGATATATTAGTGTGCTTTAACTAATTTATATGCTTGGATTTGATTTAATTAGTTCATGAGTTTGTTCAAAATGCTTGAGAATCCAAACAACATGGGATTGGACGTTACATGAAGAAAAATCAATACAACTGAGATCTATTGCTGTTTAACGTTCTTATATACGTAATTCCTTTCTTGTGTATCATGTAATGTTTTTGCGAATACTTTAATGTACAAATGTATACTTGCACACTTTTGAGTGAAATACAAGCAAAATATAAGTTACTTGGTCGTGTGATAGTGATTTGACATCTTGTTTATTGATCACACATTAATGTTCATCTTTAACGACAAATACTTTTATTTCGTACCTATAGTTTGATGCTAGATACGTGTTGAGTAAATAGATGTTGTTTTTTGGTTCTTTGCAACTTCAATCCCTTTTAGTGCTCAATACAGGATTCTACGGATGGAGAGGTGTCATTTGGACTTGTTTTAGTGGATTTTGTAGGCGTGTGTGTTTGGGGATGCCGGTTGAGTGGTTTGGTTGAGTTTGGACTAGTTCGGAACGATTAAAATAGTGATTTCTCTCGTCATGTGCTTTGTTTTAACTATAGATACAACTGTTTCACTTGTGATATATTAGTGTGCTTTAACTGATTTATATGCTTGGATTTGATTTAATTAGTTCATGAGTTTGTTCAAAATGCTTGAGAATCCAAACAACATAGGATTGGACGTTACTTGAATAAAAATCAATACAACTGAGATCTATTGCTGTTTAACGTTCTTATATACGTAATTCCTTTCTCGTGTATCATGTAATATTTTTGCGAATACTTTAATGCACAAATGTGTACTCGCACACTTTTGAGTGAAATACAAGCAAAATTTAAGTTACTTGGTCGTGTGATATTGATTTGACTTCTTGTTTAATGATCACAATAAAGGTTGTGACTTCTAGTGCTCAATAAAGGATTCTATGGATGGAGAGGTGTCATTTGGATTTGTTTTAGTGGAGGTTTTAGGCATGTGTGTTTGGGGATGCCGGTTGAGTGTTTTGGTTGAGTTTGGGCTAGTTTGGAACGATTAAAATAGTGGTTTGTCTGGTTATGTGTTTGGTTATAACTATAGATACAACTGTTTCACTTGTGATATATTATTGTGCTTTAACTGATTTATATGCTTGGATTTGATTTAATTAGTTCAAGAGTGTGTTCAAAATGCTTGAGAATTCAAACAACATGTGATTGGACGTTACTTGAAGAAAAATCAATACATGCGAGATCTATTGCTATTTAAAGTTTTTATATACGTAAATCTTTTCTCGTGTATCATGTAATGTTTTTGCTAATACTTTAATGCACAAATGTATACTCGCACACTTTTGAGTGAAATACAAGCAAAATATAAGTTACTTGGTCGTGTGATAGTGATTTGACTTCTTGTTTATTAATCACACATTGATGTTTATCTTTAACGACAAATACTTTTATTTCGCACCTATAGTTTATTGCTAGATACGTGTTGATTAAATACAAGTTGTTTCTTTGTCTTTTGTAACTTCAATCCTTTGCTAGTGCTCAATAAAGAACTGTTATTTGGATTTATTTTACTGGATTTTGTAGGCATATGTGTTTGAGGATGCCGGTTGAGTGTTTTGGAAGAGTTTGGACTAGTTCGAAACGATTAAAATAGTGATTTGTCTGGTCATGTGTTTTGTTTTAACTATAGATACAACTGTTTCACTTGTGATATATTAGTGTGCTTTAACTAATTTATATGCTTGGATTTGATTTAATTAGTTCATGAGTTTGTTCAAAATGCTTGAGAATCCAAACAACATGGGCTTGGACGTTACATGAAGAAAAATCAATACAACTGAGATCTATTGCTGTTTAACGTTCTTATATACGTAATTCCTTTCTTGTGTATCATGTAATGTTTTTGCGAATACTTTAATGTACAAATGTATACTGGCACACTTTTGAGTGAAATACAAGCAAAATATAAGTTACTTGGTCGTGTGATAGTGATTTGACATCTTGTTTATTGATCACACATTAATGTTCATCTTTAACGACAAATACTTTTATTTCGTACCTATAGTTTGATGCTAGATACGTGTTGAGTAAATAGATGTTGTTTTTTGGTTCTTTGCAACTTCAATCCCTTTTAGTGCTCAATACAGGATTCTACGGATGGAGAGGTGTCATTTGGACTTGTTTTAGTGGATTTTGTAGGCGTGTGTGTTTGGGGATGCCGGTTGAGTGGTTTGGTTGAGTTTGGACTAGTCGGAACGATTAAAATAGTGATTTCTCTGTCATGTGCTTTGTTTTAACTATAGATACAACTGTTTCACTTGTGATATTTAGTGTGCTTTAACTGATTATATGCTTGGATTTGATTTAATTAGTTCATGAGTTTGTTCAAAATGCTTGAGAATCCAAACAAATAGGATTGGACGTTACTTGAATAAAAATCAATACAACTGAGATCTATTGCTGTTTAACGTTCTTATATACGTAATTCCTTTCTCGTGTATCATGTAATATTTTGCGAATACTTTAATGCACAAATGTGTACTCGCACACTTTTGAGTGAAATACAAGCAAAATTAAAGTTACTTGGTCGTGTGATATTGATTTGACTTCTTGTTTAATGATCACAATAAAGTTGTGACTTCTAGTGCTCAATAAAGGATTCTATGGATGGAGAGGTGTCATTGGATTTGTTTTAGTGGATGTTTTAGGCATGTGTGTTTGGGGATGCCGGTTGAGTGTTTTGGTTGAGTTTGGGCTAGTTTGGAACGATTAAAATAGTGATTTGTCTGGTTATGTGTTTGGTTATAACTATAGATACAACTGTTTCACTTGTGATATATTATTGTGCTTTAACTGATTTATATGCTTGGATTTGATTTAATTAGTTCAAGAGTGTGTTCAAAATGCTTGAGAATTCAAACAACATGTGATTGGACGTTACTTGTAGAAAAATCAATACATGCGAGATCTATTGCTATTTAAAGTTTTTATATACGTAAATCTTTTCTCGTGTATCATGTAATGTTTTTGCTAATACTTTAATGCACAAATGTATACTCGCACACTTTTGAGTGAAATACAAGCAAAATATAAGTTACTTGGTCGTGTGATAGTGATTTGACTTCTTGTTTATTAATCACACATTGATGTTTATCTTTAACGACAAATACTTTTATTCCGCACCTATAGTTTATTGCTAGATACGTGTTGATTAATACAAGTTGTTTCTTGTCTTTTGTAACTTCAATCCTTTGCTAGTGCTCAATAAAGAACTGTATTTGGATTTATTTTACTGGATTTTGTAGGCATATGTGTTTGAGGATGCCGGTTGAGTGTTTTGGAAGAGTTTGGACTAGTTCGAAACGATTAAAATAGTGATTTGTCTGGTCATGTGTTTTGTTTTAACTATAGATACAACTGTTTCACTTGTGATATATTAGTGTGCTTTAACTAATTTATATGCTTGGATTTGATTTAATTAGTTCATGAGTTTGTTCAAAATGCTTGAGAATCCAAACAACATGGGATTGGACGTTACATGAAGAAAAATGAATACAACTGAGATCTATTGGTTTAACGTTTTTATATACGTAATTCCTTTCTTGTGTATCATGTAATGTTTTTGCGAATACTTTAATGTACAAATGTATACTTGCACATGTGAAATGCAAGCAAATTATAAGTTACTTGGTCGTGTGATAGTGATTTGTCTTCTTGTTTATTAATCGCACATTTATGTTCATCTTTAACGACAAATACTTTCAATTCCGCACCTATAGTTTGATGCTAGATACATGTTGAGTAACTACAAGTTGTTTTTTGGTTCTTTGCAACTTCAATCCTTTTAGTGCTCAATAAAGGATTCTATGGATGGAAATGTCATTTGGATTTGTTTTAGTGGATTTTGTAGGCATGTGTGTTTGGGGATGCCGGTTGAGTGTTTTGAATGAGTTTGGACTAGTTCGGAATGATTAAAATAGTGATTTGTTTGGTCATTTGTTTGGTTTTAACTATAGATACAACTGTTTCACTTATGATATATTAGTGTGCTTTAACTGATTTATATGCTTGGATTTGATTTAAATAGTTCAAGAGTTTGTTCAAATTGCTTGAGAATTCAAACAACATGTGATTGGACGTTACTTGATGAAAAATCAATACATGGAGATCTATTGCTATTAGCGTCTTTTATACGTAATTCCTTTCTCGTGTGTCATGTAAGGTTTTTGTGAATACTTTAATGCAACAAATGTGTACTCGCACACTTTTGAGTGAAATACAAGCAAAATTTAAGTTACTTGGTCGTGTGATAGTGATTGACTTGTTTAATGATCACAATAAAGGTTGTGACTTCTAGTGCTCAATAAAGGATTCTATGGATGGAGAGGTGTCATTTGGATTTGTTTTAGTGGATGTTTTAGGCATGTGTGTGGGGATGCCGGTTGAGTGTTTGGTTGAGTTTGGGCTAGTTTGGAACGATTAAAGTAGTGATTTGTCTGGTTATGTGTTGGTTATAACTATAGATACAACTGTTTCACTTGTGATATATTATTGTGCTTTAACTGATTTATATGCTTGGATTTGATTTAATTAGTTCAAGAGTGTGTTCAAAATGCTTGAGAATTCAAACAACATGTGATTGGACGTTACTTGAAGAAAAATCAATACATGCGAGATCTATTGCTATTTAACGTTTTTATATACGTAAATCTTTTTCGTGTATCATGTAATGTTTTTGCTAATACTTTAATGCACAAATGTATACTCGCACACTTTTGAGTGAAATACAAGCAAAATATAAGTTACTTGGTCGTGTGATAGTGATTTGACTTCTTGTTATTAATCACACATTGATGTTTATCTTTAACGACAAATACTTTTATCCGCACCTATAGTTTATTGCTAGATACGTGTTGATTAAATACAAGTTGTTTCTTTGTCCTTTGTAACTTCAATCCTTTGCTAGTGCTCAATAAAGAACTGTTTTGGATTTATTTTACTGGATTTTGTAGGCATATGTGTTTGAGGATGCCGGTTGAGTGTTTTGGAAGAGTTTGGACTAGTTCGAAACGATTAAAATAGTGATTTGTCTGGTCATGGTTTTGTTTTAACTATAGATACAACTGTTTCACTTGTGATATTAGTGTGCTTTAACTGATTTATATGCTTGGATTTGATTTAATTAGTTCATGAGTTTGTTCAAAATGCTTGAGAATCCAAACAACATGGGATTGACGTTACATGAAGAAAAATCAATACAATGAGATCTATTGCTGTTTAACGTTCTTATATACGTAATTCCTTTCTTGTGTATCATGTAATGTTTTTGCGAATACTTTAATGTACAAATGTATACTTGCACATGTGAAATGCAAGCAAATTATAAGTTACTTGGTCGTGTGATAGTGATTTGACTTCTTGTTTATTAATCACACATTGATGTTCACTTAACGACAAATACTTTATTCCGCACCTATAGTTTATTGCTAGATACATGTTGATTAATACAAGTTGTTTCTTGGTCCTTTGTAACTTCAATCCTTTGTTAGTGCTCAATAAAGAACTGTCATCTGCATTTGTTTTAGTGGATTTTGTAGGCATATGTGTTTGAGGATGCCGGTTGAGTGTTTTGGATGAGTTTGGACTAGTTCGGAACGATTAAAAAAGTGATTTACTGGTCATGTGTTTTGTTTTAACTATAGATACAACTGTTTCACTTGTGATATATTAGTGCTTTTAACTGATTTATATGCTTGGATTTGATTTAATTAGTTCATGAGTTTGTTCAAAATGCTTGAGAATCCAAACAACATGGGATTGGACGTTACTTGAAGAAAAATCAATACAACTGAGATCTATTGCTGTTTAACGTTCTTATATACGTAATCCTTCTCTTGTATCATGTAATGTTTTTGCGAATACTTTAATGCACAAATGTATACTCGCACACTTTTGAGTGAAATACAAGCAAAATATAAGTTACTTGGTCGTGTGATAGTGATTTGACTCTTGTTTATTGATCACACATTAATGTTCATCTTTAACGACAAATACTTTTTTCCGTACCTATAGTTTGATGCTAGATACGTGTTGAGTAAATAGATGTTGTTTTTTGGTCTTTGCAACTTCAATCCTTTTTAGTGCTCAATAAAGGATTCTATGGATGGAGAGGTGTCATTTGGACTTGTTTTAGTGGATTTTGTAGGCGGTGTGTTGGGGATGCGGGAGTGTTGTTTTTTGGTGAGTTTGGACTAGTTCGGAACGATTAAAATAGTGATTTCCTCGTCATGTGTTTGTTTTAACTATAGATACAACTGTTTCACTTGTGATATATTAGTGTACTTTAACTGATTTATATGCTGGATTTGATTTAATTAGTTCATGAGTTTGTTCAAATGCTTGAGAATCCAAACAACATAGGATTGGACCTTACTTGAATAAAATCAATACAACTGAGATCTATTGCTGTTTAACGTTCTTATATACGTAATTCCTTCTCGTGTATCATGTAATTTTTTGCGAATACTTTAATGCCAAATGTGTACTCGCACACTTTTGAGTGAAATACAAGCAAAATTAAGTTACTTGGTCGTGTGATAGTGATTTGACTCTTGTTTATTGATCACAATAAAGGTTGTGACTTCTAGTGCTCAATAAAGGATTCTATGGATGGAGAGGTGTCATTTGGATTGTTTTAGTGGATGTTTTAGGCATGTGTGTTTGGGATGCCGGTTGAGTGTTTTGGTTGAGTTTGGGCTAGTTTGTAACGATTAAAATAGTGATTTGTCTGGTTATATGTTTGGTTTTAACTATAAATACAACTGTTTCACTTGTGATAGATTATTGTGCTTTAACTGATTTATATGCTTGGATTTGATTTAATTAGTTCAAGAGTGTGTTCAAAATGCTTGAGAATTCAAACAACATGTGATTGGACGTTACTTGAAGAAAAATCAATACATGCGAGATCTATTGCTATTTAACGTTTTTATATACGTAAATCTTTTCTCGTGTATCATGTAATGTTTTTGCTAATACTTTAATGCACAAATGTATACTCGCACACTTTTGAGTGAAATACAAGCAAAATATAAGTTACTTGGTCGTGTGTGATAGTGATTTGACTTCTTGTTTATTATCACACATTGATGTTTCTCTTAACGACAAATACTTTTATTCCGCACCTATAGTTTATTGCTAGATACGTGTTGATTAAATACAAGTTGTTTCTTTGTCCTTTGTAACTTCAATCCTTTGCTAGTGCTCAATAAAGAACTGTTATTTGGATTTATTTTACTGGATTTTGTAGGCATATGTGTTTGAGGATGCCGGTTGAGTGTTTTGGAAGAGTTTGGACTAGTTCGAAACGATTAAAATAGTGATTTGTCTGGTTATGTGTTTTGTTTTAACTATAGATACAACTGTTTCACTTGTGATATATTAGTGTGCTTTAACTAATTTATATGCTTGGATTTGATTTAATTAGTTCATGAGTTTGTTCAAAATGCTTGAGAATCCAAACAACATGGGATTGGACGTTACATGAAGAAAAATCAATACAACTGAGATCTATTGCTGTTTAACGTTCTTAAATACGTAATTCCTTTCTTGTGTATCATGTAATGTTTTTGCGAATACTTTAATGTACAAATGTATACTTGCACATGTGAAATGCAAGCAAATTATAAGTTACTTGGTCGTGTGATAGTGATTTGTCTTCTTGTTTATTAATCGCACATTTATGTTCATCTTTAACGACAAATACTTTCAATTCCGCACCTATAGTTTGATGCTAGATACATGTTGAGTAACTACAAGTTGTTTTTTGGTTCTTTGCAACTTCAATCCTTTTTAGTGCTCAATAAAGGATTCTATGGATGGAAATGTGTCATTTGGATTTGTTTTAGTGTATTTTGTAGGCATGTGTGTTTGGGGATGCCGGTTGAGTGTTTTGAATGAGTTTGGACTAGTTCGGAATGATTAAAATAGTGATTTGTCTGGTCATTTGTTTGGTTTTAACTATAGATACAACTGTTTCACTTATGATATATTAGTGTGTTTTAACTGATTTATATGCTTGGATTTGATTTAAATAGTTCAAGAGTTTGTTCAAATTGCTTGAGAATTCAAACAACATGTGATTGGACGTTACTTGATGAAAAATCAATACATGGGAGATCTATTGCTATTTAGCGTTCTTTTATACGTAATTCCTTTCTCGTGTGTCATGTAAGGTTTTTGTGAATACTTTAATGCACAAATGTGTACTCGCACACTTTTGAGTGAAATACAAGCAAAATTTAAGTTACTTGGTCGTGTGATAGTGATTTGACTTCTTGTTTAATGATCACAATAAAGGTTGTGACTTCTAGTGCTCAATAAAGGATTCTATGGATGGAGAGGTGTCATTTGGATTTGTTTTAGTGGATGTTTTAGGCATGTGTGTTTGGGGATGCCGGTTGAGTGTTTTGGTTGAGTTTGGGCTAGTTTGGAACGATTAAAATAGTGATTTGTCTAGTTATGTGTTTGGTTATAACTATAGATACAACTGTTTCACTTGTGATATATTATTGTGCTTTAACTGATTTATATGCTTGGATTTGATTTAATTAGTTCAAGAGTGTGTTCAAAATGCTTGAGAATTCAAACAACATGTGATTGGACGTTACTTGAAGAAAAATCAATACATGCGAGATCTATGCTATTTAACGTTTTTATATACGTAAATCTTTTCTCGTGTCATGTAAAGTTTTTGCTAATACTTTAATGCACAAATGTATACTCGACACTTTTGAGTGAAATACAAGCAAAATATAATACTTGGTCGTGTGATAGTGATTTGACTTCTTGTTTATTAATCACACATTGATGTTTATCTTTAACGACAAATACTTTTATTCCGCACCTATAGTTTATTGCTAGATATGTGTTGATTAAATACAAATTGTTCTTGTCCTTGTAACTTCAATCCTTTGTTAGTGCTCAATAAAGAACTGTTATTTGGATATTTTACTGGATTTTGTAGGCAATGTGTTTGAGGATGCGGTTGAGTGTTTAGGAAGAGTTTGGACTAGTTCGAATGATTAAAATAGTGATTTGTCTGGTCATGTGTTTTCTTTAAACTATAGATACAATTGTTTCACTTGTGATATATTAGTGTGCTTTAACTAATTTATATGCTTGGATTGATTTAATTAGTTCATGAGTTTGTTCAAAATGCTTGAGAATCCAAACAACATGGGATTGGACGTTACATGAAGAAAAATCAATACAAGAGATCTATTGCTGTTTAAAGTTCTTATATACGTAATTCCTTTCTTGTGTATCATGTAATGTTTTGCGAATACTTAATGTAATGTATACTTGCACATGTGAAATGCAAGCAAATTATAAGTTACTTGGTCGTGTGATAGTGATTTGTCTTCTTGTTTATTAGTCGCACATTATGTTCATCTTTAACGACAAATACTTTTCAATTCCGCACCTATAGTTTGATGCTAGATACATGTTGTGTAACTACAAGTTGTTTTGGTTCTTTGCAACTTCAATCCTTTTTAGTGCTCAATAAAGGATTTATGGATGGAAAGTGTCATTGGATTTGTTTTAGTGGATTTTTTAGGCATGTGTGTTTGGGATGCCGGTTGAGTGTTTTGATGAGTTTGGACTAGTTCGAATGATTAAAATAGTGATTTGTCTGGTCATTTGTTTGGTTTTAACTATAGATACAACAGTTTCACTTATGATATATTAGTGTGCTTTAACTGATTTATATGCTTGGATATGATTTAATTAGTTCATGAGTTTGTTCAAAATGCTTGAGAATCAAACACCTGGGATGGAAGTTACTTGAAGAAAATCAATACATGCGAGATCTGCTATTTAATGTTTTATTTACGTAATTCTTTTCGTGTATCATGTAATGTTTTTGCTAATACTTTAATGCACAAATGTATACTCGCACACTTTTGAGTGAAATACAAGTAAAATATAAGTTACTTCGTCGTGTGAGAGTGATTTAACTTCTTGTTTATTAATCACACATTGATGTTCAAATTTAACGACAAATGCTTTTATTCCGCACCTATAGTTTATTGCTAAATACGTGTTGATTAAATACAAGTTGTTTCTTGTCCTTGTAACTTCAATCCTTTGTTAGTGCTAAATAAAAAACTGTTATTTAGATTATTTTATTGGATTTTGTAGGCATAGTGTTTGAGGATGCCAGTTGAGTGTTTTGGAAGAGTTTGGACTAGTTCGGAACGATTAAAATAGTGATTTGCGGTCATGTGTTTTGTTTAACTATAGATACAACTGTTTCACTTGTGATATATTAGTGTGCTTTAACTGATTTATATGCTTGGATTTGATTTAATTAGTTCATGAGTTTGTTCAAAATGCTTGAGAATCCAAACAACATGGGATTGGACGTTACTTGAAGAAAAATCAATACATGCGAGATCTATTGCTGTTTAACGTTTTCATACACGTAATTCTTTTCTCGTGTATCATGTAATGTTTTTGCTAATACTTTAATGCACAAATGTATACTCGCACACATTTGAGGAAACATTTGAGTGAAATACAAGCAAAATATAAGTTACTTGATCGTGTGATAGTGATTTGACTTCTTTTTTATAGATCACACATTGAGGTTCATTTTTAACAACAAATACTCTTATTCTGCACCTATAGTTTGATGCTAGATACGTGTTGAGTAAATACAAGTTGTTTTCTGGTCCTTTGCAACTTCAATCCTTTCAAGTGGATTTTTTAAGGATTCTATGGATGGAGAGGTGTCATTTGGATTTGTTTTAGTGGATTTTTAGGCATGTGTATTTGGGGATGCCGGTTGAGTGTTTTGGTTGAGTTTGGGCTAGTTTGGAATGATTAAAATAATGATTTGTCTGGTTATGTGTTTGGTTTTAACTATAGATACAACTGTTTCACTTATGATATATTATTGTGCTTTAACTGATTTATATGCTTGGATATGATTTAATTAGTTCAAGAGTGTGTTCAAAATGCTTGAGAATACAAACAACATGTGATTGGACGTTACTTGAAGAAAAATCAATACATGCGAGATCTATTGCTATTTAAAGTTCTTATATACGTAATTCCTTTCTCGTGTATCATGTAAAGTTTTTGTGAATACTTTAATGCACAAATGTGTGTACTCGCACACTTTTGAGTGAAATACAAGCAAAATATAAGTTACTTGGTCGTGTGATAGTGATTTGACTTCTTGTTTATTAATCACAAATTGAGGTTCATCTTTAACGACAAATACTTTTATTCCGCACCTATAGTTTGATGCTAGATAGTGTGAGTAAATACAAGTAGTTTTTGGTCCTTTGCAACTTCAATCCTTTCTAGTGCTCAATAAAGGATTTATGGATGGAGAGGTGTATTTATATTTGTTTTAGTGGATTTTGTAGGCATGTGTGTTTGGGGATGCAGTTGAGTGTTTTGAATGAGTTTGGACTAGTTTGGAATGATTAAAATAGTGGTTTGTCGTCATTTGTTTGGTTTTAACTATAGATACAACTGTTCACTTATGATATTAGTGTGCTTTAACTGATTTATATGCTTGGATATGATTTAATTAGTTCATGAGTTTGTTCCAATGCTTGAGAATCCAAACACATGGGATTGGAAGTTACTTGAAGAAAAATCAATACATGCGAGATCTATTGCTATTTAACGTTTTATTACGTAATTCTTTTCTCGTGTATCATGTAATGTTTTTGCTATACTTTAATGCACAAATGTATACTCGCACACTTTGAGTGAAATACAAGCAAAATATAAGTTACTTGGTCGTGTGAGAGTGATTTGACTTCTTGTTATTAATCACACATTGATGTTCATATTTAACGACAAATACTTTTATTCGCACCTATAGTTTATTGCTAGATACGTGTTGATTAAATACAAGTTGTTTCTTGGTCTTTATAACTTCAATCCTTTGGTAGTGCTCAATAAAAAACTGTTATTAGATTTATTTTATTGGATTTGTAGGCATATGTGTTTGAGGATGCCGTTGAGTGTTTTGGAAGAGTTTGGACTAGTTCGGAACGATTAAAATAGTGATTTGTCTGGTCATGTGTTTGTGTTTAACTATAGATACAACTGTTCACTTGTGATAATTAGTGTGCTTTAACTAATTTATATGCTTGGGTTTGATTTAATTAGTTCATGAGTTTGTTCAAAATGCTTGATAATCCAAACAACATGGGATTGGACGTTACATGAAGAAAATACAACTGAGATCTATTATGTTAACGTTCTTATATACGTAATTCCTTTCTCGTGTATCATGTAATGTTTTTTGCGAATACTTTATGTACAAATGTATACTCGCACATGTGAAATGCAAGCAAAATATAGGTTACTTGGTCGTGTGATAGTGATTTGTCTTCTTGTTTATTAATCACACATTGATTATCATCTTTGACGACAAATACTTTCAATTCCGCACCTATAGTTTGATGCTAGATACGTGTTGAGTAAATACAAGTTGTTTTTTGGTTCTTTGCAACTTCAATCTTTTTAGTGCTCAATAAAGGATTCTATGGATGGAGAGGTGTCATTTGGATTTGTTTTAGTGGATTTGTAGGCATGTGTGTTTGGGATGCAGTTGAGTGTGTTTTGAATGAGTTTGGACTAGTTTGGAATGATTAAAATAGTGGTTTGTCTGGTCATTTGTTTGGTTTTAACTATAGATACAACTGTTTCACTTATGATATATTAGTGTGCTTTAACTGATTTATATGCTTGGATATGATTTAATTAGTTCATGAGTTTGTTCAAAATGCTTGAGAATCCAAACACATGGGATTGGAAGTTACTTGAAGAAAAATCAATACATGCGAGATCTATTGCTATTTAACGTTTTTATATACGTAATTCTTTTCTCGTGTATCATGTAATGTTTTTGCTAATACTTTAACGCACAATGTATACTCGCACACTTTGAGTGAAATACAAGCAAATATAAGTTACTTGGTTGTTGTGAGAGTGATTTGACTTCTTGTTTTATAATCACACATTGATGTTCATATTTAACGACAAATATTTTATTCCGCAACTATAGTTTATTGCTAGATACGTGTTGATTAAATACAAGTTGTTTCTTGGTCCTTTATAACTTCAATCCTTTGTTAGTGCTCAATAAAAAACTGTTATTTAGATTTATTTTATTGGATTTTGTAGGCATATGTGTTTGAGGATGCCGGTTGAGTGTTTTGGAAGAGTTTGGACTAGTTCGGAACGATTAAAATAGTGATTTGTCTGGTCATGTGTTTTGTTTTAACTATAGATACAACTGTTTCACTTGTGATATATTAGTGTGCTTTAACTAATTATATGCTGGGTTTGATTTAATTAGTTCATGAGTTTGTTCAAATGCTTGATAATCCAACAACATGGGATTGGACGTACATGAAGAAAATACAACTGAGATCTATTACTGTTTAACGTTCTTATATACGTAATTCCTTTCTCGTGTATCATGTAATGTTTTTGCGATACTTTAATGTACAAATGTATACTCGCACATGTGAAATGCAAGCAAAATATAGGTACTTGGTCGTGTGATAGTGATTTGTCTTCTTGTTTATTAATCACACATTGATATTCATCTTTGACGACAAATACTTTCAATTCCGCACCTATAGTTTGATGCTAGATACGTGTTGAGTAAATACAAGTTGTTTTTTGGTTCTTTGCAACTTCAATCCTTTTTAGTGCTCAATAAAGGATTCTATGGATGGAGAGGTGTCATTTGGATTTGTTTTAGTGGATTTTGTAGGCATGTGTGTTTGGGGATGCCAGTTGAGTGTTTTGAATGAGTTTGGACTAGTTTGGAATGATTAAAATAGTGGTTTGTCTGGTCATTTGTTTGGTTTTAACTATAGATACAACTGTTTCACTTATGATATATTAGTGTGCTTTAACTGATTTATATGCTTGGATATGATTTAATTAGTTCATGAGTTTGTTCAAAATGCTTGAGAATCCAAACACATGGGATTGGAAGTTACTTGAAGAAAAATCAATACATGCGAGATCTATTGCTATTTAACGTTTTATATACGTAATTCTTTTCGTGTATCATGTAATGTTTTGCTAATACTTTAATGCACAAATGTATACTCGCACACTTTTGAGTGAAATACAAGCAAAATATAAGTTACTTGGTCGTGTGATAGTGATTTGACTTTTGTTTATTAATCACACATTGATGTTTATCTTTAACGACAAAACTTTTATTCCGCAACTATAGGTTATTGCTAGATACGTGTTGATTAAATACAAGTTGTTTCTTGTCCTTTGTAACTTCATCCTTGTTAGTGCTCAATAAAGAACTGTTATTGGTTTTATTTTAGTGGATTTGTAGGCATATGTGTTTGAGGATGTCGGTTGAGTGTTTGGAAGAGTTTGGACTAGTTCGGAATGATTAAATAGTAATTTGTCTGGTCATGTGTTTGTATTAACTATAGATACAACTGTTTCACTTGTGATATATTAGTGTGCTTTAATAATTTATATGCTTGGATTTGATTTAATTAGTTCCTGAGTTTGTTCAAAATGCTTGAGAATCCAAACACATGGGATTGGCGTTACATGAAGAAAAATCAATACAACTGAGATCTATTGCTGTTAACGTTCTTATATACGTAATTCTTTCTTGTGTATCATGTAATGTTTTTGCGAATACTTTAATGTACAAATGTATACTTGCACAAGTGAAATGCAAGCAAATTATAGTACTGGTCGTGTGATAGTGATTTGTCTTCTTGTTTATTAGTGCTCAGACATTATGTTCATCTTTAACGACAAATACTTTCAATTCCGCACCTATAGTTTGATGCTAGATACATGTTGTGTAACTACAAGTTGTTTTTTGGTTCTTTGCAACTTCAATCCTTTTTAGTGCTCAATAAAGGATTCTATGGATGGAAATGTGTCATTTGGATTTGTTTTAGTGGATTTTTTAGGCATGTGTGTTTGGGATGCCGGTTGAGTGTTTTGAATGAGTTTGGACTAGTTCAGAATGATTAAAATAGTGATTTGTTTGGTCATTTGTTTGGTTTTAACTATAGATACAACAGTTTCACTTATGATATATTAGTGTGCTTTAACTGATTTATATGCTTGGATATGATTTAATTAGTTCATGAGTTTGTTTAAAATGCTTGAGAATCCAAACACCTGGGATTGTAAGTTACTTGAAGAAAAATCAATACATGCGAGATCTATTGCTATTTAATGTTTTTATTTACGTAATTCTTTTCTCGTGTATCATGTAATGTTTTTGCTAATACTTTAATGCACAAATGTATACTCGCACACTTTTGAGTGAAATACAAGTAAAATATAAGTTACTTCGTCGTGTGAGAGTGATTTAACTTCTTGTTTATTAATCACACATTGATGTTCAAATTTAACGACAAATACTTTTATTCCGCACCTATAGTTTATTGCTAAATACGTGTTGATTAAATACAAGTTGTTTCTTGGTCCTTTGTAACTTCAATCCTTTGTTAGTGCTCAATAAAAAACTGTTATTTAGATTTATTTTATTGGATTTTGTAGGCATATGTGTTTGAGGATGCCGGTTGAGTGTTTTGGAAGAGTTTGGACTAGTTCGGAACGATTAAAATAGTGATTTGTCTGGTCATGTGTTTTGTTTTAACTATAGATACAACTGTTTCACTTGTGATACATTAGTGTGCTTTAACTAATTTATATGCTTGGGTTTGGTTTAATTAGTTCATGAGTTTGTTCAAAATGCTTGATAATCCAAACAACATGGGATTGGACGTTACATGAAGAAATACACTGAGATCTTTGTGTTTAACGTCTTATATACGTAATTCCTTTCTCGTGTATCATGTAATGTTTTTGCGAATACTTTAATGTACAAATGTATACTCGCACATGTGAAATGCAAGCAAAATATAGGTTACTTGGTCGTGTGATAGTGATTTGTCTTCTTGTTTATTAAACCACATTGATATTCATCTTTAACGACAAATACTTTCATTCCGCACCTATAGTTTGATGCTAGATACGTGTTGAGTAAATACAAGTTTTTTTGGTCCTTTGCAACTTCAATCCTTTTAGTGCTCAATAAAGGATTTATGGATGGAGAGGTGTCATTTGGATTTGTTTAGTGGATTTTGTAGGCATGTGTGTTTGGGGGTGCGTTGAGTGTTTGGAAGAGTTTGGACTAGTTCGGAACGATTAAAATAGTGTTTGTCGGTCATGTGTTTGGTTTTAACTACAGATACAACTGTTTCACTTTGATATATTAGTGTGCTTTAACTGATTTATATGCTTGGATTGATTTAATTAGTTCATGAGTTTGTTCAAAATGCTTGAGAATCCAAACAACATGGATTGGACGTTACTTGAAGAAAAATCAATACATGCGAGATCTATTGCTGTTTAACGTTTTCATACACGTAATTCTTTTCTCGTGTATCATGTAATGTTTTTGCTAATACTTTAATGCACAAATGTATACTCGCACATTTGAGGAAATGAGTGAATACAAGCAAAATATAAGTTACTTGATCGTGTGATAGTGATTTGACTTCTTTTTATAGATCACACATTGAGTTCTTTTAACACAAATACTTATTCTGCACCTATAGTTTGATGCTAGATACGTGTTGAGTAAATACAAGTTGTTTTCTGGTCCTTTGCAACTTCAATCCTTTAAGTGGATTAAGGATTCTATGGATGGAGATGTCATTTGGATTTGTTTTAGTGGATTTTTAGGCATGTGTTTTGGGGATGCCGGTTGAGTGTTTTGGTTGAGTTTGGCTAGTTTGAATGATTAAAATATGATTTGTCTGATGTGTTTGTTTTACTATAGATACAACTGTTTCACTTATGATATATATGTGCTTTAACTGATTTATATGCTTGGATTTGATTTAATTAGTTCAAGAGTGTTTCAAAATGCTTGAGAATCAAACAACATGTGATTGGACGTTACTTGAAGAAAAATCAATACATGCGAGATCTATTGCTATTTAAAGTTCTTATATACGTAATTCCTTTCTCGTGTATCATGTAAAGTTTTTGTGAATACTTTAATGCACAAATGTGTGTACTCGCACACTTTTGAGTGAAATACAAGCAAAATATAAGTTACTTGGTCGTGTGATAGTGATTTGACTTCTTGTTTATTAATCACAAATTGAGGTTCATCTTTAACGACAAATACTTTTATTCCGCACCTATAGTTTGATGCTAGATACGTGTTGAGTAAATACAAGTAGTTTTTTGGTCCTTTGCAACTTCAATCCTTTCTAGTGCTCAATAAAGGATTTTATGGATGGAGAGGTGTCATTTGGATTTGTTTTAGTGGATTTTGTAGGCATGTGTGTTTGGGGATGCCAGTTGAGTGTTTTGAATGAGTTTGGACTAGTTTGGAATGATTAAAATAGTGGTTTGTCTCGTCATTTGTTTGGTTTTAACTATAGATACAACTGTTTCACTTATGATATATTAGTGTGCTTTAACTGATTTATATGCTTGGATATGATTTAATTAGTTCATGAGTTTGTTCAAAATGCTTGAGAATCCAAACACATGGGATTGGAAGTTACTTGAAGAAAAATCAATACATGCGAGATCTATTGCTATTTAACGTTTTTATATACGTAATTCTTTTCTCGTGTATCATGTAATGTTTTGCTAATACTTTAACGCACAATGTATACTCGCACACTTTTGAGTGAAATACAAGCAAAATATAAGTTACTTGTCGTGTGAGAGTGATTTAATCTTGTTTATTAATCACACATTGATGTTCAAATTTAACGACAATACTTTTATTCCGCACCTATAGTTTATTGCTAATACGTGTTGATAAATACAAGTTGTTTCTTGGTCCTTTGTAACTTCAATCCTTTGTTAGTGCTCAATAAAAAACTGTTATTTAGATTTATTTTATTGGATTTTGTAGGCATATGTGTTTGAGGATGCCGGTTGAGTGTTTTGGAAGAGTTTGGACTAGTTCGGAACGATTAAAATAGTGATTTGTCTGGTCATGTGTTTTGTTTTAACTATAGATACAACTGTTTCACTTGTGATATATTAGTGTGCTTTAACTAATTTATATGCTTGGGTTTGATTTAATTAGTTCATGAGTTTGTTCAAAATGCTTGATAATCCAAACAACATGGGATTGGACGTTACATGAAGAAAATACAACTGAGATCTATTACTGTTTAACGTTCTTATATACGTAATTCCTTTCTCGTGTATCATGTAATGTTTTTGCGAATACTTTAATGTACAAATGTATACTCGCACATGTGAAATGCAAGCAAATATAGGTTACTTGGTCGTGTGATAGTGATTTGTCTTCTTGTATTAATCACACATTGATATTCATCTTTGACGACAAATACTTTCAATCCGCACCTATAGTTTGATGCTAGATACGTGTTGAGTAAATACAAGTTGTTTTTGGTTCTTTGCAACTTCAATCCTTTTAGTGCTCAATAAAGGATTCTATGGATGGAGAGGTGTCATTTGGATTTGTTTTAGTGGATTTGTAGGCATGTGTGTTTGGGGATGCAGTTGAGTGTTTTGAATGAGTTTGGACTAGTTGGAATGATTAAAATAGTGGTTTGTCTGTCATTGTTTGGTTTTAACTATAGATACAACTGTTTCACTTATGATATATTAGTGTGCTTTAACTGATTTATATGCTTGGATTGATTTAATTAGTTCATGAGTTTGTTCAAAATGCTTGAGAATCCAAACACATGGGATTGGAAGTTACTTGAAGAAAAATCAATACATGCGAGATCTATTGCTATTTAACGTTTTATATACGTAATTCTTTTCTCGTGTATCATGTAATGTTTTGCTAATACTTTAATGCACAAATGTATACTCGCACACTTTGAGTGAAATACAAGCAAAATATAAGTTATTTGGTCGTGTGAGAGTGATTTGACTCTTGTTTATTAATCACACATTGATGTTCATATTTAACGACAAATACTTTATTCCGCACCTATAGTTTTGCTAGATACGTGTTGATTAAATGCAAGTTGTTTCTTGGTCCTTTGTAACTTCAATCTTTGTTAGTGCTCAATAAAAACTGTTTTTAGATTTATTATTGGATTTGTAGGCATATGTGTTTGGGATGCCGTTGAGTGTTTTGGAAGAGTTTGGACTAGTTCGGAATGATTAAAATAGTGATTTGTCTGGTCATGTGTTTTGTTTTAACTATAGATACAACTGTTTCACTTGTGATACATTAGTGTGCTTTAACTAATTTATATGCTTGGGTTTGGTTTAATTAGTTCATGAGTTTGTTCAAAATGCTTGATAATCCAAACAACATGGGATTGGACGTTACATGAAGAAAATACAACTGAGATCTATTGTTGTTTAACGTTCTTATATACGTAATTCCTTTCTCGTGTATCATGTAATGTTTTTGCGAATACTTTAATGTACAAATGTATACTCGCACATGTGAAATGCAAGCAAAATATAGGTTACTTGGTCGTGTGATAGTGATTTGTCTTCTTGTTTATTAAACACACATTGATATTCATCTTTAACGACAAATACTTTCAATTCCGCACCTATAGTTTGATGCTAGATACGTGTTGAGTAAATACAAGTAGTTTTTTGGTCCTTTGCAACTTCAATCCTTTCTAGTGCTCAATAAAGGATTTTATGGATGGAGAGGTGTCATTTGGATTTGTATTAGTGGATTTTGTAGGCATGTGTGTTTGGGGGTGCCGGTTGAGTGTTTTGGAAGAGTTTGGACTAGTTCTGAACGATTAAAATAGTGATTTGTCCGGTCATGTGTTTGGTTTTAACTACAGATACAACTGTTTCACTTGTGATATATTAGTGTGCTTTAACTGATTTATATGCTTGGATTTGATTTAATTAGTTCATGAGTTTGTTCAAAATGCTTGAGAATCCAAACAACATGGGATTGGACGTTACTTGAAGAAAAATCAATACATGCGAGATCTATTGCTGTTTAACGTTTTCATACACGTAATTCTTTTCTCGTGTATCATGTAATGTTTTTGCTAATACTTTAATGCACAAATGTATACTCGCACACTTTGTGAGTGAAATACAAGCAAAATATAAGTTACTTGATCGTGTGATAGTGATTTGACTTCTTTTTAATCACACATTGAGTTCATTTTAACACAAATACTTTATTCTGCACCTATAGTTTGATGCTAGATACGTGTTGAGTAAATACAAGTTGTTTTTGGTCCTTTGCAACTTCAATCCTTTCAAGTGATAAGGATTCTATGGATGGAGAGTGTCATTTGGATTTGTTTTAGTGGATTTTTAGGCATGTGTATTTGGGATGCCGGTTGAGTGTTTTGGTGAGTTTGGCTAGTTGAATGATTAAAATAATGATTTGTCTGGTATGTGTTTGGTTTTAACTATAGATACAACTGTTTCACTTATGATATATTATTGTGCTTTAACTGATTTATATGCTTGGATTTGATTTAATTAGTTCAAGAGTTGTTCAAAATGCTTGAGAATCCAAACAACATGGATTGGACGTTACTTGAAGAAAAATCAATACTGCGAGATCTATTGCTATTTAAGTTCTTATATACGTAATTCCTTTCTCGTGTATCATGTAAAGTTTTTGAATACTTTAATGCACAAATGTGTACTCGCACCTTTTGAGTGAAATACAAGCAAAATATAAGTTACTTGGTCGTGTGATAGTGATTTGACTTCTTGTTTATTAATCACAATTGAGTCATCTTAACGACAAATACTTTATTCCGCACCTATAGTTTGATGCTAGATACGTGTTGAGTAAATACAGTAGTTTTTGGTCCTTGCAACTTCAATCCTTTTAGTGCTCAATAAGGATTTATGGATGGAGAGGTGTCATTTGGATTTGTTTTAGTGGATTTTTGCATGTGTGTTTGGGGATGCCGGACTAGTTTGGAATGATTAAAATAGTGGTTTGTCTGTTTTGTTTGGTTTTAACTATAGATACAACTGTTTCACTTATGATATATTAGTGTGCTTTAACTGATTTATATGCTTGGATTGATTTAATTAGTTCATGAGTTTGTTCAAATGCTTGAGAATCCAAACACATGGATTGGAAGTTACTTGAAGAAAAATCAATACATGCGAGATCTATTGCTTTAACGTTTTATATACGTAATTCTTTCTCGTGTATCATGTAATGTTTTTGCTAATACTTTAATGCACAAATGTATACTCGCACACTTTTGAGTGAAATACAAGCAAAATATAAGTACTTGGTCGTGTGAGAGTGATTTGACTTCTTGTTTATTAATCACACATTGATGTTCATATTTAACGACAAATACTTTTATTCCGCACCTATAGTTTATTGCTAGATACGTGTTGATTAAATACAAGTTGTTTCTTGGTCCTTTATAACTTCAATCCTTTGTTAGTGCTCAATAAAAACGTTATTATATTTATTTTATTGGATTTTGTAGGCATGTGTTTGAGGATGCCGTTGAGTGTTTTGGAAGAGTTTGGACTAGTTCGGAACGATTAAAATAGTGATTTGTCTGGTCATGTGTTTTGTTTTAACTATAGATACAACTGTTTCACTTGTGATATATTAGTGTGCTTTAACTAATTTATATGCTTGGGTTTGATTTAATTAGTTCATGAGTTTGTTCAAAATGCTTGATAATCCAAACAACATGGGATTGGACGTTACATGAAGAAAATACAACTGAGATCTATTACTGTTTAACGTTCTTATATACGTAATTCCTTTCTCGTGTATCACGTAATGTTTTTGCGAATACTTTAATGTACAAATGTATACTCGCACATGTGAAATGCAAGCAAAATATAGTTACTTGGTCGTGTGATAGTGATTTGTCTTCTTGTTTATTAATCACACATTGATATTCATCTTTACGACAAATACTTTCAATTCCGCACCTATAGTTTGATGCTAGATACGTGTTGAGTAAATACAAGTTGTTTTTTGTTCTTTGCAACTTCAATCCTTTTAGTGCTCAATAAAGGATTCTATGGATGGAGAGGTGTCATTTGGATTTGTTTTAGTGGATTTTGTAGGCATGTGTGTTTGGGGATGCCGTTGAATGTTTTGAATGAGTTTGGACTATTTGGAATGATTAAAATAGTGGTTTGTGGTCATTGTTGTTTTAACTATAGATACAACTGTTTCACTTATGATATATTAGTGTGCTTTAACTGATTTATATGCTTGGATTGATTTAATTAGTTCATGAGTTTGTTCAAATGCTTGAGAATCCAAACACATGGGATTGGAAGTTACTTGAAGAAAAATCAATACATGCGAGATCTATTGCTATTTAACGTTTTTATATACGTAATTCTTTTTCGTGTATCATGTAATGTTTTTGCTAATACTTTAATGCACAAATGTATACTCGCACACTTTTGAGTGAAATACAAGCAAAATATAAGTTACTTGGTCGTGTGATTGTGATTTGACTTCTTGTTTATTAATCACACATTGATGTTATCTTTAACGACAATACTTTATTCCGCACTATAGTTTATTGCTAGATACGTGTTGATTAAATACAAGTGTTTCTTTGTCCTTTGTAACTTCAATCCTTTGTTAGTGCTCAATAAAGAACTATTTGGTTTATTTTAGTGATTTTGTAGGCATATGTTTGAGGATGCCGGTTGAGTGTTTTGGAAGAGTTTGGACTAGTTCGAATGATTAAAATAGTATTTGTCTGGTCATGTGTTTTGTTTAACTATAGATACAACTGTTTCACTTGTGATATATTAGTGTGCTTTAACTAATTTATATGCTTGGATTTGATTTAATTAGTTCATGAGTTGTTCAAATGCTTGAGAATCCAAACAACATGGATTGGACGTTACTGAAGAAAATCAATACACGAGATCTATTGCTTTTAACGTTCTATATACGTAATTCCTTTCTTGTGTATCATGTAATGTTTTTGCGAATACTTTAATGTACAAATGTATACTTGCACATGTGAAATGCAAGCAAATATAAGTTACTTGGTCGTGTGATAGTGATTTGTCTTCTTGTTTATTATCACACATTGAGTTCATCTTTAACGACAATACTTTCATTCCGCACCTATAGTTTGATGCTAGATACATGTTGAGTAAATACAAGTTGTTTTTTGTTCTTTGCAACTTCAATCCTTTTAGTGCTCAATAAAGGATTCTATGGATGGAGAGGTGTCATTTGATTTTTTTAGTGGATTTTGTAGGCATGTGTGTTTGGGATGCCAGTTGAGTGTTTTGAATGAGTTTGGACTAGTTTGGAATGATTAAAATAGTGGTTTGTCTGGTCATTGTTTGGTTTTAACTATAGATACAACTGTTTCACTTATGATATTAGTGTGCTTTAACTGATTTATATGCTTGGATATGATTTAATTAGTTCATGAGTTTGTTCAAAATGCTTGAGAATCCAAACACATGGGATTGGAAGTTACTTGAAGAAAAATCAATACATGCGAGATCTATTGCTATTTAACGTTTTTATATACGTAATTCTTTTCTCGTGTATCATGTAATGTTTTTGCTAATACTTTAATGCACAAATGTATACTCGCACACTTTTGAGTGAAATACAAGCAAAATATAAGTTACTTGGTCGTGTGAGAGTGATTTGACTTCTTGTTTATTAATCACACATTGATGTTCATATTTAACGACAAATACTTTTATTCCGCACCTATAGTTTATTGCTAGATACGTGTTGATTAAATACAAGTTGTTTCTTGGTCCTTTGTAACTTCAATCCTTTGTTAGTGCTCAATAAAAAACTGTTATTTAGATTTATTTTATTGGATTTTGTAGGCATATGTGTTTGAGGATGCCGGTTGAGTGTTTTGGAAGAGTTTGGACTAGTTCGGAACGATTAAAATAGTGATTTGTCTGGTCATGTGTTTTGTTTAACTATAGATACAACTGTTTCACTTGTGATATTAGTGTGCTTTAACTATTTATATGCTTGGTTTGATTTAATTAGTTCATGTTTGTTCAAAATGCTTGATAATCCAAACAACATGGGATTGACGTTACATGAAGAAAATACAACTGAGATCTATTGCTGTTTAACGTTCTATATACGTAATTCTTTCTCGTGTATCATGTAATGTTTTTGCGAATACTTTAATGTACAAATGTATACTCGCACATGTGAAATGCAAGCAAATATAGGTTACTTGGTCGTGTGATAGTGATTTGTCTTCTTGTTTATTAATCACACATTGATATTCATCTTTGACGACAAATACTTTCAATTCCGCACCTATAGTTTTGCTAGATACGTGTTGAGTAAATACAAGTTGTTTTTTGTTCTTTGCAACTTCAATCTTTTTAGTGCTCAATAAAGGATTCTATGGATGGAGAGGTGTCATTTGGATTTGTTTTAGTGGATTTTGTAGGCATGTGTGTTTGGGATGCCAGTTGAGTGTTTTGAATGAGTTGGGCTAGTTTGGAATGATTAAATAGTGGTTTGTCTGGTCATTGTTTGGTTTTAACTATAGATACAACTGTTTCACTTGATATATTAGTGTTTAACTGATTTATATGCTTGGATTGATTTAATTAGTTCATGAGTTTGTTCAAAATGCTTGAGAATCCAAACACATGGGATTGGAAGTTACTTGAAGAAAAATCAATACATGCGAGATCTATTGCTATTAACGTTTTTATATACGTAATTCTTTCTCGTGTATCATGTAATGTTTTTGCTAATACTTTAATGCACAAATGTATACTCGCACACTTTTGATGAAATACAAGCAAAATATAAGTTATTGGTCGTGTGAGAGTGATTTGACTTCTTGTTTATTATCACACATTGATGTTCATTTAACGACAATACTTTTATTCCGCACCTATAGTTTATTGCTAGATACGTGTTGTTAATGCAAGTTGTTCTTGGTCCTTTGTAACTTCAATCTTTGTTAGTGCTCAATAAAAAACTGTTATTTAGATTTATTTTTGGATTTTGTAGGCATATGTGTTTAGGATGCCGGTTGAGTGTTTTGGAAGTTTGGCTAGTTCGGAACGATTAAAATAGTGATTTGTCTGGTCATGTGTTTGTTTAACTATAGATACAACTGTTTCACTTGTGATATATTAGTGTGCTTTAACTAATTATATGCTTGGGTTGATTTAATTAGTTCATGAGTTTGTTCAAATGCTTGATAATCCAAACAACATGGGATTGGACGTTACATGAGAAATACATGAGATCTATTACTGTTTAACGTTCTTATACGTAATTCCTTTTCGTGTATCATGTAATGTTTTTGCGAATACTTTAATGTACAAATGTACTCGCACATGTGAAATGCAAGCAAAATATAGGTTACTTGGTCGTGTGATAGTGATTTGTCTTCTTGTTTATTATCACACATTGATATCATCTTTACGACAAATACTTTCATCCGCACCTATAGTTTGATGCTAGATACGTGTTGAGTAAATACAAGTTGTTTTTTGGTTCTTTGCAACTTCAATCTTTTAGTGCTCAATAAGGATTCTATGGATGGAGAGGTGTCATTTGGATTTGTTTTAGTGGATTTTGTAGGCATGTGTGTTTGGGGATGCCGTTGAGTGTTTTGAATGAGTTTGGCTAGTTTGGAATGATTAAAATAGTGGTTTGTCTGGTCATTGTTTGGTTTTAACTATAGATACAACTGTTTCACTTATGATATATTAGTGTTTAACTGATTTATATGCTTGGATATGATTTAATTAGTTCATGAGTTTGTTCAAAATGCTTGAGAATCCAAAACATGGATTGGAAGTTACTTGAAGAAAAATCAATACATGCGAGATCTATTGCTATTTAACGTTTTTATACGTAATTCTTTTCTCGTGTATCATGTAATGTTTTTGCTAATACTTTAATGCACAAATGATACTCGCACACTTTTGAGTGAAATACAAGCAAAATATAAGTTATTTGTCGTGTGAGAGTGATTTGACTTCTTGTTTATTAATCACACATTGATGTTCATATTTAACGACAAATACTTTTTTCCGCACCTATAGTTTATGCTAGATACGTGTTGATTAAATGCAAGTTGTTCTTGGTCCTTTGTAACTTCAATCCTTTGTTAGTGCTCATAAAAACTGTTATTTAGATTTATTTTATGGATTTTGTAGGCATATGTGTTTGGGATGCCGGTTGAGTGTTTTGGAAGAGTTTGGACTAGTTCGGAACGATTAAAATAGTGATTTGTCTGGTCATGTGTGTTTTTTTAACTATAGATACAACTGTTTCACTTGTGATATATTAGTGTGCTTTAACTAATTATATGCTTGGGTTTGATTTAATTAGTTCATGAGTTTGTTCAAAATGCTTGATATCCAAACAACATGGGATTGGACTTACATGAAGAAAATACACTGAGATCTATGCTGTTTAACGTTCTTATATACGTAATTCCTTTCTCGTGTATCATGTAATGTTTTTGCGAATACTTTAATGTACAAATGTATACTCGCACATGTGAAATGCAAGCAAAATATAGGTTACTTGGTCGTGTGATAGTGATTTGTCTTCTTGTTTATTAATCACACATTGATATTCATCTTTACGACAAATACTTTCATTCCGCCTATAGTTTGATGCTAGATACGTGTTGAGTAAATACAAGTTGTTTTTTGGTTCTTTGCAACTTCAATCCTTTTTAGTGCTCAATAAAGGATTCTATGGATGGAGAGGTGTCATTTGGATTTGTTTTAGTGGATTTTGTAGGCATGTGTGTTTGGGGATGCCAGTTGAGTGTTTTGAATGAGTTTGGACTAGTTTGGAATGATTAAAATAGTGGTTTGTTTGGTCATTTGTTTGGTTTTAACTATAGATACAACTGTTTCACTTATGATATATTAGTGTGCTTTAACTGATTTATATGCTTGGATATGATTTAATTAGTTAATGAGTTTGTTCAAAATGCTTGAGAATCCAAACACATGGGATTGGAAGTTACTTGAAGAAAAATCAATACATGCGAGATCTATTGCTATTTAACGTTTTTATATACGTAATTCTTTTCTCGTGTATCATGTAATGTTTTTGCTAATACTTTAATGCACAAATGTATACTCGCACACTTTTGAGTGAAATACAAGCAAAATATAAGTTATTTGGTCGTGTGAGAGTGATTTGACTTCTTGTTTATTAATCACACATTGATGTTCTTATTTAACGACAAATACTTTTATTCCGCACCTATAGTTTATTGCTAGATACGTGTTGATTAAATGCAAGTTGTTTCTTGGTCCTTTGTAACTTCAATCCTTTGTTAGTGCTCAATAAAAAACTGTTATTTAGATTTATTTTATTGGATTTTGTAGGCATATGTGTTTGAGGATGCCAGTTGAGTGTTTTGGAAGAGTTTGGACTAGTTCGGAACGATTAAAATAGTGATTTGTCTGGTCATGTGTTTTGTTTTAACTATAGATACAACTGTTTCACTTGTGATATATTAGTGTGCTTTAACTAATTTATATGCTTGGGTTTGATTTAATTAGTTCATGAGTTTGTTCAAAATGCTTGATAATCCAAACAACATGGGATTGGACGTTACATGAAGAAAATACAACTGAGATCTATTACTGTTTAACGTTCTTATATACGTAATTCCTTTCTCGTGTATCATGTAATGTTTTTGCGAATACTTTAATGTACAAATGTATACTCGCACATGTGAAATGCAAGCAAAATATAGGTTACTTGGTCGTGTGATAGTGATTTGTCTTCTTGTTTATTAATCACACATTGATATTCATCTTTGACGACAAATACTTTCAATTCCGCACCTATAGTTTGATGCTAGATACGTGTTGAGTAAATACAAGTTGTTTTTTGGTTCTTTGCAACTTCAATCCTTTTTAGTGCTCAATAAAGGATTCTATGGATGGAGAGGTGTCATTTGGATTTGTTTTAGTGGATTTTGTAGGCATGTGTGTTTGGGGATGCCAGTTGAGTGTTTTGAATGAGTTTGGACTAGTTGGGAATGATTAAAATAGTGGTTTGTCTGGTCATTTGTTTGGTTTTAACTATAGATACAACTGTTTCACTTATGATATATTAGTGTGCTTTAACTGATTTATATGCTTGGATATGATTTAATTAGTTCATGAGTTTGTTCAAAATGCTTGAGAATCCAAACACATGGGATTGGAAGTTACTTGAAGAAAAATCAATACATGCGAGATCTATTGCTATTTAACGTTTTTATATACGTAATTCTTTTCTCGTGTATCATGTAATGTTTTTGCTAATACTTTAATGCACAAATGTATACTCGCACACTTTTGAGTGAAATACAAGCAAAATATAAGTTACTTGGTCGTGTGAGAGTGATTTGACTTCTTGTTTATTAATCACACATTGATGTTCATATTTAACGACAAATACTTTTATTCCGCACCTATAGTTTATTGCTAGATACGTGTTGATTAAATACAAGTTGTTTCTTGGTCCTTTGTAACTTCAATCCTTTGTTAGTGCTCAATAAAAAACTGTTATTTAGATTTATTTTATTGGATTTTGTAGGCATATGTGTTTGAGGATGCCGGTTGAGTGTTTTGGAAGAGTTTGGACTAGTTCGGAACGATTAAAATAGTGATTTGTCTGTTCATGTGTTTTGTTTTAACTATAGATACAACTGTTTTACTTGTGATATATTAGTGTGCTTTAACTAATTTATATGCTTGGGTTTGATTTAATTAGTTCATGAGTTTGTTCAAAATGCTTGATAATCCAAACAACATGGGATTGGACGTTACATGAAGAAAATACAACTGAGATCTATTGCTGTTTAACGTTCTTATATACGTAATTCTTTCTCGTGTATCATGTAATGTTTTTGCGAATACTTTAATGTACAAATGTATACTCGCACATGTGAAATGCAAGCAAAATATAGGTTACTTGGTCGTGTGATAGTGATTTGTCTTCTTGTTTATTAATCACACATTGATATTCATCTTTGACGACAAATACTTTCAATTCCGCACCTATAGTTTGATGCTAGATACGTGTTGAGTAAATACAAGTTGTTTTTTGGTTCTTTGCAACTTCAATCCTTTTTAGTGCTCAATAAAGGATTCTATGGATGGAGAGGTGTCATTTGGATTTGTTTTAGTGGATTTTATAGGCATGTGTGTTTGGGGATGCCAGTTAAGTGTTTTGAATGAGTTTGGACTAGTTTGGAATGATTAAAATAGTGGTTGGTCTGGTCATTTGTTTGGTTTTAACTATAGATACAACTGTTTCACTTATGATATATTAGTGTGCTTTAACTGATTTATATGCTTGGATATGATTTATTAGTTCAGAGAGTTGTTCAAAATGCTTGAGAATCCAAACACATGGGATTGGAAGTTACTTGAAGAAAAATCAATACATGCGAGATCTATTGCTATTTAACGTTTTTATATACGTAATTCTTTTCTCGTGTATCATGTAATGTTTTTGCTAATACTTTAATGCACAAATGTATACTCGCACACTTTTGAGTGAAATACAAGCAAAATATAAGTTACTTGGTCGTGTGATAGTGATTTGACTTCTTGTTTATTAATCACACATTGATGTTTATCTTTAACGACAAATACTTTTATTCCGCAACTATAGTTTATTGCTAGATACGTGTTGATTAAATACAAGTTGTTTCTTTGTCCTTTGTAACTTCAATCCTTTGTTAGTGCTCAATAAAGAACTGTTATTTGGTTTTATTTTAGTGGATTTTGTAGGCATATGTGTTTGAGGATGCCGGTTGAGTGTTTTGGAAGAGTTTGGACTAGTTCGGAATGATTAAAATAGTAATTTGTCTGGTCATGTGTTTTGTATTAACTATAGATACAACTGTTTCACTTGTGATATATTAGTGTGCTTTAACTAATTTATATGCTTGGATTTGATTTAATTAGTTCATGAGTTTGTTCAAAATGCTTGAGAATCCAAACAACATGGGATTGGACGTTACATGAAGAAAAATCAATACAACTGAGATCTATTGCTGTTTAACGTTCTTATATACGTAATTCCTTTCTTGTGTATCATGTAATGTTTTTGCGAATACTTTAATGTACAAATGTATACTTGCACATGTGAAATGCAAGCAAATTATAAGTTACTTGGTCGTGTGATAGTGATTTGTCTTCTTGTTTATTAATCACACATTGATGTTCATCTTTAACGACAAATACTTTCAATTCCGCACCTATAGTTTGATGCTAGATACATGTTGAGTAAATACAAGTTGTTTTTTGGTTCTTTGCAACTTCAATCCTTTTTAGTGCTCAATAAAGGATTCTATGGATGGAGAGGTGTCATTTGGATTTGTTTTAGTGGATTTTGTAGGCATGTGTGTTTGGGGATGCCAGTTGAGTGTTTTGAATGAGTTTGGACTAGTTTGGAATGATTAAAATAGTGATTTGTCTGGTCATGTGTTTGTTTTAACTATAGATACAACTGTTTCACTTGTGATATATTAGTGTGCTTTAACTGATTTATATGCTTGGATATGATTTAATTAGTTCATGAGTTTGTTCAAAATGCTTGAGAATCCAAACACATGGGATTGGAAGTTACTTGAAGAAAAATCAATACATGCGAGATCTATTGCTATTTAACGTTTTTATATACGTAATTCTTTTCTCGTGTATCATGTAATGTTTTTGCTAATACTTTAATGCACAAATGTATACTCGCACACTTTTGAGTGAAATACAAGCAAAATATAAGTTATTTGGTCGTGTGAGAGTGATTTGACTTCTTGTTTATTAATCACACATTGATGTTCATATTTAACGACAAATACTTTTATTCCGCACCTATAGTTTATTGCTAGATACGTGTTGAGTAAATACAAGTTGTTTCTTGGTCCTTTGTAACTTCAATCCTTTGTTAGTGCTCAATAAAAAACTGTTATTTAGATTTTTTTATTGGATTTGTAGGCATATGTGTTTGAGGATGCCGGTTGAGTGTTTTGGAAGAGTTTGGACTAGTTCGGAACGATTAAAATAGTGATTTGTCTGGTCATGTGTTTGTTTAACTATAGATACAACTGTTTCACTTGTGATATATTAGTGTGCTTTAACTAATTATATGCTTGGGTTTGATTTAATTAGTTCATGAGTTTGTTCAAAATGCTTGAGAATCCAAACAACATGGGATTGGACGTTACTTGAAGAAAAACAACTGAGATCTATTACTGTTTAACGTTCTTATATACGTAATTCCTTTCTCGTGTATCATGTAATGTTTTTGCGAATACTTTAATGCACAAATGTATACTCGCACACTTTGAAATGCAAGCAAAATATAGGTTACTTGGTCGTGTGATAGTGATTTGTCTTGTGTTATTAATCACACATTGATATTCATCTTTGACGACAAATACTTTTATTCCGCACCTATAGTTTGATGCTAGATACGTGTTGAGTAAATACAAGTTGTTTTTGGTTTTGCAACTTCAATCCTTTTTAGTGCTCAATAAAGGATTCTATGGATGGAGAGGTGTCATTTGGATTTGTTTTAGTGGATTTTGTAGGCATGTGTGTTTGGGGATGCCAGTTGAGTGTTTTGAATGAGTTTGGGACTAGTTTGGAATGATTAAAATAGTGGTTTGTCTGGTCATTGTTTGGTTTTAACTATAGATACAACTGTTTCACTTATGATATATTAGTGTGCTTTAACTGATTTATATGCTTGGATTTGATTTAATTAGTTATGAGTTTGTTCAAAATGCTTGAGAATCCAAACACATGGGATTGGACGTTACTTGAAGAAAAATCAATACATGCGAGATCTATTGCTATTTAACGTTTTATATACGTAATTCTTTCTCGTGTATCATGTAATGTTTTTGCTAATACTTTAATGCACAAATGTGTATACTCGCACACTTTTGAGTGAAATACAAGCAAAATATAAGTTACTTGGTCGTGTGATAGTGATTGACTTCTTGTTTATTAATCACACATTGATGTTTATCTTTAACGAAAATACTTTTATTCCGCACCTATAGTTTATTGCTAGATACGTGTTGAGTAAATACAAGTGTTTCTTTGTCCTTTGTAACTTCAATCCTTGTTATGCTCAATAAAGAACTGTTTTGTTTTGTTTTAGTGGATTTTGTAGGCATATGTGTTTGAGGATGCGGTTGAGTGTTTTGGAAGAGTTTGGCTAGTTGGAATGATTAAAATAGTGATTTGTCTAGTCATGTGTTTGGTTTTAACTATAGATAAACTGTTTCACTTGTGATATTAGTGTGCTTTAACTGATTTATATGCTTGGATTTGATTTAATTAGTTCATGAGTTTGTTCAAAATGCTTGAGAATCCAAACAACATGGGATTGGACGTTACTTGAAGAAAAATCAATACAACTGAGATCTATTGCTGTTTAACGTTTATATACGTAATTCCTTTCTTGTGTATCATGTAATGTTTTTGCGAATACTTTAATGTACAAATGTATACTTGCACATGTGAAATGCAAGCAAATTATAAGTTACTTGGTCGTGTGATAGTGATTTGACTTCTTGTTTATTAATCACACATTGATGTTCATTTTTAACGACAAATACTTTCAATTCCGCACCTATAGTTTGATGCTAGATACATGTTGAGTAAATACAAGTTGTTTTTTTGGTTCTTTGCAACTTCAATCCTTTTAGTGCTCAATAAAGGATTCTATGGATGGAGAGGTGTCATTTGGATTTGTTTTAGTGGATTTTGTAGGCATGTGTGTTTGGGGATGCCGGTTGAGTGTTTTGAATGAGTTTGGACTAGTTTGAACGATTAAAATAGTGGTTTGTCTCGTCATTGTTTTGGTTTTAACTATAGATACAACTGTTTCACTTGTGATTATAGTGTGCTTTAACTGATTTATATGCTTGGATTTGATTTAATTAGTTCAAGAGTTGTTCAAAATGCTTGAGAATCCAAACAACATGGGATTGGACGTTACTTGAAGAAAAATCAATACATGCGAGATATTGCTATTAACGTTTTATATACGTAATTCTTTTCTCGTGTATCATGTAATGTTTTTGCGAATACTTTAATGCACAAATGTATACTCGCACACTTTGAGTGAAATACAAGCAAAATATAAGTTACTTGGTCGTGTGATAGTGATTTGACTCTTGTTTATTAATCACACATTGATGTTCATCTTTAACGACAAATACTTTTATTCCGCACCCTAGTTTATTGCTAGATACGTGTTGATTAAATACAAGTTGTTCTTGGTCCTTTGTAACTTCAATCCTTTGTTAGTGCTCAATAAAAACTGTTATTTAGATGTATTTTATTGGATTTGTAGGCATATGTGTTTGAGGATGCCGGTTGAGTGTTTTGGATGAGTTTGGACTAGTTCGGAACGATTAAAATAGTGATTTGTCTGGTCATGTGTTTGGTTTTAACTATAGATACAACTGTTTCACTTGTGATATATTAGTGTGCTTTAACTGATTTATATGCTTGGATTTGATTTAATTAGTTCAGAGTTGTTCAAAATGCTTGAGAATCCAAACAAATGGGATTGGACGTTACTTGAAGAAAAATCAATACACGAGATCTATTGCTTTTAACGTTCTTATATACGTAATTCCTTTCTTGTGTATCATGTAATGTTTTTGCGAATACTTTAATGCACAAATGTATACTCGCACATGTGAAATGCAAGCAAATTATAGTTACTGGCGTCGGTGATAGTGATTTGACTTCTTGTTTATTAATCACACATTGATGTTCATCTTTAACGACAAATACTTTATTCCGCACCTATAGTTTGATGCTAGATATGTTGAGTAAATACAAGTTGTTTTTGGTTCTTTGCAACTTCAATCCTTTTTAGTGCTCAATAAAGGATTCTAGATGGAGAGGTGTCATTTGGATTGTTTTAGTGGATTTTGTAGGCATGTGTGTTTGGGGATGCCGGTTGAGTGTTTTGGTTGATTTGGGCTAGTTTGGAACGATTAAAATAGTGATTTGTCTGGATATGTGTTGGTTTAATATAGATACAACTGTTTCACTTGTGATATATTATTGTGCTTTAACTGATTTATATGCTTGGATTTGATTTAATTAGTTCAAGAGTGTGTTAAAATGCTTGAGAATCCAAACAAACATGGGATTGGACGTTACTTGAAGAAAAATCAATACCTGCGAGATCTATTGCTATTTAACGTTCTTATATACGTAATTCCTTTCTCGTGTATCATGTAAAGTTTTTGTGAATACTTTAATGCACAAATGTGTGTACTCGCACACTTTTGAGTGAAATACAAGCAAAATATAAGTTACTTGGTCGTGTGATAGTGATTTGACTTCTTGTTTATTGATCACACATTGAAGTTCATTTTTAACGACAAATACTTTTATTCCGCACCTATAGTTTGATGCTAGATACGTGTTGAGTAAATACAAGTTGTTTTCTGGTCCTTTGCAACTTCAATCCTTTCTAGTGCTCAATAATGGATTCTATGGATGGAGAGGTGTCATTTGGATTTGTTTTAGTGGATGTTTTAGGCATGTGTGTTTGGGAATGCCGGTTGAGTGTTTTGGTTGAGTTTGGGCTAGTTTGGAACGATTAAAATAGTGATTTGTCTGGATATGTGTTTGGTTTTAAATATAGATACAACTGTTTCACTTGTGATATATTATTGTGCTTTAACTGATTTATATGCTTGGATTTGATTTAATTAGTTCAAGAGTGTGTTAAAAATGCTTGAGAATCCAAACAACATGTGATTGGACGCTACTTGAAGAAAAATCAATACATGTGAGATCTATTGCTATTTAACGTTCTTATATACGTAATTCCTTTCTCGTGTATCATGTAAAGTTTTTGTGAATACTTTAATGCACAAATGTGTGTACTCGCACACTTTTGAGTGAAATACAAGCAAAATATAAGTTACTTGGTCGTGTGATAGTGATTTGACTTCTTGTTTATTGATCACACATTGAGGTTTATCTTTAACGACAAATACTTTTTTTCCGCAAATATAGTTTAATGCTAGATACGTGTTAAGTAAATACAAGTTGTTTCTTGGTCCTTTGTAACTCCAATCTTTTGTTAGTGCTCAATAAAGAGGTGTCATTTGGGTTTGTTTTAGTGGATTTTATAGGCATGTGTGTTTGAGGATACCAGTTGAGTGTTTTGGTTGAGTTTGGGCTAGTTTGGAACGATTAGAACAGTGATTTGTCTAGTCATGTGTTTAGTTTTAACTATAGGTACAACTGTTTCACTTGTGATATATTAGTGTGCTTTAACTGATTTATATGCTTGGATTTGATTTAATTAGTTCATGAGCTTGCTCAAAATGCTTGAGAATCCAAACAACATGAGATTGGACGTTACTTGAAGAAAAATCACTACATGCGAGATATATTGCTATTTAACGTTCTTATATACGTAATTCTTTTCTCGTCTATCATGTAAAGTTTTTGCGAATACTTTAATGCACAAATGTGTGTACTCGCACACTTTTGAGTGAAATACAAGCAAAATATAAGTTACTTGGTCGTGTGATAGTGATTTGATTTCTTGGTTATTGATCACACATTGAGGTTCATCTTTAACGACAAATACTTTATCCGCACCTATAGTTTGATGCTAGATACGTGTTGAGTAAATACAAGTTGTTCTTGGTCCTTTGCAACTTCAATCCTTGTTAGTGTCTCAAATAAGAGGTGTCATTTGGATTTGTTTTAGTGGATTTTATAGGCATGTGTGTTTGGGATTTGTTTTAGTGGATTTTATAGGCATGTGTTTTGAGGATGCCGGTTGAGTGTTTTGGTTGAGTTTGGGCTAGTTTGGAACGATTAAAATAGTGATTTGCCTGGTCATGTGTTTGGTTTTAACTATAGATACAACTGTTTAACTTGTGATATATTACTGTGCTTTAACTGATTTATGCGATTGGATTTGATTTATTTAGTTCATGAGTTTGTTCAAAATGCTTGACAATCCAAACAACATGGGATTGGACGTTACTTGAAGAAAAATCACTACATGCGAGATATATTGCTATTTAACGTTTTTATATACGTAATTCCTTTCTCTTGTATCATGTAATGTTTTTCCGAATACATTAATGCACAAATGTATACTCGCACACTTCTCAGTGAAATACAAGCAAAATATAAGTTACTTGGTCGTGTGATAATGATTTGACTTCTTGTTTATTGATCACACATTGAGGTTCATCTTTAACGACAAATACTTTTATTCCGCACCTATAGTTTGATGCTAGATACGTGTTGAGTAAATACAAGTTGTTTTTTGGTTCTTTGCAACTTTAATCCTTTTTAGTTCTCAATAAAGGATTCTATAGATGGAGAGGTGTCATTTGGATTTTTTTTGTGGACTTTGTAGGCATGTGTGTTTGGGGATGCCGGTTGAGTGTTTTGGATGAGTTTGGACTAGTTCGGAACGATTAAAACATTGATTTGTCTGGTCATGTGTTTGGTTTTAACTATAGATACAACTGTTTCACTTGTGATATATTAGTGTGCTTTAACTGATTTATATGCTTGGATTTGATTTAATTAGTTCATTAGTTAAAATGCTTGAGAATCCAAAGAACATTGGATTGGACATTACTTGAAGAAAAATCAATACAACTGAGATCTATTGCTGTTTAACGTTCTTATATACGTAATTCCTTTCTCGTGTATCATGTAATGTTTTTGCGAATACTTTAATGCACAAATGTATACTCGCACACACGTGAAACAAGCAAATAGTTACTTGGTCGTGTGATAGTGATTTGACTTCTTGTTTATTAATCACACATTGATGTTCATCTTTAACGACAAATACTTTTTTTCCGCACCTATAGTTTGATGCTAGATACGTGTTGAGTAAATACAAGTTGTTTTTTGGTCCTTTGCAACTTCATTCCTTTTTAGTGCTCATAAGGATTCTATGAATGGAGAGGTGTCATTTGGACTTGTTTTAGAGGATTTTATTGACATGTGTGTTTGGGGATGCCAGTTGAGAGTTTTGGTTGAGTTTGGGCTAGTTTGGAACGATTAAAATAGTGATTTGTCCGGTCATGTGTTTGGTTTTAACTATAGATATAACTGTTTCACTTGTGATATATTAGTGTGCTTTAACTGATTTATATGCTTTGATTTGATTTAATTCTTTCAAGAGTGTGTTCAAAATGCTTGAGAATCCAAACAAAATGGAATTGGACGTTACTTGATGAAAAATCAATACACGCGAGATCTATTGCTATTTAATGTTCTTATATACGTAATTCCTTTCTCGTGTATCATGTAATGTTTTTGCGAATACTTTAATGCACAAATGTGTACTCGCACACTTTTGAGTGAAATACAAGCAAAATTTAAGTTATTTGGTCGTGTGATAGTGATTTGACTTTTTTTTTATTGATCACACATTGAGGTTCATCTTTAACAACAAATACTTTTATTCCACACCTAACGTTTGATGCTAGATACGTGTTGAGTAAATACAAGTTGTTTTTTGATCATTTGCAACTTCAATCCTTTTTAGTGCTCAATAAAGGATTCTATGGATGGAGAGGTGTCATTTGGAATTGTTTTAGTGGATTTTGTAGGCATGTGTGTTTGAGGATGCCGGTTGAGTGTTTTGGTTGAGTTTGGGCTAGTTAGGATTGATTAAAATAGTGATAAGTCTGATCATGTGTATGGTTTTAACTATAGATACAACTATTTCAATTTTGACATATTAGTGTGCTTTAACTGATTTATATACTTATATTTGATTTAATTTGTTCAAGAGTATTTTCAAAATGCTTGAGAATCCAAACAACACGGGATTCCACGTTACTTGAAAAAAAATCAATACATGCGAGATCTATTGTTATTTAACATTCTTATATACGTAATTTCTTTCTCGTGTATCATGTAAAGTTTTTCGGAATATTTTAATGCACAAATGTGTACTCGTACACTTCTGAGAGAAATACAAGCAAAATATAACTTACTTGGTCATGTGATAGTGATTTGACTTCTTGTTTATTGATCACACATTGAAGTTCATCTTTAACGACAAATACTTTTATTCCGCACCTAAAGTTTGATGCTAGATACGTGTTGAGTAAATACAAGTTGTTTTTTGGTCCTTATCAACTTCAATCCTTTTTAGTGCTCAATAAAGGATTCTATGGAAGGAGAGGTGTCATTTGGATTTGTTTTAGTGGATTTTGTAGGCATGTGTGTTTGGGGATGCCGGTTGAGTGTTTTGGTTGAGTTTGGACTAGTTTGAACGATTAAATAGTGATTTGTCTGGTCATGTGTTTGGTTTTAACTATAGATACAACTGTTTCACTTGTGATATATTAGTGTGCTTTAACTGATTTATATGCTTGGATTTGATTTAAAGTTCATGAGTTGTTCAAATGCTTGAGAATCCAAACACAATGGATTGGACGTTACTTGAAGAAAATCAATACATGCGAGATCTATTGCTATTTAACGTTTTTATATACGTAATTCTTTTCTCGTTAGTGCTCAATAAAGAACTGCATTTGGATTTGTTTTAGTGGATTTTGTAGGCATATGTGTTTGAGGATGCCGGTTGAGTGTTTTTGGATGAGTTTGGACTTGTTGGAACGATTAAAATAGTGGTTTGTCTTGTCATGTGTTAGTTTTCTATAGATACAACTGTTTCACTTGTGATATATTAGTGTTTTTAACTGATTTATATGCTGGATTTGATTTATTAGTTCATGAGTTTGTCAAAATGCTTGAGAATCCAACAACATGGATTGGACGTTACTTGAAGAAAATCAATACACGCGGATCTTTGTTTTAACGTTCTTATATACGTAATCCTTTCTCGTGTATCATGTAATGTTTTTGCGAATAGTTAATGCACAAATGTATACTCGCACATGAAATGCAAGCAAATATAAGTTACTTGTCGTGTGATAGTGATTTGACTCTTGTTTATTAATCACAATTATGTTTATCTTTAACGACAAATACTTTTATACCGTACCTATAGTTTGATGCTAGATATGTGTTAGTAAATACAAGTTGTTTTTGTCCTTTGCAACTTCAATCCTTTTAGTGCTTAATAAGGATTCTATGGATGGAGAGGTGTCATTTGGATTGTTTTAGTGGATTTTGTAGGCATGTGTGTTTGGGGATGCCGGTTGAGAGTTTTGGTTGAGTTTGGGCTAGTTGGAACGATTAAAATAGTGATTTGTCTGGGCATGTGTTTGTTTTAACTATAGATAGAACTGTTTCACTTGGATATTTAGTGTGCTTTAACTGATTTATATGCTTGGATTTGATTTAATTCTTCAAGAGTGTGTTCAAAGTGCTGAGAATCCAACAAAATGAATTGGACGTTACTTGAAGAAAAATCAATACACGCGAGATCTATTGCTATTTAACGTTCTTATATACGTATTCTTCTCGTGTATCATGTAATGTTTTTGCGAATACTTTAATGCACAAATGTGTACTCGCACACTTTTGAGTGAAATACAAGCAAAATTAAGTTATTGGTCGTGTGATAGTGATTTGACTTCTTTTTATTGATCACAGATTGGTTCATCTTTAACAACAAATACTTTTATTGTGCACGTATCGTTTGATGCTAGATACGTGTTGAGTAATACAAGTTGTTTTTTGGTCCTTGCAACTTCAATCCTTTAGTGCTCATAAAGATTCTTGGATGGGAGGTGTCATTTGGATTTTTTTAGTGGATTTTTAGGCATGTGTGTTTGGGGATGCCGGTTGAGTTTGGGCTAGTTTGGAACGATTAAAATAGTGATTTGTTGGTCATGTGTTTGGTTTAAATTGATACAACTGTTTCACTTGTGACATATTATGTGTTTTAACTGATTTATATGCTTGGATTTGATTTAATTAGTTCAAGATTGTTCAAAAGCTTGAGAATCCAAACAACATGGATTGGACGTTACTTGAAGAAAAATCAATACATAAGAATCTATTGCTATTTAATTCTTATATACATAATTCCTTTCTCGTGTATCATGTAATGTTTTTGCGAATACTTAATGCACAAATGTGTACTTGCACACTTTCAGTGAAACACAAGCAAAATTTAAGTTACTTGGTGTGTATGTGATTTGACTTCTTGTGATTGATCACACATTGAGGTTCATCTTAACAACAAATACTTTTATTCGCACCTATAGTTGATGCTAGATACGTGTTGAGTAAATACAAGTTGTTTTTTGGTCCTTTGCAACTTCAATCCTTTTTAGTGCTCAATAAAGGATTCTATGGATGGAGAGGTGTCATTCGGATTTGTTTTTAGTGGATTTTTTAGGCATGTTGTTTGGGATGCTGGTTGAGTGTTTTGGTTGAGTTTGGGCTATTTGGATGATTAAAATAGTTATTTGTCTGGTTATGTGTTTGGTTTTACTATAGATACACTGTTTCACTTGTGATATATTAGTGTGCTTTAAGATTATATGCTGGATTTGATTTAATTAGTTCAAGAGTGTTTCAAAATGCTTGAGAATCCAAACAACACGGATTGGACGTTACTTTAAGAAAATCAATACATGCAGATCTATTGCTATTTAACGTTCTTATATACGTAATTCCTTTCTCGTGTATCATGTATGTTTTTGTGAATACTTTAATGCACAAATGTGTACTCGCACACTTTTGAGTGAAATACAAGAAAATTTAAGTTATTGGTCGTGTGATAGTGATTTGACTTCTTTTTATTGATCACACATTGAGGTCATCTTTAACAACAAATACTTTTATTCCGCACCTCGTTTGATACTAGATACGTGTTAGTAAATACAAGTTGTTTTTTGGTCCTTTGCAACTTCAATCCTTCTAGTGCCAATAAGGATTCTATGGATGGAGAGGTGTCATTTGGATTTGTTTTAGTGGATTTTTTAGGCATGTGTGTGGGGATGCATGTTGAGTGTTTTGGTGAGTTTGGGCTAGTTGGAATGATTAAAATAGTGATTGTCTGGTCATGTTTTGGTTTTAAATATATATACAACTGTTTCACTTGTGATATATTATTGTGCTTTAACTGATTTATATGCTTGGATTTGATTTATTAGTTCAAGATTTTCAAAATGCTTGACAATCCAAACAACATGTGATTGGACGTTACTTGAAGAAAAATCAATACATGAGATCTATTGGTATTTAATTCTTATATACATAATTCCTTTCTCGTGTATCATGTTTTTTTGCGAATACTTTAATGCACAAATGTGTACTTGCACATTTGAGTGAACACAGCAAAATTTAAGTTACTTGGTAGTGTGATAGTGATTTGACTTCTCGTTATTGATCACACATTGAGTTTATCTTTAACAACAAATACTTTTATTTCGCACCTATAGTTTGATGCTAGATACGTGTTGAGTAAATACAAGTTGTTTTTTGATCCTTTGCAACTTCAATCCTTTTTATGCTCAATAAAGGATTCTATGGATGGAGAGGTGTCATTCGGATTTGTTTTTGGATTTTTTAGGCATGTTGTTTGGGGATGCCGGTTGAGTGTTTGGTTGAGTTTGGGCTAGTTTGGAACGATTAAAATAGTATTTGTCTGTTATGTGTTTGGTTTTACTATAGATACAACTGTTTCACTTGGACATATTAGTGTGCTTTAACTGATTTATATGCTTGGATTTGATTTAATTATTCAAGAGTGTGTTCAAATGCTTGAGAATCCAACAACGGATTGGACGTTACTTAAAAACTCAATACATTCGAGATCTATTGCTATTTACGTTCTTATATACGTAATTCCTTTCTCGTGTATCATGTAATGTTTTTGCGAATACTTTAATGCACAAAGTGTACTCGCACACTTTTGAGTAAAAAAGCAAATTTAAGTTATTTGGCGTATATTGTGATTTGACTTCTTGTTTATTGATCACATTTGAGGTTCATCTTTAACAACAAATACTTTTATTCCGCACCTATCGTTTGATGCTGATGCGTGTTGAGTAAATACAAGTTGTTTTTTGGTACTTTGCAACCTTAATCCTCTCTAGTGCTAAATAAAGATTCTATGGATGGAGAGGTGTCATTTGGATTTGTTTTAATGAATTTTTTAGGCATGTGTGTTTGGGGATGCCGGTTGAGTGTTTTGGTTGAGTTTGGGCTTGTTTGCAACGATTAAAATAGTGATTTGTCTATGTGTTTTTTAAAATATATACAGCTGTTTCACTTGTGATATATTTTGTAATGATTTATATGCTTGGTTTTGATTTAATTAGTTCAAGGTGTGTTCAAAATGCTTGAGAATCCAAACAACATGTGATTGGACGTTACTTGAAGAAAATCAATACATGCGTGATCTATTGCTATTTAACATTTTTATATACGTAATTCTTTTCTCGTGTATCATGTAATGTTTTTGCGAATACTTTAAGCACAAAATGTATACTCGCACACTTTGAGTGAAATACAAGCAAAATATAAGTTACTTGGTCGTGTGATAGTGATATGACTTCTTGTTTATTGATCACATATTAATGTTCATCTTTAACGACAAATACTTTTATTCCGCACCTATTTTTTTGCTAGTACGTTTTATGTTTTTCTTGGTCCTTTGTATTCAATCGTTAGTTGAGTCATTTGGATTTGTTTTAGTGGATTTTGTAGGCATATGTTGTTTGAGTGTTTTGGATGACTAGTTCGGAACGATTAAAATAGTGATTTGTCTGGTCATGTGTTTGGTTTTATCTATAGATACAACTATTTCACTTGTGATATATTAGTGTGTTTTAACTGATTTATATGCTTGGATTTGATTTAATTAGTTCATGAGTTTGTTCAAAATGCTTGAGAATCCAAACAACATGGGATTGGACGTTACTTGAAGAAAAATCAATACACGCGGGATCTATTGTTGTTTAACGTTCTTATATACGTAATTCCTTTCTCGTGTATCATGTAATGTTTTTGCGAATAGTTTAATGCACATATGTATACTCGCACATGTGAAATGCAAGCAAAATATAAGTTACTTCGTCGTGTGATAGTGATTTGACATCTTGTTTATTAATCACAAATTAATGTTTATCTTTAACGACAAATACTTTTATACCGTACCTATAGTTTGATGCTAGATATGTGTTAAGTAAATACAAGTTGTTTTTTGTTCCTTTGCAACTTCAATCCTTTTTAGTGCTTAATTAAGGATTCTATGGATGGAGAGGTGTCATTTGGACTTGTTTTAGTGGATTTTGTAGGCATGTGTGTTTGGGGATGCCGGTTGAGAGTTTTGGTTGAGTTTGGGCTAGTTTGGAACGATTAAAATAGTGATTTGTCTGGGCATGTGTTTTGTTTTAACTATAGATAGAACTGTTTCACTCGTGATATATTAGTGCGCTTTAACTGATTTATATGCTTGGATTTGATTTAATTCTTTCAAGAGTGTGTTCAAAATGCTTGAGAATCCAAACAAAATGGAATTGGACGTTACTTGAAGAAAAATCAATACACGCGAGATCTATTGCTATTTAACGTTCTTATGTACGTAATTCCTATCTCGTGTATCATGTAATGTTTTTACGAATACTTTAATGCACAAATGTGTACTCGCACACTTTTGAGTGAAATACAAGCAAAACTTAAGTTATTTGGTCGTGTGATAGTGATTTGACTTCTTTTTTATTGATCACAGATTGAGGTTCATCTTTAACAACAAATACTTTTATTGCGCACGTATCGTTTGATGCTAGATACGTGTTGAGTAAATACAAGTTGTTTTTTGGTCCTTTGCAACTTCAATCCTCTCTAGTGCTCAATAAAGGATTCTTTGGATGGGGAGGTGTCATTTGGATTTGTTTTAGTGGATTTTTTAGGCATGTGTGTTTGGGGATGCCGGTTGAGTGTTTTGGTTGAGTTTGGGCTAGTTTGGAACGATTAAAATAGTGATTTGTCTGGTCATGTGTTTGGTTTTAAATATAGATACAACTGTTTCACTTGTGACATATTATTGTGCTTTAACTGATTTATATGCTTGGATTTGATTTAATTAGTTCAAGATTATGTTCAAAATGCTTGAAAATCCAAACAACATGTGATTGGACGTTACTTGAAGAAAAATCAATACATAAGAGATGTATTGCTATTTAACATTCTTATATACATAATTCCTTTCTCGTGTATCATGTAATGTTTTTGCGAGTACTTTAATGCACAAATGTGTACTTGCACTCTTCTGAGTGAAACACAAGCAAAATTTAGGTTACTTGGTAGTGTGATAGTGATTTGACTTCTTGCTGATTGATCACACATTGAGGTTCATCTTTAACAACAAATACTTTTATTCCGCACCTATAGTTTGATGCTAGATACGTGTTGAGTAAATACAAGTTGTTTTTTGGTCCTTTGCAACTTCAATCCATTTTAGTGCTCAATAAAGGATCCTATGGATGGAGAGGTGTCATTCGGATTTGTTTTAGTGGATTTTTTAGGCATGTTTGTTTGGGGATGCTGGTTGAGTGTTTTGGTTGAGTTTGGGCTAGTTTGGAACGATTAAAATAGTGATTTGTCTGGTTATGTGTTTGGTTTTGACTATAGATACAACTGTTTCACTTGTGATATATTAGTGTGCTTTTACAGATTTATATGCTTGGATTTGATTTAATTAGTTCAAGAGTGTGTTCAAAATGCTTGAGAATCCAAACAACACGGGATTGGACGTTACTTTAAGAAAACTCAATACATGCGAGATCTATTGCTATTTAACGTTCTTATATACGTAATTCCTTTCTCGTGTATCATGTAATGTTTTTGTGAATACTTTAATGCACAAATGTGTACTCGCACACTTTTGAGTGAAATACAAGAAAAATTTAAGTTATTTGGTCGTGTGATAGTGATTTGACTTCTTTTTTATTGATCACACATTGAGGCTCATCTTTAACAACAAATACTTTTATTCCGCACCTATCGTTTGATACTAGATACGTGTTAAATAAATACAAGTTGTTCTTTGGTCCTTTGCAACTTCAATCCTCTCTAGTGCTCAATAAAGGATTCTATGGATGGAGAGGTGTCATTTGGATTTGTTTTAGTGGATTTTTTAGGCATGTGTGTTTGGGGATGCATGTTGAGTGTTTTGGTTGAGTTTGGGCTAGTTTGGAACGATTAAAATAGTGATTTGTCTGGTCATGTGTTTGGTTTTAAATATAGATACAACTGTTTCACTTGTGATATATTATTGTGCTTTAACTGATTTATATGCTTGGATTTGATTTAATTAGTTCAAGATTATGTTCAAAATGCTTGAAAATCCAAACAACATGTGATTGAACGTTACTTGAAGAAAAATCAATACATAAGAGATCTATTGCTATTTAACATTCTTATATACATAATTCCTTTCTCGTGTATCATGTAATGTTTTTGCGAATACTTTAATGCACAAATGTGTACTTGCACACTTCTGAGTGAAACACAAGCAAAATTTAGGTTACTTGGTAGTGTGATAGTCATTTGACTTCTTGCTGATTGATCACACATTGAGGTTCATCTTTAACAACAAATACTTTTATTCCGCACCTATAGTTTGATGCTAGATACGTGTTGAGTAAATACAAGTTGTTTTTTGGTCCTTTGCAAATTCAATCCATTTTAGTGCTCAATAAAGGATTCTATGGATGGAGAGGTGTCATTCGGATTTGTTTTAGTGGATTTTTTAGGCATGTTTGTTTGGGGATGCTGGTTGAGTGTTTGGTTGAGTTTGGGCTAGTTGGAACGATTAAAATAGTGATTTGTCTGGTTATGTGTTTGGTTTTGACTATAGATACAACTGTTTCACTTGTGATATATTAGTGTGCTTTTACAGATTTATATGCTTGGATTTGATTTAATTAGTTCAAGAGTGTGTTCAAAATGCTTGAGAATCCAAACAACACGGGATTGGACGTTACTTTAAGAAAACTCAATACATGCGAGATCTATTGCTATTTAACGTTCTTTATACGTAATTCCTTTCTCGTGTATCATGTAATGTTTTTGTGAATACTTTAATGCACAAATGTGTACTCGCACACTTTTGAGTGAAATACAAGAAAAATTTAAGTTATTTGGTCGTGTGATAGTGATTTGACTTCTTTTTTATTGATCACACATTGAGGCTCATCTTTAACAACAAATACTTTTATTCCGCACCTATCGTTTGATACTAGATACGTGTTAAATAAATACAAGTTGTTCTTTGGTCCTTTGCAACTTCAATCCTCTCTAGTGCTCAATAAAGGATTCTATGGATGGAGAGGTGTCATTTGGATTTGTTTTAGTGGATTTTTTAGGCATGTGTGTTTGGGATGCATGTTGAGTGTTTTGGTTGAGTTTGGGCTAGTTTGGAACGATTAAAATAGTGATTTGTCTGGTCATGTGTTTGGTTTTAAATATAGATACAACTGTTTCACTTGTGATATATTATTGTGCTTTAACTGATTTATATGCTTGGATTTGATTTAATTAGTTCAAGATTATGTTCAAAATGCTTGAAAATCCAAACAACATGTGATTGAACGTTACTTGAAGAAAAATCAATACATAAGAGATCTATTGCTATTTAACATTCTTATATACATAATTCCTTTCTCGTGTATCATGTAATGTTTTTGCGAATACTTTAATGCACAAATGTGTACTTGCACACTTCTGAGTGAAACACAAGCAAAATTTAGGTTACTTGGTAGTGTGATAGTCATTTGACTTCTTGCTGATTGATCACACATTGAGGTTCATCTTTAACAACAAATACTTTTATTCCGCACCTATAGTTTGATGCTAGATACGTGTTGAGTAAATACAAGTTGTTTTTTGGTCCTTTGCAAATTCAATCCATTTTAGTGCTCAATAAAGGATTCTATGGATGGAGAGGTGTCATTCGGATTTGTTTTAGTGGATTTTTTAGGCATGTTTGTTTGGGGATGCTGGTTGAGTGTTTTGGTTGAGTTTGGGCTAGTTTGGAACGATTAAAATAGTGATTTGTCTGGTTATGTGTTTGGTTTTGACTATAGATACAACTGTTTCACTTGTGATATATTAGTGTGCTTTTACAGATTTATATGCTTGGATTTGATTTAATTAGTTCAAGAGTGTGTTCAAAATGCTTGAGAATCCAAACAACACGGGATTGGACGTTACTTTAAGAAAACTCAATACATGCGAGATCTATTGCTATTTAACGTTCTTATATACGTAATTCCTTTCTCGTGTATCATGTAATGTTTTTGTGAATACTTTAATGCACAAATGTGTACTCGCACACTTTTGAGTGAAATACAAGAAAAATTTAAGTTATTTGGTCGTGTGATAGTGATTTGACTTCTTTTTTATTGATCACACATTGAGGCTCATCTTTAACAACAAATACTTTTATTCCGCACCTATCGTTTGATACTAGATACGTGTTAAATAAATACAAGTTGTTTTTTGGTCCTTTGCAACTTCAATCCTCTCTAGTGCTCAATAAAGGATTCTATGGATGGAGAGGTGTCATTTGGATTTGTTTTAGTGGATTTTTTAGGCATGTGTGTTTGGGGATGCATGTTGAGTGTTTTGGTTGAGTTTGGGCTTGTTTGGAATGATTAAAATAGTGATTTGTCTGGTCATGTGTTTGGTTTTAAATATGGATACAACTGTTTCACTTGTGATATATTATTGTGCTTTAACTGATTTATATGCTTGGATTTGATTTAATTAGTTCAAGATTATGTTCAAAATGCTTGAAAATCCAAACAATATGTGATTGGACGTTACTTGAAGAAAAATCAATACATAAGAGATCTATTGCTATTTAACATTCTTATATACATAATTCCTTTCTCGTGTATCATGTAATGTTTTTGCGAATACTTTAATGCACAAATGTGTACTTGCACACTTCTGAGTGAAACACAAGCAAAATTTAGGTTACTTGGTAGTGTGATAGTGATTTGACTTCTTGCTGATTGATCACACATTGAGGTTCATCTTTAACAACAAATACTTTTATTCCGCACCTATAGTTTGATGCTAGATACGTGTTGAGTAAATACAAGTTGTTTTTTGGTCCTTTGCAACTTCAATCCATTTTAGTGCTCAATAAAGGATTCTATGGATGGAGAGGTGTCATTCGGATTTGTTTTATTGGATTTTTTAGGCATGTTTGTTTGGGGATGCTGGTTGAGTGTTTTGGTTGAGTTTGGGCTAGTTTGGAACGATTAAAATAGTGATTTGTCTGATTATGTGTTTGGTTTTGACTATAGATACAACTGTTTCACTTGGGACATATTAGTGTGCTTTAAGTGATTTATATGCTTGGATTTGATTTAATTAGTTCAAGAGTGTGTTCAAAATGCTTGAGAATCCAAACAACACGGGATTGGACGTTACTTTATGAAAACTCAATACATTCGAGATCTATTGCTATTTAACGTTCTTATATACGTAATTCCTTTCTCGTGTATCATGTAATGTTTTTGCGAATACTTTAATGCACAAATGTGTACTCGCATACTTTTGAGTGAAATAAAAGCAAAATTTAAGTTATTTGGCCGTATGATAGTGATTTGACTTCTTGTTTATTGATCACATATTGAGGTTCATCTTTAACAACAAATACTTTTATTCCGCACCTATCGTTTGATGCAAGATGCGTGTTGAGTAAATACAAGTTGTTTTTTGGTACTTTGCAACCTCAATCCTCTCTAGTGCTAAATAAAGAATTCTATGGATGGAGAGGTGTCATTTGGATTTGTTTTAATGAATTTTTTAGGCATGTGTGTTTGGGGATGCCGGTTGAGTGTTTTGGTTGAGTTTGGGCTTGTTTGCAATGATTAAAATAGTGATTTGTCCGGTCATGTGTTGGGTTTTAAATATAGATACAGCTGTTTCACTTGCGATATATTATTGTGCCTTAACTGATTTATATGCTTGGTTTTGATTTAATTAGTTCAAGAGTGTGTTCAAAATGCTTGAGAATCCAAACAACATGTGATTGGACGTTACTTGAAGAAAAATCAATACATGCTAGATCTATTGCTATTTAACATTTTTATATACGTAATTCTTTTCTCGTGTATCATGTAATGTTTTTGCGAATACTTTAAGGCAAAAATGTATACTCGCACACTTTTGAGTGAAATACAATCAAAATATAAGTTACTTGGTTGTGTGATAGTGATATGACTTCTTGTTTATTGATCACACATTAATGTTCATCTTTAACGACAAATACTTTTATTCCGCACCTATAGTTTAATGCTAGATACGTGTTTATTAAATACAAGTTGTTTCTTGGTCCTTTGTAACTTCAATCCTTTGTTAGTGCTCAATAAAGAACTGTCATTTGGATTTGTTTTAGTGGATTTTGTAGGCATATGTGTTTGAGGATGCCGGTTGAGTGTTTTGGATGAGTTTGGACTTGTTGGAACGATTAAAATAGTGGTTTGTCTTGTCATGTGTTAGGTTTTATCTATAGATACAACTGTTTCACTTGTGATATATTAGTGTGTTTTAACTGATTTATATGCTTGGATTTGATTTAATTAGTTCATGAGTTTGTTCAAAATGCTTGAGAATCCAAACAACATGGGATTGGACGTTACTTGAAGAAAAATCAATACATGTGGGATCTATTGCTGTTTAACGTTCTTATATACGTAATTCCTTTCTCGTGTATCATCTAATGTTTTTGCGAATACTTTAATGCATAAATGTATACTCGCACATGCGAAATGCAAGCAAAATATAAGTTACTTGGTCATGTGATAGTGATTTAACATCTTGTTTATTAATCACAATTAATTTTATCTTTAACGACAAATACTTTTATTCCATACCTTTGTAGGCATGTGTGTTCGGGGATGCCGGTTGAGAGTTTTGGTTGAGTTTGGGCTAGTTTGGAACGATTAAAATAGTGATTTCTCTGGTCATGTGTTTGGTTTTAACTATAGATACAACTGTTTCACTTGTGATATATTAATGCGCTTTAACTGATTTATATGCTTGGATTTGATTTAATTGTTTCAAGAGTGTGTTCAAAATGCTTGAGAATCCAAACAAAATGGAATTGGACGTTACTTGAAGAAAAATCAATACACGCGAGATCTATTGCTATTTAACGTTCTAATATACGTAATTCCTTTTTCGTGTATCATGTAATGTTTTTGCGAATACTTTAATGTACAAATGTGTACTCGCACACTTTTGAGTGAAATACAAGCAAAATTTAAGTTATTTGGTCGTGTGATAGTGATTTGACTTCTTTTTTATTGATCACACATTGAGGTTCATCTTTAACAACAAATACTTTTATTCCGCACCTATCGTTTGATGCTAGATACGTGTTGAGTAAACACAAGTTGTTTTTTGGTGCTTTGCAACTTCAATCCTCTCTAGTGCTCAATAAAGGATTCTATGGATGGGGAGGTGTCATTTGGATTTGTTTTAGTGGATTTTTTAGGCATGTTTGTTTGGGGATGCTGGTTGAGTGTTTTGGTTGAGTTTGGGCTAGTTTGGAACGATTAAAATAGTGATTTGTCTGGTTATGTGTTTGGTTTTGACTATAGATACAACTGTTTCACTTGGGACATATTAGTGTGCTTTAACTGATTTATATGCTTGGATTTGATTTAATTAGTTCAAGAGTGTGTTCAAAATGCTTGAGAATCCAAACAACACGGGATTAGACGTTACTTTAAGAAAACTCAATACATTCGAGATCTATTGCTATTTAACGTTCTTATATACGTAATTCCTTTCTCGTGTATCATGTAATGTTTTTGCGAATACTTTAATGCACAAATGTGTACTCGCACACTTTTGAGTGAAATAAAAGCAAAATTTAAGTTATTTGGCCGTATGATAGTGATTTGACTTCTTGTTTATTGATCACATATTGAGGTTCATCTTTAACAACAAATACTTTTATTCCGCACCTATCGTTTGATGCAAGATGCGTGTTGAGTAAATACAAGTTGTTTTTTGGTACTTTGCAACCTCAATCCTCTCTAGTGCTAAATAAAGAATTCTATGGATGGAGAGTTGTCATTTGGATTTTTTTTAATGAATTTTTTTGGCATGTGTGTTTGGGGATGCCGGTTGAGTGTTTTGGTTGAGTTTGGGCTTGTTTGCAACGATTAAAATAGTGATTTGTCCGGTCATGTGTTGGGTTTTAAATATAGATACAACTGTTTCACTTGTGATATATTATTGTGCCTTAACTGATTTATATGCTTGGTTTTGATTTAATTAGTTCAAGAGTGTGTTCAAAATGCTTGAGAATCCAAACAACATGTGATTGGACGTTAGTTGAAGAAAAATCAATACATGCTAGATCTATTGCTATTTAACATTTTTATATACGTAATTCTTTTCTCGTGTATCATGTAATGTTTTTGCGAATACTTTAAGGCACAAATGTATACTCGCACACTTTTGAGTGAAATACAAGCAAAATATAAGTTACTTGGTCGTGTGATAGTGATATGACTTCTTGTTTATTGATCACATATTAATGTTCATCTTTAACGACAAATACTTTTATTCCGCACCTACAGTTTATTGCTAGATACGTGTTTATTAAATACAAGTTTTTCTTGGTCCTTTGTAACTTCAATCCTTTGTTAGTGCTTAATAAAGAACTGTCATTTGGATTTGTTTTAGTGGATTTTGTAGGCATATGTGTTTGAGGATGCCGGTTGAGTGTTTTGGATGAGTTTGGACTAGTTCGGAACGATTAAAATAGTGATTTGTCTGATCATGTGTTTGGTTTTATCTATAGATACAACTATTTCACTTGTGATATATTAGTGTGTTTTAACTGATTTATATGCTTGGATTTGATTTAATTAGTTCATGAGTTTGTTGAAAATGCTTGAGAATCCAAACAACATGGGATTGGACGTTACTTGAAGAAAAATCAATACATGTGGGATCTATTGCTGTTTAACGTTCTTATATACGTAATTCCTTTCTCGTGTATCATCTAATGTTTTTGCGAATACTTTAATGCATAAATGTATACTCGCACATGCGAAATGCAAGCAAAATATAAGTTACTTGGTCATGTGATAGTGATTTAACATCTTGTTTATTAATCACAAATTAATGTTTATCTTTAACGACAAATACTTTTATTCCATACCTTTTGTAGGCATGTGTGTTCGGGGATGCCGGTTGAGAGTTTTGGTTGAGTTTGGGCTAGTTTGGAACGATTAAAATAGTGATTTCTCTGGTCATGTGTTTGGTTTTAACTATAGATACAACTGTTTCACTTGTGATATATTAATGCGCTTTAACTGATTTATATGCTTGGATTTGATTTAATTGTTTCAAGAGTGTGTTCAAAATGCTTGAGAATCCAAACAAAATGGAATTGGACGTTACTTGAAGAAAAATCAATACACGCGAGATCTATTGCTATTTAACGTTCTAATATACGTAATTCCTTTTTCGTGTATCATGTAATGTTTTTGCGAATACTTTAATGTACAAATGTGTACTCGCACACTTTTGAGTGAAATACAAGCAAAATTTAAGTTATTTGGTCGTGTGATAGTGATTTGACTTCTTTTTTATTGATCACACATTGAGGTTCATCTTTAACAACAAATACTTTTATTCCGCACCTATTGTTTGATGCTAGATACGTGTTGAGTAAATACAAGTTGTTTTTTGGTGCTTTGCAACTTCAATCCTCTCTAGTGCTCAATAAAGGATTCTATGGATGGGGAGGTGTCATTTGGATTTGTTTTAGTGGATTTTTTAGGCATGTTTGTTTGGGGATGCTGGTTGAGTGTTTTGGTTGAGTTTGGGCTAGTTTGGAACGATTAAAATAGTGATTTGTCTGGTTATGTGTTTGGTTTTGACTATAGATACAACTGTTTCACTTGGGACATATTAGTGTGCTTTAACTGATTTATATGCTTGGATTTGATTTAATTAGTTCAAGAGCGTGTTCAAAATGCTTGAGAATCCAAACAACACGGGATTAGACGTTACTTTAAGAAAACTCAATACATTCGAGATCTATTGCTATTTAACGTTCTTATATACGTAATTCCTTTCTCGTGTATCATGTAATGTTTTTGCGAATACTTTAATGCACAAATGTGTACTCGCACACTTTTGAGTGAAATAAAAGCAAAATTTAAGTTATTTGGCCGTATGATAGTGATTTGACTTCTTGTTTATTGATCACATATTGAGGTTCATCTTTAACAACAAATACTTTTATTCCGCACCTATCGTTTGATGCAAGATGCGTGTTGAGTAAATACAAGTTGTTTTTTGGTACTTTGCAACCTCAATCCTCTCTAGTGCTAAATAAAGAATTCTATGGATGGAGAGGTGTCATTTGGATTTTTTTTAATGAATTTTTTTGGCATGTGTGTTTGGGGATGCCGGTTGAGTGTTTTGGTTGAGTTTGGGCTTGTTTGCAACGATTAAAATAGTGATTTGTCCGGTCATGTGTTGGGTTTTAAATATAGATACAACTGTTTCACTTGTGATATATTATTGTGCCTTAACTGATTTATATGCTTGGTTTTGATTTAATTAGTTCAAGAGTGTGTTCAAAATGCTTGAGAATCCAAACAACATGTGATTGGACGTTACTTGAAGAAAAATCAATACATGCTAGATCTATTGCTATTTAACATTTTTATATACGTAATTCTTTTCTCATGTATCATGTAATGTTTTTGCGAATACTTTAAGGCACAAATGTATACTCGCACACTTTTGAGTGAAATACAAGCAAAATATAAGTTACTTGGTCGTGTGATAGTGATATGACTTCTTGTTTATTGATCACATATTAATGTTCATCTTTAACGACAAATACTTTTATTCCGCACCTACAGTTTATTGCTAGATACGTGTTTATTAAATACAAGTTTTTCTTGGTCCTTTGTAACTTCAATCCTTTGTTAGTGCTTAATAAAGAACTGTCATTTGGATTTGTTTTAGTGGATTTTGTAGGCATATGTGTTTGAGGATCCCGGTTGAGTGTTTTGGATGAGTTTGGACTAGTTCGGAACGATTAAAATAGTGATTTGTCTTATCATGTGTTTGGTTTTATCTATAGATACAACTATTTCACTTGTGATATATTAGTGTGTTTTAACTGATTTATATGCTTGGATTTGATTTAATTAGTTCATGAGTTTGTTCAAAATGCTTGAGAATCCAAACAACATGGGATTGGACGTTACTTGAAGAAAAATCAATACATGTGGGATCTATTGCTGTTTAACGTTCTTATATACGTAATTCCTTTCTCGTGTATCATCTAATGTTTTTGCGAATACTTTAATGCATAAATGTATACTCGCACATGCGAAATTCAAGCAAAATATAAGTTACTTGGTCATGTGATAGTGATTTAACATCTTGTTTATTAATCACAAATTAATGTTTATCTTTAACGACAAATACTTTTATTCCATACCTTTTGTAGGCATGTGTGTTTGGGGATGCCGGTTGAGAGTTTTGGTTGAGTTTGGGCTAGTTTGGAACGATTAAAATAGTGATTTCTCTGGTCATGTGTTTGGTTTTAACTATAGATACAACTGTTTCACTTGTGATATATTAATGCGCTTTAACTGATTTATATGCTTGGATTTGATTTAATTCTTTCAAGAGTGTGTTCAAAATGCTTGAGAATCCAAACAAAATGGAATTGGACGTTACTTGAAGAAAAATCAATACACGCGAGATCTATTGCTATTTAACGTTCTAATATACGTAATTCCTTTCTCGTGTATCATGTAATGTTTTTGCGAATACTTTAATGTACAAATGTGTACTCGCACACTTTTGAGTGAAATACAAGCAAAATTTAAGTTATTTGGTCGTGTGATAGTGATTTGACTTCTTTTTTATTGATCACACATTGAGGTTCATCTTTAACAACAAATACTTTTATTCCGCACCTATCGTTTGATGCTAGATACGTGTTGAGTAAATACAAGTTGTTTTTTGGTGCTTTGCAACTTCAATCCTCTCTAGTGCTCAATAAAGGATTCTATGGATGGGGAGGTGTCATTTGGATTTGTTTTAGTGGATTTTTTAGGCATGTGTGTTTAGGGATGTGGGTTGAGTGTTTTGGTTGAGTTTGGGCTTGTTTGAAATGATTAAAATAGTGATTTGTCTGGTTATGTGCTTGGTTTTAAATATAGATACAACTGTTTCACTTGTGATATATTATTGTACTTTAATTGATTTATATGCTTAGATTTGATTTAATTAGTTCAAGATTATGTTCAAAATGCTTGAGAATCCAAACAACATGTGATTGGACGTTACTTGAAGAAAAATCAAGACATGGGAGATCTATTGCTATTTAATATTCTTATATACATAATTCCTAACTCGTGTATCATGTAATGTTTTTGCGAATACTTTAATGCACAAATGTGTACTTGCACACTTCTGAGTGAAACACAAGCATAATTTAAGTTACTTGGTAGTGTGATAGTGATTTGACTTCTTGCTTATTGATCACACATTGAGGTTCATCTTTAACAACAAATACATTTATTGCGCACCTATAGTTTGATGCTTGATACGTGTTGAGTAAATACAATTTGTTTTTTGGTCCTTTGAACCTTCAATCCTTTTTAGTGCTCAATAAAGGATTCTATGGATGGAGAGGTGTTATTCGGATTTGTTTTAGTGGATTTTTAGGCATGTTTGTTTGGGGATGCTGGTTGAATGTTTTGGTTGAGTTTGGGCTAGTTTGGAACGATTAAAATAGTGATTTGTCTGGTTATGTGTTTGGTTTTGACTATAGATGCAACTGTTTCACTTGTGATATATTAGTGTGCTTTAACTGATTTATATGCTTGGATTTGATTTAATTAGTTCAAGAGTTTGTTCAAAATGCTTGAGAATCCAAACAACACGGGATTGGACGTTACTTTAAGAAAACTCAATACATGCGAGATCTATTGCTATTTAACATTCTTATATACGTAATTCCTTTCTCTTGTATCATGTAATGTGTTTGCGAATACTTTAATGTACAAATGTATAGTCGCACACTTTTGAGTGAAATACAGGTCGTGTGGTAGTGATTTGACTTCCTGTTTATTAATCACACATTGATGTTTATCTTTAACGACAAATACTTTTATTCCGCACCTATAGTTTGAATCTAGATACGTGTTGAGTAAATACAAGTTGTTTCTTGGCCCTTTGCAACTTCAATCCTTTTTAGTGCTCAATAAAGGATTCTATGGATGGAGAGGTGTCATTTGGATTTCATTTAGTGGATTTTGTAGGCGTGTGGGTTTGGGGATGTCGGTTGAGTGCATTGGTTGAGTTTGGGCTAGTTTGAAATGATTAAAATAGTGATTTGTCAAGTCATGTGTTTGGTTTTAACTATAGATACAACTGTTTCACTTGTGATATATTAGTGTGCTTTAACTGATTTATATGCTTGGATTTGATTTAATTCGTTCAAGAGTGTGTTCAAAATGCTTGAGAATCCAAACAAAATGGAATTGGACGTTACTTGAAGAAAAATCAATACACGCGAGATCCATAGCTATTTAACGTTCTTATAAACATAATTCCTTTCTCGTGTATCATGTAATGTTTTTAGGAATACTTTAATGCACAAATGTGTACTCGCACACTTTTGAGTGAAATAAAAGCAAAATTTAAGTTATTTGGCCGTGTGATAGTGATTTGACTTCTTTTTTATTGATCACATATTGAGTTTCATTTTTAACAACAAATACTTTTATTCCGCACATATCGTTTGATGCTAGATGCGTGTTGAGTAAATTCAAATTGTTTTTTGGTCCTTTGCAACTTTAATCCTCTCTAGTGCTAAATAAAGAATTCTATGGATGGAGAGGTGTCATTTGGATTTGTTTTACTGGATTTTTTAGGCATGTGTGTTTGGGGATGCCGGTTGAGTGTTTTGGTTGAGTTTGGGCTTGTTTGCAACGATTAAAATAGTGATTTGTCTGGTCATGTGTTGGGTTTTAAATATAGATACAGCTGTTTCACTTGTGATATATTATTGTGCCTTAACTGATTTATAGGCTTGGTTTTGATTTAATTAGTTCAAGAGTGTGTTCAAAATGCTTGAGAATCCAAACAACATGTGATTGGACGTTACTTGAAGAAAAATCAATACATGCGAGATCTATTGCTATTTAATGTTCTTATATACGTAATTCCTTTCTCGTGTATCATGTAATGTTTTTGCGAATACTTTAATGCACAAATATGTACTCGTACACTTTTGAGTGAAATACAAGCAAAATTTAAGTTACTTGGTAGTGTGATAGTGATTTGACTTCTTGTTTATTGATTACACATTGAGGTTCATCTTTAACAACAAATACTTTTATTCCGCACCTATAGTTTGATGCTACATACGTGTTGAGTAAATACAAGTTGTTTTTTGGTCATTTGCAATTTCAATCCTTTTTAGTGCTTTATAAAGGATTCTATGTATGGAGAGGTGTCATTTGGATTTGATTTAGTGGATTTTGTAGGCGTGTGTGTTTGGGGATGCCGGTTGAGTCTTTTGGTTGAGTTTGGGCTAGTTTGGAATGATTAAAATAGTGATTTGTCTAGTCATGCGTTTGGTTTTAACTGTAGATACAGTTGTTTCACTTGTGATATATTAGTATGTTTTAACTGATTTATATGCTTGGATTTGATTTAATTCGTTCAAGAGTATGTTAAAAAATCTTGAGAATCCAAACAAAATGGAATTGGACGTTATTTGAAGAAAAATCAATACACGCGAGATCTATTGCTATTTAACGTTCTAATAAACGTAATTCCTTTCTCGTGTATCATGTAATGTTTTTGCGAATGCTTTAATGCACAAATGTGTACTCGCACACTTTTGAGTGAAATAAAAGTAAAATTTAGGTTACTTGGTCGTGTGATAGTGATTTGACTTCTTCTTTATTGATCACACATTGAGGTTCATCTTTAACAACAAATACTTTTATTCCGCACCTATAGTTTGATGCTAGATACGTGTTGAGTAAATACAAGTTGTTTTTTGATCCTTTGCAATTTCAATCCTTTTTAGTGCTTTATAAAGGATTCTATGGAAGGAGAGGTGTCATTTAGATTTGATTTAGTGGATTTTGTAGGCGTGTGTGTTTGGGGATGCCGGTTGAGTGTTTTGGTTGAGTTTGGGCTAGTTTGGAATGATTAAAATAGTGATTTGTCTAGTCATACTTTTGGTTTTAACTGTAGAAATAACTATTTCACTTGTGATATATTAGTGTGCTTTAACTGATTTATATGCTTGGATTTGATTTAATTCGTTCAAGAGTGTTTTCAAAATGCTTGAGAATCCAAACAAAATGGAATTGGACGTTACTTGAAGAAAAATCAATACGCGCGAGATCTATTGCTATTTAACGTTCTAATAAACGTAATTCCTTTCTCGTGTATCACGTAATGTTTTTGCGAATACTTTAATGCACAAATGTGTACTCGCATACTTTTGAGTGAAATAAAAGCAAAATTTAAGTTATTTAGTCGTGTGATAGTGATTTGACTTCTTCTTTATTGATCACACATTGAGGTTCATCTTTAACAACAAATACTTTTATTCCGCACCTATCGTTTGATGCTACATGCGTGTTGAGTAAATACAAGTTTTTTTTTGGTCCTTTGCAACTTCAATCCTCTCTAGTGCAAAATAAAGAATTCTATGGATGGAGAGGTGTCATTTGGATTTGTTTTAGTGGATTTTTTAGGCATGTGTGTTTGTGGATGCTGGTTGAGTGTTTTGGTTGAGTTTGGTCTTGTTTGCAACGAATAAAATAGTGATTTGTCCGGTCATGTGTTGGGTCTTAAATATACATACAACTGTTTCACTTGTGATATATTATTGTGCCTTAACTGATTTATATGCTTGGTTTTGATTTAATTAGTTCAAGAGTGTGTTCAAAATGCTTGAGAATCCAAACAACATGTGATTGGACGTTACTTGAAGAAAAATCAATACATGCGAGATCTTTTGCTATGTAACGTTCTTATATACGTAATTCCTTTCTCGTGTATCATGTAATGTTTTTGCGAATACTTTAATGCACAAATGTGTACTCGCACACTTTTGAGTGAAATACAAGCAAAATTTAAGTTCTTGGTAGTGTGATAGTGATTTGACTTCTTGTTTATTGATCACACATTGAGGTTCATCTTTAACAACAAATACTTTTATTCCGCACCTATAGTTTGATGCTAGATACGTGTTGAGTAAATACAAGTTGTTTTTTGGTCCTTTGCAATTTCAATCCTTTTTAGTGCTTTATAAAGGATTCTATGGATGGAGAGGTGTCATTTGCATTTGATTTAGTGGATTTTGTAGGCGTGTGTGTTTGGGGATGCCGGTTGAGTGTTTTGGTTGAGTTTGGGCTTGTTTGCAACGATTAAAATAGTGATTTGTCTAGTCATGTGTTTGGTTTTAACTATAGATACAACTGTTTCACTTGTGATATATTAGTGTGCTTTAACTGATTTATATGCTTGGATTTCATTTAATTCGTTCAAGAGTGTGTTCAAAATGCTTGAGAATCCAAACAAAATGGAATTGGACGTTACTTGAAGAAAACTCAATACACGCGAGATCTATTGCTATTTAACGTTCTTATAAACGTAATTCCTTTCTCGTGTATCATGTAATGTTTTTGCGAATACTTTAATGCACAAATGTGTACTCGCACACTTTTGAGTGAAATAAAAGCAAAATTTAAGTTATTTGGTCGTGTGATAGTGATTTGACTTCTTGTTTATTGATCACACATTGAGGTTCATCTATAACAACAAATACTTTTATTCCGCACCTACCGTTTAATGCTAGATGCATGTTGAGTAAATACAAGTTGTTTTTTGGTCCGTTGCAACTTCAATCCTCTCTAGTGCTAAATAAAGAATTCTATGGATGGAGAGGTGTCATTTGGATTTGTTTCAGTGGATTTTTTAGGCATGTGTGTTTGGGGATGCCGGTTGAGTGTTTTGGTTGAGTTTGGGCTTGTTTGCAATGATTAAAATAGTGATTTGTCCGGTCATGTGTTGGGTTTTAAATATACATACAACTGTTTCACTTGTGATATATTATTGTGCCTTAACTGATTTATATGCTTGGTTTTGATTTAATTCGTTCAAGAGTGTGTTCAAAATGCTTGAGAATCCAAACAAAATGGAATTGGACGTTACTTGAAGAAAACTCAATACACGCGAGATCTATTGCTATTTAACGTTCTTATAAACGTAATTCCTTTCTCGTGTATCATGTAATGTTTCTGCGAATACTTTAATGCACAAATGTGTACTCGCACACTTTTGAGTGAAATAAAAGCAAAATTTAAGTTATTTGGTCGTGTGATAGTGATTTGACTTCTTGTTTATTGATCACACATTGAGGTTCCTCTTTAACAACAAATACTTTTATTCCGCACCTACCGTTTGATGCTAGATGCGTGTTGAGTAAATACAAGTTGTTTTTTGGTCCTTTGCAACTTCAATCCTCTCTAGTGCTAAATAAAGAATTCTATGGATGGAGAGGTGTCATTTGGATTTGTTTGTGTGGATTTTTTAGGCATGTGTGTTTAGGGATGCCGTTTGAGTGTTTTGGTTGAGTTTGGGCTTGTTTGCAACGATTAAAATAGTGATTTGTCCGGTCATGTGTTGGGTTTTAAATATAGATACAGCTGTTTCACTTGTGATATATTATTGTGCCTTAACTGATTTATATGCTTGGTTTTGATTTAATTAGTTCAAGAGTGTGTTCAAAATGCTTGAGAATCCAAACAACATATGATTGGACGTTACTTGAAGAAAAATCAATACATGCGAGATCTATTGCTATTTAACGTTCTTATATACGTAATTCCTTTCTCGTGTATCATGTAATGTTTTTGCGAATACTTTAATGCACAAATGTGTACTCGCACACTTTTGAGTGAAATACAAGCAAAATTTAAGTTACTTGGTAGTGTGATAGTGATTTGACTTCTTGTTTATTGATCACACATTGAGATTCATCTTTAACAACAAATACTTTTATTCCGCACCTATAGTTTGATGCCAAATACTTGTTGAGTAAATACAAGTTGTTTTTTGGTCCTTTGCAATTTCAATCCTTTTTAGTGCTTTATAAAGGATTCTATGGATGGAGAGGTGTCATTTGGATTTGATTTAGTGGATTTTGTAGGCGTGTGTGTTTTGGGATGCCGGTTGAGTGTTTTGGTTGAGCTTGGGCTAGTTTGGAATGATTATAATAGTGATTTGTCTAGTCATGTGTTTGGTTTTAACTATAGATACAACTGTTACACTTGTGATATATTAGTGAGCTTTAACTGATTTATATGCTTGGATTTGATTTAATTAATTCAAGAGTGTGTTCAAAATGCTTGAGAATCCAAACAAAATGGAATTGGACGTTACTTGAAGAAAACTCAATACACGCGAGATCTATTGCTATTTAACGTTCTTATAAACGTAATTCCTTTCTCGTGTATCATGTAATGTTTCTGCGAATACTTTAATGCACAAATGTGTACTCGCACACTTTTGAGTGAAATAAAAGCAAAATTTCAGTTATTTGGTCGTGTGATAGTAATTTGACTTCTTGTTTATTGATCACACATTGAGGTTCATCTTTAACAACAAATACTTTTATTCCGCACCAATCGTTTGATGCTAGATGCGTGTTGAGTAAATACAAGTTGTTTTTTGGTCCTTTGCAACTTTAATCCTCTCTAGTGCTAAATAAAGAATTCTATGGATGGAGAGGTGTCATTTGGATTTGTTTTACTGGATTTTTTAGGCATGTGTGTTTGGGGATGCCGGTTGAGTGTTTTGGTTGAGTTTGGGCTTGTTTGCAATGATTAAAATAGTGAATTGTCCGGTCATGTGTTGGGTTTTAAATATAGATACAGCTGTTTCACTTGTGATATATTATTGTGCCTTAACTGATTTATATGCTTGGTTTTGATTTAATTAGTTGAAGAGTGTGTTCAAAATGCTTGAGAATCCAAACAACATGTGATTGAACGTTACTTGAAGAAAAATCAATACATGCGAGATCTATTGCTATTTAATGTTCTTATATACGTAATTCCTTTCTCGTGTATCATGTAATGTTTTTGAGAATACTTTAATGCACAAATGTGTACTCGCACACTTTTGAGTGAAATACAAGCAAAATTTAAGTTACTTGGTAGTGTGATAGTGATTTGACTTCTTGTTTATTGATCACACATTGAGGTTCATCTTTAACAACAAATACTTTTATTCCGCACCTATAGTTTGATGCTAGATACGTGGTGAGTAAATACAAGTTGTTTTTTGGTCCTTTGCAACTTCAAACCTTTTTAGTGCTTTATAAAGGATTCTATGGATGGAGAGGTGACATTTGGATTTGATTTAGTGGATTTTGTAGGCGTGTGTGTTTGGGGATGCCGGTTGAGTGTTTTGGTTGAGTTTCGGCTAGTTTGGAATGATTAAAATAGTGATTTGTCTAGTCATGTGTTTGCTTTTAACTATAGATACAACTGTTTCGCTTGTGATATATTAGTGTGCTTTAACTGATTCATATGCTTGGATTTGATTTAATTAGTTCAAGAGTGTGTTCAAAATGCTTGAGAATCCAAACAACACCGGATTGGACGTTACTTGAAGAAAACTCAATACATGCGAGATCTATTGCTATTTAATGTTCTTATATGCGTAATTCCTTTCCCGTATATCATGTAATGTTTTTGCGAATACTTTAATGCATAAATGTATACTCGCACATGTGCAATGCAAGCAAAATATAAGTTACTTGGTCGTGTGAAAGTGATTTGACATCTTGTTTATTAATCACACATTAATGTTCATCTTTAACGACAAATACTTTTATTCCGTACCTATAGTTTGATGCTAGATACGTGTTGAGTAAATACAAGTTGTTTTTTGGCCCTTTGCAACTTCAATCCTTTTTAGTGCTCAATAAAGGATTCTATGGATGGAGAGGTGTCATTTGGATTTGATTTAGTGGATTTTGTAGGCGTCTGTGTTTGGGGATGCCGGTTGAGTGTTTTGGTTGAGTTTGGGCTAGTTTGGAACGATTAAAATAGTGATTTGTCTAGTCATGTGTTTGGTTTTAACTATAGATACAACTGTTTCACTTGTGATATATTAGTGTGCTTTATATGATTTATACGCTTGGATTTGATTTAATTCGTTCAAGAGTGTGTTCAAAATGCTTGAGAATCCAAACAAAATGGAATTGGACGCTACTTGAAGAAAAATCAATACACGCGAGATCTATTGCTATTTAACGTTCTTATAAACGTAATTTCTTTCTCGTGTATCATGTAATGTTTTTGCGAATACTTTAATTCACAAATGTGTACTCGCACACTTTTGAGTGAAATACAAGCAAAATTTAAGTTATTTGGTCGTGTGATAGTGATTTGACTTCTTGTTTATTGATCACACATTGAGGTTCATCTTTAACAACAAATACTTTTATTCCGCACCTATCGTTTGATGCTAGATACGTGTTGAGCAAATACATGTTGTTTTTTGGTCCTTTGCAACTTCAATCCTCTCTAGTGCTCAATAAAGGATTCTATGGAAGGAGAGGTGTCATTTGGATTTATTTTGGTGGATTTTTTAGGTATGTGTGTTTGGAGATGCCGGTTGAGTGTTTTGGTTGAGTTTGCGCTTGTTTGGAACGATTAAAATAGTGATTTGTCTGGTCATGTGTTTGGTTTTAAATATAGATACAACTGTTTCACTTGTGATATATTATTATGCTTTAACTGATTTATATGCTTGGATTTTATTTAATTAGTTCAAGAGTGTGTTCAAAATGCTTGAGAATCCAAACAACATGTGATTGGACGTTACTTCAAGAAAAATCAATACATGAGAGATCTATTGTTATTTAACGTTCTTATATATGTAATTCCTTTCTCGTATATCATGTAATATTTTTGCTAATACTTTAATGCACAAATGTGTACTCGCACACTTTTGAGTGAAATACAAGCAATATTTAAGTTACTTGGTCGTGTGAAAGTGATTTCACTTCTTTTTTATTGATCACATATTGAGGTTTATCTTTAACGACAAAAACTTTTATTCCACACCTATAGTTTAATGCTAGATACTTGTTCAGTAAATACAAGTTGTTTATTGGTCCTTTGTAACTTTAATCCTTTGTTGGTGCTCAATAAAGAGGTGTCATTTGGATTTGGTTTATTAGATTTTGTAGGCATGTGTGTTTCAGGATGCCGGTTGAGTGTTTTGAATGAGTTTGGGCTAGTTTGGAATAATTATAATAGTGATTTGTCTGGCCATGTGTTTGGTTTTAACTATAGATACAACTGTTTCACTTGTGATATATTAGTGTGCTTTAACTGATTTATATGCTTGGATTTGATTTAATTAGTTCATGAGTTTGTTCAAAATGCTTGAGAATCCAAACAACATGGTATTGGACGTTATTTGAAGAAAATCAATACATACGAGATCTATTGCTATTTAACGTTCTTACATACGTAATTCCTTTCTCGCGTATCATCTAATACTTTTGAGAATACTTTAATGCACAAATGTATAGTCGCACACTTTTGAGTAAAATACAAGCAAAATATAAGTTACGTGGTCGTGTGATAGTGATTTGACTTCTTGTTTATTAATCACGATTTGATGTTCATCTTTAACGACAAATACTTTTATTCCACACCCATAGTTTGATGCTAGAAACGTGTTGAGTAAATACAAGTTGTTTTTTGGTCCTTTGCAACTTTAATCCTTTTTAGTGCTCAATAAAGGATTCTATGGATGGAGAGTTGTCATTTGGATTTGCTTTAGTGGATTTTGTAGGCATGTGTGTTTCGGGATGCCGGTTGACTATTTTGGTTGAGTTTGGGCTAGTTTGGAACGATTAAAATTGTGATTTGTCTGGTCACGTGTTTGGTTTTAACTGTAGATACAACTGTTTCATTTGTGATATATTAGTGCGCTTTAACTGATTTATATGCTTGGATTTGATTTAATTAGTTTAAGTGTGTGTTTAAAATGCTTGAGAATCTCTACAAAATGGAATTGGACGTTACTTGAAGAAAAATCAGTACATGCGAGATCTATTGCAATTTAACGTTTTTATATACATAATTCCTTTCTCGTGAATTGTGTAAAGTTTTTGCGAATACTTTAATGCACAAATATGTACTCCCACACTTTTGACTGAAATACAAGTAAAATATAAGTTACTTGGTCATGTGATAGTGATTTGACTTCTTGCTTATTGATCACACATTGAGGTTCAATTTTAACGACAAATACTTTTATTCCGCACCTATAGTTTGATGCTAGATACGTGTTGAGTAAATACAAGTTGTTTTTTGGTCCTTTGCAACTTCAATCCTTTTAAGTGCTCAATAAAGGATTCTATGGATGGAAAGGTGTCATTTGGATTTGTTTTAATGGATTTTGTAGGCATGTGGTTTGGGGATGGCGGTTGAGTGTTTTGGTTGAGTTTGAGCTAGTTCGGAACGATTGAAATTGTTATTTGTTTGCTCATGTGTTTGGTTTTAACTATAGATACAACTGTTTCAATGGTGATATATTAGTGTGCTATAACTGATTTATATGCTTGGATTTGATATAATTAGTTCAAGAGTGTGGTCAAAATGCTTGAGAATCCATACAAAATGGAATTGGACGTTTCTTCAAGAAAATTCAATACATGAGAGATCTATTGTTATTTAACGTTCTTATATACGTAATTCCTTTCTCGTGTATCATGTAATGTTTTTGCTAATACTATAACACACAAATGTGTAATCGCACACTTTTGAGTGAAATACAAGCAATATTTAAGTTACTGGGTCGGGTGATAGTGATTTGACTTCTTTTTTATTGATCACACATTGAGGTTCATCTTTAACGACAAATACTTTTATTCCGCACCAATAGTTTAATGCTAGATACGTGTTGAGTAAATACAAGTTGTGTATTGGTCCTTTGTAACTTCAATCCTTTGTTAGTGCTCAATAAAGAGGTGTCATTTGGATTTGTTTTAGTGGATTTTATAGGCATGTGCGTTTGAGGATGCCGGATGAGTGTTTTGGATGAGTTTGGGCTAGTTTGGAATAATTAAAATAATGATTTGTTTGGTCATGTGTTTGTTTTAACAATAGATACAACTGTTTCACTTGTGATATATTAGTGTACTTTAACTGATTTATATGCTTGGATTTGATTTAATTAGTTCATGAGTTTGCTCAAAATGCTTGAGAATCCAAACAACATGGGATTGGACGTTACTTGAAGAAAAATAAATACATGCGAGATCTATTGCTATTTAATGTTCTTATATACGTAATTTCTTTCTCGTGTATCATGTAATGTTTTTGCCAATACTTTAATGCACAAATGTATACTCGCACACTTTTGAGTGAAATGCAAGCAAAATATAAGTTACTTGGTCGTGTGATAGTGATTTGACTTCTTGTTTATTAATCACACATTGATGTTCATCTTTAACTAAAAATACTTTTATTCAGTACTTGCAGTTTGATGCTAGATACGTGTTGAGTAAATACAAGTTGTTTTTTGGTCCTTTGCAACTTCAATCCTTTTTAGTGCTCAATAAAGGATTCTATGGATGGAGAGGTGTCATTTGGACTTGTTTTAGTAAATTTTGTAGGCATGTGTGTTTGGGGATGCCGGTTGAGTGTTTTGGTTGAGTTTGGGCTAGTTTGGAATGATTAAAATTCTGATTTGTGTAGTCATGTGTTTGGTTTTAACTATAGATACAACTATTTCACTTGTGATATATTAGGGTGCTTTAACTGATTTATATGCTTGGATTTGGTATAATTAGTTCATGAGTGTGTTCAAAATGCTTGAGAATCCAAACAACATGGGATGGGACGTTACATGAATAAAAATCAATACATGCTAAATCTATTGCTATTTAACGTTTTTATATACGTAATTCCTTTCACATGTATCATGTAAAGTTTTTGCGAATACTTTAATGCACAAATGTGTACTCCCACACTTTTGAGTGAAATACAAGCAAAATATAAGTTATTTGGTCATGTGATTGTGATTTGACTTCTTGTTTATTAATCACACATTGATGTTCATCTTTAACGACAAATACTTTTATTCCGCACCTATAGTTTGATGCTAGATACGTGTTGAGTAAATAGAAGTTGTTTTTTGGTCCTTTGCAACTTCAATCCTTTAAGGTTCTCAATAAAGGATTCTATGGATGAAGAGGTGTCACTTGGATTTGTTTTAGTGGATTTTGTAGGCATGTGTGTTTGGGGATGCCGGTTGAGTGATTTGGTTAAGTTTTGACTACTTTGGAACAATTAAAACAGTGATTTGTCCGGTCATGTGTTTGGTTTTAACTATAGATACAACTGTTTCACTTGTGATATATTAGTATGCTTTAACTGATTTATATGCTTGGATTTGATTTAATTAGTTCATGAGTTTGTTCAAAATGCTTGAGAATCCAAACAACATGGGATTGGACGTTATTTGAAGAAAATCAATACATGCGAGATCTATTGCTATTTAACTTTCTTACATACGTAATTCCTTTCTCGTGTATCATGTAATATTTTTGAGAATACTTTAATGCACAAATGTATAGTCGCACACTTTTGAGTGAAATACAAGCAAAATATAAGTTAGTTGGTCGTGTGATAGTGATTTGACTTTTTGTTTATTAATCACGCATTGATGTTCATCTTTAACGACAAATACTTTTATTCCGCACCTATAGTTTGATGCTAGATACGTGTTGAGTAAATACAAGTTGTTTATTGGTCCTTTGTAACTTCAATCCTTTGTTAGTGCTCAATAAAGAGGTGTCATTTGGATTTGTTTTAGTGGATTTTGTAGGCATGTGCGTTTGAGGATGCCGGATGAGTGTTTTGGATGAGTTTGGGCTAGTTTGGAATGATTAAAATAGTGATTTGTTTGGTCATGTGTTTGTTTTAACTATAGATACCACTGTTTCACTTGTAATATATATTAGTGTACTTTAACTGATTTATATGCTTGGATTTGATTTAATTAGTTTATGAGTTTGCTCAAAATGCTTGAGAATCCAAACAACATGGGATTGGACGTTACTTGAAGAAAAATAAATACATGCGAGATCTATTGCTATTTAATGTTCTTATATACGTAATTTCTTTCTCGTGTATCATGTAATGTTTTTGCCAATACTTTAATGCACAAATGTATACTCGCACACTTTTGAGTGAAATGCAAGCAAAATATAAGTTACTTGGTCGTGTGATAGTGATTTGACTTCTTGTTTATTAATCACACATTGATGTTCATCTTTAACTACAAATACTTTTATTCAGCACTTGCAGTTTGATGCTAGATACGTGTTGAGTAAATACAAGTTGTTTTTTGGTCCTTTGCAACTTCAATCCTTTTTAGTGCTCAATAAAGGATTCTATGGATGGAGAGGTGTCATTTGGACTTGTTTTAGTAGATTTTGTAGGCATGTGTGTTTGGGGATGCCGGTTGAGTGTTTTGGTTGAGTTTGGGCTAGTTTGGAATGATTAAAATTCTGATTTGTCTAGTCATGTGTTTGGTTTTAACTATAGATACAACTATTTCTCTTGTGATATATTAGGGTGCTTTAACTGATTTATATGCTTGGATTTGGTTTAATTAGTTCATGAGTGTGTTCAAAATGCTTGAGAATCCAAACAACATGGGATGGGACGTTACTTGAATAAAAATCAATACATGCTAAATCTATTGCTATTTAACGTTCTTATATACGTAATTCCTTTCACATGTATCATGTAAAGTTTTTGCGAATACTTTAATGCACAAATGTGTACTCCCACACTTTTGAGTGAAATACAAGCAAAATATAAGTTATTTGGTCATGTGATTGTGATTTGACTTCTTGTTTATTAATCACACATTGATGTTCATCTTTAACGACAAATACTTTTATTCCGCACCTATAGTTTGATGCTAGATACATGTTGAGTAAATACAAGTTGTTTTTTGGTCCTTTGCAACTTCAATCCTTTTAAGTTCTCAATAAAGGATTCTATGGATGAAGAGGTGTCACTTGGATTTGTTTTAGTGGATTTTGTAGGCATGTGTGTTTGGGGATGCCGGTTGAGTGATTTGGTTAACTTTTGACTACTTTGGAACAATTAAAATAGTGATTTGTCCGGTCATGTGTTTGGTTTTAACTATAGATACAACTGTTTCACTTGTGATATATTAGTGTGCTTTAACTGATTTATATGCTTGGATTTGATTTAATTAGTTCATGAGTTTGTTCAAAATGCTTGGGAATCCAAACAACATGGGATTGGACGTTATTTGAAGAAAATCAATACATGCGAGATCTATTGCTATTTAACGTTCTTACATACGTAATTCCTTTCTCGTGTATCATGTAATATTTTTGAGAATACTTTAATGCACAAATGTATAGTCGCACACTTTTGAGTGAAATACAAGCAAAATATAGGTTAATTGGTCGTGTGATAGTGATTTGACTTCTTGTTTATTAATCACGCATTGATGTTCATCTTTAACGACAAATACTTTTATTCCGCACCTATAGTTTGATGCTAGATACGTGTTGAGTAAATACAAGTTGTTTATTGGTCCTTTGTAACTTCAATCCTTTGTTAGTGCTCAATAAAGAGGTGTCATTTGGATTTGTTTTAGTGGATTTTGTAGGCATGTGCGTTTGAGGATGCCGGATGAGTGTTTTGGATGAGTTTGGGCTAGTTTGGAATGATTAAAATAGTGATTTGTTTGGTCATGTGTTTGTTTTAACTATAGATACAACTGTTTCACTTGTAATATATATTAGTGTACTTTAACTGATTTATATGCTTGGATTTGATTTAATTAGTTTATGAGTTTGCTCAAAATGCTTGAGAATCCAAACAACATGGGATTGGACGTTACTTGAAGAAAAATAAACACATGCGAGATCTATTGCTATTTCATGTTCTTATATACGTAATTTCTTTCTCGTGTATCGTGTAATGTTTTTGCCAATACTTTAATGCACAAATGTATACTCGCACACTTTTGAGTGAAATGCAAGCAAAATATAAGTTACTTGGTCGTGTGATAATGATTTGACTTCTTGTTTATTAATCACACATTGATGTTCATCTTTAACTACAAATACTTTTATTCAGCACTTGCAGTTTGATACTAGATACGTGTTGAGTAAATACAAGTTGTTTTTTGGTCCTTTGCAACTTCAATCCTTTTTAGTGCTCAATAAAGGATTCTATGGATGGAGAGGTGTCATTTGGACTTGTTTTAGTAGATTTTGTAGGCATGTGTGTTTGGGGATGCCGGTTGAGTGTTTTGGTTGAGTTTGGGCTAGTTTGGAATGATTAGAATTCTGATTTGTCTAGTCATGTGTTTGGTTTTAACTATAGATACAACTATTTCACTTGTGATATATTAGGGTGCTTTAACTGATTTATATGCTTGGATTTGGTTTAATTAGTTCATGAGTGTGTTCAAAATGCTTGAGAATCCAAACAACATGGGATGGGACGTTACTTGAATAAAAATCAATACACGCTAAATCTATTGCTATTTAACATTCTTATATTCGTAATTCCTTTCACATGTATCATGTAAAGTTTTTGCGAATACTTTAATGCACAAATGTGTACTCCCACACTTTTGAGTGAAATACAAGCAAAATATAAGTTATTTGGTCATGTGATTGTGATTTGACTTCTTGTTTATTAATCACACATTGATGTTCATCTTTAACGACAAATACTTTTATTCCGCACCTATAGTTTGATGCTAGATACGTGTTGAGTAAATACAAGTTGTTTTTTGGTCCTTTGCAACTTCAATCCTTTTAAGTTCTCAATAAAGGATTCTATGGATGAAGAGGTGTCACTTGGATTTGTTTTAGTGGATTTTGTAGGCATGTGTGTTTGGGGATGCCGGTTGAGTGATTTGGTTAACTTTTGACTACTTTGGAACAATTAAAATAGTGATTTGTCCGGTCATGTGTTTGGTTTTAACTATAGATACAACTGTTTCACTTGTGATATATTAGTGTGCTTTAACTGATTATATGCTTGGATTTGACTTAATTAGTTCATGAGTTTGTTCAAAATGCTTGAGAATCCAAACAACATGGGATTGGACGTTATTTGAAGAAAATCAATACATGCGAGATCTATTGCTATTTAACGTTCTTACATACGTAATTCCTTTCTCGTGTATCATGTAATATTTTTGAGAATACTTTAATGCACAAATGTATTGTCGCACACTTTTGAGTGAAATACAAGCAAAATATAAGTTAATTGGTCGTGTGATAGTGATTTGACTTCTTGTTTATTAATCACGCATTGATGTTCGTCTTTAACGACAAATACTTTTATTCCGCACCTATAGTTTGATGCTAGATACGTGTTGAGTAAATACAAGTTGTTTATTGGTCCTTTGTAACTTCAGTCCTTTGTTAGTGCTCAATAAAGAGGTGTCATTTGGATTTGTTTTAGTGGATTTTGTAGGCATGTGCGTTTGAGGATGCTGGATGAGTGTTTTGGATGAGTTTGGGCTAGTTTGGAATGATTAAAATAGTGATTTGTTTGGTCATGTGTTTGTTTTAACTATAGATACAACTGTTTCACTTGCAATATATATTAGTGTACTTTAACTGATTTATATGCTTGGATTTGATTTAATTAGTTTATGAGTTTGCTCAAAATGCTTGAGAATCCAAACAACATGGGATTGGACGTTACTTGAAGAAAAATAAATACATGCGAGATCTATTGCTATTTAATGTTCTTATATACGTAATTTCTTTCTCGTGTATCATGTAATGTTTTTGCCAATACTTTAATGCATAAATGTATACTCGCACACTTTTCAGTGAAATGCAAGCAAAATATAAGTTACTTGGTCGTGTGATAGTGATTTGACTTCTTGTTTATTAATCACACATTGATGTTCGTCTTTAACTACAAATACTTTTATTCAGCACCTGCAGTTTGATGCTAGATACGTGTTGAGTAAATACAAGTTGCTTTTTTGTCCTTTGCAACTTCAATCCTTTTAAGTTCTCAACAAAGGATTCTATGGATGAAGTGGTGTCACTTGGATTTGTTTTAGTGGATTTTGTAGGCATGTGTGTTTGGGGATGCCGGTTGAGTGATTTGGTTAAGTTTTGACTAGTTTGGAACAATTAAAATAGTGATTTGTCCGGTCATGTGTTTGGTTTTAACTATAGATACAACTGTTTCACTTGTGATATATTAGTGTGCTTTAACTGATTTATATGCTTGGATTTGATTTAATTAGTTCATGAGTTTGTTCAAAATGCTTGAGAATCCAAACAACATGGGATTGGACGTTATTTGAAGAAAATCAATACATGCGAGATCTATTGCTATTTAACGTTCTTACATACGTAATTCCTTTCTCGTGTATCATGTAATATTTTTGAGAATACTTTAATGCACAAATGTATAGTCGCACACTTTTGAGTGAAATACAAGCAAAATATAAGTTAATTGGTCGTGTGATAGTGATTTGACTTCTTGTTTATTAATCACGCATTGATGTTCATCTTTAACGACAAATACTTTTATTCCGCACCTATAGTTTGATGCTAGATACGTGTTGAGTAAATACAAGTTGTTTATTGGTCCTTTGTAACTTCAATCCTTTGTTAGTGATCAATAAAAAGGTGTCATTTGGATTTGTTTTAGTGGATTTTGTAGTCATGTGTGTTTGAGGATGCCGGAAGAGTGTTTTGGATAAGTTTGTGCTAGTTTGGAATGATTAAAATAGTGATTTGTCTGGTCATGTGTTTGGTTTTAACTATAGATACAACTGTTTCACTTGTGATATATTAGTGTGTTTTAACTGATTTATATGCTTGGATTTTATTTAATTAGTTCATGAGTTTGTTCAAAATGCTTGAGAATCCAAACAACATGGGATTGGACGTTACTTGAAGAAAAATCAATGAATGCGAGATCTATTGCTATTTATTGTTCTTATATACGTAATTTCTTTCTCGTGTATCATATAATGTTTTTACGATTACTTTAATGCACAAATGTATACTCGCACACTTTTTAGCGAAATACAAGCAAAATATAAGTTACTTGGTCGTGTGATAATGATTTGACTTCTTGTTTATTAATCACACATTGATGCTCATCTTTAACGACAATTACTTTTATACCGCACGTATAGTTTGATGCTAGATACGTGTTGAGTAAATACATGTTGTTTTTTGGTCCTTTGCAACTCCAATGCTTGTTAGCGCTCAATAAAAGATTCTATGGATGGAGAGGTGTCATTTGGATTTGTTTTAGTGGATTTTGTAGGCATGTGTGTTTGGGGATGCCTGTTGAGTGTTTTGGTTGAGTTTAGGCTAATTTGGAATGATTAAAATAGTGATTTGTCTGGTCATGTGTTTGGTTTTAACTATAGATACACCTGTTTCACTTGTGATATATTAGTGTGCTTAAACTGATTTATATGCTTGGATTTGATTTAATTAGTTCAAGAGTGTGTTCAAAATGCTTGAGAATCCAAACAACATGGGATGGGACGTTACATGAAGAAAAATCAATACATGCGAAATCTATTGCTATTTAACGTTCTTATATACGTAATTCCTTTCACGTGTATCATGTAAAGTTTTTGCGAATACTTTAATGCACAAATGTGTACTCCCACACTTTTGAGTGAAATACAAGCAAAATATAAGTTATTCGGTCGTGTGATAGTGATTTGACTTCTTGTTTATTAATCACACATTAAGGTTCATCTTTAATGACAAATACTTTTATTCCGCACCTATAGTTTGACGCTAGATATGTGTTGAGTAAATACAAGTTGTTTTTTGGTCCTTTGCAACTTCAATCATTTTTAGTGCTCAATAAAGGATTCTGTGGATGTAGAGGTGTCATTTGGATTTGTTTTAGAGGATTTTGTAGGCATGTGTGTTTGCGGATGCCGGTTGAGTGTTTTGGTTGAGTTTGGGTTAGTTTGGAAGATTAAAATAGTGATTTGTCTGGTCATGTGTTTGGTTTTAAATATAGATACAACTGTTTCACTTGTGATATATTAGTGTGCTTTAACAGATTTATATGCTTGGATTTGATTTAATTAGTTCAAGATTGTGTTCAAAATGCTAGAGAATCCAAACAACACGGGATTGGAAGTTACTTGAAGAAAAATCAATACATGCGAGATCTATTGCTATTTAACGTTCTTATGTACGTAATTCCTTTCTCATGTATCATACAAAATTTTTACGAATACTTTAATGCACAAATGTGTACTCCCACACTTATGAGTGAAATACAAGCAAAATATAAGTTACTTGGTCATGTAATAGTGATTTGACTTATTGTTTATTGATCACACATTGAGGTTCATCTTTAACGACAAATACTTTTATTCTGCACCTATTGTTCAATGCTAGATACGTGTTGAGTAAATACAAGTTGTTTATTGGTCTCTTGTAAGTTCAATCCTTTGTTAGTGCTCAATAAAAAGGTGTCATTTGGATTTGTTTTAGTGGATTTTGTAGGCATGTCTGTTTGGGGATGCCGGTTGAGTGTTTTGGCTAGTTTGGAACAATTAAAATAGTGATTTGTCCGGTCATGTGTTTGGTTTTAACTATAGATACAACTGTTTCACTTGTGATATATTAGTGTGCTTTAACTGGTTTATATGCTTGGATTAGATTTAATTAGTTCAAGAGTGTGTTCAAAATACTTGAGAATCCAAACAACACGGGATTGGACGTTACTTGAAGAAAAATCAATACATGACAGATCTTTTTCTATGTAACATTCTTATATACGTAATTCTTTTCTCATATGTCATATAAAGTTTTTGCGAATACTTTAATGCACAAATGTGTACTCCCACACTTTTGAGTGAAATACAAGCAAAATATATGTTACTTGATCGTGTGATAGTGATTTGACTTCTTGTTTATTGATCATACGTTGAGGTTTATCTTTAACGACAAATTCTTTTATTCCGCACCTATAGTTTAATGTTAGATACGTGTTGAGTAAATACAAGTTGTTTATTGGTCCTTTGTAACTTCAATCCTTTGTTAGTGCCCAATAAAGAGGTGTCATTTGGATTTGTTTTAGTGGATTTTGTAGGCAAGTGCGTTTGAGGATGCTGGATGAGTGTTTTGGATGAGTTTGGGCTAGTTTGGAATGATTAAAATAGTGATTTGTCTGGTCATGTGTTTGGTTTTAACTATAGATACAACTGTTTCACTTGTGATATATTAGTGTGTTTTAACTGATTTATATGCTTGGATTTGATTTAATTAGTTCATGAGTTTGTTCAAAATGCTTGAGAATCCAAACAACATGGGATTGGACGTTACTTGAAGAAAAATCAATGAATGCGAGATCTATTGCTATTTAATGTTCTTATATACGTAATTTCTTTCTCGTGTATCATATAATGTTTTTACGATTACTTTAATGCACAAATGTATACTCGCACACTTTTTAGCGAAATACAAGCAAAATATAAGTTACTTGGTCGTGTGATAATGATTTGACTTCTTGTTTATTAATCACACATTGATGCTCATCTTTAACGACAATTACTTTTATACCGCACGTATAGTTTGATGCTAGATACGTGTTGAGTAAATACATGTTGTTTTTTGGTCCTTTGCAACTCCAATGCTTGTTAGCGCTCAATAAAGGATTCTATGGATGGAGAGGTGTCACTTGGATTTGTTTTAGTGGATTTTGTAGGCATGTGTGTTTGGTGATGCCAGTTGAGTGTTTTGGTTGAGTTTAGGCTAGTTTGGAATGATTAAAATAGTGATTTGTCTGGTCATGTGTTTGGTTTTAACTATAGATACAACTGTTTCACTTGTGATATATTAGTGTGCTTAAACTGATTTATACGCTTGGATTTGATTTAATTAGTTCAAGAGTGTGTTCAAAATGCTAGAGAATCCAAACAACATGGGATGGGTCGTTACTTGAAGAAAAATCAGTACATGCGAAATCTATTGCTATTTAACGTTCTTATATACGTAATTCCTTTCTCATGTATCATACAAAGTTTTTACGAATACTTTAATGCACAAATGTGTACTCCCACACTTTTGAGTGTAATACAAGCAAAATATAAGTTACGTGGTCATGTAATAGTGATTTGACTTCTTGTTTATTGATCACACATTGAGGTTCATCTTTAACGACAAATACTTTTATTCCGCACCTATTGTTTAATGTTAGATACGTGTTGAGTAAATACAAGTTGTTTATTGGTCCCTTGTAAGTTCAATCCTTTGTTAGTGCTCAATAAAAAGGTGTCATTTGGATTTGTTTTAGTGGATTTTGTAGGCATTTGTGTTTGGGGATGCCGGTTGAGTGTTTTGGTTGAGTTTTGGCTAGTTTGGAACAATTAAAATAGTGATTTGTCCGGTCATGTGTTTGGTTTTAACTATAGATACAACTGTTTCACTTGTGATATATTAGTGTGCTTTAACTTATTTATATGCTTGGATTTGATTTAATTAGTTCAAGAGTGTGTTCAAAATGCTTGAGAATCCAAACAACACGGGATTGGACGTTACTTGAAGAAAAATAATACATGCCAGATCTTTTGCTATTTAACATTCTTATATACGTAATTACTTTCTCATGTGTCATATAAAGTTTTTGCGAATACTTTAATGCACAAATGTGTACTCCCACACTTTTGAGTGAAATACAAGCAAAATATATGTTACTTGATCGTGTGATAGTGATTTGACTTCTTGTTTATTGATCATACATTGAGGTTTATCTTAAACGACAAATTCTTTTATTCTGCACCTATAGTTTAATGCTAGATACGTGTTGAGTAAATACGAGTTGTTTATTGGTCCTTTGTAACTTCAATCCTTTGTTAGTGCTCAATAAAGAGGTGTCATTTGGATTTGTTTTAGCGGATTTTGTAGGCATGTGCGTTTGAGGATGCCGGATGAGTGTTTTGGATGAGTTTGGGCTAGTTTGGAATGATTAAAATAGTGACTTGTCTGGTCATGTAGTTGGTTTTAACTATAGATACAACTTTTTCACTTGTGATATATTAGTGTGTTTTAACTGATTTATATGGCTGGATTTGATATAATTAGTTCATGAGTTTGTTCAAAATGCTTGAGAATCCAAACAACATGGGATTGGACGTTACTTGAAGAAAAATCAATGAATGCGAGATCTATTGCTATTTAATGTTCTTATATACGTAATTTCTTTCTCGTGTATCATGTAATGTTTTTACGAATACTTTAAGGCACAAATGTATACTCGTACACTTTTTAGTGAAATACAAGCAAAATATAAGTTACTTGGTCGTGTGATAGTGATTTTACTTCTTGTTTATTAATCACACATTGATTCTCATCTTTAACGACAAATACTTTTATACCGCACCTATCGTTTAATGCTAGATACGTGTTGAGTAAATACAAGTTGTTTTTTGGTCCTTTGCAACTTCAATGCTTGTTAGCTCTCAATAAAAGATTCTATGGATGGAGAGGTGTCATTTGGACTTGTTTTAGTCGATTTTGTAGGCATGTGTGTTTGGGGATGCCAGTTGAGTGTTTTGGTTGAGTTTAGGCTAGTTTGGAATGATTAAAATAGTGATTTGTCTTGTCATGTGTTTTGTTTTAACTATAGATACAACTGTTTCACTTGTGATATATTAGTGTGCTTAAACTGATTTATGTGCTTGGATTTGATTTAATTAGTTCATGAGTGTGTTCAAAATGCTTAAGAATCCAAACAACATGGGATGGGACGTTACTTGAAGAAAAATCAATACATACGAAATCTATTGCTATTTAACGTTCTTATATACGTAATTCTTTCACGTGTATCATGTAAAGTTTTTGCGAATACTTTAATGCACAAATGTGTACTCCCACACTTTTGAGTGAAATACAAGGAAAATATAAGTTATTTGGTCGTGTGATTGTGATTTGACTTCTTGTTTAATAATCACACATTAAGGTTTATCTTTAATGACAAATACTTTTATTACGCACCTACAGTTTGACGCTAGATATGTGTTGAGTAAATACAAGTTGTTTTTTGGTCCTTTGTAACTTCAATCATTTTTAGTGCTCAATAAAGGATTCTGTGGATGTAGAGGTGTCATTTGGATTTGTTTTAGTGGATTTTGTAGGCATGTGTGTTTGGGGATGCAGGTTGAGTGTTTTGGTTGAGTTTGGGTTAGTTTGGAAGATTAAAATAGTGATTTGTCTAGTCATGTGTTTGGTTTTAACTATAGATACAACTGTTTCACTTGTGATATATTAGTGTGCTTTAACAGATTTATATGCTTGGATTTGATTTAATTAGTTCAAAAGTGTGTTCAAAATGCTAGAGAACTCAAACAACACGGGATTGGAAGTTACTTGAAAAAAAATCAATACATGCGAGATCTATTGCTATTTAACGTTCTTATATACGTAATTCCTTTATCATGTATCATACAAAATTTTTACGAATACTTTAATGCATAAATGTGTACTCCCACACTTTTGAGTGAAATACAAGCAAAATATAAGTTACTTGGTCATGTAATAGTGATTTTACTTCTTGTTTATTGATCACACATTGGGGTTCATATTTAACGACAAATACTTTTATTCCGCACTTGTTTAATGGTAGATACGTGTTGAGTAAATAAAAGTTGTTTATTGGTCCCTTGTAAGTTCAATTCTTTGTTAGTGCTCAATAAAAAGGTGTCATTTGGATTTGTTTTAGTGGTTTTTGTAGGCATGTGTGTTTGAGGATGCCGGTTGAGTGTTTTGGATGAGTTTGGGCTAGTTTGGAGAGATTAAAATAGTAACTTGTCTGGTCATGTGTTTGGTTTTAACTATAGATACAACTGTTTCACTTGTGATATATTAGTGTGCCTTAACTAATTCATATGATTGGATTTGATTTAATTAGTTCATGAGTTTGTTCAAAATGCTTGAGAATCCAAACAACATGGGATTGGACGTTACTTGAAGAAAAATCAATGAATGCGAGATCTATTGCTATTTAATGTTCTTATATACGTAATTTCTTTCTCGTGTATCATGTAATGTTTTTACGAATACTTTAAGGCACAAATGTATACTCGTACACTTTTTAGTGAAATACAAGCAAAATATAAGTTACTTGGTCGTGTGATAGTGATTTTACTTCTTGTTTATTAATCACACATTGATTCTCATCTTTAACGACAAATACTTTTATACCGCACCTATCGTTTGATGCTAGATACGTGTTGAGTAAATACAAGTTGTTTTTTGGTCCTTTGCAACTTCAATGCTTGTTAGCTCTCAATAAAAGATTCTATGGACGGAGAGGTGTCATTTGGACTTGTTTTAGTCGATTTTGTAGGCATGTGTGTTTGGCGATGCCAGTTGAGTGTTTTGGTTGAGTTTAGGCTAGTTTGGAATGATTAAAATAGTGATTTGTCTTGTCATGTGTTTTGTTTTAACTATAGATACAACTGTTTCACTTGTGATATATTAGTGTGCTTAAACTGATTTTTATGCTTGGATTTGATTTAATTAGTTCAAGAGTGTGTTCAAAATGCTTAAGAATCCAAACAACATGGGATGGGACGTTACTTGAAGAAAAATCAATACATACGAAATCTATTGCTATTTAACGTTCTTATATACGTAATTCTTTCACGTGTATCATGTAAAGTTTTTGCGAATACTTTAATGCACAAATGTGTACTCCCACACTTTTGAGTGAAATACAAGGAAAATATAAGTTATTTGGTCGTGTGATTGTGATTTGACTTCTTGTTTAATAATCACACATTAAGGTTTATCTTTAATGACAAATACTTTTATTACGCACCTACAGTTTGACGCTAGATATGTGTTGAGTAAATACAAGTTGTTTTTTGGTCCTTTGCAACTTCAATCATTTTTAGTGCTCAATAAAGGATTCTGTGGATGTAGAGGTGTCATTTGGATTTGTTTTAGTGGATTTTGTAGGCATGTGTGTTTGGGGATGCAGGTTGAGTGTTTTGGTTGAGTTTGGGTTAGTTTGGAAGATTAAAATAGTGATTTGTCTAGTCATGTGTTTGGTTTTAACTATAAATACAACTGTTTCACTTGTGATATATTAGTGTGCTTTAACAGATTTATATGCTTGGATTTGATTTAATTAGTTCAAAAGTGTGTTCAAAATGCTAGAGAATTCAAACAACACGGGATTGGAAGTTACTTGAAAAAAAATCAATACATGCGAGATCTATTGCTATTTAACGTTCTTATATACGTAATTCCTTTATCATGTATCATACAAAATTTTTACGAATACTTTAATGCACAAATGTGTACTCCCACACTTTTGAGTGAAATACAAGCAAAATATAAGTTACTTGGTCATGTAATAGTGATTTTACTTCTTGTTTATTGATCACACATTGAGGTTCATATTTAACGACAAATACTTCTATTCCGCACTTGTTTAATGCTAGATACGTGTTGAGTAAATAAAAGTTGTTTATTGGTCCCTTGTAAGTTCAATCCTTTGTTAGTGCTCAATAAAAAGGTGTCATTTGGATTTGTTTTAGTGGTTTTTGTAGGCATGTGTGTTTGAGGATGCCGGTTGAGTGTTTTGGATGAGTTTGGGCTAGTTTGGAGCGATTAAAATAGTAACTTGTCTGGTCATGTGTTTGGTTTTAACTATAGATACAACTGTTTCACTTGTGATATATTAGTGTGCCTTAACTGATTCATATGATTGGATTTGATTTAATTAGTTCATGAGTTTGTTCAAAATGCTTGAGAATCCAAATAACATGGGATTGCATGTTACTTGAAGAAAATCAATACATGCGAGATCTATTGCTATTTAACGTTCTTATATACGTAATTCCTTTTTCATGTATCATGTAACATTATTGAGAATACTTTAATGCACAAATGTATACTCGCGCACTTTTGAGTGAAATACAAGCAAAATATAAGTTACTTGGTCGAGTGATAGTGATTTGACTTCTTGTTTATTAATCACACATTGATGTTCATCTTTAACGACAAATTCTTTTATTCCGCACCTATAGTTTGATGATAGATACATGTTGAGTAAATACAAGTTGTTTTTTGGTCCTTTGCAACTTCAATCCTTTTTAGTGCTCAATAAAGGATTCTATGCCTGTTGAGTGTTTGGGATGAGTTTGGGCTAGTTTGGAACGATTAAAATTGTGATTTGTCTGGTCATGTGTTTGGTTTTAACTATAGATACAACTGTTTTACTTGTGATTTTTTAGTGTGCCTTTACTTATTTATATGCTTGGATTTGATTTAATTAGTTCAAGAGTTTGTTCAAAATGCTTGAGAATCCATACAAAATGGAATTGGACGGTACTTGAAGAAAAATCAATACATGCGAGATCTATTGCTATTTAACGTTCTTATATATGTAATTCCTTTCTCGTGTATCATGTAATGTTTTTGCTAATACTTTAATGCCCAAATGTGTACTTGCATACTTTTGAATGAAATACAAGCAATATTTAAGTTACTTGGTCATGTGATAGTGATTTGACTTCTTTTTTATTAATCACACATTGAGGTTCATCTTTAACGACAAATACTTTTATTCCGCACCTATAGTTTAATGCTAGATACGTGTTGAGTAAATACAAGTTGTTTCTTGGTCCTTTGTAACTTTAATCCTTTGTTAGTTCTCAATAAAGAGGTGTCATTTGGATTTGTTTTAGTGGATTTTATAGGCATGTGTGTTTGAGGATGCTGGTTGAGTGTTTTGGATGAGTTTTGGCTAGTTTGGAATGATTAAATTAGTGATTTGTCAGGTCATGTGTTTTGTTTTAACTATACATACAACTGTTTCACTTGTAATATATTTGTGTGCTTTAACTGATTTATATGCTTGGATTTGATTTAATTAGTTCATGAGTTTGCTCAAAATGCTTGAGAATCCAAACAACATGGGATTGGACGTTACTTGAAGAAAAATCAATAAATGCGAGATCTATTGCTATTTAATGTTCTAATATACGTAATTTCTTTCTCGTGTATCATGCAATGTTTTTGCCAATGTTTTAATGCACAAATGTATACTCGCACACTTTTGAGTGAAATGCAAGTAAAATATAAGTTACTTGGTCGTGTGATAGTGATTTAACTTCTTGTTTATTGATCACACACTGAGGTTCATCTTTAACAACAAATACTTTTATTCCGCACCTATAGTTTGATGCTAGATACGTGTTGAGTAAATACATGTTGTTTTTTGGTCCTTTGCAACTTCAATCCTTTCTAGTACTCAATAAAGGATTCTATGGATCGAGAGGTGTCACTTGGATTTTTTTAGTTGATTTTTTAGGCATGTGTGTTTTGGGATGCCGGTTGAGTGCTTTGGTTGAGTTTGGAATGATTAAAATAGTGATTTGTCTGGTCATGTGTTTGGTTTTAACTATAGATACAACTGTTTCACTTGTGATATATTATTGTGTTTTAACTGATTTATATGCTTGGATTTGATTTAATTAGTTCAAGAGTGTGTTCAAAATGCTTGAGAATCCAAACAACATGTGATTGGACGTTACTTGAAGAAAAATCAATACATGCGAGATCTATTGCTATTTAACGTTCTTATATATGTAATTCCTTTCTCGTGTATCATGTAAAGTTTTTGCGAATATTTTAATGCACAAATGTGTACCCCGGGTGGGTGTTATAATGAAGTAATTAATGTAATGTTGTCCATTAGGCTTTGGTCTATGACAGTAATGATTTTGCTCAATTTGAAATCCTAAAGGACTTTTCATTATTAAACTCGTAACAGTACTAGTAATAGTTCTAAATATGTTCAAAAAAAGAGTTCAGAGTAGTTTTGCATAAGTGGTCTCTAAAGTAAGAAATCATTATTAGAGTTGGGAGTGTTATAATAGTTCAGCTGTTGTTTGTTAATGTAATTAAAGAAGTTGGAGTAAAAAAATATTTATTGATTAAGCTTAAAGGCGGAGGTAGCTAAAATATGGTTTTTTTAAATAGATCAAGTGAGATGACAATTGATTTTGGATATCAATCAGCGTGGGTATCACATAGCCTTAAAATATCCAAGAGTTTGAAGTATAATTTTGTTTTAGGTAATTTGACGGGTTTAAAGTATCTATCAGTTAATGAATATGAGATGTGTTGCAATAACACAACTTAAATTTTAGTTAGTAGAAGAGTGTTAAGGGGTTTACATACTAATTTGTTAAAAGTCTTAGTCAGACGAGAAATGTTAAATGGCTTTAAGATATTGAATGTTTTCCTTATTTAAATGACATTAAAATGGTTTCAGATATTAAATGGTTTGAAGTGTTTAGTATTTAAAGTACATCAAATAGTTAAAAGCATCTACTTGTTAAAATAGTTGTAATAAATCAAATGGTTTATTGCGTCGAATGGTTTAAAATAGTTGGAGGTCATTAAAGGTTTGAAGCATGAAATAGTTTAAAATAGTTGAAAAACATCAAATATTTTAGAGTGTAAAATATTTTAAAGTGTTAAAAAGTGTAAGAACATCATAAGGGAATGATTTAAACGTTAAATTATTTAAATATCAAAGGGGTTTAAATTATAAATTAGTTGAAAGTACTTGTATGCTTTAAAATGTAAACTATTTTATTTATTGAGCAGTTTGAAGTATCAAATGGTTTAAAGTGCATAAAAATGTTGAGGAGTTTAAGATATTAAAAATTCTAAAGTTTTAATATGTTGAAAAAGTATCAAACAATTCGGAGTGCCAAATAATCTAACGTTTTGGTCAATTGATGCGTATTTGAGTGATTTAAAATAACCAATGGTTTAAGGCATTTATTGGATAAAATTTTTTTGAATAATCTTAAATGGCTTAAAGCACTACTTAGATGAAAAGTATTAATCGGTTTATGATGTTGTTTTAGTTCAGGTATCCATTAGTTTAATGTAGTACGAAATCCCAAAAATGAAAGTAGTGAGTGTGTTTGGTTTAAGGAACTGGCTGAAGCCTAGTTATGTCGTGTTGATGTAACGTGGTACCTATATATGGAATTCATCACAACGTATCCATCATACCCGAGTTACGTTGCCAATGTCCTTTCATTCAACAGGTTTTAAACTTTAGCATCTTATCAACTGTTGGACCCTGAAAGGATCATACATGCCAATTCAAGTGGTGGTTGATGGTTGCTCTGCTGGAATTCTCCCCAAGTCCAAGAAGTAATGCGGATGAAGAATCTGCTCACAAGAAGACTAAGTGTCGGCTATCCGCATTTGTTCATGCGGATGAGCATGGAACAAATGCTGACAGTATTTGTTCTTCCGCATTAACAAATGCGGACAACCGAACAAATGCTGCCAAGTACTTGTACATCCGCATTCATTAATGCGGATGTTCAGCATCAAATGCGACTAAGTGTTTGTTCATCCACATTTCTCAATGCTGATGACCAAACACCAATGCTGATGAAGATCAACACATCCGCATTAGTTAACGCGGATGAACAGAAGAAAATGCTGATGAAGACTTTTTGTACTTAGACTAGTTTCCTGATGTATAGTACACGGATAGTTTAGTCATTTTGTAAAGGCCTTTTGCCAGCCTATAAATAGAGATAACTAGAATATTAGAATGTACGATTGTCATATGTTTCAGAGGTGTCTTGTTACTGTTTCATGCTAAAACTCTAGCATTCATTGTAACTTTACACCACCATTAATACAAAGCATTTGTGAGCATTTCTAGCATTCAATGATCTATGTTTATATCATTCTGCAATATAACCACTGACTCAATCATCATATTTGATCCTAGTTGATTCACATCAACTGAGAATATCATTCTCAACAACCAGTCATCAACCATTAGTGTTTTATATTTCTACATAAGGATGCTTCTCCTAGTATGATTAACGTCATCATTAATGAAATACGTGACTACCAGAGGTGCATCCACTATGCTCATATTATGATGTCAAAGTTTCATACACTAAAACACTATAAAGGTTTATGTCAAAACATATAAAGCATAGAAAAAGGCTCACTCAATACGGTTCACTAGGATTCTTATGCATGGTAATTTACTATTACGTGTGCACCCGTAATGATAAATTACATTGCATGGTCCTCTTAGTTCTCCTTATTTCTAGGAAAAACAAAGAAATCTATTGTGAGTAGTGTGTTGTTTATGACTAAGGGCACTACTTATGGCAAATTTAATTATTGCTAATAGTGGTAGTTGGAACACTTAACAAGTAGTCTTTGTATCTAACATAGTTAGTGCGCATTTACTCTATATATGGATGTACTTTAGTTGCATCTAAAGAAGAGGTCAAACACGGTTGAGATAGAATGTTGTTGAGGTACTCTTTCAGGTATTAGTTTTCTCAATCATAATACAAGTTAGAGGTAATTATATATGCAACGAGGCTTGAGTTTCTGGATATTTCAATACTAACTAGTGAGCAATCTATGTGGCCACTTGACTTTTTGAAGTTTAATGGGTTGTATGATGGTCACCCTTGTTAAGGCACGTATTTTTGGTGATATTCAGTAGAACGCTCCACATGATTATTCAAGATTAATGATGAGTTGATTGTAGTGGAATTGTAGTCTAAAGGTGGTTGGAGTTAAAAAGGAGTTCCTTCCATAAATTTAATCGAGGAAATGTGGATGTCCAAACATGAATATATGAATTATAGTTTACCATTGATTATGGCATGTATCAGGGTTAGGTTCTTAAGTTTCCACATAACTTCAAAACCTTACTTTGCATTCCACCGGACTTTAACTGTCACCATATGGTTATGTTTGAGTTTCTTAACTTTCTTCCTCGAGATTTCAATGGGTACATTGATCAACTTTACCTTTTTGTTTTTGTGGATCTTCTTAAGCAGTGCAGATAAGGGATTATTACCTAATAATTTCTCAAGGTTAGGCACCTAGAAGGCTAACAGGTTTTGTCTATATCACTAAGATTCTGATGCAACCTGTGCTTAGGAGTCCCTAACTCGATTCATTCGAGAATCCTGAATCTTCTGGTGTATCTCAAAGTGAGCTTGCTTTTCTTCCCGAAACTATCTATATCTTTATAAGTTGAGACTTTATGTAAGACCTTATTGTTGAACTAGAATTTCAAAATTTTTCTATGGATGTCAACATAAGTTTTTGGATGGTTCGTTGTGGATTTGATTCTTTCTTTGATTAACATGACCTTATCGGTTTTGTCTTGTATAACTTCTAAATCAATTATTTAGATACCAACCACTTCAGTCCAACATATGGATGACCGATATATGTGACTGTACGACATTTCAAAGGATACACACTTCATGCCGAAGGAGGTAAATGATATTGTATGGAAAATTTCTAGTGATAGGAGAGAGTATCGATGTCACTAAGCCCCAAATATGAAAAAGGTTACAAATGGTCTCATGCCATCGAGGCGTTTGATAATTTTCTCAACCTAATGATTGTGTGTATCTTCTGTGAAGTTAGTACTACGATTCCCACTAGTTCATCGAGCGTCATGAAGTCTTTTCTTCGGTGAGCAATATAAAACTCTAAATTAGTATTGCTTCAGTCACAATAGGTGCAATGGCATTCCTATTCTTTCTAGTTGTGTTTCAAAACAATACTTTATAGCGGAGGTTGTAGGTAGCTTGGGTAATTATAACAGGAATAAATGCAATTGGTTGTTATGTTACCATTGAGTCACATGCTTCGGGTTTGTAGTTGCTAATTGTCTTTTTTGTGAAATTTTCCTATAATGTATCATAGGTTCCATTATAACTTGGACGATAAGAGTAGTCAAAGTATGAGTCTTTTATATGATGATTTCATATTGGTTCTAAGGAAAGGAGTATAATTGGATTAGCTAGTAATGAAAAGCTTTATGTATAGTACAAGAAGTATGTTATGTAAATACTAGTGTAATCATAGAATGTTTAATATGAAGTACCTAGATCCAACCTGTCTAATAAGATATGTGTATGAGAACACTTTTAATCATTATGTCTTAGTGAACAAGCCCCATGCTGAGTCTTGCATTCTAGCAATATAAGCATCTTCTAGGGTTGCTATTACCCTGATTCAAGAAGTCATTAAGTCCTACTTACTAAGGTTGATCTAGCCTGTGATGTTGTTTGGGTCATGATGTTCGTTCCAATTTCTTCTTGAATTTGCGATTAGGCGCTCATCATAGCCTGTCCTTTCTTGGTAGATGCGTACAATGATCCTTAGATTTTCCCAGTATAAGGTTGAGGTACTCACTCTAATGTCTTAAGATAAACCTTTAAGGTATCTTTGCAGTCATTCGAGAAGCAGCTCGAGTGAGGCTTCGTCAAGACGGAGATGGTCTAAGGACTAAAGAATGAATTCGTTGCAGCTACAAATGATTTTCTAGCCACATGTACAAGTACAAACTTCTGAAACTTAGGAGCCCTCAAGGTCTGCTGTAGCAGCAACCTTGTTTGCTTTTCTGTCAACTTTCGTGTGTGAAATCAACTATGAGATGGAGATGGTGTACTAATCAGAGTAAGTAGTGGTATGGACTAGCAGGCCGTATGATTCTCGACTACTTGTTTATGGTCATGTGGTGTGTAGGGGTGGGCCTAGAGACCTTGATCTTTATGCCTTTTAATAGGTTGGAAGAGTTAGTCTTACAATTAGTAGGAATGTAGGGTTCATAACATATAATGATCTGCATTATAGATTGACATAGTTTCAAGTACTTCAACAAGTTGTTGTCGTTGGTTGATGGCGTCTCCAGAAGTGTCGACCGAAAACATTATCATAACCTTAATAAGATAAAGACAACATCATGTATGCTTGCATGTGATTGTTAATGTTCTAAGTGTTTTAGTGATCAATTTGTTATGAACTTAAGGTTATAGTCTAGGTGTCTATCTAAGGCACACTAATTCTATATAAACATGGCTCTGATACCAATCTGTCACACCCCTCGCCGACGGCGGAATTGCAAGGAGGTGACCTAATCGGTTATCTTGAACACACGGTAATAAGATATTTAAATCTAATTATGTATTCAAAATAAACTATGGCAACAACGTATTAGGGTACATTTCCAAAGATTTGTACATTTGAGCCTAGATTTCCTAAGCTTATATAAGATAATCTTCGTGTGTGCCCTAGTCGTGCCATGTATGATTAATATCCAAAGCTAACCTTGTTAGTTTCCTGAAAAACATGTTAAAAATGGGTCAACAATATTGTTGGTGAGCTAGTATGTTTGAGAATCAATAAATGGTTGCAAAGTATAATGTCAAGTATGAATCAAAAACTTATCATGTAAAGTCGCCATAACACGAGTAAGGGGAAATGTATTTATGAGTACACAACTAAGCCTTTGACTGCATGCCTCGTCCGATACTTATTCCAAGTACGGAAATAAAAGTCAAGTTATAGTCTGCGTTGTAATAGTCATTCAATATTGTTATGACATCCGGTAATTTTCCGTTACCAAACTCTGTTAGTTCCGTTAGGTCTTGCATACACGTGTCGTGAGCACACACTAGTTGTCGTTGAACGTTGGTGACTTAATAACAATTATCTATGGTAAACAAATGAGACCTAATGAATAATGTTGATTATTAGTTGTGGTTATGTGGTTCATGCATTTTAAGTTATTAATTGTGAATTTTACTTGATAACGTGACAACGTGTAACTATGATCTCATATGTTTTGCTATTAGTTGAAAATATATATGATTATTATTGTTGATTAGTAATGTTTACATTTTGTAGTGAAAGTCTTTTAAAAAATGTTAAAAAGATTAGTTTTTATAAAATATAAACAATGGGTTTAATTTGTAATTGGAAAGGAATTAAAAGTTACCATATTTAAACAAATTTAACCCAACCCTAACCCCATTCCCTCACTTGCGGCCATAACCCCCCTCCCAACACCCATTCTTTGCGATTTTGATCAAGAACAAGCAAGAACAATTCGATTTTGATTAGTTCCAAGTGTTAGCAAGTGTTAATCATCATCTCTACACGTTTAAAGGTGAGTTTTATCAAGTTTTTCATAGTTTTTGATTCTTGAAGAACCCTAATTCAAAATTGATGATGATGAAGTGAAATTGATGATTGTTAGATGTTAATTTGATGTTGGTTAGATTGTATGAATGTTAGATCATGTTGATTTTGCAAGAAATCTATGATTTGATCATGAATCTCACACATTGCCTTAAGAGGAAACTTTTTGTTCTTGGAATTCATGATTTGATGATTTTATGATGTTAGATACATTGCTTGGATGTTGGTTTATATGAATTGTGCAAGAAAAGTCATGAAATCTAGTGTTTGTTCATACCTTACTATAAGTGGAAACTTTTATGCATGATGATTGGGAATTTTGATGAATTAATGATGATTATCATGTTAGAATGAATGTTATGAACTTAATTAGGTATAAAATTGATGAAACTATGAAGGAATTGGATGTTAGATTGCTTTTGGGTGTTACTTTCTAAAAAGGGAAACTTTATTTTTAAAGATCATTGGATATAAGGATGTGAGCATGTTTATGTTGTAAGGGTCATGTTAGAATGCTTATGGATGATGTCTAATGTGGTGGAATGTGTTACTTGGGTTGTATGGTTGCTTGATTGATCATTTAAAGAATGTAGGTTCTTGGTGATTATACATGATGATGAATTATGGTTAGTGATTAGGAAACCATGATTTGGATTGGAGATTGATCATTATTGAGTTTGTTAGATGGAATGAATCTTGTTGATTGATGTGATTATGATTGTCATACACGCGTGCGAATCTGAGGCCCCTACTTAGTAGGATTGGCGGGGTTTAGGGTGTGAAGTCGTGAGTGGCTTCACATGGCATGTTGTGCATGATTAGACTTCATGAATGAATTATTAGTTGTGATATGTTTATGATTGTGTTGAGCATGTTGATTTTTTGAGATTCGCATAAGTTGTAAGATGATCTAGGTTGGACTTGGGTTAATGATGTGATATACGTGAATAGTTTATTTAATAATCATGTATGATAAGTTGATACACTTGATTAAACGAGATTTCAATTAATATGTCACCAACGGGTCAAATGGGTCAACTAGGTTAAATGAGTCTTGTTTTCCAAAGCCTTGGGTCAATGTGTTATTGAGCACCTAGGGTTGTTAAGTTTTATGTGCACACGTGCTCATGTACTTACGTGTTCTAGGTAACCTTTGAAGGGTTGTCTTTCCATCCATCATCAGTTCCCTCTTGTCATTGTCTTTGCACATCAGGTGAGTTCATGCCCCACTATTTTATAAACTCTCTTCTGGGGGAGGTAGCATACTTGTTCACAAACGCTATATTATTATTATAAGTTGTGTATGTTTTAACATAGTGTATAATACCTTGAAAGTCCTCACACTTTTGGATCGTTAATAATGGTAACTAGCAGGAAATCTTGGGTAGTACTACTGGGTTTGACAAGCCCCACCTGTGCGACTCGAGGTCAAACGGGTGCAATAATATCCTAAACACAAACATCGTTACGACCTGGTAAGTCATGACGGGAGGCAACAAACGCAACACAGTCAGCTTCGATCGCGAAATCACTATTGTTATTACTTGTGAATATAGACTAGCTATCTATTTCAATGCACTTCTTATGTTATGCAAATTATTATTGTCTATGTTAAATGCAACTCTTGAACTCACCAACCATTGTGTTGATATTTTTAGTATGCTATTCTCATGTCGTTAATTCAGGTTGCCATTAGGAGCACATCACAGGTCCAGCATGCATACTAATACTTCATCTTAAGTCATGACATTTGAATTTTATTTATGAGATTTAAATAATAGGTTGGCGCGTGTTTTGCCAAATTTTACATTTATGTACTTTGGGTTTGTCTTATTTACAAAACGCTTCTGCATGGTTTTAAAGCTTAAACTTTGATTGGTTTATTTTTAAATGTGGCATATAGTGTCGTTCTAAGTAACTAGTGACTGTGATCCTGGTTTGTTCATACGCCTCGCGGTAAAACTCCGCACGTGAATTTTGAGGGTGTGATAATTGTTAACTGTGGATTTACGCGTTCCAATAAGTTGAGAGAATGGGGATTGTCAGTCCCGATAGTACTATCTATATTAAACCTGCGGCTCTAACCCGGAGTTAAGTAGTTGTGTAAGATAGTGAGGTCCTTGTAAGTCCAACCCAATAAATAAACATTTATCAGCAAAATGTGTATAAGCATAAGACATAATAGCAATGATTAATGTAAAGTCGTTAAGTAACATGTTTCTCCCCCGAAATTAGTAAAAGAAAAAGGGGCTACGAGAACTCACAGATTGTTGGTTCTGATACGGATCAGATGAAACAAGATGGATTGCGCTTAAACCGAAACAGTTGCTACATATATTTGATGTGGGCACATAAGGTTTACGTTCCCATTAATAAGTCGTTAAATGGAGTGACGAGTTAAGTGGCACACAAAATAAGTTTTAGTTTTAAATTATTGATTGAAAGTAAACTTATCCGAATTTATAGTTTTGTATGTTTTACGAACCGTCAGTAATATTCGATTATGAATTTAATATTTACAAGTTTGAGTATAAACATATATACATATTATAAATATGTATATTTTGTCATAATTATAAGTTCATAAGTGATTATACAACATTTTGTGATTTATAGTTGGATTGCTTGATTTCTGCGTTTTTACAAGTTATTTTGCGCTAAGGATTTAATTAACCAAGCGTATTAAATAAAATACGGAATTTTTATTATACTTATATATGAGTTTTAACTTACTATAAAAAAAATGTAATATTTTATTCACTTCATTTACTAGTCCAAAAACAATTGTATTCTTTTAAAAGTATGTGCAGCTATATTCTGGAGTTTTAAAGCTATTTCAGTAAGTTGGGGGTGGAAAACTTAACCATTTTACATGAGAGCACTTGGATATTAAAGCTAACTCATAAAAATAACTACCAGAAAAAGAATCAAGTAAATTGGGTAAAAATTGAGGGAGTTATGGCTTTTCAAAGTCGACCAAAATAATCTGCCAAAATGTTCGGTTTTGACATTTTGTTTCAAAATCGAATTTTGAGATCTCAGACCTTACTGAAAAATTATGTATTTACTATAGATGAATATATAACTCTTTTAAATTAACTTTAGTCTCAAGAATTGTTCAATTTCGTTATGTTTTGATGAAGATATGGTCCTTTAAAAATAGACTAAAGTTTCTGTCTAAATCTATTTTCTAAAACACCAATTTCCCACCCATCTTTCTTGCAACTAGCAAGTATGTATACCTTTGATTTATGCTTATTATTATTATTTTTTTATACCTTAGAGGATGTTAATAAAGATCAAACTCTTGGTTGCTTGATCTTGAGTTTGGATGAATGTATGTGTGTGAGCTACCTTTCACATGGTTTTAGAGAGTGAAAAGAGAGATAGAGTTGCTGAAAGAAGGAAAGAGAGTAAGGAGAGTTGTGAAGTTTTAGTTGGAAAAAGTTGGTAGTTATAGTGAAATGGATGGAGCAAGGAATGGATATGTGGTATGGTCATGTTGTTTAAAAGTCAAGGAAGGGAGTGTTGGGGTAATGGTGATGTTTCGTGAAAATGGAGTAGGGATGGGGGTTGGTGGTTGATTTGAGGATGATGATGATGGATGGGGATGGTAGGGTGTTGTGATGATGATGATGAATGGTTTATTGGTAGTATGATGATACATGGTTGTTTTCGTTTGTTTTTTTTTTTGTATTTGTATTGTATTTATGTAATATATATAATACTTTTTGGAAGTTATATTGAATCATAATAAGTGTAATTAGGAGGTGTGGTTATTATATAATATTTTCATTACATTGTATGTTTGTGTATAGTAAAAGGTGGTAGTTGTATATTCTTATTTATAACTATAGATGTACATTTTTATTCCATGCTCATGTATATATATCTATTGTTGACATAAATTGTCGACTGTAAGGTGGTTTTTAAAGTTGATATAGTGTCGTGATTTGTGAAATACATTCAATATTATTGACGACTCGCTTCGGTTAATTCAACAATGTTTAGTAGTTCGATGAGACGTCGTAATATATTAATTCCTAATGTATATTAATGTTCTTAGAATTATTTGGAGTCACATAAACAATATGCAATGGTTCGAGACGTGGGGATTCCTAATAAGATTATTGTAATATCGTAGGATCATAACTTAGTTTATATCTTAAACTAAGGTAAGTACGTATTATATGAAATAATAGAATTAATTAAATGCCTCTGATTTTCAGGAATATTACAATGTGTTGTTGAGAACATAGGGTTGTTATGTTTCTCCGGTTGCACGTACTTATGTACTCACATGTTCTAGGTAACCTTTGATGGGTTGTCTTTCCTCTCATCGCTAGCTTTGCACTTATTGTTGGTTTGCGCATTAGGTGAGTTCATGCCCCACTTTTAAACACTCTCTTCTTGGGAAGATAGCATACCTGTTTACTAACGCTTTATTATTATGAAATGTGCATAGTATAACTTAGTGTTGTATACCATTGAAAGACCTCACACTTTTGGATCGTTAATTATGTAATCTAGCGGGAAATTTTGGGTAGTACTACTGGGTCTGACAAGCCCAACCGCGAGACGGGAAATTTTGGGTAGTATAACAATATTGTCCTAAACAACCAACAGCGTCACAATTTGGTATGTCGTGGCGGGAGGCAAACAGACAAACATAGTCAACTTTGATCGCAAAATCACTATGGTTATTACTTATGAATATAGACTGGCTATCTATTTCAGTGCACTTCTTATGCTTTACAACTATCACTTATTATGTTAAACGCAAACTCTTGAACTCACCAACCATTGTGTTGACTCTTTTAGTATGCTTTTCTTAGGTCATTAACTTCGGTTGCTAGTAGGAACACATCACAAGTCCAGCATGCATTTTAAAGAAGTATAATATGTCTTGACATTTGGTTTTGAATTTTATGGTCTACAAATAATGGTTTGGTGCGTGTTTTGCCAATGTTACACTTTAAATACTTTGGGTTTGATTAGTTTAAAAAATGCTTCCTCACAGTTTTAAAGTTTTAAACTCTGAATGTTTTAATGTTAAATATAGTGTCGTTCTAAGTAACTAATGACTTGGATCCTGGTTTGTTCACACGTCTCGCGGTTAAACCCCGCACGTGGATTTTGAGGGTGTGACAGATTGGTATCAGAGCCATTGGTTATAGGAAACTAGGTTGCATACACTCTAGTCTATAACCGCACAAAGTTATATAGTTAGTCGTTGCTTATCCTCTTACTGTATACTCATTGGCACACGCATCACGTGCACTGAAGCATGGCATCTTCTACAGAGGCCTATGCGTTCTGATTCCCCTTCTCATCCTCCTGTACCTGAGTGGCCCCGACTTCCTTATCCTCCCAAGGAGATAGACTTGGATCAACCATTTGCTCTACGTGGACGCAATGCTCCGTGTGATTGGAATTACTATCCTATCTATGTTAACTTTTTGCTTCATAGGGAGCATGTTCCTGAACTTCTGACTACTAGACCGAGGACTAGGTCTACTTCTGAGATATCGACCCCTACTCTTCCTACAGTATGATGTTCTAGTGAGCAGGTGATTGCGGCATTGGTTCCTGCTCTAGACACAAAGAAACGACGCATTGATGAGCTGAATGAGGCGGTTGGCGCTCTGCAACGTGAGTTACGTGAGACTAAGGTGATGGTGGCAGAGTTGAAGGAGATGCAATCTGAGTGCTATAACAATCACTTTTCCTTACTGATAGTGTGGCTCAGGCGATCCATCGCTCGGATGCTAGGGATAACACAAGCCACAACTATGGGGTATGACTCGGTGATCTAGAAGCCCAGTTTTCCACAATGCACATTGCCGTAGAACCTGAGGAAGAACCTGAAGAGGAACTCGAGGAAGAGCCAGAGGAAGCCGCGGAAGAAGAAGAACCTGCGGAGATGGAGGGCGATAGTGATGGATCTGCTGCATTAGATTGATTTTCACATTCATCTGACTTGGAATGCATAGTGTTTGCTTTTAAACCTATGTGGGAAGGGTTGTTTCCCACCTAACGGAAGAATTGAAATTTTGACACTGATTGGATATTTTGTGAGTTACATACAATTTATTTATCATGAGTTATTATTTTGGTTATAAATGTTGTGGTTATGATAAATTCATTATTTCTTATAATTTATCATAGTTTAATGAGATAAATATGTTAGATGTTACTCATTTTTGTATTTGTGAATGTAAAGTGAAATATAGACGGACGTGGGGAAGGACACAATGAAGGACGTGGTGGCAGACGTTGTGGTGGATGTGGACGAGGTCGTGGTCACGGTGCGGCGACGGTGAACATGACCCCGGTTGAATTAGCAGCGCTCATCAACGGCACGTGCAAGCAGCGGTGAATGCTCAAGCTGCCCAGCTTGGAGGTAAACGATGACTCTGGTCATCAACTATGCAAATATTCCATTATACGGTTAATTCACCTGGTTTGTCTAAACCTACTGAAATATTGAATTCAGGACCGCCAGCATGCACGTACAAGTCGTTTATGGACTGTAAACCCCATACTTATAGTGGAGCTGACCAGGCGGTGGGCCTGGTAAGATGATTTGAGAAGGCTGAATCGGTCTTCACTAAATGTAAATATCCTGCGGCGGATTAGGTCAAATACGCCATGAGAACCCTTGAGGGTGCGGAGCTTTTGTGGTGGAATGCTCAGGTACAAATGCTGGGCCAAGCCATGGCTAATGCATTGTCGTTGGATGAGTTCAAGGCAATGATAATGGAGGAATATTTTGCTTGTGATGAAGTCCAGAAGTTGGAACCTATGTTCTGGCAGCTAAAGATGGAGGGATCAGAGATTGAGGCCTACACCACAAGGTCTCATGAGTTGGCGACTTTATGCCCTGGAATGATCAACCCGCCCATCAAGTTGATGAATCAGGCTGTAAAACAAGGCAAGCTACCCAAACGGGGAGCGGTGGCAAGCGTGCCCGACAATAAGTGCAAGTGGTACAATTCTGGCAACAAGAGCTCATCGTCAAACAGTCAGCCTTAGCAGCATCAATAACAGCAACAACAAAGGAAGTTTGACAACAATCGCAGCTTCAACCAATCATCTTTTTCTTCATCTCATGGACAAAGTGGATACGTGGGGAAGTATCCAAAGTGCAACCAATGCAACTACCATCACGCGGCGAAGGATTACCGTGGTGAGTTGATGAGGAAGCCTCAACAGCCTCAAGAAACGCCAAAAGGCTGTTTTGAGTGTGGAAAAGAGGGACACTACAAGCGAAATTGTCCACAATTAAGGAAGAATGGAAATGGCAGTGGCAATGGTGGAAACAACAAAAATAATAACAACAACGATGGCCATGGCGACAACAATGGTGGCGACAATGGAGGAGCTAAAGGGAGAGCCTTTATCATGGGTTCAGGTGAGGCTCTAAATGACCCTACTACTGTTACTTGTAAATTTCTTGTTAATGGTCGCTTTGCTTGTATATTGTTTGACACTTGAGCCGATAAGAGCTTTATCTCTACTAAATTTAGTAGTCTTTTAAGTGAAAATGCCTTCTACGTTGGAGTCTAAATACACCGTAGAGTTAGATGATGGTAAGCAAATCTCCGTAACACACATTCTTAAGGGTTGTAAGGTAGAACTCACTGGTCATACCTTTGATATCGATCTTATGCTTGTTACACTTGGGAGTTTTGACATGGTCTTGGGCATGGATTGGCTGTCTGAGAAGAAGGCGGAAGTCATATGCCATGAGAAGATCATTCGCATTCCCTTCAAGGAGGGAGAAATTCTCTCGATTAAGGGCGAGAAAAGTGGTGTTGTGAAAGGCATCATATCCTTTATGAAAGCGCAGAAGTGGCTACGCAAGGGTCGCTTAGCCATATTAGCCCTTGTAACTAAAAAACAACAAGAGGAGAAGAAGATAGAGAACATTTCGGTGGTTCGTGACTTCCTAGAGGTGTTTCCAGAGGATCGGCCTGGACTACCACCTCATCATCAATTCAAGTTTCAGATCGATTTGACTATCGAGGTAGCTCCAATTGCGAGAGCACCTTATCGGTTAGCTCCAAACGAGCTGCAGGAGCTGTCGGCACAGCTTTAGGAACTGTTAGATAAAGGGTTTATTCGACAAAGCTAATCACCGTGGAGAGCCCCTATTCTCTTTGCAAAGAAAAAGGATGGCACCTTTAGAATGTGTATCGACTAAAGGGAGTTGAACAAAGTTACAATCAAGAACCGATACCCTTTGCCTCATATAGATTATTTGTTTGATCAGCTTCAAGTATCAAACTATTATTCCAAGCTTGATCTGAGGTCTGGTTATCATCAACTGAGGGTTCGAGAGGAAGACATCTCGAAGACCGCATCTGTACGCGCTATGGTCATTATGAATTTTTAGTCATGCCATTTGGGTTGACTAATGCACCAGTGGTATTAATGGATCTCATGAATCGTGTGTGCAAACCCTACCTCGATCAGCTTCTTATCAAGTTTATTGATAACATATTGATCCATTCTAAGAAAAAGGAGGATCACGAGGAGCACCTACGTGTAATCTTGGAACTGCTTAAAAAGGAACAGTTGTATGCCAAGTTTTCCAACTGTGATTTTTGGATACGCGAGGTGCAATTCTTGGGTCATGTTGTTAATGAAAAGGGAATTCACGCGGATCCTGTAAAGATTGAGGCGATAAAGAAGTGGTCGGTTCCGAAGACACCTAGTGAGATACGACAATTTCTTAGTCTAGCAAATATTCTAGGCGTTTCATTGAGGGATTCTTTAAGATCGCCCAACCTCTTACTGCCTTAACTCACAAAGGTACGATGTATAAATGGGGTGAGAGTCAAGAAGCCGCTTTTCAGTTGTTGAAACAGAAACTTTGTAGCGCACCGATATTAGCACTACCGGAGGGAAGTGATGACTTCTTGGTTTACTGTGATGCTTCCATCCAAGGACTTGGATGTGTACTTATGCAATGTGATAAAGTAATAGCCTATGCTTTGAGACAACTGAAAGTGCATGAAAAGAATTACACCACTCATGATTTGGAACTGGGTGTAGTAGTCTTTGCCTTGAAGATCTGGAGACATTACTTGTACGGTACCAGATGCATTACTTACACCGATCACAAGAGGCTTCAGCATATCTTTGAGTAAAAAAAGCTGAACATGAGGCAACGACGCTGGGTGGAATTGTTGAACAATTATGATTTTGCTATGAAATATCACCCGGGAAAAGCGAATGTAGTCGTTGATGCCTTGAGTAGAAAGGAAACTGCTAAACCACGACTAGTGCGAGCTTTACAACTAACGGTTAGCACTCAATTACCTAAACAAATTAAGGAAGCTCAAACAGAAGCCTTGAAAGCGGGAAAATGTTGAGTCTGAATCCTTACATGGAATAGACAAATAGTTTGAAGTGATGGCTGATGGAATTCGTTACTTCATGGATAGACTTTGGGTGCCTTTGTGTGGAAACCTAAGAGACTTGGTTATGAGTGAAGCACATAAGTCTAAGTATTCTATACACCATGGTTCTGATAAGATGTATCATGATCTGAAGGCGTACTATTGGTGGCCTAATATGAAGGCAGACATCGCTAAGTATGTGAGCAAGTGTTTAACGTGCACTAAGGTTAAAGTTGAATATTAGAAGCCATCTGGGTTACTGCAACAACCTGAGATTCCTTTATGGAAGTGGGAGCAGATTTCTATGGATTTCATTACTAAGTTACACAAGACTTCGAGTGGTTGTGACACGATATGGGTGATCGTGGATAGACTAACTAAATCTTCTCACTTCTTGGCGATCAAAAAAATGGATAAAATGGATAAGTTAACCCGAATTATATCAAGGAGGTAGTTTCGAGACATGGTGTGCCAATCTCGATTATCTCTAATCGTGATACTCAGTTTATCATCTCATTTCTGGCAGTCATTAAAGAAATCTGTGGGTACGAGTGTCGATATGAGCACTCCCTATCATCCCCAGACTGATGGGCAAAGCAAGCACTATTCAAACGTTAGAGGACATGTTGTGAGCTTGTGTGATTGACTTCGGGAACAATTGGGAAGTTCATCTATCACTGGTAGAGTTTTCTTACAATAACAGCTATCACACTAGCATTCAGGCAGCACCATTTGAGGCATTGTATGGGCGAAAGTGTAGATCACTAGTTTGTTGGGCAGAAATTGGTGATCGTCAGTTGACTGACCCTGAGTTAGTACATGACACTACTAAAACGATCATGCAGATACGAAACTGTATGGTAGCAGCACGAGACCGACAAAAGAGTTATGCAGACAAGCGACGGAAACCTTTGGAGTTTCAGGTCGGTGACAAAGTTTTTTTGAAAGTCTCACCGTGGAAAGGTGTGATTCGATTTGGCAAAAGGGGCAAGCTTAATCCGAAATACGTTGGACCATTTGAGAATCCAGAAAAAATCGGTCCAGTGGCGTATCGATTACACCTACCTGATTCATTGAGTTGAGTTCACAACGTGTTTCATGTCTCAAATCTAAAAAAGTGTTTATCTGACTAGACATTGATTGTGCCACTCGAAGAAGTGCAAGTAGATGAAAAATTACGCTTTGTTGAAGAGCCGGTTGAGGTAATGGATCGTGAAGTTAAAACTTTTAAGCAAAGCAAGATACCCATAGTCAAAGTTCGTTGGAACTCAAAATTCACGTGATAACGTGAGGATCAGATGAAGCTTAAGTATCCTCATTTGTTTGAATTGATGACGACAACCAGCGAAGGTACGAATTAAATTTTCGGACGAAATTTCTTTCAGCATGGGTAGGATTTGACAACTCACTCGATTTCGTTATGCCAATGCTGTAAACCAGTGATGTAACGCAACCATGTAACGCAATTTTCGGGACGAAAATTCTTTCAACATGGCGATTGTTGGATCAAGGCTGCTGCAACCAAAACAAACACTTAGAACATTTTTGGTACAACTGATGAAGAACTTCGGAAGACAAAAGGTGAACTTCTGAAGGTCAAGGCTGAAAGAGCTTCCGAAGAGGAACTCAACTTCCGAAGACAAAGTCTTCCTTCTTCCGAAGTTCAACACTTAGAAGAGTTCAAGACAAAGACATCCGAAGTATGAAGTCTTGATGGTCATCAAGCCTCAGAAGAAGTAGACTCTTCCGAAGTATAAGTGGCTTCGGAAGAACTTATCCTTCCGAAGCCAGTTAACCTTCAGAAGAACCTACTATGAACCAGTGGACATAAGTATGGTCCTTCTGACAGATCCGCTGCAATCTCTAATACACTGCATGGCGCTTTCCCACGCCCATGTAGTTGACCATACTTTATTGCATTGTTCATTCCATATCAGTTAGTACAGTTACCAAATTTAGTTAGTGACAAAAGGTAAGTCATGGACATGTCATGACTACCTAATCTTAGATAGTATTTTATCTAGGACACCTTACCTTTAGCAATGTAGTAGTTGCTTTAGTTGTAAGTTTCCAGTTGGTATCAAAGTATAACCGGCTGTAGATAGTAGTATATATAGTTTCTCATTGAAGCTCTGTAAACATGTTTGTAAGAGTCTTGTAACTTTGAGTTGAGAAGTAATATATACAAGTGTCTTGAAAAACCATCTTCTTGTGTTTTGTTTACTTAGTATATTACTATCAACTCTTAAGGGATTCTGCTTCATCTAACCGAGTGACTTTGTGAGTTCGAGAGACAATACTTGTGTTGAGTGACATAAACCGATCCTGCAATTGGTATCAGAGCTTCTTAGGCTCTTGATTGTGAGATCTTACCATCCAAATCGACCTTTTCTTTTTCACTCATACTTTCACTTCACTCAAAATGGACCTCAACCAAAATCATCTAAAAGAGAAATAGGGACGATGTCTAAAGCTCCCATCATCACTCCTGAGAACTTCAGATCTTGGAGCAGAAGTATTGAAGGTTTCATTAGGTATCAAGACAGCATGATGTGGAAATCTATCACCAATGGTCCTTACAAGCCAAAGGTTGTAGCACCGGCTGGAAATGGTGCTATGATAGAGAAGGATGTTGAAGACTATTCAGATGAAGACCTCAAGCGACTAGAGATCGATAGAAAAGCTATGACTGTTCTTATGACTGCCATACCCAACTCCATCATGGTGGGATTTGAGCATTGCCAGTCAGCCAAAGAACTCTTTGATGCTTTGTCTCAGATGTATGCCAGCTCCAATGACTCCAAGAAAGATTCCCTGAAGCAGCAGTTTGAAAACTTTACTTATATTGTTGGAGAGACCCTTAGCCAGCAATACTTCAGGTATATGGATCTTATTTCATCACTTCAGTCTGTGGGAGTGACTCTTGAGATGAGAGATCTCTCAAGAAAGTTCATGAGTGCACTTCCAAATGAGTGGACTTTCTACTATGTCTCTATCAAAAGGACAGAGAACTTAAACTCTCTCACAATGACTGAACTATATGGCATCCTTGATGGATACCATGTAGAGATAGAGAACAAGAGAAGCCACCAGGTGAGCAGACCCTCAAGCCTTCGTGCTAGCAATGCTTTACTGGTGGCTGAAGGCACAAGAACCCCCCAACCTCAGTAGTACCTGACTTACTCCCAACAGCCATCCTCTTCTTCTGGGACATACATTACCTTTCCTGAGACTCCAAGGTTTCAACAGGCTCAGTTAAGTCCTTTCCAGGACAGCTGTGCCTTTGTCTCAGGAAATAGGCATTCCAGTGATTTTCAATTTTGCTTTGATGATCTAGAATGTTTCAACCCAGATGATGTTGAGTACATGCATATTGTCCAACAGATGGCTTTGTTAACTTACAAGGCAAAGAAGTTCTTTAAGAGAACTGGAAGGCAATTTCCCCAAAACCAAACTAACAGCAAGTTTGGGTTTGACAAGACCAAGGCTAAATGTTACAACTGTAAACAACTTGGCCACTTTGCTAGGAAATGCAAGGCTCCCAAGTCAAATCCGGGAACCTCTCAAGCCTTCACACATCCCTCCATACCCAAAGCCATCAGGAAGTCAACTGAACAACACACAGCTGCTATTGCTCAAGAGGTGGACTGGAGCTTCATGGTGCAAGATGTGACTCCTGCTCAAGCATTGATGGCTGGAACTGATGACAGCAAGGTATATGAACATCTCTGTACTCTAGCTTGCATTGCTAAAGTTAAATTGTATCAGGACTACAATATGGAAATTAAATTTGATATTGAGTCTTTGAATATCCTTAAAAGTTATTTTAAAGGGGCTGAATCTAACAATAAAATGAAAATTGAAGAGTTGGAGAAAACTGTGTCCTTTTTAAAACATGAACATACTAATTATAAGACTCAAATCAAAATTTTAACCTCCAAATTAAGTGAGGCTTAAGCCCAGCTAGTCACAGCTGAGGCACAAGCCAGGAAGCATGCTATCTCTAAGCAAAACTTCCAAGCCATTCTTGCATCAACCTCCCACTCAAAAACTTGTTATCAAAACAAAGGTGGGTTAGGAACCAATGAAATTGCTCCACGACATTCTTATGAGTCTATCAGACAACCAAGATGTGGGACTGAAGAGCAACAGGTTCCAACTGTTGACCCACCACCTCATGAGTTGAAGAGTGATGCAACTATGGAGACCATCATAGGGAAGGATCAGGTAAATCAACCCATTCCCACCAGTGATGATCAACCCCTAACCACCAAAGCCAGAAGAAACAGAGCTAAGTAGCCATAAAAACTACCAAGAAAGTGGCCGAATCCAAGCTGAAGATTGACCTAAAACAAAAGGGTGTGTTCTTTTTAGCTGGGTTCCAGGTGGTTGGAAAATCTGATCCTAGAAAGAAGTGTAATACCAGAACTTCTGTCCTGCTAGAGGATCAGAAGTTGAAGGAGAAGTCTGTTGATGAAGACAAAAAGAGCAAGAAACAACAGTCTTCATATCCCACAAAGGTTAACATTGCATGCATAATGTATGGTCAGCAAAACCATATGGCAAAAGATTGTTACTATAATCCTGCAAGCACGCATTATGCAAACAATGTTAAGAAAGAAAGAGTGAAGGAAGGATTCATATTTGGACCCTATCACATGTTTCAAGTGATGAGGAAAGGAAAGCTTGTTTCTGAAGAAAAGTTGCTTTCGGAAGAAACTCATTCTTTCGAAGGGAAAATAGATTCGGAAGATAAGGCTAAGAAAAGTCAAAAGAACAAAAGAGTTCCTTTGAAACCTTCCGAAAAGAAGACTGCTTCGGAAGAAGAGGTGAGGAAAGCTTCTTCCGAGAAGAAAGAAGCTTTGGAAGTATGCCATGCTGCCCAAACTTCATCAAGCTCATATATATTGATCAGCCAAGGGATGGATTGGAAGATCAAACAAGATGCCGCAGCTCAAACCTCCTCTTCACAAACATCTATTGAACCCCCATGCATACATTTTGGTTCAATTAAATCCTCATCATTAGAAAAGCCCAAGACCAGCAAGGCTTGGGTTTCCAATAAAAACTAAGGTTTTCACCTTATGTGCGGGGACATCTACATGATAAAATTGACAATGTATGGATTGTAGATAGTGGATGCTCCAGGCACATGATAGGGAACAGATCTCTTATTCAACAATTTCAATATTTTGATGGAGGTCCTGTTCAATTTGGAGGTGAGGCTGGAGGATACATTTCTGGCAGAGGAAGTGTATCCAACGGCAAGTTAAGAATCGACAAAGTAAACTTTGTCAAACAGCTTGAACACAATCTTTTGAGTGTTTCTCAGTTTTGTGATCAAAAGCACCAAATGCTTTTCACAGAACATGAGTTCATTATCCTCAAACCTGGGATGACAATTCCTCAGGAATTGGTGCTTCTTAGATCTCCCAGAAAAAGGGATATGTACAAGATGGATATTAACAATGCTTCCCCATTGGGTGAAGTGTCATGCTTTCTTTCCAAAGCTGATGGTGATGAGTCAACTTTATGGCATAAACGAATGTGTCATGTAAATTTTAAGACTATGAATAAATTGGTTAAAAATAACTTGGTACATGGTTTGCCTAAAAAGGAATTTCTTACCAAAGATAACTGTGTTGCATGTCTGAAAGGAAAGCAACATAGAGTATCTCATAAATCCAAAATAGTTAACTCTATCACCACTCCATTACACTTATTGCACATGGATCTATTTCGTCCCACAAGTATAATGAGCATTGGAAGGAAATCATACTGCCTTGTGATCGTTGATGATTTTACTAGATTTACATAGGTATTCTTTTTAAGAACTAAAGATGAAACTGCTGAAACCTTAAAATCTTTTATTCTTAAAATAGAAAATCAAATTGATCACAAGGTTAAGATCATTAGAAGTGATCAAGGGACTGTGTTTAAGAATCAAGTTCTTGACTCATTCAGTAACTCAAAAGGGATTGCCAGACAATATAGTGCTCGTAGAACTCCTCAAGAAAATGGTGTTGCTGAAAGGAGGAATAGGACACTTATTGAGGCTGCTCGAACTATGTTAGCTGATTCAAAGGTGCCTCTAACATTCTGGGCAGAGGCAGTCAGCACTACATGCTATGTGCAGAACAGAGTTCTTGTTGTTAAGCCACATGGAAAGACTCCTTATGAGCTATGAAACAAGAGGCCACCGTTCATTGGCTTTCTCAGGTCCTTTGGTAGCACGTGCACCATACTTAACACAAAGGACAATTTCGCAAAATTTGCTGAAAAGTCAGATGATGCTATCTTTGCTGGATATTCCTCCAACTCTATTGCCTATAGAGTTTACAACATTAAAAATCAACAATTTGAAGAATCATCCAACATTGTTGTTAATGAGCACACTTCTTGTGTTAAGGGGAATGAACCTGATCATATCTTTGATTTAAAATTGTTTCCAAACTATTCTAAACCTTCTTGTGAGAATGTTTCAGCTGGAACAGGTACTCAAAGTGATTCTGATGATGACCAACTGTTTGAGTTACCCAGACCACTTCCAAGTTCTCCAACAAATGCTAAAAATCAAGCTACCTCAATTGGAAGATCTGATAGCATATCTATCTCAAGAACCAGTGGAGCTTTAACAAGTTGTCAACAAAGTGAGCCTCAAAACTCATCCAGTGACAATGTATAACACCAAGATGCTAGAGGCAGCATTTTGAAGGAATAAGCAACTACTAATGCTGCTTCATAACCATCTAATACTGATGTTGTCTCTCCTTCATTCAATCAGTCCTCATTGAATGAATGTGAGACATCAGCTGGACCAAATGTTCAGGTTTCTGAGCAAAACATGTCCAATTTGGATCTATCCATACAATTGGATGTAATTCTTAGGCTCAGGATTCATAACACTCACCTAGCTGAGAACATCATTGGAGATGTTTTTGAAAGCGTGAGAACAAGGGGACAGACTAACAATGGGAATGTCTGCTTGTACTCATGCTTCTTATCGCAGATGTAGCCAAAGAAGGTAGAAGAAGCCTTGAAAGATAGTAGCTAGATTGAATCAATGCAAGAGGAATTACTTTTCAAAAGACAAAAGGTTTGGAACCTATGTCCTCTACTGTCACACCCCGAAAAGCACACCAGAAGGGCACGCGTGCGACGGAGATAACGGAAGTTGGATTATTCCAACATTTATCAAGCAAACATATCATGAATACCATCGTTAAATATTAATTTTAAAATGACATTACATCAACGGGTAGGAGTCTTAAATTTAAAACTTAAATTGTAATAACATAATATTGTTTTAAACATAAACAAAAGATTTTAATCAGCAGCGGAATTTGGTCCCAAAGGTGGTATGCAAAATTGATAAGTTTGCCGTTAAAACCCTTTTCATTCCCATGCATGCCTAATCTCCTGAAAAACATGCCCAAAAAGTTTATCAGCAAAAAGCTGGTGAGTTCACAGGTTTATAACAATATCAACAAAGTTTTCATTTTCCAACGATATGATTATCCCGGAATCAACCCCTGGATCATCAATGACTAGCTAAGTCCATTGACTATGATCGCAACCAAGAGCCCCATAATCAAACCAAGACACAATGTCCCTCAAATCCTTTCAACATATATTCCCTCTGTACCGGACCGGTGGCAACCGATCCTAAGGGCGGTTGTCAAACCCAATAGATCTACAAATATATCCTGTGGCCCTCAAAGGGTTAATGATTACGTAAGAGGGCAGCCATGCGCAAATAATAAAACAACTCAAGGCCATCATAAAGATCACGCAGTTATTCCATAATCATATCATAAACAAAAATCGTTATACCATGTTTTTCCCTCAAAACAGTTAAATAAAACGTTATTTAAAAATAGGGGCTGTGAAAACTCACCTTCAAAAGTGACCGAGAGATGATCTAGCAAAAATCGACCCCACCCGGAATGTAAACGACCAATTAACGCCCTAAACACAAAGGATCTATTAATTGTCACGTAATAAGTCTGATACGTAAGTTGTTTACCCAACTTACTAGACTTGCCTTGAAATCCATTTCTTTATAAAAAGACCCATTGGTGACTTTCGGTTTAGATTAGTAATTTATATTATAAGTGACAGATATTCATTTATTAAATAATAACCCTTAAATGACATGCATATATCACACACAAAATGAGCACATAATCATTATAAAAACTTAACACAATATTCACTAAGTTATGAAATAAATAGATAAATAAATAAATAAATAATAAATGAATAAATAAATAAATAAATAAATATTATATTGATTAAGTAAATAAAATATTAAGTAATAGTCATATTTTATCTAAGACATTGTTTTTGTTAAGTATTCTATTTCTTATTTTATTACCATTTATTATAAATTCTTTATTAATTAATATTTATAACACATAACTTTATTTTCAGTACTAAAACATACATAAAATCATTTTTAGACAAGTTTTATTATAAAAATATGTTCTATTACGTTAATCCCAAATTTTGTCCATGTACAGTGATTTTACGTTGAAATCGTCTGGTTTTATGCGCATAAACCGTACATCAACTTGTATATACCTTATGACCATTGTATTTGTTTTAAAATGAACCTTTTATATCAAAAACATTCTGAAATATTTTTGTTAAAAATCAGTTTCAAACAGTACATTATTTTTAACCCGAAATTGTCGGTTTTCGGCTTTTTCGCGCGTATAAAGTCATTGCCGAAGACCTTGCTTGTTATGGATTTGTTATATACTTAAAAACATAAGTTTTTAACTTAAAACAAAATGTTACTTTATGTCCAAAACCGGACTTGTGTAAAAATAATGATTTTAGACCCGAAAACACCGTTTTTAACACGTTTTTAAACATAAAACGTTTACGTGATTAAAACCAATTATCAAAACCTTTATTTTTAGTATGATTACTTACTTTTAGCTTATTTTTAACATGTTTTTAACTTATTGTTCCAGATCTTACAAGATTCTTATCTTGTTTGCTTTTAAAGTTTATGACATGACTACTAGTGGTCATGTCCCCTCTTCACTCAAGTAGATTTAATTTTAATTTATTTTTATCTTTTCTTTAAGTCGAATTTGAATGAAAACTTCAAAATCTCCAGATCATGATCACCATATACATGGATCATTGAAGAACAAATCAAGAACAAATGTGTAAACCATATAAACCTACACATACACGATTTTATGCATACATACATACATAGTCCAAATCATTGATTTTATCTTGCGTTCTTAGTTTTTATTTCAACAAAACATACTTAAAAACCAAAAGATTTCAGATCATGATCACCATTATTCATGGATCATCTCAATCCTTTAAGAAATCAAAGAGCAAGATGAGTTGAAGAACATCATCCATGACTACATGCATGTATAACCCATTTTCATTATTTTTGATAATCTCCTTTGGTGTTGGGTTTCTTATGATGTTCATAACCACAAATCAAAGTTTGATCATCTTGCATGAAAGAGAAATCATCAAAATAAACAAAGATTATCAAAACACAAAATCTTCAACATCAAACACACACACACACATACACACTCACGGTTCACACACACACACACACACACACATACATTCTTTTTAAACTCAAAAACCTTTGTTGGAACCTTGGATTTCAAGAAAATCTAGTTGTTAGTAAACAAAGCTTGCAACAATCATCCAAAAATCATGTTGCATGTGATTTTTAAAGAAAACGTAGCTTACCCAAAGATGAACAACTTCAAGAACTATAGATGATTTCTTCTCCTTGGAGTTGGATTTATGCAAAATTCTTGCACCAACTCACTAAGGGATCCTTGAAATCAGATTTTTTATGCTTTAAACAAGCTTTGGATGATCAAATTCAAAGAAAAGAGGGCTGTTCTTGATGGTTCCAGCCATGAGTTTTGGAGAAAAGGAAGAGGAGAGTGTGTAGGTGAATTCTAGTGAAAGAAAGGTGAGGTTGAGTGTGTGTAAAAGGTGGAGTGTTGGGTTGTATATATAGAAATGTTTAAGTATGGTTAAGGTGAGTTAATCATTTCATTAAATTAATTATATGGCTGGTGGATCTCCAAGTGAGATACCACCGGGTGTAAGGCGGGTGTCGGTCTCGTTAAATTTTTCGTAAAAATTTTAAACGTTCGGGTTTTTACGCGAAAATTTTCTATATATTCAAAATATTACTTTTAGACTTTCCAAAGGTTCCCAACATAAATAATAGTGATCAAAAGTCAAAAATAAAAATACGTACGGTTTAATACAGCAAGCATCCGACTGAATGTTGCATCAAGGCAACTTTTAAAAAGTCTTAATATTACCGGATCAAGGCAAATAAAATTAATTATAATTTTTCATGACGAATAATATTTTCATTTAAGACTCATTATATTATAAAAATCAAAATATAATGACCAAATTTAATTAACCGAATTATCACCAACGTTCGTTAAACGTTTTACCGCTACGCGACCCGGTAATTTTCAAAATTACCAATTATAAACTTTACTCACAAAAGGGCTTTGCTAGACCTTAAATAACCTTAATTATCATAAAAGTAAGTCTTATAATGCATTTAAATATTTTGTCACATTTTATTAACGTACGGATATTGACCTGGAAACACGTGATGTTACAGTCTCCCCTCGTGTAGGAAATTTCGTCCCGAAATTTGAGCTTTAGCTCCAGATTCTGATCTAGACGGAAAGAGGTGAGGGTATTTGCGCTTCATCTAGTCCTGTAGTTCCCACGTGAACTCGGGACCACTCTTAGAGTTCCATCTAACCTTCACCAACTTAACCCGACTCCTTCTAGTTTCTGAACCCTCCCGTCCATAATCTCAACTGGTTCCGGTGAAATTTAGTTTGTCATCGATACAAACTTCTTTAGGTTGCATAACTAGAGCTTCATTAGCAAGACACTTCTTCAGATTGGATACATGGAATACATCGTGTATTCCACTAAGCTCACGAGGTAACTTAAGTTGATATGCAACGGGACCAACTCACGCCAAAATCTCAAATGGTCCGATATAACGGGGGCTAAGCTTTCCTTGCTTTCCAAACCGAACAACTCCTTTCCAGGGCGAGACCTTCAAATAAACTTTGTCTCCAACCTAGAATTCTAATGGTTTCCTTCGATTATCTGCATAACTCTTTTGCCGACTCGCGGCGGCTTCTAACCTCTTTCTGATTTGAACAATCTTATCCGTAGTTTCCTGGATAATCTCAGGTCCAGTTAGTAGCTTTTCTCTAACTTCTGCCCAGCAAAGAGGTGAACGACACTTTCTTCCATACAAAGCTTCAAACGGAGCAGCTTTGATACTACTGTGATAACTATTATTGTAGGAAAACTCAACCAAGGGTAGATGAGTATCCCAATTTCCTCCAAAGTCAATCACACAAGCTCGTAGTAGATCTTCCAATGTTTGAATAGTCCTTTCACTTTGACCATCTGTTTGCGGATGGTAGGCAGTACTCATGTCCAAACGAGTACCCAAAGCTTGGTGTAAGGATTGCCAGAACCTCGAGGTAAAACGATTGTCTCTGTCAGACATTATCGAGATCGGTACTCCATGACGAGATACCACCTCCTTGAGGTAGATTCTGGTTAGCTTTTCCATCCGATCGGTTTCCTTAACGGGTAGGAAATGAGCAGACTTGGTCAATCTGTCAACTATTACCCAGATAGTGTCATGACCACTAGACGTTCGGGGTAACTTCGTGACAAAGTCCATTGCTATCCTCTCCCATTTCCATTGAGGAATTTCTGGTTGTTGAAGAAGTCCTGATGGCTTTTGGTACTCAGCTTTGACTCTTGCACAAGTCGAGCATTTACCGACATAGGCTGCTATATCACCCTTCATATTGGGCCACCAATAATGTTCCTTCACATCCTTATACATCTTATCCAATCCGAGGTGAATTGAATATTTGGATTTATGGGCTTCATCCATAATTAATTCACGTAGGTTTCCAAAACGTGGAACCCAGGTTCGGTCCATGAAGTACATCACATTATTGGTTTTAGGCTCTAACTCCTTGACCATGCCTTTCAATCCTTCATTCTTCAAATTCTCATCTTTCAAAGCTTCGACTTGAGCATCTAGAATTTGAGTATCAAGACCCGAATGAATAGTCAGCTCCAAAGCGCGAACACGCTTAGGCCTATCATTCTCCTTCCTACTTAACGCATCGGCCACAGCATTAGCCTTGCCCGGATGATAGCGGATCTCACAGTCATTCTCGTTTAACAACTCTACCCATCGACGTTGCCTCGTGTTAAGTTCCTTTTGATCGAAGATATGCTGAAGACTCTTGTGATCCGTGTAAATAACACATTTCGTACTGTATAGATAATGTCTCCAAATTTTGAGTGCAAAAATCACTGCTCCCAACTCTAAGTTGTGAGTAGTATAGTTCTTCTCATGCACTTTTAATTATCTGGATACATAGGCTATGACCTTATCTTTCTGCATCAACACACAACCAAGACCTAAACGGGACGCATCACAATACACAACAAACCCTTCTGTTCCTTCAGGAAGAGATAGAATAGGAGCACTACATAACTTCTGCTTTCGTAACTGAAATGCTGCCTCTTGCTTATCAGTCCAGTCATACTTTCTATCCTTCTGAGTCAACAGCTTCAACGGCTGTGCTAACTTCAAGAAATTTTGAATAAATCTCCGATAATAACCAGCCAATCCAAGAAACTGACGGACCTCGGTCGGGGACTTGGGTGCCTCCCAGTTCTTGATTGCTTCAATCTTAGCCAGATCTACATGTATGCCTTTCTCATTAACGACATGTCCGAGAAAATGAACCTCTCGAATCCAGAATTTGCACTTTGAGAACTTTGCATACAGCTTCTCTTTTCTCAACGTCTCCAAGATGATTTTCACATGCTGTTCATGATCTTTCTTGGTTCTCGAATAGACAAGTATATCATCGATAAATACTATTACAAACTTATCTAAGTAAGGTTAGCATACTCTATTCATAAGATCCATAAACACAGCAGGCGCATTTGTCAGACCAAATGGCATAACCAGAAACTCGTAATGGCCGTAACGGGTTCTGAATGCTGTCTTTGGAACATCTTCCTCGGCTATCAATAGCTGATGATAACCTGATCGCAGATCGATCTTTGAGTAGAAGCTAGATCCTTGAAGCTGATCAAACAGATCATCGATTCTTGGCAATGGGTATCAATTCTTGATAGTTAGTTTGTTCAACTCTCGGTAATCGATGCACATTCTAAATGACCCATCTTTCTTTTTGACAAATAAGACTGGTGCTCCCCATGGCGAGAAGCTTGGTCTTATAAATCCTTTATCCAACAATTCTTCCAATTGCTTGGACAATTCTTGCATCTCTGAAGGCGCTAATCGATATGGTGATCGGGCAATAGGAGCAGCTCCAGGTACCAAATCGATCCGGAATTGAACTTGTCTAGAAGGAGGTAATCCAGGTAGATCATCAGGGAAGACATCTAGATAGTCTCGCACTATCGGTATATCCTCAAGCTTTCGCTCCTCACTCTTAGTATCTACTGCCTTGGCAAGAAATGCTGGATACCCTTCTCGTAGATACTTGCAAGCCTTCATTACATTCACAATCTTCATGGTAGGCTTCCTTTGATCTCCTTGGATAGACAAAGTTCCACCACTTTGAATAGGGAGACGAATAATCTTCTCGTAGCACACCACCTCAGCATGATGCTTTGACAACCAATCCATGCCCACGACGATATTGAAACTACCAAGCACAACGGGTAGGAGGTCAATGCTAAAAGAATGACCCTCTAATTGCATAGTACACCCTCTAACTAGATTACATGCCTCAATTATCTTTCCGTTGGCTAGCTTGACAATATATTTTTTATCTAATTTACTAGATTTAAGGCCAAGTAATGGTTCAAAGTTCTTTGACACAAAACTCATATCGGCTCAAGTATCAAATAATATAGATGCGAAATGGTTGTTGACAAGGAACGTACCAGTGACGACGGATGTTTCTTGTCTTGCCTCCTTGGCGTTCATCTCAAACGCCCTGCCCCTTGCATTGGATCCTTTCAGCTTGGGGCAATCCCTCTTGTAATGACCTTCAACTCCACATTCATAACATCTTTGCCCGGTTCTCTCAGGCTTCTCAACCAATCTTACTTGACAAGTCTGAGCTTGATGCCCATACTTGTTACACCTTGAACACATATTCACATTGCAGTTACCACCATGATGAAGATTACACTTACTACACTTTGGCTGTGCACCAGCTTGCCTCCTTGCCTCCGGCAAGTTAGTAGCATACATCTTTCCTGACCCAACCCTCTGATTCTTCTGATTGCCAGATCGGTTCTTGAAATTTCCAGTCCACTTCCTCTTATTCTCCATGATTCTCTTATCAGTCTCCACAACTTTTCTTTCTTTTTCCATGGGCTTTTTACTAGTATCCCCTTTCTTGACAAGCACACCTCTTCGAATAGCATCACCATTCAATGAATTGGCTAGTGCCACTGCGCTCTGCATTATGGTAGGGTTTGATGCCGTAACCATGCCTCTGATCTGGTGCCAATCCCCAAATATATCTCTCAATTCTGACGTAGTCAGGAGTCACCATTCGAGGCACAAGTCTTGCCAGATCGTTAAACCTAGAAGTATAGGCTCTAACTTCTGCACCTTCCATAGTCAGATTCCAAAATTCAGTCTCGATCTTTTAGAGCTCATTGCGAGGACAGTACTCCTTAAGCAACATCTCCTTTAACTGGTTCCAAGAGAGACCAAACGCAGCTTCCTCTCCTAGGTTTTGAACCTGTGAATTCCACCAACTCAAAGCTTCATCTTGGAATGAACATGTGGCATACTTCACTCGCTGATCAGCAGAACAGTTGCTAATTGCCATCACTGATTCCATCTTTTCAATCCATCTAATGATGTCAAGAGGACCTTCAGCTCCCATAAAGATTCGTGGATTACAAGCTTGGAATGTCTTGTAGGTACAACCTTGAGCTTGACTCCTAGAGGGATTTCCAGTAGAAGTGCCTCCACTAGAACCACCCATGGTGCCACGTCTTCTACCACACTCAGCATTTGCGTCATGTTGCTCGAGTGCAGAGTTGACATGTTGGGATATCAATTGTGCTAACTCTTCAGCAGTGGTAGGCAAACTAGTACCTCTAGTACCAGCGGTATTTCGCGTGTTAGGTGCAATGAATTAACTTTTGTTATACATGAAACAAAAGAGAATAAACAACATACACGAAATGATATCAAAATGCATGATAATAATAATACATATATAATCACAACATTTCGATACATCATTCATTAAAGTTATCATAACGATTTAATGAGTGAAGGATAGTCAGTACAAAATACATTATTTCAGGAATAACACAAAAGAGATGTTTACAGTAGCATCAACATCATTACAAAATTAGTTGTTCCCATATCCCAAGTACTGACATATCTAAGGACCCTAAAAGTCTAACAAGAGAATCGTGCCATCACATCGGCACGCACCACCATAGAAGCCATCATCATGCAAACCGTTGCCAACCCTAATGCCGCCTTCACTTGCTCCTCAAGAGAAGTCACCTGCTGCTATGCTGCTACCAACCCAGCCTCTGCAGCCTCAACCTTTAGTTCTGTAACCTCCAACTTCTTCTTCGTCTCAGCTAGCCCTGTCTCCAAATCACAAATCCTGAAATGTAGCTGGTTCAGGATGACGATCTCAATCACCTTATCCTCCTCAAATGACATCATCCTTTCATACATAGCCTGCAACATCTCGCTTGTCACTCCTGCCTTACCCTGTAAGGATGAGATCCGGTGCTCATAGTGAATGCATCTGGTCGCAAGAGTAGCTAGAGTGCGATGTACAGGCTCATAGATCAGTGGTAGGTCTCGACGAGCTGAGGATGAGTCGCCAACCTCAAACGTAGATGGCACACCACCCTCATTAGCCCACTCCTGTACTCGTCTAGTCAACTAATGCCACTGCTCGTCCTGCACTCTAGCCCTCTTGGGCTCAGTCTCATCTGGCATCTCACTTGTACTATCATCAGTAACTATCTTGGGCACCCTCTTCTTCTTCCTCGAGTAGACAAAGCGAATCTCAGGGACATGCTCAAGAATGCTAGGAACAGGCACACCAACTGCAGGAGGACTCTCATCATCAGATGCCCAAATCCAACCATTCCCATACTCGAAAGTAGGCTCCCATTTAGGCACAAACGGGTAGTGATAAATCTCCAAGGTTGTGATAGGGGGAAGAGGAAACATAGGATCCTCGTAATCACTATCGGAGTCATGGATCAGAATGAACGAAGTTCGAGTAGGCATCTGCAACAGGAGAATATCCGTACTAAATTTTCTAACTATTGGCATCTATACTTAATTCATTTTAATGAACAATAAGCAGAAACATCATTAATTTAATGCATGCATGACAAGGAACACTTGGGAATGAAAATGTTTTAACATAAAAACATTTTTTGTTATAGTCTAGATTTTTAAAAAACATTTTCTAGTTCGCTATAACCGTTGGCTCTGATACCAACTTCTGTCACACCCCGAAAAGCGCACCGGAAGGGCACGCGTGCGACGGAGATAACGGAAATTGGATTATTCCAACAGTTATCAAGCAAACATATCATGAATACCATCGTTAAATATTAATATTATAATGTCGTTACATCAACAGGTAGGAGTCTTAAATTTAAAACTTAAATTGTAATAACATAATATTATTGTAAACATAAACAAAAGATTTTAATCAGCAACGGAATTTGGTCCCAAAGGTGGTATCCAAAATTTATAAGTTTGCCGTTAAAACCCTTTTCATTCCCATGCATGCCTAATCTCCTGAAAAACATGCCCAAAAAGTTTATCAGCAAAAAGCTGGTGAGTTCACAGGATTATAACAATAACAAAGTTTTCATTTTCCAATGATATGATAATCCCGGAATCAACCCCTGGATCATCAATGACTAGCTAGGTCCATTGACTATGATCGCAACCAAGAGCCCCATAATCAAACCAAGACACAATGTCCCTCAAATCCTTTCAACATATATTCCCTCTGTACCGGACCGGTGGCAACCGATCCTGAGGGGCGGTTGTCAAACCCAATAGATCTACCAATATATCCTGTGGCCCTCCAAGGGTTAATGATTATGTAAGAGGGCAGCCATGCGCAAATAATAAAACACTCAAGGCCATCATAAAGATAACGCAGTTATTCCATAATCATATCATAAACAAAAATCGTTATAGCATGTTTTTCCCCCAAAACATTTAAATAAAACGTTATTTAAAAATAGGGGCTGTGAAAACTCACCTTCAAAAGTGACCGAGAGATAATCTAGCAAAAATCGAGCCCGGAAAGTAAACGACCAATTAACGCCCTAAACACAAAGGATCTATTAATTGTCACGTAATAAGTCTAATACGTAAGTGGTTTACCCAACTTATAAGTGGGTAAACATTTCTTTATAAAAAGACCCGTTGGTGACTTTCGGTTTAGATTAATAATTTATATTATAAGTGATGCATATTCATTTATTAAATAATAACCCTTAAATGACATGCATATATCACACACAAAATGAGCACATAATCATTATAAAAACTTAACACAATATTCACTAAGTTATGAAATAAATAGATAAATAAATAAATAAATAATAAGTGAATAAATAAATAAATAAATAAATATTATATTGATTAATTAAATAAAATATTAAGTAATAGTCATATTTTATCTAAGACATTGTTTCTGTTAAGTATTCTATTTCTTATTTTATTACCCTTTATTATAAATTCTTTATTAATTAATATTTATAACACATAAGTTTATTTTCAGTACTAAAACATATATAAAATCATTTTTAGACAAGTTTTATTATAAAAATATGTTCTATTACGTTAATCCCAAATTTTGTCCATATACAGTGATTTTACGCTGAAATCGCCTGGTTTTATGCGCATAAACCGTACATCAACTTGTATATACCTGATGACCATTGTATTTGTTTTAAAATGAACCTTTTATATCAAAAACATTCTGAAATATTTTTGTTAAAAATCAGTTTCAAACAATCCATTATTTTTAACCCGAAATTGTCGGTTTTCGGCTTTTTCGCGCGTATAAAGTCATCACCGAAGACCTTGCTAGTTATGGATTTGTTATATACTTAAAAACATAAATTTTTAACTTAAAACGCAATGTTACTTTCTGTCCAAAACCGTACTTGTGTAAAAATAATGATTTTAGACCCGAAAACACCGTTTTTAAAGCTTTTTTAAACGTAAAACGTTTACGTGATTAAAACCAATTATCAAAACCTTTATTTTTAGTATGATTACTTACTTTTAACTTATTTTTAATATGTTTTTAACTTATTGTTCCAGATCTTACAAGATTCTTATCTTGTTTGGTTTTAAATTTTATGACATGACGACTAGTGGTCATGTCCTATCTCCACTTAAGTAGCTTTAATTTTAATTTATTTTTATGTTTTCTTTAAGTCAAATTTGAATGAAAACTTCAAAATCTCCAGATCATGATCACCATATACTTGGATCATTTCAATCATTTCTAAACTTATAAGTGAAGAAGAAATCAAGAACAAATGTGTAAACCATATATACCTACACATACACGATTTTATACATGCATACATAGTCCAAATCATTAATTTTATCTTGCGTTCTTAGTTTTTATTTCAACAAAACATACTTAAAAACCAAAAGATTTCAGATCACGATCACCATTATTCATGGATCATCTTAATCCTTTAAGAAATCAAAGAGCAAGATGAGTTCAAGAACATCATGCATGACTACATGCATGTATAACCCATTTTCATTATTTTTGATAATCTCCTTTGGAGATGGGTTTCTTATGATGTTCATAACAACAAATCAAAGTTTGATCATCTTGCATGCAAGGGAAATCATCAAAATAAACAAAGATTATCAAAACACAAAATCTTCAACATCAAACACACACACACACATACACACTCACGGTTCACACACACACACATATACATTCTTTTTAAACTCAAAAACCTTTGTTGGAACCTTGGATTTCAAGAAAATCTAGTTGTTAGTAAACAAAGCTTGCAACAATCATCCAAAAATCATGTTGCATGTGATTTTTAAAGAAAACATAGCTTACCAAAATATGAACAACTTCAAGAACTATAGATAATTTCTTCTCCTTGGAGTTGGATTTATGCAAAATTCTTGCACCAACTCACTAAGGGATCCTTGAAATCAGATTTTTGATGCTTTAAACAAGCTTTGGATGATCAAAATCAAAGAAAAGAGGGCTGTTCTTGATGGTTCCAGCCATGAGTTTTAGAGAGAAGGAAGAGGAGAGTGTGTAGGTGAATTCTAGTGAGAGAAAGGTGAGGTTGAGTGTGTGTAAAAGGTGGAGTGTTGGGTTGTATATATAGAAATGTTTAAGTATGGTTAAGGTGAGTTAATCATGTCATTAAATTAATTATATGGCTGGTGGATCTCCAAGTGAGATACCACCGGGTGTAAGGTGGGTGTCGGTCTCGTTAAATTTTTTGTAAAAATTTTAAACGTTCGGGTTTTTATGCGAAAATTTTCTATATATTCAAAATATTAATTTTAGACTTTCCAAAGGTTCCCAACATAAATAATAGTGATCAAAAGTCAAAAATAAAAATACGCACGGTTTAACACAGCAAGCATCCGGCTGAACGTTGCATCAAGGCAACTTTTAAAAAGTCTTAATATTACGCTATCAAGGCAAATAAAATTAATTATTATTTTTCATGACTATTAATATTTTTACTTAAGACTCATTATATTATAAAAATCAAAATATAATGACCAAATTTAATTAACCGAATTATCACCAACGTTCGTTAAACGTTTTACCGCTACGCGACCCGGTAATTCTCAAAATTACCAATTATAAACTTTACTCACAAAAGGGTTTTGCTAGACCTTAAATAACCTTAATTATCATAAAATTAAGTCTTATAATGCATTTAAATATTTTGTCACATTTTATTAACGTACGGATATTGACCTGGAAACACGGGATGTCACATCTACCATCTGGTCAAGTACCAATAGGCACAAAATGGGTATTCAGGAACAAGATAGATGATATAGGCCTGATCATCAAGAACAAAACAAGACTGGTAGTTCAAGGGTACACGCAAGAAGAGGAAATTGACTACACTAATGTCTTTGCACCTGTTGCAAGACTTGAAGCAGTAAGGATATTTCTTGCTTATGCAGCATCCAAGAACTTTATAGTCTACCAGCTAGATGTCAAGTGCGCCTTTCTATATGGGGATATAGACAGGGAAGTCTATGTGTGCCAGCCTCCAGCATTTGAAGACCCACAGCACCCCACTTATGTGTGCAAATTGGATAAAGCTCTCTTTGGGCTGCACCAAGCACCTAGGCTGTGGTACGAGACTTTGTCTCGGTTTTTCCTGAAGAATGGTTACACAAGAGGTACCATTGACAAGACTTTATTCATAAGAAAGTCTGGGAAAGACATTTTGCTCGTGCAAGTCTATGTTGATGACATCATATTGGGTTCATCAAATGACCAAATGTGTAAGGACTTTGAGAGCATTATGAAGAAGAAATTGGAAATGAGTTCTATCGGAAAAATGGACTTTTTCTTGGGTATTCAAGTAAAACAGATGAAAGAAGGGTTCTTTATCAATCAATCTAAGTATGTTCAAGACATCTTAGAAAGATTTGATATGAAAGATTGTAAGCCTGCAAAGACTCCTATACCCAGAAATCACAATCTTTGTCCTGACTCTGAAGGGGAGGAACTAATCAACATCAGTATAGGGCAATCATTGGATCTCTGATGTATCTCATAGCAAGTAGACCAGATATCATGTTTGGAACTTGTATCTGTGCAAGATATCAGGCTACTCCAAAGGTGTCTCATCTAGTTGCTGCCAAAAGAATCCTCAGATATCTCAAAGGAGCACCTAAACTAGGTCTCTAGTATCCAAGGAACAATAACTTCAATCTCTATGGCTACACTGATAGTGACTATGGTGGCTACAACATCAACAAGAAATCAACATCAGGAGGATGTTAATTTCTTGGTGGAAGGATAATCTCATGGCATTGCAAGAAGCAATCCTATCTCTCAACATCTACTGCTGAAGCTGAATACATTGCAGCTGCTAGTTGCTGTGCTTAGCTGCTGTGGATTCAAAACCAGATGTTGGATTATGGATTCAATTTCATGGAGACTCCTATTCACATTGACAATAAGAGTGCCATTTCTATTACAGAAAATCCAGTTAAGCCCTCCAAGACAAAGCACATTGACATCAGGTATCATTTCATTAGAGATATTCAAGAGAAAAACTTGATCAAACTAGTCAAAGTTGATTCAAATGAACAATATGCTGATTTGTTCATCAAGGCATTTGATGAACAAAGATTTAAGTATCTTATTATGGCTATTGGGATGATAAACATTGATTACTCTATCTCATTTGAAAACCTTTTCAAAATTGTGTCTTGTTCTAGTCAAAACAATTTAAGCCCCGTTACAAAAGACTTTTCTTCAAATTTTTACTAAGTGAGAGTTCTTCCGAAGGGAAATTAACCCTCGGAAGATGTCGTACACCTCTTCCGAAGGATAATTCCCCCAAGGCTAATCCTATCTTCTGAAGTGATTTTAGTCTCCGAAGAAGCATTTAATAAGATATCAAATCTACTTCCGAAACTTAAATAAGGTTCTCCTCTCGGAAGGCCTGCTTACTCTCGGAAGTAAATTGGATAGATTTACCTTCAGAAGTAAGTTTAGCTTCGGAAGTAGATTACCTTCGGAAAAACTTTTACACTCGGAAGAAAGCTTTCCTGTTTAACGGAAAACTTTTGGGCCCACTCTGAAAAAGGCAAAGATTTTGTTAATGATGTCGGAATATTTTAAATGGATTTAACCTTACTACCATTGTCACATCTTACCCCAAACTGTCACTTCACCTTATCCATTCACTATTTCACCAATTTAAATACTTCCGATCTATCCTTTTAATCTTTTTACTGATTTCACAACCCTAAGTTTCCTTCATCTTTGGTTTTACTCCCGAACTAAATCTCATTTTCTCTGTAACTTTCTCCAACGATGGCTCTAAACCCTCAGCACAACCAAGTCGCACTCCTTGACTCTTCCAAGAATGCTGACTTTGCCGAAATCATCCACTTCCTTACCCAATCAACCTACTTCACCGCCCTAACTGTCAACCCCACCGTTTACTCAAACCAAATGGTGGAGTTTTGGGGGAACGGACAGATTATAACCCTGAACGGGGTTCGAGTGATTAGGTCAAGCATTTGTGGCCAGGAATTGATCGTATTTAAACAAGTCATCAGGGAGCATCTTAAGCTTCACGATGAAGGCTCTCCTACGGAATTTCCCAAATCAGACCTAGACGACACATATATCCAAATGGGATATGGTGGTGATGTGAGCGGATCCACGGTGTACAAGTTCAATTTCTCTTATAACTGGATATTCCTGCTTCACATAGTCCTTCACTGCCTGTCAAACAAGTCTAGGGGATGGTATCAAGTTCCTTATGAACTAGGATGCCTAGTTCATGGGTTGGTAAAAGGCCTCCGCTTCAACTACTCAAGATTTGTGCTGACCAATCTGATGTGAAATCTTCAAAAGGAAACTTTCTACATGTATCCCAGGTTCATTCAGCACATAATCAACTGTGAGCTAGATCAGAGTAAGCTTGTCTGTGTAGCTGCTCTTACTGTCCCTCACATGAGGCCGGCCATCTTCAAGGTGTTGAAGAGGGTATCCACCAACTTCACTGGAAGACACACCGAGCTACTTCCAGGTATGATTGAGCCAATGGCTCCTGGTGACATCCCTGTTAACCCCACAGGTGATGAACCCACACCAGCAATAACCACCATATTGCCAACTCTTCCTTCTCACCCCATAAAGATCACATAACAGAGACGCTCCAAGCAAACCCTTGTTCAATCTCCTCTGATTGAACAAGTTCCCCTTGTTCCATCCAAAAAGGCTAGAGTGGAATCATGGGCTCCCACTCAGTCTGAGGTCTCACCTTCCTTCACAATTGACCTCAATATGGGTATTGTGTCTCCTCAGTCTCAATCTCATAAGGCCCAAACCCAAGCTAAAAACCCTCAGGTTGAGTCTCAATACTCTCCTGAGCAGCCAAAAAGGGACAGCCCCATCATAGGCTTAATGCCATTAGATATTGATCAAAGTCCCGGGTCATTAGGCTTAATTTCCATATCCTTTACTGACCTTCTTATAAGTGCTGATGAAGAAATCATGTCTCTTCAAGGCAGTGAAGTTGATCCACAACACCTCTCTAAAGATCAACCGAGCCTAGAGAAGCCTCTGATTTCTAGCCCCCATCAGCTAACCTAAATTGAGGTGAGTCCCACTAGTGTGGAAGGGACTCATGTAGATTCAGCTGCCATTACTGAAGGTGTCTCATTGGACCCTCAGGACAGTGGAAACATATCTGAGACTGAATCTAAGGCAACCGTGCCTTTTGATGACTCTGAAAGAGACATCATTAAGCAAGGGAAACCAAGGCGCCAAGAAACCACATCTGGTGGTGAGGATGAACATACTAGGTATGTTACCTCATCTCCTCGTGATTCTTCTAAAGAGGACGAGGGAAGTATGCAACTCACTCTTCATGACCTGCTTTCTAAAGTCTCAAACCTTGAATCCAGGGTTAAGACTTTAGAGGATAGGTCTGCCACTTAGCAACTTGAGATTGAAAATCTCAAGGCTCAACTAGCTGAGAAACAGATTGAGAGATCTGTTGGGCATGTATCTGTACAAGCCTCTCTGGCTTCCTCCTCTAGCTCATCTACCTCTCAAGATGATGCTACCAAATAGAGGGAGGATGTTCAGAGTGAAACTCACATGGAGCAGCAAAGCTTAGTTCCCTCTACTCTCTCTTCGAGATATCCTGCTCAGCAATCAACTGTTTTCCCCGACCCTCCTGTTGTCATTCTTTAAGCGGATCCAAGGATGCTCATTGATTTGCAGTTATTCTTAACCAAATTTCTGCTGCGGTCCTCCCTTGAACAGCCAAGCCCAGATGTTGCTTTGGCATATTTTGGAGCTGAAGAGCTTTAAAGGTGGAATACACCATCTACCACTGTCAAGGAAGTTGGTCAACCTAAGGTCCACATTGAACCCGAGATTGAATGCGAAGTGGATATGGGGACTGATGGCCTAGCAACTGAAACAGTTGGGACAGATAGTGAAATGCCACCAACTTCCAAAGCTGAAGTCAAAGCTGCGGAAGAAGTACTTCAAACTTTCGAAGCTGAGATCCAAGCTGCGAAAGGTCTATACTCTCTGTCTGATGATCTAATTATCACAGAATCAATTCTTGAATTAGCATCTGAGATAAATAGTGAAGACTTTCTCAAAACACCTCTCACTCAAACATCATCATCATCACAGACTCAAATCACCACCCACCAACCTGAAACATCTATGCAAGAACCTCCAAAGTCTAAAGCTTCTGAAGACATTAAGGGTAAAAGGAAGATGACTTCGGAAGAACTGCAAGAAGAAGGAAGGTTGGAAAAGCTTAGAAGAAAAGGTTGGTTTCCCTTTGAGAAACTATTAGCTAAAAGTAGCAAAGCAGCTGTAGTCAATCAGGAGGCCATCAATAATCAGAGAAGGGTGGAGATTATTGACAGACTTGTCAATCTGGGTGCAGCCAATGAAGATGTTCTCCTCCTACCTCTTGAGGAGTTAATGGAGTTAGAGAAGGCAACCCTGCTACGGATAGAACAAGAAGAAGTAGCAAGGTTGGCCTTAGAAGAGGAAGAATAGAGAAAGAAAGAGGAAGCTGAGCAACAGCTCAAGGATGAAAGGATAGCTTTTCTAAGCTCCAGGGGATTCTCTCTAGAGGAACTTGCTCCTCATGATAATGATACGGACTTGTGGCTTGTCAAAAAGGAACAAGACCAAATGAACAAAGAAAGAAAGAGGGCTTCCAGGGAAAAGCTGAAGGAGAAGAAGAAGAAGGAAGAAGAAGCTCAACTTGCAGCTGTCAAGAAGATGGGAGATAAAGCCTGGATGAAAGACTATCTTAGGGCCCATGGCTTCTCTGGCAAGTAAGTTGGTCCCATGTCTGAGAAGACCCTGCCGTGACATGTCAGTGACATCAAGGCTGACATTCGCTCAGGAAGAAGGAAGGAGATGTATAGGAGAATGCAGGGGATGACATCTGAACCCATACCTCGACCTCAACCTCAACTAGAACCAACTCCTCTCCTTTCCCTATCAAAACTGAACCAACCACTGAACCTTACACTCCCGAGCCCACACCATCATCCATACCTTCTCCCACACCAATTCCATCAAAACAACCACCTCCACTGCTTATCCTTAAACCCAAAACACTCCCCAGAACCTAACCATCATCTACCCAACAACCACCCAAGTCATCCTCTCAACCATCTAAACCTCTGACCTTAGAGGAATTTAAGGAAATCAAGATGAAGATCATCAAATGTAATACCTTAAGTGATATCTCTTGCGAGGAGGGGTCCATCAAGCTAACCTTCATAGATGGCTCCTCATGTTCCCTCACAAGAGAACAATTCCTTGATCTGCCTAGAGGAACACTGGACCAGGCTCTTAAAATCTTGGCAACTAACTCCGACTCTCTTGAAGTAGAAGAGAAGAAGCTGAGAAGAAGGCTGGTGACTCTGCTGGACACTAGGAAAGAAGACAGATTACCATCCCAACCTCTTGCTCCTAGGAAGAAGATAGTCCCGTGGAGGTTCGAAGACTCTTCTCACAACTTTGTTGTGGAAAGAGAGAATGGTGAGATCAACAGGCTTAATACCACCTCTCTGCTACACTTAAACAGATTTGATATTGCTGAGTTAGCGTAGAAACCATTCTCCAATCCCTCCAACTTTGAGGTAGCTGCTCACATCAGAAATCATCTAAGCAGCCTTCATCTGGCTGAACTAACTGCAAGAGCCAAGATTGAAGAAGAATTGAAACAGAGAAAGAAGGATGAAAAGGAAGGATCAGCAATCAAAGGCAAAGCCTTTCTACAAATGGTTGAAGGTCCTGAATTGGAATCCATAGTTAGATGGGAATATGACTACAACTCTCATCAACTAACTCTCTTCAGAGGGCCACAACAGAGGGTGCATATCATTCAAAGTGACAGACTTGATCTGCTCTCTTCAGAGGGCCACAACAGAGGGTACAACTCTCATTATATTTGATTGTATTTTACTCAAAAGTGTGCGAGAACACATTTGTGCATTAAAGTAATCTCAAAAACTTTACATGATACACGGAAACAAAATTACGTATACAAAAACGTTAAATAGCAATAGATCTCGCATGTATTGGTTTTTCTTCAAGTAACGTACTATCCCATGTAGTTTGGATTCTCAAGCATTTTGAACACACACTCTTGAACTAATTAAATGAAATCCAAACATATAAATCAGTTAAAAGCACACTAAAATATCATAATAAAATAGTTGTATCTATACTTAAAACCAACCACAAGACCAGACAAATCACCATTTTAATCGATCCAAACTAGCCCAAACGCATCATAAGCACTCAACAGGCATCCCCAAATATTCATGCATACAAAATCCACCAAAACAAATCCAAACGACACCTCCCGATCCATAGAATCCAATTAAGCACTAACACAATGATTGAAGTTGCAAAGGACTAAGAAACAAGTTGTATTTACTTAACGCGCTTCTAGAATCAAACTATAGGTGCAGAATGAAAGTATTTTTCATAAAAGATGAAGCTCAATGTGTGATCAATAAACAAGAAGTCAAATCACTATCACACGACCAAGTATATTATATTTTGCTTGTATTTCACTCAAAAGTGTGCGAGAACACATTTGTGCATTAAAGTATTCTCAAACAATTTACATGATACACGTGAAAAGAATTACGTATATAAAAACGTTAAATAGCGATATATATCGCATGTATTGGTTTTTCTTCAAGTAACGCCCAATCTTGTGTAGTTTGGATTCTCAAGCATTTTGAACACACACTCTTGAACTAACTAAATCAAATCAAAGCATAATATCAGTAAAAAGCACACTAATATATCACAATTGAAACAGTTGTATCTATAGTTAAAACCAAACACAAGACTAGACAAATCACCATTTTAATCGACCCAAAGTATCCAAAACACTCAACCAGCATCCCCAAACACTCATGCCCACTAAATCCACTAAAACAAATCAAAATGACACCTATTGACCCTTAGAATCCTTTATTGAATACTAACACAACGATTGAAGTTGCAAAGGACCAATAAACAACTTATGTTTACTCAACACATATCTAGAATCAAACTACAGGTGCGAAATGAAAGTATTCGTCGTTAAAGATGAACCTCAATGTGTGATCAATAAACAAGAAGTCAAATCACTATCACACAACCAAGTAAATTATATTTTGCTTGTAATTCAATTAAAATTATGCTAGTACACATTTGTGCATTAAAATATTCTCAAAAGCTTTACATGATACATGGGAAAAGAATCCCGTATATAAAAACGTTAAATAGCAATAAATCTCGCACGTATTGGATTTTCTTTCGGTAACATCCATTCCCATGTAGTCAAATCCAAGTACATAAATCAGTTAAAGCACAGTAATATATCACAATTAAGAAACACAAGTAACAAATCAAATATGGAACTAGAACCTTTATAGTGATACTAAGAAACACAAGTAAACAAAGAGAGACAGAAACTTAAGAACAACAGAAAAGATTGGTTTTCAAGGATCATGTATATTGCTCTCAAGTTATTTTACAAGTGTTACAAAGCATGAAATAAAATACAAGGACTTAAGATACTTTATACTACATCCTGCAGCCGGTTATACTTTGAAGGCCAGCTGGAAACACTAATCTAGACAACAAGATCAATATAAATTCAAAAGGCAGATTGCCTTTTAACTAGTGACTATGACATGCCATAGCTCACATCCTAATGTAATACAAAAAGGATAAAAGTACATAAAGTAGAAAGGTATAGACTCAAGACCATAATCTACAGCTTCCTAAAGCATGGACCTTTTCACTAACTTGTATAAGTTGGTGAGTCTGTAGAGTGGCAGCGGAAAGTTCGTCAGCTTTTCTGAAAAAGCTGTTGATCAGAGAAAGCATGTCTTCTCTGTCTTGGGAAGAAATCAGTCTTCTATTATTAAGGCTTCGGAAGACTTTGTCTTCTAAGCTTCGGAAGACTTCATCTTTTGCTTCGGAAGATTTGGTCTTTGGCTTCAGAAGATTTTACACTTAGTGTAATTTCCTTGAAGTGTGTAAAGCTTCCGTAGTAACTTCTACCATGCACAAAGTGCATGCATGCAGGAAGCAGCTTGAATGTTTTGGGTGCATAAGCCTCTTCTATAATCCTTACAAACTCCCCCTATGATGATGCTACCAAAATAGAGAAGTTATTCAGTAGTTGATAGTCCTTATTAGGATCAGAAACATTCCCTTCTTCATCAGTTAATATGGATCCTTCAAACTCAAATAGTATCTTCTCATGTTAAAGAGATCATGTAGAGGTAAATAATGCATGTCCTGCCAGAGATAGACATCTTGACCACCTTAATCTCTAATAACATATAATATGTCTGGATTTGCAGCAAATGTCTAGGACAGGATGGATCTTCCTGATGCAAGATGCTCTACATGAATTGGAGTTGATTGAGCAGCCTCTTGTTGCACTTCCTCAGGATGCTCTGATTCATCTCGAGGTACTGAGGTGGATGCCTTAGACTTCTTCTTCTTCCTTTTGTCCCTTCTGATGGCCATCTTTTTCCTTATTCTATACTTCAACTGAGGAGTGTGGCCTGCAGCACTTGTTTGGCTTTTTGTATTCTCCCCAGTTGTGTCCTTATCCCCCATTTGTTCAGAGGCAGGGGATTTAGAACCCTGCTGTGGGTCAGAATATGAAGTTGGCTTGGGTGTAGCTTCAGGTTTAGATTGTGTTGTCTCTTCTAGCTCAATCTTCACCTCAACTTCTAGTGCAGCTGGACTTGGTAGAGAATGCAAGTCAACAAGCTGATCTTCCTTAATCTTCTGGTTGATCCTTTTAATGTGCTCATCCATTGTGGATAGAGACATAGGACCAAGTCTCCTTTCGGAGAACCCATACAGCTTCAAGAAGCTCACCATCTTTAGTCTGTCAGCAGATTTCTTTTCTTGTGCTCTGATGGTTGCTCATGTTTTAGCAGCCTCCTCTCTCATCTTTCTCTTAACAGCTTTTCTTTGAGTTTGAGCCTTTTCATCAAGCTGTTTAAGGTACTCAAATTCAATATATTCATATGAGAGGGGATTGAGAGCTGCTGCCTGATAGAGACCTGTGGCACTCAGATAGGCTATCATCTTCTGTCTTTCTTGTTCTCTACCTATCTAAGTTTCTTTCTCTTCAACTGCCACAGACTTCTTCTCAGGACTTTCATGAACTGGAAAGAGGATAGGAGCTTTCTGTTGTTTCTTTCTTCTTCTCTCTTCTTTGATTTTGAGGAGCAGTTCTACTGGCTCAGCCTCTTTCCTCTCTTTATACAGCTATTTGTCTACCAGTTCATCTAATTCTGCCAAGGGGAGAGAGATAATTTCATCTATGTTGTAATTTCTCAGTCTTAGATAGTTCAATCTGGCTGCTCTTAACTCATCATTCTGAGTGTTAGGCCTATGAGCAGCCCTGATTGCAGCTTGCATAAAGCTTGGGACTTCTCTAGATTTCTCTCCCCTGGCCTTCCTCTTCCTCTCTCTCTTCATTCTCCTTAGGAGTCATTTTCCTTTTTCCTTTGTCAATTGTTGGCCTATATGACTTAGGGTGGAGAGAGCTTTGGCCTTCTGATTGTTGTGATGAGCTTGAGCTTTGGCCAGAGAGAGGTTGTGATACACCTTCACCTGCAGGTGTGTCACTAAAGGTACTGGGTGTTAAGGGTGAGCCTGTCTCAAGGTTCATAGGTTTTACTACTGGGCCTTCAATTGAGGTTTCCCCTTCGAAGCTAATCTTAGGGCCTGCCTCAGTATCTAGTTGACCAGCTGTTTTCCCTGCTAGCCTCTATCTATATAATTTTGCTCTTTGTTTGAATTCCTTCAGCACCCATTCTTGAATCACCTCAGCTAACTTGCCAGCCTGTCTGTTTTGGCTTGATTGATGAAGGGCAGGTTAACCAAGTTCATACCATCATGGAAACTCATGTTGTGAAAGTTGAAGAGTTCTTGCTGCCCCTGAGCTCTTAATAGCACCAATGCCATTCTTGAGTTGTTATACCACCATCCCATTATTGGATTTTCAACTAGATGGAATGGGGCAGGCATGGACATTGGAATTCCTTCCTCAAACAATTATTGAAGTATGGCCTCCACATCAGTGTGAGCTTGAGAAAGTTGTTAAGTCTGGACAACTGCAAGTGAGGGTGGTGAGTTCTCATTGTCCATATTCATGACAGAACTCCCAGGTTCTGTTGTTGTTGAGACTTTCTCCCCCTTTTTGGTAGCATCATCCACTTGTATAGGTGACTTGGAGGTCAAGTCCACTACTTCCACAGGTTCTTGTGGACTTGGTTGAGTTTGTCTTAATGGTCTCTCAGCTAGCTTGCTCTTAAGATCGGTGATCTCAAGTTGATGGTCATTGACCCTCTTCTGTAAGGTAGTCACTTGAGATTCCAAGTGACTGACCTTGGAGACTATGTAGGTGCATAGGTTTTTCTAGTTTGTGCACCTTTAGTTTCAGACTCCCCTTATTTTCAAATGAAGAATAATGGGGGGATGAGAGAATTGGACTGATGTCTTCTTCCTCATCCCCAGCATAGTATTCTTGGCTGCTGGATTTCCTCTGCTCAGTGACAACTTCAGGTGAAGTGTCAATGGGCTGAGTTGCCATGGTTGAGGTTTGAATGATGTAATCAATAACAATAGTGAGAGCCTCTTCCATATGGACTTCCTGAACTTGTTCTAGGAGATCCACCTCAGTTTGGGGTGGATGATGTGGGCTAGACATGGGAGTTGCAGGAGCACTCATCTCTCCATGCACAAGGGTGGAGAAGAGAGACTCATGGTACTCACTAAATCCCATGTCTTTATCATCATAGAATTAAAGGTTAGGAATTGGTTGGTTGAGATCAAGAGGCTGGGGATGGTAACTGTCCCCTGAATGTTGTTCACTAGAGTTTTGAGACTCTGAATGAAGGCTTAAGGTAGTTGGGGTTATGAGCTCATCAGGCTGAGCATGAGAAACCTCAGCACTGATAATATGAGAGATGGGAGTGGTTTGCACCACATGGGAAGTGGGAACTCCGGTGTCCACTTTCTCTTGCATGGGTGATAATATAGGGGCCTGCTCAGACTAAATAGCTTGAGCAGGGGTTTGTTTGTATTTTCTTGAGTAGGTGATGGTTATTGTAGGTTGAGATGGTGGTTGAGAGACAGCAGGTGTGGGTTCAACACTAGCTGGTGCTGCTAGGTTGTTACCTTGAGTAATGAGCTCTAACATTTTGGGGACAGGGGCTGTTTCTACGCCAGAGAATCCCACAGTTGGTTTCTCATTATTTTAAAGATGCTGGGCTTCATCTGTCCCAATTTTAGAATTTTACTTGTTCCCCTCAATTGTGAGACTAGTTCACAGTTAAGAATATGCTGGACATATCTAGGGAACATGTAGTATTCTAGGGAGTCTAAGTTAGAAAGCAGATTAAGGTAAACAAAGTGTGAATACCTGAACTTGACCCCCTGAACCAGTCTATGGACTATAAAGGACAGATCCTCAGGAATCTGGTCCCATCCTCCATGCTTGTTTGATAGGCTGTGTATGATGACATGGAGAAGGAACTTTCATTGGGAAAAGACCTTCCCTTTCCTGAAGGTTCTGACTGAAAAGTCTCCCTCATAGATCATCTGCTCAAAAGACTGGTTAACAGCAGATTTGGAAAATGACAAATCACCTTCTGCATCATCCAGCTGAAGATAGGTGTTGATGATGGCCGGAGTGATGAAGATTGTCCTTCCCTGCACTGTGGCAGATAGTGCCTTCTCCCCATCCATGGTGACCTCTTGGCAGGTCCGCTAGAAGTCCAGAAGATGATCCTCATAGAGAGGAGGATCAATGGTGAGGGAGGTGAAGTAGTTTGACAAAGAAAGGAAATGGCAAACCTTTAAGAAACCAGGATCTTTCTTAGAGATTAGTAGAGCAACCTGATTATGTTGCCTGTGAAGTTGCATGGAGAAATCGGGTTGGTTTCTGCGATTTTGGTTGGCCATTTTAGAGGGCTTCGTCGTGAAAGAAGATAAGAACAAAGGTGGTTTCAGGGTGAATTTAGGTTATCAAGAAGTTGCAGATGAAGAGAGAAAAGTGAAAGAGGGGGAAACAATTACATATATATATATGAAATGGATTTGAGACAAAATTAATGCGAAAGGATAAACTTTGAAATCCGGATGTCGGTCCCACCTCTGAAAAAGTGCCCAAAAGTAGTTTTCATGGAAGTCGAAAATCTTCCAAAGGTAATTTGGCTTAAGAAGTTTTGATAAAAGCTTTCGAGGCCAATTTGGCTTCGGAAGATATTTCTAAGAGTTTTGAAAATTTTGCTTCGGAAGAAAAAATATTTAGACTATTTCTCACTTCATAGAGATAAGTATTTTTGGAAGAAAATTGTTCTTTAATAACATGTGAGTACTTATGAAAAATTTGGGTTCAGAAGATATTTAGAGAATTTCTTCTGAAGGTAAATTGTCATAAGCAGTTATTTGATATTAAAGACATAATTTGCTTTTGAAGGTTACTTAGTTTCTTCCGAAAGAAATGATGTTCAAAATTTAAAAAAATCTAAGGAATATTTTCTAAAAGACTCTCCTTCCAAGATTGTTAGGGGCTTATGAAGGTGATTAAAATAGACAACTATGGACGCACAGATTTTAGAAATAATATTGAATTTAAGTTTTTTTATTTCTTTATTTATTTTTTTTAAAGAAAAGTTACTCAAAGTTGATCATCCCAATAACTGATATGAAATACTTAAATATCTGTTCATCAAAAGCATTGGTGAACAGATCAGCATATTATTTATTTGAGTGAACTTTGACTAGTATGATTAATCCTTTTTCAAAATTATTTCTAATTAAATGATGCCTGATGTTGATATGCTTGGTCCTTGAATGCTGCATAAGATTTTCTATAATACAGATAGCATTATTGTTGTCTTTGTGAATGGGAGTCTCCTAGCATCTGATTCTGAATCCAAAGCACTTGAGCACAGCAGCTTGCAACAATAATGTATTCAGCATCAGCAGTTGATGCAGATACATTGGATTGTTTTTTGCATTGCCTTGAGACTATCCTTCCACCAAGAAATTGACATCCCTTTGATGTAGACTTTGCAGTCATGCTACAGCCACCATAGTCACTATCTGTATATGCATACAGATTGAAGTCTGAATTCTTTGGATATCAAAGGCCTAGTGATGGAGCACCTTTGAGGTATCTTAAAAGTCTCTTGACAGCAACCAGATGTGACATCCTGGGGTTTGCTTGTTATCTAGCACAGATACATGTGGCAAACATGATATCAGGCCTGCTGGCAGTAAGGTACATGAGAGACTCAAACATAGCTCTATAGAGATGTTCATCTACACACTTCCCCTTAAGATCAGGTCCAAGGGAGTGGTTTCTGGCTATAGGAGTACTCGCAACCTTGCAGTCAGTCATGCTGAATCTTGTAAGTATGTCCTGAACATACTTTGACTGACCTATGAAGATTCCATTGTCAACCTGCTTCACTTGAATTCCTACAAAGAAATTGAGTTCTCCCATGGCACTCATTTGAAATCTATTCTTCATCAGCTTCTCAAAGTCTTTGCAGAGCTTTGGATTAGTTGACCGAAAGATAATGTCATCAACATACACTTGAACCAGCATCAAGTCATTTCCTGTTTCTTTGATGTAAAGAGTTCCATCTATAGTACCCCTTCTATAACCTTGCTGACATAGGTACTGAGATAGAGTCTCATACCACTTCCTTGGAGCTTGGTGCAACCCATATAGAGCTTTATCAAGCTTGCAGACATAATCAGGATGATCAGGATCTGCAAAGCCAGGTGGTTGTTTAACATACACCTCTTCATCAATCACCCCATATAAGAAAGCACACTTGACATCAAGTTGGTAGACCTAGAAATTCTTGTATGCAGCAAAGGCTAGGAATATCCTAACAGCTTCAAGTCTTGCTACTGGAGCAAAGACATCAGTGTAATCGATCCTTTCTTCCTGAGTATATCCTTGAACAACTAGTCTTGCCTTGTTCTTGATGACAAGCCCTCTATCATATTCTTGTTTCTGAACAACCATTTGGTTCCTATAGTAGTCTTCCCTAGAGGAAGAGGACATAGGTTCCAAACCTTCTGTCTTTTGAATTAAAGCAGTTCCTCCTACATAGCTTCAACCCAACTTCCATCTTTTAGAGCCTCCTCAAATTTCTTTGTGTCTACTTGTCCTCTTCTTTTTACCCCCTTATTAACTTCACCAATGATGTTTGTGGTGGGGTGAGACCTGTGGATCCTTAGTTGAAGGATCACAACAAGTTGGTTGGAGAGATCTAAATTTGAAAAATTTTGATGAGGCAAAGTAGATTCACCCACACATCAGCACACTTATCAATAGAAACTTGATCCAATGAGTGTGTGACATCAATGATGTTGTCTTCCATGAGATCAACATCAAGAAATTCTTGATCACTGTCACCATTTCCACATTCTTCTAGATTTGGAACTCGTTCCCTTTGATTCTGTGCCTTTGAGCTGGAATTTGAAGGCACTTCAGATGTATCAGTAGGATTTGTGCTGATAGGAGCTCCATCTGTAGAATTAGTTATCATTGGAGCTGAAGTAGATTGACTTGAAGGTATTCTCAGCTCAAATCTTGTGTCAGGATCTTCTATTGATAAGTTACGTGTAGATCCTGAAACATTCTCACAGGACTTCTTAAAACAGTTAGTAACTAAATCAAGATCAAATAGCCAATTAGGACCAGAACCTCTCACACACGGTGTGCGTTCATTGAAAGTCACATCGGCTGAGTCATCAACTATTTTGGTTCTGTGATTGTACACTCTATAAGCCTTAGCTTGAGAAGAGTATCCAATGAAGTATCCATCATCTGATTTCTCATCAAATTTGGCTATCTGATCTCTGGTATTCAAGATGGTGCAAGGACATCCAAATGATCTGAGGAAACCAATGAAAGGTTTCCTTTTGTGCCACAGTTCATAAGGAGTCTTACCATGAGTCTTAACTACTAAAACTCTGTTCTGCACATAGCAAGAAGTGTTCACTGCTTCTGCCTAGAAGGTGATAGGCAGTTTATAGTCAGACAACATAGTTCTTGCAACTTCAATTAGTGTCCTGTATCTTCTATCAGCAATACCATTTTGCTGAGGAGTCCTGGCAGCATTATATTGTCTTGAAATAACCTTTTCATCACAAAATGTATCATGGATTTGGTTCTTAAATTCAGTTCCTTGATCACATCTTATGATCTTGACCTTGTGATCAGATTGATTCTCAATCTTCAAAATAAAATTCTTCAATGTCTTAGTAGTCTCATCCTTAGTTCTAAGAAAAAAGACCCAAGTGAATCTATTGAAAACATCTGTGATCAATAAACAGTATGAGGTCCTTCCTAAACTCATTACACTAGTGGAGCCAAAAAGATCCATATGTAACAAGTGTAGGGGAGTAGTGATGGAGTTTCTTTCCATTGGCTTATGAGACACCTTATGCTCCTTCCCTTTCAGGCATGCAACACAATGATCATCACTTGTAAACTCTTTCTTTGGCATTCCAGTTACCAAATCATTCTTAATTAATTTATTCATGTTTTTAAAGTTTACATGCCACATTTTTTTATAGCAGAGAAAAGACTCATCACTATTTGCTTTAGAGAGAAAGCAAGACACTTCTCCTGAAGGAGAAGTTTCATGCAAGTACATCTTGTACATGTTCCCTTTCCTGGGGCTTTGAGCAGAATATGCTTCTGAGGAATGACCATCTCGGGCTTGAGAACAATACACTCATGCTCAATAAGGAGCATGTTATGCTTTTGATCACAAAATTGGGATACACTCAATAGATTGTACCCAAGCTCGTTGACGAAGTTTACCTTCTTAATGCAGAGCTTACCATTTGTGACCATGCCCCTTCCAGTAATGTAACCTCCTGCATCTCCTCCAAAAGCAACAGGCACTCCATCAATTTTCTCAAAATTTTGGAGTAGAGAGCCATTGCCTATCATGTGCCTAGAACAGCCACTATCAATGATCCACACATTCCTATTGGTCTTTAGCTGTTCCTACACAAAAAAAGATGATTAGTTACATTTGGAAACCTAAGCCTTGCTGGTCTTGGGCTCATTTAAATCAATAGAAGACAATACAACAGTGATTGATCCTATGTTCAAGCTTTGAGGATCAGCAGCTGTTGTTGATGAAGAACTTTCAGTCACATCGTCTTTCTTTGTCTTCCACACCACCTTTGGTAGCTTAGACTTGACCTTCAACACTTCGGAAGTTTTGACAACTTTGGAAGTTTTGGAGACTGGACCTTCAGAAGATTTTGCTTTCACTGCAGCAGGCTTCAGTACTTCGGAAGCATTCCTTTCTTCCGAGACCAATTTTTCTTCTGAAGGCAAGTTTTCACTTGTCTTCTTCTTCACTTTGGAACTTCCAAGAGGAAAAGCTTTTCCTTCAGAAGTTGGCTTCGTGTTGATCTTTTCAGAAGACTTCTTCTTGATCATGTGGACAGTGCTTCTAGGATTGTAGATGCAATCCTTAGCAAGATGAGAAGGACTGCCACACATGACACAGTCAAACTGCACTCTTCTGGAAGCCTTCTTTTGAGAGCAAGACTGATCTTGATCACTTTCGACTTCCTTCTTCTTCTTCACAGATGAAGTAGAAAGCCTTTTAGGGAGAGACTTGCTGCTGGATGTGGATGGTTCAGGTTGTGCAGCAGTGGTACACAACAAATCAGCCTTCATCTTGTTGCTGTTGGGATGAGGTTGACTATAACTAGAACCCCTGGTACTAGGATTCATAGTTGAGTCTTCAGCTTTTACCAGTTCAAATCCTACAGAGATGAACACTTGTTTCTGCTTAGAGTTGAAAGTGGCCTTGATCTCTTGATCTTTCTTGGACTTTCTTTTTGCTCTTCTGATCAAGTTCTTCCTCTTGGACTTTGACAACCCAACAGAATTCCTCTCCTCAGGTGACTAGTGACTCTTTTTAGGATGATCTTCTTCACTCTTCTTAGATCCATCCTTCACTATCTCCACTTCATCCTCTTGACTTATAAAGTCTTTGAGGGGAAGTTAATCTTCACAAGTTCCACACCTTGGAGATTTTACTGATAGTAAGGAGTGTGGAGGAGCTATCTCAGTAGATTCTAGTCCTTGCTTATTCTGATAACAAACTTTGGCATGCAGAGATGAGGATATCATGTTCTTGAAGGTCTCTTCTTCAAGAACATATTTTTCTGCTCTGGCTTTGCTGATCACAAGCTCAGCCTTACATTCAGTTAACTTAGTGATGAGATCTTTGATCTGAGTCTTGTAGTTGGTGCGTTAATATTTAATAGTTTAAATGGTTTTCTCTAAATCTTCTATTTTTAGTTTATATCCATTTTTAGCTCCTTTGAAATTAGATTTTAAGATATTTAAGGACTCAAGATCAGATCTTATTTCTATGTTATAGGACCTGTATCTATTAACTTTAGCAATAAATTCAGGAGCACAAAGATGTTCCAATACCTTGGCTTCATCATGATCTGCCATCAGTGCTTGGTTTGGAGAAGCATCTTCAACTTGAAAGCTCCCGTCAAAGCCTCCTTCTTCAACAGCAACTGCAACTTGCTGCTTTGGCTTCTCATTCTGGTTGACTCCTTCAGTGTAGTTTGGTCTGGCTTGTGCTTTGCCACCATTTGTTCTAGGTGCCTAGCACTCTCTTGCAAAGTGTCCCATTTAGTTGTAGTTGAAATACTTCACCTTGCTTTTATCCAGTCCAAACTTTCTACTAGCTGCATTGCTTGCAAACTTCCTCCATGTCCGCTTGTAGAACTTCTTGGCTCTGTGAGTGAGAAGAGCCATCTGCTGGACTGTCTCCATGTACTCCAGATCATCTGGATGGATACAGTTCAGGTCTTCAAGGGTGAAGATAAAGTTGCCTAAACTCTCATCAGCAGACACAAAAGCATGAGAAGAGATTGTCTCTTGGAATGGACTTCCTTGGATGTAGCTCTCCCTGTGTGTCATAGAGAAGGTGATGAAAGGACCCTTTTGTGAGTTGTCAGGGTAGCAGATAAGATGATGCTGTGGTTCTCTGCAATCCCTTTCAACCACATGGTGGGCTAAACTCTGCTGATTGCTGGAGTTACCAGATGGATTTTGCATGTTCATCTCCATCTGGTAGCCACTGAGAATACCATACAACTCTGTAAGAGTGAGTGTCTTAAGGTTCTTAGTTCTCTTGATAACAACAAAGTAGTATGTCCATTGTTTAGGAAGAGAGGACATGAACTTCCTCACAATGTCCCTGTTCTCAAGAGTTACTCCAACATCCATTAGAGTATCCACAATCTCAACATACCTAAAGTATTGCTGAGTCATTGTTTCACCAGTCTTGTAGGTGAAGTTCTCAAACTGGTGCTTCAAAAGGTCCTTTTTGTTCTCCTTTGCTTCAGTGGACCCCTCATACATGAGCTTTAGTGCATCCCATAACTACTTGGAAGTTTTACACTTCTTGAAACCCCAGTAGATAGAGTTGGGAAGAGCAGTTTGGAAGGCAGTCATGGCCTTCTGATCAATATCTATCTTCTTTCTATCTTCTTCAGAATGGTCAGCCATCTCTTTTGGGATCATGCCACCTCCAGCAGTAGCTGAAGAGGTGCATGGAATGTAAGGTCTAGAGACAACAGATTCCCACATCCTAGAGTCTTGAGACTTGATAAAGCCTTCCATTCTTTGACACCAAGTATAAAAGTCTTCAGGAGTGATCAGTGGGGACTTTGTCATAGTGCCAGTTTCCATATCATTCTTTGAAAGAGCTGCCATTTGAGTTGTTAAGTGTTTTGTGAAAAACTGAGAGATCTAAGATGGTGAGATCTTATAATCAAGAGCCTGGAAAGCTCTGATACCAATTGCAGGATCGTTTGAAGGTGTTCAATGCAAATCAGTTACACAATGAGGAGAGACTTAGAACATTTAACAGATCAAATAGGGAACTGGAACCTTTTAAGATGATACTAAGATAACCATAAGTAAGCAATAGACAGGAACTTAAGAACAAGATAATTGGTTTTCAAGGATAATGTATATTGCTCTCAAGTTCTATTACAAGTGTTACAAAAGCATGAATATAAAATAGAAGGACCTGAGATACTTTATACAACATCCTATAGTTGGCCATACTTTGAGAGCCAGCTGGAAACACTAATCTAGACAACAAGATCAATATAAAGTCAAAAGGCAGATTGCCTTTTGACATATGACTATGACATGCCAAAGCTCACATCCTATTGTAATACAAAAAGGATAAAAGTATATAAAATCGAAAGTTACAGACGCAAGACCTTAATCTACAGCTTCCTAAAGCATGAACCTTTTCACCAACTTGTGTAAAGTTGGTGAGCCTGTATAGTGGCAGCGAAAGTTGGTCAGCTTTTCTGAAAAGTTGTTGATCACAGAGAGCATGTCTTCTCTTTCTTCAGAAGAAATAAGTCTTCTACCATTGAGGCTTTGGAAGACTTTGTCTTCTAAGCTTCGGAAGACTTCATCTTTGGCTTCGGAAGAATTGGTCTTTTGGCTTCGGAAGATTTTACACTTGTGTAATTTCTTTGCAGTGTGTAAAACTTTCGAAGTAACTTCTACCATGCACAAAGTGCATGCATGTAGAAGACTACTTGACTGTTTTGTGTGCATCAACCTTCTGAAATACCTTGCAACTAATCTAGACAACAAGATCAATGTAAAGTCAAAAGGCAGATTGCCTTTTGACTAGTGACTATGACGTGCCATAGCTCACATCCTAATGTAATTGTAAGGATTACAGAAGAGGCTGTTGCACTCAAAACAATCAGGGTGTCTACTGCATGCATGCACCTTGTGCATGGTAGAAGTTACTTTGGAAGTTTTACACTCTACAAGAAAATTACACAAGTGTAAAATCTTCCGAAGCCAAAGATGAAGTCTTCCGAAGCTTAGAAGGCAAAGTCTTCCGAAGCCTCAAAGATAGAAGACTGATTTCTTCAAAAGACAGAGAAGACATGCTCTCTGTGATCAACAACTTTTCAGAAAAGCTGACCAACTTTCCGCTGTCACTCTGCAGGCTCACCAACTTTACACAAGTTGGTGAAAAGGTCCATGCTTTAGGAAGCTGTAGATTAAGGTCTTGAGTCTGTAACTTTCTACTTTATGTACTTTTATCCTTTTTGTATTACAATAGGATGTGAGCTATGGCATGTCATAGTCACATGTCAAAAGGCAATCTGCCTTTTGACTTTTCATTGATCTTGTTCTCTAGATTAGTGATCCAGCTGGCTTTCAAAGTATGGCCGGCTATATGATGTAGTATAAAGTATATCAGGTTCTTGTATTTTAAGGTATGCTTTGTAACACTTGTAATAGAACTTGAGAGCAATATAAAAATTCCTTGAAAACCAACTATCTTGTTCTTAAGCTTTCTGTCTCCTGTTTACTTGTGTTATCCTAGTATAATCTTATCCTACCAGTTCCCTATTTGATTTGTTAAGTGTTCTAAGTCTCTGCTCACTATGAAAACTGATTTGCATTGAACCCCTTCTAACGGTCTTACAATTGGTATCAGAGCATTCCAGGCTCTTGATTGTAAGATCTCACCATCTTAGATCTCTCAGTTTTTCACAAAATACTTAACAACTCAAATGGCATATCTTTCAAAGGCTGATATGGAAACTGGCACTATGTCAAAGTCCCCACTATTCACTCCTGAATACTTTGATACTTGGTGTCAATGAATTGAAGGCTTCATCAAGTCTCAAGACTCCAGGATGTGGGAATCTGTTGTATTTGGACCTTACATTCCATGCACCTTTTCAGCTGCCGCTGGAGGTGGCATGATCCCAAAGGAGGTGGCTGACTATTCTGAAGAAGATAGAAAGAAGATAGATATTGATCAGAAGGCCACGACTGCCCTTCAAACTGCTCTTCCCAACTCTATCTACAGGGACTTCAAGAAGTGCAAAACTGCCAAGTAGTTATGGGATGTACTAAAGCTCATGTATGAGGGGTCCTCTGAAGCCAAGGAGAACAAAAAGGACCTCTTGAAGCAGCAGTTTGAGAATTTCACCTACAAGACATGTGAAACCATGACTCAGCAATACTTCAGGTATGTTAAGATTGCGGATACTCTAATGGATGTTGGAGTAACTCTTGAGAACAGGGACATTGTGAGGAAGTTCATGTCCTCTCTTCCCAAACAGTGGACTCACTATTATGTTGTCAGCAAGAGGACTGAGAACCTCAAGTCTCTCACTCTTACAGAGTTGTATGGTATCCACAGTGGCTACCATATGGAGATGAACATGCAAAATCTATCTGGTAACTCCTGCAATCAGCTGGGTTCAGCCCTTCATGTGGTTGAAAGGGATTGCAGAGAACCACAGCATCATCTTATCTGCTACCCTGACAACTCACAAAAGGGTCCTTTTATCACCTTCCCTGAGACACCAAGAGAGAGCTACATCCAAGGAAGTCCATTCCATGAGACAAGCTCTTATCATGCTGTTGTGTCTGCTGATGAGAGTCCAGGAAACCTTCTCTTCACCTTTGAACACCTGGACTAATATCCATCCAGATGATTTGGAGTACATGGAGATAGTCCAGCACATGGCTCTTCTCACTCACAGAGCCAAGAAGTTCTATAAGCAGACAGGGAGGAAGTTTCCTAGCAATGCAGCCAATGGAAAGTTTGGACTGGACAAAAGTAAGGCGAAGTGCTTCAACTGCAACCAAATGGGACATTTTGCCAGGGAGTGCAAGGCACCTAGGACAAATGGTGGCCAAGCACAAACCAGACCGACCTACACTGAAGGAGTGAACCAGAATGAGAAGCCAAAACAGCAAGCTGCAGTTGCTGTTGAAGAAGGAGGCTTTGACTGGAGCTTTCAAGTTGAAGATGCATCTCCAAATCAAGCACTGATGGCTGATCATGATGAAGCCAAGGTATTGGAACATCTTTGTACTCCTAAATGTATTGCTCAAGTTAATAGGTACAGGTCCTATAACTTAGAAATGAGATCTGATCTTGAGTCCTTAAATATCTTAAAATCTGATTTCAAAAGAGCTGAAAATGGATATAAACAAAAAATAGAAGATTTAGAAAAAACCATTTCAACTCTCAAACATGAACACACCAACTACAGGACTCAGATCAAAGATCTCATCACTAAGTTAATTGAATGCCAGGCCGAGCTTGTGATCAGCAAAGCCAGGGCAGAAAAATGTGTTCTTGAAGAAGAGACCTTCAAGAACATGATATCCTCATCTTTGCATTCCAAAGTGTGTTATCAGAATAAGCAGGGACTAGGATCTACTGAGATAGCTCCTCCATACTCCTTACTATATATATGATCTCGAAGGTGGGGAACTTGTGAAGATGAGCTTCCCTTCATAGACCCTATGAGTGAAGAGGATGAAGAGGAGATAGTGAAGGATGGATCTGAGAAGAGTGAAGAAGGTCATCCTAAGAAGGGTCACTATTCTCATGAGGAGAGGAATTCTGTTGGGTTATCAAAGTCCAAGAGGAAGAACTTGATCAGAAGAGCAAAGAGAAAGTCCAAGAGAGCTCAAGAGATCAAGGCCACCTTTGATTCCAAGCAAAAACAAGTATTCATCTCTGCAGGATTTGAGGTGGTAAAAGCTGAAGACTCAACTATGAATCCTAGTACCAGGGGTTCTAGTTCTTGTCAACCACAACCCAACAACAACAAGAAGTAGGCTGATTTTTTGTGTACCACTGCTGCACAATCTGAACCATCCACATTTAACAGCAAGTCTCTCCCTAAAAGACTTGCCACTTCACCTGTAAAGAAGAAGAAGAAAGTGGAAAATGATCAATATCAGTCTTGCTCTCAAAAGAAGGCTTCTAGAAGAATGCAGTTTGACTGTGTCATGTGTGGCAGTACTTCTCATTTAGCTAAGGATTGCATCTACAATCCTAAAAGCACTGTCCACATGATCAAGAAGAAATCTTCTGAAAATATCAAGAAGAAGCCAACTTCTGAAGGAAAAGCTTTTCCTCTCAGAAGTTCCAACGTGAAGAAGAAGACAATTAAAAACTTGCCTTCGGAAGAAAAATTGGTCACGGAAGAAAGGAATGCTTCCGAAGTACTGAAACATGCTGTAGTGAAAGCAAGATCTTCTGAAGGTCTAGTCTCCAAAACTTCCGAAGTTGTCAAAACATCCGAAGTGTTAAAGGTCAAGTCTAAGCTTCCAAAGTTGGTGTGGAAGACAAAGGAAGACCTTGTGACTGAAAGTTCTTCAACAACAATAGCTGCTGATCCTCAAAGCTTGAACATAGGATCAATTACTGTTGCATTATCTTCTGTTGATATTACTCAGCCCAAGACCAGCAAGGCTTGGGTTTCCAAATGTAACTAATCATCTCTTTCTGTGCAGGAACAGCTAATGACCAACAGGAATGTGTGGATCATTGATAGTGGCTGTTCCAGGCACATGACAGGTAATGGCTCTCTACTCCAAAATTTTGAAAAGATTAATGGAGGGCTTGTTGCTTTTGGAGGAGATGCAGGAGGTTACATTACAGGAAGGGTCGTGGTCACAAATGGTAAGCTCTGCATTGAGAAGGTAAACTTTGTCAAGGAGCTTGGGTACAATCTACTGAGTATATCCTAATTTTGTGATCAAAAGCATAACATGCTCTTTACTGAGCATGAGTGCATTGTTCTCCAGCCCGGCGTGGTCATTCCTCAAGAGCACATTCTGCTCAGAGCCCCCAGGAAAGGGAACATGTACAAGATGGATTTGCATGAAACTTCTCCCTCTAGAGAAGTGTCTTGCTTTCTGTCTAAAGCAAATAGTGGTGATTCTTTTCTCTGGCATAAAAGAATCTGCCATATAAACTTTAAAAACATGAATAAATTAATTAAGAATGATTTGGTAACTGGAATGCCAAAGAAAGAGTTTACAAGTGATGACCATTGTGTTGTATGCCTGAAAGGGAAGCAACATAAAGTGTCTCACAAGCCAAAGAAAAGAAACTCCATCACTACTCCCCTACACTTGTTACATATGGATATTTTTGGCCCCACCAGTGTAATGAGTTTAGGAATGACCTCATACTGTTTGCTGATCACAGATGATTTCACTAGATTCACTTGGGTCTTTTTACTTAGAACTAAAGATGAGACTCCTGAGATATTGAAGAATTTCATTCTGAAGATTATGAATCAATCTGATCACAAGGTCAAGATCATAAGATGTGATCAAGGAACTGAATTTAAGAACCAAATCCTTGATACATTTTGTGATGAAAAGGTTATTTCAAGACAATATAATGCTGCCAGGACTCCTCAGCAAAATGGTGTTGCTGAGAGGAGAAACAGGACACTAATTGAAGCCGCAAGAACTATGTTGTCTGACTCTAAACTGCCTATCACCTTCTGGGGAGAAGCAGTAAACAATGTTTGCTCTGTGCAGAACAGAGTTTTAGTAGTTAAGACTCATGGTAAGACTCCTTATGAACTGTGGCACAAAAGGAGACCCTTCATTGGTTTCCTCAGATCATTTGGATGTCCTTGCATAATCTTGAATACCAGAGATCAGATAGCCAAATTTGATGAGAAATCAAATGATGGATACTTCATTGGATACTCTTCTCAAGCTAAGGCTTATAGTGTGTACAATCTCAGAACCAAAATTGTTGATGAGTCAGCCAATGTCACTTTCAATGAACACACTCCTTGTGTGAGAGGTTATGCTCCTGAATGGCTGTTTGATCTTGATTTAGTTACTAACTATTTTAACAAGTCTTGTGAGAATGTTTCAGGAGCTACAGGTAACTCATCAACAGAAGATCCCGATCTAAGATTTGAGCTAAGAAGACCTTCAAGTCAATCTACTTCAGCTCTAGTGGTAACTAATTCTACCGATGGGGCTCCTATCAGCACAACAATGACAAATCCTGCTGACATATCTGAAGTGCCTTCAAATTCCAGCTCAGAGGCACAGAACCAAAGGGAAGGAGTTCCAAATGTAGAAGAAAATGGAAATGGTGACAGTGATCAAGAATTTCTTGATGCTGACTCCGTGGAAGACAATATCATTGATGTCACACACTCATTGGATCAAGCCACTCTTGATAAGTGTGCTGATGTGGTGGGTGAATCTGCTTTTTGCCTGATCAAAATTTTTCAAATTTGGATCTCTCCAAACAACTTGCTGTGATCCCTCAACTAAGGATCCACAAGTCTCACTCTACCACAAACATCATTGGTGAAGTTGACAAAGGAGTAAGAACAAGAGGACAAACCCATGAGAAAACTGTTTGTCTCTACTCTTGTTTTCTATCCCAAGTAGAGCCAAAGAAAGTTGAGATGTCCATTTCTTGGTGGAAGGATAGTCTCATGGCAATGCAAGAAACAATCCAATGTATCTGCATCAACTGCTGAAGCTGAATACATTGCTGTTGCAAGATGTTGTGCTCAAGTGCTTTGGATTCAGATTCAGATGCTAGACTATGGATTCAACTTCAAAGAGACTCCCATCCACATAGACAATAATAGTGTTATCTCTATTACAGGGAATCCTGTGCAGCGCTCAAGGACCTAGCATATCAACATCAGGTATCATTTAATTTTGAAAAAGGGTTAATCAAACTAGTGAAAGTTCACACAAATGAACAATATACTGATCTGTTCACCAAAGCTTTTATTGAAAAAAGATTTAAGCATCTTATATCAGCTATTGGGATGATCAACTTTGAGTTGCTTTTTCTTAAACTTAAATTCAATATTATTTTTAAAATTTGTGTGTCCTTAGTTGTCTATTTTATCACCTTCATAAGCCCCTAACTAACTTGTAGGAAGATTGTTTTAGAAAATATTTCTTAGATTTTTGAGAATTTTGAACTTCTTTTTCTTCGAAAGAAACTAAGCTACCTTCAGAAGAAAATTATGTCTTTAATATCAACTAACTACTTATGACAATAAGAAGAAATTTTCTGAATATCTTCCGAAGCCAAATTCTCTTAAGTACATAAATGATATTAAAGAACAATTCTCTTCCGAAAGTACTTATCTCTAAAAAGGGAAGAATTCTCTAAGTATTTTTCTTCCGAAGAAAAATTTTCAAAACTCTTAGAAATATGTTCCGAAGCCAAATTACCTTCGAAATATTTCGACTTCCAAGAAAACTACTTTTAGGCACTTTTTCAGAGGTGGGACCGACATCCGGATTTCAAAGTTTATCTTTTCGCATTAACTTTGTCTCAAATCCATTTCATATATACACCCAACGGTTTCCTCCTCTTTCACTTTTCTCTCATTATCTGCAACACTTTTCTAACCTAAATTAATCCAGAAACTAACCTTGTTCTTACTTTTCTTCTTGACGAAACTCTCACAAATGGCCAAACTTAACCGCAGAAACCAACCCGATTTCTCCATGCAAGTCCACAGGTAACACAATCAGGTTGCTCTGCTAAACTCTGAGAAAGATCCTGCTTTCTCAGAGATTTGCTGTTTTCTTTCCTTGTCAAACTACTTCATCTCCGTCACCATTGATCCTTCTCTCTATGAGGATCAATTGTTAGACTTATGGCGGACCTATGAAGAGGTCACCATGGATGGGGAGAAGGCACTATCTGCCACAGTGCAGGGGAGGATATCTTCATCACTCCGGCCATCATCAACAACCATCTTCAGCTGGATGATGCAGAAGGTGATTTGTCCTTTCCCAAATCTGCTGTAAATCAGTCTTTTGCGCAGATGAGATATGAAGGAGACTTCTCAGTCAAAACCTTTAGGAAAGGGAAGGTCTCTTCCCAGTGGAAGTACCTCCTCCATGTCATCATACACAGCTTGTCCAACAAGCATGGAGGATGGGACCAGATTCTAGAGGATCTGTCCTTCATAGTCCATGGACTGGTTCAGGGGGTCAAGTTTAGGTATTCTCACTTTGTTTACCTTAATCTACTGTCTAACTTGGACTCCTTGGAGTATTACATGTTCCCTAGATATGTCCAGCACATTCTCAACTGTGAACTGGGCTCATAGTTGAGGGGAACAGGTAAAACTCTTAAATTGGGACAGATGAAGCCCGGCATCTTTAAAATAATGAGAAAACAAACTATGGGATTCTCTGGGGTAGAAACTGCCCTTGTCCCAAAAATGTTAGAGCTCATTACTCAAGGTGACAACCTAGCAGCACCAGCTAGTGTTGAACCCACACCTACTGTTTCTCATCCACCCCAACAACCTACAATAACCCTCACCTAGCATAGAAAACACAAACGAACCCCTGCTCAAGCTATTCAGTCTGAGCAGGCCCCCATATCAGCACCCATGCAAGAAGAAGTGGACACTGGAGCTACCACTTCTCTTGAGGAGCAAACCACTCCCATCTCTCATACTATCAGTGCTGAGGTTCCTCATGCTCAGCCTGATGAGCTCATAACCCAAGCAGCCTCAAGCCTTCACTCAAAATCTCAAAACTCTAGTGATTAACCTTCAGGGGACAGTTAGCATCCCCAGCCTCTAGATCTCAACCAACCAATCCCAAACCTTGAATTCTATGATGATGAAGATATGGGATTCAGTGAGTACCATGAGTCTCTCTTCTTCACCCCTCTCGATCCATAGAATACTTTATTGAACACTAACACAATGATTGAAGTTATAAAGGACCAAGAAACAACTTGTATTTACTCAACACGCTTCTAGAATCAAACTATAGGTGCGGAATGAAAGTATTTTACGTTAAAGATGAAGCTCAATGTGTGATCAATAAACCGGAAGTCAAATCACTATCACACGACCAAGTATATTATATTTTGCTTGTATTTCACTCAAAAGTGTGCGAGAACATATTTGTGCATTAAAGTATTTTCTAAAACTTTACACGATACACGGGAAAGAAATTACGTGTATAAAAACGTTAAATAGCAATATATATCGCATGTATTAGTCTTTCTTCGAGTACCGTCCAATCCCGTGTAGTTTGGATTCTCAAGCATTTTGATCACACACTCTTGAACCAATTAAATAAAATCCAAGCATAAAATTAGTAAAAAGCACATTAATATATCACAATTGAAACAGTTGTATCTATAGTTAAAACCAAACACAAGACTAGACAAATCACCGTTTTAATCGATCCAAAGTATCCAAAAAACTCAACCAGCATCCCCACACCCTCATGCCCATTAAATCAACTAAAACAAATCGAAATGACACCTATTGACCCATAGAATCCTTTATTGAACACTAACACAACGATTGAAGTTGCAAAGGACCAATAAACAACTTGTATTTACTCAGCACGTATCTAGAATCAAATAACAGGTGCAGAATGAATGTATTTGTCGTTAAAGATGAACCTCAATGTGTGATCAATATACAAGAAGTCAAATCACTATCACACGACCAAGTAAATTATATTTTGCTTGTAATTCATTCAAAATTGTGCGAGCACACATTTGTGCATTAAAATATTCTCAAAAGCTTTACATGATACATGGGAAAGGATTTACGTATATAAAAATATTAAATAGCAATAAATGCTTCATGTATTGGTTGTTCTTCCAGTAACATCCAATCCCATGTAGTTTGGATTCTCAAGCATTTTGAACACACTCTTGAACTAATGCAGTCAAGTCCAAGCACATAAATTAGTTAAAGCACACTAATATATCACAATTAAAACAGTTGTATCTATAGTTAAAACCAACTACAAAACCAGACAAATCACCATATTATTCTATCCAAACTAGCCCAAACTCATCCAAAACACTCAACCGGCATCCCCAAACAATCATGCCTACAAAATCCACTAAAACAAATCCAAATGATACCTCTCAATCCATAGAATTCTTTATTGAGCACAAACACAATGATTGAAGTAGCAAAGGACCAAGAAACAACTTGTATTTACTTAGCACGCTTCTAGAATCAAACAATAGGTGCGGAATGAAAGTATTTTTCGTTAAAGATTAAGCTCAATGTGTGATCAATAAACCAGAAGTCAAATCACTATCACACGACCAAGTATATTATATTTTTCTTGTATTTCACTCAAAAGTGTACGAGAACATATTTGTGCATTAAAGTATTTTCTAAAACTTTACATGATACACGGGAAAGAAATTACGTATATAAAAACGTTAAAAAGCAATATATATCGCATGTATTGGTTTTTCTTCAAGTAGCGTCCAATCCCGTGTAGTTTGGATTCTCAAGCATTTTGAACACACACTCTTGAACTAATTAAATAAAATCCAAGCATAAAATCAGTAAAAAGCACATTAATATATCACAATTGAAACAGTTGTATCTATAGTTAAAACCAAACACAAGACTAGACAAATCATCGTTTTAATCGATCCAAAGTATACAAAAAACTCAACCAGCATCCCCAAACCCTCATGCCCATTAAATCAACTAAAACAAATCGAAATGACACCTATTGACCCATAGAATCCTTTATTGAACACTAACACAAGGATTGAAGTTGCAAAGGACCAATAAACAACTTGTATTTACTTAGCACGTATCTAGAATCAAACTACAGGTGCAGAATGAATGTATTTGTCGTTAAAGAAGAACTTCAACGTGTGATCAATAAACAAGAAGTCAAATCGCTATCACACGACCAAGTAAATTATATTTTGCTTATAATTCAGTCAAAATTGTGCGAGCACACATTTGTGCAGTAAAATATTCTCAAAAAGCTTTACATGATACTTGGGAAAGGATTTACGTATATAAAAACATTAAACAGCAATTAATCTTGCATGTATTGGTTTTTCTTCCTGTAACATCCAATCCCATGTAGTTTGGATTGTCAAGCATTTTGAACACACTCTTGAACTAATGCAGTCAAATCCAAGCACATAAATTAGTTAAAGCACACTAATATATCATAATTAAAACAGTTGTATCTATAGTTAAAACCAACCACAACGCCAGACAAATCACCATATTAATCTATCCAAACTAGCCCAAACTAATCCAAAACACTCAACCGGCATCCCCAAACAATCATGCTACAAAATCCACTAAAACAAATCCAAATGATACCTCTCAATCCATAGAATCCTTTATTGAGCACTAACACCATGATTGGAGTTGCAAAGGACCAAGAAACAACTTGTATTTACTACGCACGCTTCTAGAATCAAACTATAGGTGCGAAATGAAAGTATTTTTCTTTAAAGATGAAGCTCAATGTGTGATCAATAAACAAGAAGTCAAATCACTATCACACGACAAAGTAAATTATATTTTGCTTGTATTTCCCTCAAAAGTGTGCGAGAACACATTTGTGCATTAAAGTATTCTCAAAAACTTTACATGATACACGAGAAAGAAATTACGTATATAAAAACCTTAAATAGCAATACATTTTGCATGTATTGGTTTTTCTTCAAGTAAAGTCCAATCCTATGTAGTTTGGATTCTCAAGCATTTTGAACACACCTTTTGAACTAATTCATTCCATTGTAAGCCTATAAATCAGTTAAAGCGCACTAATATATCACAATTGAAACAATTGTATCTATAGTTAAAACCAATCACAAGACCAAATAAATCACCATTTTAATCGATCTAAACTAGGCAAAACTCATCCAAAACACTCAACAAGCATCCTCAAACACTTATGCCTACAAAATCTATTAAAACAAATCCAAATGACAGCTCTCGATCCATAGAATCCTTTATTGACCACTAACTGTAACAACCGACTCCTAGATTCCACTTTAAACTTTAATTTTATCTATCTTTATTTCATCTTTTATTTTCTTTCTTCCATGCTAATTGTTTGCATGCTTAATTTACTTAGTAGATTCCTCGATGACTTGCTTTAGTATAGAAATTATTAAGTGATTTTAGAAGAATATGAAATCTACACTAAGAAATTAGAACTTTAAAATAAAACAAATCATGTGCGTATGTACACACACCAATTATCGGCACACATGAATGCATATGTAATATTAAACTTAAAAACCTTATAGAAACTAAAAGTTACAATCTACTACACTACACAATAAATTACACTACACAGACTACAAAATAAAATAAAATAAAATAAACCCTCTCCCCCCATTTAATTCGGCTGCCCTCATCCACCAACCAACTTCCCACTTGAACCCCACAAACTCATTTACACACTACACCTCCCCATCTCTTCCCCATACATGCAAACCAACTCCTAACTTCATTTCTCTCTCCCTCCCTCATGAAAATTAGCCAAGAAGTCTCCCAAAATCTGCAAATCCGCTCCATTTAAGCCTCAATAATTGAAGAATAGCACCACCACAACAACAAATGGGAGGCAAACAAGCTAGAAGGTGAGCTAAAGTGAGTTTTCACGCAAGATTCTTGCAAGAACAAGGTATTTCAGCTCAAGCTCGTGAACCAATAGCTCTCATACTCTCCAAATCATTTCTAAAACACAAAACATCTACTGTAAGCATCAATGAACCTGAATAAAGCTATTTCTTGAGTTTCCCTCTCTTTTTCCATAAAATCTTACTTCTTTTGCTCAAAAACAGAAACTTTTGCGATTAGCTACTGCATTTTGGGAACTCTCGACATCTTACAAGGTATCTTTTGAAGTTAGAACTTCAACCAAGGTTGGTGCACACGTTTGCACCCTTGAAAACCCCATTTCTCATGAGTTTAAGCACCAAATACCCCCATTGTTTTGAAAACCCCTCAACCCATGTTAAGATCTGCTCAACAACAGTAAATGAACATCACTAAAATGTGTTTCAAAAGGTACAAAAAGGTTTGGTGACATTTATGCTCAAAATATGGGGATTACATAAGTGTAAATGTAGCATTTCACCTTTAAATGCATCATAAGGTGCCATGTATGTAAAAATCCATAGATTAATGCTTTGTTCCAGTAGTGTAGTGATAATAAACATATACAACTCGTGACATTTGATTAACATGTTAAAAAGAGTGGTATTATGGACTAAATGGATGAAATTAAAGACCCGAAAGGTGGTAAAAATTCTCAAATATGGTCAAATCTTAAAAAATTTAAAGTTTAAAAAGTTACAGGCTCTAAAATAAGTATTTAAGTGTTAAAATATAATTTGGTGAATTATTGGGTTAATATGTGATTTTTATGGATTTATTTAAGAAAAATAAGCCTAAACTCGAAGATTTTTAGATAAAATTTTAAAATAGGGTAACAAGCTGAAACCCAATAAATTCATGTTATTTCTATATGTTCGAACCCCCAAGATGAGATTTTGATGGATAGGATGGAAGAAAATGGATAAAAGCAAACTTTAGGGTAAAAATTATAAATTTAGAAACTTGAGGGACCAAAGTGTAAATTCTACAATTTCATCTAAATTTTGACCGGCCTATAACCAAGAGCACTTGGTAAACTTATTATCACATTAAAAAACTGATAAAATCGCATAAAAACTTGACATTCACATGATGAAACCCTAACTTTTCTAAAAATGAAACTTTTGATGCAAACTCAAAGGAAAGAAGCTAGATAAGCTTGTGACCATAAAACACACCTAGTTACGCCTACAAAAGTCTAAGAACATATAGCTTACTACTTGTATCTTGATGATAGGTTGCTAGGACTCGAATCTTTTTCAATGCTCGAAAAAACCGTTGATTAACGCGTTCCCTTTTTACTACTATTTTGGGATGAAGCATACTATGTTTGAACTGAAATTACCTATGTGCTATTATATGATACTTATATGTTGTGGTTAATGTTAGAAACTGCACTTACTTGTATCACAATCATTAATTCATATGTGAACCGCTTGTTCTATATGGGTAGATCTACATGGGGAATCCCCCACACACAGTGCCTTCCATCATGACCCAATGACTTAATAGGAAGGGTACCACACTGAGATCCTGCAGGTTGTTTGTGTCATGTAACTGCTATTATAAGATACTATGGTGAACCATCCAGCAGGTATGGTGCACTGTTTGAGGCTCAGTTCTCTCTATGGGTTAACTGGCGTTAACACAAGTTTCGAAGAGGCTAGCCGGGATTGAGTGCAGGGTTGATTGTTGTCACACGGCGGGCCCAAGGAGGGTGGAACATCATAAACTGACAACATACATGGCAGTGGAAACTAATCATCATAAGAGCACACAAGGAGACAAATCACATGGCATTACATTTAATTTAACAAACCCAATTACAAAAGTCAAGACTCGGGTCACAACAGTAATAAACCAGAACAAAGTAAATTCATGAGTTTAGTAAACATCAAAATAACTTGTCCAACAATAATTTCAAACTAAGTAATGCCATGTGGTAATCACGAAACTAGGACATCCGAAGAGTTCTTCAACTCATCCAAGCTTCCATCAAGGATTACCTGAAACATGCTCAAAAGATTTTTGTGTCAACTAAAAATTGGTGAATTCAACAGCTTAAAGTTTAAAAACAAAAAGACACTATAGAATACATAAATTGAATTTAAAAACATAAGTATCACTATTGTGGGGTGACAATCAACCCTGCACTCAGTCCCGGCTAGCCACTTCGAAACTTGTGTTAATGCCGGTTAACCCGTAGGGAAAACTGAGCCTCAGACAGTGGACCATACCTACTGGATGTTTTACCTTAGTATCTTATAATACCTGCTACATGACATGTCACACCCTCGCCAAGGCGAAAAAGCGAGTGAGTGACGAATGAAGTATCTTAGGAACACATGGTGCGAGAAAATACTAAGCATAATGCATTCAAAAGATGTAGGTTCTACATCATTTTCTTAGGTTACAAAATAAAGATTACACATATGGACTTAAATAATAATCTATATTAAGCAATCTTGCTCTGTAGCCTAGATGCGTAAAAGATTTACTTCCAAGCTAGCACACTTAATTATCACCTCAAAAACACGCTAAAATAGGTCAACTAAAAGTTGGTGAGCTTGTAGATTTGAGACTCGATAAACAGTTGTTATAATAAGCAGTAGTAAGTAAAATTGAATCAAGCATTGTTTATGAATGTAAATACGAGACATATAGCCATGAGCCCCACCGAAAACTATAGCTATGAGAAAACTAAAAACCCCTCCAATACTTATCACGAGTATTGGCTGTTGTTGTTGCAGAAATAAACATTCAATGTATCGACCGTTGATTGACCCGTTCAACGAGTCTACAAAATGGGGGTACCTACGACGATAGTACTATCAATATGTTCCAGCGTCTCTATCCAAGAGTTAATTGGTTGCATTGTGAGAATGGGGAATTTAGCATGTGATAACGATAAGGTAAACTCATGCAATATTCAAGTAATAGACATAACATATAAACCAATGATTCAAGTGTTTTTGTTGTTGTAAGCATGTTTCTCCCCCAAAAGCATTTAAAAGGAAAAGGGGCTAACAGAACTCACTATTGTTGTTGAGTGGTTTAGAGATTCCTTGGTCTGGAGTGTGATGATGTTAACCAGTGTGCTTCCTACATATATATATATACATAGGGTTCGTCGGTGAGTTTATTACGTCAATGTGTAATTTCTCTTAGATTAAATCGTTGAGTTTATTTGTAAAGTTCGTTAGGTAGTATATTATGTTAGAGGTTGTGTATACTTGTTTAGTATTGTGTGTGTGTGTTATACTTATGGTAGTGAGAGGTTTCCATCCATCTAATATCTAGGTTATTACCCATAGGTCATATTTTTGTACGTCTACTTGTAATGTGCATTGATGCATTATGATGATCCACTATAACTACCAAGTAAATGTTCACTACTGCACATTTTCTGGACAGTTGTTCGTATCTTCGTCGAATGGGGGTCCAAAACTAATTATTAACATGTGTGCGTATATTCATTGGAAAGCTAAGACACTAAGATAACTTTTGATACAAAAATCACGTTTGTTTGTTAAGTATTGATAAGTTTATGGCCTTGTAAAATCGGGTCAATATTCTGTCAGAAAAAGTTAGTTTTGACACTTCATTTTATTTTGCACTTTTAGGAGACCAAATCTCCATGGAAAATTATGAGACCAGTTGGGTTTGAAACCTAACCTATTGAAAATAATTTCAGGCTCAAGAAACAACTCATTTGGTTTCTTTTTGACCAAGTTACAGCCTCTTAAAGTCGGGTCTATGAATCTGTCAGGTTGTTGTCCATGTTAGTTTCACAGCCTTTTTGTTATGTCTTCTAAGCTTTTAACTAAACATTGAGTATCACACATGCTAAAGCACTAAAACTAAGTGTGAAGAGTATCTATTTCATGTTTCAAATCGTGGTTTAAGTGTGTGCCTAGGGTGACTTCAGTTCTGCAACGTATTTGTAGTACTAAAAACCCTATTATGACTAGTTACATGTTATTTTCTGTACTTTGTTTTCTAACCTTTCATGAACCTTATTAACGAATAATATATAATTTAAAAGTTTTATTTTAAGTGGATTTGTGTTCATACCCGTTGGTAAGTGTTGGTGCAAGAAGAAACGTGTGTTAGAGATCCAAACCGCACACTTGAGCTCTTCTTCCTTGTCACGATTTCAACAGCATCAATAGATAGTCCTCTTGGAGCTGTGTTTGAGCAGGCTTGAGAGTGTTTTGTTGTGAGAAAGATGTGCTCTAGGGTGGGTTTTATAAGTGGTTTAGTAGAGAATCTCATCATGAGATGCCAAGGCGTCTTTGAATCAACTCTTGCTTGTGATTTTGGCCTTCCTTGGGCAGCAGCAGCAGCAGGATACTTGAGCAATGCTCCAGCAGCAGGCCACACCTCTTTTTGTACTACATTTTAGTATTTTAATGCTAGATTTGATGTCTCAAACTATGATGACTTAGTTGGGTTTTAATTGAAAGGTATGGAGGGTTGTATCTAGATGAAATGGAGGTGATATGATGGTTTTCAGTAGCGCCCATTAAAGTTGCAGGAGGGGCCTCTTCCAGGCTCTTTTTAATAACAATGAGGTGATGTTTTAGTTGTTCTATTGCCCACTAGTTTATGGTTTAGTCTCCCTTACATCTAGTATTATGTATTGGGAGTCTTAAGAGTGTTTTGGGGTTGTTTTTGGCGTCAATAAATCGAGTATCATGATGGCATGAATATGGTTATATATTCGTTCTTGAATTTGCCAATTTATGTTAATGGATTTGGTGATTCATGCTTGATGATTTTCTTATGTTATCATTAGCTATGTATTTGAGGTTTTCGAATGATGAGTGAGATTTTTGGGTTACTAGAACCATCAAACTTATGTATAAGTGTGAAAGTCAGGTTTATAGTTTCATTCATGAAATACAAATAGATGTCATGTTGCATTAAACTTGGTATGTTAATGTGCTAAGAATTTTGTTTAATGATTAAAAATTCATGCAAAGGTGGTAGCTTCATGCATGATTGCATGCTCAAATAATATGTCAAAGGTTATTATTTTGCTATCATCATGAATTATCATGTAATTACATTGATGCACTAAACTTCTCAATATAAAAATATGTACTTAATAAAATCCCCAATTAAGTCTAAGGGCACAATAGTTAATAACCCAAAACTTAAGTGAAAATATTACGATTTACGAGAGTGAGAGTTTTTGAGCTTAAAGTATAGGACTATAAAGTTATGTGAAAATTCACGATTGTTACAGTCTCCCCCGGTTGAGAAATTTTTGTCTCGAAATTCAAGCTGTAGGATTGTTGTTGAGTTCGTCCAAGAATAGATGTGGATACTCAGCTTTCATGTGATCCTCACGTTCCCAAGTAAATTCGGGACCATGCTTGGAGTTCCATCGGACCTTGACTATCGGTATACGACTTCGTTTCGTTTTCTTAACCCACCGATCCATAATTTTGATTGGTTCTTCAATAAAATGGAGCTTGTAGTTAATACGAATATCTCTAATCGGTATGTGTAACCCTTCGTCGGCTAAACATTTTTTAAGATTCGACACATGAAAAGTGGTGTGTACTCCACTATGTTCCTGGGGTAGCTTAAGTTTGTAGGCTACCGAACCAATCCTTTCTAGGATTTCGAATGGTCCGACGTACCTAGGAGCAAGTTTACCCTTCTTTCCAAAACAGACGGTACCCTTCCAATGTGAGACCTCAAGTAGTACTTTGTCGCCGACCTGAAACTCTAGCGGTTTGCGACGGTTGTCCGCATAACTCTTTTGTCGATCTCTTGCAGCCTGAATTCTTTCTTTGATAAGGGCAATCTTATCAGTAGTACCCTGAATGATTTCTGGGCCAGTAATTTGATGGTTACCAACCTCTGCCCAACAAACAGGTGACCGAAATTTGCGTCCGTATAGGGCTTCAAACGGTGCACACTTTATACTGGTATTATAGCTATTGTTATAAGAAAATTCGGCCAAGGGTAAATAGGAGTCCCAATTGCCCCCAAAGTTGATCACACAAGCCCTGAGCATATCTTCGAGTGTTTGGATGGTACGTTCACTCTATCCGTTGGTTTGAGGGTGATAGGCGGTACTTAGGTCTAGACGTGTTTCCAAGGCTTTCTGTAGAGATTGCCAAAACCGAGATGTAAATCGGCTATTCCTATCCGAAATGATTGAGATTGGAACCCCGTGTCTGACGAAAATCTCATTCACATAGATTTTGGCCAATTTCTCCATTTTGTAATCCTTTCGGATGGGAAGAAAATGGGCAGACTTAGTCAATTGATTGATTATGACCCATATCGAATCGTGACCACCGGAAGTTTGAGGCAATTTGGTGATGAAATCAATTATGATTTGTTCCCATTTCCATTAAGGAATTTCAGGTTGATGAAGCATACCTGACGGTCGTTGATGTTCGGCTTTGACTTTTGAACAGGTGAAACACTTCCCGACATATACAGATATGTCCTTTTTCATGCCGGGCCACCAATAAAATTTTCTAAGGTCTTCGTATATTTTGTCGGATCTAGGATGAACTGAATACTTGGATTTATGGGCTTCATCCATGATTAGGTTCCTGAAGTTTTCTGTGTTCTGGACCCACATGAGGTCTTAGAAGTAAAGTACTCCGTCAGACCCATGTTCTAGCTTTCTTTCTGCTCCACACTTGAGTTCATTCTTTAGATCGTTTCTTAAAAAAACTTCTCCTTGTGCATTCAGGATTCGACCCTTGAGACTTGTCTGAATAGTCATGCCTAGAGCACGTACTCTTACGGGTTTAACCCTTTTTTTTCTGCTTAAGGCGTTAGCCACAACGTTGGCTTTTTCAGGGTGGTACTTAATCTCGCAGTCGTAATCGTTCAATAATTCGAACCATCTTCATTGTCGCATGTTTAATTCTTTTTTATAGAATATGTGTTGCAAGCTCTTATGATCCGTGTAAATAACACATCTCGTCCCGTAGAGATAATGCCTCCAGATTTTAAGGGCAAAGACTACAACGCCCAACTCTAGGTCATGCGTGGTGTAATTCTTTTCATGAACATTGAGTTGTCGTGATGCATAGGCATTGACTTTATCCTTTTGCATAAGGACACAACCTAAACCTAGACATGACGCATCACAGTGCACAACGAAATTGTAGGTTCCGTCCGGTAATGTTAAAATTAGAGCGTCGCATAGCTTTTGTTTTAACAATTGGAATGCATCCTCATGCCTTGTCGTCCAGTCAAACTTCGCATTCTTTTGAGTCAAAGCGGTTAGGGGTTGGGCAATTTTTGAGAAATTCTCGATAAATCGCCCGTAATATCCCGCTAAACCCAAAATTGTCGGACCTCAGTGGGAGTCGCGGGCGTTTCCCACCGTTTGACTTCTTCAATCTTGCTTGGATCCACGTGGATTCCCTTCTCGTTTATTGCATGGCCGAGGAAATGCACTTCTCTCAACCAAAACTCACACTTCGAGAGTTTAGCATACATTTTTCCTTTGCTAGTAATTCAAGTACGGATTTCAAATGTTTCTCATGATCCTCCTTACACCGTGAATAGATCAAGATGTTATCGATAAACACAATCACGAACTTGTCTAAGTATGGCTTGCACACGCTGTTCATAAGATCCATGAACACAGTTGGTGCATTTGTCAAGCCAAAAGGCATTACTAAGAATTCATAGTGTCCATACCGAGTGCGAAAGGCTGTCTTAGGTATGTCATCTTCCCGAATTCTCAGTTTATGGTATCCTGATCTAAGATCAATTTTTGAAAAGTACGTCGCACCCTTCAATTGATCAAACAGGTCATCGATTCTGGGTAACGGGTACCTATTTTTGATAGTGAGTTTATTCAACTCCCTATAGTCAATGCACATTCTGAAGGACCTGTCTTTCTTCTTGACGAATAGGACCGGAGCTCCCCAAGGTGAGAAATTTGGTCGAATGAAACCTTTTTCTAATAGTTCTTGTAATTGACTAGACAACTCCTGCATTTCGGATGATGCTAGTCTGTAGGTCGATTTCGCCACCGGTGCAGCTCCAGGGATCAAGTCGATTCGAAACTCAACTTGTCGGGTAGGAGGTAATCCCGGCAGATCCTTGGGAAACACCTCCGGGTGTTCCCGAACTATTGGTATATCTTGGATGCTTTTCTCCTTCGATTTCTTTTCAACCACATGAGCTAGGAAGGCGTGGCATCGCTTCCTTAGATACTTTTGAGCCTGAATACATGAAATGATTCCCAGTTTTTTTCCTGACATCTCTCCCTGTACGATGAGGACTTCACTGATGGGTAGTGGGATACGTATGGTCTTTTCATGACAGATGATTTCCGCTTGGTTTTTGGATAACCAATCCATTCCTACGACTACATCAAAACATCCGAGTTCAATGGGAAGGAGGTCTATTTCGAAGACATGATCATTTAGGTTTAATAAGCAACCCTAAATGATATTATTGGCTTCAATCAACTTTCCATTAGCTAGTTCTACGGTATACGGTGCAGTTAGGTTATTAGGCTCTAGGGCAATTAGGGATTTGAATTCTGTTCACATAAATGACTAGATATTTGTGAGAAAGAAGGATGGAACTCTATGGATGTGCATTGATTATCGGGATTTGAACAAGCTTACGATAAAGAACCGTTGTAACCCTGCCGAGAATTAATGACTTATTCGATCAACTCCAAGGAGCCAGCTATTTTTCTAAAATAGATTTGAGATCGGGATAACTTAAACTGAAGATAAGGGAAGAGGACATACCCAAGACAGCCTTTAGAACTAGATATGGACACTATGAGTACCTGGTCATGCCTTTAGACTGACTAACGCACCAGCAGTGTTTATGGATCTCATGAACCCGGTGTGCCGCCCATATCTAGACAAGTTTGTGATTATGTTTATTGATGATATCTTGATCTACTCCCATAGCAAGGAAGAGAATGAGAAGCATCTTAGACTGATTCTAGAATTGCTAAAAAAAAGCAATTATATGCGAAGTTCTCTAAATGCGAGTTTTGGATGAAGAAGGATTCAAGTAGATCAATAAATAATAAAGGCCATTAAGAACTGGAAAATTCCTGAAACTCCTACCGAGATAAGGCAATTTCTTGGTTTGGCTAGATACTACAGGAGGTTTATCAAAGACTTCTCATGAATTATACAGCCGTTGACCACCTTGACTAAAAAGAATACAGCCTTTGTGTGGGGAAAGGAACAGAACAAAGCATTTGAAGTGCTCAAGGAGAAACTGTGCAGCGCACCCATCCTTGCCCTACCGGAAGGCGTTGAAGATTTCATAGTCTATTGCAACGCCTCGCGTCAGGGACTGGGATGTGTGTTAATGCAACGAGACAAGGTAATCGCTTACGCGTCCAGACTGTTGAACGAGCATGAAACGAATTACAGTACTCACGATCTGGAATTGGGTGCCATGGTGTTTGCACTCAAGATGTGGAGAAATTATCTCTATGGTACCAAGTATGTTATCTATACCGATCACAGAAGCCTGCAACACATTCTTGATCAGAAGATGTTAAATATGCGCCATCGGGGATGGGTAGAATTGTTAAGTGATTACGAATGTGAGATCCGATACCATCCCGACAAGGCAACTGTGGTGGCAGATGCCTTGAGTAGAAAAGAAAAGGAGAAACCTCTTTGCGTTCGTGCCTTGAGAATGAGCGTGTACACTACCCTTGTCGCTATATTAAAAGAAGCACAAAGGGAAGCCTTGAAGGAGGACAAACTAGCCGAGGAGATGTTAATGGGAATGGAAAAATGTTTAGAAGTGAGTAATGACGGTTTGTATAAGTGTGAAGGAAGGACTTGGGAACCGAAGTATGGCGGAGTTAGAGAGATAGTCTTAGATGAAGCCCATAAATCCAGATACTCGGTTCACCCAGGAAGTGACAAGATGTATCAAGACATAAAGAAACTTTTCTGGTGGCCCGGATTTAAGAAGTCAATCGCCAACTATGTGGGAAAATGTCTAACATGTGCGATGGTAAAAGCTGAAAATCAAAAACCGTCAGGAACTTTACAACAACCCAAAATCCTTGAGTGGAAATGGGATAACATCACGATGGATTTTGTTACGAAGTTACCAAGAACTTTTCGTGGACATAAAGCTATTTGGGTAATTGTGGATAGGCTTACCAAATTAGCTCATTTCTTACCAATTCGAGAAGACTACGACTTATCAAAGTTGGCACGACTATACATCAACAAAATAGTAACCAGACATGGAGTACCACTATTGATTATCTCAGATCGTGAGAATCGCTTCACCTCACGATTTTGGACATCGCTCCAACAGGCGTTAGGGACCCATCTTGACTTAAGCACTGCATACCACCCTCAAACCGACGAGCAAAGTGAAAGAACTATTCAGACTTTGGAGGACATGTTAAGAGCTTGTGTGATTGACTTCAGTGGAAATTGGGATAACCACCTTCCCCTAGTGGACTTCTCATACAATAATAGTTACCACGCAAGTATAAAAGCAGCTCCACATAAAGCTCTATATGGTAGAAAATGTCGATATCCATTAAGCTAGAATGAGGTTGGTGATAGCCAAGTAACGAGACTCGATATCATAATGGAAACCACAGACAAAGTATTTATGATTAAGGAACAGCTGAGAGCAGCTAGAGATCGTTAGAAGAAATACGCAGACAGGAGACGAAAACCCATAGAATTTCAAGTAGGTGATGGAGTGATGTTAAAGGTCGCTTCATGGAAGGGCGCAGCCAGATTTGGCAAGAAAGGCAAGCTAAGCCCAAGATACATTAGACCATTTGAAATTTTGTCAAGAGTTGGCCCGGCATCATATCAATTAAGGCTACCTCAAGAGTTGAGCTATATATATGACACTTTTCATGTGTCTAACTTGAAAAAGTTTTTGGCAGACAAAGCCTTGGAATTACCACTAAGGGAGGCCAGAATTAATAACAATCTGAACTTTGTGGAGGAACCTATAGAGATTACTAACCGATTGGTCAAGAAACTCAGGCGAAGTCGTATACCCAAGGTTAAGGTTAGGTGGAACTCTAGGCGAGGACCCGAGTTCACTTGAGAACGAGAAGATGAGATGAGAAAGGAGTATCCGCACCTTTTTAAACCCACCCGTTCAGAATCGAATCGAACCAAACGGTGGGAGAATGTAACAACCGACTCATAGATTCTACTTTAAACTTTAATTTAATCTAGCTTTATTTCATCTTCCATTTTCTTTCTTCCATGCTAATTGTTTGCATGTTTAATTTCCTTAGTAGATTCCTCGACGACTTGCTTTAGTCTAGAAATTATTAAGTGATTTTAGAAGAACATAAAATCTACACTAAGAAATTAGAACTTTAAAATAATACAAATCGTGTGTGTATGTACCCACACAAATTTTTGGCATACACGAAGACATATGTAATATTACACTTAAAAACCTTACAAAAACTAAGAGTTACAATCTACTACACTACATAATAAATTACCCTACACAAACTACAAAAAAATAAAATAAAAGATACCCTCTCCCCCCATTTAATTCGGTCGCCCACATCCACCAACCAACTTCCCCCTTGAACCCCACAAACTCATTTACACACTCCACCTCCCCCTCTCATCACCATACATGCAACCCAACTCCCAACTTCATTTCTCTCTCTCTCTCTCAAGAAAATCAGCTAAGAGCTCTCCCAAAAATGAGACTAAACTGGGAGATTTTTAGATAATATTTTTAAATAAGGTAACAAGCCTAAAACCAATAAATTCATGTTATTTTAGTAAGTTAGAACCCCTAGGATGAGATTTTAAAGGATGGAAGAAAATGGATAAAAGCAAACTTTAGGGTAAAACTTGTAAATTATGAAACTTAAGGGGCCAAAGTGTAAATTCTCCAATTTCACCTAAATTTCGACTAGACTATAACCAAGAGCACTTGTTAAACTTATTATCACATTAAAAAAATGATAAGAATCATAAAAACCTGTCATTCACATGATGAAGCTCTAACATTCCTAAAAAGGAAACTTTTGACACAAACTCAAAGGAAAGAAGATAGATAAGCTTGTGATCATAAAACACACCTAGTTACACCTTCAAAAGTCTAAGAACATATAGCATACTACTTGTATCTTGATGATAGGTTACTAGTACTCGAATCTTTTTATGAGCTCGAAGAAACCGTTGATTAACCCTAAGGTGAGTTTTAGTAGTCCCTTTTTACAACTATTTTGGGATGAAGCATGCTTTGTTTGAACTAAAATTATCTATGTGGTATTATGTGATACTTATATGTTGTATTTAATGTTAGAACCTGCACTTACTTGTATCATAATCATTAATTTTTGTGTGAACCGCTTATTCTATATGGGTAAATTTACTTGGGGAATTCCCCACACAAAGTGCCTTCCGTCATGACCCAATCACATAATAAGAAGGGTACCACACTAAGATCTTGTAGTGTCATTTGTGTCATGTAACTGGTATTACAAGATACTATGGTGAACCATCCAGCAGGTATGGTGCACTGTTTGAGGCTTAGTTCTCCCTATGGGTTAACCGGCAATAACACAAGTTTCGAAGAAACTAGCCGGGACTGAGTGCAGGGTTGATTGTGACCCAACGATAGAGATACTTATGCTTTTAAAACTAACTTATGGATTCTAGGAGTCCTTTTGTTTTTAAACTTTAAGCACTTGAATTCACCAACTTTTTAGTTGACCCAAAATCCTTTTTGAGCATGTTTCAGGTAATATTTGATGGAAGCTTGGTTTTGTTGGAGAAATACATACGGATGACCTGGAGATGTGACTTCCTATGACATTACTAGTTTTTGAATTATTTTGAACAATTTGATTTCGCTGTCTATTGAACTTTTAAATATTTTGTATTGTGCTTTTGCCTTATGTTATGGGCTAGACTTTTACAGCCCTGTTAAGTTATGTAATGTAATGTCATGTGATTTCTTTCCTTGTGGCTCTTGTGATTGTTACTTTCCCCTGGCATATTTATTGCCAGTCTGTGACGTCGTATCCTTTTTGGGCCTGTGATATGACAGATTGGTATCATAGCCAAAGGTTGTACAAAAGTCGGGAATACCTTAGCAGACCGTACGCTACAACCCTGATAACTTAGAACTGTCCTTGCTTTGGGATGTGTTGGAGTAAACGCTACAACACTTGATCAACATCATCATGAACTTACCGGACATGTGAATTCAAACATAATCCCCAAGTGGTGTTAAAACCTTTCTCTTAAGGTAGATGATTCAAGAAATGTTTTTGTGTGGTCTAAACCTTATAAACTGATTGTTGCTTTCCGCTGGCATGTTTTTGTTTTTGTGTGGTCTAACCTTTCTCTTAACGTAACCCTGTGCTGATTATGGATACTACTTCCATCATTATCATTATTACTATTATTATTATTATTATTATTTTTTATCATTATTATTGTCATAAGCTATTAGAACCAAATTACTCATAATAATTTTACAGGATTTCAAGATTATGGTGGACAAAGGAAAAGCGCCTCCATACCCGGCTGAAGAGACTGCCCCCGTGAGAAGACTTAGGAGGACCACACCTCTGTCATAATATGAGGAGTTCCAGAGGAGGAACAGACATCCTGACTGGATTTCAGTTACATCTGACGACACGGAACCCTTGGAGGACTCTCCACCATCATCAAGAGCTAGGAGCCGAACGCGTTCCCACTCGCCACATATCCCTACACCTACTGACTCACCTATCCCACCGATAGGGAATCGGAGGCCCTCATGTCATAACACGGCCGCGTAAGAGTACTAGAGAGGGGGCATTTGTTACGTTTAGGATGTCGTCCCCTACACCTCCTCCCGCGATGGCTCCTGCACCAGCACCTCTAGCGATAGACCCGCCTAGACACCTCCCGTATGACGAGTATTGGATGCCACCTAGGCGTAGCATGCATGACGGCCCGAGCGTTCTTGCTGGAGATCCCTACTCCTAGTCTAGCCATCGGGCTAGTGATTTTGGTCCCTCGGACCCTACCTTTGGAGAGATACTTCGGATTCTTCAGCGTCACGAGGTCACTCTTCAGCACGCTACGTGGACCTTACAGTCCGACCAGTTCCAGGCAATGATGGCATCCCACAATGTGCAACGACTGGAACAAGAGAAGAAGAAGAGTTCTGGATGGTTCGGGTGGTTGAAGAAGAAGTGGCGGTGAAGACAGGAGTGCTTTCTGATTGCTTTAATAGGAGATCACTTAACCGATTTAAGAGATTATTTTATTTATCTCACATACTATTATTATTTTTATAAGGGGGTGATGGCACCTTCCAATTTGTGATACTACTACTAGTTTGTTTGGTTGTTACTACTTTTGCCTGTTTATGAATTCTTTTTTATGGAATTAACTCTGCAGGGAGTCTAAAAAAATGTATGCAATCGCATATTTCAAAGAAATCAAATTGGTTGCCCCATGAATAATTAACTCCATGTAACTTGAATGAAACAACTATACATGTCTTGTAGTGCGTAATAGGAATTATCATGTACTTGGTGAAAATGACTAATAGGAATAAAAATCAATTTAACAAGATACTTGAAACCAATTTATGAGGTACTAAATAAGTTTATCTGTGCTGACACTAGAATGCCTCCTAGACAAGGAGTTCGTGGTGGAAGGGGAGGAGCAGCCAGGGGAAGAAATGACGAAGCTGGATGAACCAGGAACCAGGGTGGAAATCAACCACCAACTCCACCAGTAACACCGTGTTAAGAGAACATCAACCTTGGAAATGAAGAAAGAATTACTAACCTGGTGGCCCAGCAAATTCCTAATGGTATTCCAACTATTATCGCCCAGATCAACGTAGACTAAGGAATTGCAACCAGAAGCGGAGGACCCGGAAATGGTGAAGGAAACAATGATGATGCTGAGGAGATAAGAAATGGGTGTTCCTACAAAACCTTCATGGCTTGTAAACCAAAGGATTTCTAAGGCACTAAGGGTGCAATTAAGACGTAACGGTGGTTGGATGAGATTGAAGCTGTATTGGACATCAGTGAATGCAAGATTGAGCACATGCTTTAGTTTGCCTCACAATCACTCAAAGGACCAGCACTGGAGTGGTGGAAAACTATCATTCTGCCTCGAGGCAGGAATGCTACAGGATGAATGAAATGGTCTGAGTTCAGAGAGCTGAAGACCAACAAGTACTGTCCAATCAATCAACCAGAGAAAATGGAGGCTGAATTTTTGAGTTTAGAGATGAAAGGCTTGAATTGCACCAAGTATATCAACTGGTTCTTAGCTCTGTCTCGACTAGTGCCACACCTGGTGACACCGGAAGCTAAAGGTGTAGCTTGTTTCATCTGCGGATTACATCCGAGAGTTAGAGGCATGGTCCGATCTTCCAGGCGCACAACCCTACAAGCAGCAATTGATTTCACCAGCAGTTTGACTAAAGACCTGGTTAGAGCTGATTGGGTAGAACATGTGAAAACAGAGGATAAGAAGAAGGCGATGGGTGAGAAAAGGAAGTTATTTGATGTTAAGAAGATGATCGACAAAAATGGTACCTCAAGCAATGGAACTGGTGAAGGTGTAAGGCGTGATGATCATGGTGGAAGGGCTCAAATGCTGTACTGAGGTACAAGCCCCTCTTGCAACAAGTGCAAACTACATCACTAAGGGGAGTGCAACCCGATGCCTTGTTTCAGGTGTAAATGAACTAGTCATTTGATTAAGGACTGTACGTCTGAACATGTAAGCAATGTTACGAGTGTGGGGATCCAGGACACATGAGCAACAAGTGTCCTAAGCTAGCAAGGGATAAGGACGCCAGACCTAACAAACCCAAGGGAAGAGCATTCGTGATGGATCCAAATGGTGCTCGTAAGGAACCTGATGTGGTTAACGGTACCGTTCTCATAAACAACCATCCTGATATCATTCTATTTGATACTACAGCGACAAGTAGTTTTGTTTCTACTACCTTTAGGCCTTTGACTGATTTTAAAGCTTATACCCTAACTGATACGTACACTGTAGAATTAGCTAACGGTAAAATAATACAAACTAATGAAATCATCAAAGATTGCACAATGGAATTAGAGTGTAATTCATTTAAGATAGACTTGATGCCTATAATGCTAGGAGGCTTTGATGTGGTCATGGGGATGGACTGGTTAGCTAAGAATAAAGTTATATTCGTGTGTGACGAAGGTTAGCTTAAGTGACCAAGGGATGCACATCCTTCATAGTCTATGCAATGAGACCAAGGTAAGCAAAGAGAATTGAAGTGATACCAGTGGTGTCTGAATACCCAGAAGTATTCCTCAAAGATATACCTGAACTTCCTCCGTTTAGACAAGTTGAGTTCCAAATACATCTAGTGCCTAATGCCGCATCAGTGGCCAAGGCACCTTACCGACTCGCTCCACCCGAGATGAAAGAATTAATGCTACAATTCCACGAATTACTGGACAAAGGATTTATACGGCCAAGTGTTTCTCCGTGAGGTGCTCCGGTGTTATTTGTGAAAAAGAAGGATGGAACTCTATAGTTATGCATTGATTATCGAGATTGGAACAAGCTTACGATAAAGAAACGTTATCCCCACCCGAGAATCGATGACTTATTCGAATAACTCCAAGGTGCCAACTATTTTTCTAAAATAGATTTGAGATTGGGATACCATAAACTAAATGATTGGTTCAAATGGATCGATCTGTGATGATATTGTAATGCAATAATCAATTATATGAACAAAGTAATCAACAAAAGCAAAATAGTTCAAAATTCATAGAGATTTCATTGAAAGCAAAATGCAATTGGATACAATGTACAGAGAGAGTTCTAACTAAAAATCTCCAAAGTCTACCTGCACAAATACACAATATCCTATTTATACTAACAATGAAAACTAAGGAACATATATTTACAAGTAAGTCCCTAAACTATGACAAAAATAAAATATAAAGACAAAATGCTAATCTTCAAGAGCTCCAACAATACTCCCCCTAAGATTTGCATAGTCTTCAGTCAAAAAATTCTTCAGGTTCTTCTTTAATCTTAAACATTGGCTCTTCTTTATACATCTCTATTTCTCTTAATGCCTTCTTCATTGCAGACTTAAATTTTGCTGCCAAAACACCTTGTTCAGGCTTTGATTCATTTGTTTTAATTTCCATAGCATCCATCACCATCAAGGTTTCCTTTGACAAACCAGCAATGTCAATGTTTGCATAAAATTCTATTGGATTTGGATCATCTTTTGAATGAATCTCCAAAACACCTTTGCTTGATATCCTCATGAACTCAATATTCCATATATCTTTATTTACAATGTTTGCATGCGCTAGAGCTTTTCTCAACGAAATACGCTCCATGGCTGCATTCATCACCTTGATTATTGTCATGAAATACTTCCTGTCATTTTTTGCAGCTTCTAATGATACACGTTAAAATTTCTAATTTGATAAAAATGAAATGAAGCTTGGATGTAACAGTTTAACTCAAAAACTCCAAACAGACTTATCATTTCTTTGTCCCAATCATCTTCATTCCTTACCAACATCAACTGAAACGTTTCTGAATCATAAAACCATCTCAGGATTGGTTTTGAAGTTTGAGTACCATCGATCACTTTTAATCCTGGATTAGTAACTTTATCAAAGTACTTATCACTATACGTCTCCAAATAGCTTTCTTTTTCAGTTGAGCTTGATTCCCCTTTCTTCCATTTCTTTAATGATTGAAAATACAACTTGTCTTCTTGATCACATCGTGTTTTAAGAAAGGATGCCATTCTTGAGATTCCATAGTCCAGAAGTTTCACAAAGTTTTCTCCTCTTGATGCTTTGGTTGGATTAATCAGAGGTAACTTGTGTAATTCTTTTAAGTCTTGGACAGGTAGTGCAATAATACTTGAGTAAAAATGATAGACATCACAAATAGCATTTACTCTCTTAATCAAAAATGCATCAAACACTTCATCATACTTCCAAGCAACAATCTTTACTTCTTTTATATTGTCAAGCACAATCATAGCATTTAAGAGCTCTGAGATTGATTGTCCTGTTTGTAGCACATTTCTCACTATGTCCCCATCTGATCTAGCTTTATTCCACAACTGTTTTTGATCAATGGATACTTTGTAAGCTTTTGTTTCTTTCTCAGGGAACAACTTCATCAATTCTTGTCTCTACTCATGACTTTTCTTCACTAACTCCATAGACTTAATGTAAGGATTATACAAGAGGCTGATGCACTCAAAACAGTCAGGGTGTCTCTTGCATGCACGCACCTTGTGCATGGTAGATGTTACTTCGGAAGTTTTACAATCTACAAGAAAATTACACACGTGTAAAATCTTTCGAAGCCAAAAGACCAATTCTTTCGGAGCCAAAGATGAAGTCTTCCGAAGCTTTGAAGACAAAGTCTTCCAAAGCCTCAAAGTTAGACTGATTTCCTCTGAAGACAGAGAGGACATGCTCTCTGTGATCAACAACTTTTCAGAAAAAGTTGACCAACTTTCCGCTGCCACTCTGCAGGCTCACCAACTTTACACAAGTTGGTGAAAAGGTCCATGCTTTAGGAAGCTGTAGATTAAGGTTTTGAGTCTGTAACTTTCTACTTTATGTACTTTTATCCTTTTTGTATTACAATAGGATGTGACCTATGGCATGTCATAGTCACATGTCAAAAGGCAATCTGCCTTTTGACTTTTCATTGATCTTGTTGTCTAGATTAGTGATTCTAACCGGCTCTCAAAGTATGGCCGACTGTAGGATGTACTATACAGTATCTCAGGTTCTCGTATTTTAATGTATGCTTTTGTAACACTTGTAATACAACTTGAGAGCAATATACATCTTCCTTGAAAACCAATTATCTTGTTTTTGAGCTTTTTGTCTCTTGTGTTATTCTTGTATCATCAAAACCTGCCAGTTTCCTATTTGATCTGTTAAGTGTTCTAAGTCTCTCCTCATTGTGAAAACTGAGTTGCTCACCCTTCAAACGGTCCTGCAATTGGTATCAGAGCATTTCAGGCTCTTGATTGTAAGATCTCACCATCTTAGATCTCTCAGTTCTTCACAAAATACTTAACAACTCAAATGGCAGCTCTTTCAAAGGCTGAGATGAAAACTGGCACAATGACAAAGTCCCCACTGATCACTCCTGAAGACTTTGATACTTGGTGTCAAAGAATGGAAGGCTTCATCAAGTCTCAAGACTCCAGGATGTGGGAATCTGTTGTCTCTGGACCTTACATTCCATGCACCTCTTCAGCTGCTGCTGGAGGTGGCATGATCCCAAAGAAGGTGGCTGGCTATTCTGAAGGAGATAGAAAGAAGATAAATATTGATCAGAAGGCCATGACTGCCCTCCAAACTGCTCTTCCCAACTCTATCTACAGGGGCTTCAAGAAGTGCAAAACTGCCAAGCAGTTATGGGATGCACTAAAGCTCATGTATGAGGGGTCCTCTGAAGCCAAGGAGAACAATAAGGACATCCTGAAGCAGCAGTTTGAGAATTTCACCTACAAGACAGATGAACCATGACTTAACAGTACTTCAGATATGTTGAGATTGTGGATACTCTAATGGATGTTGGAGTAACTCTTGAGAACAGGGATATTATGAGGAAGTTCATGTCCTCTCTTCCCAGACAATGGACTCATTACTGTGTTGTCATCAAGAGGACTGAGAACCTCAAAGCTCTTACTCTTACAGAGTTTTATGGTATCCTCAGTGGCTACCAAATGGAGATGAACATGCAAAATCCATCTGGTAACTCTGGCAATCAGCAGGGTTCAGCCCTTCATGTGGTTGAAAGGAATTGCAGAGAACCACAACATCATCTTATCTGGTACCCTGACAACTCACAAAAGGGTCCTTTCATCACCTTTCCTGAGACACCAAGGGAGAGCTACATCCAACGAAGTCCATTCCAAGAGACAAGCTCTTCTCATGCTTTTCTGTCTGCTGATGAAAGTTCAGGCAGCTTTCTCTTCACCCTTAAAAACTTGGACTGTATTCATCCAGATGATCTGGAGTACATGGAGATAGTCCAGCGGATGGCTCTTCTTACTCATAGAGCCAAGAAGTTCTACAAGCGGACAGGAAGAAAGTTTCCTTGCAATACAGTCAGTGGAAAGTTTGGACTGGACAAAAGCAAGGTGAAGCGTTTCAACTGCAATCAAATGGGAAACTTTGCCAGGTAGTGCAAGGCACCTAGGACAAATGGTGGCCAAGCACAAGCCAAACCAAACTACACTGAAGGAGTGAACCAGAATGAGAAGCCAAAGCAGCAGGCTGCATTTGCTGTTGAAGAAGAAGGCTTTGACCGGGGCTTTCAAGTTGAAGATGCATCTCCAAATCAAGCACTAATGGCTGATCATGATGAAGCCAAGGTATTGGAATATCTCTGCACTCCTGAATGTATTGCTAAAGTAAATAGATATAGGTCCTATAACTTAGAAATGAGGTCTGATCTTGAGTCCTTAAATATCTTAAAATCTGACTTCAAAAGAGCTGAAAATGGATATAAACTAAAAATAGAGGATTTAGAGAAAACCATTTCAACTCTAAAACATGAACACACCAACTACAGGACTCAGATTAAAGATCTCATAAATAAGTTAACTGAAGGCCAGGCTGATCTTGTGATCAGCAAAGCCAGGGCAGAAAAATATGTTCTTGAAGAAGAGACCTTCAAGAACATGATATCCTCATCTCTGCATTCCAAAGTGTGTTATCAGAATAAGTAGGGACTAGGATCTACTGAGATAGCTCCTCCACACTCCTTACTATCTGTAAGATCTCCAAGGTGTGGAACTTGTGAAGATGAGCTTCCCCTCATAGACCCTAAGAGTGAAGATGATGAAGAGGAGATAGTGAAGGATGGATCTGAAAAGAGTGAAGAAGATCATCCTAAGAAGGGTCACTTTTCTCCTGAGGAGAGGAATTCTGTTGGGTTATCAAAATCCAAAAGGAAAAACTTGATCAGAAGAGCAAAGAGAAAGTCCAAGAAAGCTCAGGAGATCAAGGCCACTTTTGATTCTAAGTTGAAACAAGTATTCATCTGTGCAGGATTTAAGGTGGTAAAAGCTGAAGACTCAACTATGAATCCTAGTACCAGGGGTTCTAGTTGCTGTCAACCTCAACCCAACAACAACAAGAAGAAGGCTGATTTGTTATGCACCACTACTGCATAATCTGAACCATCCACATCCAGCAGCAATTCCCTCCTTAAAAAACTTGCTACTTCATCTGTGAAGAAGAAGAAGGAAGTGGAAAGTGATCAAGATCAGTCCTGCTCTCAAAAGAAGGCTTCTAGAAGAATGCAGTTTGACTGTGTCAACCACATGTGCAAACATTGGCATTTCCTCTCCATCATATTTGCCACTTATCTTGTTTAACACAGATCTTCCCAGGTGAGCTTGTACAAAGACATCACCTTCTTTTTCTATGCTAGGCAATTCAGCATTAATGATCAGTTGGAGGAACCTTGGAAACATGAACATCTTATCAGCTTTCTGGACTCTTATTTGGTCACATAAACATCCAAAGATGTACTTTGAGTAATTGTATGTCCTTCTCTCAAATATCCCAATGATCCCTGAAGAGATGTGACAAGAAAATCTATCTAAACCAGATTTTTTGTTTGAGATGCACTTTAATAAGCGGATGATGTCTTGACACCCTTCAGACACAGGGTCGTCGGCATTCAGAAAAGCACAGACATTGTGCTCTCTCGCGAATCTATTTGGCATGTGTATATAAGAATGAGAGAAATTAGGTCAAAAATGATATTTCAGACATGAGAATATGAACAGTTTTACAGATACATAAGAATCAAAATGTTGTTCTTGATGTTTATGATATGATTTACCTTGTAAACAATGATCGAGAGTTGAATCTCAGATCAAGTTTAGTGTATGGTTTGATGTTTTGAAGAGGGTAATTTGAATGTTGGCGGAAAGAGGGGTTAACGTTTTGTGACCAATTTTCTAGGTCTGAAAAAGTGTTCTGAAAAAGTGAATAAAAATGACACGTCAAAAACATCATTTATACTCCCTCGGACTTATTAATTTCATTTATTAAATGAAGTGGGACCCTCTTTCCTTATTACCCTTTCGTGGAATTTTATTGATTCCGCAGATTCTAATTCTTCCGTAAATCATCTACGTATGCCTAACTTTGAGAGAACTGAATTTTGATAAAGTATAATTTGATTTTCCATAGGTTACCAATCCATGAAAATGTATTATACATTAAAATATCAACACATCCGTAGGTTGCCAATCTACGGATGGACATATTTTTCTTGTTTTAAGTTTCGTACTGTAGCATCTACTGATGAGAAAATTGCACTGTAGCTTCTGCTGAAGTCCAAATTCGCACTATAGCTTCTGCTGAAGTCCAAATTTTGCACTGTAGCTTGTGTTGAATTGAAAAGTTTGAAACTTGTTGATTTGTATGATTCTATCAACATGTTAGAACCATTTGTTGCTTTTGGACCTTGTTAACTTTGTCTACATGGCAATTGTGCAAGAAATGATTTGACTTGAAAAACCTCATGTATCCTATAGCCAAATTAGTGCTCAAATCCTAATTCCTTCATTTGATTATTTAGAAACTTCAGATTTCATGATTTCATGCATTAACTACTCCCCCTAAATTTGTGAATAATGATGAACTGATGCATCTATCATAAATTTATCTCGGAAATAGCATGAAAGACACTAGTCTGTCCAACAGAACTATAAATAACTTAACTCAAGTTATAAACAAAATGAATTAAAAACTTATGTACAAGCATTTATATACATATAATGGGATCATACTATGACAATAAGCACCTTCCTGTAGTAATTTGTTTGATGAAATGAGACCTGAATCTAGTGCGGATTGCAAGTATGATGTTCCACATAAATTCAAACAAGAGTATGTTGTCAACTAGGCATGTTGATTATCATGTTTTGATGTTGATTAAAGATAGACAATTATGAGTTCCACATTCAAGTCACATTAGAGTATGTCCTCAGTTTGTGAGTCAATTCATCACTTTTTCACACTTTGAAACTATGTACTTTAAGTTATAAGTTCTATCTTAAGATGTATTTTACATCTCATTAATGCAATGATGCAAAAGCTCTTAAGTTAATATATAGTTGAGCACAATGGATTCTTTTGAGAGCTAAGATATAATCATCATCAGGTCACCAGGTCTTTACTTTCGTAAAACATAGGTGCCTTTAACCCAGGTCTTTGTTTACACAAAACAGAGGGATGATGAGGATCATAATTTATTCACCAGTTGGTTACAGATGTATACCAAGGTGATCATAATCCCAGGTCTTTGTTTACACAAAACAAAGGGAATATGAATTGCAATGATAGAAGTTATAAAGTGTTGTTAGATAGTGTGCTTGGGTGAGTGAGTTGATCACATCAGGATAAGACTTACTTGCTTGATCCTCAAAAGGGAATTTCCCACAGATAGTTACCTTTTCATTATGTTATGCATGCACTCAGTGTAATTTTCACTCAAGCTGAACCTGCCCACATATCAAATCACTTCGGATTAGTCTGCAGTGAAAGTTAAAAACCCAGGCAAGAAGCAAAGACATAGTGTATTATCATTTCCCATTAATATGGACTGCTAGATATGAAAACAAATAATTAAGACATTCTTTTTGTATTTTTATATTGTTTTATGAATGCTTTTTTTTTTTGGATTTTGCATATGAATATATACAAGGATAGACTCATGCTTTTTAGTTGTCAGAGATTAATCTAAGTTAATCATGCCCAAAGATTCAATCAGAAAATTAAATCTTACTGAATCAAAGGCTTTAGTGAATAAATCAGCAAGCTAATTTGTTGTATCCACTTTGATTAACTTGATTAAACCTTTTTCTGAGCAATCTATCAGAAATTGGTATCTGATTTCTATGTGTTTTGTTTTACTATGTTGCACTGGATTTGCAGTGATGAACATAGCAGCAGAATTATCAATATGAATTGTTGTTTGAAGGAAATTGTAACCATAATCAAGTAATTGGTTTTGCAACCAAAGAACCTGAGAGCAACTAGCTGAAGCAGCTATGTACTCAGCCTCAGCTGTGGATACTGATACACTTGTTTGCTTCTTGCACTGCCAAGAGACAAGTCTTGCTCCTATGAATTGACATCCACCAGTTGTGGATTTTCTTTTGTTGTTGCATCCTCCAAAGTCACTATCAGAGTATGAATAGAGGTTGAATTCTCCATCTTTGGGATACCAAAGTCCAAGAGCTGGCTTCCTTTTGAGATATATGAAGATCCTCTTAACAGCATTTAGATGTGACTCTTTAGGATCTGATTAGTATCTAGCACACACACACACACACAGCAAACATTATGTCAGATCTGCTTGCAGTTAAATACATTAAAGATCCTATCATTGATCTATACTGTCTTTGATCAATTGATTTCCCTGTAGGATCAGGTACAATCTTGTCTGTTGTGGATGATGGTGTTTTGCATGAAGAAGTATCAGCAAGATTGTACTTCTTCAAGATTTGATGAATATACTTCTCTTGATTAATGAAGATGCCATCTCGTTTCTGATGAACTTGTAAACCAAGGAAGAAGGTTAATTCTCCCATTGAACTCATCTGAAATTCAAATTTCATTAAACCTTCAAAGCTTTCACACAATCTCTTATTTGTTAAGCCAAAAATAATGCCATCTACATAATCTCTTGTGTTACCTTTTCTTGATGCTTTAAGAAGGATCCAGTCTTCTAGAAAGGGAAAACCTGGCTTAAGAATATAACAGTTGGTGTTATCAAATAAAGAGATATAATTTTGATCACAAATTTGAGATACACTCAGTAAATTGTATTGTAAATTTTCACAATAATTTTCTTTCTCAAACTTGAGCACACCATTAGTTACCATTCCTTCACCAACAATTTTACCTCCCTTCTTATCCCCACCAAATGCCACGTAGGAGGCATTTTTATGTTTGAAATCATGGAGTAGAGAACAGTTTCCTGTCAAATGCCTGGAACAACCACTGTCAACCTATCACTTGTTGTCAGTCCTCCATGTTTGTTCCTGCATACATAAAGAAATCAATTAGAATGGGGAACCCAAGCCTTAATGATCTTGGGTTTACCACTAGTATCTAAAATTGTTACTCCCTCATGAATGAGTCTTGAGGATTCAGTGTTAACTTTAGACTCAATTGATTCATTATGTTTTGTTTGTGGTGACGATGACTCTGTTGAAGATGAATTTGTGGAACCTTGTTCTTGTTTCTCAATCCCTTCTTCTTGCACCTTCTCTTTGTTTGGCTTTTCCTTTGATTTTGATGATGATCCCTGATTGAAGAAGGTTTCATCATCTTTTGATTTTGAGTGTGATATTTGAGTACCCTTTTCAAAATGATCAAAGAAAATGTCATTAGCATTTGTTGTCTTTTCTGTCAAATCCACCTTTTTGTTAGGTGTTTTTAGTTGTGATGCGGTTTTTCTTTCTTCTTCAAAGGCTTACCATCAGCAGATGGTTGCTTCTTTGTTTTTGGCAGCTTTTGTTTTTGTTGCTGCTTCTTTAGCTTTAAATCTTCTGGACTATCACTTGATTGAGAATCTGATTCAGCCTTCTTTGATTGTTGCTTCTTTGTGCTCTTTGTTTTGTTCTTTTTGTTAAAATAAGATTCTTGAGTGGAATGGTTAGTTTTGTTACAAATTGCACAGTGTTTGTTGAAGTAACATTCAGAAGTCATGTGATTGTTCATATTCCAAATGGAACAGTAGTTGCTGAAGTAACAATCTTCAGTTTTGTGATTTTTCATGTCACACCATTTACAATACTTTTCTTCTTCCTCACTTTCAAGGACACTCACCTTCTTCTTCCTTTTCTGTTCTGCCAATTCTTTTTCAAACTTGGCAGCTAATGAATCCTTGCTTTTCCCTGACATGATATCAAAGGGTTCTTGTTTAGCAGCAAATAACTTCTGTTGCTTACGACACAATCTTTTGTTGTTTGGCTTTCTTGATGTTTGTTGCTTTTTGCTTACGCTAATCTTCCACGGATTCAATAGATTTTTGCTTCTGGAGATCTGCTGCGAATGTTGATTGATCATCATTTTTCTTCTTCCGTAGATCTGCTACGGATGTTGATTGATCAGCATTTTTCTTCTTCCGGAGATCTGTAGATGGTGTTTTCTTTGCTTTTTCTACGGAAGAGATTTTGATATCTTTCGTAGATGTGAGTTTCACACTTTCTTCAGTTGATGATTTTTTGATGTTTGTTAAGCTCATGAAGACCTTCATTCAGTTGAGCTATCCTTTTTCAGATTGTTTTCAACATATTTCTTTGCTTAGGAGGATAAGGCAGCTTGGTTTCTTCAAGAACTTTGGGAATGATTGGTTCAAATAAAATATTCTTACCAATACCCAATTCATCTACAATTTTCTCAACATGTTCATCAGAATCATCCAAGTCATTACATTCATCATAGTCAAATTCTATGTCATTTTGTTTGACTTGTTCTGATTCAGAAGACTTAGTTTCACTCACCTTAGAATCATTACCATTTATCAATTGATTAATTTTTGTTTCAAAGTTGGTGCTTGGCACAAAATGGTTTGGTAAACTGTTTGTCATTGACTCAGGTAAGGGTGTGTAATTGTCATTCAGAGGAGGTGCAACAGCATGGAATCCCAACCCATACCTGTTCTTTGATTCAATATGAGAATTTAACAATTTCTCATATTGCTAAGATGATAGTTGAAACTTCTGAAGTTTCACTTCAATTTATGCATGATCAGACATGGATTTTGTTAAGGAAGTGGTCAAATGCTCAACTTGTGCTTTTAAGTTGTAATTTTTAGAAACAAGTTTGCCTAAATCTTTTTGCAAAGAGTTGATTTTGATTTGATACAGTTTATGCTCTCTTACATGAGATTCATTTAAAACCATTGTTTCTTTTACTTTGTTAGCCAGTTGTTGAGCATGGACTCTATATCTTTCAACTTCCTCAACACACATTGATGAACACAATCTATCTCTTACCTCTCTGGCCATAAGTAGGACTTTGTTCTCCATGTTTGCCATTATAGCTTGATTTTCTTCCAACACCTCCTTCTCATACATGCTCTAGTCACATGTTCCATCTTGCAAGATTATAAGTCCAATTTCTTTAGAATTGCTTGGCCCTGCAGATGAACTTGTGGCTGGTGGGGATGAGTTAGTTAACTGAGGCTATCTGAAGGATCTTGAAGTTGATGATAGTTGATTACATTGATGTTGATGAGATTGATGTTGCTGATTTTGCCTCATGTCAGAAGTTGATTGTTGATTGCACTCTCTTGAGAAATGTCCATAGAGATTGCATTTGAAACATCTCACCTTTGACTTATCAACCCCATTCTTAGTTGTTCCACGTGCTGCAGCCAAGTTTTTATTTCTCCTCAGACACTGTTTGGCTCTGTATGCAATCATTGCCATTTGCCACTGGATATCCATTTCTTCTACTTCATCTGGATGAATTTCTTCCAGGTCTTGTTGACAAATGTTAGCAGGTGTTAGAGTGATGCCCAAATAAGCTTGGAAGTTTGAACTGAAGGCTGCAAATGCTGCTTTTTGTTTTTCAGAGTCCAGAATCACAGTGATGGGCTCTGCTTGATTGTTGTTGTTGGAGGAAGTCTTTGCTGATGATGCAGATGAATCCTTTCTTTCATCTGATCTTCCTTTTTCCTTTGCTGACTTACTTTGAGAGGTTGATCTTGAAGGCTTTGAGGCATAGAAACCAACTTCTTCCTCATCTTCACTCAAAGTACAAGGCTGTCATCATCATGGTTAGAAATAAAAGCACTTCCAGCACTTTTAGTTTCTTTAAATTGATAAAGAGCCACATGTGATTTCACACTCTTGTTTCTTGAGTTTTCATCCATTTCAAGAGCTTCCACTTTAGCTACCAATGTATCTAAACCAATGGTTTTGAGATCAAGAGTATTCTTAAACATGGATACAGTCTGCTTCCAACTTTCAGGCAAAGTATGGAGCATCTTTTTGTTTGACTCCTCATTGGTATACTTCAATTCCAAGATGTTCATCTCGTTCACCAATTGCATAAACCTGTGGAGTTGTTGAGGAACTAATTCACCCTCAATATGATAGAATGTTTCATATTGGGAGCGAAGAGTATCCTTCCTTATGCTTCTGATTTCATCACTCCTTTCAAAGAGAGTATGCAAAATCTTCCATAAAGAGTTTGCTGTTTTGTAGTTCTCACACCTGATTAGGATATCTTCATGTAAAGCCATACTGAGTAAACTGTATGCTCTAATATCGACTTTAACCTTTTTAACATCCTCAAGTGATAGATCTTTTGTATTTATGGGTTGATTATGGTCTTTATAATCTGGTCCAAGAGCTGGTGGAATATAAGGACCTTCAGTTATTGATACCCACAAATCAAAATCAGTATAGTTCACATGATTCCTGAATTAGATTTTCCAGGATTTAAAATCCGCTTTAGTTTCCAACTTTGGGGATTGGAATGATGATCCACCAAAAGAATTACTCATTTTGGTTAATGTATTAATTTTGAACTAAAACAGACTTCCATTTACAATGAACTAATTATTGACAAACTCTTAATTATCGAATAATTAAGATGTTTCGGTCACAAATCAGTCAATCCTCTTAATGAATATTAAGATTAGTATCAAATTAAGAATGTTTGTTGATGTGTTTTTGTTTAATTGAACTGAACAATTGTTGATTATCAATCAATAACACAGATCTACGTATCAATTAATGAGAATGTAGATTAATGTTAACCGAGCAATATAACAGTACTCGCTTAACGATAAATCACAGTTTGATTGTTTTAAATTGATTTACACCAAAACGTTGAGTATAATGCCTTTGTTAGCTATCGATAAGCCTAACTCAACTTATATGTTGATCAGTTCATTCTATAACACTCTTGAATCTGGGTTACAAACTCTCAAGATGTTATGAACATTTAAAAGCAATTTTACTCAAAACCAATAGATCTGGTCAGAAAACTAATAGATCGAAAGATATAACAATTAATCAAACAAATCTAACACTGATAGATCAATCGATCTAAATCAATGAGCACCAAGCTCTGATACCACCAGTGAATCCAAGGATCGCAATCAGGAATTATCAGGTTAGATTGAATTCGAATAATGATCGTGGAATTATCACTATTCGTAGTTTGATTGATTGAATACGAAATAACAATTGCAGTAATAAGTAATAATGAAGAACAGAACCATTAAGTGCAATGAATGAACAACTACGATTTGATACAAAAGTATTTCATTACAAACAGATTAATGATTACAAAAGATCAAATAATAATTGATGATGATCACGGTTGCTATGTTTCCATTGATGATTTTGGTGTAAATGATGTTGCGGCTGATAGGGTTTGATCGTGATTGATTGATGTATTGTTAGGTATTCAGCCATTATGTAAATGTGCGCCTATGACTTGTATTTATAGGCTCAGGAATTTACTGTTAGGGTAACAGTGAATTTCTTAGAAACAGTAACTTTCTTATCGTGGTAAGAAAGTTACTCAGAGAATGTTCAGCTATGACACATTCTCTGACTGAGTTAAAGTCGTCCGTAGGAGTTGACTTTATGACATCACTCAGTGTTTGACTAGTTGACTTGAAGTACTTGGTGAAGTGCATGCAAGTGTTGGTCTTCCGTAGATCATTAGTCTTCTGTAGGAGTTATGCCTTCCGTAGGAGTCTTCCCTCGGTAGACTTCATCCGCAACAAGTTGTTCTTCCGCAGAAGATCCCCGAATGCACTTTACTTTGTTTCAGAAGATTATCTACGAAAGAACAAAAATGTTCATCCGTAGATGTTTCTTACACTTAATCAATTTTGTGAAATTGACTAAGTATACTGTTAAACCTACAATCACACATATAAATCAACACAGTTATGGGTTAACCTATACATATAAAACATACATTAAGATAATGATTTACAAAAGTTTATTACAAAAGATTGATTAAAGTTCTAAGTGTATACAATGTATCTAGACCTATCAGGACTAGACTCAACAACCCAATCTAGCCCAAACTCATGCAAAACACTCAACTGGCATCCCTAAACACTCATGGCTACAAAATACACAAAAACAAATCCGAATGAGACCTTTTAATCCATAAAATCCTTTATTTAGTAGTAGCACAACGATTGAAGTTGCAAAGAACCAAAAAACAACTAGTATTTACTCAACAAGTATCTAGCATCAAACTATAGGTGCGGAATGAAAGTATTTGTTGTTAAAGATGAACTTCAATGTGTGATCAATAAACTAGAAGTCAAATCACTATCACACGACCAAGCAAATCATATTTTGCTTGTATTTCACTCAAAAGTATGCGAGAACACATTCGTGCATTAAAGAACTCTCCTAAACTTTAAATGATACACGCGAAAGGAATTACGTATATATAAACGTTAAATAACAATAGATCTCGCATGTATTGGTTTTTCTTCAAGTCAAGTCCAATCCCGTGTAGTTTGGATTCTCAAGCAATTTGAACAGATTTTCGAACTAATTAAATCAAATCTAAGAATAAAAATTAGTTAAAGAACTCTAATATATCACAATTGAAACAGTTGTATCTATAGTTAAAACCAAACACAATACCAGACAAATCACCATTTTAAACGATCCTGATGAAATCAAAGAAAAAAAACCAACAACAACAAGAACCTACAACAAGAAGGTTGGAAGGTTGTTTACTGATTTCTCCAAGGATCTTTTCTAATCTCTCTATTCAACAAAGAATAAACATGGTACATAAACCCATGATTAATGCTATGATATCAGTGTATGAATGTGTATGATTGTGTGATTTTATGATTGCTAGTGAGTGAATGCTTGGATTATTATAACTGCATGTTTGTATTGATTGTTCAAAAGCTTACAAAGGATTAGGGTATCATGCTATTTAGAGCCTATACAAAAGCTATGTACAATTACTAAGATACCCTTATGTAAACGAAAATTACATAATTAATCCTAAGTCTATAAGTCGTCCGCTGTGGATGAAAGACTGTCCGCTGTAGAGTGTAAGCCATCCGCTATGGAGAGGAATAAGCTGTACGCTGTGTCTTGGATGTTATTTGCTATGAGCACTTTGTATGCTTGTCTTGATGGTCATCAGCTGTGGAATTTTCATCCGTTGTGGATTGAACATCTGCTGTGGAGTTGCTTATCAGCTGTGGACATTTGTTCATCCATTGTGTATGCTTGTTCATCCGCTATAGACACTTGGAGCTTTTCTTCATCCCCTGCAGCTTCTTAGTCATCCGCTGTGAGCATGTCTTCATCCGCTGCCGACACTTAGGAAAAATTTGTTTTATCTACAAACCTGAAAAAGATATTTAAGCAACATTAGTGTATGTTATGAATTTTAATGATGCTAATGTGTTAGTTAATGATTGTTTGAATGTTAGAACATATTATGTTTGATTATGACAAGCATTATCATTTTAATGCACTTTGATGGGTCCAACAATACTCCCCTAAGGATGATGTTGCCATCTCTTTAGTGTTTGCTTGTTTAATGTTTATATTATTAGTAACAATGTGTGTTTGTGTTTGTGTTTATATGTGTGATTGTCATGGTTGTCTGATATTATGTATGATTGATTGAATGTTATTCTGATTACACACATGTGTAATCAGATTGTGATGGTTGTTTTGGCTTTTGTATGATTGTTTGAATGTAGTGTTGCTTGGCTGATTATTTGGTATGTTTTGTTTGCTGTTATTTATGTATGCTTATGTTTGTAATGTTATGTTTGTTTGTCTGTTTTCATGTATGATTGTTTGATTGACTGTATGACTTATTGATTACACATGTGTAATCAGATTTTTCTTGTGTGTTGATGCAATGTTTGATTGTTTGTTTAATTTGTTTGTTTGATTTGCTAACTTTGTATGATATATTTATGTATGCTTGATGCTCTGTTATGTTTGTTGTCTGATTTGGATGTTTAGTTTGTTTGAAATGGTTAGACAGTGTTTGCTTGCTTGTTTTCCTCTTTGATTGTTAGAAACCTTTATGATTGTGATGGACCAGCTTCATCAACACTCTGCTTTACTTCTGTTGTAGCGTTCAAAGACACTTTAACATCTTTCTCAATTGTTTCATCTTGTGCAGCTTCTCTCACTTGATCTGACAGAGGAGTGATCTTTGATGCGTTTCTGTAGTTGACTACATGCTCAGTGAAGTAGTTGACTGCATTCTTCTGATCATCAATTTTGCTTAGAATGGAGAGATGTACTAGCTGCTCAAGAGTTGATTCATCCAAACTTTGCACATCAATGTTGCTAACCAGTGTGGTTACAACATGATTGCCTTTCAAAATCTCTAGATTGTTGGTTTCTGATATTCTCATTCTTGTTATTCCCTTAATGTGTGTTAATGGTTGTTGTTTGCTTTCAAATCTCTGTTTGAATGTAGCATTGACATAGACTGTGCCTAGGATTCTCAGCATATGAATGAAATAGTAGCAGTCTCCCTTTCATAGCACATCTTCAATTGCAGGGAAAGTCTTGGTTTTCAAAAATAAGACATATGAGGGATGAAGGAGTTTGATTTCCACTGGATCAAACAATCTTATGTCTGGAGCTTCCTTGCCTTCTAATTTTCTTTCTAGTACCACTTTAAAATGAGTTTTTATCATAGTACCACTTCAAAATGAGTTTCATCATAGTACCACTTGGTCATTGGACTGTTGTATTGGTTTCCTTCTATTTTCTTCATTATGAATTTTAAGTCTGAAGGCCTCATAGGGTAACCAACCCTTTCCAGAAGTTCTGTAATAACTTGTTCAACATTTTGTTCTGCTTGATAACCTGCTGCCTTTTGTTCTCTTCTTAATTTTTCAATATGAAGCTTGTCTTCTCTATCTGCTTTTCTTTTCATCTCATGATGTTGTCTGTTCATGTAAGCTCTAAGGATGTGAAAGAAATTTGCTCCTCTAGGATTGTTTGAATGATTGACCATTCTTAATTGGAGGTAAAGTCTGTCTTCATATGTTAGTGATCCTAGTTGAGAGATGTATGTTAAGTATTGGACAAGTCCAGATACTTTCTTGATAAGCACATCATTTCATATGTCATCATATTTCCAGGCTACAATTTTCCTTTAATCAGCAGAGGCAGTGAGAGTAACTATGTCATAGAGTTTTATGAAGTTTGTCTTTTCATTTATCATCTCCCTCACCTCATTGCCGTTTGGCCATAGCCTGTGTGGCATAAACTGTCAGGGTTCTTTAATGGGATACAGTTCAGCTGGAGCTTGATGATAAGTTGACAATGATGATGTAGGATGTTCTTGTAGCATGTTCTTGTAGATTTCTCTAGCAAGATCTTTCATTTGAGCTAATGATTTGCCTACATATGATTTGTAAGGCATCCTTGTGTGACTCAACCAGCTTTTGACCTGGGAGTATGTCATTTTGTCAATTTGAGGATAATTAGGCAGATTCTTTTGAAATTCAATTTGATCTTTGATTTCTTTATATCTATTGTATGTTTGCTCACTTTCATTTTTCATAACTTCTTGAAAGTCCTTGAGCAAGTCTTTAACCTCAGTGAGGCTAAGATTCATGAATGCATCATAAGGGAAGCCTCCTGCTTCTAGTTCTATTCCCATCAAAGATTGAGGATCATCAGTAAAGAGTTCTTGCAAGTTTTGCATTTCGTCAACTTCATCATTTTCTTCATCATCTTCATCACTATCACTTAGAATGATGATGGACTTAGAATGCTGGTCAATTGTTTGCTCTATTTCACCTTCTTCTAGCACCTTTGGCCCAGAAGTTTTCTGTATTTGCTCATCTTCATCCACTGGCTCAGATTTAACTTTAAACAGCTTGAGTGGTGGAGATTCTGGTTCATCAACCTTTTTGGCCTTTTTTTTCCTTTTACTAAGGCAACCAGATACTGCTTTTTCCTTTTTTTGGAATAAGTTTTGAATGGTTGTTGTGATGATGAGGTTTGTTTGTCTTTTATAGGTACAGCAAACTGTTTGATCAATTCCTTTTGGTTTTTAGTTAGAGATTGTTCAACCACAATGCTTGTTTCATCTGTTTGTGTTTCTGTGGAATGGAAGTGTTGTCTTAGTATTGGTGAATAATGAATGTTTTCAAATGGATTTGCTTCACATAATTAATCCATTGAATAAGTTTCTTCAGGAATGATAATTGATTGCTCAGATTCTCTGGTGCTAATCTCTTCTCCTTGAGCTATGATTTGTTCATCAAACTCATCACTCAGGTCTTGTTCTTTTCCTTCTGAATGTTCTTCCTCATTCAGTAGAGTGTTTGTTTGCAATAGCTCTCTATTCAGTCTATTTATCTCTTCAGATTGAGCATATATCATATTTTTCAGCTGATCTATCTCAGATTCTTTAGCATCCAATTGATTGTTAAGAGAAGCTACATCTGATCTTGTGTTATCAAGCTCCTGATCTTTATCTTTAAGCTCTTCTTTTGATTGATTGAGTTGTTGTTCCAGTACTTGAACAATCAACTTTTGTGCAGTTTGATCTGCTTTGAGCTTTTCAATCTCGTTGTCTTTGCTTTTGAGCTTTTCATTTAATCTCTTAGCTCTGTTGTTTGATCTTTCAATGAGCTTATTATACTCAGTGAACAAAAACACCTTTGAGTATTCAATCTCTTCTTCTGTTGGAATCTCACTGGTTTGATCATCATTTTCAGTTTGCTCTGCTTGAGTACTTTTTTCTATTTGTTCTAGCTCAATCTGTGTTGAGGTGCCAACTTCTTCTTGTTCATCAGATTGTGTGCTAGTGATTCATTAATGTCTTTCAACAGAGATGACAGTGTTTGCTGATCAGACAGGTTTGGGCTTTGAGGTGGAGATGGTATGTGATGTTTTGTTTAAAATTGTTCTTGTTCTTGAGCTTGTTCTTGCTCAATGATTGGTTCAGGTTTAGGTTCAGGAGCAGCAGCAACTTGCTCTTGGATGATTGGTGCTTGTTGAATGATTTGCTATTGAAGAATGACGTTCTGAAAGATCATGGTTGCTTCACCTTGTCTTGGAATCCTCATAAAAACATCAGGAACAGGGATTTCATGATTGATCATGTGTATAGGCACAGGCACTTCATCTCCTTGATACAAACTGGACTTGATTCTTGTAAACACATGCTCATTAAAATGAACAGGCTGAAGCATAGCACCCTCTATTGGAATGTTAGGTAAAAGATCATCAATCATCATCTGGAGGAATCTTGGAAACATCAGGAACTTGTTCGTCACCTCAGTTAGATTATAGATCATGCCATTTAAGACTTGTGCAACAAAGCTGAAAAGCCTTCTGGTAATGATGCTTGCAATTGCTGATGAGCTTCTTAGAGAGGTTGTATCCCAGCCTGTCTTTCTGTTTGTCATTGTTTTCTGATAGGTGTGCATCAAGAATCTCAATTGGGCACACATGTATGATTTCTTGATTTGTTTCCTGTTAATGGTTCCTGTATAGCCAATCTGTCTGAATACATGTAGCACATAATTCTCATCAAACTCAATTGGACCTTGGGCATCTTCATCACCTAATTGTAATACTCTCCTCATCACATCTTCTGAAATGGTAATCTGATGATTATGCACAGTAGATACTACAACTTGCTAATCATTTAATTGTTCCAAGTGTGCATGAGTCCAAAACTGGACAATGTGATCTTCATAGATATCAGGCCTTGCTGTCATAGCATAGAGGAGTCTTGTTTGTCTAATTGCATTTAGGATATCTCTATAGTGTTCTGCCTTTGATGAATCAGGATCCAAGAATGCATAGAGATTATGATCTTTGACAAATACTAGATTTGCCAACTGTAATGAAAAAGAAACTGAGTTAGTTTACTTGTGTTGATGATATGCATTGCTTGTAATGATGGAAAGTTGATTAAGAGTTCATTTGATTGGTGTGGTTGCTATGAAATGAAAGTGTGAGTATGCTTAAGACTTGTGATTGATGTATGTGTGAATTTGAAGTTTGACTTGCCAAAATACAATCCTGATTAATTTTGATCTTTTAAATTTCAAGGTTTGACAATTTTGATCAAGAACAACTTCTTTGAAACTGATTCCATAACACATGTTAATTTGTTTGTTTGCAAACTAATTTCATTGTGTAGCAATACACTTTGAACATTTAGATTTGACTTTGAAAGTCAATTCTGTCATTGAATGCACATTGAATGCATGTACATTTAATGCTCTATGATGATTGTTCTGTCAAGTTTAACTGATTTTGTTTGTTTTCAACTGATTTTTGAACACATTTTGAATGATATATCAAATTTCAACTTTTGTTAAAACATTTTGAAGATCAAAAACCAATTTTGCCTGATTTTGATATGAACATCATGTCTGTTCATGATCCTGATTAACACTTAATCAAATTTCAAGAAATAAACCATCCTAATACATTTGACTAAGATCATTTATCACATAACCAATAATTGATTTGGATTAAAAACATTCTAAGATTTGTTTTGATTTTGAACAGCATGTCGACTTAGGTCAAACCATGTTCTGATCAGAAACACAAATTTAGATGTTTTAATGAGTGATTGATATTTGAAATCATGTTGTTATACCTGTTTGATTGTATTTTAGACAAGAAATTAAACATAATAACAGTTGATTTGCAGAAGGAATCGCACAGGGGTTTTCAGGGTTTAGCGGAATTTTAACGTTCAAAAATTTTAATTCTCTCTCTCTCTCTCTCGTGATGAAATGAGAAATCATAAGTATGGATCTATATACACAACGGATAAAATGTATGTCCCTGTGTATACAGTGTGTATGTCTGCTATGTAAAGAGAACTTAAAAAAATTTGATCTTTTTATGTCCGTTGTTTTAACAATCTCAGCTGTTTGAACAGTGTCCGCTGTGTGAACAGTGACCGCTGTGTGAATAGTGTCCGCTTTGTGAACAGTGTTCACTGAACACTTGTGCGTTGTGTACCCTTTTGTTTGATTTTGTAGCGGATGACCACTTGGTCATGCGCTGTGGACCCATTGACTTTGTTTGACTGATTGGTTTACAGAGCATGAATTTTGTTCATGCGTTGTAAACACTTGATTGTTTTAAGATACACGACGGATGAACAATTGTTCATGCGCTGTGAAATAGTACTGTAGCTACAGCGGATGTATGTGTGCCTGTCCGCTCTGAAACTTAAACTTTTGTTTGTTTTGAAAATTTCTTCCAAGAACAAATGTTGTTTGTTTTTCTTCCGAAGCAAATTTTGTTCGTTTTTCTACCGAGGCAAATGTTTGTTAAAATATTAAATGATTGATATTAAAATGTTTGTTAAAATGTTAAAATTTTAACATGATCAATATATGGATGTTAAATTATCACTCACAAGCAACATTATACAATGAAAAACATATGTATATGTGTCAAACTTCTGTGTTTGAGTGCTGGCTTGACTTGGCTTTTTATAAAACTCAATATTTTGTATGTTCTTACACATATTCTGCTTCTTTTGATATTTCCATGTTCAACTCTCCCCCTAAATTTTTTCATATTTATAATTTTTTTTTATAAAATGACAAAAATTTGATATTGATTTATTGGAAACTATCAAAGCCCACAAGGAGTGATTGTATGATATCTTTTTTTAGAGAAATATGACGTCAACTAACACAAAGATTGTGTTTTCAATGCTTGATACTTGAATCAAGTTTACATGAACTGAGATCATACTAGTCATAATTCTCTTTGACTTGTTTGAATGATTTTGAGAATAGACATAGACTAATACAATATTAATTGTAGATAATGTGGTCCACCTAAACTCATGCATGGTATTATTGATTGATTAAAACAGTGAGGGTTTTATTATGTTTTGTGTGTATTTGTATGATATGTATGTACCCCACATATGATTGTATGTTGATATCAATCTTCCTCAAAATATACTAGAAAAGTATTTGCAATACTTATAACCTAGTTACTTAGGAGTATAAATGCTCAATTTGATCCTTGATGATTGATCCACATTGGGATTCTTTTCTCTTCACTTTGAAAGGTAGTCTAAAAGACTTTATTGATTGCTCATCCAAATAGGATGTATTTCCTTTGAGAATCTTTTAGGATCATAAAGTAGGTCATTCAGGTCTGTGCTTAGCACGATAGAGAATGCATGAGTGAACTCCAGGTCTATGATAATCAAAACAAAGGAAACACTTGATTTGTTGAGGAATTTATAAATTGTTTCACTTGGTGTATAGCAATTAATTTACAAGTAATTTATCTTGGAGTGATCAATACTTACCATAAACCAAGATGGGTGTTTGAATACCACACAATCAGAAGAATTTAGTTCTTCACTGTTTGTATTTGATGTTATATGTCCCATGCTAAGCCTATCCACACATCAAACAAAGTAAGTCAGTCTTTATTCGTGGAAAATGACTCAAGTGAAAACTAAACCAGTGTACTATCATATCTCACGTAGTATCATGCATGATTCAGAAAACTTGAATGTTTGTTTAAAAAGATATTTGGACTTTTACCAAGTCATGTATGTTGTATGTTAATGTTGAAAACATTATTTTTTTGATTCATAGTTGATCATACCAAGTGACTGAACTAGAAATTCAAATCTTGTTGAATCAAATGGTTTTGTAAACAGGTCCGCCAATAGATTGTCTGTGTTAACTTTGATCAACTTTATCAGACCCTTTTCTAAGCAATCTCTCAGAAAGTGATATCTAATGTCAATGTGTTTTGTTTTGGAGTGTAGAACAGGATTGTCAGTTATGGGTGTTTTAAGAAAGTTAAAGCCATAATCAAGCATTTGGTTTTGAATCCAAAGCACTTGAGAACAGCATGCAGAAGCAGCTATATATTATGCTTCAGCTGTTGACACAGACAGATTTGTTTGTTTCTTGCATTGCCAGAAGATCAATCTTGATCCAAGAAACTGACCACCTCCTGTTGTTGATTTCCTGTTTTGATTGCATCCACCATAATTACTATCTGTGTATGCAAATAAAGAGAAGTCTCCATCTTTAGGATACCATAAACCAAGTGCTAGTTTGCCTTTTAAGTATCTGAAGATTCTTTTTACTGCATTAATGTGTGATTCCTTTGGATCAGCTTGGTATCTTGCACACACGCAAACTGCATACATGATGTCTGGTCTGTTAGCTGTTAGGTACATCACTGAGCCAATCATGGATCTGTAAAGCTTTTGATCAGTTGCTGTTCCTTCTAGATCAGGTCCAAACTTCAGGCGAGTTGAGAATGGTGTCTTGCTGGATGTGCAATCAGACATATTGTATTTCTTCAATATCTGATTAACATACTTGCTTTAATTGATAAAAATTCCTTCATCTGATTGTTGTACTTGTAGACCAAAGAAGAAGGTGAGTTCTCTCATTGAGCTCGTTTGGAATTTTGATTGCATAAGAATTTCAAATTCTTTGCAAAGTTGAATGTTGGTGGAGCCGAAAATAATGTCATCCACATAAACTTGAACTACTAACAAATCTTGTTCTTTTCTCTTTAAGAACAATGTTTGATCTATCTTTCCTCATATGTACCCATTCTATAGCAGATACTTTGAAAAAGTTTCATACCACTTCCTATGTGCTTGATGAATACCATACAGAGCTTTATCTAACTTGTAGACTCTGTGAGGAAAGTCTGGGTCTTCAAAAGCTGGTGGTTGTGCAACATATACTTCTTCATCTATCTTTCCATAAAGGAATGCACATTTGACATCCATCTGGAAGACTATGAAGTTCTTTGAGGAAGCATATAGGAACACTCGGATTGTTTCTAGTCTTGCTACAGGAGCAAAGACATCGTCATAATCAATTCCTTCTTCTTGAGTGTAACCTTGGGCAATAATACTTGTTTTGTTTCTAATGATAATCCCTCTGTCATCTGCTATGTTCTTGAAAATCCATCTTGTGCCAATGGCATATTCACCTTGAGGTAGGTCAAATAATTTCCATACCTCTTGCTTTTTAAATTGTTGTAATTCCTTTTGCATGGCCTCTATCCAACTGTTGTCTTTCAGGGCTTCTGTGATGTTTTTAGGTACAGTTAGAGATAAGAAGCAAAAATACAAACAAATGTTTGCTGTATCAGATTGACTGCGTGTCAATCTGACATTAAGGTCACCTATGATATTCTCTAATGGATGATATTTATGAGCTCTGGTTGTTACAATTTGATCAACAAGAATAGTTGAATCAAAATTGGTAATTGTTTGATCTGGTGTGGATGGTTTAGCATGGATATTGGAGATGGTTGGATTTTCTGTTTGTGAATGATCATTAAATGATTGGGGTGAATCATGAAAGAAATCTAAGATTTCATCATCATGATGTGTATCTGGTAATGAATGATAATCATCATCTTCTTCAACCATGTCTAGCTGTTTTGACCTAGTTTGTTTGTCTTGCTGAGGGTCACTAGTTGTTTGTGGTTGATTGATTACTAGTGAGGATGAGGATGGCCTTGATGTTGAAGTTGCTCTTGATGTGTTTGGTTGATCTTGAGGTGGTGTAACTGTTGTACTAGAAGGAGTGACGTTTGGTCTCCTTGGAGGATCAGCAGTTAGAGGAACATCATTTGATGGAGGAGGTACCATTGGATATTCAATGTCTTCATTTGTACCTATAATATCAAAATAAGATGTGTCAAATGATTTTGTTCGTGAATCAATGTCAAACAACCAGTCTGATCCAATGACTTTTTTTGTGAAAAAATGTTCATTAAAAACAACATCTGTTGATTTTTCCACAATGTTTAGCCTTGGATTATATACTCTGTAAGCTTTTGAGCTTCGAGAGTATCCAACAAAAAATCCTTCGTCTGCTTTTGGAGCAAACTTGGATAGATGTTCTCTGGTGTTTAAAATTGATTCAGAACATCCAAACGCCTTAAGAGTTTTGTTTTGTTCTTTGATGATTAATGTTCTGTTTTGAATGTAGCAAGTTGTTATGATTGCTTCAGCCCAGAAGGATATGGGCAATAGAGAGTCAGCCAGCATAAATTTGGCTGCTTCTATTAATGTTCTGTTTCTCCTTTCAGCTACTCCATTTTGCTGGGGAGTTCTTGCTACGCTGAATTGATGACTGATTTCTTTTTCTGCACAAATAGAAGAAATAAAGTTATTCTTAAATTCAGTGCCATTATCACTTCTTAAAGATTTAATTTAAGATGCAATTGATTCAATTTTAGTGATAAATGACTTCATGATTTCTGCTGATTCTGACTTGTGCAAGATGAAGAATACCATGGTCAATCGTGAGTAATCATCTACTATTACAAGACAGTATTGCTTCTTTCCTATGCTTAGGATGTTTGTTGGACCAAATAAGTCCATATGAAGCAATTTGAGTGGTGTATTGTTTGAGTTTACCAATTTTGACTTATGGGACACTCTATGTTGTTTGGCTTTCAGACATGCAGTGCAGTGGTCTGTACGGAAAAATTCCTTTTAAGGAAAACCTATTACTAAGTCACCTTTGACAAGTTGATTCATTTTGTTATAGTTAGAGTGACCCAAACGTCTGTGCCATAATTGGGAAACATCTTCTGATTCTTTTGATAATAAACATGTTTCAGGGGTTGATGGTGAAAAGGAGTTCATGTCAACAATGTATGTGTTGTTATGACGGGGAGTTTTCAAAAGGATATATTCTTCAGGGATTTGAAAACCCGTCTTGAGGATGTAGCAGTTGTTGGAGCCAAAAAGTGTTGCATATCCCTTGTCATAGACTTGGGATACACTCAAGAGATTGAACTGGCGGTTTGAACAGTAGTTGACATTTTCAAAGCTGATCAACCCATTTATGACTGTTCCTTCACCAATTATCTCTCCTCCTGTTTTATCACCTCCAAAGGCTACATTTCCACCATGTTTGCTTTTAAAATCCCGAAGTAGGGAACAACTGCCAATCATATGCCGAGAGCATCCATTGTCAACATACTAGATGTTGTCAGGCCTTCGATGATGTCCCTGCAAGAAGAAAGAAATTAATTAGAAAGTGCAACGCAAGCCAAGATGGTCTTGGGTTTTCCATCCTATCCCATTACACATATTTCTTCAAGTGTGGCATTGTCTGCTGGTTTAGGAGGTTTAGACATACAAGATTTCCTTTGATTGTTTTTGGCTCTGTCAGGAGAAGTATTTTGAGCTCTTCTCCTAAGAGTGCCAATGTCTGATTGATCTCTATTTTGAGACTTATGTCTTCTGTGTGTTTGTTTAAAGTTGTCATAAAATGATTTGTCATTATTCAATATAACTTTTGTGTGAGGAGTTTGTCTCGGAACTCCTACTTTGTTCATGTTAGGAACAACTGATTATTTTTCACTTTGCTTTTCAACTGGAATTTGTTTGTTTTGTTTCTTATTCTTCTTGTTGAAAAAGCAATTTGATGTGCTGTGATTGTTTCTTTCCCAAATTGAACAGTAATTGTGAAAATGGTATGAGTATATTGATCACATCACTCGCAGTATGGTAAATTTGCAGTGCCTTGTTTGTTTACCACCTTTGATTTTAACTTAGACTTTAAAGGAATGTCAAAAGTTATATATTGTTTTGACTGTGTAGTGATTTTTCCTTTTTCTTTTTGCACTTGTTTGTTTACTTGACTGGAAGAGTAAGATTTTCTTTCACCAGAGCAGATGTCAAAACCTTTAGTCTACTTTGTTTCTTTGATTTGAGTATCAACCACACTTGAAACTTTACTCGTTTCAGTAACTGGTTGATCTAACTTATCATTCAATAGATCAACATCATCTTCATCATCACTTGTTTGTTGATCAAATTCATTACTTTCACCTTGATAAAAGTCTGTTGGTTTAATATGAGGGGGTGCTTGACTTTTAACAAATTTGATCATTGGTGTTTTTGAAATCAAAGCTGATTTTGATGATGATGATGATAATGGTGATTGCTTTGAGTCATCTGTTCGGTCATGTGAGTCAAGAGACTCACCTTGTTTGTTTGTCATTGATTCAGGTAAAGAAATATAATTATCATTGTAAGGAAGATTAACTTTATTATATCCTAAACTTGAAGGGTCCTTGAATGTTCTTTGCTGAGCAAGAAGTTCTTCAAACATCTTGTTGCTGACTTGAAACTTTTGAAGTTTCACTTCAGTTTTAGCCTGTAGTGTTTTTGACAGAGTCAAAAATGTAGAGAGTTGCTCAACTTGAGCTGCTAGTGATAGTTTTTCAGACATCAAGTTGTCCAAATCATTTTGTAATGAAAGAATTTTGATTTCATATTGTTTTTGTTCTGTTTTAAAACTTTCATTTAAAATGCTTGTTTCAATAACTTTCTTGGAAAGTTTGTATGCATGTTCTCTGTATCTGTTGACTTCGTCAATGCATGTTTGTGAACAAAGATTTTCTTTCACCTCTTTCGGGATTTCTGTGATCTTATCTTCAATGTTTTCCATAAGGGCATGATCTGGAGATTGGATCTCAACTTCATACATCCTCCAATCACACTCACCATCTTGTTTGATGATCATGGCTGATGATTTAGAGTGTTGATTAGGGATGTATTGTGTGATTTGAGGTGGAATTGGTGCTCCTAGAATGCTGATGGGAGGTGGAATTTGTTTGTTTGTTTCATAGCTGCTAGATGCTTGTGTTTGATTGTTGTTTCTATCAACTCTTGGTTGCTGGCTTTCTCTTGAAAAATGACCATAAACTTGACAATTGTAGCATCTTACTTTTGTTTTGTCAAAACCAATCTTGGTTTTCTTATCCATGTTTAATCCCCTGTTTCTTTGAAGAAACCTTTTTGATCTGTAGGCAATCATTGCCATAGACCATTGAAGATCCATTTCTTCAACCATGTCTGGTGGTAGCTCATCCAAATCTCTTTGGATGATTTATGATGGTGTTAGGTTTGCTCCTAAATAAGCTTCAAAGCTTGTGGAGAAGGCTGCGTAAGCTGCTTTCTGTTGTTCACTTTGCTAGATAATTGTGAGAGCATCCATAGGTTTCTCAAACAGGTGAATATTTTGGGTCTTTGTCTGTTGTTGTTTGTTTGGGTTTGAAACATGTGGATGATGTTTGCTTTGGGGTGTAGATTCATGAGAAACATGAACCCCAGTGTTTTTAGACTTTTTGTTTGGTGTTTGATGATTTTGTTTGTTGAATTTCTTTAAACTTGTATGATTCCACATGTCTGATAGTGCTGTTGTTTCTGGATCTTTCATCAATTTCTAGTGTTTCAACTTTAGTAACTAGAGCATCTAAGGTTAAGGCTTCAAGATCCAATGTTGCTTTTATAAGTGAGACCGATTGAGTCCAACTTTCTGGAAGAGTGTGCAACATCTTTTTGTTGATCTCAACAGATTCATACTTTAGTCCATACACTATCATTTCATATACAAGTTGGACAAATCTGTGGAGTTGCTGTGGAATTGATTCTCCTTGTATGTGGTGGAAGGTTTCATACTAGGTTCTTAATTTTTCTTTCTTAATCTCCCTGATTTCTTTACTTCCTTCCCACATGGTGTGAAGAACTTTCCACGATTCGTGTGCTGTTTTGAAATTTTCAACCCGTGTTAAAATTTCAAACGGCAAAGTCATTGCCAATATGCTGTATGCTTTCATGTCTGTTTTGACCCTTTTTAGGTCATCACCAGCTACACTTTTGAAGCTTACTTCTTTTTGTATGTTGTAATCTGGACCAAGAGTCACAGGAATGTATGGTCCCTCAGTTATGGATGTCCATAGATCCAGGTCTTAAAAGATAATCCAGTTTCTAAACATAATCTTCCATTGTTTGAAGTCAGCTTTGTTCTTTAGTCATGGTGGTTTAAGACCACTGTTTGATCCTGAAATTTTATCAACATGTTTGTTAAACTTTAACTTAATGGTTTAAGTCAATTTGTTTGATTATTTAGCACGGTACTAAATTTGTTTTTATCCTAAGGTCACTAGGATTTGTTTGATATGTTTTGTTACTTTTTAATATTTACCGAATAAATGGAATTAATTAACTTATGTGTAATTAGTTAATGTCCAAGGTTATGCCTCTGTCCATTCTCGGTAGAATAGAGGAATATTCTATTAAGAATGTCAAATCAGTCAATAGAGTCAAAACTCTTTTAATGAATCTGGTCAATAAAGTCAAAACCCTATAAACAAATATTTTGTTTAAAAAGTTAACTTTTGCGGATCAAAAAGTAACTTTTTCAAAAATTCAAAGAAGAATATGTTTCTTCTTTGGTTTCGATGATTATTCAACAAAATCCCCGTACATTTTGAAGAATATGTGTGAACAAAAACTAGGGTTTATCCAAGTGTTTCTTGGCGGCTATGGTGTTCTTCACAAAATCAATAATCGATTTGTTGATTGAAGAGCAAAAACCTGATTCAAGTGTGTATATACTTGAATAAGATGATTTAAAACACTTTTAAATGATTTAAAAATGTTCAAAACAAGATTTGTATGTTGAAAACTTGATGAAACAGTACTCAAGTACTGCTTTATCAAAAACCCTTAGAACCGGTAAGGTTTTTGAGGTTTTGAGATGATTCTGTTTTGAAAAACTGTGTTGAATGATGTTTAGAGCCTAAACAACACAAAAACTTCTACAAAATGCACAAGAACAGATTAAGAAATCATGTCTTTAAGCATTTGATGAATATTTGAAGTAGAAGATGTATTTGGGATGATTTTTAGATCAAAATATGTGGTATGAAGCTAATGAACCATATATATCATGTTGTTGTTAGAGAGGATCAAAAATCAGTGATTGATTTGAGCCAAGGCTCTGATTCCACCTGATGAAATCAAAGAACAACAACCAACAACAACAAGAACCAACAACAAGAAGGTTGGAAGGTTGTTTACTGATTTCTCCAAGGATCTTTTCAAATATCTTTATTCAACAAACAATAAACATGGTGTGGAACCCATGATTAATGCTATGATATCAGTGTATGAATGTGTATGATTGTGTGATTGTGTGATTGCTAGTGATTGAATGCTTGGATGATTATAACTTCTTGTTTGTATTAATTGTTCAAAAGCTTACAAAGGATTAGGGTATCATGCTATTTATAGCCCATAGAAAAGCTATGTACAATTACTAAGATACCCTTATGTAAACGAAAATTACATAATTAATACTAAGTCTATAAGTCGTCCGCTGTGGATGAAAGACCGTCCGCTGTGGAGTCTAAGCCATCCGCTGTGGAGAGGAATAAGCTGTCCGCTGTGTCTTGGATGTTATTCGCTGTGAACACTTTGCATGTTTGTCTTGATGGTCATCAGCTGTGGAATGTTCATCCGTTGTGGATTGAACATCCGCTGTGGACATGCTTATCAGCTATGCACATTTGTTCATCCATTGTGTATGCTTGTTCATCCACTATAGACACTTGGAGCTTTTCTTCATCCGCTGCAGCTTCTTAGTCATCCGCTGTGGGCATGTCTTCATCCGCTGCCGACACTTAGCAAAAATTTCTTTTATCTACAAACCTGAAAAAGAAATTTAAGAAACATTAGTGTATGTTATGAATGTTAATGATGCTAATGTGTCTGTTAATGATTGTTTGAATGATAGAACACATTATGTTTGATTATGGCAAGCATTATCCTTTTAATGCACTTTGTTGAGTCCAACAGATCCAAAGTAGCCCAAACTCATTAAAAACATTCAACCAGCATCCCCAAACACCCATGCCCAAAAAATCCACTAAAACAAACCCAAATTACAGCTCTTGATCCATAGAAATCTTTATTGAACACTAACACAACAATTGAAGTTGCAAAGGACCAAGAAACAACTTGTATTTACTCAACATGTATCTAGAATCAAACTATAGGTGCGGAATAAAATTATTTGTCTTTAAAGTTGAATCTCAAAGTGTGATCAATAAACAAGAAGTCAAATCACTATCACACGACCAAGTAAATTATATTTTGCTTATAATTCACTCAAAAGTGTGCGAATACACATTTGTGCATTAAAGTATTCTCAAAAGCTTTATATGATACAAGGGGAAGGAATTACGTATATAAAAACATTAAACAGCCATAGATCTTGTATGTATTGGTTTTTCTTCCAGTAACGTATAATCCCATGTAGTTTGGATTTTCAAACATTTTGAACACACTCTTGAACTAATGCAATCAAATCCAAGCGTATAAATCAGTTAAAGCACACTAATATATCACAATTGAAACAGTTGTATGTATAGTTAAAACCAACCACAAGACCAGACAAATCACCATTTTAATCGACCCAAACTAGCCCACACTCATGCAAAACACTCAACCGGTATCCCCAAACACTTATGGCTACTAAACACATTAAAACAAATCCAAATGACACCTCTTGATCCATAGAATCATTTATTGAGAAGTAACCCAACGAATGAAGTTGCAAAAGACCAAAAAACAACTTGTATTTACTTAACACGTATCTAGCATCAAACTATAGGTGCGGAATGAAAGTTCTTGTTCTTAAAGATGAACCTCAATGTGTGACCAATAAACAAGAAGTCAAATCACTATCACACGACCAAGTAAATTATATTTTTCTTGTATTTCACTCAAAAGTGTGCGATAACACATTTATGAATTAAAGTATTCTCAAAAACTTTACATTATACACGGGAAAGAATTTACGTACATATAAACGTTACATAACAATAGATCTTGCATGTATTGGTTTTTCTTCAAGTAACTTCCAATCCCGTGTAGTTTGGATTCTCAAGCAATTTGAACACACTTATGAACTAATTAAATCAAATCTAAGCATAAAAATTAGTTAAAGAACACTAATATATCACAATTGAAACAGTTGTATCTATAGTTAAAACCATACACAATACCAGACAAATCTGTAAGGATTATAGAAGAGGCTGATGCACTCAAAACAGTCAAGGTGTCTCATGCATGCATGCACCTTGTGCATGGTAGAAGTTACTTCGGAAGTTTTACACATTGCAAGAAAATTACACAAGTGTAAAATCTTTCGAAGCCAAAAGACCAATTCTTCCGAAGCCAAAGATGAAGTCTTCTGAAGCTTAGAAGACAAAGTTTTCTAAAGCCTCAAAGATAGAAGACTGATTTCTCCCAAAGACAGAGAAGACATGCTCTCTGTGATCAACAACTTTTCAGAAATGCTGACCAACTTTCCGCTGCCACTCTGCAGGCTCACCAACTTTAGACAAGTTGGTGAAAAGGTCCATGCTTAAGGAAGCTGTAGATTAAGGTCTTGAGTCTGTAACTTTCTACTTTATGTACTTTTATCTTCTTTGTATTACAATAGAATGTGAGCTATGGCATGTCGTAGTCACATGTCAAAAGGCAATCTGCCCTTTGACTTTACATTGATCTTGTTGTCTAGATTAGTGTTTAAGACTGGCTTTCAAATTATGGCCGGCTGTAGGATGTAGTATAAAGTATCTCAGGTTCTTGTATTTTATTTATGTGCTTTGTAGCACTTTTAATAGAACTTCAGAGCAATATACATCTTCCTTGAAAACCAATTATCTTGTTCTTAAGCTTCTGTCTCTTAGTTACTTGTGTTGTTCTGAGTATCACCATAAACTGTCCAGTTCCTTATTTGCTCTGTCAAGTGTTCTAAGTCTCGCCTCGTTGGGAAAACTTACTTGCACCCTTCAAATTGGTATCAAAGCCAGGTTCTTGATTGTAAGATCTCACCATCTTAGATCTCTCAGTTTTTTTCTTACCAACTCAAATGGCAACTCTTTCAAACACTGATATGGAAACTGGTACTATGACAAAGTCCCCACTAATCACTCCTGAAGACTTTGATACTTGGTATCAAAGAATGGAAGGCTTTATAAAGTCTCAAGACTCCAGGATGTTGGAATCTGTTGTCTCTGGACCTTACATTCCATGCACCTCTTCAGGTGCTACTGGAGGTGGCATGATACCAAAAGAGGTGGCTGACTATTCTGAAGAAGATAGAAGGAAGATAGATATCGATCAGAAGGACATGACTGCCCTCCAAACTGCTCTTCCCAACTCTATCTATAGGGGCTTCAAGAAGTGCAAAACTGCCAAGCAGTTATGGGATGCACTAAATCTCATGTATGAGGGGTCCACTGATGCAAAGGAGAACAAAAAGGACCTCTTGAAGTAGTAGTTTGAGAACTTCACCTACAAGACAGGTGAAACCATGACTCAGCAATACTTCAGGTATGTTGAGATTGTGGATACTCTAATGGATGTTGGAGTAACACTTGAGAACAGGGACATTGTGAGGAAGTTCATGTCCTCTCTTCCCAGACAATGGACACACTACTATGTTGCCATCAAGAGGACTGAGAACCTTAAGACTCTCACTCTTACAGTGTTGTATGGTATCCTCAGTGGCTACCAGATGGAGATGAACATGCAGAATCCATCTGGTAACTCCAGCAATCAGTAGAGTTCAGCCCTCCATGTGGTTGAAAAGGATTGCAGAGAACTACAACATCATCTCATCTACTACCCTGACAACTCACAAAAGGGTCCTTTCATCACCTTCCGTGAGACACCAAGGGAGAGCTACATCCAAGGAAGTCCATTCCAAGAGACAAACTCTTCCCATGCCTTTGTGTCTGCTGATGAGAGTTCAGGCAACTTTCTCTTCACCATTAAAGACCTGGACTGTATCCATCCAGATTATCTGGATTACATGGAGATAGTCCAGCAGATGGCTCTTCTCACTCACAGAGGCAATAAGTTCTACAAGCGGACAGGGAGGAAGTTTCCTATCAATGCAGCTAGTTGAAAGTTTGGACTGGACAAAAGCAAGGTGAAGTGTTTCAACTGCAACCAAATGGGATGTTTTGCCAGGGAGTGCACGACACCTAGAACAAATGGTGGCCAAGCACAAGCCATACCAAACTACACTGAAGGAGTCAACCAGAATAAGAAGCCAAAGCAGCAAGCTGTAGTTGCTGTTGAAGAAGGAGGCTTTGACTGTAGCTTTCAGGTTGAGGATACATCTCCAAACCATGCATTGATGGCAGACCATGATGAAGCCAAGATATTGGAACATCTTTGTACTCCTAAATGTATTGATAAAGTTAATAGATACACGTCCTACAACATAGAAATGAGATCTGATCTTGAGTCCTTAAATATCTTAAAATCTGATTGCAAAAGAGCTGAAAATGGATACAAACTAAAAATAGAAGATTTAGAGAAAACCATTTCAACTCTTAAACATGAACACACCAACTACAGGACTCAGATTAAAGATCTTATCACTAAGTTAACTGAATGTCAGGCTGAGCTTATGATCAGCAAAGCCATGGCAGAAAAATGTGTTCTTGAAGAAGAGACCTTCAAGAACATGATATCCTCATCTCTGCATGCCAAAGTGTGTTATCAAAATAAGCAGGGACTAGGATCTACTGAGATAGCTCCTCCACACTCCTTACTATCAGTAAGATCTCCAAGGTGTGAAACTTGTGAAGATGAGCTTCCTCTCATAGACACTATGAGTGAAGACGATGAAGAGGAGATAGTGAAGGATGGATCTGAGAAGAGTGAAGAAGATCATCCTAATAAGGGTCACTATTCTCAAGAGGAGAGGAATTTTGTTGGGTTGTTAAAGTCCAAGAGGAAGAACTTGATCAGAAGAGCAAAGAGAAAGTCCAAGAAAGCTCAAGAGATCAAGGCCACTTTCAACTCTAAGCAAAAACAAGTGTTTATCTCTGCAGAATTTGAAGTGGTAAAAGCTGAAGACTCAACTATGAATCCTTGTACCAGGGGTTCTAGTTCTTGTCAACCTCATCCCAACAACAACAAGAAGAAGGCTGATTTGTTGTGTACCACTACTGCACAATCTGAACCATTCACATCCAATAGCAAGTCTCTCCCTAAAAGGCTTGCTACTTCATCTGTGAAGAAGAACAAGGAAGTGAAAAGTGATAAAGATCAGTCTTGCTCTCAAAAGAAGGCTTCCAGAAGAATGTAGTTTGACTATGTCATGTGTGGTAGTACCTTTCATCTAGCTAAGGATTGCATTTACAATCCTAAAAGCACTGTCCACATAAACAAGAAGAAATCTTCTGAAAAGATCAATAAGAAGCCAACTTCTGAAGGAAAAGCTTTTCATCTCGGAAGTTCCAAAGTGAAGAAGAAGACAAGTGAAAACTTTCCTTCGGAAGAAAAATTAGTCTCGGAAGAAAGGAATGCTTCTGAAGTACTGAAGCCTGCTGCAGTGAAGGCAAGATCTTTCGAAGGTCCAGTCTCCAAAACTTCTGAAGTTGTCAAAACTTCCGAAGTGTTGAAGGTCAAGTCTAAGCTTCCAAAGGTGGTGTGGAAGACATAGAAAGACCATGTGACTGAAAGTTCTTCATCAACAACAGCTGCTGATCCTCAAAGCTTGAACATTGGATCAATCACTGTTGCATTGTCTTCTGTTGATATTAATGAGCCCAAGACCAGCAACGCTTGGGTTTCCAAATGTAACTAATCATCTCTTTTTGTGCAGGAACAGCTAAAGACCAACATGAATGTGTGGATCATTGACAGTGGCTGTTCCAGGCATATGACAGGCATGGCTCTCTACTCCAAAATTTTGAGAAGATTGATGGAGGGCTTGTTGCTTTTGGAGGAGATGTAGGAGGTTACATTACAGGAAGGGGCATGGTCACAAATGGTAAGCTCTGCATTGAGAAGGTAAACTTTGTCAAGGAGCTTCGGTACAATGTACTAAGTGTATCCCAATTATGTGATCAAAAGCGTAACATGCTCTTTACTGAGCATGAGTGCATTGTTCTCAATCCTGGGGTGGTCATTCCTCAGGAGCATATCTTGCTCAAAGCCCCAGGAAAGGGAACATGTACAAGATGGACTTGCATGAAACTTCTCCCTCTGGAGAAGTGTCTTGCTTTCTGTCTAAAGCAAATAGTGATGAGTCTGGTAATTGGAATGCCAAAGAAAGAGTTTACAATTGATGACCATTGTGTTGCATTCTTGAAAGGGAAGCAGCATAAGGTGCCTCACAAGCCAAAGGAAAGAAACTCCATCACTACTCCCCTGCACTTGTTACATATGGATCTTTTTAGCCCCACCAGTGTAATGAGTTTAGGAAGGATCTCCTATTGTTTTATGATCGCAGATGATTTCACTAGATTCGCTTGGGTCTTCTTCCTTAAAACTAAGGATGAGACTCCTGAGATATTGAAGAATTTCATTCTAAAGATTGAGAATCAATCTGATCACAAGGTCAAGATCATAAGATGTGATCAAGGAACTGAATTTAAAAACCAAATCCTTGATACATTTTGTGATGAAAAGGGTATTTCAAGACAATATAGTGCTCCCAGGACTCCTCAACAGAATGGTGTTGCTGAGAGGAGAAACAGGACACTAATTGAAGCTGCAAGAACTATGTTCTCTGACTCTAAACTGCCTATCACCTTCTGTGCAGAAGTAGTGAACACTGCTTGCTATGTGCAAAATAGAGTTTTAGTAGTTAAGACTCATGGTAAGACTCCTTATGAACTGTGGCACAAATGGAGACCTTTCATTGGTTTCCTCAGATCATTTGGATGTCCTTGCACCATCTTGAATACCAGAGATCAAATAGCCAAATTTGATGAGAAATCAGATGATGGATACTTCATTGGATACTCTTCTCAAGCTAAGGCTTATAGAGTGTACAATCTCAGAACCAAAATAGTTGATGAATCAGTCAATGTGACTTTCAATGTACACACTCCTTGTGTGAGAGGTTCTGGTCCCGATTGGCTGTTTGATCTTGATTTAGTTACTAACTGTTTTAACAAGTCTTGTGAGAATATTTCAAGATCTACAGGTAACTTATCAACAGAAGATCCTGACCCAAGATTTGAGCTGAGATGACTTTGAAGTCAGTCTACTTCAGCTCCAGTGGTAACTAATTCTGCAGATGGAGCTCCTATCATCACAACAATAACAAATCCTGCTGATACATCTAAAGTGCCTTCAAATTCCAGCTCAGAGGCACAAATCCAAAGGGAAGGAGTTCTAAATGTAGAAGAAAAGGGAAATGGTGACAGTGATCAAGAATTTCTTGATGGTGACTCCATGGAAGACAACATCATTGATGTCACACACTCATTGGATCAAGCTTCTCTTGATAAATGTGCTGATATGGTGGGTGAATCTGCTTTGCCTGATCAAAATTTTTCAAATTTATACCTCTCCAACCAACTTGCTGTGATCCCTCAAGTAAGGATCCATAAGTCTCACCCTACCACAAACACCATTGGTGAAGTTGATAAGGGGGTAAGAACAAGAGGACAAACCCATGACAAAAATGTTTGTCTCTACTCTTGTTTCCTATCCCAAGTAGAGCCAAAGAAAGTTGAGGAGGCTCTGAAAGATGGAAGTTCAGTTGAAGCTAGGCAGGAGGAACTACTTTAATTCAGAAGGCATAAGGTTTGGAACCTATGTCCTCTTCCTCCAGGGAAACCTACTATAGGAACCAAATGGGTGTTCAGGAACAAGAAAGATGATAGAGGACTTGTCATCAAGAACAAGGCAAGACTAGTTGTTCAAGGGTATACTCAGGAAGAAGGAATTGATTACACTAATGTCTTTGCTCTGGTAGCAAGACTTGAAGCTGTTAGGATATTCCTAGCCTTTGCTGCATCCAAGAATTTCAAGGTCTACCAACTTGATGTCAAGTGTGCTTTCTTATATGGTGTGATTGATGAAGAGGTGTATGTCAAACAACCACCTTGTTTTGCAGATCCAGATTATCCTGATTATGTCTACAGGCTTGATAAAGCTTTATATGGGTTGCACCAAGCTCCAAGGAAGTGGTATGAGACTCTATCTCAGTACCTATATCAGCATGGTTAAAGAAAGGGTACTATAGATGGAACTCTCTTCATCAAAGGAACAGGAAATGACTTGATGTTGGTTCAAGTGTATGTAGTTGACATTATTTTTGGGTCAAGTAATCCAAAACTCTGCAAAAACTTTGAGAAGCTGATGAAGAATAGATTTGAAATGAGTGCCATGGGGGAACTAAATTTCTTTCTAGAAATTCAAGTGAAGCAGGTTGATAATGGCATCTTCATAAGTCAGTCAAAGTATGTTCAGAACATACTTACAAGATTCAGCATGACTGACTTCAAGATTGCAAAGACTCCCTTAGCAAGAAACCACTCCCTTGGACATGACCTTAAGAGGGAGTGCGTGGATGAGCATCTCTACAGAGCTATGATTGGGTCTCTCATGTACCTTAATGCCAGCAGGCCTAATATCATGTTTTCCACATGTATCTGTGCTAGATATCAAGCCAACCCCAGGATGTCACACCTGGTTGCTGTCAAGTGAATTTTAAGATACCTCAAAGATGCTCCATCACTAGGCCTTTGGTATCCAAAGAATTCTGACTTCAATCTGTATGCATATACGGATAGTGACTATGGTGGCTGCAACATGACTGCAAAGTCTATATCAGGGGGATGTCAATTTCTTGGTGGAAGGATAGTCTCATGGCAATGCAAGAAACAATCATGTGTATCTGCATCAACTGCTGAAGCTGAATACATTGCTGCTACAAGCTGCTGTGCTCAAGTGCTTTGGATTTAGAATCAGATGCTAGACTATGGATTCAACTTCAAGGAGACTCCCATCCACATAGACAACAATAATGCTATCTCTATTACAGAGAATCCTGTGCAGCACTCAAGGACCAAAGATATCAACATCAAGTATCATTTAATTAGAGATAATTTTGAAAAAGGGTTAATCAAACTAGTCAAAGTTCACACAAATGAACAATACGCTGATCTATTCACTAAAGCTTTTGATGAACAGAGATTTAAGTATCTTATATCAGCTATTGGGATGATCAACTTTGAGTAGCCTTTTCTTAAACTTAAATTCAATATTATTTTTAAAATTTTTGTGTCCTTAGTTGTCTATTTTATCACCTTTATAAGCCCCTAACTAACTTGGATACACACCTGCTGGTGAAGGTGTATCACAACGTCTATCTGGCCAGAGCTCAAGCTCTTCACAACCATCTGCAGGCCAAAGTTCTCTCCACCCTGAGCCATACAGGCCCCCAATTGACAAAGGGAAAAGGAAAATGACTCCTGAGGAGATTGAGGAGGAGAAGAGAGAGAGGAAGAGGAAGGCAAGGGGAGAAAGATCAGGAGAAGTCCCAAGCTTCATGCAAGCTGCAATCAGGGCTGCCATAGGCCTGATACTCAGAATGATAAGTTAAAGGCAGCCAAATTGAATTATATGGGACTTAGGAACTACAACATTGATAAAATCATTTCTCTCCCCTTGGCAGAACTAGATGAACTGGCAGACAGGGAGTTGTATAAAGAGAGGAAGGAGGCTGAGGCAGCAGAACTGCTCCTCAAAATTAAAGAAGAGAGAAAAAGAAAAAGACAACAAAGAGCTCCTGTCCTCTCTCCAGTTCATGAAAGTCCTGAGAAAGAGTCTGTGGCTGTTGAAAAGGAAGAAACTCACATAAGCAGGGAACAAGAAAGACAAAAGATGATTGCTTTTCTGAGTGACACAAGACTCTATCAGGCAGCAGCTCTCAATCCCCTCTCATTTGAATACATTGAGTTTGAGTACCTAAAACAGTTTGATGAAGAGGCTCAAACTCAAAGAAAAGCAGTTAAAAGGAAAATGAGAGAGGAAGCTACTAAAACAAGAGCCACCATCAGAGCCAAAGAGAAGAAGTCTGCTGATAGACTGAAGATGGTGAGCTTCTTGAAGCTGCATGGGTTTTCCGGAAAGAGATTTGGTCCTATGTCTCTATCCACAATGGATGAGCACATCATGTAAGGCCCTGTTCCCGGGACACTCACAGTTGGACAATCATCGAACATATTATTTCAAAACCTCATAAAATCTATTTAACATATGCAGCGGAAAAATTTAACGAAACCATTTCATATATTAACAATTACTGTTTACATCATCATTACATTACAAATCATCGTTTGGTTTCGTCACTACACAAAACATCATTGTTGTACAAAATGGATGCCAGTCAAATATCTTTTCCAAGTAGCTTCACCCCGTGCCATCCTCAGCAACCATTACGTGCCAACTGAAAATGCATAAAAGTCAGCGTGGCTGAGTGAGTTCTAGTTTTATAAAAATGTATTACCTTTCATTCGTTAAAACCTTTTCATACTTTCGCACGTGATCACACATCATACATACATCAAGGTAATATTTATAATCTTCCGTCATCGTTCATTTCCTACTTATCGCACGTTTCGTACATTTCGCACGTTACATTATCTTTCACTTCTATCTAGGTCCTGTCATGTACTAAACCCCCCTCTTGGGCACGAAGCCAACTAATATAGGGTTTAGTGACAAGGACCCCGTTTCGCACGTATGGAACAGTCACCAAGACTGATTCCCTGTGTGTGAATCTCTCATGGGGCAGCCAAGATCGCACGCTGCATGACACACAGTTGAGCTGACAACTCTCAAGGAGTTGTGAACCTCCTTACATTTTGCTTGCAAGACTTTCATTCGTTCATTCATTATGTTCCACTTTCATTATCTTAGATCTTTCACTTCGTTAAGATAATACTTTACATTCACCATCATAGTAACACCATGAAAGGCCACGGAGAAATACATAATAAGTAACATAAAGAAAACAGGCCAAAAACATACATAACATCATCATATAATCATCACATATCATCCCCGGGAACATCCCAAGTCATAGCCTAAAAGTCCCTCTTTCCCGAAAATTTCATAAAATTTTCTAAGTCTTAGGCGCATGAGCACTATGCAGGCGCTCGGACACTATGCGGGCGCTTGAATACTTAAGCGCATGGGTGACTCAGGCGCATGGGCACTATTTGGGCCCACGGCAAACACTTAGGCCCTCTGGACAACTTTCTACATGGGCACTATTTGTGCGCACGGCCAACACTTAGGCGTCTGGACAACTTTCTAGGCGCATGGGCACTATTTGTGCGCACGAACCTTGGGCGTTTGGGTACTGTTTGGGCGCATGATCTCAGGCGCATAGGCCCTTAGGCGCATGGCCAACTACTTTTCAAACTACCATCATTTTCAGACCTCAAGATCATCAATCTAACCTGATTTAGCCTAGTTTCTAACATACTAAGCATCTAACAAGCATGAAACCATGAACATAATCAAAATTTTCCCAAACATACACCCTCCCAACAGGGCACAAACACATACATACGGGTACACACTCACGTTTAAACATGCATTTTCAACCCAAAATCAGTTAAAACATGTAAAAACGGGGATCTAGAACTCACCTCTTGCAACTTCCGAGTAAGACTTCCTTCAAACCCGAATGCTTATGAGTTCAAAAACCTAAAAACACCAAAACACACAACCGAACACACACAAGCATATAAGCACATACCCGAAGCTAAAAATCAGCCAAGAACACCCCATAAATCAGAAAACTAACCTGAATTCAGCCTCTTCTTCTTCCTCTCTCTAAAACCGAAAAGAATTCGCTGCTCTCTCTCTCTCTAGAAAATTGATAGAAAGATGGTACAGGGGTCATGGGCGGCCATGACCACCTTTTGAACGGATTAAATACCAACTTTGTCCCATGTACAACTTTAACCCCTCAACTTGGGTTATTTTGCTTTTCTTTCTTTTTATTCACATTTCTTTTCTTTTAAAATTTTCGGGTGTTACACATCAGGAGGATCAAGCAGAAGATCAAAGAAGGTTAGCTTGTGGACTTGCATTCACCACCAAGTCCAGCTGCACCTGAAATTAAGGTTAAGGTTGAGGAGACAACACAGCCTTCCTGAAGCTACAACTAAGCCCACTTCATCTTCTGACCCACAGCAGGGTTCTAAGTCTCCTCCTACTGATCAAATACGGAATAAGGACCCAACTGAAGAGAGCACAAAAGGTCAATCTGGTGTTGCAGGCTAAGCTCCTCAGTTCAAGCATAGAGTGAGGAAGAGGATGGCCATTAGAAGGGACAGAAGAAAGAACAAGAAGTCCAAGGCATCCACCTCACCACCTTAGGATGAGTCCAAACATCCTGAGGATGTGCGACAAAAGGCTGACCAATCAACTCCAATTCAGGTTGAGCCTCTTGCATCAGGAAGACCCATTCTGTCCTGGACTTTTGCTGCAAATCCGGACAGATGGTATGTAGTCAGAGATCAAGGTGGTCAAGATGTCTATCTCTGGTAGGACATGCTTGATCTACCTCTGCATGATCTCTTTGACATGAGAAGGTTCTATGAGAGTCTAAAGGATCCAGATGAACTGATGAAAAAGGGAATGCTTCTGATCCTAATGAGGACTATCAATTGCTGAAGAACTTTTTTGTTTTGGTAGCATCAGCCTAGAGGGAGTTTGTAAGGATTATAGGAGAGGCTGATGCACTCAAAACAGTCAGGGTGTCTCCTGCATGCATGCACCTTGTGCATGGTAGAAGTTACTTCAGAAGTTTTACACTCTACAAGAAAAGTACACAAGTGTAAAATCTTCCGAAGCCAAAAGACCATTTCTTCCGAAGCCAAAGATGAAGTCTTTTGAAGCTTAGAAGACAAAGTCTTCCGAAGCCTCAAAGATAGAAGACTGATTTCTTCCGAAGACAGAGAAGACATGCTCTCTGTGATCAACAACGTTTCAAAAAAGCTGATCAACTTTCCGTTGCCACTCTACAGGCTCACCAACTTTACACAAGTTGGTGAAATGGTCCATGCTTTAAGCAGCTGTAGATTAAGGTCTTGAGTCTATAACTTTCTACTTGATGTACTTTTAACCTTTTTGTATTATAATAGGATGTGAGCTATGGCATGTCATAGTCACATGTCAAAAGGCAATCTGCCTTTTGACTTTTCATTGATCTTGTTATCTAGATTAGGGATTCCAGCTGGCTTTCAAAGTATGGCCAGTTGTAGAATGTATTCTAAAGTATCTCAGGTTCTTGTATTTTATATGTATGCTTTGTAACACTTATAATAGAACTTGAAAGCAATATACATCTTCCTTGAGATCCAATTATCTTGTTCTTAAGATTTCTGTCTCTTGTTTACTTGTTTTAGCCAAGTATCATCTTATCCTGCCAGTTCCTTATTTGATCTATTAAGTGTTCTAAGTCTCTCCTTATTGTGAAAACTAATTTGCATTGAACCCCTTCTAACGGTCCTGCAAAGGGAATGCTTCTGATCCTAATGAGGACTATCAACTGCTAAAGAACTTCTCTATTTTCGTAGCATCAGCCTAGGGGCTGTTTGTAAGGATTATAGAAGAGGCTGATGCACTCAAAACTGTCAAGGTGTCTCCTGCATGCATGCACCTTGTGCATCGTAGAAGTTAGTTCGGAAGTTTTACACATTGCAAGAAAATTACACAAGTGTAAAATCTTCCAAAGCCAAAAGAACAATTCTTCCGAAGCCAAAGATGAAGTCTTCCGAAGCTTAGAAGACAAAGTCTTCCGATGCCTCAAAGATATAAGACTGATTTCTTCCGAAGAAAGAGAAGACATGCTCTCTGTGATCAACAACTTTTCAGAAAAGCTGACCAACTTTTCGCTGCCACTCTAGAGGCTCACCAACTTTACACAAGTTGGTGAAAAGGTCCATGCTTTAGGAAGCTGTAGATTAAGGTCTTGAGTCTGTAACTTTCTACTTTATGTACTTTTATCCTTTTTGTATTACAATAGGATGTGAGCTATGGCATGTCATAGTCACATGTTAAAAGGCAATCTGCCTTTTGACTTTACATTGATCTTGTTGTCTAGATTAGTGTTTCCAGCTGGCTTTCAAAGTATAGCTGGCTGTCGGATGTAGTATAAAGTATCTCAGTTTCTTGTATTTTATTTCTACGCTTTGTAACACTTGTAATAGAACTTTAGAGCAATATAAATCTTCCTTGAAAACCAATTATCTTGTTCTTAAGCTTCTCTCTCTTAGTTACTTGTGTTGTTCTTAGTATTATCATAAACAGTCCACTTCCCTATTTGAACTGTTAATTGTTCTAAGTCTCTCCTCATTGTGAAAACTGACCTGCACCCTTCAAACGTTCCTGCAAAATCACCATTTCAAACGATCCAAAGGAGCCCAAACTCATTCAAAACACTCAAGTAGCATCTCCAAACACCCATTCCTAAACAATGCGCTAAAACGAATCCAAATTACACCTCTTGATCCATAGAAATCTTTATTGAACACTAACACAACAATTTTTGTTACAAAGGACCAAGAAACAACATGTATTTACTCAACACGTATCTAGCATCAAACTATAGGTGCTGAATGAAAGTACTTGTTGCTAAAGATGAACCTCATTGTGTGATCAATAAACAAGAAGTCAAACTACTATCACATGACCAAGTAAATTATATTTTGGTCGTATTTCGCTCAAAAGTGTGCGAGAACACATTTGTGTATAAAAGTATTCTCATAAACTTCACATGATACACGGGAAAGGAATTACGTATATATAAACGTTAGATAACAATAGAACTCGCATGTAATGGTTTTTCTTCAAGTAACTTCTAATCCCGTGCAGTTTGGATTCTCAAGCAATTTGAACACAGTTTTCAACTAATTAAATCAAATCTAAGCATAAAAATTAGCTAAAGAACATTAATATATCACAATTGAAAAAGTTGTATCTATACTAAATACCAAACACAATACGAGCCAAATCACCATTTTAAAAGATCCAAAGAGGCCCAAACTCATTCAAAACACTCAACCAGCATCCCCTAACACCCATGCCCAAAAAATCCACAAAAACAAATCCAATTTACACCTCTTGATCCATAGAAATCTTTATTGACCACTAACACAACAATTGAAGTTGCAAAGGACAAAGAAACAACTTGTAAATTATAGGTGTTGAATTAAATTATTTTTTGTAAAAGATGAACATCAATGTGCGATCAATAAACAAGTCAAACCACAATCACATGACCAAGTAATTATTTTTTGTTTGTATTACACTCAAAAGTGTGCGAAAACACATTTGTGCATTAAAGTATTCTCAAAAAATTTTACATGATACACGGGAAAGTAATTACGTATATATAAACGTTAAATAGCAATAAATCTCGTATGTATTGGTTTTTCTTCAAGTAACGTCTAATCTCGTCTAGTTAGGATTCTCAAGCATTTTGAACACACTTTTGAACTAATTAAATCAAATCTAAGCATAAAAATTAGTTAAAGAACACTAATATATCAATTGAAACAGTTGTATCTATAGTAAAAACCAAACACAATACCAGATGAATCACCATTTTAAACGATCCAAAGTAGCCCAAACTCATTCAAAACACTCCACCAGCATCCCCAAACACCCATTGCCAAAAAAATCCACTAAAACAAACTCAAATTACACCTCTTGATCCGTAGAAATCTTTATTGAACACTAACACAACAATTGAAGTTGCAAAGACTCAACACGCATCTCACATTAAATAATAGGTGCGGAATGAAAGTACTTGTTGCTAAAGATGAACCTCAATGTGTGATCAATAAACAAGAAGTCAAATGACTATCACATGACCAAGTAAATTATATTTTGTTTGTATTTCCCTCAAAAGTGTGCGAGAACACATTTGTGCATTAAAGTATTCTCAAAAAAATTTACATAATACACGGGAAAGGAATTACGTATATATGAACGTTAAATAGCAATAAATCTCGCATGTATTTGTTTTTCTTCAAGTAACGTCCAATCCCGTGTAGTTTGGATTCTCAAGCAATTTGAACACACTTTTGAACTAATTAAATCAAATCTAAGCATAAAAATTAGTTAAACAACACTAATATATCACAATTGAAACAGTTGTACCTATAGTATAAACCAAACACAATACTAGACAAATCACCATTTTAAACGTTTCAAAGTAGCCCAAACTCATTCAAAACACCCAACCAGCATCCCCAAACACCCATGCCCAAAAAATCCACTAAAACAAATCCATATTACACCTCTTGATCTATAGAAATCTTTATTGAACACTAACACAACAATTGAAGTTGCAAAGGACCGAGAAACAGCTTGTATTTACTCAACATGTATCTAGCATCAATCTATAGTGCGGAATGAAAGTACTTGTTGCTAAAGAAGAACCTCAATGTGTGATCAATAAACAAGAAATCAAATCACTATCACACAACCAAGTAAATTATATTTTGGTTGTATTTCACTCAAATGTGTGCGAGAACACATTTGTGCACTAAACTATTCTCATAAACTTTACATGATACACGGGAAAAGAATTACGTATATATAAACGTTAGATAACAATAGATCTCGCATGTATTGGTTTTTTCTTCAAATAACTTCCAATCCCGTGTAGTTTGGATTTTCAACCAATTTGAACATTGTTTTGAACTAATTAAATCAAATCAAAACATAAAAGGTAGCTAAAGAACACTAATATATCGCAATTGAAAAAGTTGTATCGATACTTAAAACGAAACACAATACGAGACAAATCTCCATTTTAAACGATCCAAAGTAGCCCAAACTCATTCAAAACACTCAACCAGCATCCCCAAACACCCATGCCCAAAAAATCCACTAAAACAAATCCAAATTACACCTCTTGATCTATAGAAATCTTTATTGAACACTAACACAACAATTGAAGTTGCAAGGGACTAGGAAACAACTTGTATTTACTCAACACGTATCTAGAATCAAACTATAGGTGCTGAATTAAATTATTTTTTTGTCAAAGATGAACCTCAATGTGTGATCAATAAACAAAAAGTCAAATCACTATCACACGACCAAGGAAATTATATTTTGTTTCTATTTCACTCAAAAGTATGCGAGAACACATTTGTGCATTAAAGTATTCTCAAAAAGTTTTACATGATACACGGGAAAGTAATTACGTATATATAAACGTTAAATAGCAATAAATCTCGCATGTATTGGTTTTTCTTCAAGTAACATCTAATCTCGTCTAGTTAGGATTCTCAAGCATTTTGAACACACTTTTGAACTAGTTAAATCAAATCTAAGCATAAAAATTAGTTAAAGAACACTAATATATCACAATTGAAACAGTTATATCTATAGTAAAAACCGAACACAATACTAGAAAAATCACCATTTTAAACGATCCAAAGTAGCCCAAACTTATTCAAAACACTCCACCAGCATCCCCAAACAACCATGCCCAAAAAATCCACTAAAACAAAAATCCAAATTACACCTCTTGATCTGTAGAATTCTTTATTGAACACTAACACAACAATTGAAGTTGCAAAGGACCAAGAAACAACTTGTATTTACTGAACACGTATCTAATATCAAATAATAGGTGCGGAATGAAAGTACTTGTTGCTAAAGATGAAACTCAATGATTGATGAATACACAAGAAGTCAAATCACTATCACATGACCAAGTAAATTATATTTTGGTTGTATTTCACTCAAAAGTATGCGAGAACACATTTGTGCATTAAAGTATTCTCAAAAAATTTCACATGATACACGGGAAAGGAATTACGTATATATAAACATTAAATAACAATAGATCTCGCATGTATTGGTTTTTCTTCAAGTAACATCCAATCCCGTGTAGTTTGGATTCTCAAGCAATTTGAACACACTTTTGAACTAACTAAATCAAATCAAAGCATAAAAATTAGTTAAAGAACACTAATATATCATAATTGAAAAAGTTGTATCTATAGTTAAAACCAAACACAATACCAGACAAATCACCATTTTAAACGATCCAAAGTAGCGCAAACTCATTCAAAACACTCCACCAACATCCCCAAATACCCATGCCCAATAAATCCACTAAAACAAATTGAAATTACACCTCTTGATCCATAGAAATCTTTATTGAACACTAACACAACAATTGAAGTTGCAAGGGACTAAGAAACAACTTGTATTTACTCAACACGTATCTAGAATCAAACAATATGTGCGGAATGAAATTATTTGTCGTTAAAGATGAACCGCAATGTGTGATCAATAAACAAGAAGTCAAATGACTATCACACGACCAAGTAAATTATATTTTGTTTGTATTTCCCTCAAAAGTGTGCAAGAACACATTTGCGCATTAAAGTATTCTCAAAAAATTTTACATAATACACTGGAAAGGAATTACGTATATATAAATGTTAAATAGCAACAAATCTCGCATGTATTGGTTTTTCTTCAAGTAACGTTCAATCCCGTGCAGTTTGGATTCTCAAGCAATTTGAACACACTTTTGAACTAATTAAATCAAATCTTAGCATAAAAATTAGTTAAAGAACACTAATATATCACAATTGAAATAGTTGTATCTATAGTATAAACCAAACACAATACCAGACAAATCACCATTTTAAACGATGCAAAATAGCCCAAACTCATTCAAAACACTCAACCAGCATCCCCAAACACCCATGCCCTAAAAATCCACTAAAAGAAATCCAAATTACACCTCTTGATCCATAGAAATTTTTATTGAACACTAACACAACAATTGAAGTTGCAAAGGACCAAGAAACAACTTGTATTTACTCAACACGTATCTAGCATCAAACTATAGGTGCGGAATGAAAGTACTTGTTCCTAAAGAAGAACCTCAATGTGTGATCAATAAACAAGAAGTCAAATCACTATCACACGACCAAGTAAATTATATTTTGGTTGTATTTCACTCAAAAGTGTGCAAGAACACATTTGTGCATTAAAGTATTCTCATAAACTTTACATGATACACGGGAAAGGAATTACATATGTATAAACGTTATATAACAATAGATCTCGCATGTACACGTTTTTCTTCAAATAACTTTCAATCTCGTGTAGTTTGGATTTTCAAGCAATTTGAAAACAGTTTCGAACTAATTAAATCAAATCTAAGCATAAAAATTAGCTAAAGAACACTAATATATCACAATTGAAAAAATTGTATCTATACTTAAAACAAAACACAATACGAGAAAAATCTCCATTTTAAACGATCCAAAGTAGCCCAAACTCATTCAAAACACTCAACCAGCATCCCCAAACACCCATGCCCAAATAATCAACTAAAACAAATCCATATTACACCTCTTGATCCATAGAAATCTTTATTGAACACTAACACAACAATTGAGGTTGCAAAGGACAAAGAAATAACTTGTATTTACTCAACACGTATCTAGAATCAAACTATAGGTGCTGAATTAAATTATTTTTTGTTAAATATGAAGCTCAATGTATGATCAATAAACAAGAAGTCAAATCACTATCACACGACGAGGTAAATTATGTTTTATTTGTATTTCACTCAAAAGTGTGCGAGAACACATTTGTGTATTAAAGTATTCTAAAAAAATATTACATGATAAACGGGAAAGTAATTACGTATATATAAACGTTAAATAGCAATAAATCTCGCATGTATTGGCTTTTCTTCAAGTAACGTCTAATCTAGTCTAGTTAGGATTCTCAAGTATTTTGAACACACTTTTGAACAAATTAAATCAAATCTAAGCATAAAAATTAGTTAAAGAACACTAATATAACACAATTGAAATAGTTGTATCTATAGTAAAAACCAAACACAATACCAGAAAAATCACCATTTTAAACGATCCAAAGTAGCCCAAACTCATTCAAAACACTCAACCAGCATCCCCAAACACCGATGCCCAAAAAATCCACTAAAACAAATCCATATTACACCTCTTGATCCATAGAAATCTTTATTGAACAGTAACACAATAATTGAAGTTGCAAAGGACAAAGAAATAACTTGTATTTACTCAACACGTATCTAGAATCAAACTATAGGTGCTGAATTAAATTATTTTTTGTTAAAGATGAACCTCAATGTGTGATCAATAAACAAGAAGTCAAATCACTATCACACGACCAGGTAAATTATATTTTGTTTCTATTTCACTCAAAAGTGTGCGAGAACACATTTTTGCATTAAAATATTCTCAAAAAATATTACATGATACACGGAAAAGTAATTACGTATATATAAACGTTAAATAGCAATAAATCTCGCATGTATTGGTTTTTCTTCAAGTAACGTCTAATCTCGTCTAGTTAGGATTCTCAAGTATTTTGAACACACTTTTGAACAAATTAAATCAAATCTAAGCATAACAATTAGTTAAAGAACACTAATACATCACAATTGAAACAGTTGTATCTATTGTAAAAACCAAACACAATACCAGAAAAATCACCATTTTAAACGATCCAAAGTAGCCCAAACTCATTCAAAACACTCAACCAGCATCCCCAAACACCCATGCCCAAAAAATCCACTAAAACAAATCCATATTACTCCTCTTGATCAATAGAAATCTTTATTGAACACGAACATAACAATTAAAGTTGCAAAGGACAAAGAAACAACTTTTATTTACTCAACACGTATCTAGAATCAAACTATAGGTGCTGAATTAAATTATTTTTTGTTAAAGATGAAACTCAATGTGTGATCAATAAACAAGAAGTCAAATCACTATCACACGACCAGGTAAATTATATTTTGTTTGTATTTCACTCAAAAGTGTGCGAGAACACATTTGTGCATTAAAGTATTCTCAAAAAATATTACATGATACACGGGAAAGTAATTACGTATATATAAACGTTAAATAGCAATAAATCTCGCATGTATTGGCTTTTCTTCAAGTAACGTCTAATCTCGTCTAGTTAGGATTCTCAAGCATTTTGAACACACTTTTGAACTAATTAAATCAAATCTAAGCATAAAAATTAGTTAAAAAACACTAATATATCACAATTGAAACAGTTGTATCTATAGTAAAAACCAAACACAATACCAGAAAAATCACCATTTTAAACGATCCAAAGTAGCCCAAACTCATTCAAAACACTCAACCAGCATCCCCAAACACCCATGCCCAAAAAATCCACTAAAACAAATCCATATTACTCCTCTTGATCCATAGAAATCTTTATTGAACACTAACACAACAATTGAAGTTGCAAAGGACAAAGAAATAACTTGTATTTACTCAACACGTATCTAGAATCAAACTATAGGTGCTGAATTAAATTATTTTTTGTTAAATATGAAGCTCAATGTATGATCAATAAACAAGAAGTCAAATCACTATCACACGACGAGGTAAATTATGTTTTATTTGTATTTCACTCAAAAGTGTGCGAGAACACATTTGTGTATTAAAGTATTCTAAAAAAATATTACATGATACACGGGAAAGTAATTACGTATATATAAACGTTAAATAACAATAAATCTCGCATGTATTGGCTTTTCTTCAAGTAACGTCTAATCTCGTCTAGTTAGGATTCTCAAGTATTTTGAACTCACTTTTGAACAAATTAAATCAAATCTAAGCATAAAAATTAGTTAAAGAACACTAATATATCACAATTGAAATAGTTGTATCTATAGTAAAAACCAAACACAATACCAGAAAAATCACCATTTTAAACGATCCAAAGTAGCCCAAACTCATTCAAAACACTCAACCAGCATCCCCAAACACCGATGCCCAAAAAATCCACTAAAACAAATCCATATTACACCTCTTGATCCATAGAAATCTTTATTGAACAGTAACACAACAATTGAAGTTGCAAAGGACAAAGAAATAACTTGTATTTACTCAACACGTATCTAGAATCAAACTATAGGTGCTGAATTAAATTATTTTTTGTTAAAGATGAACCTCAATGTGTGATCAATAAACAAGAAGTCAAATCACTATCACACGACCAGGTAAATTATATTTTGTTTCTATTTCACTCAAAAGTGTGCGAGAACACATTTTTGCATTAAAATATTCTCAAAAAATATTACATGATACACGGAAAAGTAATTACGTATATATAAACGTTAAATAGCAATAAATCTCGCATGTATTGGTTTTTCTTCAAGTAACGTCTAATCTCGTCTAGTTAGGATTCTCAAGTATTTTGAACACACTTTTGAACAAATTAAATCAAATCTAAGCATAACAATTAGTTAAAGAACACTAATACATCACAATTGAAACAGTTGTATCTATAGTAAAAACCAAACACAATACCAGAAAAATAACCATTTTAAACGATCCAAAGTAGCCCAAACTCATTCAAAACACTCAACCAGCATCCCCAAACACCCATGCCCAAAAAATCCACTAAAACAAATCCATATTACTCCTCTTGATCAATAGAAATCTTTATTGAACACGAACATAACAATTAAAGTTGCAAAGGACAAAGAAACAACTTTTATTTACTCAACACGTATCTAGAATCAAACTATAGGTGCTGAATTAAATTATTTTTTGTTAAAGATGAAACTCAATGTGTGATCAATAAACAAGAAGTCAAATCACTATCACACGACCAGGTAAATTATATTTTGTTTGTATTTCACTCAAAAGTGTGCGAGAACACATTTGTGCATTAAAGTATTCTCAAAAAATATTACATGATACACGGGAAAGTAATTACGTATATATAAACGTTAAATAGCAATAAATCTCGCATGTATTGGCTTTTCTTCAAGTAACGTCTAATCTCGTCTAGTTAGGATTCTCAAGCATTTTGAACACACTTTTGAACTAATTAAATCAAATCTAAGCATAAAAATTAGTTAAAAAACACTAATATATCACAATTGAAACAGTTGTATCTATAGTAAAAACCAAACACAATACCAGAAAAATCACCATTTTAAACGATCCAAAGTAGCCCAAACTCATTCAAAACACTCAACCAGCATCCCCAAACACCCATGCCCAAAAAATCCACTAAAACAAATCCATATTACTCCTCTTGATCCATAGAAATCTTTATTGAACACTAACACAACAATTGAAGTTGCAAAGGACAAAGAAATAACTTGTATTTACTCAACACGTATCTAGAATCAAACTATAGGTGCTGAATTAAATTATTTTTTGTTAAATATGAAGCTCAATGTATGATCAATAAACAAGAAGTCAAATCACTATCACACGACGAGGTAAATTATGTTTTATTTGTATTTCACTCAAAAGTGTGCGAGAACACATTTGTGTATTAAAGTATTCTAAAAAAATATTACATGATACACGGGAAAGTAATTACGTATATATAAACGTTAAATAACAATAAATCTCGCATGTATTGGCTTTTCTTCAAGTAACGTCTAATCTCGTCTAGTTAGGATTCTCAAGTATTTTGAACTCACTTTTGAACAAATTAAATCAAATCTAAGCATAAAAATTAGTTAAAGAACACTAATATATCACAATTGAAATATTTGTATCTATAGTAAAAACCAAACACAATACCAGAAAAATCACCATTTTAAACGATCCAAAGTAGCCCAAACTCATTCAAAACACTCAACCAGCATCCCCAAACACCGATGCCCAAAAAATCCACTAAAACAAATCCATATTACACCTCTTGATCCATAGAAATCTTTATTGAACAGTAACACAACAATTGAAGTTGCAAAGGACAAAGAAATAACTTGTATTTACTCAACACGTATCTAGAATCAAACTATAGGTGCTGAATTAAATTATTTTTTGTTAAAGATGAACCTCAATGTGTGATCAATAAACAAGAAGTCAAATCACTATCACACGACCAGGTAAATTATATTTTGTTTCTATTTCACTCAAAAGTGTGCGAGAACACATTTTTGCATTAAAATATTCTCAAAAAATATTACATGATACACGGAAAAGTAATTACGTATATATAAACGTTAAATAGCAATAAATCTCGCATGTATTGGTTTTTCTTCAAGTAACGTCTAATCTCGTCTAGTTAGGATTCTCAAGTATTTTGAACACACTTTTGAACAAATTAAATCAAATCTAAGCATAACAATTAGTTAAAGAACACTAATACATCACAATTGAAACAGTTGTATCTATAGTAAAAACCAAACACAATACCAGAAAAATAACCATTTTAAACGATCCAAAGTAGCCCAAACTCATTCAAAACACTCAACCAGCATCCCCAAACACCCATGCCCAAAAAATCCACTAAAACAAATCCATATTACTCCTCTTGATCAATAGAAATCTTTATTGAACACGAACATAACAATTAAAGTTGCAAAGGACAAAGAAACAACTTTTATTTACTCAACACGTATCTAGAATCAAACTATAGGTGCTGAATTAAATTATTTTTTGTTAAAGATGAAACTCAATGTGTGATCAATAAACAAGAAGTCAAATCACTATCACACGACCAGGTAAATTATATTTTGTTTGTATTTCACTCAAAAGTGTGCGAGAACACATTTGTGCATTAAAGTATTCTCAAAAAATATTACATGATACACGGGAAAGTAATTACGTATATATAAACGTTAAATAGCAATAAATCTCGCATGTATTGGCTTTTCTTCAAGTAACGTCTAATCTCGTCTAGTTAGGATTCTCAAGCATTTTGAACACACTTTTGAACTAATTAAATCAAATCTAAGCATAAAAATTAGTTAAAAAACACTAATATATCACAATTGAAACAGTTGTATCTATAGTAAAAACCAAACACAATACCAGAAAAATCACCATTTTAAACGATCCAAAGTAGCCCAAACTCATTCAAAACACTCAACCAGCATCCCCAAACACCGATGCCCAAAAAATCCACTAAAACAAATCCATATTACACCTCTTGATCCATAGAAATCTTTATTGAACAGTAACACAACAATTGAAGTTGCAAAGGACAAAGAAATAACTTGTATTTACTCAACACGTATCTAGAATCAAACTATAGGTGCTGAATTAAATTATTTTTTGTTAAAGATGAACCTCAATGTGTGATCAATAAACAAGAAGTCAAATCACTATCACACGACCAGGTAAATTATATTTTGTTTCTATTTCACTCAAAAGTGTGCGAGAACACATTTTTGCATTAAAATATTCTCAAAAAATATTACATGATACACGGAAAAGTAATTACGTATATATAAACGTTAAATAGCAATAAATCTCGCATGTATTGGTTTTTCTTCAAGTAACGTCTAATCTCGTCTAGTTAGGATTCTCAAGTATTTTGAACACACTTTTGAACAAATTAAATCAAATCTAAGCATAACAATTAGTTAAAGAACACTAATACATCACAATTGAAACAGTTGTATCTATAGTAAAAACCAAACACAATACCAGAAAAATAACCATTTTAAACGATCCAAAGTAGCCCAAACTCATTCAAAACACTCAACCAGCATCCCCAAACACCCATGCCCAAAAAATCCACTAAAACAAATCCATATTACTCCTCTTGATCAATAGAAATCTTTATTGAACACGAACATAACAATTAAAGTTGCAAAGGATAAAGAAACAACTTTTATTTACTCAACACGTATCTAGAATCAAACTATAGGTGCTGAATTAAATTATTTTTTGTTAAAGATGAAACTCAATGTGTGATCAATAAACAAGAAGTCAAATCACTATCACACGACCAGGTAAATTATATTTTGTTTGTATTTCACTCAAAAGTGTGCGAGAACACATTTGTGCATTAAAGTATTCTCAAAAAATATTACATGATACACGGGAAAGTAATTACGTATATATAAACGTTAAATAGCAATAAATCTCGCATGTATTGGCTTTTCTTCAAGTAACGTCTAATCTCGTCTAGTTAGGATTCTCAAGCATTTTGAACACACTTTTGAACTAATTAAATCAAATCTAAGCATAAAAATTAGTTAAAAAACACTAATATATCACAATTGAAACAGTTGTATCTATAGTAAAAACCAAACACAATACCAGAAAAATCACCATTTTAAACGATCCAAAGTAGCCCAAACTCATTCAAAACACTCAACCAGCATCCCCAAACACCCATGCCCAAAAAATCCACTAAAACAAATCCACTAAAACAAATCCATATTACTCCTCTTGATCCATAGAAATCTTTATTGAACACTAACACAACAATTGAAGTTGCAAAGGACAAAGAAATAACTTGTATTTACTCAACACGTATCTAGAATCAAACTATAGGTGCTGAATTAAATTATTTTTTGTTAAATATGAAGCTCAATGTATGATCAATAAACAAGAAGTCAAATCACTATCACACGACGAGGTAAATTATGTTTTATTTGTATTTCACTCAAAAGTGTGCGAGAACACATTTGTGTATTAAAGTATTCTAAAAAAATATTACATGATACACGGGAAAGTAATTACGTATATATAAACGTTAAATAACAATAAATCTCGCATGTATTGGCTTTTCTTCAAGTAACGTCTAATCTCGTCTAGTTAGGATTCTCAAGTATTTTGAACTCACTTTTGAACAAATTAAATCAAATCTAAGCATAAAAATTAGTTAAAGAACACTAATATATCACAATTGAAATAGTTGTATCTATAGTAAAAACCAAACACAATACCAAAAAAATCACCATTTTAAACGATCCAAAGTAGCCCAAACTCATTCAAAACACTCAACCAGCATCCCCAAACACCGATGCCCAAAAAATCCACTAAAACAAATCCATATTACACCTCTTGATCCATAGAAATCTTTATTGAACAGTAACACAACAATTGAAGTTGCAAAGGACAAAGAAATAACTTGTATTTACTCAACACGTATCTAGAATCAAACTATAGGTGCTGAATTAAATTATTTTTTGTTAAAGATGAACCTCAATGTGTGATCAATAAACAAGAAGTCAAATCACTATCACACGACCAGGTAAATTATATTTTGTTTCTATTTCACTCAAAAGTGTGCGAGAACACATTTTTGCATTAAAATATTCTCAAAAAATATTACATGATACACGGAAAAGTAATTACGTATATATAAACGTTAAATAGCAATAAATCTCGCATGTATTGGTTTTTCTTCAAGTAACGTCTAATCTCGTCTAGTTAGGATTCTCAAGTATTTTGAACTCACTTTTGAACAAATTAAATCAAATCTAAGCATAAAAATTAGTTAAAGAACACTAATATATCACAATTGAAATAGTTGTATCTATAGTAAAAACCAAACACAATACGAGAAAAATCACCATTTTAAACGATCCAAAGTAGCCCAAACTCATTCAAAACACTCAACCAGCATCCCCAAACACCCATGCCCAAAAAATCCACTAAAACAAATCCATATTACTCCTCTTGATCAATAGAAATCTTTATTGAACACGAACATAACAATTAAAGTTGCAAAGGACAAAGAAACAACTTTTATTTACTCAACACGTATCTAGAATCAAACTATAGGTGCTGAATTAAATTATTTTTTGTTAAAGATGAAACTCAATGTGTGATCAATAAACAAGAAGTCAAATCACTATCACACGACCAGGTAAATTATATTTTGTTTGTGTTTCACTCAAAAGTGTGCGAGAACACATTTGTGCATTAAAGTATTCTCAAAAAATATTACATGATACACGGGAAAGTAATTACGTATATATAAACGTTAAATAGCAATAAATCTCGCATGTATTGGCTTTTCTTCAAGTAACGTCTAATCTCGTCTAGTTAGGATTCTCAAGCATTTTGAACACACTTTTGAACTAATTAAATCAAATCTAAGCATAAAAATTAGTTAAAAAACACTAATATATCACAATTGAAATAGTTGTATCTATAGTAAAAACCAAACACAATACCAGAAAAATCACCATTTTAAACGATCCAAAGTAGCCCAAACTCATTCAAAACACTCAACCAGCATCCCCAAACACCCATGCCCAAAAAATCCACTAAAACAAATCCATATTACTCCTCTTGATCCATAGAAATCTTTATTGAACACTAACACAACAATTGAAGTTGCAAAGGACAAAGAAATAACTTGTATTTACTCAACACGTATCTAGAATCAAACTATAGGTGCTGAATTAAATTATTTTTTGTTAAATATGAAGCTCAATGTATGATCAATAAACAAGAAGTCAAATCACTATCACACGACGAGGTAAATTATGTTTTATTTGTATTTCACTCAAAAGTGTGCGAGAACACATTTGTGTATTAAAGTATTCTAAAAAAATATTACATGATACACGGGAAAGTAATTACCTATATATAAACGTTAAATAACAATAAATCTCGCATGTATTGGCTTTTCTTCAAGTAACGTCTAATCTCGTCTAGTTAGGATTCTCAAGTATTTTGAACTCACTTTTGAACAAATTAAATCAAATCTAAGCATAAAAATTAGTTAAAGAACACTAATATATCACAATTGAAATAGTTGTATCTATAGTAAAAACCAAACACAATACCAGAAAAATCACCATTTTAAACGATCCAAAGTAGCCCAAACTCATTCAAAACACTCAACCAGCATCCCCAAACACCGATGCCCAAAAAATCCACTAAAACAAATCCATATTACACCTCTTGATCCATAGAAATCTTTATTGAACACTAACACAACAATTGAAGTTGCAAAGGACAAAGAAATAACTTGTATTTACTCAACACGTATCTAGAATCAAACTATAGGTGCTGAATTAAATTATTTTTTGTTAAATATGAAGCTCAATGTATGATCAATAAACAAGAAGTCAAATCACTATCACACGACGAGGTAAATTATGTTTTATTTGTATTTCACTCAAAAGTGTGCGAGAACACATTTGTGTATTAAAGTATTCTAAAAAAATATTACATGATACACGGGAAAGTAATTACCTATATATAAACGTTAAATAACAATAAATCTCGCATGTATTGGCTTTTCTTCAAGTAACGTCTAATCTCGTCTAGTTAGGATTCTCAAGTATTTTGAACTCACTTTTGAACAAATTAAATCAAATCTAAGCATAAAAATTAGTTAAAGAACACTAATATATCACAATTGAAATAGTTGTATCTATAGTAAAAACCAAACACAATACCAGAAAAATCACCATTTTAAACGATCCAAAGTAGCCCAAACTCATTCAAAACACTCAACCAGCATCCCCAAACACCGATGCCCAAAAAATCCACTAAAACAAATCCATATTACACCTCTTGATCCATAGAAATCTTTATTGAACAGTAACACAACAATTGAATTTGCAAAGGACAAAGAAATAACTTGTATTTACTCAACACGTATCTAGAATCAAACTATAGGTGCTGAATTAAATTATTTTTTGTTAAAGATGAACCTCAATGTGTGATCAACAAACAAGAAGTCAAATCACTATCACACGACCAGGTAAATTATATTTTGTTTCTATTTCACTCAAAAGTGTGCGAGAACACATTTTTGCATTAAAATATTCTCAAAAAATATTACATGATACACGGAAAAGTAATTACGTATATATAAACGTTAAATAGCAATAAATCTCGCATGTATTGGTTTTTCTTCAAGTAACGTCTAATCTCGTCTAGTTAGGATTCTCAAGTATTTTGAACTCACTTTTGAACAAATTAAATCAAATCTAAGCATAAAAATTAGTTAAAGAACACTAATATATCACAATTGAAATAGTTGTATCTATAGTAAAAACCAAACACAATACGAGAAAAATCACCATTTTAAACGATCCAAAGTAGCCCAAACTCATTCAAAACACTCAACCAGCATCCCCAAACACCCATGCCCAAAAAATCCACTAAAACAAATCCATATTACTCCTCTTGATCAATAGAAATCTTTATTGAACACGAACATAACAATTAAAGTTGCAAAGGACAAAGAAACAACTTTTATTTACTCAACACGTATCTAGAATCAAACTATAGGTGCTGAATTAAATTATTTTTTGTTAAAGATGAAACTCAATGTGTGATCAATAAACAAGAAGTCAAATCACTATCACACGACCAGGTAAATTATATTTTGTTTGTGTTTCACTCAAAAGTGTGCGAGAACACATTTGTGCATTAAAGTATTCTCAAAAAATATTACATGATACACGGGAAAGTAATTACGTATATATAAACGTTAAATAGCAATAAATCTCGCATGTATTGGCTTTTCTTCAAGTAACGTCTAATCTCGTCTAGTTAGGATTCTCAAGCATTTTGAACACACTTTTGAACTAATTAAATCAAATCTAAGCATAAAAATTAGTTAAAAAACACTAATATATCACAATTGAAACAGTTGTATCTATAGTAAAAACCAAACACAATACCAGAAAAATCACCATTTTAAACGATCCAAAGTAGCCCAAACTCATTCAAAACACTCAACCAGCATCCCCAAACACCCATGCCCAAAAAATCCACTAAAACAAATCCATATTACTCCTCTTGATCCATAGAAATCTTTATTGAACACTAACACAACAATTGAAGTTGCAAAGGACAAAGAAATAACTTGTATTTACTCAACACGTATCTAGAATCAAACTATAGGTGCTGAATTAAATTATTTTTTGTTAAATATGAAGCTCAATGTATGATCAATAAACAAGAAGTCAAATCACTATCACACGACGAGGTAAATTATGTTTTATTTGTATTTCACTCAAAAGTGTGCGAGAACACATTTGTGTATTAAAGTATTCTAAAAAAATATTACATGATACACGGGAAAGTAATTACCTATATATAAACGTTAAATAACAATAAATCTCGCATGTATTGGCTTTTCTTCAAGTAACGTCTAATCTCGTCTAGTTAGGATTCTCAAGTATTTTGAACTCACTTTTGAACAAATTAAATCAAATCTAAGCATAAAAATTAGTTAAAGAACACTAATATATCACAATTGAAATAGTTGTATCTATAGTAAAAACCAAACACAATACCAGAAAAATCACCATTTTAAACGATCCAAAGTAGCCCAAACTCATTCAAAACACTCAACCAGCATCCCCAAACACCGATGCCCAAAAAATCCACTAAAACAAATCCATATTACACCTCTTGATCCATAGAAATCTTTATTGAACACTAACACAACAATTGAAGTTGCAAAGGACAAAGAAATAACTTGTATTTACTCAACACGTATCTAGAATCAAACTATAGGTGCTGAATTAAATTATTTTTTGTTAAATATGAAGCTCAATGTATGATCAATAAACAAGAAGTCAAATCACTATCACACGACGAGGTAAATTATGTTTTATTTGTATTTCACTCAAAAGTGTGCGAGAACACATTTGTGTATTAAAGTATTCTAAAAAAATATTACATGATACACGGGAAAGTAATTACCTATATATAAACGTTAAATAACAATAAATCTCGCATGTATTGGCTTTTCTTCAAGTAACGTCTAATCTCGTCTAGTTAGGATTCTCAAGTATTTTGAACTCACTTTTGAACAAATTAAATCAAATCTAAGCATAAAAATTAGTTAAAGAACACTAATATATCACAATTGAAATAGTTGTATCTATAGTAAAAACCAAACACAATACCAGAAAAATCACCATTTTAAACGATCCAAAGTAGCCCAAACTCATTCAAAACACTCAACCAGCATCCCCAAACACCGATGCCCAAAAAATCCACTAAAACAAATCCATATTACACCTCTTGATCCATAGAAATCTTTATTGAACAGTAACACAACAATTGAATTTGCAAAGGACAAAGAAATAACTTGTATTTACTCAACACGTATCTAGAATCAAACTATAGGTGCTGAATTAAATTATTTTTTGTTAAAGATGAACCTCAATGTGTGATCAACAAACAAGAAGTCAAATCACTATCACACGACCAGGTAAATTATATTTTGTTTCTATTTCACTCAAAAGTGTGCGAGAACACATTTTTGCATTAAAATATTCTCAAAAAATATTACATGATACACGGAAAAGTATTTACGTATATATAAACGTTAAATAGCAATAAATCTCGCATGTATTGGTTTTTCTTCAAGTAACGTCTAATCTCGTCTAGTTAGGATTCTCAAGTATTTTGAACACACTTTTGAACAAATTAAATCAAATCTAAGCATAACAATTAGTTAAAGAACACTAATACATCACAATTGAAACAGTTGTATCTATAGTAAAAACCAAACACAATACCAGAAAAATCACCATTTTAAACGATCCAAAGTAGCCCAAACTCATTCAAAACACTCAACCAGCATCCCCAAACACCCATGCCCAAAAAATCCACTAAAACAAATCCATATTACTCCTCTTGATCAATAGAAATCTTTATTGAACACGAACATAACAATTAAAGTTGCAAAGGACAAAGAAACAACTTTTATTTACTCAACACGTATCTAGAATCAAACTATAGGTGCTGAATTAAATTATTTTTTGTTAAAGATGAAACTCAATGTGTGATCAATAAACAAGAAGTCAAATCACTATCACACGACCAGGTAAATTATATTTTGTTTGTGTTTCACTCAAAAGTGTGCGAGAACACATTTGTGCATTAAAGTATTCTCAAAAAATATTACATGATACACGGGAAAGTAATTACGTATATATAAACGTTAAATAGCAATAAATCTCGCATGTATTGGCTTTTCTTCAAGTAACGTCTAATCTCGTCTAGTTAGGATTCTCAAGCATTTTGAACACACTTTTGAACTAATTAAATCAAATCTAAGCATAAAAATTAGTTAAAAAACACTAATATATCACAATTGAAACAGTTGTATCTATAGTAAAAACCAAACACAATACCAGAAAAATCACCATTTTAAACGATCCAAAGTAGCCCAAACTCATTCAAAACACTCAACCAGCATCCCCAAACACCCATGCCCAAAAAATCCACTAAAACAAATCCATATTACTCCTCTTGATCCATAGAAATCTTTATTGAACACGAACATAACAATTGAAGTTGCAAAGAACAAAGAAACAACTTGTATTTACTCAACACATATCTAGAATCAAACTATAGGTGCTGAATTAAATTATTTTTTGTTAAAGATGAAACTCAATGTGTGATCAATAAACAAGAAGTCAAATCACTATCACACGACCCGGTAAATTATATTTTGTTTGTATTTCACTCAAAAGTGTGCGAGAACACATTTGTGCATTAAAGTATTCTCAAAAAATATTACATGATACACGGGAAAGTAATTACGTATATATAAACGTTAAATAGCAATAAATCTCGCATGTATTGGCTTTTCTTCAAGTAACGTCTAATCTCGTCTAGTTAGGATTCTCAAGCATTTTGAACACACTTTTGAACTAATTAAATCAAATCTAAGCATAAAAATTAGTTAAAGAACACTAATATATCACAATTGAAACAGTTGTATCTATAGTAAAAACCAAACACAATACCAGAAAAATCACCATTTTAAACGATCCAAAGTAGCCCAAACTCTTTCAAAACAATCCACCAGCATCCCCAAACACCCTCGCCCAAAAATTCTACTAAAACAAATCCAAATTATACCTCTTGATCCATAGAAATCTTTATTGAACACTAACACAACAATTAAAGTTGCAAAGGACCAAGAAACAGCTTGTATTTACTAAACACGTATCTAACATCAAATAATAGGTGCGGAATGAAAGTACTTGTTGCTAAAGATGAAACTCAATGATTGATCAATACACAAGAAGACAAATCACTATCACACGACCAAGTAAATTATATTTTGGTTGTATTTCACTCGAAAGTGTGCGAGAACACATTTGTGCAATAAAGTATTCTCAAAAATTTCACATGATACACGGGAAAGGAATTACGTATATATATATAAACATTAAATAACAATAGATCTCGCATGTATTAGTTTATCTTCAAGTAACGTCCAATCCCCGTGTAGTTTGGATTCTCAAGCAATTTGAACACACTTTTGAACTAATTAAATCAAATCAATGCATAAAAATTAGTTAAAAAACACTAATATATCACAATTGAAACTGTTGTATCTTTAGTATAAACCAAACACAATACCAGACAAATCGCCATTTTAAATAATCCAAACTAGCCCAAACTCATTCAAAACACTCAACCAGCATCCCCAAACACCCATGCCCTAAAAATCCACTAAAACAAATCCAAATTACACCTTTTGATCCATAGAAATCTTTATTGAACACTAACACAACAATTGAAGTTGCAAAGGACCAAGAAACAGCTTGTATTTACTGAACACGCATCTAACATCAAATAATAGGTGCGGAATGAAAGTACTTGCTGCTAAAGATGAACCTCAATGATTGATAAATACACAGGAAGTCAAATCACAATCACACGACCAAGTAAATTATATTTTGTTTGTATTTCACTCAAAAGTGTGCAAGAACACATTTGTGCATTAAAGTATTCTCATAAACTTTACATGATACACGGGAAAGGAATTACATATATATAAACGTTAGATAACAAAAGATCTCGCATGTACTGGTTTTTCTTCAAATAACTTTCAATCCCGTGTAGTTTGGATTTTCAAGCAATTTGAACACAGTTTTGAACTAATTAAATCAAATCTAAGCATAAAAATTAGCTAAAGAACACTAATATATCACAATTGAAAAAATTATATCTATTAAAACCAAACACAGTACCAGAAAAATCTCCATTTTAAACTATCCAAAGTAGCCCAAACTCATTCAAAACACTCAACCAGCATCCCCAAACACCCATGCCCAAAAAAATCCACTAAAACAAATCCATATTACTCCTCTTGATCCATAGAAATCTTTATTGAACACGAACATAACAATTGAAGTTGCAAAGGACAAAGAAACAACTTGTATTTACTCAACACGTATCTAGAATCAAACTATAGGTGCTGAATTAAATTATTTTTTGTTAAAGATGAAACTCAATGTGTGATCAATAAACAAGAAGTCAAATCACTATCACACGACCTGGTAAATTATATTTTGTTTGTATTTCACTCAAAAGTGTGCGAGAACACATTTGTGCATTAAAGTATTCTCAAAAAATATTACATGGTACACGAGAAAGTAATTACGTATATATAAACGTTAAATAGCAATAAATCTCGCATGTATTGGCTTTTCTTCAAGTAACGTCTAATCTCGTCTAGTTAGGATTCTCAAGCATTTTGAACACACTTTTAAACTAATTAAATCAAATCTAGGCATAAAAATTAGTTAAAGCACACTAACATATCACAATTGAAACAGTTGTATCTATAGTAAAAACTAAACACAATACCAGAAAAATCGCCATTTTAAACGATCCAAAGTAGCCGAAACTCTTTCAAAACAATCTACCAGCATCCCCAAACACCCACGCCCAAAAATTCCACTAAAACAAATCCACATTATACCTCTTATTCCATAGAAATCTTTATTGAACACTAACACAACAATTAAAGTTGCAAAGGACCAAGAAACAGCTTGTATTTACTGAACACGTATCTAACATCAAATAATAGCTGCGGAATGAAAGTACTTATTGCTAAAGATGAAACTCAATGATTGATCAATACACAAGAAGACAAATCACTATCACATGACCAAGTGAATTATATTTTGGTTGTATTTCACTCAAAAGTGTGCGAGAACACATTTGTGCATTAAAGTATTCTCATAAACTTTACAAGATACACGGGAAAGAAATTACGTATATATAAACGTTAGATAACAACAGATCTCGCATGTATTGGTTTTTCTTCAAATAACTTCCAATCCCATGTAGTTTGGATTTTCAAGCAATTTGAACACAGTTTTGAACTATTTAAATCAAATCTAAGCATAAATACTAGCTAAAGAACACTAATATATCACAATTGAAAAAGTCGTATCTATACTTAAAACCAAACACAATACGAGACAAATCTCCATTTTAAACGATCCAAAGTAGCCCAAACTCATTCGAAACACTCAACCAGCATCCCCAAACACCCATGCCCAAAAAATCCACTAAAACAAATCCATATTACACCTCTTGATCCATAGAAATCTTTATTGAACACTAACACAACAATTGAAGCTGCAAGGGACTAAGAAACAACTTGTATTTACTCAACACGTATCTAAAATCAAACTATAGGTGCTGAGTTAAATTATTTTTTGTTAAAGATGAACTTCAATGTGTGATCAATAAACAAGAAGTCAATTCACTATCACACGACCAAGTAAATTATATTTTGTTTGTATTTCACTCAAAAGTGTGCGAGAACACATTTGCTCATTAAAGTATTCTCAAAAAATTTTACATGCTACACGGGAAAGTAATTACGTATATATAAACGTTAAATAGCAATAAATCTCGCATGTATTGGTTTTTCTTCAAGTAACGTCTAATCTCGTCTAGTTAGGATTTTCAAGCATTTTGAACACACTTTTGAACTAATTAAATTAAATCTAAGCATAACAATTAGTTAAAGAACACTAATATATCACAATTGAAACACTTGTATCAATAGTAAAAACCAAACACAATACCAGACAAATCACCATTTTAAACGATCCAAACTATCCCAAACTCATTCAAAACACTCAACGAGCATCCCCAAACACCCACGCCCAAAAAATCCACTAAAACAAATCCAAATTACACCTCTTGATCCATAGAAATCTTTATTGAACACTAACACAACAATTGAAGTTTCAAAGGACCAAGAAACAGCTTGTATTTACCCAACACGTATCTAGCATCAAATAACAGGTGCGGAATGAAAGTACCTGTTGCTAAAGATGAACCTCCATGATTGATCAATAAACAAGAAGTCATATCACTATCACACGACCAAGTAAATTATATTTTGGTTGTATTTCACTCAAAAGTGTGCGAGAACACATTTGTGCATTAATGTATTCTCAAAAAATTTCACATGATACATGGGAAAGGAATTACATATATATAAACGTTAAATAACAATAGTCTCGCATGTATTGGTTTTTCTTCAAGTAACGTCCAATTCCGTGTAGTTTGGATTCTCAAGCAATTTGAACACACTTTTTAACTAATTAAATCAAATCTAAGCATAAAAATTAGTTAAAGAACACTAACATGTCACAATTGTAAAAGTTGTATCTATAGTTAAAACCAAACACAATACTAGACAAATCACCATTTAAACGATCCAAAGTAGCCTAAACTCATTCAAAACACTCAACCAGTATCCCCAAACACCCTTGCCCAAAAAATCCAATAAAACAAATCCAAATTACACCTCTTGATCCATAGAAATCTTTGTTGAACACTAGCACAACAATTGAAGCTGCAAAGGACCATGAAACAGCTTGTATTTGCTGGACATGTATGTAACATCAAATAATAGGTGCGGAATGAAACTACTTGTTGCTGAAGATGAACCTCAATGATTGATAAATACACAAGAAGTCAAATCACAATCACATGACCAAGTAAATTATATTTTGGTTTTATTTCACTCAAAAGTGTGCGAGAACACATTTGCGCATTAATGTATTCTCAAAAAATTTCACATGATATACGGGAAAGGAATTACGTATATATAAACGTTAAATAACAATAGATCTCGCATGTATTGGTTTTTCTTCAAGTAACGTACAATCTCGTGTAGTTTGGATTCTCAAGCAAATTGAACACAATTTTGAACTAATTAATTCTAATCGAAGCATAAAAATTAGTTAAAGAACACTAATATATCACAATTGAAAAAGTTGTATCTGTAGTTAAAACTAAACACAATACCAGACAAATCACCATTTAAACGATCCAAAGTAGCCTAAACTCATTCAAAACACTCAACCAGCATCCCCAAACACCCATGCCCAAAAAATCCACTAAAACAAATCCAAATTACACCTCTTGATCCATAGAAATCTTTGTTGAACACTAGCACAACAATTGAAGTTGCAAAGGACCAAGAAACAACTTGTATTTACTGAACACGTATCTAACATCAAATAATATGTGCGGAATGAAACTACTTGTTGCTGAAGATGAACCTCAATGATTGATAAACACACAAGAAGTCAAATCACAATCACATGACCAAGTAAATTATGTTTTGGTTTTATTTCACTCAAAAGTGTGCGAGAACACATTTGCGCATTAAAGTATTCTAAAAAAATTTCACATGATATACGGGAAAGGAATTACGTATATATAAACATTAAATAACAATAGATTTCGCATGTATTGGTTTTTCTTCAAGTAACGTACAATCTCGTGTAGTTTGGATTCTCAAGCAATTTGAACACACTTTTGAACTTATTAAATCTAATCGAAGCATAAAAACTAGTTAAAGAACACTAATATATCACAATTAAAAATGTTGTATATGTAGTTAAAACCAAACATAATACCAGACAAATCACCATTTTAAACTATCCAAAGTAGCCCAAACTCATTCAAAACACTCAACCTGCATCCCCAAACACCCTTGACCAAAAAATCCACTAAAACAAATCCAAATTACACCTCTTGATTCATTGAAATCTTTATTGAACACTAACACAACAATTGAAGTTGCAAAGGACGAAGAAACAACTTGTATTTACTCAACACGTATCTAGAATCAAACAATATGTGCCGAATGAAATTATTTGTCGTTAAAGATGAACCTTAATGTGTGATCAATAAACAAGAAGTCAAATGACTATCACACGACCAAGTAAATTATATTTTGTTTGTATTTCCCTCAAAAGTGTGCAAGAAAACATTTGTGCATTAAAGTATTCTCAAAAAATTTTACACAATACACGGGAAAGGAATTACGTATAACGTTAAGTAGCAATAAACCTCGCATGTATTGGTTTTTCTTCAAGTAACGTCCAATCCCGTGTAGTTTGGATTCTCAAGCAATTTGAACACACTTTTAAACTAATTAAATCTAATCTAAGCATAAAAATTAGTTAAAGAACACTAATATATAACAATTGAAACAGTTGTATCTATAGTATAAACCAAACACAATACCAAACAAATCACCATTTTAAATGTTTCAAAGTAGCCCAAACTCATTGAAAACACTCAACCAGCATCCCCAAACACCCATCCCCAAAAAATCCACTAAAACAAATCCAAATTACTCCTCTTGATCCATAGAAATCTTTATTAAACACTAACACAACAATTGAAGTTGCAAAGGATCGAGAAACAGCTTGTATTTACTCAACACGTATCTAGCATCAAACTATAGGTGCGGAATGAAAGTACTTGTTGCTAAAGAAGAACCTCAATGTGTGATCAATAAACAAGAAATCCAATCACTATCCCACGACCAAGTAAATTATATTTTGGTTGTATTTCACTCAAAAGAGTGCTAGAGCACATTTGTGCCCTAAAGTATTCTTATAAACTTTACATGACACACGCGAAAGGAATTACGTATATATAAACGTTAGATAACAATAGATCTCGCATGTATTGGTTTTTCTTCAAATAACTTCCAATCCCTTGTAGTTTGGATTTTCAAGTAATTTGAACATAGTTTTGAACTAATTAAATCAAATCTAAGCATAAAAAGTAGCTAAAGAACACTAATATATCACAATTGAAAAAGTTGTATCTATACTTAAAACCAAACACAATACGAGACAAATCTCCATTTTAAACGATCCAAAGTAGCCCAAACTCATTCAAAACACTCAACTAGCATCCCCAAACACCCATGCCCAAAAAATCCATTAAACAAATCTAAATTACACCTCTTGATCCATTGAAATCTTTATTGAACACTAATACAACAATTGAAGTTGCAAGGGACTAAGAAATAACTTGTATTTACTCAACACGTATCCAGAATCAAACTATAGGTGCTGAATTAAATTATTTTTTGTTAAAGATGAACCTCAATGTGTGATCAATAAACATGAAGTCAAATCACTATCACATGACCAAGTAAATTATATTTTGTTTGTATTTCACTCAAAAGTATGTGAGAACACATTTGTACATTAAAGTATTCTCAAAATGTTTTACATGATACATGGGAAAGTAATTACGTATATAAAAACATTAAATAGCAATAAATCTCGCATCTATTGGTTTTTCTTCAAGTAACGTCTAATCACGTATAGTTTGGACTCTCAAGCGTTTTGAACACACTTTTGAACTAACTAAATCAAATCTAAGCAAAATAATTAGTTAAAGAACACTAATATATCACAATTGAAACACTTGTATCTATAGTAAAAACCAAAACACAATACGAGACAAATCACTATTTTAAACGATCCAAACTATCCCAAACTCATTCAAAACACTCAACTAGCATCCCCAAACACCCACGCCCAAAAAATCCACTAAAACAAATCCAAATTACACCTCTTGATCCATAGAAATCTTTACTGAACACTAACACAACAATTGAAGTTTCAAAGGACCAAGAAACAGCTTGTATTTACCCAACACGTATCTAGCATCAAATAATAGGTGCCGAATGAAAGTACTTGTTGCTAAAGATGAACCTCCATGATTGATCAATAAACAAGAAGTCATATCACTATCACACGACCAAGTAAATTATATTTTGGTTGTATTTCACTTAAAAGTGTGCGAGAACACATTTGTGCATTAAAGTATTCTCAAAAAATTTCACATCATACACGGGAAACGAATTACGTATATATAAACGTTAAATAACAATAGTCTCGCATGTATTGGTTTTTCTTCAAGTAACGTCCAATCCCGTGTACTTTGGATTCTCAAGCAATTTGAATACACTTTTGAACTAACTAAATCAAATCAAAGCATAAAAATTAGTTAAAGAACACTAATATATCATAATTCAAAAAGTTGTATCTATAGTTAAAACCAAACACAATACCAGACAAATCACCATTTTAAACGATGCAAAGTAGCGCAAACTCATTCAAAACACTCCACCAACATCCCCAAACACCCATGCCCAAAAAATCCACTAAAACAAATCCGAATTACACCTCTTGATCCATAGAAATCTTTATTGAACACTAACACAACAATTGAAGCTGCAAGGGACTAAGAAACAACTTGTATTTACTCAACACGTATCTAGAATCAAACAATATGAGCGGAATGAAAGTACTTGTTGCTAAAGATGAACCTCAATGATTGATCAATACACAAGAAGTCAAATCACTATAACATGACCAAGTAAATTATATTTTGGTTGTACTTTACTAAAAAGTGTGTGAGAACACATTTGTGTATTAAAGTATTTTCAAAAAATTTCACATGATATACGGGAAAGGAATTACGTATATATAAACGTTAAATAACAATACATCTCGCATGTATTGGTTTTTCTTCAAGTAACGTCCAATCCCGTGTAGTTTGGATTCTCAAGCAATTTGAACACACTTTTAAACTAATTAAATCAAATTTAAGCGTAAAAATTAGTTAAAGAACAATAATATATCACAATTGAAAAGGTTTTATCTATAGTTAAAACCAAACACAATACCAGACAAATAACCATTTTAAACGATCCAAAATAGCCCAAACTCATTCAAAACACTCAACCAGCATCCCCAAACACCCATCCCCAAAAAATCCACTAAAACAAATCCAAATTACTCCTCTTGATCCATAGAAATCTTTATTAAACACTAACACAACAATTGAAGTTGCAAAGTATCGAGAAACAGCTTGTATTTACTCAACACGTATCTAGCATCAAACTATAGGTGCGGAATGAAAGTACTTGTTGCTAAAGAAGAACCTCAATGTGTGATCAATAAACAAGAAATCCAATCACTATCCCACGACCAAGTAAATTATATTTTGATTGTATTTCACTCAAAAGAGTGCTAGAGCACATTTGTGCACTAAAGTATTCTTATAAACTTTACATGACACACGCGAAAGGAATTACGTATATATAAACGTTAGATAACAATAGATCTCGCATGTATTGGTTTTTCTTCAAATAACTTCCAATCCCTTGTAGTTTGGATTTTCAAGTAATTTGAACATAGTTTTGAACTAATTAAATCAAATCTAAGCATAAAAAGTAGCTAAAGAACACTAATATATCACAATTGAAAAAGTTGTATCTATACTTAAAACCAAACACAATACGAGACAAATCTCCATTTTAAACGATCCAAGTAGCCCAAACTCATTCAAAACACTCAACTAGCATCCCCAAACACCCATGCCCAAAAAATCCATTAAACAAATCTAAATTACACCTCTTGATCCATTGAAATCTTTATTGAACACTAATACAACAATTGAAGTTGCAAGGACTAATAAATAACTTGTATTTACTCAACACGTATCCAGAATCAAACTATAGGTGCTGAATTAAATTATTTTTTGTTAAAGATGAACCTCAATGTGTGATCAATAAACATGAAGTCAAATCACTATCACATGACCAAGTAAATTATATTTTGTTTGTATTTCACTCAAAAGTATGTGAGAACACATTTGTGCATTAAAGTATTCTCAAAATGTTTTACATGATACATGGGAAAGTAATTACGTATATAAAAACATTAAATAGCAATAAATCTCGCATCTATTGGTTTTTCTTCAAGTAACGTCTAATCACGTATAGTTTGGACTCTCAAGCGTTTTGAACACACTTTTGAACTAACTAAATCAAATCTAAGCAAAATAATTAGTTAAAGAACACTAATAAATCACAATTGAAACACTTGTATCTATAGTAAAAACCAAACACAATACGAGACAAATCACTATTTTAAACGATCCAAACTATCCCAAACTCATTCAAAACACTCAACTAGCATCCCCAAACACCCACGCCCAAAAAATCCACTAAAACAAATCCAAATTACACCTCTTGATCCATAGAAATCTTTACTGAACACTAACACAACAATTGAAGTTTCAAAGGACCAAGAAACAGCTTGTATTTACCCAACACGTATCTAGCATCAAATAATAGGTGCGGAATGAAAGTACTTGTTGCTAAAGATGAACCTCCATGATTGATCAATAAACAAGAAGTCATATCACTATCACACGACCAAGTAAATTATATTTTGGTTGTATTTCACTCAAAAGTGTGCGAGAACACATTTGTGCATTAAAGTATTCTCAAAAAATTTCACATCATACACGGGAAACGAATTACGTATATATAAACGTTAAATAACAATAGTCTCGCATGTATTGGTTTTTCTTCAAGTAACGTCCAATCCCGTGTACTTTGGATTCTCAAGCAATTTGATTACACTTTTGAACTAACTAAATCAAATCAAAGCATAAAAATTAGTTAAAGAACACTAATATATCATAATTCAAAAAGTTGTATCTATAGTTAAAACCAAACACAATACCAGACAAATCACCATTTTAAACGATCCAAAGTAGCGCAAACTCATTCAAAACACTCCACCAACATCCCCAAACACCCATGCCCAAAAAATCCACTAAAACAAATCCAAATTACACCTCTTGATCCATAGAAATCTTTATTGAACACTAACACAACAATTGAAGCTGCAAGGGACTAAGAAACAACTTGTATTTACTCAACACGTATCTAGAATCAAACAATATGAGCGGAATGAAAGTACTTGTTGCTAAAGATGAACCTCAATGATTGATCAATACACAAGAAGTCAAATCACTATAACATGACCAAGTAAATTATATTTTGGTTGTACTTCACTAAAAAGTGTGTGAGAACACATTTGTGTATTAAAGTATTTTCAAAAAATTTCACATGATATACGGGAAAGGAATTACGTATATGTAAACGTTAAATAACAATACATCTCGCATGTATTGGTTTTTCTTCAAGTAACGTCCAATCCCGTGTAGTTTGGATTCTCAAGCAATTTGAACACACTTTTAAACTAATTAAATCAAATTTAAGCGTAAAAATTAGTTAAAGAACAATAATATATCACAATTGAAAAGGTTTTATCTATAGTTAAAACCAAACACAATACCAGACAAATAACCATTTTAAACGATCCAAAATAGCCCAAACTCATTCAAAACACTCAACCAGCATCCCCAAACACCCATTCCCAAAATAATCCACTAAACCAAATTCAAATTACACCTCTTGATCCATAGAGATCTTTATTAAACACTAACACAACAATTGAAGTTGCAAAGGATCGAGAAACAGCTTGTATTTACTCAACACGTATCTAGCATCAAACTATAGGTGCGGAATGAAAGTACTTGTTGCTAAAGAAGAACCTCAATGTGTGATCAATAAACAAGAAATCCAATCACTATCGCACGACCAAGTAAATTATATTTTGGTTGTATTTCACTCAAAAATGTGCGAGAGCACATTTGTGCACTAAAGTATTCTCATAAACTTTACAAACACACGGGAAAGGAATAGATCTCGCATGTATTGGTTTTTCTTCAAATAACTTCCTATCCCTTGTAGTTTGGATTTTCAAGTAATTTGAACACAGTTTTGAACTAATTAAATCAAATCTAAGCATAAAAAGTAGCTAAAGAACACTAATATATCACAATTGAAAAAGTTGGATCTATACTTAAAACCAAACACAATACGAGACAAATCTCCATTTTAAACGATCCAAAGTAGCCCAAACTCATTCAAAACACTCAACTAGCATCCCCAAACACCCATGCCCAAAAAATCCATTAAACAAATCCAAATTACACCTCTTGATCCATTGAAATCTTTATTGAACACTAATACAACAATTGAAGTTGCAAGGGACTAAGAAATAACTTGTATTTACTCAACACGTATCTAGAATCAAACTATAGGTGCTGAATTAAATTATTTTTTGTTAAAGATGAACCTCAATGTGTGATCAATAAACATGAAGTCAAATCACTATCACATGACCAAGTAAATTATATTTTGTTTGTATTTCACTCAAAAGTATGTGAGAACACATTTGTGCATTAAAGTATTCTCAAAATGTTTTACATGATACATGGGAAAGTAATTACGTATATAAAAACATTAAATAGCAATAAATCTCGCATCTATTGGTTTTTCTTCAAGTAACGTCTAATCACGTATAGTTTGGACTCTCAAGCGTTTTGAACACACTTTTGAACTAACTAAATCAAATCTAAGCAAAACAATTAGTTAAAGAACACTAATATATCACAATTGAAACACTTGTATCTATAGTAAAAACCAAACACAATTCCAGACAAATCACCATTTTAAACGATCCAAACTATCCCAAACTCATTCAAAACACTCAACTAGCATCCCCAAACACCCACGCCCAAAAAATCCACTAAAACAAATCCAAATTTCACCTCTTGATCCATAGAAATCTTTACTGAACACTAACACAACAATTGAAGTTTCAAAGGACCAAGAAACAGCTTGTATTTACCCAACACGTATCTAGCATCAAATAATAGGTGCGGAATGAAAGTACTTGTTGCTAAAGATGAACCTCCATGATTGATCAATAAACAAGAAGTCATATCACTATCACACGACCTAGTAAATTATATTTTGGTTGTATTTCACTCAAAAGTGTGCGAGAACACATTTGTGCATTTAAGTATTCTCAAAAAATTTCACATCATACACGGGAAACGAATTACGTATATATAAACGTTAAATAACAATAGTCTCGCATGTATTGGTTTTTCTTCAAGCAACGTCCAATCCCGTGTACTTTGGATTCTCAAGCAATTTGAATACACTTTTGAACTAAATAAATCAAATCAAAGCATAAAAATTAGTTAAAGAACACTAATATATCATAATTCAAAAAATTGTATCTATAGTTAAAACCAAACACAATACCAGACAAATCACCATTTTAAACGATCCAAAGTAGCGCAAACTCATTCAAAACACTCCACCAACATCCCCAAACACCCATGCCCAAAAAATCCACTAAAACAAATCCAAATTACACCTCTTGATCCATAGAAATCTTTATTGAACACTAACACAACAATTGAAGCTGCAAGGGACTAAGAAACAACTTGTATTTACTCAACACGTATCTAGAATCAAACAATATGAGCGCAATGAAAGTACTTGTTGCTAAAGATGAACCTCAATGATTGATCAATACACAAGAAGTCAAATCACTATAACATGACCAAGTAAATTATATTTTGGTTGTATTTCACTAAAAAGTGTGTGAGAACACATTTGTGTATTAAAGTATTTTCAAAAAATTTCACATGATATACGGGAAAGGAATTACGTATATATAAACGTTAAATAACAATACATCTTGCATGTATTGGTTTTTCTTCAAGTAACGTCCAATCCTGTGTAGTTTGGATTCTCAAGCAATTTGAACACACTTTTAAACTAATTAAATCAAATTTAAGCGTAAAAATTAGTTAAAGAACAATAATATATCACAATTGAAAAAGTTTTATCTATAGTTAAAACCAAACACAATACAAGACAAATAACCATTTTAAACGATCCAAAATAGCCCAAACTCATTCAAAACACTCAACCAGCATCCCCAAACACCCATTCCCAAAATAATCCACTAAACCAAATTCAAATTACACCTCTTGATCCATAGAAATCTTTATTAAACACTAACACAACAATTGAAGTTGCAAAGGATCGAGAAACAGCTTGTATTTACTCAACACGTATCTAGCATCAAACTATAGGTGCGGAATGAAAGTACTTGTTGCTAAAGAAGAACCTCAATGTGTGATCAATAAACAAGAAATCCAATCACTATCGCACGACCAAGTAAATTATATTTTGGTTGTATTTCACTCAAAAATGTGCGAGAGCACATTTGTGCACTAAAGTATTCTCATAAACTTTACAAACACACGGGAAAGGAATTACGTATATATAAACGTTAGATAACAATAGATCTCGCATGTATTGGTTTTTCTTCAAATAACTTCCAATCCCTTGTAGTTTGGATTTTCAAGTAATTTGAACACAGTTTTGAACTAATTAAATCAAATCTAAGCATAAAAAGTAGCTAAAGAACACTAATATATCACAATTGAAAAAGTTGTATCTATACTTAAAACCAAACACAATACGAGACAAATCTCCATTTTAAACGATCCAAAGTAGCCCAAACTCATTCAAAACACTCAACTAGCATCCCCAAACACCCATGCCCAAAAAATCCATTAAACAAATCCAAATTACACCTCTTGATCCATTGAAATCTTTATTGAACACTAATACAACAATTGAAGTTGCAAGGGACTAAGAAATAACTTGTATTTACTCAACACGTATCTAGAATCAAACTATAGGTGCTGAATTAAATTATTTTTTGTTAAAGATGAACCTCAATGTGTGATCAATAAACATGAAGTCAAATCACTATCACATGACCAAGTAAATTATATTTTGTTTGTATTTCACTCAAAAGTATGTGAGAACACATTTGTGCATTAAAGTATTCTCCAAATGTTTTACATGATACATGGGAAAGTAATTACGTATATAAAAACATTAAATAGCAATAAATCTCGCATCTATTGGTTTTTCTTCAAGTAACGTCTAATCACGTATAGTTTGGACTCTCAAGCGTTTTGAACACACTTTTGAACTAACTAAATCAAATCTAAGCAAAACAATTAGTTAAAGAACACTAATATATCACAATTGAAACACTTGTATCTATAGTAAAAACCAAACACAATTCCAGACAAATCACCATTTTAAACGACCCAAACTATCCCAAACTCATTCAAAACACTCAACTAGCATCCCCAAACACCCACGCCCAAAAAATCCACTAAAACAAATCCAAATTACACCTCTTGATCCATAGAAATCTTTACTGAACACTAACACAACAATTGAAGTTTCAAAGGACCAAGAAACAGCTTGTATTTACCCAACACGTATCTAGCATCAAATAATAGGTGCGGAATGAAAGTACTTGTTGCTAAAGATGAACCTCCATGATTGATCAATAAACAAGAAGTCATATCACTATCACACGACCAAGTAAATTATATTTTGGTTGTATTTCACTCAAAAGTGTGCGAGAACACATTTGTGCATTAAAGTATTCTCAAAAAATTTCACATCATACACGGGGAACGAATTACGTATATATAAACGTTAAATAACAATAGTCTCGCATGTATTGGTTTTTCTTCAAGTAACGTCCAATCCCGTGTACTTTGGATTCTCAAGCAATTTGAATACACTTTTGAACTAACTAAATCAAATCAAAGCATAAAAATTAGTTAAAGAACACTAATATATCATAATTCAAAAAGTTGTATCTATAGTTAAAACCAAACACAATACGAGACAAATCACCATTTTAAACGATCCAAAGTAGCGCAAACTCATTCAAAACACTCCACCAACATCCCCAAACACCCATGCCCAAAAAATCCACTAAAACAAATCCAAATTACACCTCTTGATCCATAGAAATCTTTATTGAACACTAACACAACAATTGAAGCTGCAAGGGACTAAGAAACAACTTGTATTTACTCAACACGTATCTAGAATCAAACAATATGAGCGGAATGAAAGTACTTGTTGCTAAAGATGAACCTCAATGATTGATCAATACACAAGAAGTCAAATCACTATAACATGACCAAGTAAATTATATTTTGGTTGTATTTCACTAAAAAGTGTGTGAGAACACATTTGCGTATTAAAGTATTTTCAAAAAATTTCACATGATATACGGGAAAGGAATTACGTATATATAAACGTTAAATAACAATACATCTCGCATGTATTGGTTTTTCTTCAAGTAACGTCCAATCCTGTGTAGTTTGGATTCTCAAGCAATTTGAACACACTTTTAAACTAATTAAATCAAATTTAAGCGTAAAAATTAGTTAAAGAACAATAATATATCACAATTGAAAAAGTTTTATCTATAGTTAAAACCAAACACAATACAAGACAAATAACCATTTTAAACGATCCAAAATAGCCCAAACTCATTCAAAACACTCAACCAGCATCCCCAAACACCCATTCCCAAAATAATCCACTAAACCAAATTCAAATTACACCTCTTGATCCATAGAAATCTTTATTAAACACTAACACAACAATTGAAGTTGCAAAGGATCGAGAAACAGCTTGTATTTACTCAACACGTATCTAGCATCAAACTATAGGTGCGGAATGAAAGTACTTGTTGCTAAAGAAGAACCTCAATGTGTGATCAATAAACAAGAAATCCAATCACTATCGCACGACCAAGTAAATTATATTTTGGTTGTATTTCACTCAAAAATGTGCGAGAGCACATTTGTGCACTAAAGTATTCTCATAAACTTTACAAACACACGGGAAAGGAATTACGTATATATAAACGTTAGATAACAATAGATCTCGCATGTATTGGTTTTTCTTCAAATAACTTCCAATCCCTTGTAGTTTGGATTTTCAAGTAATTTGAACACAGTTTTGAACTAATTAAATCAAATCTAAGCATAAAAAGTAGCTAAAGAACACTAATATATCACAATTGAAAAAGTTGTATCTATACTTAAAACCAAACACAATACGAGACAAATCTCCATTTTAAACGATCCAAAGTAGCCCAAACTCATTCAAAACACTCAACTAGCATCCCCAAACACCCATGCCCAAAAAATCCATTAAACAAATCCAAATTACACCTCTTGATCCATTGAAATCTTTATTGAACACTAATACAACAATTGAAGTTGCAAGGGACTAAGAAATAACTTGTATTTACTCAACACGTATCTAGAATCAAACTATAGGTGCTGAATTAAATTATTTTTTGTTAAAGATGAACCTCAATGTGTGATCAATAAACATGAAGTCAAATCACTATCACATGACCAAGTAAATTATATTTTGTTTGTATTTCACTCAAAAGTATGTGAGAACACATTTGTGCATTAAAGTATTCTCCAAATGTTTTACATGATACATGGGAAAGTAATTACGTATATAAAAACATTAAATAGCAATAAATCTCGCATCTATTGGTTTTTCTTCAAGTAACGTCTAATCACGTATAGTTTGGACTCTCAAGCGTTTTGAACACACTTTTGAACTAACTAAATCAAATCTAAGCAAAACAATTAGTTAAAGAACACTAATATATCACAATTGAAACACTTGTATCTATAGTAAAAACCAAACACAATTCCAGACAAATCACCATTTTAAACGACCCAAACTATCCCAAACTCATTCAAAACACTCAACTAGCATCCCCAAACACCCACGCCCAAAAAATCCACTAAAACAAATCCAAATTACACCTCTTGATCCATAGAAATCTTTACTGAACACTAACACAACAATTGAAGTTTCAAAGGACCAAGAAACAGCTTGTATTTACCCAACACGTATCTAGCATCAAATAATAGGTGCGGAATGAAAGTACTTGTTGCTAAAGATGAACCTCCATGATTGATCAATAAACAAGAAGTCATATCACTAACACACGACCAAGTAAATTATATTTTGGTTGTATTTTACTCAAAAGTGTGCGAGAACACATTTGTGCATTAAAGTATTCTCAAAAAATTTCACATCATACACGGGAAACGAATTACGTATATATAAACGTTAAATAACAATAGTCTCGCATGTATTGGTTTTTCTTCAAGTAACGTCCAATCCCGTGTACTTTGGATTCTCAAGCAATTTGAATACACTTTTGAACTAACTAAATCAAATCAAAGCATAAAAATTAGTTAAAGAACACTAATATATCATAATTCAAAAAGTTGTATCTATAGTTAAAACCAAACACAATACGAGACAAATCACCATTTTAAACGATCCAAAGTAGCGCAAACTCATTCAAAACACTCCACCAACATCCCCAAACACCCATGCCCAAAAAATCCACTAAAACAAATCCAAATTACACCTCTTGATCCATAGAAATCTTTATTGAACACTAACACAACAATTGAAGCTGCAAGGGACTAAGAAACAACTTGTATTTACTCAACACGTATCTAGAATCAAACAATATGAGCGGAATGAAAGTACTTGTTGCTAAAGATGAACCTCAATGATTGATCAATACACAAGAAGTCAAATCACTATAACATGACCAAGTAAATTATATTTTGGTTGTATTTCACTAAAAAGTGTGTGAGAACACATTTGTGTATTAAAGTATTTTCAAAAAATTTCACATGATATACGGGAAAGGAATTACGTATATATAAACGTTAAATAACAATACATCTCGCATGTATTGGTTTTTCTTCAAGTAACGTCCAATCCCGTGTAGTTTGGATTCTCAAGCAATTTGAACACACTTTTAAACTAATTAAATCAAATTTAAGCGTAAAAATTAGTTAAAGAACAATAATATATCACAATTGAAAAAGTTTTATCTATAGTTAAAACCAAACACAATACAAGACAAATAACCATTTTAAACGATCCAAAATAGCCCAAACTCATTCAAAACACTCAACCAGCATCCCCAAACACCCATTCCCAAAATAATCCACTAAACCAAATTCAAATTACACCTCTTGATCCATAGAAATCTTTATTAAACACTAACACAACAATTGAAGTTGCAAAGGATCGAGAAACAGCTTGTATTTACTCAACACGTATCTAGCATCAAACTATAGGTGCGGAATGAAAGTACTTGTTGCTAAAGAAGAACCTCAATGTGTGATCAATAAACAAGAAATCCAATCACTATCGCACGACCAAGTAAATTATATTTTGGTTGTATTTCACTCAAAAATGTGCGAGAGCACATTTGTGCACTAAAGTATTCTCATAAACTTTACAAACACACGGGAAAGGAATTACGTATATATAAACGTTAGATAACAATAGATCTCGCATGTATTGGTTTTTCTTCAAATAACTTCCAATCCCTTGTAATTTGGATTTTCAAGTAATTTGAACACAGTTTTGAACTAATTAAATCAAATCTAAGCATAAAAAGTAGCTAAAGAACACTAATATATCACAATTGAAAAAGTTGTATCTATACTTAAAACCAAACACAATACGAGACAAATCTCCATTTTAAACGATCCAAAGTAGCCCAAACTCATTCAAAACACTCAACTAGCATCCCCAAACACCCATGCCCAAAAAATCCATTAAACAAATCCAAATTACACCTCTTGATCCATTGAAATCTTTATTGAACACTAATACAACAATTGAAGTTGCAAGGGACTAAGAAATAACTTGTATTTACTCAACACGTATCTAGAATCAAACTATAGGTGCTGAATTAAATTATTTTTTGTTAAAGATGAACCTCAATGTGTGATCAATAAACATGAAGTCAAATCACTATCACATGACCAAGTAAATTATATTTTGTTTGTATTTCACTCAAAAGTATGTGAGAACACATTTGTGCATTAAAGTATTCTCCAAATGTTTTACATGATACATGGGAAAGTAATTACGTATATAAAAACATTAAATAGCAATAAATCTCGCATCTATTGGTTTTTCTTCAAGTAACGTCTAATCACGTATAGTTTGGACTCTCAAGCGTTTTGAACACACTTTTGAACTAACTAAATCAAATCTAAGCAAAACAATTAGTTAAAGAACACTAATATATCACAATTGAAACACTTGTATCTATAGTAAAAACCAAACACAATTCCAGACAAATCACCATTTTAAACGACCCAAACTATCCCAAACTCATTCAAAACACTCAACTAGCATCCCCAAACACCCACGCCCAAAAAATCCACTAAAACAAATCCAAATTACACCTCTTGATCCATAGAAATCTTTACTGAACACTAACACAACAATTGAAGTTTCAAAGGACCAAGAAACAGCTTGTATTTACCCAACACGTATCTAGCATCAAATAATAGGTGCGGAATGAAAGTACTTGTTGCTAAAGATGAACCTCCATGATTGATCAATAAACAAGAAGTCATATCACTATCACACGACCAAGTAAATTATATTTTGGTTGTATTTCACTCAAAAGTGTGCGAGAACACATTTGTGCATTAAAGTATTCTCAAAAAATTTCACATCATACACGGGAAACGAATTACGTATATATAAACGTTAAATAACAATAGTCTCGCATGTATTGGTTTTTCTTCAAGTAACGTCCAATCCCGTGTACTTTGGATTCTCAAGCAATTTGAATACACTTTTGAACTAACTAAATCAAATCAAAGCATAAAAATTAGTTAAAGAACACTAATATATCATAATTCAAAAAGTTGTATCTATAGTTAAAACCAAACACAATACGAGACAAATCACCATTTTAAACGATCCAAAGTAGCGCAAACTCATTCAAAACACTCCACCAACATCCCCAAACACCCATGCCCAAAAAATCCACTAAAACAAATCCAAATTACACCTCTTGATCCATAGAAATCTTTATTGAACACTAACACAACAATTGAAGCTGCAAGGGACTAAGAAACAACTTGTATTTACTCAACACGTATCTAGAATCAAACAATATGAGCGGAATGAAAGTACTTGTTGCTAAAGATGAACCTCAATGATTGATCAATACACAAGAAGTCAAATCACTATAACATGACCAAGTAAATTATATTTTGGTTGTATTTCACTAAAAAGTGTGTGAGAACACATTTGTGTATTAAAGTATTTTCAAAAAATTTCACATGATATACGGGAAAGGAATTACGTATATATAAACGTTAAATAACAATACATCTCGCATGTATTGGTTTTTCTTCAAGTAACGTCCAATCCCGTGTAGTTTGGATTCTCAAGCAATTTGAACACACTTTTAAACTAATTAAATCAAATTTAAGCGTAAAAATTAGTTAAAGAACAATAATATATCACAATTGAAAAAGTTTTATCTATAGTTAAAACCAAACACAATACCAGACAAATAACCATTTTAAACGATCCAAAATAGCCCAAACTCATTCAAAACACTCAACCAGCATCCCCAAACACCCATTCCCAAAAAATCCACTAAACCAAATTCAAATTACACCTCTTGATCCATAGAAATCTTTATTGAACACTAACACAACAATTGAAGCTGCAAGGGACTAAGAAACAACTTGTATTTACTCAACACGTATCTAGAATCAAACAATATGAGCGGAATGAAAGTACTTGTTGCTAAAGATGAACCTCAATGATTGATCAATACACAAGAAGTCAAATCACTATAACATGACCAAGTAAATTATATTTTGGTTGTATTTCACTAAAAAGTGTGTGAGAACACATTTGTGTATTAAAGTATTTTCAAAAAATTTCACATGATATACGGGAAAGGAATTACGTATATATAAACGTTAGATAACAATAGATCTCGCATGTATTGGTTTTTCTTCAAATAACTTCCAATCCCTTGTAGTTTGGATTTTCAAGTAATTTGAACACAGTTTTGAACTAGTTAAATCAAATCTAAGCATAAAAAGTAGCTAAAGAACACTAATATATCACAATTGAAAAAGTTGTATCTATACTTAAAACCAAACACAATACGAGACAAATCTCCATTTTAAACGATCCAAAGTAGCCCAAACTCATTCAAAACACTCAACCAGCATCCCCAAACACCCATGCCCAAAAAATCCATTAAACAAATCCAAATTACACCTCTTGATCCATTGAAATCTTTATTGAACACTAATACAACAATTGAAGTTGCAAGGGACTAAGAAATAACTTGTATTTACTCAACACGTATCTAGAATCAAACTATAGGTGCTGAATTAAATTATTTTTTGTTAAAGATGAACCTTAATGTGTGATCAATAAACATGAAGTCAAATCACTATCACATGACCAAGTAAATTATATTTTGTTTGTATTTCACTCAAAAGTATGTGAGAACACATTTATGCATTAAAGTATTCTCAAAAAGTTTTACATGATACATGGGAAAGTAATTACGTATATAAAAACGTTAAATAGCAATAAATCTCGCATGTATTGGTTTTTCTTCAAGTAACGTCTAATCTCGTCTAGTTAGGATTCTCAAGCATTTTGAACACACTTTTGAACTAATTAAATCAAATCTAAGCATAAAAATTAGTTAAAGAACACTAATATATCACAATTGAAACAGTTGTATCTATAGTAAAAACCAAACACAATACGAGAAAAATCACCATTTTAAACGATCCAAAGTAGCCCAAACTTATTCAAAACACTCCACCAACATCCGCAAACACCCATGCCCAAAAAATCCACTAAAACAAATCCAAATTACACCTCTTGATCCATAGAATTCTTTATTGAACACTAACACAACAATTGAAGTTGCAAAGAACCAAGAAACAACTTGTATTTTCTGAACACGTATCTAACATCAAATAATAGGCGCGCAATGAAAGTACTTCTTGCTAAAGATGAACCACCATGATTGATCAATAAACAAGAAGTCATATCACTATCACACGACCAAGTAACTTAAATTTTGGTTGTATTTCACTCAAAAGTGTGCGAGAACGCATTTGTGCATTAAAGTATTCTCAAAAAATTTCACATGATACACGGGAAAGGAATTACGGATATATAAACGTTAAATAGCAATAAATCTCGCATGTATTGGTTTTTCTTCAAGTAACGTCTAATCACGTGTAGTTTGGATTCTCATGCATTTTGAGCACACTTTTGAACTAACTAAATCAAATCAAAGCATAAAAATTAGTTAAGGAACACTAATATATCACTATTCAAACACTTGTATCTATAGTAAAAACCAAACACAATACCAGACAAATCACCATTTTAAACGATCCAAAGTAGCACAAACTTATTCAAAACACTCCACCAACATCCCCAACACCCATGCCCAAAACTTCCACTAAAACAAATCCAAATTACACCTCTTGATCCATAGAAATCTTTATTGAACACTAACACAAAAATTGAAGTTGCAAGGGACTAAGAAACAACTTGTCTTTACTCAACACATATCTAGAATCCAACAATATGTGCGGAATGAAATTATTTGTCGTTAAAGATGAACCTCAACGTGTGATCAATAAACAAGAAGTCAAATGACTATCACACGACCAAGTAAATTATATTTTGTTTGTATTTCCCTCAAAAGTGTGCAAGAACACATTTGTGCATTAAAGTATTCTCAAAAAATTTTACATAATACACGGGAAAGGAATTACGTATATATAAACGTTAAATAGCAATAAATCTCGCATGTATTGGTTTTTCTTCAAGTAACGTCCAATCCCGTGTAGTTTGGATTCTCAAGCAATTTGAACACACTTTTGAACTAATTAAATCAAATCTATGCATAAATATTAGTTAAAGAACACTAATATATCACAACTGAAAAAGTTGTATCTATAGTTAAAACCAAACACAGTACGAGACAAATCACCATTTTAAACGATCCAAAGTAGCCCAAACTCATTTAAAACACTCAACTAGCATCCCCAAACACAGAAAATGCCCAAAAAATCCACTAAAACAAATCCAAATTACACCTCTTGATCCACAGAAATCTTTATTGAACACTAACACAACAATTGATGTTGCAAAGGACCAAGAAACAACTTGTATTTACACAACACGTATCTAGCAACAAACTATAGGTGCGGAATGAAAGTACTTGTTGCTAAAGAAGAACCTGAATGTGTGATCAATAAACAAGAAGTCAAATCACTATCACACGACCAAGTAAATTATATTTTGGTTGTATTTCACTCAAAAGTGTGCGAGAACACATTTGTGCACTAAAGTATTCTCATAAACTTTACATGATACACGGGAAAGGAATTACGTATATATAAACGTTAGATAACAATAGATCTCGCATGTATTGGTTTTTCTTCAAGTAACTTCCAATCCCATGTAGTTTGGATTTTCAAGCAATTTGAACACATTTTTGAACTAATTAAATCAAATTTAAGCATAAAAATTAGCTAAAGAACACTAATATATCACAATTGAAAAAGTTGTCTCTATACTTCAAACCAAACACAATACGAGAGATATCTCCATTTTAAACGATCCAAAGTAGCCCAAACTCATTCAAAACACTCAACCAGCATCCCCAAACACCCATGCCCTAAAAATCTACTAAAACAAATCCATATTACACCTCTTGATCTATAGAGATCTTTATTGAACACTAACACAACAATCGAAGTTGTAAAGGACCAAAAAACAACTTATATTTACTCAACACGTATCAATAATCATACTATAGGTGCGGAATGAAATTATTGCTTCGTTAAAGATGAACCTGAATGTGTGATCAATAAATAAGAAGTCAAATCTCTATCACACGACCAAGTAAATTATATTTTGTTTGTATTTCGATCAAAATTGTGGGAGAACACATTTGTGCATTAAAGTAGTATCAAAAAATTTTACATGATACAAGGAAAGAATTACGTATATATAAACGTTAAATAGCAATAAATCTCGCATGTATTGGTTTTTCTTCAAGTAACGTCTAATCACGTGTAGTTTGGATTCTCATGCATTTTGAGCACACTTTTGAACTAACTAAATCAAATCTAAGCATAAAAATTAGTTAACGAACACTAATATATCACTATTCAAACACTTGTATCTATAGTAAAAACCAAACACAATACCAGACAAATCACCATTTTAAACGATCCAAAGTAGCCCAAACTCATTCAAAACACTCAACCAGCATCCCCAAACACCCATGCCCTAAAAATCCACTAAAACAAATCCAAATTACACCTCTTCATCCATAGAATTCTTTATTCAACACTAACACAACAATTGATGTTGCAAAGGACCAAGAAACAACTTGTATTTACTCAACACGTATCTAGCATCAAACTATAGGTGCGGAATGAAAGTGCTTGTTGCTAAAGAAGAACCTCTATGTGTGATCAATAAATAAGAAGTCAAATCACTATCACACGACCAAGCAAAATATATTTTGGTTGTATTTCACCCAAAAGTTTGCGAGAACACTTTTGTGCATTGAAGTATTCTCATAAACTTTACATGATACACGGGAAAGGAATTACGTACATATAAACGTTAGATAACAATAGATCTCGCATGTATTGGTTTTTCTTCAAGTAAGTTCCAATCCCGTGTAGTTTGGATTTTCAAGCAATTTGAACACAGTTTTAAACTAATTAAATCAAATCAAAGCATAAAAATTAGCTAAAGAACACTAATATGTCACAATTGAAAACGTTGTGTCTATACTTAAAACCAAACGCAATACGAGACAAATCTCCATTTTAAATGATCCAAAGTAGCCCAAACTTATTCAAAACACTCAATCAGCATCCCCAAATACCCACGCCCAAAAAATCCACTAAAACAAATCCAAATTACACCTCTTGATCAATAGAAATCTTTATTGAACACTAACACAACAATTGTAGTTGCAAAGGACCAAGAAACAGCTTGTATTTACTCAACACGTATCTAGCATCAAATAATAGGTGCGGAATGAAAGTACTTGTTGCTAAAGATGAACCTCAATGATTGATCAATATACAAGAAGTCATATCACTATCAAATGACCAAGTAAATTATATTTTGGTTGTATTTCACTCAAAAGTGCACGAGAACACATTTGTGCATTAAAGTATTCTCAAAAAATTTCTCATGATACACAAGAAAGGAATTACTTATATATAAACGTTAAATAACAATAGATCTCGCATGTATTGGTTTTTCTTCAAGTAACGTCCAATCCCGTGTAGTTTGGATTCTCAAGTAATTTGAACACACTTTTGAAGTAATTAAATCAAATCTGTGTGTTTTCGATTCAAACGGGATCGTTGAGCTTGGGTCTTAGGATTCAAATTGAAAAGAACAAAATGTGATGATTAGATGCTAAAATTTAATAATGATGAACACAAAAGTGTTTAATGCTTGTTGTGTATTGATTTGATAATGAATTCATCATCCATGAAGGATGATGATATCATGTTGGTGATGGAATATGATTCCCACACTTGGTGGTGAACCATCCATTTACAAATGATGATTAGTATTACTATTTATACTAATCTAGCATTTACAATAATTACAAAATAAACCCTAGGCTAATAATGTTTACTCTTGTTGACTTCAAGCTTCAATTCTTTATCTTCTTGTTGACTTGAATGTTTACTTGGAAATCTTTAATTTATTCTTGTTGGCCAAAACTCAACAATACTCCCCCTAAATTGTAGATTTCCAATGATAAAGGTTGAAGCTTGAAACTTGAGCCTTGATGGTGCTTTCTGATGAAATAGTTGATTCAAGTGTTGATGTTGTTGTTGATGTTGAGGTAATGAAGATGATCTTGTGTTGTTGAAGAACTTGAAGATGTTGAGAGTGTTCTATGTGTTATTGATTATCATGATTATATACTTGATATTGCTTCTGCTTTTGATCTTGTAACTGTTGTTGATGAAGATCAAGATCATTTGACTGCTGATGCTTTTGATGTTGCAGGCTACTGTTTGAACTTCACTGATGCAGCCTACAAGGGGCGCTTCAAATGGTCACAAGGGGCGCATCAAATGATGCCTTCTTGAGCTGCATGGGCTGCAATAACAGTTGCTGATTGAGCTAAATAAGTGCAGCCCATTTGATGCTGAAACTGTTGTAGTTCTGCTGCTGATCTGCAGCTTAAATTGTTGCTGAAACGCGGCTGAATTTTCTGCTGTTACGCTGCTGATTCGCGACTCAATTTGCTGTCAAAATGATTGTTGTTCTACTGCTGTTATGCTGCTGGTTTGCTGTTGTTTAGCTGCTGAAATGCAGCTTAATTTGTTGTTGTTTTGTTGCTGAAATGCAGCTTGTTTTGCTGTTGTAAAGTTGCTGATTGTGCTGAATAAATGCAGCCCATAATGATGCTGAAACGTTTTTGTTTATGTACTAAAAGTCTGCTGAAACACAGCACTTATGTTGCTTATTTGCTGCTGCGTTTTGCTGATGTTTCTGCTATGCAGCCTCGAAGGAGGCGCATCATATGTGATGGGGGGGGCACCAAGCATAGTTGCTTGTTGTTGATCATGTTTGATGATCATCTTCATGTTGTGCTTGAGGTTGTTGATGTTTATGATGATTTGGATCAAATACGAAGCGATTTGTAAAAATTCAGCATAAGGGGAGCATCAGGAATAGTTCCTGACAGCCACAAGGGGCGCATCAAATTCTCAGCTCATCTTCAATTTTCAGCCCATTAATCACTTCATTTTGGCTCTAATTTGTTGTTGTTTATGTTGGATTCATGTTTAATTGATGTGATAAATCATTGATCATCAATTAAACACGAAATTAGAGCTCAAATCCACATCCAAATCCATGGATTAATGAAGAACATGAAGAACATTTAAAAACCCACTTACTTGATTTTTGATTTTGATCCAAAACTGATGTCGATGCTGATTTGTTGATGAAATTACTGTTGTAACATCATGTTGATGAATCCAAATCAATCGAAACTCCATTTCCATGATCCAGATCTGATAATTTCTGAAGAACACCAAGAACACACACACTATTGTGTGAAAATAACGAACATAAATCTGAAAATCCCAAATCTCATGGATTCAGCTCCAAACTTTGATTTCTTGCTTCCAATTGTTGATTTGATCATAGAGGATGATCAAACAACATCAGATTCGAGCTGAATCCATCAGATTCACCTCAAATCCTTGGATTTCTCATGAAGAACACACTAACTTTTTCTTCCTGTTTTCTTCAAATCTTCACTAATTTTAGCAATCTAACCATGAAATCTGAACAAAATCAATATGAATCCAACAACTCCAGCTCTGATACCAATTGTGTGTTCCCGATTCGAACGGGATCGTTGAGCTTGGATCTTAGGATTCAAATTGATAAGAACAAAATGTGATGATTAGATGCTAAAATTTAATAATGATGAACACAAAAGTGTTTAATGCTTGTTGTTTATTGATTTGATAATAAATTCATCATTCACGAAGGATGATGATATGATGTTGGTGATGGAATGTGATTCCCACACTTGGTGGTGAACCATCCACACATATTACAATAATGATATATGTTGCTATTTAACTAGTCTAGCAATTACAATATTTACAAAATAAACCCTAGACTAATACATTTGTTGCTTTTGTTCTTCAAGTCTTCATCTTCAATAATTATTGGAAATCTTCAATTTTCTTCAAAGGTAGAATACCCAACAATACTCCCCCTAAATTGTAGATTTCCTATGTGAAAATAAAACTTGATCTGTTTAATAGTTGTCCAAAGCTGAGAATATTTGTTGTTGCGGAAGCGAGGACTTCAAAACTTTGGAACAACTAATTGTGTTTTGTTTTGTTTTGATCCGTAGATGTAGAATTGATAAACTAATGTATATCTGTAGATATTTAACATCCGCAGAAGTGAGCTCCATGAAATTTGACTAAGGTAAACAGTTTGCGCATGTTCTCTATCCGCAAATCTTCTACGGAAGAACAAAACTTTTCTTTGTCCGTAGATCATCTACGGAAGAACAAAGTTAAGTTTATATCCGTATCTCATCTACGGAACAAGAAAGCATTCTGTATGCTCTATCCGCAGATCTTCTACGGAAGAACAAAAAGTTAATGTTCTGTTTTCGTAGATCATCTAAGGAATAACAAAGTTTGGTTGCTGATTTTCAGCTGACATGCTGTTGAAATTCAGTCTTGTTGCTGAAAATGGTTAAGTGTGGGAGTTTCAAGTCAACCTCATGCACCTGAATAGTTCTCATGTGCCTGAACAGTTGACATGCGCCTAAACAGTTGTCATGTGCCTGAACAGTTGTAATGTTGTTGAAAATGGTTAAGTGTGGGCGTTCCAAGTCAACCTCATGCACCTAAACAATTCTCATATGCCTGAACAGTGCTCATGCGCCTGAACAGTGCTCATGCGCCTGAACAGTGCTCATGCGCCTGAACAGTGCTCATGCTCCTGAACAGTTCTCATGCTCCTGAACAGTGCTCATGCTCCTGAACAGTTCTCATACCCCCAAATCTCTTCATTTTGGCTCTAACTTGCTGATTATGATGATGTTTACATGTTTAATTGATGTGATAAATCATTTTTCATCAATTAAACATGAAATTAGAGCTCAAATCCACATCCAAATCTAGGGATTAACGAAGAACATGAAGAACATTCAAAAACCCACTTACTAGTGATTTTGATTTTGATCCAAACATGATGTTGATGCTCATTTGTTGATGAAATTGCTATTGTAGCATCATGTTGATGAATCCAAATCAATCGAAACTCCATTTTCATGATCCAGATATTTGAATTTCTGAAGAACACCAAGAACACACACACTAGTGTGTGAAAATGACGAACATGAATCTGAAAATCCCAAATCTCATGGATTCTGCTCCAAACTTTGATTTCTTGCTTCCAATTATTGATTTGATCATAGAGGATGATCAAACAACATCAGATTCGAGATGAATCCATCAGATTCACCTCAAATCCTTGGATTTCTCATGAAGAACACACTATCTTTTTCTTCAAGTTTTCTTCAAATCTTCACTAATTTTGGCAATCTAACCATGTAATCTGATCAAAATCAATATGAATCCAACAACTCCAGCTCTGATACCAATTGTGTGTTCCCGATTCGAACGGGATCGTTGAGCTTGGATCTTAGGATTCAAATTGATAAGAACAAAATGTGATGATTAGATGCTAAAATTTAATAATGATGAACACAAAAGTGTTTAATGCTTGTTGTTTATTGATTTGATAATGAATTCATCATCCATGAAGAATGATGATATGATGTTGGTGATGGAATGTTATTCCCACACTTGGTGGTGAACCATCCACACATTACAATAATGATATATGTTGCTATTTATACTAGTGTAGCAATTACGATATTTAAAAAATAAACTCTAGACTAATACATTTGTTGCTTTTGTTCTTCAAGTCTTCATCTTCAATAATTATTGGAAATCTTCAATTTCTTCAAAGGTAGAATACCCAACATATTCGCAAAAACTTTACATGATACACGAGAAAGGAATTACGTATATAAGAACGTTAAATTGCTATAGATATCGCATGTATTGATTTTTCTTCAAGTAACATCCAATCCAGCGTTGTTTGGATTCTCAAGCATTTTGAACACACTCTTGAACTAATTAAATCAAATCCAAGCACAAAAATCAGTTAAAGCACACTAATATATCAAAATTGAAACAGCTGTATCTATAGTTAAAACCAAACACATGACCAGACAAATCACTATTTTAATCGATCCAAACTAGCCCAAACTCATCCAAAACACTCAACCGGCATCCTAAAACACACATGCCTACAAAATCCACTAAAACAAATTCAAATGACACCTCTCCAACATAGAATCCTTTATTGAGCACTAACAAAGGATTGAAGTTGCAAAGGACCAAGAATCAACTTGTATTTATTCAACACGTATCTAGCATCAAACTATAGTGCGGAATAAAAGTATTTGTCGTTAAAGATGAACCTCAATGTGTGATCAATAAACAAGAAGTCAAATCACTATCACACGACCAAGTAACTTATATTTTGCTTGTATTTCACTCAAAAGTGTGCGAGTACACATTTGTGCATTAAAGTATTCACATAAACTTTACATGATACACGAGAAAGGAATTACGTATATAAGAACGTTAAATAGCAATAGATCTCGTATGCATTGATTTTTCTTCAAGTAACGTCCAATCTGGTGTTGTTTGGATTCTCAAGCATTTTGAACATACTCTTGAACTAATTAAATCAAATCCAAGCATATAAATCAGTTAAAGCACACTAATATATCAAAATTGAAATAGTTGTATCTATAGTTAAAACCAAACAAATGACCAGACAAATCACTATTTTAATCGATCCAAATAAGCCCAAACTCATCCAAAACACTCATCCGGCATCGTCAAACACACATGCCTACAAAATCCATTAAAACAAATCCAAATGACACCTCTTTATTGAGCACTAACAAAGGATTGAACTACAAAGGACCAAGAAACAACTTGTATTTACTCAACACGTATCTAGCATTAAACTATAGGTGCGGAATAAAAGTATTTGTCGTTAAATAGCAATAAGTACACATTTGTGCATTTACTCAACAACTTGTATTTCACTCCAAAATGTGTGCGAGTACACATTTGTGCATTTAAGTATTATCAAAAGCTTTACATGATACATGGGAAAGGAATAAAGTATATAAAATCGTTAAATAGCAATAGATCTCGTGTGTGTTGGTTTTTCTTCAATTAGCATCCAATCCCATGTACTTTAGATTTTCAAGCCTTTTGAACACACTCTTGAGCTAATTAAATCAAATCCATGCATATATATCAGTTAAAGCACACTAATACATCACAATTGAAACAGTTGTATCCATAGTTAAATCCAAATACATGACCAGACAAATCACCATTCTAATCGATCCAAACTAGCCCAAACTCTTCCAAAACACTCAGCGGGCATCCTAAAACACACATGCCTACAAAATCCACTAAAAAATCCAAATGACACCTCTCTAACCATAGAATCCTTTATCGAGCACTAACAAAGGATTGAAGTTGCAAAGGACCAAGAATCAACTTGTATTTAGTCAACACGTATCTAGCATCAAACTATAGTGCGAAATAAAAGTATTTGTCGTTAAAGATGAACGTCAATGTGTGATCAATAAACAAGAAGTCAAATCACTATCACACGACCAACTAACTTATATTTTGCTTGTATTTCACTCAAAAGTGTGCGAGTACACATTTGTGCATTAAAGTATTCACAAAAACTTTACATGATACACGAGAAAGGAATTACGTATATAAAAACCTTAAATAGCAATAAATCTCGCATGTATTGATTTTTCTTCAAGTAACGTCCAATCCCTTGTTGTTTGGATTCTCAAGCATTTTGAGCACACTCTTGAACTAATTAAATCAAATCCAAGCATATAAATTAGTTAAAGCACACTAATATATCAAAATCGAAACAGTTGTATCTATAGTTAAAACCAAACACATAACAAGACAAATCACTATTTTAATCGATCCAAACTAGCCCAAACTCATCCAAAACACTCAACCGGCATCCTCAAACACACATGCCTACAAAATCCACTAAAATAAATCATAATGACACCTCTCCATCCATAGAATCCTTTATTGAGCACTAACAAATGATTGAAGTTGCAAAGGACCAAGAAACAACTTGTTTTTACTCAACACGTATCTAGCATCAAACTATAGGTGCGGAATAAAAGTATTTGTCGTTAAAGATGAACCTCGATGTGTGATCAATAAACAAGAAGTCAAATCACTAGCACACGACCAAGTAACTTATATTTTGCTCGTATTTCACTCAAAAGTGTGCGCGTACACATTTGTGCATTAAAGTATTCGCAAAAACTTTACATGATACACGAGAAAGGAATTACATATATAAGAACGTTAAATAGCAATTGATCTCGCATGTATTGATTTTTCTTTAACGTCCAATCCCGTGTTGTTTGGATTCTCAAGCATTTTGAACACACACTTGAACTAATTAAATTAATTCCACGCATATAAATCAGTTAAAGCACACTAATATATCAAAATTGAAACAGTTGTATCTGTAGTTAAAACCAAACACATGATCAGGCAAATCACTATTTTAATCGATCCAAACTAGCCCAAACTCATCCAAAACACTAAACCGGCATCCTCAAACACACATGCCTACAAAATCAACTAAAACAAATCCAAATGACAACTCTCCATCCATAGAATCCTTTATTGAGTACTAACAAAGGATTGAAGTTGCAAAGGACCAATAAACAACTTGTATTTACTCAACACGTATCTAGCATTAAACTATAGGTGCGGAATAAACGTATTTGTCGTTAAAGATGAACCTCAATGTGTGATCAATAAACAAGAAGTCAAATCACTATCACACGACCAAGTAACTTATATTTTGCTTGTTTTTCGCTCAAAAGTGTGCGAGTACATATTTGTGCATTAAAGTATTCGCAAAAACTTTATATGATACCCGAGAAAGGAATTACGTATATAAGAACGTTAAATAGCAATAGATCTTGCATGTAATGATTTTTATTCAAGTAACGTCCATGATTGGTTCAAATGCAATTGGATACAATGTACAGAGAGTGAGTTCTAATAGTATTCTCTCAAAGTCTCCAAAGTCTCTTGCACAAAATACATAATATCCTATTTATACTAACAATGAAAACGAAGAAACATATATTTACAAATAAGTCCCTATACTATGATAAAAACAAAATATAAAGATTAAATGCTAATCTTCAAGAGCTCCAACAATACTCTCCCTAAGATTTGCATGTCGTCTTCAGTCAAAATAATCTTCAAGTTCTTCCTTTATCTTGAACATTGGTTTTTCTTTATACATTTCTAGCTCTCTTAATGCTTTCTTTATCGAAGACTTGAACTTTACTGCCAAAATACCTTGTTCAGGCTTTGATTCATTTGTTTTTATCTCCATAGCATCCATCACCAGCAATGTTTCCTTTGAAAGACCAGCTATGTCGATGTTAGCATATAATTCTATTGGACTTGAATAATCTTTTGAGTGAATCTCCAATACTCCTTTACTAGAGATCCTCATGAACTCTATATTCTTTATATCTTTCTTTACTATGTTTGCATACGCCAGAGCTTTTCTCAAAGAAATACGCTCCATGGCAGCATTCATCACCTTGATTATTGTCATAAAATATTTTCTATCATTTTCTGCCACTTCAGACGATACTCGCTCAAACTTCTGATTGGATAAAAATGAGATGTAGCTTGGATGTAGCAATTTCAATTCAAAAACTCTAAAAATACTTATCATATCTTTATCCCAGTCATCTTCATTTCTTACAAGCATCAGTTGAAATGTTTCTGAGTCATAAAACCATCTCAGGATCGGTTTGGACTTTTGAGTACCATCAATTACTTTCAATCCTGGATTTGTAATCTTGTCAAAGTACTTATCACCATATGCCTCCAAATAGCTTTCTTCTTCATTTGAACTCGATTCTCCTTTCTTCTTTCTCTTTAATGATTGAAAATACATCTTGTCTTCTTGATCACAACATGTTGTAAGAAAAGATGCCATTCTCGAGATTCCATGGTCTAGAAGTTTCACAAAGTTCTCTCCTCTTGATGCCTTAGTTGGATTAATCAGAGGTAACTTGTGTAATTCTTTCAAGTCTTGGACCGGTAAAGCAATGAAACTAGAGTAAAAGTGATAAACATCACAAATAGCATTCACTCTCTTAATCAAAAATGCATCGAACACCTCATCATACTTCCATGGACTTTATCTCTTGAGGCTTCAAAATTTTTGATCTTTTTGTAATCTCTAAGTATTGTGGATAATCTGTGTCAAGTACAATCATCTTGTTGTTCTATTTCTCGGTTTCTTGAAAACTTCTTACTAAGTTTCTCAATGAAGTACCTTGCAATCTGTTTAATCTCTTTCTCGGATAATTTCTTGATTGCAAGCACATCCTTAAAGCGGGTATGCTCATGTCCTTAGGATTAGGATGGTGCAATTCAGATGCAGGAATATCATCCATATTAATGCTTTCACTTATCGGTGTCCATTCTCCAAGTTCTAAGCAAATCTCATTTGGATCCACCGGAGTTGATGATTCTGCTAACATACACTTCTCATATTCTTCATTAATTTGAGACACAGTCAATCCATCCAAAAACACACGATTATACTTATTTTTAACAAGATAGTTATATCGATCTTCAAAATCACAAGGAATATCTTCTTGAATATTTTGCAGTGGAGAATCTGCAATCTCACATACATCTTCATCCTCAAGCACTTCATTATACCAATCATCAAAAAATTCAGAATCAATGTCATCTAATGCTTCAATCTGTTTCTAAACATCTCCTTCATCAAAATGCACTGATTCATCTACAGTTTTCTGAATCTTTGATGGTGCAGTAGATAATTCTATATCAACTTCATCTATTTTTCTCTTCCCTTTATCTGCTTCATAAATCTTTTCTATAACATTCACTTGAGATTCTGATTCTGTCTCCTTTTCTTTTAAACTATCTCTCAACTTTTCAACTTTTTCATTCAATCTCTTCCTATTTTCTTCAAGTTCAATCACTAACAAATCTTTCTTTTCTGACTCAGCTTTCAACAAAGCATTTTCTTCTTGTAATTTCTTTATAACTTTTTCTTGTTTAGCATTCTTGACTTTCAAATCATCAATTAATACTTCATCATTATCATCTTCAGTTTGCATACAAGCATCTTGAGTTTGTTTCAACAAATATTTATCCACAATCACAATTTGTTCTTCTTGAATAGGAGATTGTACACCAGAAGATGCATTCTGTGTAATAGGTTCTGATAAAATTACATCATTATCATCAAAATCAAATATCTGATTTCGTTCTAATCTTTCATCAACATTTTCATCAATATCATTATCAACATAATTCTCTTCTTCTCCTAATTGATCATTTACATCATCTCTAGTTTCATCACTTCCAACATTTTCATCTTTATTCTCAGATACAGTCTCTTCACTATCAACCTCTTGTTCAGTTTCTTCAATATTTCCTCCAACATTAGCATCAGGATCATCATTATCACCATCATCATCACTACTTGATGAACTTTCATCATCATCATGTTCATCTTCATCCTCATCATCATCATCTACTTCTTCCTCAATCACTTCTTGGATAACATCCTCAATCAAATAATTCGAATCAATTGGTTCATCTTCAATCAAATGAAAATGATCTTGATTGATATCCACTTCTTCTCTTGCTACAGCCCTCATATAATCAAACATAGGAATATTCTAGGCTCCAGTAACAACAGCAAGTCTCTTGTACACATTCTCAGACATGTGTTCAAGTTCTAATCGCTCAACATTTACACCATAGACATGAAAGTCTAGGTATTCTTCATTAATTATCATCTGCAGGAACCTAGGATACATCAAGTATTTGTTCCTTTTCCCTTTCTCCAACTTGAATATGAATCCATTCATGATCCATTTGGCCATATTGAACCTTCTGTTAGTAGCCAATGCAACTATTGGAGAAGCAATATCAACTAGAAATGAATTCCAACCAGCACTTTTCTTAGACATACAATGTTGAAAAATGTAGCATAGAAGTTTCCAGTGATTAAAAACTCTTGCTCTGAAAAATTGCTTCTTAGGGAAGTTGTCTGGGTGACCCATCATCATGAATGTCTCTCTACATTCATTGAAAGTATATTCTAACAAATCTTGGGCCTCATTATCACCAAGTCTAAGAGCATCTCTGATTGACTGCTCAGACACTTCAATCATCATATTTCCAGTAACAAACCCTTTCAATACTTTCTTCCCTTCCTCATCTATCTCTATCTCAGTAGTTCTCCAGAATCTCTTAATCAGTCGTGCATATATGGCTGGACGTGCACATATGGCACAAACATATCTTGTTCTCAAAAGAAATCTAATCATCTCTTCATATCCAGCTGCATCTCTAAAATCTTCATTAAGAAAAGCTGCTACATTATGCTTTGGTTCAAACTTGAGCTCAACCATCTATCATTTACAAAGAAACAAAGTATAAGAATGAATTTATAATATTGATGTAAATCTCATAATGATTTATCAATTTTTATCCAATAACACTTAGAAATATTTCTAAGTATTTTATACACTCAATTACTCAAATGTATTGGATATAAGATCAATTAATATTTTGAGATTAATATCAAGTAACATATGACAAAATATGCACACTAATTAATTCTTAATTTTACTTAATAGATTTTAAATTTTTAAAACTTGATCAATTTTATTCAAAATTTTCTAAGTGTTTGAACACTTACTGTTATAGACAAAATCAAGTTTTAGAAATTTATAAACACTAAGTCATTTTCATTCTTTTAGATTTATGAAAATTAAGAGAATTTTGATGATTAAACAATTGAAATTTTATTGAAAACTTCAATTTGTCGATTCAGTTCATATCTTAATTTTTTTATTGTTTTATTTGACTGATGAACACATGATCATCAAGAAATTTTTATGATGAAATTTGGTTTTGATGATGTCATATTTTGGTTCATGACCTAGCCTGAAACGCCTAACACTTGGACAATTTCATGAACACTCAGTTCGTATGAGAACTGTTTAGGCGCATTGACTTTCAAAGTATCTACACTTGCAATATTTTCAACATGGAAAGTCTGGTACTGTTTAGGCGAATGAGCCTGGTTGAAGCGCCCAACACTTAACTAATTTTTCAGACTTATGACAACTGTTTAGGCGCATGAGTTGGAACCAAAACGCCCAACACTTGAACAAAAAATCTAAAAATATCATCATACTCCTGAATTGGACTTTTGACCACTGTTCAGGCGTATGAGGACCTTTCCATACATCTAACACTTGGAATTTTTTCACCAAATTCATCCAAAACCCTAATTTTGAAAATTTTCACTGTTCATCATGAAATTTCAACATTTGGTCAAAGTTTGACTTTTTGACTATAGAAAATCTTTGATTTTTTGACTTTTAACATTTAAAAATCTATTTCTCACTCAAACTTTTACCTTTTATTTCTCAAATAATTTCCCGTCATTTTAGTCTCAAAATTTTGAAATTTTTCAAAAATTACAAATAATCTCAATTTTTTATTTTTGATTGGAAGAAGCTTTTTCACATTTCAACTTAATGTGACATCTTTTCAGGTTCATTTTTGTATTATATCAAACACACACATACTTGTAAACTTTTAGTATCATCCTTTTCATCCAAACATTTATTTTGATTTTCTTTTTCAATCTTTACTCCCCCTAAACTTTTAAGTAAACTTAGAAGTTTATTTGATTGATGAAAAATAAAGACAAACCAATCATTATCAACATGCTTGCACACAGAAAAATCATGCAAAAAGCAAAATAAAGCAGAATAAAACTTTACTATATACTTAAAGAATCATATGCCTGCAGTGAGATCATGTGAGTTAACAATCAGCACATTAACCAAAAAAAATTGTGGATAGTCATAGACAATGATTAAATCCTGATCAGGTGTGTTCCAGGTTAGCATTCCCGTAGTAGAGGAGACACTAGATCTAAGAATAGACAATGAGTACTTTGGCAAAAGTATCAGCACACTTACTTTTTCAATTCTTAGATTGATTAAGGTTCGATTAGATATGACATTATGTAACCCACACTTAGACTTAGAGAGTCTTACCCTCGTCAAGGAATGCAAGCAAGCACTTTTACTCAACTTTAAAACCTGACATATATGTATAACCAGATCTCATGTTTAGGTCAATAAGAGAATCATCATGGTAAAACCATTTGATAATCTCTGAGAAAACTACCATGGACGAACCATTAGGTAATCTCCGAATCCATTTTATAAAGAAATAGATAGACATGATTCATAAAGAATCATAGGACATCCATTTTGGACTTTTGAAAGGATTGTGCACATTGGCATCTTTTGTATCACGTGAGAATATCTAGGTCTGTAATGACTTACAACAGAGGATACCTTGTCACTTCAGATCTATGATGACTCATAACAAAGAAGTGAACAGATGCTATAAACAGATCTCACGGTTATTCATATCACCACCAGGTGTGAGTTTGTGAATTGACAAGCAATTAATTAGATAAGTCAACACCACTCATTAGTACTAAGATGGATACACACAAATGCATAATGATTTAGTTACATCACAAGAATATACTTTTTCAGTATAATTGCTTGAGTTTACCCGCACATCATATCTGATCACGTCAGACTTTATTAACGAGTGAAGTATGCAACTGATTAAAACTGATGTACTATCATTTCTCACATATTGCAATAGCAAATTCAATCCTAAAATAAGAAATGAACAACTAACTATATTTTTGTATTCTCATTTTATATTTTTCTGTTTTGATTTTGCAATTTTTAGTTTTGCATTTGCTTTTTCTGTTAGCACACACACACAATATATACAATCAGACAGTCAACTTTGATAGTTTCTCTTTTAATCTTCTTATTAGAAAGAAGGGAGGGTTTTTTTATTCATTTTGATAAATCAAAATTAGTTTTCAATATGGTTAATAAGACCAATAGACTCAACCAAATACTCAAACCTTCCTGGAAAAAAGGCTTTTGTAAAGAGGTCAGCCAATTGTTTTTCAGTTGATATTTGAATCAAAATGATTAAACCTTTTTCAGAATTATCTCTGAGAAAATGATATCGAATTTCGATATGCTTTGTTTTTGAATGTTGGACAGGATTAGCTGTTATAAAGATAGCAGCGGTGTTATCAATGTAAATTGGGGTTTTAAGAAAATTGAACCCGTAATCCAGCAGTTGGTTTTGTAACCAAAGGATTTGAGAACATTCTGCTGATGCAACTATGTACTCAGCTTCTGGAGTTAAGACTGAGACATTTGTTTGTTTCTTACACTGCCATGAGACTAATCTGGGACCCAAAATCTGACAACCACCCGTTGTAGATTTACGATCTTGGCAACATCCCCCATAATCACAATCAGTATATCCACGTAACTCAAAGTTTCCTTCATAAGGATACCATAACCCTAGAGCCGGTTTTCCTTTGAGATATCTGAATATGCGTTTGATAGCGATAAGATGAGATTCCTTCGGGTCTGATTGATACCTGGCACAGACACAAACAACATACATGATATCAGGTCTAGATGCAGTAAGATGTATCAAAGATCCAATCATAGATCTGTATAGAGTTTGGTCAATTGATTTTCCTTTCGGATCAGGATCAATCTTGGTGTTAACGTCAGTTGGAGTTCTGATTGATTGACAATCTTGCAGTTTAAACTTTTTCAAGAGCTTGTCAACAAATTTCTCTTGATTGATAAAAACTCCATCTGCAGACTGTTTCACTTGTAATCCAAGGAAAAAGTTTATTTCTCCCATAGAACTTATTTGGAAACGAGATTTCATGATCTTTTCGAATTCTGAGCACAATTTCTGACTTGTAGAACCAAATATGATATTATCCACATACACTTGAACACATAAGAGATCATCCGCACCCTTTTTTTATGAATAAAGTCGAATCAATTTTCCCTCTTGTGTATCCATGTTGGATCAAAGGCTGTGACAATGTATCATACCAGATTCTAGGAGCTTGATGTAGACCATATAAAGCTTTGCTCAGCTTGTACACACGATGAGGGAATTCAGCATCTTCAAAACCTTGAGGTTGCTTGACGTACATATCATCTATGATTGGTCCATATAAGAAGGCACCTTTGACATCCATTTGGTACACCTTGAATTTCATATATGAAGCATATGCTAGGAAGACACGAATTACTTCAAGTCTTGCAACTAGAGCAAACACTTCATCATAATCAACTCCTTCCTCTTGGGTGTAACCTTGTGCTACTAGCCTTGCTTTGTTTCGAACAACAATTCCTCGATCATCTGATTTGTTTCTGAACGACCATTTTGTGCCAATGGCATTTTCTCCTTCACGCAAATCCACAAGCTTCCACACTTCCTGATTGCGGAACTATAGTAACTCTTCTTGCATAGCCTCAATCCAACTATTGTCGTGTAACGCTTCAGAGATGTTTTTAGGAACAATTTTAGATAGAAAACATGAGTATAAGCAAATATTTGCTTGCTTGGAATGACTTCTCGTAGTTCTCTCATTCAAAGGACAAATAATCTGTGATATAGGATGTTTCTTGTGAATACGAGATGTTGGGATCTCATCTTCTTGAACATTCACATCAATATTAGTCTGGTTCAAGTTGGAAAGCTGATGCAACAGGTTTGAAGAATGTGGAGTGAAATTCAAAACTTGAGTCGGTGAGCTGATAAAATAATCAAGCTTGTCATTAACATCCACATCTCTAGATACAGATGAAGTTCCAGACTCAGGTTGTAGAATTTCTTGTCCATCATTAGGAATAAGTTGAGAAACATTTGAATTTTGAGAAACAGGATGTTGTTCTTGAGCTTGTTGATCATGAGACTCTGAACTGAATACAAGATCTTTAACAAATGAGAAAAATGGATAGTCTGGGCTTGAATCATCCATATCATCAGAATCTGAATCATCACTGAAAGATCCAAGATCCCCTACCTGTTTCCTGTTAACATAAGAAGATTCAAACAGGTTAGAATTGAATGAGTTTGACAAAGAATCTAAATCAAATAACCAAGCTGGACCATTTGCAACTGATGGAAATGAATTTTCAAGGAATTTAACATTGAAAGTTTCAATGATAACATTATTCCTAGAGTTATAAACTCTAAATGCTTTTGAAACTGATGAATATCCAAAAAAAATCCATCATCAGATTTTGCTTCAAATTTTCCAATCTAATCATTTGATTTTAAAATCAAAACCGGACAACGAAAAGATTTAAGAAAATCTATGTTTGGTTTCCTGCTAAACATCAACTCATAAGGAGTTTTATGTTTATCTTTCACCAATAGTGTACGATTCTAAACAAAACAAGCAGTTGATATGGCTTCATCCCAGAAAGTGATTGGAATCATTGCATCTGCTAACATTGCACGAGCTGCCTCAATCAAAGTTTTGTTCTTCCTTTCTGCAACTCTGTTTTGTTGTGGAGTTCTAGGAGCACTGAACTGATGAGCGATCCCTTTTCCTGCACAGAACATGTCAACATTAGCATTTATAAATTATGTTCCATTATCACTTCGAATGATTTTCACTTTCTGATCTAGTTGATTTTCTACTTTAATGATAAACTCTTTTAATAATTCAGTAGTTTCAGATTTAGCACGCAAAAAGAAAACCCAAGAAAATCTTGTAAAGTCATCAATGAAAACTAAACAATAAGATTTCTTTCCAATACTTTGCATGTTTACTAGACCGAATAGATCCATGTGCAACATCTGTAGAGGCTTGGAATTTGAGTTTATCAGCTTGGACTTATAAGACGCTCTATGTTGCTTCCCTTTCAAACATGCTTTACAGAGATCTGATGTAGAAAACTTCTTGGTTGGAATGCCTACTACTTGATTTCCTACAGCAAGCTTGTTCATGTTTTTGAAGTTGGAATGCTCGAGACGTCTATGCCAAAGCTGTCTTTCATCATTTGAAGCGTGAGCAATTAGGCAAGTTGTTTCTGTTGAAGGATCAACTTGACACATATCTAGCTTGTAGACATCTCGATCACGAACAGCTTTAACAACCACCCATTCCTTGCTAATCTGAAAACCTGGCTTTAAAATATAACAATAAGAGTCATCAAATAAAGCAGAATATGATTTATCACAAATTTGGGAAACGCTTAAAAGATTAAAGTTCAACTGAGCACAGTAGTTGACTTTATCAAAGCTAATAATCCCATTTGATACCGTTCCTTCTCTGGTAATCTTTCCACCTGCATCACCTCCAAAAGCTACATGCATACCAGCTTTTGTTTTAAAGTCTTAAAGTAAGGCATGATTGCCTGCCATATGCCGGCTACACCCACTATCAACATACCACGTGTTTATTGGTCTTCTTGGGCGTACCTGCATTTCAAAGACATTTAAGTTGAGTTATCAACCCAAGCCGAGATGGTAAGGGCTTGCCATACTTATCAGCAATGGTAAATTGCTTAAAATGGAGTTTATTCACGTCAGGTTTCGTTTGATATTTAGGATTATCAATTACTCTTCTGACAAATTTTTGATTATCTTTATTTTGTTAAATCCTCAAAGCATTGAAACGATTTTCAAGATCCTCATCAATAAATTTTGAACCATCAACTAAAATATTCTTAGAAAAATTTTGCATGTTAAATGTTTCATTGTTCATTCTCACAGGTCGTGGAATGAAATTTCCTTATGTATGCTGCTTTGTTCTCACAATATAATGATCATCATAATCAGAATTGATTCTTCGGAGAGATCTCAAGCCTTTGAAAGGTTGTTGTGATAAACCTTGAAAACCATTATTTTGATTTCTTTGAAATCTTGGATTAACATATCCATTCCTTGGCGAGTTCTTTCTGAAGCAACAATCTTTAGTATCATGATTCCTTTCATCACACAAGGCATAATATTTGTTGAAATAACAATCAGCAGTTGAGTGATTTGTCATATCACAAATGTGACAGTACTTGTTAAAGTAACATTCAGATGTATTATGATTATACATATCACATATGCACAGTACCTTTGTGGAGATTTAAACAACTGATGATTAACCCTAGATGTGGATGCCACATTTGATCCTTGTTTAGATTTAGGAGTAGACAGGTTAATCTGTTGTTTTTGATTTATGAGTTTGTGCTTTTGATTTTTAGGTTTTGGCTTTTGAACATTTTCACAATTCTTTGACTCCTTAGACACAAATCTTTTATGAACAGCGGAAGACTTAGGACCTGAACCTGCTTTCAGATCAGAGTTAGATTTGATCTTTGGTTTTGATGTCATTTCAGAGTTTGTGTTCATGTCAAAAGTTCCTGCTGACATAAACTTCACAGGTTTAAATTGATTTGATTGATCGGTTCTTTGAGTTTGAGAATTTTTAGCTTTAGCATTTGTTTTTCTCCTTCTTTGATTTCTTGTTCTTGATGATATTTTGTTGCTTTGGGATGGAATTGAATCTTAAGAAGATTCTTTTTCAGATTCTTTAAGTTTTTGATCATTTTGGTTTGATTCATAAGAACTTGAATCATCGGAACATGAAGTATCTGATTTTAATTTCTCTTCTTTAGTTTTCCCTTTCTTTTTTTCATTGATTTTAATGACTTCTTCAACACATTTTTTCAGAACACAATCATTTATCCTTTGGGAACAAATAACTTCTTGTTCTTTGGTCGAGGCTCATAAGATTTAACTTTTATCGGATGACCATTTTTTATCTTTTCTGAGTCTTGTTCCCCAAAAATTTCAATATTTATCTTTTCAATTTCATTCTCTTCATTAGATTGAATGTTCTTTTTCTTTTCATGAAAGGCTTTAAGCTTTGCTTTATTCTCAGGTGAGTGATCATGAGTATTAAAGTTCTCAGGTAAGGTGTTTGAGATTGATTCAGGCATAGGCTCATGTGTGAAACCTCGACCCGTTTTATCTTTGTCCTTTCTACCATTTACCAATTGTTCAACAATAGTTTTTGAACTTTTCACTTTTGCAAGATCAACCTGAGTTGTAGCATGTGCCAATTTCTCTTGTTCTAGTGTTTTAGTCATCTCTTCAAGTTGCCTTTTTACTTGTTCAAGTTCTTTTAGAGTTTTGTTCCATGATGTTTGAAGAGATATGATTTTGTCATCAGAGATTTTATGATCAGCTTTGAGTTTGTTGTGCATTAACTCTTCTTGTTTGAGTTTATCACATATTTTGAACGAGTATGTTCTGTAGTGTTCTACTTGCTCAAAACATGCTTTAGTGCACATTTTTCTCTTACTTCCAATGGGATTTCAAGATATGAAGATGAAGTCTCAGTATCAGACGATGAGTGTTCAACCTTAGGTTGTTCGGACTATGCCATGAGAGCAACTTCTTCTGAATCTTCCTTCGGATCAGATTTGTCACTCCAGCCATAGCCTTCATCATTGTCTGAATCATCATTATTAATCTCAGCAATAAGTGCTAAACCAGAAGCAAGATCAGCAGTAAACTGTTCTGCATAAGCACTCCAGTCATAACCATCCTTAATGCTAACAACTAGAGCTTTATTTGGCTCTTCAGTTGTCTTTGATTCTTCTTTCAGTTCTGGCATTGAAAGACTTTGATACGGCTTCTGAAATGTCTTTTGAGACTGATGCTGATATCTTTGACTACTAGAGCCTACTTGACCATTGCCTCATTGATTTCTTGGAGCTTTACATTCTCTTTAAAAATGCCCATAGCTATTACAGTTGAAACACCTTGATTTTGACTTATCAAAGCCTACAGTTTTGTTTGCACTTGGCTTATAGTTTCTGTTGACATAAGAATGTTTTTGAGTCCTATAAGCTATCATCACCATTTGCCAGTTCAAATCCATCTCTTCTATATCATCAGGATCCATCTCAAATAAATCCTGCAAAATCAAATCAACTTGAGTTAAGTGACTACCTTGATAAGCTTGAAAGCTTGCCATAAAAGCAGTAAAAGCAGATTTGGACTCTTCATCCTGTAACAGGATATTTATGACATCTTTAACTTTGCTAGGTTTAACAGAGTGACTAGATGGAGTCTTAGTTTGAGGTTTAGGCATTTGAGTTTTAGGAGGAGACTGTGGTTGATTTGTATAGACAGGAGCACTTGTGTAGGTTGAGTCAGTAAAGAAACCAGCTCCAACAAACAAATCACCCTCATCTTTTGGATAGCTGTCATCTTTAGCCACAAAAGCATTCTCCACTGTGTTAGCTGGAGATGCAACATACTTATACTGAGATGTTGATGTAGATCTATCATTGTTTCTTGAACTCTCATCAATTTCAACTGATTCTATTTTGGCAATCAGAAGATCAAGATCCATAGGAAACTTTTCTGTATGCTTCAACAAAGTAACTGTTTGTTTCCATGAAGATGGAAGAGCATTAAGAAGTCTGTCATTTAGATCTTTGAGATCATTCTTCACACCAACAGTTGATATTTTAGTAATAAGTTGTACAAATCTGTTCATCATTTGATTTATAGTTTCTCCAGAAAGATGCTCAAACAATTCTTTTGAGTTTCTGCCTTTTAAGATCTTGTATTTCTTTACCACCTTCACAAATTATTTTTAAAGCTTTGTACATGGTATACCCAGTTTGATAACTATCAAGTCTTGTCAGAACCTCCAAAGGTAAACCCTTGCACATCAGTGAATAAGCTTTAATATCATTCTTTACTTTCTTTAGATCATCACCATGTAGACCATCTTCAGGATAAGGTTCTTAAGAGTCTTTGGTGTAAACAAATTCTCTGTCAGGACCATCTGATGTAATAGGAATATGTTGTCCTTTCTCTATTGACTTCCAAAGATCAGTTTCAATAGAGTTTAAATGATGTTTCAATCTGAGAGACCAGTTCTTGAAATCAGCTTTGTTCTTCAACTTAGGAACTCTGTTCTTAGAATCTTCAGACTTAGCCAATTTAAGATTTGAGTTTAAGAAAATAAACTGTTTTTGTTGTTTTTAAAGTTTAAAATAAAACAAGGAAATGACAATATTTTTAGATTTTAGTGTTTGAAAAATTTCTAAGTGTTGAATGAAAAGTCTGAAATCTAATGCGCCTGATGCTTGTGAAACGCCCACTTTGAACTTGAACACCTAAGGGAATGCCTTAGTAGAATTCTGAAACGCCCAACTGAAGACGCGCCTGAACAATTGTCAAACACCTGAACAGTTGTCAAGCGTCCAAACAGTTGTCAAACGCCTAGGTACTTAGTCAAATTTTCTGAATTTTCAACTGAAGCACCCAAACAGTCTTTAAACGCCTAGAACTCTTAGGTTTCAAAAATGTCCAAACAGTGGTAAAACGTCCGTGGTAAAACGTCCAAACAGTTGAAAACGTCCAACTCTGAAACGCCCAAACAGTGTTGATGCGCTTAAACAGTTGTTATGCGCCTAAACACTTGAGCAATTTTCAGATGATTTTAACACTCCAAGCGTCTAATTCATCATCTTCATAACAACCTGATCTTATCAAATTCTTCAAAACTTGATTAATTGATCTGAAAACTTTCAATCAGGTAATATATACACCGATAATAAATCCTCAATCATCAATTCTCTCAATTAACAACAATAAATCTGAATTTCTGTTTGAATTTGAGTTCGACTACGAAGAACAGTTTCGCACACAAATCTGATGAAAATTCAGATCTGAACGTGTGAAATCACTCAATTGTGATTCTATTCATGTTTCTAACGATGAAACACAACTGAAATAAACAATTGATTGATCAATTGCTATCAAACATAAATTCAAGTGATTCACAGAGCTCAAAAATCGATTTTAAGCTTCAAATCACTAAACCGAAAGCTCTGATACCATTTGATAGGTTCAAATACAATTGGATACAATGTACAGAGAGTGAGTTCTAATAGTATTCTCTCAAAGTCTCCAAAGTCCCCTATACAAAATACATAATATCCTATTTATACTAATAATAAAAAAGAAATGAACATATTTTTACAAATAAGTCCCTATACTATAACAGAAACAAAATATAAAGACCAAATGCTAATCTTCAAGAGCTCCAACAATCCAATCCCGTGTTGTTTGGATTCTCAAGAATTTTGAACACACTCTTGAACTAATTAAATCAAATCCAAGCATATAAATCAGTTAAAACACACTAATATATCAAAATTGAAACAGTTGTATCTAAAGTTAAAACCAAACACATAATCAGACAAATCACTATTTTAATCGATTCAAACTAGCCCAAACTCATCCAAAACACTCAACCGGCATCCCCAAACACACATGCCTGCAAAATCCACTAAAACAAATCCAAATGACACCTCTTTATTGAGCACTAACAAAGGATTGAAGTTACAAAGGACCAAGAAATAACTTGTATGCACTCAACACGTATCTAGCATTAAACTATAGGTGCGGAATAAAAGTATTTGTCGTTAAAGATGAACCTCAGTGTGTGATCAATAAACAAGAAGTCAAATCACTATCACACGACCAAGTAACTTATATTTTGCTTGTATTTCACTCAAAAGTGTGCGAGTACACATTTGTGCATTAAAGTATTCGCAAAAACATTACATGATACACGAGAAAGGAATTACGTATATAAGAACGTTAAATAGCAATAGATCTCGCATGTATTGATTTTTCTTCAAGTAACGTCCAATCCTGTGTTGTTTGGATTCTCAAGCATTTTGAACACACTCTTGAACTAACTAAATCAAATCCAAGCATATAAATTAGTTAAAGCACACTAATATATCAAAATTGAAACAGTTGTATCTATATTAAAAACCAAACACATGACAAGACAAATCACTATTTTAATCAATCCAAACTAGCCAACACTCATCCAAAACACTCAACCAGCATCCTCAAACACACATGCCCGCAAAATCTACTAAAACAAATCCAAATGACACCTCTTTATTGAGCACTAATAAAGGATTGAAGTTACAAAGGACCAAGAAACAACTTGTATCTACTCAACACGTATTTAGCATTAAACAATAGGTTCGGAATAAAAGTATTTGTTGTTAAAGATGAACCTCAATGTGTGATCAATAAACAAGAAGTCAAATCACTATCACACGGCCAAGTAACTTATATTTTGCTTGTATTTCACTCAAAAGTGTGCGAGTACACATTTGTGCATTTAAGTATTCGTAAAAACTTTACATGATACACGAGAAAGGAATTACGTATATAAGAACGTTAAAGAGCAATAGATCTCGCATGTGTTGATTTTTCTTCATGTAACGTCCAATCCCTTGTTGTTTGGATTCTCAAGCATTTTGAACACACTCATGATCTAATTACATCAAATCCAAGCATATAAATCATAAAAGCACACTAATATATCACAAGTGAAACAATTGTATCTGTAGTTAAAACCAAACACATTACCAGACAAATAACTATTTTAATCATTCCAAACGAGCCAAAACTTATTCAAAACACTCAACCGGCATTCTCAAACACACATGTCTAGAAAATTCACTAAAACAAATCCAAATGACACCTCTTTATTGAGCACTAACAAAAGATTGAAGTTACAAAGGACCAATAAACAACTTGTATTTATTCAACATGTATCTAGCATTAAGTTATAGGTGCGGAATAAAAGTATTTGTCGTTAAAGATGAACCTCAATGTGTGATCAATAAACAAGAAGTCAAATCACTATCACACGACCAAGTAACTTATATTTTGCTTGTATTTCACTCAAAAGTGTGGGAGTACACATTTGTGCATTAAAGTATTCGCAAAAACTTTACAAGATACACGAGAAAGGAATTACATATATAAGAACGTTAAATAGTAATAGATCTCGCATGTATTGATTTTTTCTTCAAGTAACGTTCAATCCCATGTTGTTTGGATTCTCAAGCATTTTGAACACACTCTTGAACTAATTAAATCAAATCCAAGCATATAAATCAGTTAAAGTACACTAATATATCACAAGTGAAACAGTTGTACCTATAGTTAAAACCAAACACATGACTAGACAAATCACAATTTTAATCGTTCCAAACTAGCCTAAACTCAACCAAAACACTCAACCGGCATCCCCAAACACACATACCTACAAAATCCACTAAAACAAATCCAAATGACACCTCTCAATACATAGAATCCTTTATTGAGCACTAAAAAGGATTGAAGTTGCAAAGGACCAAAAAACAACTTGTATTTACTCAACACGTATCTAGCTTCAAACTATAGGTGTGGAATAAAAGTATTTGTCCTTAAAGATGAACATCAATGTGTGATTAGTAAACAAGAAGTCAAATCACTATCACAGGACCAAGTAACTTATATTTTGCTTGTATTTCACTCAAAAGTGTGCGAGTATACATTTGTGCATTAAAGTTTTCGCAAAAACATTACATGATACACGAGAAAGGAATTACGTATATAAGAACGTTAAATAGCAATATATCTCGCATTTATTGATTTTTCTTCAAGTAACGTCCAATCCCATGTTGTTTGGATTCTTAAGCATATTGAACAAACTCATGAACTAATTAAATCAAATCTAAGCATATAAATCAGTTAAAGCACACTAATATATCACAAGTGAAACAGTTGTATCTATAGTTAAAACCAAACGCATGACTAGACAAATCACTATTTTAGTCATTCCAAACTAGCCCCAATTCATTCAAAACACTCAACAGGCATCCTCAAACACACATGCCTACAAAATCCACTAAAACAAATCCAAATGACACCTTTTTATTAAGCACTAACAAAGGATTAAAGCTACAAAGAACCAATAAACAACTTGTATATACTCAACACGTATCTAGCATTAAACTATAGGTGCGGAATAAAAGTATTTGTCGTTAAAAATGAACCTCAGTGTGTGATCAATAAACAAGAAGTCAAATCACTATCACATGACCAAGTAACTTATATTTTGCTTGTATTTCACTCAAAAGTGTGGGGGTACACATTTGTGCATTAAAGTATTCGCAAAAACTTTACATTATAGATGGGAAGGAATTACGTATATAAGAACGTTAAATAGCAATAGATCTCGCATGTATTGATTTTTCTTCAAGTAACATCCAATCTCATGTTATTTGGATTCTCAAGCTTTTTGAACACACTCTTGAACTAATTAAATCAAATCCAAGCATATAAATCAGTTAAAGGACACTAATATATCACAAGTGAAACAGTTGTATCTATAGTTAAACCCAAACACATGACCAGACAATTCACTATTTTAATCGTTCAAAACTAGCCTAAACTCAACCAAAACACTCAACCGGCATCCCAAAACACACATGCCTACAAAATATACTAAAACTAATACAAATGACACCTCTTCATTAAGCACTAACAAAGGATTGAAGCTTCAAAGAACCAATAAACAACTTGTATTTACTCAACACGTATCTAGCATTAAACTATAGGTGCGGAATAAAAGTATTTGTCGTTAAAGATGAACCTCAGTGTGTGATCAATAAACAAGAAGTCAAATCACTATCACATGACCAAGTAACTTATATTTTGCTTGTATTTCACTCAAAAGTGTGGGGGTACACATTTGTGCATTAAAGTATTCGCAAAAACTTTACATTATAGACGGGAAAGGAATTACGTATATAAGAACGTTAAATAGCAATAGATCTCGCATGTATTGATTTTTCTTCAAGTAACATCCAATCTCATGTTATTTGGATTCTCAAGCTTTTTGAACACACTCTTGAACTAATTAAATCAAATCCAAGCATATAAATCAGTTAAAGGACTCTAATATATCACAAGTGAAACAGTTGTATCTATAGTTAAACCTAAACACATGACCAGACAATTCACTATTTTCAAAGTTCAAAACTAGCCTAAACTCAACCAAAACACTCAACCGGCATCCCAAAACACACATGCCTACAAAATATACTAAAACTAATCCAAATGACACCTCTCCATCCATAGAATCCTTTATTGAGCAATAAAAAGAATTGAAGTTGCAAAGGACCATAAAACTACTTGTATTTACTCAACACGAATGTAGTATCAAACTATAGGTGCGGAATAAAAGTATTTGTCGTTAAAGATGAACATCAATGTGTGGTTAATAAACAAGAAGTCAAATCACTATCACACAACCAAGTAACTTATATTTTGCTTGTATTTCACTCAAAAGTGTGCGAGTATACGTTTGTGTAGTAAGGTATTCGCAAAAACATTACATGATACACGAGAAAGAAATTACCTATATAAGAACGTTAAATAGCAATAAATCTCGCATGTATTTATTTTTCTTCAAGTAACGTCTAATCCCATGTTGCTTGGATTCTCAAGCATTTTAAACAAACTCATGAACTAATTAAATCAAATCCAAGCATATAAATCAGTTAAAGCACACTAATATATCACAAGTGAAACAGTTGTATCTATAGTTAAAACCAAACACATGACGAGACAAATCACTATTTTAATCGTTCCAAACTAACCCAAACTCATCCAAAACACTCAACCGACATCCTCAAACACACATGCCTACAAAATCCAGTAAAACAAATCCAAATGATACCTCTTTATTGAGCACTAACAAATGATTGAAGTTACAAAGGACGAATAAACAACTTGTGTTTACTCAACACGTATCTAGCATTAAACTATAGGTGCGGAATAAAAGAATTTATCGTTAAAGATGAACCTCAATGTATGATCAATAAACAAGAAGTCAAATCACTATCACATGATCACGTAACTTATATTTTGCTTGTATTTCACTCAAAAGTGTGGGAGGACACATTTGTGCATTAAAGTATTCGCAAAATCTTTACATGATACACGAGAAAGGAATTAGGTATATAAAAACATTAAATAGCATTAGATCTCTCATGTATTGATTTTTCTTCAAGTAACGTCCAATCCCATGTTGTTTGGATTCTCAAGCCTTTTGAACACACTCTTGAACTAATTAAATCAAATCCAAGCATATAAATCAGTTAAAACACACTCCTACGCGCGCACATAGAAGAAGGTAGGACTCGGCCTGTAGCTACAGGAACAAGACGGAAGCCAAACTCACGAACACTTTTTCGTATATCACAAGTGAAACAGTTGTATCTATAGTTAGAACCAAACACATGACCAGACAAATCACTATTTTAATCGTTCCAAACTAGCCTAAACTAAACCAAAACACTCAACCGGCATCCCAAACACACGTGCCTATAAAATCCACAAAAACGAATCCAAATGACACCTCTCCATCCATAGAATCCTTTATTGAGAACTAACAAGGATTTAAGTTGCAAAGGACCTAAAAACAACTTGTATTTACACAACACGTATATAGCATCAAACTATAGGTGCGGAATAAAAGTATTTGTCGTTAAAGATGAACATCAATGTGTGATTAATAAACAAGAAGTCAAATCACTATCACACGATCAGGTAACTTATATTTTGCTTGTATTTCACTCAAAACTATGCGAGTATACATTTGTGCATTAAAGTGTTCGTAAAAACATTACATGATACATGAGAAAGGAATCACGTATATAAGAACATTAAATAGCAATAGATCTCGCACGTATTGATTTTTCTTCAAGTAACGTCCAATCCCATGTTGTTTGGATTGTCAAGCATTTTGAACAAACTCATGAACTAATTAAATCAAATCGAAGCGTATAATTCAGTTAAAGCACACTAATATATTACAAGTGAAACAGTTGTATCTATACTTAAAACCAAACACATAACAAGACAAATCACTATTTTAATCGTTAAAACTAGCCCAAACTCATACAAAACACTCAACCGGCATCCGAAAACACACATGCCTACAAAATCCACTAAAACAAATTCAAATGACACCTCTTTATTGAGCACTAACAAAGGATTGAAGTTACAAAGGACCAATAAACAACTTGTATTTACTCCACACGTATCTAGCATTAAACTATAGGTGCGGAATAAAACTATTTGTCGTTAAAGATCAACCTCAATGTGTGATCAATAAACAAGAAGTCAGATCACTATCACACGACCAAGTAACTTATATTTTGCTTGTGTTTCACGCAAAAGTGTCCGAGTACACATTTGTGCATTAAAGTATTCGAAAAAAGTTTACATAATACACGAGAAAGGAATTACGGATATAAGAACGTGAAATAGCAATAGATCTCGCATGTATTGATTTTTCTTCACGAAACGTCCAATCCCGTGTTGTTTGGATTCTCAAGCATTTTAAACGCACTCTTGAACTAATTAAATCTAATCCAAGCATATAAATCAGTTAAAGCACACTAATATATCACAAGTGAAACAGTTGTATCTATAGTTAAAACCAAACACATGACCAGACAAATCACTAGTTTAATCGTTCCAAACTAGCCCAAACTCATCCAAAACACTCAACCGACATCCTCAAACACACATGCCTACAAAATCCAGTAAAACAAATCCAAATGATACCTCTTTATTGAGCACTAACAAAGGATTGAAGTTACAAAGGACCAATAAACAACGTGTGTTTACTCAACACGTATCTAGCATTAAACTATAGGTGCGGAATAAAAGAATTTATCGTTAAAGATGAACCTCAATGTATGATCAATAAACAAGAAGTCAAATCACTATCACATGATCAAGTAACTTATATTTTGCTTGCATTTCACTCAAAAGTGTGGGAGTACACATTTGTGCATTAAAGTATTCGCAAAATCTTTACATGATACACGAGAAAGGAATTAGGTATATAAAAACATTAAATAGCATTAGATCTCTCATGTATTGATTTTTCTTCAAGTAACGTCCAATCCCATGTTGTTTGGATTCTCAAGCCTTTTGAACACACTCTTGATCTAATTAAATCAAATCCAAGCATATAAATCAGTTAAAACACATTCCTACGTGCGCGCATAGAGGAAGGTAGGACTCGGCCCGTAGCTACAGGAACAAGACGGAAGCCAAACTCAGGAACTCTTTTTCGTATATCACAAGTGAAACAGTTGTATCTATAGTTAGAACCAAACACATGACCAGACAAATCACTATTTTAATCGTTACAAACTAGCCTAAACTAAACCAAAACACTCAACCGGTATCCCCATACACACATGCCTACAAAATCCACAAAAACGAATCCAAATGACACCTCTCCATCCATAGAATCCTTTATTGAGAACTAAAAAGGATTTAAGTTGCAAAGGACCAAAAAACAACTTGTATTTACACAACACGTATCTACCATCAAACTATAGGTGCGGAATAATAGTATTTGTCGTTAAAGATGAACATCAATGTGTGATTAATAAACAAGAAGTCAAATCACTATCACACGATCAAGTAACTTATATTTTGCTTGTATTTCACTCAAAACTGTGCGAGTATACATTTGTGCATTAAAGTGTTCGTAAAAACATTACATGATACATGAGAAAGGAATCACGTATATAAGAACATTAAATAGCAATAGATCTCGCACGTATTGATTTTTCTTCAAGTAACGTCCAATCCCATGTTGTTTGGATTCTCAAGCATTTTGAACAAACTCATGAACTAATTAAATCAAATCCAAGCATATAATTCAGTTAAAGCACACTAATATGTTACAAGTGAAACAGTTGTATCTATAGTTAAAACCAAACACATAACCAGACAAATCATTATTTTAATCGTTCCAAACTAGCCCAAACTCATACAAAACACTCAACCGGCATCCGCAAACACACATGCCTACAAAATCCACTAAAACAAATCCAAATGACAACTCTTTATTGAGCACTAACAAAGGATTGAAGTTACAAAGGACCAATAAACAACTTGTATTTACTCCACACGTATCTAGCATTAAACTATAGCTGCGGAATAAAACTATTTGTCGTTAAAGATCAACCTCAATGTGTGATCAATAAACAAGAAGTCAGATCACTATCACACGACCAAGTAACTTATATTTTGCTTGTGTTTCTCTCAAAAGTGTCCGAGTACACATTTGTGCATTAAAGTATTCGAAAAAAGTTTACATAATACACGAGAAAGGAATTACGGATATAAGAACGTTAAATAGCAATAGATCTCGCATGTATTGATATATCTTCAAGTAACGTCCAATCCCGTGTTGTTTGGATTCTCAAGCATTTTAAACGCGCTCTTGAACTAATTAAATCAAATCCAAGCATATAAATCAGTTAAAGCACACTAATATATCACAAGTGAAACAGTTGTATCTATAGTTAGAACCAAACACATGACCAGACAAATCACTATTTTGATCGTTCCAAACTAGCCTAAACTCAACCAAAACACTCAACCGGCATCATCAAACACACATGCCTACAAAATCCCCTAAAACTAATCCAAATGACACCTCTCCATCCATAGAATCCTTTATTGAGCACTAAAAAGGATTGAATTTGCAAAGGACCATAAAACTACTTGTATTTACTCAACAGGTATCTAGCATCAAACTATAGGTGCGGAATAAAAGTATTTGTCGTTAAAGATGAACATCAATGTGTGATTAATAAACAAGAAGTCAAATCACTATCACACAACAAGTAACTTATATTTTGCTTGTATTTCACTCAAAAGTGTGCGAGTATACGTTTGTGTAGTAAGGTATTTGCAAAAACATTACATGATACACGAGAAAGAAATTACCTATATAAGAACGTTAAATAGCAATAAATCTCGCATGTATTGATTTTTCTTCAAGTAACTTCTAATCCCATGTTGCTTGGATTCTCAAGCATTTTGAACAAACTCATGAACTAATTAAATCAAATCCAAGCATATAAATCAGTTAAAGCACACTAATATATCACAAGTGAAACAGTTGTATCTATAGTTAAAACCAAACACATGACGAGACAAATCACTATTTTAATCGTTCCAAACTAGCCCAAACTCATCCAAAACACTCAACCGACATCCTCAAACACACATGCCTATAAAATCCAGTAAAACAAATCCAAATGATACCTTTTTATTAAGCACTAACAAAGGATTGAAGTTACAAAGGACCAATAAACAACTTGTGTTTACTCAACACGTATCTAGCATTAAACTATAGGTGCGGAATAAAAGAATTTGTCGTTAAAGATGAACCTCAATGTATGATCAATAAACAAGAAGTCAAATCACTATCACATGATCAAGTAACTTATATTTTGCTTGTATTTCACTCAAAAGTGTGGGAGTACACATTTGTGCATTAAAGTATTCGCAAAATCTTTACAAGATACACAAGAAAGGAATTAGGTATATAAGAACATTAAATAGCATTAGATCTCTCATGTATTGATTTTTCTTCAAGTAACGTCCAATCCCATGTTGTTTGGATTCTCAAGCCTTTTGAACACACTCTTGAACTAATTAAATCAAATGCAAGCATAAAAATCAGTTAAAAAACACTCCTACGCACGCGCATACACGAAGGGAGGACTCGGCCCGTAGCTACAGGAACAAGACGGAAGCCGAACTCAGGAACTCTTTTTCGTATATCACAAGTGAAACAATTGTATCTATAGTTAGAACCAAACACATGACCAGACAAATCACTATTTTAATCGTTCCAAACTAGCCTAAACTAAACCAAAACACTCAACTGGCATCCGCAAACACACATGCCCACAAAATCCATTAAAACGAATCCAAATGACACCTCTCCATCCATAGAATCCTTTTTTGAGCACTAAAAAGGATTTAAGTTGCAAAGGACCAAAAAACAACTTGTATTTACACAACACGTATCTAGCATCAAACTATAGGTGCGGAATAAAAGTATTTGTCGTTAAAGATGAACATCAATGTGTGATTAATAAACAAGAAGTCAAATCACTATCACACGATCAAGTAACTTATATTTTACTTGTATTTCACTCAAAAGTGTGACAGAATACATTTGTGCATTAAAGTGTTCGCAAAAACATTACATGATACATGAGAAAGGAATCACGTATATAAGAACATTAAATAGCAATAGATCTCGCACGTATTGATTTTTCTTCAAGTAACGTCCAATCCCATGTTGTTTGGATTCTCAAGCATTTTGAACAAACTCATGAACTAATTAAATCAAATCCAACCATATAATTCAGTTAAAGCACACTAATATATTACAAGTGAAACAGTTGTATCTATAGTTAAAACCAAACACATAACCAGACAAATCACTATTTTAATCGTTCCAAACTAGCCCAAACTCATCCAAAACACTCAACCGACATCCTCAAACACACATGCCTATAAAATCCAGTAAAACAAATCCAAATGATACCTTTTTATGAAGCACTAACAAAGGATTGAAGTTACAAAGGACCAATAAACAACTTGTGTTTACTCAACACGTATCTAGCATTAAACTATAGGTGCGGAATAAAAGAATTTGTCGTTAAAGATGAACCTCAATGTATGATCAATAAACAAGAAGTCAAATCACTATCACATGATCAAGTAACTTATATTTTGCTTGTATTTCACTCAAAAGTGTGGGAGTACACATTTGTGCATTAAAGTATTCGCAAAATCTTTACAAGATACACAAGAAAGGAATTAGGTATATAAGAACATTAAATAGCATTAGATCTCTCATGTATTGATTTTTCTTCAAGTAACGTCCAATCCCATGTTGTTTGGATTCTCAAGCCTTTTGAACACACTCTTGAACTAATTAAATCAAATGCAAGCATATAAATCAGTTAAAAAACACTCCTACGCACGCGCATACAGGAAGGTAGGACTCGGCCCGTAGCTACAGGAACAAGACGGAAGCCGAAATCAGGAACTCTTTTTCGTATATCACAAGTGAAACAATTGTATCTATAGTTAGAACCAAACACATGACCAGACAAATCACTATTTTAATCGTTCCAAACTAGCCTAAACTAAACCAAAACACTCAACCGGCATCCGCAAACACACATGCCTACAAAATCCATTAAAACGAATCCAAATGACACCTCTCCATCCATAGAATCCTTTTTTGAGCACTAAAAAGGATTTAAGTTGCAAAGGACCAAAAAACAACTTGTATTTACACAACACGTATCTAGTATCAAACTATAGGTGCGGAATAAAAGTATTTGTCGTTAAAGATGAACATCAATTTGTGATTAATAAACAAGAAGTCAAATCACTATCACACGATCAAGTAACTTATATTTTGCTTGTATTTCACTCAAAAGTGTACGAGTATACATATGTGCATTAAAGTGTTCGCAAAAACATTACATGATACATGAGAAAGGAATCACGTATATAAGAACATTAAATAGCAATAGATCTCGCACGTATTGATTTTTCTTCAAGTAACATCCAATCCCATGTTGTTTGGATTCTCAAGCATTTTGAACAAACTCATGAACTAATAATCAAATCCAACCATATAATTCAGTTAAAGCACACTAATATATTACAAGTGAAACAGTTGTATCTATAGTTAAAACCAAACACATAACCAGACAAATCACTATTTTAATCGTTCCAAACTAGCCCAAACTCATAGAAAACATTCAACTGGCATCCGAAAACACACATGCCTACAAAATCCACTAAAACAAATCCAAATGACACCTCTTTATTGAGCACTAACAAAGGATTGAAGTTACAAAGGACAAATAAACAACTTGTATTTACTCAACACATATCTAGCATTAAACTATAGGTGCGGAATAAAAGTATTTGTAGTTAAAGATGAACATCAATGTGTGATTAATAAACAAGAAGTCAAATCACTATCACACGACCAAGTAACTTATATTTTGCTTGTGTTTCACTCAAAAGTGTGCGAGTATACATTTGTGTAGTAAGGTATTCGCAAAAACATTACATGATACACGAGAAAGGAATTACCTATATAAGAACATTAAATAGCAATAAATCTCGCTTGTATTGATTATTCTTCAAGTAACGTCTAATCCCATGTTGCTTGGATTCTCAAGCATTTTGAACAAACTCATGAACTAATTAAATCAAATCCAAGCATATAAATCAGTTAAAGCACACTAATATATCACAAGTGAAACAGTTGTATCTATAGTTAAAACCAAACACATGACCAGACAAATCACTATTTTAATTGTTCCAAACTAGCCCAAACTCATCCAAAACACTCAATCGACATCCTCAAACACACATGCCTACAAAATCCAGTAAAACAAATCCAAATGACTCATCTCCATCCATAGAATCCTTTATTGAGCACTAAAAGGGATTGAGTTACAAAGGACTAATAAACAACTTGTATTTACTCAACACGTATCTAGCATTAAACTATAGGTGCGGAATAAAAGTATTTGTCGTTAAAGATCAACCTCAATGTGTGATCAATAAACAAGAAGTCAGATCACTATAACACGACCAAGTAACTTATATTTTGCTTGTGTTTCACTCAAAAGTGTCCGAGTACACATTTGTGCATTAAAGTATTCGAAAAAAGTTTACATAATACACGAGAAAGGAATTACGGATATAAGAACGTTAAATAGCAATAGATCTCGCATGTATTGATTTTTCTTCAGGTAACGTCCATTCCCGTGTTGTTTGGATTCTCAAGCATTTTAAACGCACTCTTGAACTAATTAAATCAAATCCAAGCATATAAATCAGTTAAAGCACACTAATATATCACAAGTGAAACAGTTGTATCTATAGTTAGAACCAAACACATGACCAGACAAATCACTATTTTAATCGTTCCAAACTAGCCTAAACTCAACCAAAAGACTCAACCGGCATCCTCAAACACACATGCCTACAAAATCCCCTAAAACTAATCCAAATGACACCTCTCCATCCATAGAATCCTTTATTGGGCACTAAAAAGGATTGAAGTTGCAAAGGACCATAAAACTACTTGTATTTACTCAACACGTATCTAGCATCAAACTATAGGTGCGGAAAAAAAGTATTTGTCGTTAAAGATGAACATCAATGTGTGATTAATAAACAAGAAGTCAAATCACTATCACACGACCAAGTAACTTATATTTTGCTTGTATTTCACTCAAAAGTGTGTGAGTATACATTTGTGTAGTAATGTATTCGCAAAAACATTACATGATACACGAGAAAGGAATTACCTATATAAGAACATTAAATAGCAATAAATCTCATATGTATTGATTATTCTTCAAGTAACGTCTAATCCCATGTTGCTTGGATTCTCAAGCATTTTGAACAAACTCATGAACTAATTAAATCAAATCCAAGCATATAAATCAGTTAAAGCACACTAATATATCACAAGTGAAACAGTTGTATCTATAGTTAAAATCAAACACATGACCACACAAATCACTATTTTAATCGTTCCAAACTAGCCCATACTCATCCAAAACACTCAATCGATATCCTCAAACACACATGCCTACAAAATCCAGTAAAACAAATCCAAATGATACCTTTTTATTGAGCACTAACAAAGGATTGATGTTACAAAGGACCAATAAACAACTTGTGTTTACTCAACATGTATCTAGCATTAAACTATAGGTGCGGAATAAAAGAATTTTTGTTAAAGATGAAGCTCAATGTATGATCAATAAACAAGAAGTCAAATCACTATCACAGGATCAAGTAACTTATATTTTGCTTGTATTTCACTCAAAAGTGTGGGAGTACACATTTGTGCATTAAAGTATTCGCAAAATCTTTACATGATACACGAGAAAGGAATTAGGTATATAAGAACGTTAAATAGCATTAGGTCTCTCATGTATTGATTTTTCTTCAAGTAACGTCCAATCCCATGTTGTTTGGATTCTCAAGCATTTTGAACACACTCTTGAACTAATTAAATCAAATCCAAGCATATAAATCAGTTAAAACACACTCCTACGCGCGCGCATAGAGGAAGGTAGGACTCGGCCCTTAGCTACAGGAACAAGACGGAAGCCGAACTCAGGAACTCTTTTTCGTATATTATAAGTGAAACAGTTGTATCAATAGTTAAAACCAAACACATGACGAGACAAATCACTAATTTAATCATTCCAAACTAGCCTAAACTCAACCAAAACACTCAACCGGCATCCCCAAACACACATGCCTACAAAATTCACTAAAACAAATCCAAATGACACCTCTCCATCCATAGAATCCTTTATTGAGCACTAAAAAGGATTGAAGTTACAAAGGACCAAAAAACAACTTGTATTTACTCAACCCGTATCTAGCATCAAACTATAGGTGCGGAATAAAAGTATTTGTCGTTAAAGATGAACATCAATGTGTGATTGATAAACAAGAAGTCAAAACAATATCACACGTTCAAGTAACTTATATTTTGCTTGTATTTCACACAAAAGTGTGCGAGTATACATTTGTGCATTAAAGTATTCGCAAAAACATTACATGATACACGAGAAAGGAAATTACGTATATAAGAACGTTAAATAGAAATAGATCTCGCATGTATTGATTTTTCTTCAAGTAACGTCCAATCCCATGTTGTTTGGATTCTCAAGCATTTTGAACAAACTCATGAACTAATTAAATCAAATCCAAGCATATAAATCAGTTAAAGCACACTTATATATCACAAGTGAAACAGTTGTATCTACAGTTAAAACAAAACACATGACCAGACAAATCACTATTTTAATTGTTCCAAACTAGCCCAAACTCATCCAAAACACTCAACCGGCATCCTGAAACACACATGCCTACAAAATCCACTAAAACAAATCCAAATGACACCACTTTATCAAGCACTAACAAAGGATTGAAGTTACAAAGGACCTATAAACAACTTGTATTTACTCAACACGTATCTAGCATTAAACTATAGGTGCGGAATAAAAGTATTTGTCGTTAAAGATGAACCTCAATGTGTGATCAATAAACAAGAAGTCAGATCACTATCACATGACCAAGTAACTTATATTTTGCCTGTATTTCACTCAAAAGTGTGCGAGTATATATTTGTGCATTAAAGTGTTCGCAAAAACATTACATGATACATGAGAAAGGAATCACGTACATAAGAACATTAAATAGCAATAGATCTCGCACGTATTGATTTTTCTTCAAGTAACGTCCAATCCCATGTTGTTTGGATTCTCAAGCATTTTGAACAAACTCACAAACTAATTAAATCAAATCCAAGCATATAATTCAGTTAAAGCACACTAATATATTACAAGTGAAACAGTTGTATCTATAGTTAAAACCAAACAGAAAACCAGACAAATCACTATTTTAATCGTTCCAAACTAGCCCAAACTCATACAAAACACTCAACCGGCATCCGAAAACACACATGCCTACAAAATCCACTAAAACAAATTCAAATGACACCTCTTTATTGAGCACTAACAAAGGATTGAAGTTACAAAGGACCAATAAACAACTTGTATTTACTCAACACGTATCCAGCATTAAACTATAGGTGCGGAATAAAAGTATTTGTCGTTAAAGATCAACCTCAATGTGTGATCAATAAACAAGAAGTCAGATCACTATCACACGACCAAGTAAATTATATTTTGCTTGTGTTTCACTCAAAAGTGTCCGAGTACACATTTGTGCATTAAGGTATTCTAAAAAAGTTTACATAATACGCGAGAAAGGAATTACGGATATAAGAACGTTAAATAGCAATAAATCTCGCATGTATTGATTTTTCTTCAAGTAACGTCCAATCCCGTGTTGTTTAGATTCTCAAGCACTTTGAACACACTCTTGAACTAATTAAATCAAATCCAAGCACATAAATCAGTTAAAGCACACTAATATATATCAGGTGAAACAGTTGTATCTATTGTTAGAACCAAACACATGACCATACATATCACTATTTTAATCGTTTCAAACTAGACTAAACTCAAACAAAACCCTCAACTGGCATCCCCAAACACACATGCCTACAAAATCCACTAAAACAAATCCAAATGACACCTCTCCATCCACAGAATCCTTTATTGAGCACTAAAAAGGACTGAAGCTGTAAAGGACCAAAAAACAACTTGTATTTACTCAACACGTATCTAGCATCAAACTATAGGTGCGGAATAAAAGTATTTGTCGTTAAAGATGAACATTAATGTGTGATTAATAAACAAAAAATCAAATCACTATCATACGACCAAGTAACTTATATTTTGCTTGTATTTCACTCAAAAGTGTGCGATTATACATTTGTGCATTAAGGTATTTGCAAAAACATTACATGATACACGAGAAAGGAATTACGTATATAAGAAATTTTAATAGCAATAAATCTTGCATGTATTGTTTTTTCTTCAAGTAACGTCCAGTCCCATGTTGTGTGGATTCTCAAGCATTTTGAACAAACTCATGAACTAATTAAATCAAATCCAAGGATATAAATCAGTTAAAGCACAGTAATATATCACAAGTGAAACAGATGTACCTATAGTTAAAACCAAACGCATGACCAGACAAATCACTATTTTAATCGTTCCAAACTAGCCCAAACTCATCCAAAACACTCAACCGGCATCCTCAAACACACATGCCTACAAAATCCACTAAAAAAAATCCAAATGACACCTTTTTATTGAGCACTAACAAAGGATTGAAGTTACAAAGGACCAATAAACAACTTGTGTTTACTCAACACGTATCTAGCATTAAGCTATAGGTGCGGAATAAAAGAATTTGTCGTTAAAGATGAACCTCAATGTATGATCAATAAACAAGAAGTCAAATCACTATCACATGATCAAGTAACTTATATTTTGCTTGTATTTCACTCAAAAGTGTGGGAGTACACATTTGTGCATTAAAGTATTCGCAAAATCTTTACATGATGCACGAGAAAGGAATTAGGTATATAAGAACGTTAAATAGCATTAGATCTCTCATGTATTGATTTTTCTTCAAGTAACGTCCAATCCCATGTTGTTTGGATACTCAAGCATTTTGAACACACTCTTGAACTAACTAAATCAAATCCAAGCATATAAATCAGTTAAAACACACTCCTATGCACGCGCATAGAGGAAGGTAGGACTTGGCCCTTAGCTACAGGAACAAGATGGAAGCCGAACTCAGGAACTCTTTTTCGTATATCGCAAGTGAAACAGTTGTATCTATAGTTAAAACCAAACACATGACCAAACAAATCACTAATTTAGTCGTTCCAAACTAGCCTAAACTCAACCAAAACACTCAACCGGCATCCCCAAACACACATGCCTACAAAATCCACTAAAACAAATCCAAATGACACCTCTCCATCCATAGAATCCTTTATTGAGGACTAAAAAGGATTGAAGTTGCAAAGGACCAAAAAACAACTTGTATTTACTCAACCCATATCTAGCATCAAACTATAGGTGTGGAATAAAAGTATTTGTCGTTAAAGATGAACATCAATGTGTGATTAATAAACAAGAAGTCAAAACACTATCACACGTTCAAGTAACTTATATTTTGCTTGTATTTCACTCAAAAGTGTGCGAGTATACATTTGTGCATTAAAGTATTCGCAAAAACATTACATGATACACGAGAAAGGAATTACGTATATAAGAACGTTAAATAGCAATAGATCTCGCATGTATTGATTTTTCTTCAACTAACGTTCAATCCCATGTTGTTTGGATTCTCAAGCATTTTGAACAAACTCATGAACTAATTAAATCAAATCCAAGCATATAAATCTGTTAAAGCACACTTATATATCACAAGTGAAACAGTTGTATCTACAGTTAAAACAAAACACATGACCAGACAAATCACTATTTTAATTTTTCCAAACTAGCCCAAACTCTTCCAAAACACTCAACCGGCATCCTGAAACACACATGCCTACAAAATCCACTGAAACAAATCCAAATGACACCTTTTTATTGAGCACTAACAAAGGATTAAAGTTACAAAGGACCAATAAACAACTTGTATTTACTCAACACGTATCTAGCATTAAACTATAGGTGCGGAATAAAAGAATTTGTCGTTAAAGATGAACCTCAATGTATGATCAATAAACAAGAAGTCAAATCACTATCACACGATCAAGTAACTTATATTTTGCTTGTATTTCACTCAAAAGTGTGGGAGTACACATTTGTGTATTAAAGTATTCGCAAAAGCTTTACATGAAACACGAGAAAGAAATTACGTATATAAGAACATTAAATAGCAATAGATCTCGCATGTATTGATTTTTGTTCAAGTAACGTCCAATCCCATGTTATTTGGATTCTCAAGCATTTTGAACACACTCTTTGTCACACCCTCAAAATCCACATGTAGAGTTTTACCGCGAGGCGTGCGAACAAACCAGGATCACAGTCAGTAGTTCCTCAGAACGACACTATATGCCACATTTAAAAATAAAACCAATCAAAGTTCGAACTTTAGAACCATGTGGAAGCGTTTTGTAAATAAGACAAAGCCAAAGTATATAAATGTAGAATTTGGCAAAACACGCGCCAACCCATTATTTAATTCTCATAAATAAAATTCAAATGTCATGACTTAAGATGAAGTCTTAGAATGCATGCTGGACCCGTGATGTGCTCCTAATGGCAACCTGAGTTAATGACCTGAGAATAGCATACTAAAAAGGTCAACACAATGGTTGGTGAGTTCAAGAGTTTGCGTTTAACATAAACAATAATAATTTGCATAACATAAGAAGTGCATTGAAATAGATAGCTAGTGTATATTCACAAGTAATAACAATAGTGATTTCACGATCGAAGCTGACTGTGTTGCGTTTGTTGCCTCTCGTCACGACTTACCAGGTCGTAATGATGTTTGTGTTTAGGACAATATTGCACCCGTTTGACCTCAAGTCGCACAGGTGGGGCTTGTCAAACCCAGTAATACTACCCAAGATTTCCCGCTAGTTACCATTATTAACGATCCGAAAGTGTGAGGACTTTCAAGGTATTATGCACTATGTTAAAACATACACAACTTATAATAATAATATAGCGTTGCGAACAAGTATATATGCTACCTCCCCCAGAAGGGAGTTTATATAATAGTGGGGCATGAACTCACCTGATGTGCAAAGACAATGACAAGAGAGAACTGATGATGGATGGAAAGACAACCCTTCAAAGGTTACCTAGAACACACAAGTACATAAGTACGTGTGCACAGAAAACTTAACAACCCTAGGTGCTCAATAAGCACATTGACCCAAGGCTTTGGAAAAACAAGACTCATTTAACCTAGTTGACCCGTTTGACACGTTGGTGACATATTAATTTAAATCTCATTTAATTAAGCGTATCAACTTATCATACATGATTATCAAACAAACTATTCACGTATATCACATCATCACCCAAGTTCAACCTAGATCGTCATACAACTCATGCGAATCTCAAACAATCAACATGCTCAACACAATTATAAATATATCACAACTAACTAATAATTTATTCATGAAGTCTAATCATGCACAACATGCCATGTGAAGCCACTCACAACTTCACACCCTAAACCTTGCCAATCCTACTAAGTAGGGGCCTCAGATTCGCACGCGTGTATGACAATTATAATCACATAAATCAACAAGATTCATTCCAACTAACAAACACAATAATGATCAATTTCCAATTCCGATCATGATTTCCTAATCACTAACCATAATTCATCATCATGTATAACCACCTAGAACCTAGATTCCTTAAATGATCAATCAAGCACTTATACAACCTAAGTATCACATTCCACCACATTAGACATCATCCATAAGCATTCTAACATGACCCTAACAGCATAAACATGCTCACATCATCATATCCAATAATCTTCAAAAATAAAGTTTCTCTTTTGGGAAGGTAACACCCAAAAGCAATCTAACATCCAATTCCTTTATAATTTCATCAACTTTATACCTAATTAAGTTCATAACAATCATTCTAACATTATAATCATCACTAATTCATCAAAATTCCCAATCATCATGCACAAAAGTTTCCACTTATAGCAAGGTATGAACAAACACTAGATTTCAAGACTTTTCTTGCACAATTCATGTAAACCAACATCCAAGCAATGTATCTAACATCATACAATCATCAAATCATATATTCCAAGAACAAAAAGTTTCCTCTTAAGGCAATGTGTGAGATTCATGATCATATCATAGATTTCTTGCAAAATCCAAATGATCTAACATACATACAATCTAACCAACATCAAATTAACATCTAATAATCATCAATTTCACTTTTTCATCATCAATTTTGAATTAGGGTTCTTCAAGAACAAAAACCATGATAAACTAATCAAAACTAACCTTTAGGTGTGTAGAAATCAAGAATTGGACTTGCTAAAACCTTGCAACCACTTGGAACTAATCAAAATCAACTTGTTTTGATGTTCTTGATCAAAAATTGAATGGTATGGGGTGTTTGGGGATGAGTTGCGGCCGAATGGGGGGGTTTGGGGCTAGGGTTGGGTTTAATTTCTTTAAATATGGTAACTTTTAATTTCCTTCCAATTACAAAATAAACCCCATTGTTTATATTTTATAAAAACTAATCTTTTTAACACTTTTTAAAAGATTTTCACTACAAAATATAAACATTACTAATCAACAATAATAATCATATACATTTTCAACTAATAGCAAAGCATATGAGATCATAGTTACACGTTGTCACGTTATCAAGTAAAATTCACAATTAATAACTTAAAATGCATGAACCATATAACCACAACTAATAATCAACATTGTTCATTAGGTTATCATTTGTTTACCATAGATAATTGTTATTAAGTCACCAAAGTTCAACGACAACTAATGTGTGCTCACGACACGTGTATGCAAGACCTAACGGAACTAACGGAGTTTGGTAACGGAAAATTACCGGATGTCACATTATCCCCATGTTGAAAGAATTTTGGTCCCGAAAATTGCGTGACATGGTTGTGTTACATCACTAGTTTACTGCATTGGCATAACGAAATCGAGTGAGTTGTCACATCATCCCCATGTTGAAAGAAATTTTGTCCCGAAATTTAATCAGTACCTTCCCCGGCTGTGACCGTCGTTTCGAGCAGATGAGGATACTTGAGCTTCATCTGATCCTCGCATTCCCATGTGAATTCCGGTCCACGTCTTGAGTTCCAACGAACTTTGACTATAGGTATTTTGCTTTACTTAAGAGTTTTGACCTCACGATCCATTACTTCAACAGGCTCCTCAACAAAGCGCAATTGTTCATCCACTTGTACTTCCTCGAGTGGTACAACCAAAGTCTCATCAGATAAGCACTTTTTCAGATTTGAGACGTGAAATACGTTATGAACGCCACTTAGTGAATCAGGCAGGTCTAATAGATACGCCACTGGACCTATTCTTTCAAGAATCTCAAATGGTCCAACGTATCTCGGATTAAGCTTGCCTCTTTTGCCAAATCGAATTACGCCTTTCCATGGTGAGACCTTCAACAACACTTTGTCACCGACCTGAAACTCCAAAGGTTTCAGTCGCTTGTCTGCATAGCTCTTTTGTCTGTCTCGCGCTGCAGCCATACGGTTCCGTATCTGCACAATCTTTTCGGTAGTCTCATGCACCAATTCAGGGCCAGTCAGCTGACTATCACCAACTTCTGCCCAACAAACTGGTGATCTACACTTTCGCCCATACAACGCCTCAAATGGTGCTGCTTGAATACTAGTATGATAACTATTGTTGTATGAGAATTCAACCAACGGTAGATGAACTTTCCAATTATTTCCAAAATCAATTACACAAGCACGTAACCTGTCCTCCAAAGTTTGAATAGCACGCTCGCTTTGTCCATCGGTCTGCGGATGATATGCAGTACTCATATCCAACCGCGTTCCCAAAGATTTCTGTAACGATTGCTAGAAATAAGATGTAAAACGAGCATCACGATCAGAAATAATCGAGATCGGTACGACATGTCTCGAAACTACCTCCTTCAGGTAAATTTTGGTTAACTTGAAACTACCTCCTTCAGTGGTTAACTTGTCCATTTTGTCAGTCTCCTTGATCGCCAAGAAGTGAGCTGACTTAGTCAGTCGATCCACAATCACCCATATCGTGTCACAACCATTAGGAGTTCTGGTTAACTTAGTAATAAAGTCCATAGAGATCTGTTCCCATTTCCACAAAGGAATCTTAGGTTGTTGCAGTAACGCAGATGGCTTCTGATATTCCACTTTAACCTTGAAACAGGTTAGACACTTGCTCACATACGTTGCTACGTCTGCCTTCATATTAGGCCACCAACAGTGCGCTTTCAGGTCATGATACATTTTGTCAGAACCAGGGTGTATGGAATATTTAGACTTATGTGCTTTACTCATGACTAAGTCTCTTAGATCTCCATACATGGGTACCCAAAGTCTATCCATGAAATACCGGATTCCATCGGATTTGACTTCCAACTGTTTGTCCATCCCACGTAAGGATTCAGATCCAATGTTTTCCGCTTTGAAAGCTTCTGTCTGAGCTTCCTTGATTTGTTCACGCAAGTGAGTGCCAATTGTAAGCTGCAAAGCACGCACTCGTCGGGGCTTAGCGGTCTCCTTCCTACTCAAAGCATCAACGACTACATTCGCCTTACCTGGGTGATATTTGATGGCACAATCTTAATCGTTTAACAATTCCACCCAGCGTCGCTGCCTCATGTTTAGCTCTTTCTACTCAAAGATATGCTGAAGACTCTTGTGATCGGTGTAAATGGTGCATTTGGTACCATACAAGTAATGTCTCCAGATCTTCAAGGCAAATATCACTGCACCTAACTCAAAGTCATGAGTAGTATAGTTCTTTTCATGAACCTTCAGTTGTCTCGAGGCATAAGATATTACCTTGCCACGTTGCATCAGGACACAACGAAGTCCTTGGATTGAAGCATCACAGTAAACCACAAAATCATCACTTCATTCTCGTAATGCTAATATCGGCGAGCTACAGAGTTTCTGTTTCAACAACTGAAAAGTGGCTTCTTGACTCTCACCCCATTTATACGTTGTTCCTTTATGGGTCAAGGCTGTGAGAGGTTGAGCGATTTTTGAAAATCCCTCAATGAAACGTCGATAGCAAAGCATATGAGATCATAGCAAAGCATATGAGATCATAGTTAAACGTTGTCATGTTATCAAGTAAAATTCACAATTAATAACTTAAAATACATGAACCATATAACCACAACTAATAATCAACATTATTCATTAGGTTATCATTTGTTTACCATAGATAATTGTTATTAAGTTACCAACGTTCAACAACAACTAGTGTGTGCTCACGACACATGTATGCAAGACCTAACCGGATGTGTGATCAATAAAAGTATTTGTCGTTAAAGATGAACCTCAATGTCTGATCAATAAACAAGAAGTCAAATCACTATCACACGACCAAGTAACTTATATTTTGCCTGTATTACAATCAAAAGTGTGCGAGTACACATTCGTGCATTAAAGTATTCACAAAAACTTTACACGATACACAAGAAATAAATTACGTATATAAGAACGTTATATAGCAATAGATCTCGTATGTATTGATTTTTCTTCAAGTAACGTCGAATCCCATGTTGTTTGGATTCTCAAGCATTTTGAACACACTCTTGAACAAATTAAATCAAATACAAGTATATAAATCAGTTAAAGCACACTAATATATCAAAATTGAAACAGTTGTATCTATAGTTAAAACCAAACACATGATCAGACAAATCACTATTTTAATCGATCCAAACTAGCCCAAACTCATCCAAAACACTCAACCGGCATCCTCAAACACACATGCCTACAAAAATCCACTAAAACAAATCCAAAGGACACCTCTTTATTGAGTACTAACAAAGGATTGAAGTTACAAAAAACCAATAAACAACTTGTATTTACTCAACACGTATCTAGCATCAAACTATAGGTGCGGAAAAAAAGTTTTTGTCGTGAAAGATGAACCTCAATGTGTGATCAATAAACAAGAAGTCAAATCACTATCACACGACCAAGTAACTTAAATTTTGCTTGTATTTCACTCAAAAGTGTGCGAGTACACATTTGTGCACTAAAGTATTCGCAAAAACATTACATGATACATGAGAAAGCAATTACGTATATAATAACCTTAAATAGCAATAGATCTCTCTTGTATTGATTTTTTTTCAAGTAACGTCTAACTCCATTTTGTTTGGATTCTCAAGCATTTTGAACACACTCTTGAACTAATTATATCAAATGCAAGCATATAAATCAGTTAAAGCACACTAATATATCACAAGTGAAACAGTTGTATCTATAGTTAAAACCAAACACATGACCAGACAAATCACTATTTTAATCGTTCCGAAATAGCCCAAACATAACCAAAACACTCAACCGGCATCCCCAAACACACATGCCTACAAAATCCACTAAAACAAATCCAAATGACACCTCTTTATTGAGTACTAACAAAGGGTTGAAGTTACAAAGGACCTAGAAACAACTTGTATTTTCTCAACGCGTATCTAGCATCAAACTATAGGTGCGGAAAAAAAGTTTTTGTCGTTAAAGATGAACCTCAATGTGTGATCAATAAACAAGAAATCAAATCACTAACACACGACCAAGTAACTTATATTTTGCTTGTATTTCAGTCAAAAGTGTGCGAGTACACATTTGTGCATTAAAGTATTCACAAAAACTTTACACGATACACAAGAAATAAATTACGTATATAAGAACGTTATATAGCAATAGATCTCGTATTTATTGATTTTTCTTCAAGTAACGTCGAATCCCATGTTGTTTGGAGTCTCAAGCATTTTGAACACACTCTTGAACTAATTAAATCAAATACAAGTATATAAATCAGTTAAAGCGCACTAATATATCAAAATTGAAACAGTTGTATCTATAGTTAAAACCAAACACATGATCAGACAAATCACTATTTTAATTGATCCAAACTAGCCCAAACTCATCCAAAACACTCAACCGGCATCGTCAAACACACATGCCTACCAAATCCACTAAAACAAAACCAAATGATACCTTTCCATCCATAGAATCCTTTATTGAGCACTAAAAAGGATTGTCATTGCAAAGGACCAATAAACAACTTGTATTTACTCAACACGTATCTAGCATTAAACTATAGGTGCGGAATAAAAGTATTTGTCGTTAAAGATGGACCTCAATGTGTGATCAATAAACAAGAAGTCAGATCACTATCACACGACCAAGTAACTTATATTTTGCTTGTATTTCACTCAAAAGTGTGCGAGTACACATTTGTACCTTAAAGTATTCACAAAAACTTTACATGATACACGAGAAAGGAATTACGTATGTAAGAACGTTAAATAGCAATAGATCTCGCATGTACTGATTTTTCTTCAAGTAACAATCCCATGTTGTTTGGATTCTCAAGCATTTTGAACACACTCTTGAACTAATTAAATCAAATCCAAGCATATAAATCAGTTAAAGCACACTAATATATCACAAGTGAAACAGTTCTATCTATAGTTAAAACCAAACACATGACCAGACAAATCACTATTTTAATCGTTCCAAACTAGCCAAAACTCAACCAAAACACTCAACCGGCATCCCCAAACACACATGCCTACAAAATCCACTAAAACAAATCCAAATGACACCTCTCCATCCATAGAATCCTTTATTGAGCACTAAAATGGATTAAAGTTGCAAAGGACCAAAAAACAACTTGCATTTACTCAACACGTATATAGCATCAAACTATAGGTGCGGAATAAAAGTATTTGTCGTTAAAGATGAACCTCAATGTGCGATTAATAAACAAGAAGTCAACTCACAATCACACGACCAAATAATTTATATTTTGCTTGTATTTCACTCAAAAGTGTGCGAGTATGCATTTGTGCATTAAAGTATTCGCAAAAACATTACATGATACACGAGAAAGGAATTACGTATATAAGAACGTTAAATAGCAATAGATCTCGCATGTATTAATTTATCTTCAAGTAACGTCCAATCCCATGTTGTTTGGATTCTGAAGCATTTTGAACACACTTATGAACTAATTAAATCAAATCTAAGCATATAAATCAGTTAAAGCACACTAATATATCACAGGTGAAGCAGTTGTATCTATAGTTAAAACCAAACACATGACTAGACAAATCACTATTTTAATCATTCCAAACTAGCCCAAACTCATCCAAAACACTCAACCGGCATCCTCAAACACACATGCCTACAAAAATCCACTAAAACAAATCCAAATGACACCTCTTTATCGAGTACTAACAAAGGATTAAAGTTACAAAGGACCTAGAAACAACTTGTATTTACACAACACGTATCTAGCATTAAACTATAGGTGCGGAATAAAAGTATTAGTCGTTAAAGATGAACCACAATGTGTGATCAATAAACAAGAAGGCCCCGTTCCCGGGACACTCACAGTTGGACAATCATCGCACATATTAATTCAAAACCTCAAAAAATCTATTTAACATATGCAGCGGAAAAATTTAACGAAACCATTTCATATATTAACAATTACTGTTTACATCATCATTACATTACAAATCATCGTTTGGTTTCGTCACTACGCAAAACATCATTGTTGTACAAAATGGATGCCAGTCAAAAATCTTTGCCAAGTAGCTTCACCCCATGCCATCCTCAGCAACCATTACCTACCAACTGAAAATGCATAAAAGTCAGCGTTGCTGAGTGAGTTCTAGTTTTATAAAAATATATTACCTTTCATTCGTTAAAACCTTTTCATACTTTCGCACGTGATCACACATCATACATACATCAAGGTAATATTTATTATCTTCCGTCATCGTTCATTTCGTACTTATCGCACGTTTCGTACATTTCGCACGTTACATTATCTTTCACTTCTATCTAGGTTCTGTCATGTACTAAACCCCCCCTATTGGGCACGAAGCCAACTAATCTAGGGTTTAGTGACAAGGACCCCGTTTCGCACGTATGGAACAGTCACCAAGACTGATTCCCCTGTGTGTGAATCACTCATGGGGCAGCCAAGATCGCACGCTGTATGACACACAGTTGAGCTGACAACTCTCAAGGAGTTGTGAACCTCCTTACAATTAGCTTGCAAGACTTTCATTCGTTCATTCATTACGTTCCACTTTCATTATCTTAGATCTTTCACTTCGTTAAGATAATACTTTACATTCATCATCATAGTTACACCATGAAAGGCCACGGAGAAATACATAATAAGGAACATAAAGAAAACAGGCCGTAAACATACATAACATTATCATATAATCATCACATATCATCCCCGGGAACATCCCAAGTCATAGCCTAAAAGTCTCTCTTTCCCGAAAATTTCATAAAATTTTCTAAATCTTAGGCGCATGAGCACTATGAAGGCGCTCGGACACTATGCGGGCGCATGAATACTTAGGCGCATGGGTGACTCAGGCGCATGGGCACTATTTGGGCGCACGGCAAACACTTAGGCGTCTGGACAACTTTCTAGGCGAATGGGCACTATTTGTGCGCACGGCCAAAACTTAGGCGTCTAGACAACTTTCTAGGCGCATGGGCACTATTTGTGCGCACGAACCTTGGGCATTTGGGTACTGTTTGGGCGCATGATCTCAGGCGCATAGGCCCTTAGGCGCATGGCCAACTACTTTTCTAACTACCATCATTTTCAGACCTCAAGATCATCAATCTAACCTGATTTAGCCAAGTTTCTAACATACTAAGCATCTAACAAGCATGAAACCATGAACATAATCAAAATTTTCCCAAACATACAACATCCCAACAGGGCACATACACATACATACGGGTACACACTCAAACTTTATAAAAACGTTTAAACATGCATTTTCAGCCCCAAATCAGTTAAAACATGTAAAAACAGGGTTCTAGAACTCACCTCTTGCAACTTTCGAGTAAGACTTCCTTCAAACCCGAATGCTTATGAGTTCAGACACCTAAAAACACCAAAACACACAACCCAACACACACAAGCATATAAGCACATACCCGAAGCTGAAAATCAGCCAAGAACACCCCATAAATCAGAAAACTAACCTGAATTCAGCCTCTTCTTCTTCCTCTCTCTAAAACCGAAGATAATTCTCTGCTCTCTCTCTCTAGAAAATCGACAGAAAGATGGTACATGGGTCATGGGCGGCCATGACCACCTTTTGAACGGATTAAATACTAACTTTGTCCCATGTACAACTTTAACCCCTCAACTTGGGTTATTCTGCTTTTCTTTCTTTTTATTCACATTTCTTTTCTTTTAAAATTTCCGGGTGTTACAAGTCCACCCCCCTTATATAGGTTTCGTCCCCGAAACCTGTCACTCCTCGAACAGCTGAGGATAATGCTGTCTCATCTCCTCCTCAGGTTCCCATGTAGACTCGGATCCCTTTCTATGCTTCCACTGTACTCGCACCAATGGAACCACTTTATTCCTTAGCCTCTTCTCTTTCCTGTCAATGATAGCCACTGGTTGCTTCACGTAATTGAGCCGTTCGTCTACCTCAATGTCTTCCAGTGGTACCATCATATCTTCATTAGCTAAACACTTCCTCAGATGAGATACATGGAATGTTGGGTGAAATGCACTTAACTTATTAGGCAACTCCAATCTATAGGCCACCTCTCCAACTCGAGCAATGATTCGAAAAGGCCCTATATACCTCGGACTCAACTTGCCCCGCTTTCTAAATCGAATGATACCTTTCCAAGGTGAAACCTTCAACATAACTCTATCTCCCTCCTTAAACTCAATCGGTCTACGTCTCTTATCGGCATACGACTTCTTTCTATCTTTGGCTGCCTTCATAAAGGCTTTGATCTTTTCTAACTTCTCGGTCGTAGCCTCAATCACTTCAATGCTCCCTAACTCCTTCTGACCGACTTCACCCCAACATACGGGCGTTCTACACCTCCTACCGTATAGCATCTCATAGGGTGGCATACTAATGCTGTCATGGTAACTGTTGTTGTATGAGAATTCAGCTACCGGTAAGTGCTCATCCCAACTTCCTCCAAAGTCAATGACGCATGCCCGAAGCATATCCTCAAGCGTCTGAATAGTTCTTTCCGATTGACCATCCGTTTGAGGATGACAAGCCATACTGATATGTAACCTCGTCCCTATCGCATCGTGGAATCTCTTCCAAAACTTGGATGTAAACCGAGTGTCACGGTCAGACACAATAGACACCAGCACACCATGAAAAGTTACAATCTCTTTAATGATAGATCCACTAACCTCTCAGATGAATACGTTTCACGGATCGGTAAGAAGTGAGCACTCTTCGTCAGACGGTCGACTATCACCCATATGGCATCATATCCCCTTGCCGTTAGTGGCAGCTTCGTAATAAAATCCATGGTGATATGCTCCCACTTCCACTCGGGTATATCCAAAGGTTGGATCTTCCCGTATGGCTTCTGATGCTCCGCCTTCACTTGCAAGCAAGTAAGACACTTACTCACGTGCTCCGCTACGTCGCGCTTCATACCGGGCCACCAATAATCTTTCTTCATATCATGATACATCTTTGTAGCACCGGGATGAATGGAGTATCGAGTCTTATGAGCTTCATCCATGATCTTTTCACGTAAATCTCCATAACGAGGAATCCACATTCGCCCAAATCGGGTTCTAACACCAAGAGTGTTTTCACCCAATTCCTTGACTAGACCTCTCATCCTTTTGAAGTTAAGACGATCTTCTTTTAATGCCTCGTCTTGGAACTCCTTGACCTGCTTCATCGCGTCGGAGGTCATAACCAATTGGTAAGCCTTCACCCGGATCGGTTCAGGCCTCTCCTTTCGGCTAAGGGCATCCGCCACTACGTTGGCTTTGCCTGGATGGTAATGGATCTCACAATCATAATCCTTAATGGGTTCCAACCATCGCCTCTACCTCATATTCAAATCCTTCTGCTCGAAAAAGTACTTCAAGCTCTTGTGGTCGGTGAAGATAGTGCACATCATCCCGTATAAATAGTGCCTCCAAATCTTCAATGCGAAGACCACAGCTGCTAACTCCAAGTCATGACTAGGGTAATTAACCTCACGAACTTTCAACTATCGGGATGCGTAAGCAATAACCTTCCCTCGCTGCATCAACACGCAACCCAACCCCAAATAAGAAGCATCTGAATAAACCACCAAATCCTCGCTTCCTTCGGGTAACGATAAGACTGGAGCTTGCGTCAACCTCACCTTTAGCTCCTCAAAAGCCTTTTCTTGCTCTTGACCCCATATAAATTTCACATCCTTACGGGTCAATTTGGTCAACGGAGAAGCTATCTTGGAGAAGTCTTGGATAAATCTTCTATAATAGCCCGCCAATCCCAAGAAACTACGAATCTCGGATGGCGTCTTTGGAGACTTCCATTGCATCACAGCTTCTACCTTTGCTGGGTCGACCATGATTCCTTCGAAATTTACCACATGACCCAAAAACTGAACCTCACGTAAGCAGAACGCGCACTTGGAGAACTTGGCATATAACATCTCCCTTCTGAGCCTCTCCAACACTTCCCGAATGTGACCGGCATGCTCCTTCTCGCTCCTCAAATAAATCAAGATATCATCGATAAACACAATCACCGATTTATCCAACATCGGCCGGCACACTCGATTAATCAAATCCATAAAAGCAGCTGGCACGTTGGTTAAACCAAAAGACATAACGAGAAACTCGTAGTGTCCGTAACGCGTGCGAAAAGCTGTTTTAGGAATATCCTGCTCCTTCACCTTCAACTGATGATAACCCGATCGAAGATCGATTCTCGAAAACCAACAAGCACCTTGCAGCTGATCGAACAAGTCGTCGATTCTTGGTAAAGGATATCGGTTCTTCACCGTCAACTTGTTCAACTCACGGTAATCGATGCACATCCTCATGCTACCGTCCTTCTTCTTTACAAACAAGACCGGAGCACCCCAGGGAGAGATACTCGGTCGAATGAATCCTTTATCCAACAGTTCTTGCAATTGAACCATTAATTCCTTCATCTCTGTCGGAGCCAGTCGATATGGTACCTTAGCGACAGGCTGAGCACCAGGTATCAAATCAATCTGGAACTCGATCTCACGGTCCGGTGGCACACCTGGTAAGTCTTCTGGAAACATATCAGGAAAATCACACACAACCGGTACGTCAGACAATTGTGATGTTGATGTGTCCACATCCTTCACATAAGCCAGGTAGGCACTACATCCACGTCTCATGCACTTCCCCACCACTGCCATTGAAATTACCTTCGGAATCTTAGTAACTCGATCACCGTAGATCGTCACCGAACTCCCGTCAGGCGCTGTCAAACGGATCATCTTCTTACGACATACGATATTTGCTTCATAGGCCGCTAACCAGTCCATCCCTAGGACTACATCAAACCCGCCTAAGGTCATCACAAACAGTCTAGCAGGAAACCTATGACCTTCTAGTTCTATGTCACAGCCTTCTATCAGATCAGAGATCCTGGCAGACTTACCTATGGCAGTTTCTACATCGAAGGGCTCATCAATACTTCTACCTCTAACGGGCAAATTAGCACAGAAAGCAGCAGAAATACAACTCCTACTAGCACCAAAATCAAATAACACAGAAGCAAGAGTTTGGTTTACTAGAAACGTACCTGACACAACATCGGGATCCGTCCTAGCCTCCTCCCTGGTCATCGTGAAAGCTCTAGCACTCGCCTTCTGCCCTTCACTCCCAGCCTTCTTCTTTGCCCCAAAACTCTTAGCCCTCGGTTTCTTGCAGTCCCTACTCAGATGGCCATCTTCTCCACAGTTATAGCATCTCACGGCCCCGCACTCTCGAGCCATGTGACCGGGCTTCCCACACTTGAAGCAAACGTTCTATCCCCATCTGCATTCTCCAGTATGCTCCCTTCCGCATTTTCCACACCTCCTTGTACCTGCACCAGAGGCGGTCACTCGCCGATCATCCACTCTTGCAACCTTGTTGTTTGGAGCGACACCACCGTGTCCAAACCGCTTCCCGTTCCAGTTCCCATCATCACCACCACTTTTCTTACTCACTTCAACCACGGCCCCTTCTCGTTCATCATACAACCTTCCCGCCAGATCAACCACCGACCTAAACGTGCTTGGCCGAGCGGTGATCATGTGCCTGCGAATATCCGCCGGCAAACCTTGGATGTACCTCTTTATCTTTCGTGACATAGGTGTCACCTGATCCGGCACCAGTCGCGCCATCTCATTAAACTTTGTGGTGTACTGCTGGTGCGTCATAGTTCCCGCCTCCAACTGTAGGAACTCCCTCTCAATATTGTCTAATTCCCTGTGAGGACAGAACTCCTCAATCACCAGCTTCTTCAGTTCATCCCACTTCATTCTTCCAATTGCCCTGCTACCCTCGGCCTGGACAATATTGTCCCACTAGCATAAAGCCGAGTCCACAAATGAGTGGGTAGCAAACTTCACTTTTTGGTCCTCCCTGCACACGCTGATATCAAGTACAGCTTCCATTTCTCTCACCCATCGATGAACAGCAGCAGCGTTGCCATTGCCATCAAAAGTCGGGGGCATGCATCTCTGGAATGCCCCATAGGTACAGCCCCGAGCTGTCCCTGGCACCACTTCTTCCTCCTCCTCATCACTTGGGACAACCGTCTCAGTCTTCCGCTGCCCCGCTTCTCCCGCGGTCTTCTCTTTCTCCTTCTTCTCATCCTCCCGCACAGCTCTAATCACTTCGACTACCACAGACGGCAGGATCGTCTGCATGACCTGGTGAACTTCCTCAACAACAGCCTCTTTCACCGAGGCCCTAAAATTAGCACTCTCATCACCACCTTCCTGGTGATGAGTCTCGGGCTCTTCAAGTGCTATTTCTGCAGCTTTAGCACCACCTCTTGTGGCCCGTGGTCCAGCACCACGTCCACCACGACCTCCACCTCTAGAAGCTTTCGAAGATCTACCACCAGCCATCCTCTAACACACTATAAGATTCAAACACCAACACTGTCATTCAAGGTAATAGCTCAGTTTATATCAAGTATAGTAAGTCCCTAATTACAGTGGCCAGTTGTGATTAGCCACTTACTTTACTCTTCGTACCCCAAGCATTCCCTATCCAGACTACATCAGTATCCAAATCTACTAAGAGCACATAAATCAGATAGCATGCACACATAATACCGGTTATCATTAAAGAAAATACCAGATGGCACGTAGCTACTTGGGCTGGCATCCTTCCATTTGTCCCATTCTCAGTTTAAGTTTAGGTTTATTGGAAAATATTTACCCATTTCTCTTAAACTTTGGCTCTGATACCAACTTGTAAGGCCCCGTTCCCGGGACACTCAAAGTTGGACAATCATCGCACATATTATTTCAAAACCTCAGAAAATCTATTTAACATATGCAGCGGAAAAATTTAACGAAACCATTTCATATATTAACAATTACTGTTTACATCATCATTACATTACAAATCATCGTTTGGCTTCGTCACTACACAAAACATCATTGTTGTACAAAATGGATGCCAGTCAAAAATCTTTGCCAAGTAGCTTCACCACGTGCCATCCTCAGCAACCATTACCTGCCAACTGAAAATGCATAAAAGTTAGCGTTGCTGAGTGAGTTCTAGTTTTATAAAAATATATTACCTTTCATTCGTTAAAACATTTTCATACTTTCGCACGTGATCACACATCATACATACATCAAGGTAATATTTATTATCTTCCGTCATCGTTCATTTTGTACTTATCGCACGTATCGTACATTTCGCACGTTACATTATCTTTCACTTCTATCTAGGTCCTGTCATGTACTAAACCCCCCTTTTGGGCACAAAGCCAACTAATCTAGGGTTTAGTGACAAGGACCCCGTTTTGTACGTATGGAACAGTCACCAAGACTGATTCCCCTGGGGTAGCCAAGATCGCACGCTGTATGACACACAGTTGAGCTGACAACTCTCAAGGAGTTGTGAACCTCCTTACATTTTGCTTGCAAGACTTTCATTCGTTCATTCATTACGTTCCACTTTCATTATCTTAGATCTTTCACTTCGTTAAGATAATACTTTACATTCATCATCATAGTCACACCATGAAAGGCCACGGAGAAATACATAATAAGGAACATAAAGAAAACAGGCCATAAACATACACAACATCATCATATAATCATCACATATCATCCCTGGGAACATCCCAAGTCATAGCCTAAAAGTCCCTCTTTCCCGAAAATTTCAGAAAATTTTCTAAGTCTTAGGCACATGAGCACTATGCAGGCGCTCGGACACTATGCGGGCGCATGAATACTTAGGCGCATGGGTGACTCAGGCGAATGGGCACTATTTGGGTGCACGGCCAACACTTAGGCGTCTGGACAACTTTATAGGAGCATGGGCACTATTTGTGCGCACGAACCTTGGGCGTTTGGGTACTGTTTGGGCGCATGATCTCAGGCGCATAGGCCCTTAGGCACATGGCCAACTACTTTTCTAACTACCATCATTTTCAGACCTCAAGATCATCAATCTAACCTGATTTAGCCTAGTTTCTAACATACTAAGCATCTAACAAGCATGAAACCATGAACATAATCAAAATTTTCCCAAACATACACCCTCCCAACAGGGCACATACACATACATACGGGTACACACTCAAACTTTATAAAAACGTTTAAACATGCATTTTCAGCCCCAAATCAGTTAAAACATGTAAAAACGGGGATCTAGAACTCACCTCTTACAACTTCCGAGTAGGACTTCCTTCAAACCCGAATGCTTATGACTTCAAACACCTAAAAACACCAAAACACACAACCGAACACACACAAGCATATAAGCACATACCCGAAGCTGAAAATCAACCAAGAACACCCCATAAATCAGAAAACTAACCTGAATTCAGCCTCTTCTTCTTCCTCTCTCTAAAACCGAAGAGAATTCTCTGCTCTCTCTCTCTAGAAAATCAACAGAAAGATGGTACAGGGGTCATGGGCGGCCATGACCACCTTTTGAACTAATTAAATACCAACTTTGTCCAATGTATAACTTTAACCCCTCAACTTGGGTTATTTTGCTTTTCTTTCTTTTTATTCACATTTCTTTTCTTTTAAAATTTCCGGGTGTTACAAGTACACATTTGTGCATTAAAGTATTCGCAAAAACTTTACATGATACACGAGAATGTAATTACGTATATAAGAACGTTAAATAGCAATAGATCTCGCGTTTATTGATTTTTCTTCAATTAACGTCCAATCCCATGTTGTTTGGATTCTCAAGCATTTTGAACACACTCTTGAACTAATTAAATCAAATCCAAGCATATAAATCAGTTAAAGCACACTAATATATCACAAGTGAACCAGTTGTATCTATAGTTAAAACCAAACACATGACCAGACAAATCACTATTTTAATCGTTCCAAACAAGCCTAGACCCAACCATAACACTCAACCGGCATCCCCAAAAACACATGCCTACAAAATCCACTAAAACAAATCCATATGACACCTCTCCATCCATAGAATTCTTTATTAAGCACTAAAAGCGATTGAAGTTGCAAAGGACCAGAAAAGAACTTGTATTTACTCAACACGTATCTATCATCAAACTATAGGTGCGGAATAAAATTATTTGTCGTTAAAGATGAACATCAATGTGTGATTAATAAACAAGAAGTCAAGTCACTATCACACGACCAAGTAACTTATATTTTGCTTCTATTTCACTCAAAAGTGTGTGAGTACACATTTGTGCATTAAAGTATTCGCAAAAAGTTTACATGATACACGAGAAAGGAATTACGTATATAAGAACGTTAAATAGCAATAGATCTCGCATGTACTGATTTTTCTTCAAGTAACGTCCTATCTGGTGTTGTTTGGATTCTCAAGCATTTTGAACACACTTTTGAACTAATTAAATCAAATCCAAGCATATAAATCAGTTAAAGCACACTAATATATCACAAGTAAAACTGTTCTATCTATAGTTAAAACCAAACACATGACCAGACAAATCACTATTTTAATCATTCCAAACTAGCCAAAACTCAACCAAAACACTCAACCGGCATCCCCAAACACACATGCTTACAAAATCCAATAAAACAAATCCAAATGACACCTCTCCATCCATAGAATTTTTTATTGAGCACTAAAAAGGATTAAAGTTGCAAAGGACCAAAAAACAACTTGTATTTACTCAACACGTATATAGCATCAAACTATAGGTGCGGAATAAAAGTATTTGTCGTTAAAGATGAACCTCAATGTGTGATTAATAAACAAGAAGTCAATTCACAATCACACGACCAAATAATTTATATTTTGCTTATATTTCACTCAAAAGTGTGCAAGTATACATTTGTGCATTAAAGTATTCGCAAAAACATTACATGATACACGAAAAAGGAATTACGTATATAAAAACGTTAAATAGCAATAGATCTCGCATGTATTAATTTTTCTTCAAGTAACGTCCAATTCCTTTTTGTTTGGATTCTCAATCATTTTGAACACACTCTTGAACTAATTAAATCAAATCCATGCATATAAATCAGTTAAAGCACACTAATATATCACAAGTGAAACAGTTGTATCTGTAGTTAAAAACAAACACATGACCAGACAAATCACTATTTTAATCGTTCCGAACTAGCCCAAACTTAACCAAAACACTCAACCGGCATCCCCAAACACACATGCCTACAAAATCCACTAAAACAATTCCAAATGACACCTCTCCATCCATAGAATCCTTTATTCAGCACTAAAAAGGATTGAAGTTGCAACAGACCAAAAAACAACTTGTATTTACTTAATGCGTATGTAGCATCAAACTATAGGTGCGGAATAAAAGTGTGGGAGTACACATTTGTGCGTTAAAGTATTCGCAAAAACTTTACATGATACACGAGAAAGGAATTGCGTATATAAGAACATTAAATAGCAATAGATCTCGCGTGTATTGATTTTTCTTCAAGTAACATCCAATCCCATGTTGTTTGGATTCTCAAGCATTTTGAACACACTCTTGAACTAATTAAATCAAATCCAAGCATATAAATCAGTTAAAGCACACTAATATATCACAAGTGAAACAGTTGTATCTATAGTTAAAACCAAACACATGACCAGAAAAATCACTATTTTAATCGCTCCAAACAAGCCTAAACTCAACCAAAACACTCAACCGGCATCCCCAAACACACATGCCTACAAAATCCACTAAAACAAATCCATATGACACCTCTCCATCCATAGAATCCTTTATTGAGCATTGAAAGGGATTGAAGTTGCAAAGGACCAAAAAAGAACTTGTATTTACTCAACACGTATCTAGCATCAAACTATAGGTGCGGAATAAAATTATTTGTCGTTAAAGATGAACACCAATGTGTGATTAATAAAAAAGAAGTCATCACTATCACACGACCAAGTAACTTATATTTTGCTTGTATTTCACTCAAAAGTGTGCGAGTATACATTTGTGCATTAAAGTATTCGCAAAAACATTACATGATACACGAGAAAGGAATTACGTATATAAGAACGTTAAATAGCAATAGATCTCGCATGTATTGATTTTTCTTCAAGTAACGTCCAATCCCATGTTGTTTAGATTCCTAAGAATTTTGTACAAACTCATGAACTAATTAAACCAAATCCAAGCAAAATCAGTTAAAGCACACTAATATATCACAAGTGAAATAGTTGTATCTATAGTTTAAACCAAACACATGATCAGACAAATCACTATTTTAATCGATCCAAACTAGCCCAAACTCATCCAAAACACTCACCCGCATCATCAAACACACATGCCTACAAAATCCAATAAAACAAATCTAAATGACACCTCTCCATCCATAGAATCCTTTATTGAGCACTAAAAAGGATTGAGTTTGCAATGGACCATGAAACAATTTGTATTTACTCAACACGTATCTAGCATTAAACTATTGGTGCGGAATAAAAGTATTTGTCATTAAAGATGAACCTCAATGTGTGATCAATAAATAAGAAGTCAAATCACTATCACACGACCAATCGCGTGTATTGATTTTTCTTCAAAGAACGCCCAATCCCATGTTGTTTGGAATCTCAAGCATTTTGAACACACTATTGAACTAATTAAATCAAATCCAAGCATATAAATCAGTTAAAGCACACTAATATATCACAAGTGAAACAGTTGTATCTATAGTTAAAACCAAACACATGACCAGACAAATCACTATTTTAATCATTCCAAACAAGCCTAAATCAACCAAAACACTCAACCGGCATCCCCAAACACACATGCCTATAAAATACACTAAAACAAATCCAAATGACACCTCTCCATCCATAGAATCCTTTATTGAGCACTAAAAAGGATTAAAGTTGCAAAGGACCAAAAAACAACTTGTATTTACTCAACACGTATCTAGCATCAAACTATAGGTGCGGAATAAAAGTATTTGTTGTTAAAGATGAACCTCAATGTGCCATCAATAAAAAAGAAGTCAAATCACTATCACACGACCAAGTAACTTAAATATTTCTTGTATTTCACTCAAAAGTGTGCGAGTACACATTTGTGCATTAAAGTATTCGCAAAAACATTACATGATACACGAGAAAGGAATTACGTATATAAGAACGTTAAGTAGCAGTAGATCTCGCATGTATTGAATTTTCTTCAAATAACATCCAATTCTATTTTGTATGGATTCTCAAGTATTTTGAACACACTCTTGAACTAATTAAATCAAATCCAAGCATATAAATCATTTAAAGCACACTAATATATCACAAGTGAAACAGTTGTATCTATAGTAAAAACCAAACACATGACCAGACAAATCACAATTTTAATCGTTCTAAACTAGCCCAAACTCAACCAAAACACTCAACCGGCATCCCCAAACACACATGCCTATAAAATCCACTAAAACAAATCTAAATAACACCTCTCCATCCATAGAATCCTTTATTGAGCACTAAAAAGGATTGAAGTTGCAAAAGGACCAAAATACAACTTGTATTTACTCAACACATATCTAGCATCAAACTATAGGTGCGGAATAAAAATATTTGTAGTTAAAGATGACATCAATGTGTGATTAATAAACAAGAAGTCAAATCACTATCACACGACCAAGTAACTTATATTTTGCTTGCATTTCACTCAAAAGTGTGCGAGTGTACATTTGTTCATTAAAGTATTGGCAAAAAAATTACATGATACACGAGAAAGGAATTACGTATATAAGAACTTTAAGTAGCAATAGATCTCGCATGTATTGATTTTTCTTCAAGTAACGTCCAATCCCATGTGGTTTGGATTCTCAAGCATTTTGAACAAACTCATGAACTAATAAAATTAAATCCAAGCATATAAATCAGTTAAAGCACACTAATATATCACAAGTGAAACAGTTGTATCTATAGTTAAAACAAAACACATAACGAGACAAATCACTAGTTTAATCATTCCAAACTAGCCCAAACTCATCCAAAACACTCAACCGGCATCCTCAAACACACATGCCTACAAAATCCACTAAAACAAATCCAAATGACGCCACTTTATTGAGCACTAACAAAGGATTAATGTTACAAAGGACCAAGAAACAACTTGTATATACTCAACACGTATCTTGCATTAAACTATAGGTGCGAAATAAAAGTATTTGTCGTTAAAGATGAACCTCAATGTGTGATCAATAAAAAAGAAGTCAAATCACTATCACACGACCAAGTAACTTAAATATTGCATGTATTTCACTCAAAAGTGTGCGAGTACACATTTGTGCATTAAAGTATTAGAAAAAACATTACATGATACACGAGAAAGGAATTACGTTTATAAGAACATTAAAAAGCAATTGATCTCTCATGTATTGAATTTTCTTCAAGTAACGTCCAATTCCATTTTGTATGGATTCTCAAGCATTTTGAACACACTCTTGAACTAATTAATCAAATCCAAGCATATAAATCAGTTAAAGCACACTAATAAATCACAAGTGAAACAGTTGTATCTATAGTTAAAACCAAACACATGACTAGACAAATCACAATTTTAATTGTTCCAAACTAGCCCAAACTCAACCAAAACACTCAACCGGCATCCCCAAACACACATGCGTACAAAATCCATTAAAACAAATCCAAATGACACCTCCCCATCCATAGAATCCTTTATTGAGCACTAAAAAGGATTAAAGTTGCAAAGGACCAAAGAACAACTTATATTTACTCAACATGTATCTAGCATCAAACTATAGGTGCGGAATAAAAGTATTAGTAGTTAAAGATGAACATCAATGTGTGATTAATAAACAAGAAGTCAAATCACTATCACACGACCAAGTAACTTATATTTTGCTTGCATTTCACTCAAAAGTGTGCGAGTATACATTTGTGCATTAAAGTATTGGCAAAAACATTACATGATACACGAGAAGGGAATTACGTATATAAGAACATTACATAGCAATAGATCTCGCTTGTATTGATTTTTCTTCAAGTAACGTCCAATCCCATGTTGTTTGGACTCTCAAGCATTTTGAACAAACTCATGAAGTAATTAAATCAAATCCAAGCATATAAATCAGTTAAGGAACACTAATATATCACAAGTGAAACAGTTGTATCTATTGTTAAAACAAAACTCATGACCAGAGAAATCACTATTTTAATCATAATAAACTAGTCCAAACTCATCCAAAACACTCAACCGGCATCCTGAAACACACATGCCTACAAAATCCACTAAAACAAATCCAAATGACGCCACTTTATTGAGCACTAACAAAGGATTAATGTTACAAAGGACCAGGAAACAACTTGTATATACTCAACACGTATCTAGCATTAAACTATAGGTGCGGAATAAAAGTATTTGTCGTTAAAGATGAACCTCAATGTGTGATCATTAAAAAAAAGTAAAATCACTATCACACGACCAAGTAACTTAAATATTGCTTGTATTTCACTCAAAAGTGTGCGAGTACACATTTGTGCATTAAAGTATTAGAAAAAACATTACATGATACACGAGAAAGGAATTACGTTTATAAGAACGTTAAATAGCGATAGATCTCTCATGTATTGAATTTTCTTCAAGTAACGTCCAATTCCATTTTGTATGGATTCTCAAGCATTTTGAACACACTCTTGAACTAATTAAATCAAATCCAAGCATATAAATCAGTTAAAGCACACTAATAAATCACAAGTGAAACAGTTGTATCTATAGTTAAAACCAAACACATGACTAGACAAATCACAATTTTAATCGTTCCAAACTAGCCCAAACTCAACCAAAACACTCAACCGGCATCCCCAAACACACATGCGCACAAAATCCATTAAAACAAATCCAAATGACACCTCCCCATCCATAGAATCCTTTATTGAGCACTAAAAAGGATTAAAGTTGCAAAGGACCAAAGAACAACTTATATTTACTCAACATGTATCTAGCATCAAACTATAGGTGCGGAATAAAAGTATTAGTAGTTAAAGATGAACATCAATGTGTGATTAATAAACAAGAAGTCAAATCACTATCACACGACCAAGTAACTTATATTTTGCTTGCATTTCACTCAAAAGTGTGCGAGTATACATTTGTGCATTAAAGTATTGGCAAAAACATTACATGATACACGAGAAGGGAATTACGTATATAAGAACATTACATAGCAATAGATCTCGCTTGTATTGATTTTTCTTCAAGTAACGTCCAATCCCATGTTGTTTGGACTCTCAAGCATTTTGAACAAACTCATGAAGTAATTAAATCAAACCCAAGCATATAAATCAGTTAAGGCACACTAATATATCACAAGTGAAACAGTTGTATCTATTGTTAAAACAAAACTCATGACCAGACAAATCACTATTTTAATCATAATAAACTAGTCCAAACTCATCCAAAACACTCAACCGGCATCCTGAAACACACATGCCTACAAAATCCACTAAAACAAATCCAAATGACGCCACTTTATTGAGCACTAACAAAGGATTAATGTTACAAAGGACCAGGAAACAACTTGTATATACTCAACACGTATCTAGCATTAAACTATAGGTGCGGAATAAAAGTATTTGTCGTTAAAGATGAACCTCAATGTGTGATCATTAAAAAAAAAGTCAAATCACTATCACACGACCAAGTAACTTAAATATTGCTTGTATTTCACTCAAAAGTGTGCGAGTACACATTTGTGCATTAAAGTATTAGAAAAAACATTACATGATACACGAGAAAGGAATTACGTTTATAAGAACGTTAAATAGCGATAGATCTCTATTGTATTGAATTTTCTTCAAGGAACGTCCAATTCCATTTTGTATGGATTCTCAAGCATTTTGAACACACTCTTGAACTAATTAAATCAAATCCTAGCATATAAATCAGTTAAAGCACACTAATATATCACAAGTGAAACAGTTGTATCTATAGTTAAAACCAAACACATGACCAGACAAATCACTATTTTAATCGTTCCAAACTAGCCCTAACTCAACCAAAACACTCAACCGGCATCCCCAAACACACATGCCTACAAAATCCACTAAAACAATTCCCAATGACACCTCTCCATCCATAGAATCCTTTATTTAGCTCTAAAAAGGATTGAAGTTGCAATGGACCAAAAACAACTTGTATTTACTCAACACGTATCAAGCATCAAACTATAGGTGCGGAATAAAAGTATTTGTAGTTAAAGATGAACATCAATGTGTGATTAATAAACAAGAAGTCAAATCACTATCACACGACTAAGTAACATATATTTTGCCCGTTTTTCACTCAAAAGTGTGCGAGTCTACATTTGTGCGTTAAAGTATTCGCAAAAACTTTGCATGATACACGAGAAAGGAATTACGTATATAAAAACGTTAAATAGCAATAGATCTCGGATGTATTGATTATTCTTCAAGTAACGTGCAATTCCATTTTATTTGGATTCTCAAGCATTTTGAACACACTCTTGAACTAATTAAATCAAATGTAAGCATATAAATCAGTTAAAGCACACTAATATATCACAAGTGAAACAGTTGTATCTATAGTTAAAACCAAACACATGATCAGACAAATCACAATTTTAGTCGTTCCAAACTAGCCCAAACTCAACCAAAAAACTCAACCGGCATCCCCAAAAGCACATGCCTACAAAATCCACTAAAACAAATTCAAATGACCTCTCTCCATCCATAGAATCGTTTATTGAGCACTAAAAAGGATTGAAGTTGCAAAGGTCCAAAAAACAACTTGTATTTACTCAACACGTATCTAGCATCAAACTATAGGTGCGGAATAAAAGTATTTGTAGTTAAAGATGAACATCAATGTTTGATTAATAAACAAGAAGTCAAATCACTATCACACGACCAAGTAACTTATATTTTGCTTGCATTTCACTCAAAAGTGTGCTAGTATACATTTGTGCATTAAAGTATTGGCAAAAACATTACATGATACACGAGAAAGGAATTACGTATATAAGAACATTACATAGCAATAGATCTCGCTTGTATTGATTTTTCTTCAAGTAACGTCCAATCCCATGTTGTTTGGATTCTCAAGCATTTTGAACAAACTCATGAACTAATTAAATCAAATCCAAGCATATAAATCAGTTAAAGCACACTAATATATCACAAGTGAAACAGTTGTATCTATAGTTAAAACAAAACTCATGACCAGACAAATCACTATTTTAATCATTCTAAACTAGTCCAAACTCATCCAAAACACTCAACCGGCATCCTGAAACACACATGCCTACAAAATCCACTAAAACAAATCCAAATGGCGCCACTTTATTGAGCACTAACAAAGGATTAATGTTACAAAGGACCAGGAAACAACTTGTATATACTCAACACGTATCTAGCATTAAACTATAGGTGCGGAATAAAAGTATTTGTCGTTAAAGATGAACCTCAATGTGTGATCATTAAAAAAAAGTCAAATCACTATCACACGACCAAGTAACTTAAATATTGCTTGTATTTCACTCAAAAGTGTGCGAGTACACATTTGTGCATTAAAGTATTAGAAAAAACATTACATGATACACGAGAAAGGAATTACGTTTATAAGAACGTTAAATAGCGATAGATCTCTCATGTATTGAATTTTCTTCAAGTAACGTCCAATTCCATTTTGTATGGATTCTCAAGCATTTTGAACACACTCTTGAACTAATTAAATCAAATCCAAGCATATAAATCAGTTAAAGCACACTAATATATCACAAGTGAAACAGTTGTATCTATAGTTAAAACCAAACACATGACCAGACAAATCACTATTTTAATCGTTCCAAACTAGCCCAAACTCAACCAAAACACTCAATCGGCATCCCCAAACACACATGCCTACAAAATCCACTAAAACAATTCCCAATGACACCTCTCCATCCATAGAATCCTTTATTTAGCACTAAAAAGGATTGAAGTTGCAATGGACCAAAAACAACTTGTATTTACTCAACACGTATCAAGCATCAAACTATAGGTGCAGAATAAAAGTATTTGTAGTTAAAGATAAACATCAATGTGTGATTAATAAACAAGAAGTCAAATCACTATCACACGACTAAGTAACATATATTTTGCCCGTTTTTCACTCAAAAGTGTGCGAGTATACATTTGTGCGTTAAAGTATTCGCAAAAACTTTGCATGATACACGAGAAAGGAATTACGTATATAAAAACGTTAAATAGCAATAGATCTCGGATGTATTGATTATTCTTCAAGTAACGTGCAATTCCATTTTATTTGCATTCTCAAGCATTTTGAACACACTCTTGAACTAATTAAATCAAATGTAAGCATATAAATCAGTTAAAGCACACTAATATATCACAAGTGAAACAGTTGTATCTATAGTTAAAACCAAACACATGATCAGACAAATCACAATTTTAGTCGTTCCAAACTAGCCCAAACTCAACCAAAAACTCAACCGGCATCCCCAAAAGCACATGCCTACAAAATCCACTAAAACAAATTCAAATGACCTCTCTCCATCCATAGAATCGTTTATTGAGCACTAAAAAGGATTGAAGTTGCAAAGGTCCAAAAAACAACTTGTATTTACTCAACACGTATCTAGCATCAAACTATAGGTGCGGAATAAAAGTATTTGTAGTTAAAGATGAACATCAATGTTTGATTAATAAACAAGAAGTCAAATCACTATCACACGACCAAGTAACTTATATTTTGCTTGCATTTCACTCAAAAGTGTGCTAGTATACATTTGTGCATTAAAGTATTGGCAAAAACATTACATGATACACGAGAAAGGAATTACGTATATAAGAACATTACATAGCAATAGATCTCGCTTGTATTGATTTTTCTTCAAGTAACGTCCAATCCCATGTTGTTTGGATTCTCAAGCATTTTGAACAAACTCATGAACTAATTAAATCAAATCCAAGCATATAAATCAGTTAAAGCACACTAATATATCACAAGTGAAACAGTTGTATCTATAGTTAAAACAAAACTCATGACCAGACAAATCACTATTTTAATCATTCTAAACTAGTCCAAACTCATCCAAAACACTCAACCGGCATCCTGAAACACACATGCCTACAAAATCCACTAAAACAAATCCAAATGGCGCCACTTTATTGAGCACTAACAAAGGATTAATGTTACAAAGGACCAGGAAACAACTTGTATATACTCAACACGTATCTAGCATTAAACTATAGGTGCGGAATAAAAGTATTTGTCGTTAAAGATGAACCTCAATGTGTGATCATTAAAAAAAAAGTCAAATCACTATCACACGACCAAGTAACTTAAATATTGCTTGTATTTCACTCAAAAGTGTGCGAGTACACATTTGTGCATTAAAGTATTAGAAAAAACATTACATGATACACGAGAAAGGAATTACGTTTATAAGAACGTTAAATAGCGATAGATCTCTCATGTATTGAATTTTCTTCAAGTAACGTCCAATTCCATTTTGTATGGATTCTCAAGCATTTTGAACACACTCTTGAACTAATTAAATCAAATCCAAGCATATAAATCAGTTAAAGCACACTAATATATCACAAGTGAAACAGTTGTATCTATAGTTAAAACCAAACACATGACCAGACAAATCACTATTTTAATCGTTCCAAACTAGCCCAAACTCAACCAAAACACTCAATCGGCATCCCCAAACACACATGCCTACAAAATCCACTAAAACAATTCCCAATGACACCTCTCCATCCATAGAATCCTTTATTTAGCACTAAAAAGGATTGAAGTTGCAATGGACCAAAAACAACTTGTATTTACTCAACACGTATCAAGCATCAAACTATAGGTGCAGAATAAAAGTATTTGTAGTTAAAGATAAACATCAATGTGTGATTAATAAACAAGAAGTCAAATCACTATCACACGACTAAGTAACATATATTTTGCCCGTTTTTCACTCAAAAGTGTGCGAGTATACATTTGTGCGTTAAAGTATTCGCAAAAACTTTGCATGATACACGAGAAAGGAATTACGTATATAAAAACGTTAAATAGCAATAGATCTCGGATGTATTGATTATTCTTCAAGTAACGTGCAATTCCATTTTATTTGGATTCTCAAGCATTTTGAACACACTCTTGAACTAATTAAATCAAATGTAAGCATATAAATCAGTTAAAGCACACTAATATATCACAAGTGAAACAGTTGTACCTATAGTTAAAACCAAACACATGATCAGACAAATCACAATTTTAGTCGTTCCAAACTAGCCCAAACTCAACCAAAAAACTCAACCGGCATCCCCAAAAGCACATGCCTACAAAATCCACTAAAACAAATTCAAATGACCTCTCTCCATCCATAGAATCGTTTATTGAGCACTAAAAAGGATTGAAGTTGCAAAGGTCCAAAAAACAACTTGTATTTACTCAACACGTATCTAGCATCAAACTATAGGTGCGGAATAAAAGTATTTGTAGTTAAAGATGAACATCAATGTTTGATTAATAAACAAGAAGTCAAATCACTATCACACGACCAAGAAACTTATATTTTGCTTGCATTTCACTCAAAAGTGTGCTAGTATACATTTGTGCATTAAAGTATTGGCAAAAACATTACATGATACACGAGAAAGGAATTACGTATATAAGAACATTACATAGCAATAGATCTCGCTTGTATTGATTTTTCTTCAAGTAACGTCCAATCCCATGTTGTTTGGATTCTCAAGCATTTTGAACAAACTCATGAACTAATTAAATCAAATCCAAGCATATAAATCAGTTAAAGCACACTAATATATCACAAGTGAAACAGTTGTATCTATAGTTAAAACAAAACTCATGACCAGACAAATCACTATTTTAATCATTCTAAACTAGTCCAAACTCATCCAAAACACTCAACCGGCATCCTGAAACACACATGCCTACAAAATCCACTAAAACAAATCCAAATGGCGCCACTTTATTGAGCTCTAACAAAGGATTAATGTTACAAAGGACCAGGAAACAACTTGTATATACTCAACACGTATCTAGCATTAAACTATAGGTGCGGAATAAAAGTATTTGTCGTTAAAGATGAACCTCAATGTGTGATCATTAAAAAAAAAGTCAAATCACTATCACACGACCAAGTAACTTAAATATTGCTTGTATTTCACTCAAAAGTGTGCGAGTACACATTTGTGCATTAAAGTATTAGAAAAAACATTACATGATACACGAGAAAGGAATTACGTTTATAAGAACGTTAAATAGCGATAGATCTCTCATGTATTGAATTTTCTTCAAGTAACGTCCAATTCCATTTTGTATGGATTCTCAAGCATTTTGAACACACTCTTGAACTAATTAAATCAAATCCAAGCATATAAATCAGTTAAAGCACACTAATATATCACAAGTGAAACAGTTGTATCTATAGTTAAAACCAAACACATGACCAGACAAATCACTATTTTAATCGTTCCAAACTAGCCCAAACTCAACCAAAACACTCAATCGGCATCCCCAAACACACATGCCTACAAAATCCACTAAAACAATTCCCAATGACACCTCTCCATCCATAGAATCCTTTATTTAGCACTAAAAAGGATTGAAGTTGCAATGGACCAAAAACAACTTGTATTTACTCAACACGTATCAAGCATCAAACTATAGGTGCAGAATAAAAGTATTTGTAGTTAAAGATAAACATCAATGTGTGATTAATAAACAAGAAGTCAAATCACTATCACACGACTAAGTAACATATATTTTGCCCGTTTTTCACTCAAAAGTGTGCGAGTATACATTTGTGCGTTAAAGTATTCGCAAAAACTTTGCATGATACACGAGAAAGGAATTACGTATATAAAAACGTTAAATAGCAATAGATCTCGGATGTATTGATTATTCTTCAAGTAACGTGCAATTCCATTTTATTTGGATTCTCAAGCATTTTGAACACACTCTTGAACTAATTAAATCAAATGTAAGCATATAAATCAGTTAAAGCACACTAATATATCACAAGTGAAACAGTTGTATCTATAGTTAAAACCAAACACATGATCAGACAAATCACAATTTTAGTCGTTCCAAACTAGCCCAAACTCAACCAAAAAACTCAACCGGCATCCCCAAACGCACATGCCTACAAAATCCACTAAAACAAATTCAAATGACATCTCTTCATCCATAGAATCGTTTATTGAACACTAAAAAGGATTGAAGTTGCAAAGGACCAACAAACAACTTGTATTTACTTAACACGTATCTAGCATCAAACTATAGGTGCGGAATAAAAGTATTTGTAGTTAAAGATGAACATCAATGTGTGATTAATAAACAAGAAGTCAAATCACTATCACACGACCAAGTAACTTATATTTTGCTTGCATTTCACTCAAAAGTGTGCGAGTATACATTTGTGCATTAAAGTATTGGCAAAACATTACATGATACACGAGAAAGAAATTACGTATATAAGAACATTACATAGCAACAGATCTCGCATGTATTGATTTTTCTTCAAGTAACGTCCAATCCCATGTTGTTTGGATTCTCAAGCATTTTGAACAAACTCATGACCTAATTAAATCAAATCCAAGCATATAAATCAGTTAAAGCACACTAATATATAACAAGTGAAACAGTTGTATCTATAGTTAAAACAAAACACATGACCAGACAAATCACTATTTTAATCATTCCAAACTAGTCCAAGCTCATCCAAAACACTCAACCGGCATCCTGAAACACACATGCCTACAAAATCCACTAAAACAAATCCAAATGACGCCACTTTATTGAGCACTAACAAAGGATTAATGTTACAAAGGACCAAGAAACAACTTGTATATACTCAACACGTATCTAGCATTAAACTATAGGTGCGGAATAAAAGTATTTGTCCTTAAAGATGAACCTCAATGTGTGATCAATAAAAAAGAAGTCAAATCACTATCACACGACCAAGTAACTTAAATATTGCTTGTATTTCACTCAAAAGTGTGCGAGTACACATTTGTGCATTAAATTATTAGAAAAAACATTACATGATACATGAGAAAGGAATTACGTTTATAAGAACGTTAAATAGCAATATATCTCTCATGTATTGAATTTTCTTCAAGTAACGTCCAATTCCATTTTGTATGAATTCTCAAGCATTTTGAACACACTCTTGAACTAATTAAATCAAATCCAAGCATATAAATCAGTTAAAGCACACTAATATATCACAAGTGAAACAGTTGTATCTATAGTTAAAACCAAACACATGACCAGACAAATCACTATTTTAATCGTTCCAAACTAGCCCAAACTCAACCAAAACACTCAACCGGCATCCCCGAACACACATGCCTACAAAATCCACTAAAACAATTCCCAATGACACCTCTCCATCCACAGAATCCTTTATTAAGCACTAAAAAGGATTGAAGTTGAAAAGGACCAAAAAACAACTTGTATTTACTCAACACGTATCTAGCATCAAACTATAGGTGCGGAATAAAAGTATTTGTAGTTAAAGATGAACATCAATGTGTGATTAATAAACAAGAAGTCAAATCACTATCACACGACTAAGTAACATATATTTTGCCTGTTTTTCACTCAAAAGTGTGCGAGTATACATTTGTGCATTAAATTATTCGCAAAAACTTTACATGATACACGAGAAAGGAATTACGTATATAAAAACGTTAAATAGCAATAGATCTCGGATGTATTGATTATTCTTCAAGTAACGTGCAATTCCATTTTATTTGGATTCTCAAGCATTTTGAACAAACTCTTGAACTAATTAAATCAAATGTAAGCATATAAATCAGTTAAAGCACACTAATATATCACAAGTGAAACAGTTGTATCTATAGTTAAACCAAACACATGATCAGACAAATCACAATTTTAGTCGTTCCAAACTAGCCCAAACTCAACCAAAAAACTCAACCGGCATCCCCAAACGCACATGCCTACAAAATCCACTAAAACAAATTTAAATGACATCTCTCCATCCATAGAATCGTTTATTGAGCACTAAAAAGGATTGAAGTTGCAAAGGACCAAAAAACAACTTGTATTTACTCAACACGTATCTAGCATCAAACTATAGGTGCGGAATAAAAGTATTTGTAGTTAAAGATGAACATCAATGTGTGATTAATAAACAAGAAGTCAAATCACTATCACACGACCAAGTAACCTATATTTTGCTTGCATTTCACTCAAAAGTGTGCGAGTATACATTTGTGCGTTAAAGTATTGGCAAAAACATTACATGATACACGAGAAAGAAATTACGTATATAAGAACATTACATAGCAACAGATCTCGCATGTATTGATTTTTCTTCAAGTAACGTCCAATCCCATGTTGTTTGGATTCTCAAGCATTTTGAACAAACTCATGACCTAATTAAGTGAAATCCAAGCATATAGATCAGTTAAAGCACACTAATATATCACAAGTGAAACAGTTGTATCTATAGTTAAAACAAAACACATGACCAGACAAATCACTATTTTAATCATTCCAAACTAGCCCAAACTCATCCAAAACACTCAACCGGCATCCTCAAAAACACATGCCTACAAAATGCACTAAAACAAATCCAAATAACGCCACTTTATTGAGCACTAACAAAGGATTAAAGTTACAAAGGACGAAGAAACAACTTGTATTTACTCAACACGTATCTAGCATTAAACTATAGGTGTGTAATAAAAGTATTTGTCGTTAAAGATGAACCTCAATATGTGATCAATAAAAAAGAAGTCAAATCACTATCACACGACCAAGTAACTTAAATATTGCTTGTATTTCACTCAAAAGTGTGCGAGTACACATTTGTGTATTAAAGCGTTAGCAAAAACATTACATGATACACGAGAAAGGAATTACGTTTATAAGAACATTAAATAGCAATAGATCTCTCATGTATTGAATTTTTCTTCAAGTAACGTCCAATTCCATTTTGTATGGATTCTCAAGCATTTTGAACACACTCTTGAACTAATTAAATCAAATACAAGCATATAAATCAGTTAAAGCACACTAATATATCACAAGTGAAACAGTTGTATCTATAGTTAAAACCAAACACATGACCAGACAAATCACTATTTTAATCGTTCCAAACTAGCCCAAACTCAACCAAAACACTCAACCGGCATGTCCAAACATACATGCCTACAAAATCCACTAAAACAATTCCCAATGACACCTCTGCATCCATAGAATCCTTTATTGAGCACTAAAAAGGATTGAAGTTGCAAAGGACCAAAAAACAACTTGTATTTACTCAACACGTATCAAGCATCAAACTATAGGTGCGGAATAAAAGTATTTGTAGTTAAAGATGATCATCAATGTGTGATTAATAAACAAGAAGTCAAATCACTATCACACGACTAAGTAACATATATTTTGCCTGTTTTTCACTCAAAAGTGTGCGAGTATACATTTGTTCATTAAAGTATTCGCAAAAACTTTACATGATACACGAGAAAGGAATTACGTATATAAAAACGTTAAATAGCAATAGATCTCGGATGTATTGATTATTCTTCAAGTAACGTGCAATTCCATTTTATTTGGATTCTCAAGCATTTTGAACACGCTCTTGAACTAATTAAATCAAATCCAAGCATATAAATCAGTTAAAGCACAGTAATATATCACAAGTGAAATAGTTGCATCTATAGTTAAAACCAAACACATGATCAGACAAATCACAATTTTAGTCGTTCCAAACTAGCCCAAACTCAACCAAAAAACTCAACCGGCGTCCCCAAACGCACATTCGTACAAAATCCATTAAAACAAATCCAAATGACATCTCTCCATCCATAGAATCGTTTATTGAGCACTAAAATGGATTGAAGTTGCAAAGGACCAAAAAACAACTTGTATTTACTCAACACGTATCTAGCATCAAACTATAGGTGCGGAATAGAAGTATTTGTAGTTAAAGATGAATATTAATGTGTGATTAATAAACAAGAAGTCAAATCACTATCACACGACCAAGTAACTTATATTTTGCTTGCATTTCACTCAAAAGTGTGCGAGTATACATTTGTGCATTAAAGTATTGGCAAAAACATTACATGATACACGAGAAAGAAATTACGTATATAAGAACATTACATAGCAACAGATCTCGTATGTATTGATTTTTCTTCAAGTAACGTCCAATCCCATGTTGTTTGGATTCTCAAGCATTTTGAACAAACTCATGACCTAATTAAATCAAATCCAAGCATATAAATCAGTTAAAGCACACTAATATATCACAAGTGAAACAGTTGTATCTATAGTTAAAACAAAACACATGACCAGACAAATCACTATTTTAATCATTCCAAACTAGTCCAAACTCATCCAAAACACTCAACCGGCATCCTGAAACACACATGCCTACAAAATCCACTAAAACAAATCCGAATAACGCCACTTTGTTGAGCACTAACAAAGGATTAATGTTACAAAGGACCAAGAAACAACTTGTATATACTCAACACGTATCTAGCATTAAACTATAGGTGCGGAATAAAAGTATTTGTCGTTAAAGATGAACCTCAATGTGTGATCAATAAAAAAGAAGTCAAATCACTATCACACGACCAAGTAACTTAAATATTGCTTGTATTTCACTCAAAAGTGTGCGAGTACACATTTGTGCATTAAATTATTAGAAAAAACATTACATGATACATGAGAAAGGAATTACGTTTATAAGAACGTTAAATAGCAATAGATCTCGCATGTATTGATTTTTCTTCAAGTAACGTCCAATCCCGTGTTGTTTGGATTCTCAAGCATTTTGAACAAACTCATGAACTAATTAAATCAAATCCAAGCATATAAATCAGTTAAAGCACACTAATATATCACAAGTGAAACAGTTGTATCTATAGTTAAAACAAAACTCATGACCAGACAAATCACTATTTTAATCATTCTAAACTAGTCCAAACTCATCCAAAACACTCAACCGGCATCCTGAAACACACATGCCTACAAAATCCACTAAAACAAATCCAAATGACGCCACTTTATTGAGCACTAACAAAGGATTAATGTTACAAAGGATTAGGAAACAACTTGTATATACTCAACACGTATCTAGCATTAAACTATAGGTGCGGAATAAAAGTATTTGTCGTTAAAGATGAACCTCAATGTGTGATCATTAAAAAAGAAGTCAAATCACTATCACACGACCAAGTAACTTAAATATTGCTGTATTTCACTCAAAAGTGTGCGAGTACACATTTGTGCATTAAAGTATTAGAAAAAACATTACATGATACACGAGAAAGGAATTACGTTTATAAGAACGTTAAATAGCGATAGATCTCTCATGTATTGAATTTTCTTCAAGTAACGTCCAATTCCATTTTGTATGGATTCTCAAGCATTTTGAACACACTCTTGAACTAATTAAATCAAATCCAAGCATATAAATCAGTTAAAGCACACTAATATATCACAAGTGAAACAGTTGTATCTATAGTTAAAACCATACACATGATCAGACAAATCACTATTTTAATCGTTCCAAACTAGCCCAAACTCAACCAAAACACTCAACCGGCATCCCCAAACACGCATGCCTACAAAATCCACTAAAACAATTCCCAATGACACCTCTACATCCATAGAATCCTTTATTTAGCACTAAAAAGGATTGAAGTTGCAATGGACCAAAAACAACTTGTATTTACTCAACACGTATCAAGCATCAAACTATAGGTGCAGAATAAAAGTATTTGTAGTTAAAGATGAACATCAATGTGTGATTAATAAACAAGAAGTCAAATCACTATCACACGACTAAGTAACATATATTTTGCCCGTTTTTCACTCAAAAGTGTGCGAGTATACATTTGTGCGTTAAAGTATTCGCAAAAACTTTACATGATACACGAGAAAGGAATTACGCATATAAAAACGTTAAATAGCAATAGATCTCGGATGTATTGATTATTCTTCAAGTAACGTCCAATTCGATTTTGTATGGATTCTCAAGCATTTTGAACACACTCTTGAACTAATTAAATCAAATCCAAGCATATAAATCAGTTAAAGCACACTAATATATCACAAGTGAAACAGTTGTATCTATAGTTAAAACCAAACACATGACCAGACAAATCACTATTTTAATCGTTCCAAACTAGCCCAAACTCAACCAAAACACTCAACCGGCATCCCCAAACACACATGCCTACAAAATCCACTAAAACAATTCCCAATGACACCTCTCCATCCCTAGAATCCTTTATTGAGCACTAAAAAGGATTGAAGTTGCAAAGGACCAAAAAACAACTTGTATTTACTCAACACGTATCTAGCATCAAACTATAGGTGCGGAATAAAAGTATTTGTAGTTAAAGATGAACATCAATGTGTGATTAATAAACAAGAAGTCAAATCACTATCACACGACTAAGTAACATATATTTTGCCTGTTTTTCACTCAAAAGTGTGCGAGTATACATTTGTGCATTAAATTATTCGCAAAAACTTTACATGATACACGAGAAAGGAATTACGTATATAAAAACGTTAAATAGCAATAGATCTCGGATGTATTGATTATTCTTCAAGTAATGTGCAATTCCATTTTATTTGGATTCTCAAGCATTTTGAACACACTCTTGAACTAATTAAATCAAATCCAGGCATATAGATCAGTTAAAGCACACTAATATATCACAAGTGAAACAGTTGTATCTATAGTTAAAACCAAACACATGATCAGACAAACCACAATTTTAGTCGTTCCAAACTAGCCCAAACTCAACCAAAAAACACAACCGGCATCCCCAAAAGCACATGCGTACAAAATCCACTAAAACAAATCCAAATGACATCTCTCCATCCATAGAATCGTTTATTGAGCACTAAAATGGATTGAAGTTGCAAAGGACCAAAAAACAACTTGTATTTACTCAACACGTATCTAGCATCAAACTATAGGTGCGGAGTAAAAGTATTTTTGTAGTTAAAGATGAACATCAATGTGTGATTAATAAACAAGAAGTCAAATCACTATCACACGACCAAGTAACTTATATTTTTCTTGTATTTCACTTAAAAGTGTGCGAGTATACATTTGTGCATTAAAGTATTCGCAAAAACATTACATGATACACGAGAAAGGATTTACGTATATAAGAATGTTAAATAGCAATAGATCTCGCGTGTATTGATTTTCTTCAAGTAACGTCCAATCCGATGTTGTTTGGATTCTCAAGCATTTTGAACAAACTCATGAACTAATTAAATCAAATCCAAGCATATAAATCAGTTAAAGCACACTAATATATCACAAGTGAAACAGTTGTATCTATAGTTAAAACAAAACACATGACCAGAAAAATCACTATTTTAATCATTCCAAACTAGTCCAAACTCATCCAAAACACTCAACCGGCATCCTGAAACACACATGCCTACAAAATCCACTAAAACAAATCCAAATGACGCTACTTTATTGAGCACTAACAAAGGATTAATGTTACAAAGACCAAGAAATAACTTGTAAATACTCAACACGTATCTAGCATTAAACTATAGGTGCGGAATAAAAGTATTTGTCGTTAAAGATGAACCTCAATGTGTCATCAATAAAAAAGAAGTCAAATCACTTTCACACGACCAAGTAACTTAAATATTGCTTGTATTTCACTCAAAAGTGTGCAAGTACACATTTGTGCATTAAAGTATTAGAAAAAACATTACATGATACACGAGAAAGGAATTACGTTTATAAGAATGTTAAATAGCAATAGATCTCTCATGTATTGAATTTTCTTCAAGTAACGTACAATTCCATTTTGTATGGATTCTCAAGTATTTTGAACACATTCTTAAACTAATTAAATGAAATCCAAGCATATAAATCAGTTAAAGCACACTAATATATCACAAGTGAAACAGTTGTATCTATAGTTAAAACCAAATACATGACCAGACAAATCACTATTTTAATCGGTCCAAACTAGCCCAAACTCAACCAAAACACTCAACCGGCATCCTCAAACACACATGCCTAAAAAATCCACTAAAACAAATCCCAATGACACCTCTCCATCCACAGAATCCTTTATTGAGAACGAAAAAGGATGGAAGTTGCAAAGGACCAAAACACAACTTGTATTTACTCAACAAGTATCTAGCATCAAACTATAGTTGCGGAATAAAAGTATTTGTAGTTAAAGATGAACATCAATGTGTTCTTAATAAACAAGAAGTCAAATCACTATCACACGACTAAGTAACATATATTTTGCCTGTTTTTCACTCAAAAGTGTGAGAGTATACATTTGTGCATTAAAGTATTCGCAAAAACTTTACATGATACACGAGAAAGGAATTACGTATATAAAAACGTTAAATAGCAATAGATCTCGGATGTATTGATTATTCTTCAAGTAACGTGCCATTCCATTTTATTTGGATTCTCAAGCATTTTGAACACACTCTTGAACTAATTAAATCAAATCCAAGCATATAAATCAGTTAAAGCACACTAATATATCACAAGTGAAACAGTTGTATCTATAGTTAAAACCAAACACATGATCAGACAAATCACAATTTTAGTTGTTCCAAACTATCCCAAACTTAACCAAAAAACTCTACCGGCATCCCCAAACGCACATGCCTACAAAATCCACTAAAACAAATCCAAATGACACCTCTCCATCCATAGAATCGTTTATTGAGCACTAAAATAGATTGAAGTTGCAAAGGACCAAAAAACAACTTGTATTTACTCAACACGTATCTAGCATCAAACTATAGGTGCGGAATAAAAGTATTTGTAGTTAAAGATGAACATCAATGTGTGATTAATAAACAAGAAGTCAAATCACTAACACACGAACAAGTAACTTATATTTTGCTTGCATTTCACTCAAAAGTGTGCGAGTATACATTTGTGCATTAAAGTATTAGCAAAAACATTACATGATACACGAGAAAGGAATTACGTATATAAGAACGTTAAATAGCAATAGATCTCGCATGTATTGATTTTTCTTCAAGTAACGTCCAATCCCATGTTGTTTAGATTTTCAAGCATTTTGAACAAACTCATGAACTAATTAAATCAAATCCAAGCATATAAATCAGTTAAAGCACACTAATATATCACAAGTGAAACAGTTGTATCTATAGTTAAAACAAAACACATGACCAGACAAATCACTATTTTAATCATTCCAAACTAGCCCAAACTCATCCAAAACACTCAACCGGCATCCTCAAAAACACATGCCTACAAAATCTACTAAACAAATCCAAATGACACCTCTCCATCCATAGAATCCTTTATTGAGCACTAAAAAGGACAGAAGTTTCAAAGGACCAAAAAACAACTTGTATTTACTCAACACGTATCTAGCATCAAACTATAGGTGCGGAATAAAAGTATTTGTAGTTAAAGATGAACATCAATGTGTGATTAATAAACAAGAAGTCAAATCACTATCACACGTCCAAGTAACTTATATTTTACTTGCATTTCACTCAAAAGTGTGCGAGTATACATTTGTGCATTAAAGTATTGGCAAAAACATTACATGATACACGAGAAAGAAATTACGTATATAAGAACAATAAATAGCATTAGATCTCGCATGTATTATTTTTATTCAAGTAATGTCCAATCCAATGTTGTTTGTATTCTCAAGCATGTTGAACAAACTCATGAACTAATTAAATCAAATCCAAGCATATAAATCAGTTAAAGCACAGTAATATATCACAAGTGAAACAGTTGTATCTATAGTTAAAACAAAACACATTATTTTAATCATTCCAAACTAGCCCAAACTCATCCAAAACACTCAACCGGCATCCTCAAACACCCATGCCTACAAAATCCACTAAAACAAATTCAAATGAGACCTCTTTATTGAGCACTAACAAAGGATTAAAGTTACAAAAGACCAATAAACAACTTGTATTTACTCAACACGTATCTAGCATTAAACTATAGGTGCGGGATAAAAGTATTTATCTTTAAAGATGAACCTCAATGTGTGATCAATAAAAAAGAAGTCAAATCACTATCACACGAACAAGTAATTTATATTTTGCTTGCATTTCACTCAAAAGTGTGCGAGTATACATTTGTGCATTAAAGTATTGGCAAAAACATTACATGATACACGAGAAAGGAATTACGTATATAAGAACGTTAAATAGCAATAGATCTCGCATGTTTTGATTTTCTTCAAGTAACGTCCAATCCCATGTTGTTTGGATTCTCAAGTATTTTGAATAAACTCATGAACTAATTAAATCAAATCCAAGCATATAAATCAGTTAAAGCACACTAATATATCACAAGTGAAACAGTTGTATCTATAGTTAAAACCAAACACATGACCACACAAATCACTATTTTAATCATTCCAAACAAGCCTAGATCAACCAAAACACTCAACCGGCATCCCCAAACACACATGCCTTTAAAATACACTAAAACAAATCCAAATGACACCTCTCCACCCATAGAATCCTTTATTGAGCACTAAAAAGGATTAAAGTTGCAAAGGACCAAAAAAACAACTTGTATTTACTCAACACGTATCTAGCATCAAACTATAGGTGCGGAATAAAAGTATTTGTTGTTAAAGATGAATCTCAGTGTGCCATCAATAAAAAAGAAGTCAAATCACTATCACACGACCAAGTAACTTAAATATTTCTTGTATTTCACTCAAAAGTGTGCGAGTACACATTTGTGCATTAAAGTATTCGCAAAAACATTACATGATACACGAGAAAGGAATTACGTATATAAGAACGTTAAGTAGCAGTAGATCTCGCATGTATTGAATTTTCTTCAAATAACATTCAATTCTATTTTGTATGGATTCTCAAGCATTTTGAACACACTCTTGAACTAATTAAATCAAATCCAAGCATATAAATCATTTAAAGCACACTAATATATCACAAGTGAAACAGTTGTATCTATAGTAAAAACCAAACACATGACCAGACAAATCACAATTTTAATCGTTCTAAACTAGCCCAAACTCAACCAAAACACTCAACCGGTATCCCCAAACACACATGCCTATAAAATCCACTAAAACAAATCTAAATAACACCTCTCCATCCATAGAATCCTTTATTGAGCACTAAAAAGGATTGAAGTTGCAAAAGGACCAAAATACAACTTGTATTTACTCAACACATATCTAGCATCAAGCTATAGGTGCGGAATAAAAATATTTGTAGTTAAAGATGACATCAATGTGTGATTAATAAACAAGAAGTCAAATCACTATCACACGACCAAGTAACTTATATTTTGCTTGCATTTCACTCAAAAGTGTGCGAGTGTACATTTGTTCATTAAAGTATTGGCAAAAAATTACATGATACACGAGAAAGGAATTACGTATATAAGAACTTTAAGTAGCAATAGATCTCGCATGTATTGATTTTTCTTCAAGTAACGTCCAATCCCATGTGGTTTGGATTCTCAAGCATTTTGAACAAACTCATGAACTAATAAAATTAAATCCAAGCATATAAATCAGTTAAAGCACACTAATATATCACAAGTGAAACAGATGTATCTATAGTTAAAACAAAACACATAACCAGACAAATCACTATTTTAATCATTCCAAACTAGCCCAAACTCATCCAAAACACTCAACCGGCATCCTCAAACACACATGCCTACAAAATCCACTAAAACAAATCCAAATGACGCCACTTTATTGAGCACTAACAAAGGATTAATGTTACAAAGGACGAAGAAACAACTTGTATATACTCAACACGTATCTTGCATTAAACTATAGGTGCGAAATAAAAGTATTTGTCGTTAAAGATGAACCTCAATGTGTGATCAATAAAAAAGAAGTCAAATCACTATCACACGACCAAGTAACTTAAATATTGCATGTATTTCACTCAAAAGTGTGCGAGTACACATTTGTGCATTAAAGTATTAGAAAAAACATTACATGATACACGAGAAAGGAATTACGTTTATAAGAACGTTAAAAAGCAATTGATCTCTCATGTATTGAATTTTCTTCAAGTAACGTCCAATTCCATTTTGTATGGATTCTCAAGCATTTTGAACACACTCTTGAACTAATTAAATCAAATCCAAGCATATAAATCAGTTAAAGCACACTAATAAATCACAAGTGAAACAGTTGTATCTATAGTTAAAACCAAACACATGACTAGACAAATCACAATTTTAATCGTTCCAAACTAGCCCAAACTCAACCAAAACACTCAACCGGCATCCCCAAACACACATGCGTACAAAATCCATTAAAACAAATCCAAATGACACCTCCCCATCCATAGAATCCTTTATTGAGCACTAAAAAGGATTAAAGTTGCAAAGGACCAAAGAACAACTTATATTTACTCAACATGTATCTAGCATCAAACTATAGGTGCGGAATAAAAGTATTAGTAGTTAAAGATGAACATCAATGTGTGATTAATAAACAAGAAGTCAAATCACTATCACACGACCAAGTAACTTATATTTTGCTTGCATTTCACTCAAAAGTGTGCGAGTATACATTTGTGCATTAAAGTATTGGCAAAAAAATTACATGATACACGAGAAGGGAATTACGTATATAAGAACATTACATAGCAATAGATCTCGCTTGTATTGATTTTTCTTCAAGTAACGTCCAATCCCATGTTGTTTGGACTCTCAAGCATTTTGAACAAACTCATGAAGTAATTAAATCAAATCCAAGCATATAAATCAGTTAAGGCACACTAATATATCACAAGTGAAACAGTTGTATCTATTGTTAAAACAAAACTCATGACCAGAGAAATCACTATTTTAATCATAATAAACTAGTCCAAACTCATCCAAAACACTCAACCGGCATCCTGAAACACACATGCCTACAAAATCCACTAAAACAAATCCAAATGACGCCACTTTATTGAGCACTAACAAAGGATTAATGTTACAAAGGACCAGGAAACAACTTGTATATACTCAACACGTATCTAGCATTAAACTATAGGTGCGGAATAAAAGTATTTGTCGTTAAAGATGAACCTCAATGTGTGATCATTAAAAAAAAGTCAAATCACTATCACACGACCAAGTAACTTAAATATTGCTTGTATTTCACTCAAAAGTGTGCGAGTACACATTTGTGCATTAAAGTATTAGAAAAAACATTACATGACACACGAGAAAGGAATTACGTTTATAAGAACGTTAAATAGCGATAGATCTCTCATGTATTGAATTTTCTTCAAGTAACGTCCAATTCCATTTTGTATGGATTCTCAAGCATTTTGAACACACTCTTGAACTAATTAAATCAAATCCAAGCATATAAATCAGTTAAAGCACACTAATAAATCACAAGTGAAACAGTTGTATCTATAGTTAAAACCAAACACATGACTAGACAAATCACAATTTTAATCGTTCCAAACTAGCCCAAACTCAACCAAAACACTCAACCGGCATCCCCAAACACACATGCGCACAAAATCCATTAAAACAAATCCAAATGACACCTCCCCATCCATAGAATCCTTTATTGAGCACTAAAAAGGATTAAAGTTGCAAAGGACCAAAGAACAACTTATATTTACTCAACATGTATCTAGCATCAAACTATAGGTGCGGAATAAAAGTATTAGTAGTTAAAGATGAACATCAATGTGTGATTAATAAACAAGAAGTCAAATCACTATCACACGACCAAGTAACTTATATTTTGCTTGCATTTCACTCAAAAGTGTGCGAGTATACATTTGTGCATTAAAGTATTGGCAAAAACCTTACATGATACACGAGAAGGGAATTACGTATATAAGAACATTACATAGCAATAGATCTCGCTTGTATTGATTTTTCTTCAAGTAACGTCCAATCCCATGTTGTTTGGACTCTCAAGCATTTTGAACAAACTCATGAAGTAATTAAATCAAACCCAAGCATATAAATCAGTTAAGGCACACTAATATATCACAAGTGAAACAGTTGTATCTATTGTTAAAACAAAACTCATGACCAGACAAATCAATATTTTAATCATAATAAACTAGTCCAAACTCATCCAAAACACTCAACCGGCATCCTGAAACACACATGCCTACAAAATCCACTAAAACAAATCCAAATGACGCCACTTTATTGAGCACTAACAAAGGATTAATGTTACAAAGGACCAGGAAACAACTTGTATATACTCAACACGTATCTAGCATTAAACTATAGGTGCGGAATAAAAGTATTTGTCGTTAAAGATGAACCTCAATGTGTGATCATTAAAAAAAAGTCAAATCACTATCACACGACCAAGTAACTTAAATATTGCTTGTATTTCACTCAAAAGTGTGCGAGTACACATTTGTGCATTAAAGTATTAGAAAAAACATTACATGATACACGAGAAAGGAATTACGTTTATAAGAACGTTAAATAGCGATAGATCTCTATTGTATTGAATTTTCTTCAAGGAACGTCCAATTCCATTTTGTATGGATTCTCAAGCATTTTGAACACACTCTTGAACTAATTAAATCAAATCCAAGCATATAAATCAGTTAAAGCACACTAATATATCACAAGTGAAACAGTTGTATCTATAGTTAAAACCAAACACATGACCAGACAAATCACTATTTTAATCGTTCCAAACTAGCCCAAACTCAACCAAAACACTCAACCGGCATCCCCAAACACACATGCCTACAAAATCCACTAAAACAATTCCCAATGACACCTCTCCATCCATAGAATCCTTTATTTAGCTCTAAAAAGGATTGAATTTGCAATGGACCAAAAACAACTTGTATTTACTCAACACGTATCAAGCATCAAACTATAGGTGCGGAATAAAAGTATTTGTAGTTAAAGATGAACATCAATGTGTGATTAATAAACAAGAAGTCAAATCACTATCACACGACTAAGTAACATATATTTTGCCCGTTTTTCACTCAAAAGTGTGCGAGTATACATTTGTGCGTTAAAGTATTCGCAAAAACTTTGCATGATACACGAGAAAGGAATTACGTATATAAAAACGTTAAATAGCAATAGATCTCGGATGTATTGATTATTCTTCAAGTAACGTGCAATTCCATTTTATTTGGATTCTCAAGCATTTTGAACACACTCTTGAACTAATTAAATCAAATGTAAGCATATAAATCAGTTAAAGCACACTAATATATCACAAGTGAAACAGTTGTATCTATAGTTAAAACCAAACACATGATCAGACAAATCACAATTTTAGTCGTTCCAAACTAGCCCAAACTCAACCAAAAACTCAACCGGCATCCCCAAAAGCACATGCCTACAAAATCCACTAAAACAAATTCAAATGACCTCTCTCCATCCATAGAATCGTTTATTGAGCACTAAAAAGGATTGAAGTTGCAAAGGTCCAAAAAACAACTTGTATTTACTCAACACGTATCTAGCATCAAACTATAGGTGCGGAATAAAAGTATTTGTAGTTAAAGATGAACATCAATGTTTGATTAATAAACAAGAAGTCAAATCACTATCACACGACCAAGTAACTTATATTTTGCTTGCATTTCACTCAAAAGTGTGCTAGTATACATTTGTGCATTAAAGTATTGGCAAAAACATTACATGATACACGAGAAAGGAATTACGTATATAAGAACATTACATAGCAATAGATCTCGCTTGTATTGATTTTTCTTCAAGTAACGTCCAATCCCATGTTGTTTGGATTCTCAAGCATTTTGAACAAACTCATGAACTAATTAAATCAAATCCAAGCATATAAATCAGTTAAAGCACACTAATATATCACAAGTGAAACAGTTGTATCTATAGTTAAAACAAAACTCATGACCAGACAAATCACTATTTTAATCATTCTAAACTAGTCCAAACTCATCCAAAACACTCAACCGGCATCCTGAAACACACATGCCTACAAAATCCACTAAAACAAATCCAAATGGCGCCACTTTATTGAGCTCTAACAAAGGATTAATGTTACAAAGGACCAGGAAACAACTTGTATATACTCAACACGTATCTAGCATTAAACTATAGGTGCGGAATAAAAGTATTTGTCGTTAAAGATGAACCTCAATGTGTGATCATTAAAAAAAAGTCAAATCACTATCACACGACCAAGTAACTTAAATATTGCTTGTATTTCACTCAAAAGTGTGCGAGTACACATTTGTGCATTAAAGTATTAGATAAAACATTACATGATACACGAGAAAGGAATTACGTTTATAAGAACGTTAAATAGCGATAGATCTCTCATGTATTGAATTTTCTTCAAGTAACGTCCAATTCCATTTTGTATGGATTCTCAAGCATTTTGAACACACTCTTGAACTAATTAAATCAAATCGAAGCATATAAATCAGTTAAAGCACACTAATATATCACAAGTGAAACAGTTGTATCTATAGTTAAAACCAAACACATGACCAGACAAATCACTATTTTAATCGTTCCAAACTAGCCCAAACTCAACCAAAACACTCAATCGGCATCCCCAAACACACATGCCTACAAAATCCACTAAAACAATTCCCAATGACACCTCTCCATCCATAGAATCCTTTATTTAGCACTAAAAAGGATTGAAGTTGCAATGGACCAAAAACAACTTGTATTTACTCAACACGTATCAAGCATCAAACTATAGGTGCAGAATAAAAGTATTTGTAGTTAAAGATAAACATCAATGTGTGATTAATAAACAAGAAGTCAAATCACTATCACACGACTAAGTAACATATATTTTGCCCGTTTTTCACTCAAAAGTGTGCGAGTATACATTTGTGCGTTAAAGTATTCGCAAAAACTTTGCATGATACACGAGAAAGGAATTACGTATATAAAACGTTAAATAGCAATAGATCTCGGATGTATTGATTATTCTTCAAGTAACGTGCAATTCCATTTTATTTGGATTCTCAAGCATTTTGAACACACTCTTGAACTAATTAAATCAAATGTAAGCATATAAATCAGTTAAAGCACACTAATATATCACAAGTGAAACAGTTGTATCTATAGTTAAAACCAAACACATGATCAGACAAATCACAATTTTAGTCGTTCCAAACTAGCCCAAACTCAACCAAAAAACTCAACCGGCATCCCCAAACGCACATGCCTACAAAATCCACTAAAACAAATTCAAATGACATCTCTTCATCCATAGAATCGTTTATTGAGCACTAAAAAGGATTGAAGTTGCAAAGGACCAACAAACAACTTGTATTTACTTAACACGTATCTAGCATCAAACTATAGGTGCGGAATAAAAGTATTTGTAGTTAAAGATGAACATCAATGTGTGATTAATAAACAAGAAGTCAAATCACTATCACACGACCAAGTAACTTATATTTTGCTTGCATTTCACTCAAAAGTGTGCGAGTATACATTTGTGCATTAAAGTATTGGCAAAACATTACATGATACACGAGAAAGAAATTACGTATATAAGAACATTACATAGCAACAGATCTCGCATGTATTGATTTTTCTTCAAGTAACGTCCAATCCCATGTTGTTTGGATTCTCAAGCATTTTGAACAAACTCATGACCTAATTAAATCAAATCCAAGCATATAAATCAGTTAAAGCACACTAATATATAACAAGTGATACAGTTGTATCTATAGTTAAAACAAAACACATGACCAGACAAATCACTATTTTAATCATTCCAAACTAGTCCAAGCTCATCCAAAACACTCAACCGGCATCCTGAAACACACATGCGTACAAAATCCACTAAAACAAATCCAAATGACGCCACTTTATTGAGCACTAACAAAGGATTAATGTTACAAAGGACCAAGAAACAACTTGTATATACTCAACACGTATCTAGCATTAAACTATAGGTGCGGAATAAAAGTATTTGTCCTTAAAGATGAACCTCAATGTGTGATCAATAAAAAGAAGTCAAATCACTATCACACGACCAAGTAACTTAAATATTGCTTGTATTTCACTCAAAAGTGTGCGAGTACACATTTGTGCATTAAATTATTAGAAAAAACATTACATGATACATGAGAAAAGAATTACGTTTATAAGAACGTTAAATAGCAATATCTCTCATGTATTGAATTTTCTTCAAGTAACGTCCAATTCCATTTTGTATGAATTCTCAAGCATTTTGAACACACTCTTGAACTAATTAAATCAAATCCAAGCATATAAATCAGTTAAAGCACACTAATATATCACAAGTGAAACAGTTGTATCTATAGTTAAAACCAAACACATGACCAGACAAATCACTATTTTAATCGTTCCAAACTAGCCCAAACTCAACCAAAACACTCAACCGGCATCCCCGAACACACATGCCTACAAAATCCACTAAAACAATTCCCAATGACACCTCTCCATCCACAGAATCCTTTATTAAGCACTAAAAAGGATTGAAGTTGCAAAGGACCAAAAAACAACTTGTATTTACTCAACACGTATCTAGCATCAAACTATAGGTGCGGAATAAAAGTATTTGTAGTTAAATATGAACATCAATGTGTGATTAATAAACAAGAAGTCAAATCACTATCACACGACTAAGTAACATATATTTTGCCTGTTTTTCACTCAAAAGTGTGCGAGTATACATTTGTGCATTAAATTATTCGCAAAAACTTTACATGATACACGAGAAAGGAATTACGTATATAAAAACGTTAAATAGCAATAGATCTCGGATGTATTGATTATTCTTCAAGTAACGTGCAATTCCATTTTATTTGGATTCTCAAGCATTTTGAACAAACTCTTGAACTAATTAAATCAAATGTAAGCATATAAATCAGTTAAAGCACACTAATATATCACAAGTGCAACAGTTGTATCTATAGTTAAAACCAAACACATGATCAGACAAATCATAATTTTAGTCGTTCCAAACTAGCCCAAACTCAACCAAAAAACTCAACCGGCATCCCCAAACGCACATGCCTACAAAATCCACTAAAACAAATTTAAATGACATCTCTCCATCCATAGAATCGTTTATTGAGCACTAAAAAGGATTGAAGTTGCAAAGGACCAAAAACAACTTGTATTTACTCAACACGTATCTAGCATCAAACTATAGGTGCGGAATAAAAGTATTTGTAGTTAAAGATGAACATCAATGTGTGATTAATAAACAAGAAGTCAAATCACTATCACACGACCAAGTAACCTATATTTTGCTTGCATTTCACTCAAAAGTGTGCGAGTATACATTTGTGCGTTAAAGTATTGGCAAAAACATTACATGATACACGAGAAAGAAATTACGTATATAAGAACATTACATAGCAACAGATCTCGCATGTATTGATTTTTCTTCAAGTAACGTCCAATCCCATGTTGTTTGGATTCTCAAGCATTTTGAACAAACTCATGACCTAATTAAGTGAAATCCAAGCATATAGATCAGTTAAAGCACACTAATATATCACAAGTGAAACAGTTGTATCTATAGTTAAAACAAAACACATGACCAGACAAATCACTATTTTAATCATTCCAAACTAGCCCAAACTCATCCAAAACACTCAACCGGCATCCTCAAAAACACATGCCTACAAAATGCACTAAAACAAATCCAAATAACGCCACTTTATTGAGCACTAACAAAGGATTAAAGTTACAAAGGACGAAGAAACAACTTGTATTTACTCAACACGTATCTAGCATTAAACTATAGGTGCGGAATAAAAGTATTTGTCCTTAAAGATGAACCTCAATGTGTGATCAATAAAAAAGAAGTCAAATCACTATCACACGACCAAGTAACTTAAATATTGCTTGTATTTCACTCAAAAGTGTGCGAGTACACATTTGTGCATTAAATTATTAGAAAAAACATTACATGATACATGAGAAAGGAATTACGTTTATAAGAACGTTAAATAGCAATATATCTCTCATGTATTGAATTTTCTTCAAGTAACGTCCAATTCCATTTTGTATGAATTCTCAAGCATTTTGAACACACTCTTGAACTAATTAAATCAAATCCAAGCATATAAATCAGTTAAAGCACACTAATATATCACAAGTGAAACAGTTGTATCTATAGTTAAAACCAAACACATGACCAGACAAATCACTATTTTAATCGTTCCAAACTAGCCCAAACTCAACCAAAACACTCAACCGGCATCCCCGAACACACATGCCTACAAAATCCACTAAAACAATTCCCAATGACACCTCTCCATCCACAGAATCCTTTATTAAGCACTAAAAAGGATTGAAGTTGCAAAGGACCAAAAAACAACTTGTATTTACTCAACACGTATCTAGCATCAAACTATAGGTGCGGAATAAAAGTATTTGTAGTTAAAGATGATCATCAATGTGTGATTAATAAACAAGAAGTCAAATCACTATCACACGACTAAGTAACATATATTTTGCCTGTTTTTCACTCAAAAGTGTGCGAGTATACATTTGTTCATTAAAGTATTCGCAAAAACTTTACATGATACACGAGAAAGGAATTACGTATATAAAAACGTTAAATAGCAATAGATCTCGGATGTATTGATTATTCTTCAAGTAACGTGCAATTCCATTTTATTTGGATTCTCAAGCATTTTGAACACGCTCTTGAACTAATTAAATCAAATCCAAGCATATAAATCAGTTAAAGCACAGTAATATATCACAAGTGAAACAGTTGCATCTATAGTTAAAACCAAACACATGATCAGACAAATCACAATTTTAGTCGTTCCAAACTAGCCCAAACTCAACCAAAAAACTCAACCGGCATCCCCAAACGCACATTCGTACAAAATCCATTAAAACAAATCCAAATGACATCTCTCCATCCATAGAATCGTTTATTGAGCACTAAAATGGATTGAAGTTGCAAAGGACCAAAAAACAACTTGTATTTACTCAACACGTATCTAGCATCAAACTATAGGTGCGGAATAGAAGTATTTGTAGTTAAAGATGAATATTAATGTGTGATTAATAAACAAGAAGTCAAATCACTATCACACGACCAAGTAACTTATATTTTGCTTGCATTTCACTCAAAAGTGTGCGAGTATACATTTGTGCATTAAAGTATTGGCAAAAACATTACATGATACACGAGAAAGAAATTACGTATATAAGAACATTACATAGCAACAGATCTCGTATGTATTGATTTTTCTTCAAGTAACGTCCAATCCCATGTTGTTTGGATTCTCAAGCATTTTGAACAAACTCATGACCTAATTAAATCAAATCCAAGCATATAAATCAGTTAAAGCACACTAATATATCACAAGTGAAACAGTTGTATCTATAGTTAAAACAAAACACATGACCAGACAAATCACTATTTTAATCATTCCAAACTAATCCAAACTCATCCAAAACACTCAACCGGCATCCTGAAACACACATGCCTACAAAATCCACTAAAACAAATCCGAATAACGCCACTTTATTGAGCACTAACAAAGGATTAATGTTACAAAGGACCAAGAAACAACTTGTATATACTCAACACGTATCTAGCATTAAACTATAGGTGCGGAATAAAAGTATTTGTCGTTAAAGATGAACCTCAATGTGTGATCAATAAAAAAGAAGTCAAATCACTATCACACGACCAAGTAACTTAAATATTGCTTGTATTTCACTCAAAAGTGTGCGAGTACACGTTTGTGCATTAAATTATTAGAAAAAACATCACATGATACATGAGAAAGGAATTACGTTTATAAGAACGTTAAATAGCAATAGATCTCGCATGTATTGATTTTTCTTCAAGTAACGTCCAATCCTGTGTTGTTTGGATTCTCAAGCATTTTGAACAAACTCATGAACTAATTAAATCAAATCCAAGCATATAAATCAGTTAAAGCACACTAATATATCACAAGTGAAACAGTTGTATCTATAGTTAAAACAAAACTCATGACCAGACAAATCACTATTTTAATCATTCTAAACTAGTCCAAACTCATCCAAAACACTCAACCGGCATCCTGAAACACACATGCCTACAAAATCCACTAAAACAAATCCAAATGACGCCACTTTATTGAGCACTAACAAAGGATTAATGTTACAAAGGACCAGGAAACAACTTGTATATACTCAACACGTATCTAGCATTTAACTATAGGTGCGGAATAAAAGTATTTGTCGTTAAAGATGAACCTCAATGTGTGATCATTAAAAAAGAAGTCAAATCACTATCACACGACCAAGTAACTTAAATATTGCTGTATTTCACTCAAAAGTGTGCGAGTACACATTTGTGCATTAAAGTATTAGAAAAAACATTACATGATACACGAGAAAGGAATTACGTTTATAAGAACGTTAAATAGCGATAGATCTCTCATGTATTGAATTTTCTTCAAGTAACGTCCAATTCCATTTTGTATGGATTCTCAAGCATTTTGAACACACTCTTGAACTAATTAAATCAAATCCAAGCATATAAATCAGTTAAAGCACACTAATATATCACAAGTGAAACAGTTGTATCTATAGTTAAAACCATACACATGATCAGACAAATCACTATTTTAATCGTTCCAAACTAGCCCAAACTCAACCAAAACACTCAACCGGCATCCCCAAACACGCATGCCTACAAAATCCACTAAAACAATTCCCAATGACACCTCTACATCCATAGAATCCTTTATTTAGCACTAAAAAGGATTGAAGTTGCAATGGACCAAAAACAACTTGTATTTACTCAACACGTATCAAGCATCAAACTATAGGTGCAGAATAAAAGTATTTGTAGTTAAAGATGAACATCAATGTGTGATTAATAAACAAGAAGTCAAATCACTATCACACGACTAAGTAACATATATTTTGCCCGTTTTTCACTCAAAAGTGTGCGAGTATACATTTGTGCGTTAAAGTATTCGCAAAAACTTTACATGATACACGAGAAAGGAATTACGTATATAAAAACGTTAAATAGCAATAGATCTCGGATGTATTGATTATTCTTCAAGTAACGTCCAATTCCATTTTGTATGGATTCTCAAGCATTTTGAACACACTCTTGAACTAATTAAATCAAATCCAAGCATATAAATCAGTTAAAGCACACTAATATATCACAAGTGAAACAGTTGTATCTATAGTTAAAACCAAACACATGACCAGACAAATCACTATTTTAATCGTTCCAAACTAGCCCAAACTCAACCAAAACACTCAACCGGCATCCCCAAACACACATGCCTACAAAATCCACTAAAACAATTCCCAATGACACCTCTCCATCCCTAGAATCCTTTATTGAGCACTAAAAAGGATTGAAGTTGCAAAGGACCAAAAAACAACTTGTATTTACTCAACACGTATCTAGCATCAAACTATAGGTGCGGAATAAAAGTATTTGTAGTTAAAGATGAACATCAATGTGTGATTAATAAACAAGAAGTCAAATCACTATCACACGACTAAGTAACATATATTTTGCCTGTTTTTCACTCAAAAGTGTGCGAGTATACATTTGTGCATTAAATTATTCGCAAAAACTTTACATGATACACGAGAAAGGAATTACGTATATAAAAACGTTAAATAGCAATAGATCTCGGATGTATTGATTATTCTTCAAGTAATGTGCAGTTCCATTTTATTTGGATTCTCAAGCATTTTGAACACACTCTTGAACTAATTAAATCAAATCCAGGCATATAGATCAGTTAAAGCACACTAATATATCACAAGTGAAACAGTTGTATCTATAGTTAAAACCAAACACATGATCAGACAAACCACAATTTTAGTCGTTCCAAACTAGCCCAAACTCAACCAAAAACACAACCGGCATCCCCAAAAGCACATGCGTACAAAATCCACTAAAACAAATCCAAATGACATCTCTCCATCCATAGATTCGTTTATTGAGCACTAAAATGGATTGAAGTTGCAAAGGACCAAAAAACAACTTGTATTTACTCAACACGTATCTAGCATCAAACTATAGGTGCGGAGTAAAAGTATTTTTGTAGTTAAAGATGAACATCAATGTGTGATTAATAAACAAGAAGTCAAATCACTATCACACGACCAAGTAACTTATATTTTTCTTGTATTTCACTTAAAAGTGTGCGAGTATACATTTGTGCATTAAAGTATTCGCAAAAACATTACATGATACACGAGAAAGGATTTACGTATATAAGAATGTTAAATAGCAATAGATCTCGCGTGTATTGATTTTCTTCAAGTAACGTCCAATCCGATGTTGTTTGGATTCTCAAGCATTTTGAACAAACTCATGAACTAATTAAATCAAATCCAAGCATATAAATCAGTTAAAGCACACTAATATATCACAAGTGAAACAGTTGTATCTATAGTTAAAACAAAACACATGACCAGAAAAATCACTATTTTAATCATTCCAAACTAGTCCAAACTCATCCAAAACACTCAACCGGCATCCTGAAACACACATGCCTACAAAATCCACTAAAACAAATCCAAATGACGCCACTTTATTGAGCACTAACAAAGGATTAATGTTACAAAGACCAAGAAATAACTTGTAAATACTCAACACGTATCTAGCATTAAACTATAGGTGCGGAATAAAAGTATTTGTCGTTAAAGATGAACCTCAATGTGTGATCAATAAAAAAGAAGTCAAATCACTTTCACACGACCAAGTAACTTAAATATTGCTTGTATTTCACTCAAAAGTGTGCAAGTACACATTTGTGCATTAAAGTATTAGAAAAAACATTACATGATACACGAGAAAGGAATTACGTTTATAAGAACGTTAAATAGCAATAGATCTCTCATGTATTGAATTTTCTTCAAGTAACGTACAATTCCATTTTGTATGGATTCTCAAGCATTTTGAACACATTCTTAAACTAATTAAATGAAATCCAAGCATATAAATCAGTTAAAGCACACTAATATATCACAAGTGAAACAGTTGTATCTATAGTTAAAACCAAATACATGACCAGACAAATCACTATTTTAATCGGTCCAAACTAGCCCAAACTCAACCAAAACACTCAACCGGCATCCTCAAACACACATGCCTAAAAAATCCACTAAAACAAATCCCAATGACACCTCTCCATCCACAGAATCCTTTATTGAGAACGAAAAAGGATGGAAGTTGCAAAGGACCAAAACACAACTTGTATTTACTCAACAAGTATCTAGCATCAAACTATAGGTGCGGAATAAAAGTATTTGTAGTTAAAGATGAACATCAATGTGTTCTTAATAAACAAGAAGTCAAATCACTATCACACGACTAAGTAACATATATTTTGCCTGTTTTTCACTCAAAAGTGTGAGAGTATACATTTGTGCATTAAAGTATTCGCAAAAACTTTACATGATACACGAGAAAGGAATTACGTATATAAAAACGTTAAATAGCAATAGATCTCGGATGTATTGATTATTCTTCAAGTAACGTGCCATTCCATTTTATTTGGATTCTCAAGCATTTTGAACACACTCTTGAACTAATTAAATCAAATCCAAGCATATAAATCAGTTAAAGCACACTAATATATCACAAGTGAAACAGTTGTATCTATAGTTAAAACCAAACACATGATCAGACAAATCACAATTTTAGTTGTTCCAAACTATCCCAAACTTAACCAAAAAACTCTACCGGCATCCCCAAACGCACATGCCTACAAAATCCACTAAAACAAATCCAAATGACACCTCTCCATCCATAGAATCGTTTATTGAGCACTAAAATAGATTAAAGTTGCAAAGGACCAAAAAACAACTTGTATTTACTCAACACGTATCTAGCATCAAACTATAGGTGCGGAATAAAAGTATTTGTAGTTAAAGATGAACATCAATGTGTGATTAATAAACAAGAAGTCAAATCACTAACACACGAACAAGTAACTTATATTTTGCTTGCATTTCACTCAAAAGTGTGCGAGTATACATTTGTGCATTAAAGTATTAGCAAAAACATTACATGATACACGAGAAAGGAATTACGTATATAAGAACGTTAAATAGCAATAGATCTCGCATGTATTGATTTTTCTTCAAGTAACGTCCAATCCCATGTTGTTTAGATTTTCAAGCATTTTGAACAAACTCATGAACTAATTAAATCAAATCCAAGCATATAAATCAGTTAAAGCACACTAATATATCACAAGTGAAACAGTTGTATCTATAGTTAAAACAAAACACATGACCAGACAAATCACTATTTTAATCATTCCAAACTAGCCCAAACTCATCCAAAACACTCAACCGGCATCCTCAAAAACACATGCCTACAAAATCTACTAAACAAATCCAAATGACACCTCTTTATTGAGCACTAACAAAGGATTAAAGTTACAAAGGACGAAGAAACAACTTGTATTTACTCAACACGTATCTAGCATTAAACTATAGGTGCGTAATAAAAGTATTTGTCGTTAAAGATGAACCTCAATGTGTGATCAATAAAAAAGAAGTCAAATCACTATCACACGACCAAGTAACTTAAATATTGCTTGTATTTCACTCAAAAGTGTGCGAGTACACATTTGTGCATTAAAGTGTTAGCAAATACATTAGATGATACACGAGAAAGAAATTACGTATATAAGAACGTTAAATAGCAATAGATCTCTCATGTATTGAATTTTCTTCAAGTAACGTCCAATTCCATTTTGTATGGATGGAGAACATTTTGAACACACTCTTGAACTAATTAAATCAAATCCAAGCATATAAATCAGTTAAAGCACACTAATATATCAAAAGTGAGACAGTTGTATCTATAGTTATAACCAAACTCATGACTAGACAAATCACAATTTTAATCGTTCCAAACTAGCCCAAACTCAACCAAAACACTCAACCGGCATCCCCAAACACACATGCCTACAAAATCCACTAAAACAAATCCGAATGACACCTCTCCATCCATAGAATCCTTTATTGAGCACTAAAAAGGACAGAAGTTTCAAAGGACCAAAAAACAACTTGTATTTACTCAACACGTATCTAGCATCAAACTATAGGTGCGGAATAAAAGTATTTGTAGTTAAAGATGAACATCAATGTGTGATTAATAAACAAGAAGTCAAATCACTATCACACGTCCAAGTAACTTATATTTTACTTGCATTTCACTCAAAAGTGTTCGAGTATACATTTGTGCATTAAAGTATTGGCAAAAACATTACATGATACACGAGAAAGAAATTACGTATATAAGAACAATAAATAGCAATAGATCTCGCATGTATTATTTTTATTCAAGTAATGTCCAATCCAATGTTGTTTGTATTCTCAAGCATGTTGAACAAACTCATGAACTAATTAAATCAAATCCAAGCATATAAATCAGTTAAAGCACAGTAATATATCACAAGTGAAACAGTTGTATCTATAGTTAAAACAAAACACATTATTTTAATCATTCCAAACTAGCCCAAACTCATCCAAAACACTCAACCGGCATCCTCAAACACCCATGCCTACAAAATCCACTAAAACAAATTCAAATGAGACCTCTTTATTGAGCACTAACAAAGGATTAAAGTTACAAAAGACCAATAAACAACTTGTATTTACTCAACACGTATCTAGCATTAAACTATAGGTGCGGGAGAAAAGTATTTATCTTTAAAGATGAACCTCAATGTGTGATCAATAAAAAAGAAGTCAAATCACTATCACACGAACAAGTAATTTATATTTTGCTTGCATTTCACTCAAAAGTGTGCGAGTATACATTTGTGCATTAAAGTATTGGCAAAAACATTACAAGATACACGAGAAAGGAATTACGTATATAAGAACATTAAATAGCAATAGATCTCGCATGTATTGATTTTTCTTCAAGTAACGTCCAATCCCATGTTGTTTAGATTCTCAAGCATTTTGAACAAACTCATGAACTAATTAAATCAAATCCAAGCATATAAATCAGTTAAAGCACACTAATATATCACAAGTGAAACAGTTGTATCTATAGTTAAAACGAAACACATGACCAGACAAATCACTATTTTAATCATTCCAAACTAGCCCAAACTCATCCAAAACACTCAACCGACATCCTAAAAAATACATGCCTACAAAATCCACTAAAACAAATCCAAATGACACCTCTTTATTGAGCACTAACAAAGGATTAAAGTTACAAAGGACGAAGAAACAACTTGTATTTACTCAACACGTATCCAGCATTAAACTATAGGTGCGTAATAAAAGTATTTGTCGTTAAAGATGAACCTCAATGTGTGATCAATAAAAAAGAAGTCAAATCACTATCACACGAACAAGTAACTTAAATATTGCTTGTATTTCACTCAAAAGTGTGCGCGTACATATTTGTGCATTAAAGTGTTAGCAAAAACATTACATGATACACGAGAAAGGAATTACGTATATAAGAACGTTAAATAGCAATAGATCTCTCATGTATTGAATTTTTCTTCAAGTAACGTCTAATTCCATTTTGTATGGATGGAGAACATTTTGAACACACTCTTGAACTAATTAAATCAAATCCAAGCATATAAATCAGTTAAAGCACACTAATATATCACAAGTGAGACAGTTGTATCAATAGTTAAAACCAAACACATGACCAGACAAATCACAATTTTAATCGTTCCAAACTAGCCCAAACTCAACCAAAACACTCAACCGGCATCCCCAAACACACATGCCTACAAAATCCACTAAAACAAATCCAAATGACACCTCTCCATCCATAGAATCCTTTATTGAGCACTAAAAAGGATTGAAGTTTCAAAGGACCAAAAAACAACTTGTATTTACTCGACACGTATCTAGTATCAAACTATAGGTGCGGAATATAAATATTTGTCGTTAAAGATGAACATCAATGTGTGATTAATAAACAAGAAGTCAAATCACTATCACACGACCAAGTAACTTATATTTTACTTGCATTTCACTCAAAAGTGTGCGAGTATACATTTGTGCATTAAAGTATTGGCAAAAACATTACATGATACACGAGAAAGAAATTACATATATAAGAACAATAAATAGCAATAGATCTCGCATGTATTATTTTTATTCAAGTAATGTCCAATCCAATGTTGTTTGTATTCTCAAGCATGTTGAACAAACTCATGAACTAATTAAATCAAATCCAAGCATATAAATCAGTTAAAGCACAGTAATATATCACAAGTGAAACAGTTGTATCTATAGTTAAAACAAAACACATTATTTTAATCATTCCAAACTAGCCCAAACTCATCCAAAACACTCAACCGGCATCCTCAAACACCCATGCCTACAAAATCCACTAAAACAAATTCAAATGAGACCTCTTTATTGAGCACTAACAAAGGATTAAAGTTACAAAAGACCAATAAACAACTTGTATTTACTCAACACGTATATAGCATTAAACTATGGTGCGGGATAAAAGTATTTATCGTTAAAGATGAATCTCAATGTGTGATCAATAAAAAAGAAGTTAAATCACTATCACACGAACAAGTAACTTATATTTTGCTTGCATTTCACTCAAAAGTGTGCGAGTATACATTTGTGCATTAAAGTATTTGCAAAAACATTACATCATACACGAGAAAGGAATTACCTATATAAGAACATTAAATAGCAATAGATCTCGCATGTATTGATTTTTCTTCAAGTAACGTCCAATCCCATGTTGTTTAGATTCTCAAGCATTTTGAACAAACTCATGAACTAATTAAGTGAAATCCAAGCATATAAATCAGTTAAAGCACACTAATATATCACAAGTGAAACAGTTGTATCTATAGTTAAAACGGAACACATGACCAGACAAATCACTATTTTAATCATTCCAAACTAGCCCAAACTCATCCAAAACACTCAACCGGCATCCTCAAAAACACATGCCTACAAAATCCACTAAAACTAATCCAAATGACACCTCTTTATTGAGCACTAACAAAGGATTAAAGTTACAAAGGACGAAGAAACAACTTGTATTTACTCAACACGTATCTAGCATTAAACTATAGGTGCGTAATAAAAGTATTTGTCGTTAAAGATGAACCTCAATATGTGATCAATAAAAAAGAAGTCAAATCACTATCACACGACCAAGTAACTTAAATATTGCTTGTATTTCACTCAAAAGTGTGCGAGTACACATTTGTGTATTAAAGTGTTAGCAAAAACATTACATGATACACGAGAAAGGAATTACGTATATAAGAACGTTAAATAGCAATAGATCTCTCATGTATTGAATTTTCTTCAAGTAACGTCCAATTCCATTTTGTATGGATGGAGAACATTTTGAACACACTCTTGAACTAATTAAATCAAATCCAAGCATATAAATAAGTTAAAGCACACTAATATATCACAAGTGAGACAGTTGTATCAATACTTAAAACCAAACACATGACCAGACAAATCACAATTTTAATCGTTCCAAACTAGCCCAAACTCAACCAAAACACTCAACCGGCATCCCCAAACACACATGCCTACAAAATCCACCAAAACAATTCCCAATGACACCTCTCCATCCATAGAATCCATTATTGACCACTAAAAAGGATTGAAGTAGCAAAGGACCAAAAAAGCAACTTGTATTTACTCAACACGTATCTAGCATCAAACTATAGGTGCGGAATAAAAGTATTTGTAGTTAAAGATGAACATCAATGTGTGATTAATAAACAAGAAGTCAAATCACTATCACACGACCAACTAACTTATATTTTGCTTGTATTTCACTCAAAAGTGTGCGAGTATACATTTGTGCATTAAAGTATTCGCAAAAACATTACATGATACACGAGAAAGGAATTACGTATATAAGAACGTTAAATAGCAATAGATCTCGCATGTATTGATTTTCTTCACGTAACGTCCAATCCCATGTTGTTTGGATTCTCAAGCATTTTGAACAAACTCATGAACTAATTAAATCAAATCCAAGCATATAAATCAGTTAAAGCACACTAATATATCACAAGTGAAACAGTTGTATCTATAGTTAAAACAAATCACATGACCAGACAAATCACTATTTTAATCATTCCAAACTAGCCCAAACTCATCCGAAACACTCAACCGGCATCCTCAAACACACATGCCAACAAAATCCACCAAAATAAATCCAAATGACACCTCTTTATTGAGCACTAACAAAGTATTAAAGTTACAAAGGACCAAGAAACAACTTGTATTTACTCAACACGTATCTAGCATTAAACTATAGGTGCGGAATAAAAGTATTTATCGTTAAAGATAAACCTCAATGTGTGATCAATAAAAAAGAAGTCAAATCACTATCACACGACCAAGTAACTTAAATATTGCATGTATTTCACTCAAAAGTATGCGAGTACACATATGTGCATTAAAGTATTAGCAAAAACATTACATGATACACAAGAAAGGAATTACGTATATAAGAACATTAAATAGCAATAGATCTCTCATGTATTGAATTTTCTTCAAGAAACGTCCAATTCCATTTTGTATGGATTCTCAAGCATTTTGAACAAACTCATGAACTAATTAAGTGAAATCCAAGCATATAAATCAGTTAAAGCACACTAATATATCACAAGTGAAACAGTTGTATCTATAGTTAAAACGAAACACATGACCAGACAAATCAGTATTTTAATCATTCCAAACTAGCCCAAACTCATCCAAAACACTCAACCGGCATCCTCAAAAACACATGCCTACAAAATCCACTAAAACAAATCCAAATGACACCTCTCCAACCATAGAATCCTTTATTGAGCACTTAAAATGATTAAAGTTGCAAAGGACCAAAAAAAAACTTGTATTTACTCAACACGTATCTAGCATCAAACGATAGGTGCGAAATAAAAGTATTTGTTGTTAAAGATGAACCTCAATGTGTGATTAATAAACAAGAAGTCAAATCACCATCACACGACCAAGTAACTTATATTTTGCTTGTATTTTACTTAAAAGTGTGCGAGTATACATTTGTGCATTAAAGTATTCTCAAAAACATTACATGATACACGAGAAAGAAATTACGTATATAAGAACGTTAAATTGCAATAGATCTCGCATGTATTGATTTTCTTCAAGTAACGTCCAATCCCATGTTGTTTGATTTCTCAAGCATTTTGAACAAACCCATGAACTAATTAAATCAAATCCAAGCATATAAATCAGTTAAAGCACACTAATATATCACAAGTAAAACAGTTGTATCTACAGTTAAAACCAAACACATGACTAGACAAATCTCTATTTTAATCGTTCCAAACTAGCCCAAACTCATCCAAAACACTCATCCGGCATCCTCAAACACACATGCCTACAAAATCCAGTAAAACAAATCCAAATGACACCTTTTTATTGAGCACCAACAAAGGATTGAAGTTACAAGGGACCAATAAACAACTTGTATTTACTCAAAACGTATCTAGCATTAACCAATAGGTGCGGAATAAAAGTATTTGTCGTTAAAGATGAACCTCAATGTGTGATCAATAAAAAAAAAGTCAAATCACTATCACACGACCAAGTAACTTAAATATTGCTTGTATTTCACTCAAAAGTGTGCGAGTACACATTTGTACATTAAAGTACTAGCAAAAACATTACGTGATACACGAGAAAGGAATTACGTATATAAGAACGTTAAATAGCAATAGATCTCTCATGTATTGAATTTTCTTCAAGTAACGTCCAATTCCATTTTGTATAGATTCTCAATCATTTTGAACACACTCTTAAACTAATTAAATCAAATCGAAGCATATAAATCAATTAAAGCACACTAATATATCACAAGTGAAACAGTTGTATCTATAGTTAAAACCAAACACATGACCAGACAAATTACAATTTTAATCGTTCCAAACTAGCCCAAACTCAACCAAAACACTCAACCGGCATCACCAAACACACATGCCTACAAATCCACTAAAACTAATCCAAATGACACCTCTCCATCCATAGAATCATTTATTGAGCACTAAAAATGATTGAAGTTGCAAAGGACCAAAAAACAACTTGTATTTACTCATCTCGTATCTAGCATCAAACTATAGGTGCGGAATAAAAGTATTTGTAGTTAAAGTTGAACATCAATGTGTGATTAATAAGCAAGAAGTCAAATAACTATCACACGATCAAGTAACTTATATTTTGCTTGGATTTCACTCAAAAGTGTGCGAGTATACATTTGTGCATTAAGGTATTCGCAAAAACATTACATGATACACGAGAAAGGAATTACGTATATAAGAAGGTTAAATAGCAATGGATATCGCATGTATTGATTTTCTTCAAGTAACGTCCAATCCCATGTTGTTTGGATTCACAAGCATTTTGAACAAACTCATGAACTAATTAAATCAAATCCAAGCATATAAATCAGTTAAATATATCACAAGTGAAACAGTTGTATCTATAGTTAAAACAAAACACATGACCAGACAAATCACTATTTTAATCATTCCAAACTAGCCCAAACTCATCCAATACACTCAACCGGCATCATCAAACACACATGCCTACATAATCCACTAAAACAAATCCAAATGACACCTCTTTATTGAGCACTAACAAAGGATTAAAGTTACAAAGGACCAAGAAACAGCTTGTATTTACTCAACACGTATCTAGCATTAAACTATTAGTGCGGAATAAAAGTATTTGTAGTGAAAGATGAACATCAATGTGTGATTAATAAACAAGAAGTCAAATCACTATCACACGACTAAGTAACATATATTTTGCTTGTATTTCACTCAGAAGTGTGCGAGTATACATTTGTGCATTAAAGTATTCGCAAAAACATTACATGATACACGAGAAAGGAATTACGTATATAAGAACGTTAAATAGCAATAGATCTCGCATGTTTTGATTTTCTTCAAGTAACGTCCAATCCCATGTTGTTTGGATTCTCAAGTATTTTGAATAAACTCATGAACTAATTAAATCAAATCTAAGCATATAAATCAGTTAAAGCACACTAATATATCATAAGTGAAATAGTTTTATCTATAGTTAAAACAAAACACATGACCTGACTAGTCACTATTTTAATCATTCCAAACTAGCCCAAACTCATCCAAAACACTCAACCGGCATCCACAAACACACATGCGTACAAAATCCACTAAAACAAATCCAAATGACACCTCTTTATTGAGCACTACCAAAGGATTAAAGTTACAAAGGACCAAGAAACAGCTTGTATTTACTCAACACGTATCTAGCATTAAACTATTGGTGCGGAATAAAAGTATTTGTAGTGAAAGATGAACATCAATGTGTGATTAATAAACAAGAAGTCAAATCACTATCACACGACTAAGTAACATATATTTTGCTTGTATTTCACTCAGAAGTGTGCGAGTATACATTTGTGCATTAAAGTATTCGCAAAAACATTACGTGATACACGAGAAAGGAATTACGTATATAAGAACGTTAAATAGCAATAGATCTCGTATGTTTTGATTTTCTTCAAGTAACGTCCAATCCCATGTTGTTTGGATTCTCAAGTATTTTGAACAAACTCATGAACTAATTAAATCAAATCCAAGCATATAAATCAGTTAAAGCACACTAATATATCATAAGTGAAATAGTTGTATCTATAGTTAAAACAAAACACATGACCTGACTAATCACTATTTTAATCATTCCAAACTAGCCCAAACTCATCCAAAACACTCAACCGGCATCCACAAACACACATGCGTACAAAATCCACTAAAACAAATCCAAATGACACCTCTTTATTCAGCACTAACAAAGGATTAAAGTTACAAAGGACCAAGAAACAGCTTGTATTTACTCAACACGTATCTAGCATTAAACTATTGGTGCGGAGTAAAAGTATTTGTAGTGAAAGATGAACATCAATGTGTGATTAATAAACAAGAAGTCAAATCACTATCACACGACTAAGTAACATATATTTTGCTTGTATTTCACTCAGAAGTGTGCGAGTATACATTTGTGCATTAAAGTATTCGCAAAAACATTACATGATACACGAGAAAGGAATTACGTATATAAGAACGTTAAATAGCAATAGATCTCGCATGTATTGATTTTCTTCAAGTAACGTCCAATCCCATGTTGTTTGGATTCTCAAGTATTTTGAACAAACTCATGAACTAATTAAATCAAATCCAAGCATATAAATCAGTTAAAGCACACTAATATATCACAAGTGAAACAGTTGCATTTATAATTAAATCAAAACGCATGACCAGACAAATAACTATTTTAATCGCTCCAAACTAGCCCAAACTAATCCAAAACACTCAACCGGCATCCTCAAACACACATGCCTACAAAATCCACTAAAACAAATTCAAATGACACCTTTTTATTGAGCACTAACAAAGGATTGAAGTTACAAGGGACCAATAAACAACTTGTATTTACTCAACACGTATCTAGCATTAAACAATAGGTACGGAATAAAAGTATTTGTCGTTAAAGATGAAGCTCAATGTGTGATCAATAAAAAAGAAGTCAAATCACTATCACACGACCAAGTAACTTAAATATTGCTTGTATTTCACTCAAAAGTGTGCGAGTACACATTTGTGCATTAAAGTATTAGCAAAACATTACATGATACACGAGAAAGGAATTACGTATATAAGAACGTTAAATAGCAATAGATCTCTCATGAATTGAATTTTCTTCAAGTAACGTCTAATTCCATTTTGTATGGATTCTCAAGCATTTTAAACACACTCTTGAACTAATTAAATCAAATCCAAGCATATAAATCAGTAAAAGCACACTAATATATCACAAGTGAAACAGTTGTATCTATAGTTAAAACAAAACACATGACCAGACAAATCATAATTTTAATATTTCCTAACTAGCCCAAACTCAACCAAAACACTCAACCGCCATCCCCAAACACACATGCCTATAAAATCCACTAAAACAAATCAAAATGACACCTCTCCATCCATAGAATCCTTTATTGACCACTAAAAAGGATTGAAGTTGCAAAGGACCAAAAAACAACTTGTATTTACTCAACACGTATCTAGCATCAAACTATAGGTGCGGAATAAAAGTATTTGTAGTTAAAGATGAACATCAATGTGTGATTAATAAACAAGAAGTCAAATCACTATCACACGACCAACTAACTTATATTTTGCTTGTATTTCACTCAAAAGTGTGCGAGTATACATTTGTGCATTAAAGTATTCGCAAAAACATTACATGATACACGAGAAAGGAATTACATATATAAGAACGTTAAATAGCAATAGATCTCGCATGTATTGATTTTCTTCAAGTAACGTCCAATCCCATGTTGTTTGGATTCCCATGCATTTTGAACAAACTCATGAAGTAATTAAATCAAATCCAAGCATATAAATCAGTTAAAGCACACTAATATATCACAAGTGAAACAATTGTATCTATAGCTAAAACAAAACACATGACCAGACAAATCACTATTTTAATCATTCCAAACTAGCCCAAACTAATCCAAAACACTCAACCGGCATCCTCAAACACACATGCCTACAAAATCCACTAAAACAAATCCAAATGACACCTCTTTATTGGGCACTAATAAAGGATTAAAGTTACAAAGGACCAAGAAACAACTTGTATTTACTCAATACGTATCTAGCATTAAACTATAGGTGCGGGATAAAAGTATTTGTAGTTAAAGATGAACATCAATGTGTGATTAATAAACAAGAAGTCAAATCACTATCACACGACCAAGTAACTTATATTTTACTTGTATTTCATTCAAAAGTGTGCGAATATACATTTGTGCATTAAAGTATTCGCAACAACATTACATGATACATGAGAAAGGAATTACGTATATAAGAAAGTTAAACAGCAATAGATCTCGCGTGTATTGATTTTCTTCAAGTAACGTCCAATCCGATGTTGTTTGGATTCTCAAGCATTTTGAACAAACTCATTAACTAATTAAATCAAATTCAAGCATATAAATCAGTTAAAGCACACTAATATATCACAAGTGAAACAGTTGTATTTATAGTTAAATCAAAACGCATGACCAGACAAATCACTATTTTAATCGTTCCAAACTAGCCCAAACTAATCCAAAACACTCAACTGGCATCCTCAAACACACATGCCTACAAAATCCACTAAAACAAATTCAAAAGACACCTTTTTATTGAGCACTAACAAAGGATTGAAGTTACAAGGGACCAATAAACAACTTGTATTTACTCAACACGTATCTAGCATTAAACAATAGGTGCGGAATAAAAGTATTTGTCGTTAAAGATGAACCTAATGTGTGATCAATAAAAAGAAGTCAAATCACTATCACACGACCAAGTAACTTAAATATTGCTTGTATTTCACTCAAAAGTGTGCGAGTACACATTTGTGCATTAAAGTATTAGCAAAACATTACATGATACACGAGAAAGGAATTACGTATATAAGAACGTTAAATAGCAATAGATCTCTCGTGAATTGAATTTTCTTCAAGTAACGTCTAATTCCATTTTGTATGGATTCTAAAGCATTTTGAACACACTCTTGAACTAATTAAATCAAATCCAAGCATATAAATCAGTTAAAGCACACTAATATATCACAAGTGAAACAGTTGTAAAACCAAACACATGACGAGACAAATCATAATTTTAAGCTTTCCTAACTAGCCCAAACTCAACTAAAACACTCAACCGACATCCGCAAACACACATGCCTACAAAATCCACTAAAACAAATCCAAATGACACCTCTCCATCCATAGAATCCTTTATTGACCACTAAAAAGGATTGAAGTTGCAAAGGACCAAAAAACAACTTGTATTTACTCAACACGTATCTAGCATCAAACTATATGTGCGGAATAAAAGTATTTGTAGTTAAAGATAAACATCAATGTGTGATTAATAAACAAGAAGTCAAATCACTATCACACGACCAACTAACTTATATTTTGCTTGTATTTCACTCAAAAGTGTGCGAGTATACATTTGTGCATTAAAGTATTCGCAAAAACATTACATGATACATGAGAAAGGAATTACGTATATAAGAACGTTAAATAGCAATAGATCTCACATGTATTGATTTCTTCACGTAACGTCCAATCCCATGTTGTTTGGATTCTCAAGCATTTTGAACAAACTCATGAACTAATTAAATCAAATCCAAGCATATAAATCAGTTAAAGCACACTAATATATCACAAGTGAAACAGTTGTATCTATAGTTAAAACAAATCACATGACCAGACAAATCACTATTTTAATCATTCCAAACTAGCCCAAACTCATCCAAAACACTCAACCGGCATCCTCAAACACATGCCTACAAAATCCACTAAAACAAATCCAAATGACACCTCTTTATTGAGCACTAACAAAGTATTAAAGTTACAAAGGACCAAGAAACAACTTGTATTTACTCAACACGTATCTAGCATTAAACTATAGGTGCGGGATAAAGTATTTGTAGTTAAAGATGAACATCAATGTGTGATTAATAAACAAGAAGTCAAATCACTATCACACGACGAAGTAACTTATATTTTGTTTGTATTTCAGTCAAAAGTGTGCGAGTATACATTTGTGCATTAAAGTATTCGCAAGAACATTACATGATACACGAGAAAGGAATTACGTATATAAGAAAGTTAAATAGCAATAGATCTCGCATGTATTGATTTTCTTCAAGTAACGTCCAATCCCATGTTGTTTGGATTCTCAAGAATTTTGAACAAATTCATGAACTAATTAAATCAAACCCAAGCATATAAATTAGTTAAAGCACACTAATATATCACAAGTAAAACAGTTGTATCTATAGTTAAAACCAAACACATGACCAGACAAATCACTATTTTAATCGTTCCAAACTAACCCAAACTCATCCAAAACACTCAACCGACATCCTCAAACACACATGCCTACAAAATCCACTAAAACAAATTCAAATGACACCTTTTTGTTGAGCACTAACAAAGGATTGAAGTTACAAGGGACCAACAAACAACTCGTATTTACTCAACACGTATCTAGCATTAAACAATAGGTGCGGAATAAAAGAATCTGTCGTTAAAGATGAACCTGAATGTGTGATCAATAAAAAAGAAGTCAAATTAGTATCACACGACCAATTAACTTAAATATTGCTTGTATTTCACTCAAAAGTGTGCGAGTACACATTTGTGCATTAAAGTATTAGCAAAAACAATACATGATACACGAGAAGGGAATTACGTATACAAGAACGTTAAATAGCAATGGATCTCTCATGTATTGAATTTTCTTCAAGTAACGTCCATTTCCATTTTGTATGGATTCCCAAGAATTTTGAACACACACTTGAACCAATTAAATTAAATCCAAGCATATAAATCAGTTAAAGCACACTAATATATCAGAAGTGAAACAGTTGTATCTATAGTTAAAACCAAACACATGACCAGACAAATCACAATTTTAATCTTTCAAAACTAGCCCAAACTCAACCAAAACACTCAACCGGCATCCCAAAACACACATGCCTACAAAATCCACTAAAACAAATCCAAATGACACCTCTCCATCCATAGAATCCTTTATTGACCACTAAAAAGAATTGAAGTTGCAAAGGACCAAAAAACAACTTGTATTTACTCAACACGTATCTAGCATCAAACTATAGGTGCGGAATAAAAGTATTTGTAGTTAAAGATGAACATCAATGTGTGATTAATAAACAAGAAGTCAAATCACTATCACACGACCAACTAACTTATATTTTGCTTGTATTTCACTCAAAAGTGTGCGAGTATACATTTGTGAATTAAAGTATTCGCAAAAACATTACATGATACACGAGAAAGGAATTACGTATATAAGAATGTTAAATAGCAATAGATCTCGCATGTATTGATTTTCTTCGAGTAACGTCCAATCCGATGTTGTTTGGATTCTCAAGCATTTTGAACAAACTCATGAACTAATTAATTCAAATCCAAGCATATAAATAAGTTAAAGCACGCTAATATATCACAAGTTAAACAGTTGTATTTATAGTTAAAACAAAACACATGACTAGACAAATCACTATTTTAATAATTCCAAACTAGCTCAAACTCATCCAAAACACTCAACAGGCATCCTCAAACACACATGCCTACAAAATCCACTAAAGCAAATCCAAATGACACCTTTTTATTGACCACTAACAAAGGATTAAAGTTACAAATGACCAAGAAAACTTGTATTTACTCAACACGTATCTAGCGTTAAACTATAGGTGCGGAATAAAAGTATTTGTAGTTAAAGATGAACATCAATGTGTGATTAATAAACAAGAAGTCAAATCACTATCACACGACCAAGTAACTTATATTTTGCTTGTATTTCACTCAAAAGTGTGCGAGTATACATTTGTGCATTAAAGTATTCGCAAAACATTACATGATACACGAGAAAGGAAATTACGTATATACGAAAGTTAAATAGCAATAGATCTCACATGTATAGATTTTCTTCAAGTAACGTCCAATCCCATGTTGTTTGGATTCTCAAGAATTTTGAACAAACTCAAGAACTAATTAAATCAAATCCAAGCATATATATCAGTTAAAGCACACTAATATGTCACAAGTAAAACAGTTGTATCTATAGTTAAAACCAAACACATGAATAGACAAATCACTATTTTAATCGTTCGAAACTAGCCCAAACTCATCCAAAACACTCAACCGGCATCCTCAAACACACATGCCTACAAAATCCACTAAAACAAATTCAAATGACACCTTTTTATTGAGCACTAACAAAGGATTGAAGTTACAAGGGACCAATAAACAACTTGTATTTACTGAACACGTATCTAGCATTAAACAATAGGTGCGGAATAAAAGAATTTGTCATTAAAGATGAACCTCAATGTGTGATCAATAAAAAAGAAGTCAAATCAGAATCACACGACCAATTAACTTAAATATTACTTGTATTTCACTCAAAAGTGTGCGAGTACACATTTGTGCATTAAAGTATTAGCAAAAACAATACATGATACACGAGAAAGGAATTACGTATACAAGAACGTTAAATAGCAATAGATCTCTCATGTATTGAATTTTCTTCAAGTAACGTCCATTTCCATTTTGTATGGATTCTCAAGCATTTTGAAGACACTCTTGAACTAATTAAATCAAATCCAAGCATATAAATCAGTTAAAGCACACTAATATATCACGAGTGAAACAGTTATATCTATAGTTCAAATCAAACACATGACGAGACAAATCACAATTTTAATCTTTCTAAACTAGCCCAAACTCAACCAAAACACTCAACCGACATCCCCAAACACACATGCCTATAAAATCTACTAAAACAAATCCAAATGACACCTCTCCATCCATAGAATCCTTGATTGAGCACCAAAAAGGATTGAAGTTGCAAAGGACCAAAAAACAACTTGTATTTACTCAACACGTATCTAGCACCAAACTATAGGTGCGGAATAAAAGTAATTGTAGTTAAAGATGATCATCAACGTGTGATTAATAAACAAGAAGTCAAATCACTATCACACGACCAAGTAACTTATATTTTGCTTGTATTTCACTCAAAAGTGTGCGAGTATACATTTGTGCATTAAAGTATTCGCAAAAACATAACATGATACACGAGAAAGGAATTACGTATATAAGAACGTTAAATAGCAATAGATCTCGCGTGTATTGATTGTCTTCAAGTAACGTCCAATCCGATGTTGTTTGGATTCTCAAGCATTTTGAACAAACTCATTAACTAATTAAATCAAATCCAAGCATATAAATCAGTTAAAGCACACTAATATATCATAAATGAAACAGTTGTATCTATAGTTAAAACAAAACACATGACCGGACAAATCACTATTTTAATCATTCCAAACTAGTCAAACTCATCCAAAACACTCAACCTGCATCCTCAAACACACATGCCTACAAAATCCACTAAAACAAATCCAAATGACACCTTTTTATTGACCACTAACAAAGGATTAAAGTTACAAAGGACCAAGAAACAACTTGTATTTACTCAACACGTATCTACCATTTAACTATAGGTGCGGAATAAAAGTATTTGTAGTTAAAGATGAACATCAATGTGTGATTAATAAACAAGAAGTCAAATCACTATCACACGACCAAGTAACTTATATTTTGCTTGTATTTCACTCAAAAGTGTGCAAGTATACATTTGTGCATTAAAGTATTCGCAAGAACATTACATGATACACGAGAAAGTAAATTACGTATATAAGAAAGTTAAATAGCAATAGATCTCACATGTATTGATTTTCTTCAAGTAACATCCAATCCCATGTTGTTTGGATTCTCAAGAATTTTGATCAAACTCATGAACTAATTAAATCAAATCCAAGCATATAAATCAGTTAAAGCACACTAATATATCACAAGTAAAACAGTTGTATCTATAGTTAAAAACAAACACATGACCAGACAAATCACTATTTTAATCGTTCCAAACTAGCCCAAACTCATCCAAAACACTCAACCGACATCCTCAAACACACATGCCTACAAAATCCACTAAAACAAATTCAAATGACACCTTTTTATTGAGCACTAACAAAGGATTGAAGTTACAAGGGACCAATAAACAACTTGTATTTACTCAACACGTATCTAGCATTAAACAACAGGTGAGGAATAAAAGAATTTGTCGTTAAAGATGAACCTCAATGTGTGATCAATAAAAAAGAAGTCAAATCAGTATCACACGACCAATTAACTTAAATATTGCTTGTATTTCACTCAGAAGTGTGCGAGTACACATTTGTGCATTAAAGTATTAGCAAAAACAATACTTGATACACGAGAAAGGAATTACGTATACAAGAACGTTAAATAGCAATAGAACTCTCATGTATTGAATTTTCTTCAAGTAACGTCCATTTCCATTTTGTATGGATTCTCAAGCATTTTGAACACACTCTTGAACTAATTAAATCAAATCCAAGCATATAAATCAGTTAAAGCACACTAATACATCACAAGTGAAACAGTTGTATCTATAGTTAAAACCAAACACATGACCAGACAAATCCCAATTTTAACCTTTCCAAACTAGCCCAAACTCAACCAAAACACTCAACCGGCATCCCCAAACACACATGCCTACAAAATCCACTAAAACACATCCAAATGACACCTCTCCATCCATAGAATCCTTTATTGAGCACTAAAAAGGATTGAAGTTGCAAAAGACCAAAAAACAACTTGTATTTACTCAACACGTATCTAGCATCAAACTATAGGTGCGGAGTAAAAGTAATTGTAGTTAAAGATGAACATCAATGTGTGATTAATAAACAAGAAGTCAAATCACTATCACACGACCAAGTAACTTATATTTTGCTTGTATTTCACTCAAAAGTGTGCGAGTATACATTTGTGCATTAAAGTATTCGCAAAAACATTACATGATACGCGAGAAAGGAATTACGTATATAAGAACGTTAAATAGCAATAGATCTCGCGTGTATTGATTTTCTTCAAGTAACGTCCAATCCGATGTTGTTTGGATTCTCAAGCATTTTGAACAAACTCATGAACTAATTAAATCAAATCCAAGAATATAAATCAGTTAAAGCACACTAATATATCACAAGTGAAACAGTTGTATCTATAGTTAAAACAAAACACATGACCAGACAAATCACTATTTTAATCATTCCAAACTAGTCAAACTTATCCAAAACACTCAACCGGCATCCTCAAACACACATGCCTACAAAATCCACTAAAACAAATCCAAATGACACCTTTTTATTGACCACTAACAAAGGATTAAAGTTACAAAGGACCAAGAAACAAATTGTATTTACTCAACACGTATCTAGCATTAAACAATAGGTGAGGAATAAAAGAATTTGTCGTTAAAGATGAACCTCAATGTGTGATCAATAAAAAAGAAGTCAAATCAGTATCACACGACCAATTAACTTAAATATTGCTTGTATTTCACTCAAAAGTGTGCGAGTACACATTTGTGCATTAAAGTATTAGCAAAACAATACTTGATACACGAGAAAGGATTTACGTATACAAGAACGTTAAATAGCAATAGAACTCTCATGTATTGAATTTTCTTCAAGTAACGTCCATTTCCATTTTGTATGGATTCTCAAGCATTTTGAACACACTCTTGAACTAATTAAATCAATTCCAAGCATATAAATCAGTTAAAGAACACTAATATATCACGAGTGAAATAGTTATATCTATAGTTAAAACAAAACACATGACCTGACTAATCACTATTTTAATCATTCCAAACTAGCCCAAACTCATCCAAAACACTCAACCGGCATCCACAAACACACATGCGTACAAAATCCACTAAAACAAATCCAAATGACACCTCTTTATTGAGCACTAACAAAGGATTAAATTTACAAAGGACCAAGAAACAGCTTGTATTTACTCAACACGTATCTAGCATTAAACTATTGGTGCGGAATAAAAGTATTTGTAGTGAAAGATGAACATCAATGTGTGATTAATAAACAAGAAGTCAAATCACTATCACACGACTAAGTAACACATATTTTGCTTGTATTTCACTCAGAAGTGTACGAGTATACATTTGTGCATTAAAGTATTCGCAAAAACATTACATGATACACGAGAAAGGAATTACGTATGTAAGAACGTTAAATAGCAATAGATCTCGCATGTTTTGATTTTCTTCAAGTAACGTCCAATCCCATGTTGTTTGGATTCTCAAGTATTTTGAACAAACTCATGAACTAATTAAATCAAATCCAAGCATATAAATCAGTTAAAGCACACTAATATATCACAAGTGAAACTGTTGCATTTATAGTTAAATCAAAACGCATGACCAGACAAATCACTATTTTAATCGCTCCAAACTAGCCCAAACTAATCCAAAACACTCAACCGGCATCCTCAAACACACATGCCTACAAAATCCACTAAAACAAATTCAAATGACACCTTTTTATTGAGCACTAACAAAGGATTGAAGTTACAAGGGACCAATAAACAACTTGTATTTACTCAACACGTATCTAGCATTAAACAATAGGTGCGGAATAAAAGTATTTGTCGTTAAAGATGAACCTTAATGTGTGATCAATAAAAAAGAAGTCAAATCACTATCACACGACCAAGTAACTTAAATATTGCTTGTATTTCACTCAAAAGTGTGCGAGTACACATTTGTGCATTAAAGTATTAGCAAAACATTACATGATACACGAGAAAGGAATTACGTATATAAGAACGTTAAATAGCAATAGATCTCTCGTGAATTGAATTTTCTTCAAGTAACGTCTAATTCCATTTTGTATGGATTCTAAAGCATTTTGAACACACTCTTGAACTAATTAAATCAAATCCAAGCATATAAATCAGTTAAAGCACACTAATATATCACAAGTGAAACAGTTGTAAAACCAAACACATGACGAGACAAATCATAATTTTAAGCTTTCCTAACTAGCCCAAACTCAACTAAAACACTCAACCGACATCCGCAAACACACATGCCTACAAAATCCACTAAAACAAATCCAAATGACACCTCTCCATCCATAGAATCCTTTATTGACACTAAAAAGGATTGAAGTTGCAAAGGACCAAAAAACAACTTGTATTTACTCAACACGTATCTAGCATCAAACTATATGTGCGGAATAAAAGTATTTGTAGTTAAAGATAAACATCAATGTGTGATTAATAAACAAGAAGTCAAATCACTATCACACGACCAACTAACTTATATTTTGCTTGTATTTCACTCAAAAGTGTGCGAGTATACATTTGTGCATTAAAGTATTCGCAAAAACATTACATGATACATGAGAAAGGAATTACGTATATAAGAACGTTAAATAGCAATAGATCTCACATGTATTGATTTTCTTCACGTAACGTCCAATCCCATGTTGTTTGGATTCTCAAGCATTTTGAACAAACTCATGAACTAATTAAATCAAATCCAAGCATATAAATCAGTTAAAGCACACTAATATATCACAAGTGAAACAGTTGTATCTATAGTTAAAACAAATCACATGACCAGACAAATCACTATTTTAATCATTCCAAACTAGCCCAAACTCATCCAAAACACTCAACCGGCATCCTCAAACACATGCCTACAAAATCCACTAAAACAAATCCAAATGACACCTCTTTATTGAGCACTAACAAAGTATTAAAGTTACAAAGGACCAAGAAACAACTTGTATTTACTCAACACGTATCTAGCATTAAACTATAGGTGCGGGATAAAGTATTTGTAGTTAAAGATGAACATCAATGTGTGATTAATAAACAAGAAGTCAAATCACTATCACACGACCAAGTAACTTATATTTTGCTTGTATTTCAGTCAAAAGTGTGCGAGTATACATTTGTGCATTAAAGTATTCGCAAGAACATTACATGATACACGAGAAAGGAATTACGTATATAAGAAAGTTAAATAGCAATAGATCTCGCATGTATTGATTTTCTTCAAGTAACGTCCAATCCCATGTTGTTTGGATTCTCAAGAATTTTGAACAAATTCATGAAGTAATTAAATCAAACCCAAGCATATAAATCAGTTAAAGTACACTAATATATCACAAGTAAAACAGTTGTATCTATAGTTAAAACCAAACACATGACCAGACAAATCACTATTTTAATCGTTCCAAACTAGCCCAAACTCATCCAAAACACTCAACCGACATCCTCAAACACACATGCCTACAAAATCCACTAAAACAAATTCAAATGACACCTTTTTGAGCACTAACAAAGGATTGAAGTTACAAGGACCAACAAACAACTCGTATTTACTCAACACGTATCTAGCATTAAACAATAGGTGCGGAATAAAAGAATCTGTCGTTAAAGATGAACCTCAATGTGTGATCAATAAAAAAGAAGTCAAATTAGTATCACACGACCAATTAACTTAAATATTGCTTGTATTTCACTCAAAAGTGTGCGAGTACACATTTGTGCATTAAAGTATTAGCAAAAACAATACATGATACACGAGAAGGGAATTACGTATACAAGAACGTTAAATAGCAATGGATCTCTCATGTATTGAATTTTCTTCAAGTAACGTCCATTTCCATTTTGTATGGATTCCCAAGAATTTTGAACACACACTTGAACCAATTAAATTAAATCCAAGCATATAAATCAGTTAAAGCACACTAATATATCAGAAGTGAAACAGTTGTATCTATAGTTAAAACCAAACACATGACCAGACAAATCACAATTTTAATCTTTCAAACTAGCCCAAACTCAACCAAAACACTCAACCGGCATCCCAAACACACATGCCTACAAAATCCACTAAAACAAATCCAAATGACACCTCTCCATCCATAGAATCCTTTATTGACCACTAAAAAGAATTGAAGTTGCAAAGGACCAAAAAACAACTTGTATTTACTCAACACGTATCTAGCATCAAACTATAGGTGCGGAATAAAAGTATTTGTAGTTAAAGATGAACATCAATGTGTGATTAATAAACAAGAAGTCAAATCACTATCACACGACCAACTAACTTATATTTTGCTTGTATTTCACTCAAAAGTGTGCGAGTATACATTTGTGAATTAAAGTATTCGCAAAAACATTACATGATACACGAGAAAGGAATTACGTATATAAGAATGTTAAATAGCAATAGATCTCGCATGTATTGATTTTCTTCGAGTAACGTCCAATCCGATATTGTTTGGATTCTCAAGCATTTTGGACAAACTCATGAACTAATTAATTCAAATCCAAGCATATAAATAAGTTAAAGCACGCTAATATATCACAAGTTAAACAGTTGTATTTATAGTTAAAACAAAACACATGACCAGACAAATCACTATTTTAATCATTCCAAACTAGCTCAAACTCATCCAAAACACTCAACCGGCATCCTCAAACACACATGCCTACAAAATCCACTAAAACAAATCCAAATGACACCTTTTTATTGACACTAACAAAGGATTAAAGTTACAAAGGACCAAGAAAACTTGTATTTACTCAACACGTATCTAGCATTAAACTATAGGTGCGGAATAAAAGTATTTGTAGTTAAAGATGAACATCAATGTGTGATTAATAAACAAGAAGTCAAATCACTATCACACGACCAAGTAACTTATATTTTGCTTGTATTTCACTCAAAAGTGTGCGAGTATACATTTGTGCATTAAAGTATTCGCAAAACATTACATGATACACGAGAAAGGAATTACGTATATAAGAAAGTTAAATAGCAATAGATCTCACATGTATTGATTTTCTTCAAGTAACGTCCAATCCATGTTGTTTGGATTCTCAAGATTTTGAACAAACTCATGAACTAATTAAATCAAATCCAAGCATATAATCAGTTAAAGCACACTAATATATCACAAGTGAAACAGTTGTATCTATAGTTAAAACCAAACACATGACCAGACAAATCACTATTTTAATCGTTCCAAACTAGCCCAAACTCATCCAAAACACTCAACCGGCATCCTCAAACACACATGCCTACAAAATCCACTAAAACAAATTCAAATGACACCTTTTTATTGAGCACTAACAAAGGATTGAAGTTACAAGGACCAAGAAACAACTTGTATTTACTCAACACGTATCTAGCATTAAACAATAGGTGCGGAATAAAAGTATTTGTATTAAAGATGAACCTCAATGTGTGATCAATAAAAAGAAGTCAAATCACTATCACACGACCAAGTAACTTAAATATTGCTGTATTTCACTCAAAAGTGTGCGAGTACACATTTGTGCATTAAAGTATTAGCAAAAACAATACATGATACACGAGAAAGGAATTACGTATATAAGAACGTTAAATAGCAATAGATCTCTCATGTATTGATTTTCTTCAAGTAACGTCCAATTCCATTTGTATGGATTCTCAAGCATTTTGAACACACTCTTGAACTAATTAAATCAATCCAAGCATATAAATCAGTTAAAGCACACTAATATATCACAAGTGAAACAGTTGTATCTATAGTTAAAACCAAAACATGACCAGACAAATCACAATTTTAATCTTTCAAACTAGCCCAAACTCAACCAAAACACTCAACCGGCATCCCCAAACACACATGCCTAAAATCCACTAAAACAAATCCAAATGACACCTCTCCATCCATAGAATCCTTATTGAGCACTAAAAGGATTGAAGTTGCAAAGGACCAAAAAACAACTTGTATTTACTCAACACGTATCTAGCACACAAACTATAGGTGCGGAATAAAAGTATTTGTAGTTAAAGATGAACATCAATGTGTGATTAATAAACAAGAAGTCAAATCACTATCACACGACCAAGTAACTTATATTTTGCTTGTATTCACTCAAAAGTGTGCGAGTATACATTTGTGCATTAAAGTATTCGCAAAAACATTACATGATACACGAGAAAGGAATTACGTATATAAGAACGTTAAATAGCAATAGATCTCGCGTGTATTGATTTTCTTCAAGTAACGTCCAATCCCATGTTGTTTGGATTCTCAAGCATTTTGAACAAACTCATGAACTAATTAAATCAAATCAAGCATATAAATCAGTTAAAGCACACTAATATATCACAAGTGAAACAGTTGTATCTATAGTTAAAACAAAACACATGACCAGACAAATCACTATTTTAATCATTCCAAACTAGCCAAACTCATCCAAAACACTCAACCGGCATCCTCAAAACCACATGCCTACAAAATCCACTAACAAAATCCAAATGACACCTTTTTATTGACCACTAACAAAGGATTAAAGTTACAAAGGACCAAGAAACAACTTGTATTACTCAACACGTATCTAGCATTAACTATAGGTGCGGAATAAAAGTATTTGGTTAAAGATGAATCAATGTGTGATTAATAAACAAGAAGTCAAATCACTATCACACGACCAAGTAACTTATATTTTGCTTGTATTTCACTCAAAAGTGTGCGAGTATACATTTGTGCATTAAAGTATTGGCAAGAACATTACATGATACACGAGAAAGGAATTACGTATATAAGAAAGTTAAATAGCAATAGATCTCACATGTATTGATTTTCTTCAAGTAACGTCCAATCCCATGTTGTTTGGATTCTCAAGAATTTTGAACAAACTCATGAACTAATTAAATCAAATCCAACCATATAAATCAGTTAAAGCACACTAATATATCACAAGTGAAATAATTGTATCTATAGTTAAAACAAAACACATGACTAGACAAATCACTATTTTAATCATTCCAAACTAGCCAAAACTCATCCAAAACACTCAACCAGCATCCTGAAACACACATGCCTACAAAATCCACTAAAACAAATCCAAATGACACCTTTTTATTGAGCACTAACAAAGGATTGAAGTTACAAGGGACCAAGAAACAACTTGTATTTACTCAACACGTATCTAGCATTAAACTATAGGTGCGGAATAAAAGATTTGTAGTTAAAGATGAACATCAATGTGTGATCAATAAAAAAGAAGTCAAATCACTATCACACGACCAAGTAACTTATATATTGCTTGTATTTCACTCAAAGTGTGCGAGTATACATTTGTGCATTAAATTAGCAAAAACATTACATGATACACGAGAAAGGAATTACGTATATAAGAACGTTAAATAGCAATAGATCTCTCATGTATTGAATTTTCTTCAAGTAACGTCCAATTCCATTTTGTTGGATTCTCAAGCATTTTGAACACACTCTTGAACTAATTAAATCAAATCCAAGCATATAAATCAGTTAAAGCACACTAATATATCACAAGTGAAACAGTTGTATCTATAGTTAAAACCAAACACATGACCAGACAAATCACATTTTAATCGTTCCAAACTAGCCCAAACTCAACCAAAACACTCAACCGGCATCCCCAAACACACATGCCTACAAAATCCACTAAAACAAATCCAAATGACCCTCCATCCATAGAATCCTTTATTGAGCACTAAAAGGATTGAAGTTGCAAAGGACCCAAAAAACAACTTGTATTTACTCAACACGTATCTAGCATCAAACTATAGGTGCGGAATAAAAGTATTTGTAGTTAAAGATGAACATCAATGTGTGATTAATAAACAAGAAGTCAAATCACTATCACACGACCAAGTAACTTATATTTGCTTGTATTTCACTCAAAAGTGTGCGAGTATACATTTGTGCATTAAAGTATTCGCAAAAACATTACATGATACACGAGAAAGGAATTACGTATATAAGAACGTTAAATAGCAATAGATCTCGCGTGTATTGATTTTCTTCAAGTAACGTCCAATCCCATGTTGTTTGGATTCTCAAGCATTTTGAACAAACTCATGAACTAATTAAATCAAATCCAAGCATATAAATCAGTTAAAGCACACTAATATCACAAGTGAAACAGTTGTATCTATAGTTAAAAAAAACACATGACCAGACAAATCACTATTTTAATCATTCCAAACTAGCCCAAACTCACCAAAACACTCAAACGGCATCCTCAAACACACATGCCTACAAAATCCACTAAAACAAATCCAAATGACACCTTTTATTGAGCACTAACAAAGGATTAAAGTTACAAAGGACCAAGAAAACAACTTGTATTTACTCAACACGTATCTAGCATTAAACTATAGGTGCGGAATAAAAGTATTTGTAGTTAAAGATGAACATCAATGTGTGATTAATAAACAAGAAGTCAAATCACTATCACACGACCAAGTAACTTATTTTTTGCTTGTATTTCACTCAAAAGTGTGCGAGTATACATTTGTGCATTAAAGTATTCGCAAAAACATTACATGATACACGAGAAAGGAATTACGTATATAAGAAGTTAAATAGCAATAGATCTCGCATGTATTGATTTTCTTCAAGTAACGTCCAATCCCATGTTGTTTGGATTCTCAAGCATTTTGAACAAACTCATGAACTAATTAAATCAAATCCAAGCATATAAATCAGTTAAAGCACACTAATATATCACAAGTGAAACAGTTGTATCTATAGTTAAAACAAAACACATGACCAGACAAATCACTATTTTAATCGTTCCAAACTAGCCCAAACTCATCCAAAACACTCAACCGGCATCCTCAAACACACATGCCTACAAAATCCACTAAAACAAATCCAAATGACCACTTTATTGAGCACTAACAAAGGATTGAAGTTACAAAGGACCAAGAAACAACTTGTATTTACTCAACACGTATCTAGCATTACTATAGGTGCGGAATAAAAGTATTTGTAGTTAAGATGAACCTCAATGTGTGATTAATAAAAAGAAGTCAAATCACTATCACACGACCAAGTAACTTAAATATTGCTTGTATTTCACTCAAAAGTGTGCGAGTATACATTTGTGCATTAAAGTATTCGCAAAACATTACATGATACACGAGAAAGGATTACGTATATAAGAACGTTAAATAGCAATAGATCTCTCATGTATTGATTTTCTTCAAGTAACGTCCATTTCCATTTTGTTTGGATTCTCAAGCATTTTGAACAACACTCATGAACTAATTAAATCAAATCCAAGCATATAAATCAGTTAAAGTAATATATCACAAGTGAAACAGTTGTATCTATAGTTAAAACAAACACATGACCAGACAAATCACTATTTTAATCATTCCAAACTAGCCCAAACTCATCCAAAACACTCAACCGGCATCCACAAACACACATGCCTACAAAATCCACTAAAACAAATCCAAATGACACCTCTTTATTGAGCACTAACAAAGGATTAAGTTACAAAGGACAAAGAAAAACCTTGTATTTACTCAACACGTATCTAGCATTAAACCATAGGTGCGGATTAAAAGTATTTCTAGTGAAAGATGAACATCAATGTGTGATTAATAAAAAAGATGTCAAATCACTAGCACACGACCAAGTAACTTATATTTTGCTTGCATTTCACTCAAAAGTGTGCGAGTATACATTTGTGCATTAAAGTATTGGCAAAAACATTACATGATAGAAGAGAAAGGAATTACGTATATAAGAACATTACATAGCAATAGATCTCGCATGTATTGATTTTTCTTCAAGTAACGTCCAATCCCATGTTGTTTGGATTCTCAAGCATTTTGAACAAACTCATGAACTAATTAAATCAAATCCAAGCATATAAATCAGTTAAAGCACACTAATATATCACAAGTGAAACAGTTCTATCTATCGTTAAAACAAAACACATGACCAGACAAATCACTATTTTAATCGCTCCAAACTAGCCCAAACTCATCCAAAACACTCAACCGGCATCCTCAAACACACATGCCTACAAAATCCACTAAAACAAATTCAAATGACACCTTTTTATTGAGCACTAACAAAGGATTGAAGTTACAAGGACCAATAAACAACTTGTATTTACTCAACACGTATCTAGCATTAAACTAGGTGCGGAATAAAAGTATTTGTCGTTAAAGATGAACCTCAATGTGTGATCAATAAAAAGAAGTCAAATCACTATCACACGACCAAGTAACTTAAATATTGCTTGTATTTCACTCAAAAGTGTGCGAGTACACATTTGTGCATTAAAGTATTAGCAAAACATTACATGATACACGAGAAAGGAATTACGTATATAAGAACGTTAAATAGCAATAGATCTCTCATGTATTGAATTTTCTTCAAGTAACGTCCATTCCATTTTGTATGGATTCTCAAGCATTTTGAACACACTCTTGAACTAATTAAATCAAATCCAAGCATATAAATCAGTAAAAGCACACTAATATATCACAAGTGAAACAGTTGTATCTATAGTTAAAACAAAACACATGACCAGACAAATCATAATTTTAATATTTCCTAACTAGCCCGAACTCAACCAAAACACTCAACCGCCATCCCCAAACACACATGCCTACAAAATCCACTAAAACAAATCAAAATGACACCTCTCCATCCATAGAATCCTTTATTGACCACTAAAAAGGATTGAAGTTGCAAAGGACCAAAAAACAACTTGTATTTACTCAACACGTATCTAGCATCAAACTATAGGTGCGGAATAAAAGTATTTGTAGTTAAAGATGAACATCAATGTGTGATTAATAAACAAGAAGTCAAATCACTATCACACGACCAACTAACTTATATTTTGCTTGTATTTCACTCAAAAGTGTGCGAGTATACATTTGTGCATTAAAGTATTCGCAAAAACATTACATGATACACGAGAAAGGAATTACGTATATAAGAACGTTAAATAGCAATAGATATCGCATGTATTGATTTTCTTCAAGTAACGTCCAATCTCATGTTGTTTGGATTCTCAAGCATTTTTAACAAACTCATGAACTAATTAAATCAAATCCAAGCATATAAATCAGTTAAAGCACACTAATATATCACAAGTGAAACAGTTGTATCTATAGTTAAAACAAACACATGACCAGACAAATCACTATTTTAATCATTCCAAACTAGCCCAAACTCATCCAAAACACTCAACCGGCATCCTCAAACACACATGCCTACAAAATCCACTAAAACAAATCCAAATGACACCTCTTTATTGAGCACTAACAAAGGATTAAAGTTACAAAGGACCAAGAAACAACTTGTATTTACTCAACACGTATCTAGCATTAAACTATAGGTGCGGGATAAAAGTATTTGTAGTTAAAGATGAACATCAATGTGTGATTAATAAACAAGAAGTCAAATCACTATCACACGACCAAGTAACTTATATTTTGCTTGTATTTCACTCAAAAGTGTGCGAGTATACATTTGTGCATTAAAGTATTCGCAAAAACATTACATGATACACGAGAAAGGAATTACGTATATAAGAAAGTTAAATAGCAATAGATCTCGCGTGTATTGATTTTCTTCAAGTAACGTCCAATCCGATGTTGTTTGGATTCTCAAGCATTTTGAACAAACTCATGAACTAATTAAATCAAATCCAAGCATATAAATCAGTTAAAGCACACTAATATATCACAAGTGAAACAGTTGTATCTATAGTTAAAACAAAACACATGACCAGACAAATCACTATTTTAATCGTTCCAAACTAGCCCAAACTCATCCAAAACACTCAACCGGCATCCTCAAACACACATGCCTACAAAATCCACTAAAACAAATCAAATGACACCTTTTATTGAGCACTAACAAACAAGGATTGAAGTTACAAGGACCAATAAACAACTTGTATTTACTCAACACGTATCTAGCATTAAACATAGGTGCGGAATAAAAGTATTTGTCGTTAAAGATGAACCTCAATGTGTGATCAATAAAAAGAAGTCAAATCACTATCACACGACCAAGTAACTTAATTTGCTTGTATTTCACTCAAAAGTGTGCGAGTACACATTTGTGCATTAAAGTATTAGCAAAACATTACATGATACACGAGAAAGGAATTACGTATATAAGAACGTTAAATAGCAATAGATCTCTCGTGTATTGAATTTTCTTCAAGTAACGTCCAATTCCATTTTTTATGGATTCTCAAGCATTTTGAACACACTCTTGAACTAATTAAATCAAATCCAAGCATATAAATCAGTTAAAGCACACTAATATATCACAAGTGAAACAGTTGTAAAACCAAACACATGACGAACAAATCACAATTTTAATCTTTCCAAACTAGCCCAAACTCAACCAAAACACTCAACCGGCATCCCAAACACACATGCCTACAAAATCCACTAAAACAAATCCAAATGACACCTCTCCATCCATAGAATCCTTTATTGAGCATTAAAAAGGATTGAAGTTGCAAAGGACCAAAAAACAACTTGTATTTACTCAACACGTATCTAGCATCAAACTATAGGTGCGGAGTAAAAGTATTTGTAGTTAAAGATGAACATCAGTGTGTGATTAATAAACAAGAAGTCAAATCACTATCACACGACCAAGTAACTTATATTTTGCTTGTATTTCACTCAAAAGTGTGCGAGTATACATTTGTGCATTAAAGTATTCGCAAAAGCATTAGATGATACATGAGAAAAGAATTACGTATATAAGAAAGTTAAATAGCAATAGATCTCACATGTATTGATATTCTTCAAGTAACATCCAATCCCATGTTGTTTGGATTCTTAAGAATTTTGAACAAACTCGTGAACTAATTAAATCAAATCCAAGCATATAAATCAGTTAAAGCACACTAATATATCACAAGTGAAACAGTTGTATCTATAGTTAAAACAAACACATGACCAGACAAATCACTATTTTAATCATTCCAAACTAGCCCAAACTCATCCAAAACACTCAACCGGCATCCTCAAACACACATGCCTACAAAATCCACTAAAACAAATCCAAATGACACCTCTTTATTGAGCACTAACAAAGGATTAAAGTTACAAAGGACCAAGAAACAACTTGTATTTACTCAACACGTATCTAGCATTAACTATAGGTGCGGATAAAGTATTTGTAGTTAAAGATGAACATCAATGTGTGATTAATAAACAAGAAGTCAAATCACTATCACACGACCAAGTAACTTATATTTTGCTTGTATTTCACTCAAAAGTGTGGGAGTACACATTTGTGCATTAAAGTATTGGCAAAAACTTTACATGATACACGAGAAAGAAATTACGTATATAAGAACGTTAAATAGCAATAGATCTTGCATGTATTGATTTTTCTTCAAGTAACGTCCAATCTGGTGTTGTTTGGATTCTCAAGCATTTTGAACACACTTTTGAACTAATTAAATCAAATCCAAGCATATAAATCAGTTAAAGCACACTAATATATCACAAGTGAAGCAGTGGTATCTATAGTTAAAACCAAACACATGACTAGACAAATCACTATTTTAATCGTTCCTAACTAGCCCAAACTCATCCAAAACACTCAACCGCCATCCTCAAACACACATGCCTACAAAATCCACTAAAACATATCCAAATGACACCTCTTTATTGAGTACTAACAAAGGATTGAAGTTACAAAGGACCTAGAAACAAGTTGTATTTACACAACACGTATCTAGCATTAAACTATAGGTGCGGAATAAAAGTATTTGTCGTTAAAGATGAACCACAATGTGTGATCAATAAACAAGAAGTCAAATCACTATCACACGACCAAGTAACTTAAATTTTGCTTGTATTTCACTCAAAAGTGTGCGAGTACATATTTGTGCACTAAAGTATTCGCAAAAACATTACATGATACATGAGAAAGCAATTACGTATATAAGAACGTTAAATAGCAATAGATCTCGCTTGTATTGATTTTTCTTCAAGTAACGTCCATTCCATTTTGTATGGATTCCAAGCATTTTGAACACACTCTTGAACTAATTAAATCAAATCCAAGCATATAAATCAGTTAAAGCACACTATATATCACAAGTGAAACAGTTGTATCTATAGTTAAAACCAAACACATGACCAGACAAATCACAATTTTAATCTTCCAAACTAGCCCAAACTCAACCAAAACACTCAACCGGCATCCCAAACACACATGCCTACAAAATCCACTAAAACAAATCCAAATGACACCTCTCCATCCATAGAATCCTTTATTGACACTAAAAAGGATTGAAGTTGCAAAGGACCAAAAAACAACTTGTATTTACTCAACACGTATCTAGCATCAAACTATAGGTGCGGAATAAAAGTATTTGTAGTTAAAGATGAACATCAATGTGTGATTAATAAACAAAAGTCAAATCACTATCACACGACCAAGTAACTTATATTTTGCTTGTATTTCACTCAAAAGTGTGCGAGTATACATTTGTGAATTAAAGTATTCGCAAAAACATTACATGATACACGAGAAAGGAATTACGTATATAAGAATGTTAAATAGCAATAGATCTCGCATGTATTGATTTTCTTCGAGTAACGTCCAATCCGATGTTGTTTGGATTCTCAAGCATTTTGAACAAACTCATGAAGTAATTAAATCAAATCCAAGCATATAAATCAGTTAAAGCACACTAATATATCACAAGTGAAACAGTTGTATCTATAGCTAAAACAAAACACATGACCAGACAAATCACTATTTTAATCATTCCAAACTAGCCCAAACTCATCCAAAACACTCAACCGGCATCCTCAAACACACATGCCTACAAAATCCTAAAACAAATCCAAATGACACCTCTTTATTGAGCACTAAAAAGGATTAAAGTTACAAAGGACCAAAAACAACTTGTATTTACTCAACACGTATCTAGCATTAAACTATAGGTGCGGAATAAAAGTATTTGTAGTTAAAGATGAACATCAATGTGTGATTAATAAACAAGAAGTCAAATCACTATCACACGACCAAGTAACTTATATTTTGCTTGTATTTCACTCAAAAGTGTGCGAGTATACATTTGTGCATTAAAGTATTCGCAAAAACATTACATGATACACGAGAAAGGAATTACGTATATAAGAAAGTTAAATAGCAATAGATCTCGCATGTATTGATTTTCTTCAAGTAACGTCCAATCCATGTTGTTTGGATTCTCAAGCATTTTGAACAAACTCATGAACTAATTAAATCAAATCCAAGCATATAAATCAGTTAAAGCACACTAATATATCACAAGTGAAACAGTTGTATCTATAGTTAAAACAAAACACATGACCAGACAAATCACTATTTTAATCGTTCCAAACTAGCCCAAACTCATCCAAAACACTCAACCGGCATCCTCAAACACACATGCCTACAAAATCCACTAAAACAAATCCAAATGACACCTTTTATTGAGCACTAACAAAGGATTGAAGTTACAAGGACCAAGAAACAACTTGTATTTACTCAACACGTATCTAGCATTAAACTATAGGTGCGGAATAAAAGTATTTGTCGTTAAAGATGAACCTCAATGTGTGATCAATAAAAAAAAGTCAAATCACTATCACACGACCAAGTAACTTAAATTTGCTTGTATTTCACTCAAAAGTGTGCGAGTACACATTTGTGCATTAAAGTATTCGCAAAAACAATACATGATACACGAGAAAGGAATTACGTATATAAGAACGTTAAATAGCAGTAGATCTCGCATGTATTGAATTTTCATCAAGTAACGTCCAATTCCATTTTGTATGGATTCTCAAGCATTTTGAACACACTCTTGAACTAATTAAATCAAATCCAAGCATATAAATCAGTTAAAGCACACTAATATATCACAAGTGAAACAGTTGTATCTATAGTTAAAACCAAACACATGACCAGACAAATCACAATTTTAATCTTTCCAAACTAGCCCAAACTCAACCAAAACACTCAACCGGCATCCCCAAACACACATGCCTACAAAATCCACTAAAACAAATCCAAATGACACCTCTCCATCCATAGAATCCTTTATTGAGCACTAAAAAGGATTGAAGTTGCAAAGGACCAAAAAACAACTTGTATTTACTCAACACGTATCTAGCATCAAACTATAGGTGCGGAATAAAAGTATTTGTAGTTAAAGATGAACATCAATGTGTGATTAATAAACAAGAAGTCAAATCACTATCACACGACCAAGTAACTTATATTTTGCTTGTATTTCACTCAAAAGTGTGCGAGTATACATTTGTGCATTAAAGTATTCGCAAAAACATTACATGATACACGAGAAAGGAATTACGTATATAAGAACGTTAAATAGCAATAGATCTCGCGTGTATTGATTTTCTTCAAGTAACGTCCAATCCCATGTTGTTTGGATTCTCAAGCATTTTGAACAAACTCATGAACTAATTAAATCAAATCCAAGCATATAAATCAGTTAAAGCACACTAATATATCACAAGTGAAACAGTTGTATCTATAGTTAAAACAAAACACATGACCAGACAAATCACTATTTTAATCATTCCAAACTAGTCAAACTTATCCAAAACACTCAACCGGCATCCTCAAACACACATGCCTACAAAATCCACTAAAACAAATCCAAATGACACCTTTTTATTGACCACTAACAAAGGATTAAAGTTACAAAGGACCAAGAAACAACTTGTATTTACTCAACACGTATCTAGCATTAAACTATAGGTGCGGAATAAAAGTATTTGTAGTTAAAGATGAACATCAATGTGTGATTAATAAACAAGAAGTCAAATCACTATCACACGACCAAGTAACTTATATTTTGCTTGTATTTCACTCAAAAGTGTGCGAGTATACATTTGTGCATTAAAGTATTCGCAAGAACATTACATGATACACGAGAAAGGAAATTACGTATATAAGAAAGTTAAATAGCAATAGATCTCACATGTATTGATTTTCTTCAAGTAACGTCCAATCCCATGTTGTTTGGATTCTCAAGAATTTTGAACAAACTCATTAACTAATTAAATCAAATCCAAGCATATAAATCAGTTAAAGCACACTAATATATCACAACTAAAACAGTTGTATCTATAGTTAAAACCAAACACATGACCAGACAAATCACTATTTTAATCATTCCAAACTAGCCCAAACTCATCCAAAACACTCAACCGACATCCTCAAACACACATGCTTACAAAATCCACTAAAACAAATTTAAATGACACCTTTTTATTGAGCACTAACAAAGGACTGAAGTTACAAGGGACCAATAAACAACTTGTATTTACTCAACACGTATCTAGCATTAAACTATAGGTATGGAGTAAAGTATTTGTAGTTAAAGATGAACATCAATGTGTGATTAATAAACAAGAAGTCAAATCACTATCACACGACCAAGTAACTTATATTTTTCTTGTATTTCACTCAAAAGTGTGCGAGTATACATTTGTGCATTAAAGTATTCGCAAAACATTACATGATACACGAGAAAGGAATTACGTATATAAGAACGTTAAATAGCAATAGATCTCACATGTATTGATATTCTTCAAGTAACGTCCAATCCCATGTTGTTTGGATTCTTAAGAATTTTGAACAAACTCGTGAACTAATTAAATCAAATCCAAGCATATAAATCAGTTAAAGCACACTAATATATCACAAGTAAAACAGTTGTATCTATAGTTAAAACCAAACACATGACGAGACAAATCACTATTTTAATCGTTTCAAACTAGCCCAAACTCAACCAAAACACTCAACCGGCATCCCCAAACACACATGCCTACAAAATCCACTAAAACAAATCCAAATGACACCTCTCCATCCATAGAATCCTTTATTGAGCACTAAAAAGGATTGAAGTTGCATAGGACCAAAAAACAACTTGTATTTACTCAACACGTATCTAGCATCAAACTATAGGTGCGGAATAAAAGTATTTGTAGTTAAAGATGAACATCAATGTGTGATTAATAAACAAGAAGTCAAATCACTATCACACGACCAAGTAACTTATATTTTGCTTGTATTTCACTCAAAAGTGTGCGAGTATACATTTGTGCATTAAAGTATTCGCAAAAACATTACATGATACACGAGAAAGGAATTAAGTATATAAGAACGTTAAATAGCAATAGATCTCGCGTGTATTAATTTTCTTCAAGTAACATCCAATCCCATGTTGCTTGGATTCTCAAGCATTTTGAACAAACTCATGAACTAATTAAATCAAATCCAAGCATATAAATCAGTTAAAGCACACTAATATATCACAAGTGAAACAGTTATATTTATAGTTAAAACAAAACACATGACCAGACAAATCACTATTTTAATCATTCCAAACTAGCTCAAACTCATCCAAAACACTCAACCGGCATCCTCAAACACACATGCCTACAAAATCCAATAAAACAAATCCAAATGACACCTTTTTATTGACCACTAACAAAGGATTAAAGTTACAGAGGACCAAGAAACAACTTGTATTTACTCAACACGTATCTAGCATCAAACTATAGGTGCGGAGTAAAAGTATTTGTAGTTAAAGATGAACATCAATGCGTGATTAATAAACAAGAAGTCAAATCACTATCACACGACCAAGTAACTTATATTTTTCTTGTATTTCACTCAAAAGTGTGCGAGTATACATTTGTGCATTAAAGTATTAGCAAAAACATTAAATGATACACGAGAAAGGATTTACGTATATAAGAACGTTAAATAGCAATAGATCTCGCGTGTATTGATTTTCTTCAAGTAACGTCCAATCCGATGTTCTTTGGATTCTCAAGCATTTTGAACAAACTCATGAACTAATTAAATCAAATCCAAGCATATAAATCAGTTAAAGCACACTAATATATCACAAGTGAAACAGTTGTATCTATAGTTAAAACAAAACACATGACCATACAAATCACTATTTTAATCATTCCAAACTAGCCCAAACTCATCCAAACACTCAACCGGCATCCTCAAACACACATGCCTACAAAATCCACTAAAACAAATCCAAATGACACCTTTTTATTTACCACTAACAAAGGATTAAAGTTACAAAGGACCAAGAAACAACTTGTATTTACTCAACACGTATTTAGCATTAAACTATAGGTGCGGAATAAAAGTATTTGTAGTTAAAGATGAACATCAATGTGTGATTAATAAACAAGAAGTCAAATCACTATCACACGACCAAGTAACTTATATTTTGCTTGTATTTCACTCAAAAGTGTGCGAATATACATTTTTGCATTAAAGTATTCGCAAGAACATTACATGATACACGAGAAAGGAAATTACGTATATAAGAAAGTTAAATAGCAATAGATCTCACATGTATTGATTTTCTTCAAGTAACGTCCAATCCTATGTTGTTTGGATTCTCAAGAATTTTGAACAAACTCATTAACTAATTAAATCAAATCCAAGCCTATAAATCAGTTAAAGCACACTAATATATCACACTAAAACAGTTGTATCTATAGTTAAAACCAAACACATGACGAGACAAATCACTATTTTAATCGTTCCAAACTAGCCCAAACTCATTCAAAACACTCAACCGACATCCTCAAACACACATGCCTACAAAATCCACCAAAACAAATTCAAATGACACCTTTTTATTGAGCACTAACAAAGGATTGAAGTTACAAGGGACCAATAAACAACTTGTATTTACTCAACACGTATCTAGCATTAAACAATAGGTGAGGAATAAAAGAATTTGTTGTTAAGGATGAACATCAATGTGTGATTAATAAACAAGAAGTCAAATCACTATCACACGACCAAGTAACTTATATTTTTCTTGTATTTCACTCAAAAGTGTGCGAGTATACATTTGTGCATTAAAGTATTCGCAAGAACATTAGATGATACACGAGAAAGGAATTACGTATATAAGAAAGTTAAATAGCAATAGATCTCACATGTATTGATATTCTTCAAGTAACGTCCAATCCCATGTTGTTTGGATTCTTAAGAATTTTGAACAAACTCATGAACTAATTAAATCAAATCTAAGCATATAAATCAGTTAAAGCACACTTATCACAAGTGAAACAGTTGTATTTATAGTTAAAACCAAACAAATAACCAGACAAATCACAATTTTAATCTTTCCAAACTAGCTCAAACTCAACCAAAACACTCAACCGGCATCCCCAAACACACATGCCTACAAAATCCACTAAAACAAATCCAAATGACACCTCTCCATCCATAGAATCCTTTATTGAGCATTAAAAAGGATTGAAGTTGCAAAGGACCAAAAAACAACTTGTATTTACTCAACACGTATCTAGCATCAAACTATAGGTGCGGAGTAAAAGTATTTGTAGTTAAAGATGAACATCAATGTGTGATTAATAAATAAGAAGTCAAATCACTATCACACGACCAAGTAACTTATATTTTGCTTGTATTTCACTCAAAAGTGTGCGAGTATACATTTGTGCATTAAAGTATTCGCAAAAACATTACATGATACACGAGAAAAGGAATTACGTATATAAGAAAGTTAAATAGCAATAGATCTCGCATGTATTGATTTTCTTCAAGTAACGTCCAATCCCATGTTGTTTGGATTCTCAAGCATTTTGAACAAACTCGTGAACTAATTAAATCAAATCCAAGCATATAAATCAGTTAAAGCACACTAATATATCACAAGTAAACAGTTGTATCTATAGTTAAAACCAACACATGACCAGACAAATCACTATTTTAATCGTTCCAAACTAGCCCAAACTCAACCAAAACACTCAACCGGCATCCCCAAACACACATGCCTACAAAATCCACTAAAACAAATCCAAATGACACCTCTCCATCCATAGAATCCTTTATTGAGCACTAAAAAGGATTGAAGTTGCATAGGACCAAAAAACAACTTGTATTTACTCAACACGTATCTAGCATCAAACTATAGGGGCGGAATAAAAGTATTTGTAGTTAAAGATGAACATCAATGTGTGATTAATAAACAAGAAGTCAAATCACTATCACACGACCAAGTAACTTATATTTTGCTTGTATTTCACTCAAAAGTGTGCGAGTATACATTTGTGCATTAAAGTATTGCAAAAACATTACATGATACACGAGAAAGGAATTACGTATATAAGAACGTTAAATAGCAATAGATCTCGCGTGTATTGATTTTCTTCAAGTAACGTCCAATCCCATGTTGTTTGGATTCTCAAGCATTTTGAACAACTCATGAACTAATTAAATCAAATCCAAGCATATAAATCAGTTAAAGCACACTAATATATCACAAGTGAAACAGTTGTATCTATAGTAAAACAAAAACACATGACCAGACAAATCACTATTTTAATCATTCCAAACTAGCCCAAACTCATCCAAAACACTCAACCGGCATCCTCAAACACACATGCCTACAAAATCCACTAAAACAAATCCAAATGACACCTTTTTATTGAGCACTAACAAAGGATTAAAGTTACAAAGGACCAAGAAACAACTTGTATTTACTCAACACGTATCTAGCATTAAACTATAGGTGCGGAATAAAAGTATTTGTAGTTAAAGATGAACATCAATGTGTGATTAATAAACAAGAAGTCAAATCACTATCACACGACCAAGTAACTTATATTTTGCTTGTATTTCACTCAAAGTGTGCGAGTATACATTTGTGCATTAAAGTATTCGCAAAAATTACATGATACACGAGAAAGGAATTACGTATATAAGAAAGTTAAATAGCAATAGATCTCACATGTATTGATTTTCTTCAAGTAACGTCCAATCCCATGTTGTTTGGATTCTCAAGAATTTTGAACAAACTCATTAACTAATTAAATCAAATCCAAGCATATAAATCAGTTAAAACACACTAATATATCACAACTAAAACAGTTGTATCTATAGTTAAAACCGAACACATGACCAGACAAATCACTATTTTAATCGTTCCAAACTAGCCCAAACTCATCCAAAACACTCAACCGACATCCTCAAACACACATGCCTATAAAATCCACTAAAACAAATTCAAATGACACCTTTTTATTGAGCACTAACAAAGGATTGAAGTTACAAGGGACCAATAAACAACTTGTATTTACTCAACACGTATCTAGCATTAAATAAAAGGTGAGGAATAAAAGAATTTGTTGTTAAAGATGAACATCAATGTGTGATTAATAAACAAGAAGTCAAATCACTATCATACGACCAAGTAACTTATATTTTTCTTGTATTTCACTCAAAAGTGTGCGAGTATACATTTGTGCATTAAAGTATTCGCAAGAACATTAGATGATACACGAGAAAGGAATTACATATATAAGAAAGTTAAATAGCAATAGATCTCACATGTATTGATATTCTTCAAGTAACGTCCAATCCCATATTGTTTGGATTCTTAAGAATTTTGAACAAACTCATGAACTAATTAAATCAAATCCAAGCATATAAATCAGTTAAAGCACACTTATCACAAGTGAAACAGTTGTATTTATAGTTAAAACCAAACACATGACCAGACAAATCACAATTTTAATCTTTCCAAACTAGCCCAAACTCAACCAAAACACTCAACCGGCATCTCCAAACACACATGCCTACAAAATCCACTAAAACAAATCCAAATGACACCTCTCCATCCATAGAATCCTTTATTGAGCACTAAAAAGGATTGAAGTTGCAAAGGACCAAAAAACAACTTGTATTTACTCAACACGTATCTAGCATCAAACTATAGGTGCGGAGTAAAAGTATTTGTAGTTAAAGATGAACATCAATGTGTGATTAATAACAAGAAGTCAAATCACTATCACACGACCAAGTAACTTATATTTTGCTTGTATTTCACTCAAAAGTGTGCGAGTATACATTTGTGCATTAAAGTATTCGCAAAACATTACATGATACACGAGAAAGGATTACGTATATAAGAACGTTAAATAGCAATAGATCTCGCGTGTATTGATTTTCTTCAAGTAACGTCCAATCCATGTTGTTTGGATTCTCAAGCATTTTGAACAAACTCATGAACTAATTAAATCAAATCCAAGCATATAAATCAGTTAAAGCACACTAATATATCACAAGTGAAACAGTTGTATCTATCGTTAAAACAAAACACATGACCAGACAAATCACTATTTTAATCATTCCAAACTAGTCCAAAGTCATCCAAAACACTCAACCGGCATCCTCAAAAACACATGCCTACAAAATCCACTAAAACAAATCCAAATGACACCTTTTTATTGACCACTAACAAAGGATTAAAGTTACAAAGGACCAAGAAACAACTTGTATTTACTCAACACGTATCTAGCATTAAACTATAGGTGCGGAATAAAAGTATTTGTAGTTAAAGATGAACATCAATGTGAGATTAATAAACAAGAAGTCAAATCACTATCACACGACCAAGCAACTTATATTTTGCTTGTATTTCACTCAAAAGTGTGCGAGTATACATTTGTGCATTAAAGTATTGGCAAGAACATTACATGATACACGAGAAAGGAATTACGTATATAAGAAAGTTAAATAGCAATAGATCTCACATGTATTGATTTTCTTCAAGTAACGTCCAATCCCATGTTGTTTGGATTCTCAAGAATTTTGAACAAACTCATGAACTAATTAAATCAAATCCAAGCATATAAATCAGTTAAAGCACACTAATATATCACAAGTGAAACAGTTGTATCTATAGTTAAAACAAAACACATGACTAGACAAATCACTATTTTAATCATTCCAAACTAGTCAAACTCATCCAAAACACTCAACCGGCATCCTCAAACATACATGCCTACAAAATCCACTAAAACAAATCCAAATGACACCTTTTTATTGACCATTAACAAAGGATTAAAGTTACAAAGGACCAAGAAACAACTTGTATTTACTCAACACGTATCTAGCATTAAACTATAGGTATGGAGTAAAGTATTTGTAGTTAAAGATGAACGTCAATGTGTGATTAATAAACAAGAAGTCAAATCACTATCACACGACCAAGTAACTTATATTTTGCTTGTATTTCACTCAAAAGTGTGCGAGTATACATTTGTGCATTAAAGTATTCGCAGGAACATTACATGATACACGAGAAAGGAAATTACGTATATAAGAAAGTTAAATTGCAATAGATCTCACATGTACTGATTTTCTTCAAGTAACGTCCAATCCCATGTTGTTTGGATTCTCAAGAATTTTGAACAAACTCATTAACTAATTAAATCAAATCCAGCATATAAATCAGTTAAAGCACACTAATATATCACAAGTGAAACAGTTGTATCTATAGTTAAAACAAACACATGACCAGACAATCACATTTAATCATTCCAAACTAGCCCAAACTCATCCAAAACACTCAACCGGCATCCTCAAACACACATGCCTACAAAATCCACTAAAACAAATCCAAATGACACCTTTTTATTGAGCACTAACAAGGATTAAAGTTACAAAGGACCAAGAAACAACTTGTATTTACTCAACACGTATCTAGCATTAAACTATAGGTGGAATAAAGTATTTGTAGTTAAAGATGAACATCAATGTGTGATTAATAAACAAGAAGTCAAATCACTATCACACGACCAAGTAACTTATATTTTGCTTGTATTTCACTCAAAAGTGTGCGAGTATACATTTGTGCATTAAAGTATTCGCAAAACATTACATGATACACGAGAAAGGAATTACGTATATAAGAAAGTTAAATAGCAATAGATCTCACATGTATTGATTTTCTTCAAGTAACGTCCAATCCCATGTTGTTTGGATTCTCAAGCATTTTGAACAAACTCTGAACTAATTAAATCAAATCCAAGCATATAAATCAGTTAAAGCACACTAATATATCACAAGTAAAAGTTGTATCTATAGTTAAAACCAAACACATGACCAGACAAATCACTATTTTAATCGTTCCAAACTAGCCAAACTCAACCAAAACACTCAACCGGCATCCCCAAACACACATGCCTACAAAATCCACTAAAACAAATCCAAATGACACCTTTTTATTGAGCACTAACAAAGGATTAAAGTTAAAGGACCAAGAAACAACTTGTATTTACTCAACACGTATCTAGCATTAAACTATAGGTGCGGAATAAAGTATTTGTAGTTAAAGATGAACATCAATGTGTGATTAATAAACAAGAAGTCAAATCACTATCACACGACCAAGTAACTTATATTTTTCTTGTATTTCACTCAAAAGTGTGCGAGTATACATTTGTGCATTAAAGTATTCGCAAGAACATTAGATGATACACGAGAAAGGAATTACGTATATAAGAAAGTTAAATAGCAATAGATCTCACATGTATTGATATTCTTCATGTAACGTCCAATCCCATGTTGTTTGGATTCTGAAGAATTTTGAACAAACTCGTGAACTAATTAAATCAAATGCAAGCATATAAATCAGTTAAAGCACACTAATAGATCACAAGTAAAACAGTTGTATCTATAGTTAAAACCAAACACATGACTAGACAAATCACTATTTTAATCGTTCCAAACTATCCCAAACTCAACCAAAACACTCAATCGGCATCCCCAAACACACATGCCTACAAAATCCACTAAAACAAATCCAAATGACACCTTTTTATTGACCACTAACAAAGGATTAAAGTTACAAAGGACCAAGAAACAACTTGTATTTACTCAACACGTATCTAGCATTAAACTATAGGTATGGAGTAAAGTATTTGTAGTTAAAGATGAACATCAATGTGTGATTAATAAACAAGAAGTCAAATCACTATCACACGACCAAGTAACTTATATTTTGCTTCTATTTCACTCAAAAGTGTGCGAGTATACATTTGTGCATTAAAGTATTCGCAAAAACATTACATGATACACGAGAAAGGAATTAAGTATATAAGAACGTTAAATAGCAATAGATTTCGCGTGTATTAATTTTCTTCAAGTAACATCCAATCCCATGTTGTTTGGATTCTCAAGCATTTTGAACAAACTCATGAACTAATTAAATCAAATCCAAGCATATAAATCAGTTAAAGCACACTAATATATCACAAGTGAAACAGTTGTATTTATAGTTAAAACAAAACACATGACCAGAAAAATCACTATCTTAATCATTCCAAACTAGCTCAAACTCATCCAAAACACTCAACCGGCATCTTCAAACACACATGCCTACAAAATCCAATAAAACAAATCCAAATGACACCTTTTTATTGACCACTAACAAAGGATTAAAGTTACAAAGGACCACAAAACAACTTGTATTTACTCAACACGTATCTAGCATTAAACTATAGGTGCGGAATAAAAGTATTTGTAGTTAAAGATGAACATCAATGTGTGATTAATAAACAAGAAGTCAAATCACTATCACACGACCAAGTAACTTATATTTTGCTTCTATTTCACTCAAAAGTGTGCGAGTATACATTTGTGCATTAAACTATTCGCAAAACATTACATGATACACGAGAAAGGAATAACGTATATAAGAAAGTTAAATAGCAATAGATCTCACATGTATTGATTTTCTTCAAGTAACGTCCAATCCCATGTTGTTTGGATTCTCAAGAATTTTGAACAAACTCATGAACTAATTAAATCAAATCCAAGCATATAAATCAGTTAAAGCACACTAATATATCACAAGTAAAATAGTTGTATCTATAGTTAAAACCAAACACATGACTAGACAAATCACTATTTTAATCGTTCCAAACTAGCCCAAACTCATCCAAAACACTCAACCGGCATCCCCAAACACACATGCCTACAAAATCCACTAAAACAAATCCAAATGACACCTTTTTGTTGACCACTAACAAAGGATTAAAGTTACAAAGGACCAAGAAACAACTTGTATTTACTCAACACGTATCTAGCATTAAACTATAGGTATGGAGTAAAGTATTTGTAGTTAAAGATGAACATCAATGTGTGATTAATAAACAAGAAGTCAAATCACTATCACACGACCAAGTAACTTATATTTTTCTTGTATTTCACTCAAAAGTGTGCGAGTACACATTTGTGCATTAAAGTATTCGCAAGAACATTAGATGATACACGAGAAAGGAATTACGTATATAAGAAAGTTAAATAGCAATAGATCTCACATGTATTGATATTCTTCAAGTAACGTCCAATCCCATGTTGTTTGGATTCTGAAGAATTTTGAACAAACTCGTGAACTAATTAAATCAAATCCAAGCATATAAATCAGTTAAAGCACACTAATAGATCACAAGTAAAACAGTTGTATCTATAGTTAAAACCAAACACATGACCAAACAAATCACTATTTTAATCGTTCCAAACTAGCCCAAACTCAACCAAAACACTCAACCGGCATCCCCAAACACACATGCCTACAAAATCCACTAAAACAAATCCAAATGACACCTTTCCATCCATAGAATCCTTTATTGAGCACGAAAAAGGATTGAAGTTGCATAGGACCAAAAAACAACTTGTATTTACTCAACACGTATCTAGCATCAAACTATAGGTGCGGAATAAAAGTATTTGTAGCTAAAGATGAACATAAATGTGTGATTAATAAACAAGAAGTCAAATCACTATCACACGACCAAGTAACTTATATTTTGCTTGTATTTCACTCAAAAGTGTGCGAGTATACATTTGTGCATTAAAGTATTCGCAAAAACATTACATGATACACGAGAAAGGAGTTAAGTATATAAGAACGTTAAATAGCAATAGATCTCGCGTGTATTAATTTTCTTCAAGTAACATCCAATCCCATGTTGTTTGGATTCTCAAGCATTTTGAACAAACTCATGAACTAATTAAATCAAATCCAAGCATATAAATCAGTTAAAGCACACTAATATATCACAAGTGAAACAGTTGTATCTATAGTTAAAACAAATCACATGACCAGAAAAATCACTATCTTAATCATTTCAAACTAGCTCAAACTCATCCAAAACACTCAACCGGCATCCTCAAACACACATGCCTACAAAATCCCATAAAACAAATCCAAATGACACCTTTTTATTGACCACTAACAAAGGATTAAAGTTACAAAGGACCAAGAAACAACTTGTATTTACTCAACACGTATCTAGCATTAAACTATAGGTGCGGAATAAAAGTATTTGTAGTTAAAGATGAACATCAATGTGTGATTAATAAACAAGAAGTCAAATCACTATCACACGACCAAGTAACTTATATTTTGCTTGTATTTCACTCAAAAATGTGCGAGTATACATTTGTGCATTAAACTATTCGCAAAACATTACATGATACACGAGAAAGGAATAACGTATATAAGAAAGTTAAATAGCAATAGATCTCACATGTATTGATTTTCTTCAAGTAACGTCCAATCCCATGTTGTTTGGATTCTCAAGAATTTTGAACAAACTCATGAACTAATTAAATCAAATCCAAGCATATAAATCAGTTAAAGCACACTAATATATCACAAGTAAAATAGTTGTATCTATAGTTAAAACCAAACACATGACTAGACAAATCACTATTTTAATCGTTCCAAACTAGCCCAAACTCATCCAAAACACTCAACCGGCATCCTCAAACACACATGCCTACAAAATCCACTAAAACAAATTCAAATGACACATTTTTATTGATCACTAACAAAGGATTGAAGTTACAAGGGACCAATAAACAACTTGTATTTACTCAACACGTATCTAGCATTAAACAATAGGTGCGGAATAAAAGAATTTGTCGTTAAAGATGAAACTCAATGTGTGATAAAAAAAAAAAGAAGTCAAATCAGTATCACACGACCAATTAACTTAAATATTGCTTGTATTTCACTCAAAAGTGTGCGAGTATACATTTGTGCGTTAAAGTATTAGCAAAAACAATACAAGATACACGAGAAAGGAATTACGTATACAAGAACGTTAAAAAGCAATAGATCTCTCATTTATTGAATTTTCTTCAAGTAACGTCCATTTTCATTTTGTATGGATTCTCAAGCATTTTGAACACACTCTTGAACTAATTAAATCAAATCCAAGCATATAAATCAGTTAAAGCACACTAATATATCACAAGTGAAACAGTAGTATCTATAGTTAAAACCAAACACATGACGAGACAAATCACAATTTTAATCTTTCCAAACTAGCCCAAACTCAACCAAAACACTCAACCGGCATCCTCAAACACACATGCCTACAAAATCCACTAAAACAAATCCAAATGACACCTCTCCACCCATAGAATCCTTTATTGAGCACTAAAAAGGATAGAAGTTGCAAAGGACCATAAAACAACTTGTATTTACTCAACACGTATCTAGCATTAAACTATAGGTATGGAGTAAAGTATTTGTAGTTAAAGATGAACATCAATGTGTGATTAATAAACAAGAAGTCAAATCACTATCACACGACCAAGTAACTTATATTTTTCTTGTATTTCACTCAAAAGTGTGCGAGTATACATTTGTGCATTAAAGTATTCGCAAGAACATTAGATGATACACGAGAAAGGAATTACGTATATAAGAAAGTTAAATAGCAATAGATCTCACATGTATTGATATTCTTCAAGTAACGTCCAATCCCATGTTGTTTGGATTCTGAAGAATTTTGAACAAACTCGTGAACTAATTAAATCAAATCCAAGCATATAAATCAGTTAAAGCACACTAATAGATCACAAGTAAAACAGTTGTATCTATAGTTAAAACCAAACACACGACCAGACAAATCACTATTTTAATCATTCCAAACTAGTCAAACTCTTCCAAAACACTCAACCGGCATCCTCAAACACATATGCCTACAAAATCCACTAAAACAAGTCCAAAAGACACCTTTTTATTGACCACTAACAAAGGATTAAAGTTACAAAGGACCAAGAAACAACTTGTATTTACTCAACACGTATCTAGCATTAAACAATAAGTGAGGAATAAAAGAATTTGTTGTTAAAGATAAACATCAATGTGTGATTAATAAACAAGAAGTCAAATCACTATCACACGACCAAGTAACTTAAATATTGCTTGTATTTCACTCAAAACTGTGCGAGTACACATTTGTACATTAAACTATTAGCAAAAACATTACATGATACACGAGAAAGAAATTACGTATATAAGAACGTTAAATAGCAATAGATCTCTCATGTATTGAATTTTCTTCAAGTAACGTCCAATTACATTTTGTATGGATTCTCAAGCATTTTGAACACACTCTTGAACTAATTAAATCAAATCCAATAATATAAATTAGTTAAAGCACACTAATATATCATAAGTGAAACTGTTGTATTTATAGTTAAAATCAAACACATGACCAGACAAATCACAATTTTAATCGTTCCAAAGTAGCCCAAACTCAACCAAAACACTCAACCAGCATCCTCAAACACACATGCCTACAAAATCCACTAAAACAAATCCAAATGACACATCTCCATCCATAGAATCCTTTATTGAGCACTAAAAAGGATTGAAGTTGCAAAGGACCAAAAAAAAACTTGTATTTACTCAACACGTATCTAGCATCAAACTATGGGTATGGAATAAAAGTATTTGTAGTTAAAGATGAACATCATTGTGTGATTAATAAACAAGAAGTCAAATCACTATCACACGACCAAGTAACTTAAATATTGCTTGTATTTCACTCAAAAGTGTGCGAGTACACATTTGTACATTAAAGTATTAGCAAAAACATTACATGATACACGAGAAAAGAATTATGCATATAAGAACGTTAAATAGCAAAAGATCTCTCATGTATTGAATTTTCTTCAAGTAACGTCCAATTCCATTTTGTGTGGATTCTCAAGCATTTTGAACACACTCTTGAACTAATTAAATCAAATCCAACCATATAAATCAGTTAAAGCACACTAATATATCACAAGTGAAAAAGTTGTATCTATAGTTAAAATCAAACACATGACCAGACAAATCACAATTTTAATCGTTCCAAAGTAGCTCAAACTCGACCAAAACACTCAACCGGCATCCCCAAACACACAAGCCTACAAAATCCACTAAAACAAATCCAAATGACACATCTCCATCCATAGAATCCTTTATTGAGCACTAAAAAGGATTGAAGTTGCAAAGGACCAAATAACAACTTGTATTTACTCAACACGTATCTAGCATCAAACTATGGGTATGGAATAAAAGTATTTGTAGTTAAAGATGAACATCATTGTGTGATTGATAAACAAGAAGTCAAATCACTATCACACGACCAAGTAACTTAAATATTGCTTGTATTTCACTCAAAAGTGTGCGAGTACATATTTGTGCATTAAAGTATTCGCAAAAACATTACATGATACACGAGAAATGAATTACGTATATAAGAACGTTAAATAGCAATAGATCTCGCGTGTATTGATTTTCTTCAAGTAACGTCCAATCCTATGTTGTTTGGATTCTAGAGCATTTTGAACAAACTCATGAACTAATTAAATCAAATCCAAGCGTATAAATCATTTAAAGCACACTAATATATCACAAGTGAAACAATTGTATCTATAGTAAAAAAAACACATGACCAGACAAATCACTATTTTAATCAATCCAAACTAGCCCAAACTCATCCAAAACACTCAACCGGCATCCTCAAACACACATGACTACAAAATCCGCTAAAACAAATCCAAATGACACCTTTTTATTGAGCACTAACAAAGGATTAAAGTTACAAAGGACCAAGAAACAACTTGTATTTACTCAACACGTATCTAGCATTAAACTATAGGTGCGGAATAAAAGTATTTGTAGTTAAAGATGAACATCAATGTGTGATTAATAAACAAGAAGTCAAATCACTATCACACGACCAAGTAACTTATATTTTGCTTGTATTTCACTCAAAAGTGTGGGAGTATACATTTGTGCATTTAAGTATTCGCAAAAACATTACATGATACACGAGAAATGAATTACGTATATAAGAACGTTAAATAGCAATAGATCTCGCGTGTATTGATTTTCTTCAAGTAACGTCCAATCCTATGTTGTTTGGATTCTAGAGCATTTTGAACAAACTCATGAACTAATTAAATCAAATCCAAGCGTATAAATCAGTTAAAGCACACTAATATATCACAAGTGAAACAGTTGTATCTATAGTTAAAAAAAACACATGACCAGACAAATCACTATTTTAATTAATCCAAACTAGCCCAAACTCATCCAAAACACTCAACCGGCATCCTCAAACACACATGACTACAAAATCCACTAAAACAAATCCAAATGACACCTTTTTATTGTGCACTAACAAAGGATTGAAGTTACAAGGGACCAATAAACAACTTGTATTTACTCAACACGTATCTACCATTAAACAATAGGTGCGGAGTAAAAGTATTTGTCGTTAAAGATGAACCTCAATGTGTGATCAATAAAAAAGAAGTCAAATCACTATCACACGACCAAGTAACTTAAATATTGCTTGTATTTCACTCAAAATTGTGCGAGTACATATTTGTGCATTAAAGTATTAGCAAAAACATTACATGATACACGAGAATGGAATTACGTGTATAAGAACGTTAAATAGCAATAGATCTCTCATGTATTGAATTTTCTTCAAGTAACGTCCAATTCCATTTTAAATGGATTCTCAAGCATTTTGAACACACTCTTGAAATAATTAAATCAAATCCAACCGTATAAATCAGTTAAAGCACACTAATATATCACCAGTGAAAATGTTGTATCTATAGTTAAAACCAAACACATGACCAGACAAATCACAATTTTAATCGTTCCAAACTAGCCCAAACTCAACCAAAACACTCAACCGGCATCCCCAAACACACATGCCTACAAAATCCTCTAAAACAAATCCAAATGACACATCTCCATCCATAGAATCCTTTATTGAGCACTAAAAAGGATTGAAGTTGCAAAAGACCAAGAAACAACTTGTATTTACTCAACACGTATATAGCATTAAACAATAGGTGCGGAGTAAAAGTATTTGTCGTTAAAGATGAACCTCAATGTGTGATCAATAAAAAAGAAGTCAAATCACTATCACACGACCAAGTAACTTAAATATTGCTTGTATTTCACTCAAAAGTGTGCGAGTACATATTTGTGCATTAAAGTATTAGCAAAAACATTACATGATACACGAGAAAGGAATTACGTGTATAAGAACGTTAAATACCAACAGATCTCGCGTGTATTGATTTTCTTCAAGAAACGTCCAATCCTATGTTGTTTGGATTCTCAAGCATTTTGAACAAACTCATGAACTAATTAAATCAAATCCAAGCGTATAAATCAATTAAAGCACACTAATATATCACAAGTGAAACAGTTGTATCTATAGTTAAAAAAAACACATGACCAGACAAATCACTATTTTAATCAATCCAAACTAGCCCAAACTCATCCAAAACACTCAACCAGCATCCTCAAACACGCATGACTACAAAATCCACTAAAACAAATCCAAATGACACCTTTTTATTAAGCACTAACAAAGGATTAAAGTTACAAAGGACCAAGAAACAACTTGTATTTACTCAACACGTATCTAGCATTAAACTATAGGTGCGGAATAAAAGTATTTGTAGTTAAAGATGAACATCAATGTGTGATTAATAAACAAGAAGTCAAATCACTATCACACGACCAAGTAACTTATATTTTGCTTGTATTTCACTCAAAAGTGTGGGAGTATACATTTGTGCATTAAAGTATTCGCAAAAACATTACATGATACCCGAGAAAGGAATTACGTATATAAGAACGTTAAATAGCAATAGATCTCTCATGTATTGAATTTTCTTCAAGTAACGTCCAATTCCATTTTGTATGGATTCTCAAGCATTTTGAACACACTCTTGAACTAATTAAATCAAATCCAAGCATATAAATCAGTTAAAGCACACTAATATATCACAAGTGAAAATATTGTTTCTATAGTTAAAACCAAACACATGACCAGACAAATCACAATTTTAATCGTTCCAAACTAGCCCAAACTCAACCAAAACACTCTACCGGCATCCCCAAACACACATGCCTACAAAATCCACTAAAACAAATCCAAATGACTCATCTCCATCCATAGAATCCTTTATTGAGCACTAAAAAGGATTGAAGTTGCAAAGGACCAAAAAACAACTTGTATTTACTCAACACGTATCTAGCATCAAACTATTGTTGTGGAATAAAAGTATTTGTAGTTAAAGTTTAACATCAACGTGTGATTAATAAACAAGAAGTCAAATCACTATCACACGACCAAGTAACTTATATTTTGCTTCAATTTCTCTCAAAAGTGTGCGAGTATACATTTGTGCATTAAAGTATTCGCAAAAACATTACATGATACACGAGAAATGAATTACGTATATAAGAACGTTAAATAGCAATAGATCTCGCGTGTATTGATTTTCTTCAAGTAATGTCCAATCCCATGTTGTTTGGATTCTCAAGCATTTTGAACTAACTCATGTACTAATTAAATCAAATCCAAGCATATAAATCAGTTAAAACACACTAATATATCACAAGTGAAACAGTTGTATCTATAGTAAAACAAAACACATACTAGACAAATCACTATTTTAATCATTCCAAACTAGCCCAAACTCATCCAAAACACTCAACCGGCATCCTCAAACACACATGACTACAAAATCCACTAAAACAAATCCAAATGACACCTTTTTATTTAGCACTAACAAAGGATTAAAGTTACAAAGGAGCAAGAAACAACTTGTATTTACTCAACACGTATCTAGCATTAAACTATAGGTGCGGAATAAAAGTATTTGTAGTTAAAGATGAACATCAATGTGTGATTAATAAACAAGAAGTCAAATCACTATCACACGACCAAGTAACTTATATTTTGCTTGTATTTCACTCAAAACTGTGGGAGTATACATTTGTGCATTAAAGTATTCGCAAAAACATTACTGATACACAAGAAATGAATTACGTATATAAGAACGTTAAATAGCAATAGATCTCTCATGTATTGAATTTTCTTCAAGTAACGTCCAATTCCATTTCGTATGAATTCTCAAGCATTTTGAACACACTCTTGAACTAATTAAAGCAAATCCAACCATATAAATCAGTTAAAGCACACTAATATATCACAAGTGAAATGTTGTATCTACAGTTAAAACCAAACACATGACCAGACAAATCACAATTTTAATCGTTCCACACTAGCCCAAACTCAACCAAAACACTCAATCGGCATCCCCAAACACACATGCCTACAAAATCCACTAAAACAAATCCAAATGACAAATCTCCATCCATAGAATCCTTTATTGAGCACTAAAAAGGATTGAAGTTGCAAAGGACCAAAAAACAACTTGTATTTACTCAACACGTATCTAGCATTAAACAATAGGTGCGGAGTAAAAGTATTTGTCGTTAAAGATGAACCTCAATGTGTGATCAATAAAAAAGAAGTCAAATCACTATCACACGACCAAGTAACTTAAATATTGCTTGTATTTCACTCAAAAGTGTGCGAGTACACATTTGTGAATTAAAGTATTAGAAAAAACATTACATGATACACGAGAAAGGAATTACGTATATAAGAACATTAAATAGCAATAGATCTCGCATGTATTGATTTTTCTTCAAGTAACGTCCAATCCTATGTTGTTTAGATTCTCAAGCATTTTGAACAAACTCATGATCTAATTAAATCAAATCCAAGCATATAAATCAGTTAAAGCACACTAATATATCACAAGTGAAACAGTTGTATCTATAGTTAAAACCAAACACATGACCAGACAAATCACAATTTTAATCGTTTCAAACTAGCCCAAACTCAACCAAAACACTCAACCGGCATCCCCAAACACACATGCCTACAAAATCCACTAAAACAAATCCAAATGACACCTCTCCATCCATAGAATCCTTTATTGAGCACTAAAAAGGATTGAAGTTGCAAATGACCAAAAAACAACTTGTATTTACTCAACACGTATCTAGCATTAAACAATAGGTGTGGAATAAAAGTATTTGTAGTTAAAGATGCACATCAACGTGTGATTAATAAACAAGAAGTCAAATCACTATCACACGACCAAGTAACTTATATTTTGCTTGTATTTCACTCAAAAGTTTGCGAGTATACATTTGTGCATTAAAGTATTCGCAAAAACATTACATGATACACGAGAAATGAATTACGTATATAAGAACGTTAAATAGCAATAGATCTCGCGTGTATTGATTTTCTTCAAGTAATGTCCAATCCCATGTTGTTTGGATTCTCAAGCATTTTGAACTAACTCATGTACTAATTAAATCAAATCCAAGCATATAAATCAGTTAAAACACACTAATATATCACAAGTGAAACAGTTGTATCTATAGTAAAACAAAACACATACTAGACAAATCACTATTTTAATCATTCCAAACTAGCCCAAACTCATCCAAAACACTCAACCGGCATCCTCAAACACACATGACTACAAAATCCACTAAAACAAATCCAAATGACACCTTTTTATTTAGCACTAACAAAGGATTAAAGTTACAAAGGACCAAGAAACAACTTGTATTTACTCAACACGTATCTAGCATTAAACTATAGGTGCGGAATAAAAGTATTTGTAGTTAAAGATGAACATCAATGTGTGATTAATAAACAAGAAGTCAAATCACTATCACACGACCAAGTAACTTATATTTTGCTTGTATTTCACTCAAAACTGTGGGAGTATACATTTGTGCATTAAAGTATTCGCAAAAACATTACTGATACACAAGAAATGAATTACGTATATAAGAACGTTAAATAGCAATAGATCTCTCATGTATTGAATTTTCTTCAAGTAACGTCCAATTCCATTTCGTATGAATTCTCAAGCATTTTGAACACACTCTTGAACTAATTAAAGCAAATCCAACCATATAAATCAGTTAAAGCACACTAATATATCACAAGTGAAAATGTTGTATCTATAGTTAAAACCAAACACATGACCAGACAAATCACAATTTTAATCGTTCCACACTAGCCCAAACTCAACCAAAACACTCAATCGGCATCCCCAAACACACATGCCTACAAAATCCACTAAAACAAATCCAAATGACAAATCTCCATCCATAGAATCCTTTATTGAGCACTAAAAAGGATTGAAGTTGCAAAGGACCAAAAAACAACTTGTATTTACTCAACACGTATCTAGCATTAAACAATAGGTGCGGAGTAAAAGTATTTGTCGTTAAAGATGAACCTCAATGTGTGATCAATAAAAAAGATGTCAAATCACTATCACACGACCAAGTAACTTAAATATTGCTTGTATTTCACTCAAAAGTGTGCGAGTACACATTTGTGCATTAAAGTATTAGCAAAAACATTACATGATACACGAGAAAGGAATTACGTATATAAGAACGTTAAATAGCAATAGATCTCTCATGTATTGAATTTTCTTCAAGTAACGTCCAATTCCATTTCGTATGAATTCTCAAGCATTTTGAACACACTCTTGAACTAATTAAATCAAATCCAACCATATAAATCAGTTAAAGCACACTAATATATCACAAGTGAAAATGTTGTATCTATAGTTAAAACCAAACACATGACCAGACAAATCACAATTTTAATCGTTCTAAACTAGCCCAAACTCAACCAAAACACTCAACCGGCATCCCCAAACACACATGCCTACAAAATCCACTAAAACAAATCCAAATGACACATCTCCATCCATAGAATCCTTTATTGAGCACTTAAAAGGATTGAAGTTGCAAAGGACCAAGAAACAACTTGTATTTACTCAACACGTATCTAGCATTAAACAATAGGTGCGGAGTAAAAGTATTTGTCGTTAAAGATGAACCTCAATGTGTGATCAATAAAAAGAAGTCAAATCACTATCACACGACCAAGTAACTTAAATATTGCTTGTATTTCACTCAAAAGTGTGCGAGTACACATTTGTGAATTAAAGTATTAGAAAAAACATTACATGATACACGAGAAAGGAATTACGTATATAAGAACGTTAAATAGCAATAGATCTCTCATGTATTGAATTTTCTTCAAGTAACGTCCAATTCCATTTCGTATGAATTCTCAATCATTTTGAACACACTCTTGAACTAATTAAAGCAAATCCAACCATATAAATCAGTTAAAGCACACTAATATATCACAAGTGAAAATGTTGTATCTATAGTTAAAACCAAACACATGACCAGACAAATCACAATTTTAATCGTTCCACACTAGCCCAAACTCAACCAAAACACTCAATCAGCATCCCCAAACACACATGCCTACAAAATCCACTAAAACAAATCCAAATAACAAATCTCCATCCATAGAATCCTTTATTGAGCACTAAAAAGGATTGAAGTTGCAAAGGACCAAAAAACAACTTGTATTTACTCAACATGTATCTAGCATCAAACTATGGGTATGGAATAAAAGTATTTGTAGTTAAAGATGAATATCATTGCGTGATTAATAAGCAAGAAGTCAAATCACTATCACACGACCAAGTAACTTATATTTTGCTTGCATTTCACTCAAAAGTGTGCGAGTATACATTTGTGCGATAAAGTATTGGCAAAAACATTACATGATACACGAGATAGGAATTACGTATATAAGAACATTAAATAGCAATAGATCTCCCATGTATTGATTTTTCTTCAAGTAACGTCCAATCCCATGTTGTTTAGATTCTCAAGCATTTTGAACGAACTCATTAACTAATTAAATCAAATCCAAGCATATAAATCAGTTAAAGCACACTAATATATCACAAGTGAAATAGTTGTATCTATAGTTAAAACCAAACACATGACCAGACAAATCACTATTTTAATCGTTCCAAACTACCCCAAACTCATCCAAAACACTCAACCGGCATCCTCAAACACACATGCCTACAAAATCCACTAAAACAAATTGAAATGACTCCTTTTTATTGTGCACTAAAAAAGGATTGAAGTTACAAGGGACCAATAAACAACTTGTATTTGCTCAACACGTATCTAGCATTAAACAATAGGTGCAGAGTAAAAGTATTTGTCGTTAAAGATGAACCTCAATGTGTGATCAATAAAAAAGATGTCAAATCACTATCACACGACCAAGTAACTTAAATATTGCTTGTATTTCACTCAAAAGTGTGCGAGTACACATTTGTGCATTAAAGTATTAGCAAAAACATTACATGATACACGAGAAAGGAATTACGTATATAAGAACGTTACATAGCAATAGATCTCTCATGTATTGAATTTTCTTCAAGTAACGTCCAATTCCATTTCGTATGAATTCTCAAGCATTTTGAACACACTCTTGAACTAATTAAATCAAATCCAACCATATAAATCAGTTAAAGCACACTAATATATCACAAGTGAAAATGTTGTATCTATAGTTAAAACCAAACACATGACCAGACAAATCACAATTTTAATCGTTCTAAACTAGCCCAAACTCAACCAAAACACTCAACCGGCATCCCCAAACACACATGCCTACAAAATCCACTAAAACAAATCCAAATGACACATCTCCATCCATAGAATCCTTTATTGAGCACTTAAAAGGATTGAAGTTGCAAAGGACCAAGAAACAACTTGTATTTACTCAACACGTATCTAGCATTAAACAATAGGTGCGGAGTAAAAGTATTTGTCGTTAAAGATGAACCTCAATGTGTGATCAATAAAAAAGAAGTCAAATCACTATCACACGACCAAGTAACTTAAATATTGCTTGTATTTCACTCAAAAGTGTGCGAGTACACATTTGTGAATTAAAGTATTAGAAAAAACATTACATGATACACGAGAAAGGAATTACGTATATAAGAACGTTAAATAGCAATAGATCTCTCATGTATTGAATTTTCTTCAAGTAACGTCCAATTCCATTTCGTATGAATTCTCAATCATTTTGAACACACTCTTGAACTAATTAAAGCAAATCCAACCATATAAATCAGTTAAAGCATACTAATATATCACAAGTGAAAATGTTGTATCTATAGTTAAAACCAAACACATGACCAGACAAATCACAATTTTAATCGTTCCACACTAGCCCAAACTCAACCAAAACACTCAATCGGCATCCCCAAACACACATGCCTACAAAATCCACTAAAACAAATCCAAATGACAAATCTCCATCCATAGAATCCTTTATTGAGCACTAAAAAGGATTGAAGTTGCAAAGGACCAAAAAACAACTTGTATTTACTCAACATGTATCTAGCATCAAACTATGGGTATGGAATAAAAGTATTTGTAGTTAAAGATGAACATCATTGCGTGATTAATAAGCAAGAAGTCAAATCACTATCACACGACCAAGTAACTTATATTTTGCTTGCATTTCACTCAAAAGTGTGCGAGTATACATTTGTGCGATAAAGTATTGGCAAAAACATTACATGATACACAAGATAGGAATTACGTATATAAGAACATTAAATAGCAATAGATCTCCCATGTATTGATTTTTCTTCAAGTAACGTCCAATCCCATGTTGTTTAGATTCTCAAGCATTTTGAACGAACTCATTAACTAATTAAATCAAATCCAAGCATATAAATCAGTTAAAGCACACTAATATATCACAAGTGAAAGAGTTGTATCTATAGTTAAAACCAAACACATGACCAGACAAATCACTATTTTAATCGTTCCAAACTACCCCAAACTCATCCAAAACACTCAACCGGCATCCTCAAACACACATGCCTACAAAATCCACTAAAACAAATTGAAATGACACCTTTTTATTGTGCACTAAAAAAGGATTGAAGTTACAAGGGACCAATAAACAACTTGTATTTACTCAACACGTATCTAGCATTAAACAATAGGTGCAGAGTAAAAGTATTTGTCGTTAAAGATGAACCTCAATGTGTGATCAATAAAAAAGAAGTCAAATCACTATCACACGACCAAGTAACTTAAATATTGCTTGTATCTCACTCAAAAGTGTGCGAGTACACATTTGTGCATTAAAGTATTAGCAAAAACATTACATGATACACGAGAAAGGAATTACGTATATAAGAACGTTAAATAGCAATAGATCTCTCATGTATTGAATTTTCTTCAAGTAACGTCCAATTCCATTTTGTATGGATTCTCAAGCATTTTGAACACACTCTTGAACTAATTAAATCAAATCCAACCATATAAATCAGTTAAAGCACACTAATATATCACAAGTGAAAATGTTGTATCTATAGTTAAAACTAAACACATGACCAGACAAATCACAATTTTAATCGTTCCAAACTAGCCCAAACTCAACCAAAACACTCAACCGGCATCCCCAAACACACATGCCTACAAAATCCACTAAAACAAATCCAAATGACACATCTCCATCCATAGAATCCTTTATTGATCACTAAAAAGGATTGAAGTTACAAAGGACCAAGAAACAACTTGTATTTACTCAACACGTATAGCATTAAACAATAGGTGCGGAGTAAAAGTATTTGTCGTTAAAGATGAACCTCAATGTGTGATCAATAAAAAAGAAGTCAAATCACTATCACACGACCAAGTAACTTAAATATTGCTTGTATTTCACTCAAAAGTGTGCGAGTACACATTTGTGCATTAAAGTATTAGCAAAAACATTACATGATACACGAGAAAGGAATTACGTATATAAGAACGTTAAATAGCAATAGATCTCTCATGTATTGAATTTTCTTCAAGTAACGTCCAATTCCATTTCGTATGAATTCTCAAGCATTTTGAACACACTCTTGAACTAATTAAAGCAAATCCAACCATATAAATCAATTTAAGCACACTAATATATCACAAGTTAAAATGTTGTATCTATAGTTAAAACCAAACACATGACGAGACAAATCACAATTTTAATCATTCCACACAAGCCCAAACTCAACCAAAACACTCAATCGGCATCCCCAAACACACATGCCTACAAAATCCACTAAAACAAATCCAAATGACAAATCTCTATCCATAGAATCCTTTATTGAGCACTAAAAAGGATTGAAGTTGCAAAGGACCAAAAAACAACTTGTATTTACTCAACACGTATCTAGCATCAAACTATGGGTATGGAATAAAAGTATTTGTAGTTAAAGATGAACATCATTGTGTGATTAATAAACAAGAAGTCAAATCACTATCACACGACCAAGTAACTTATATTTTGCTTGCATTTCACTCAAAAGTGTGCGAGTATACATTTGTGCGATAAAGTATTGGCAAAAACATTACATGATACACGAGATAGGAATTACGTATATAAGAACATTAAATAGCAATAGATCTCCCATGTATTGATTTTTCTTCAAGTAACGTCCAATCCCATGTTGTTTAGATTCTCAAGCATTTTGAACGAACTCATTAACTAATTAAATCAAATCCAAGCATATAAATCAGTTAAAGCACACTAATATATCACAAGTGAAACAGTTGTATCTATAGTTAAAACCAAACACATGACCAGACAAATCACTATTTTAATCGTTCCAAACTACCCCAAACTCATCCAAAACACTCAACCGGCATCCTCAAACACACATGCCCATAAAATCCACTAAAACAAATTCAAATGACACCTTTTTATTATGCACTAACAAAGGATTGAAGTTACAAGGGACCAATAAACAACTTGTATTTACTCAACACGTATCTAGCATTAAACAATAGGTGCGGAGTAAAAGTATTTGTCGTTAAAGATGAACCTCAATGTGTGATCAATAAAAAAGAAGTCAAATCACTATCACACGACCAAGTAACTTAAATATTGCTTGTATCTCACTCAAAAGTGTGCGAGCACACATTTGTGCATTAAAGTATTAGCAAAAACATTACATGATACACGAGAAAGGAATTACGTATATAAGAACGTTAAATAGCAATAGATCTCTCATGTATTGAAATTTCTTCAAGTAACGTCCAATTCCATTTTGTATGGATTCTCAAGCATTTTGAACACACTCTTGAACTAATTAAATCAAATCCAACCATATAAATCAGTTAAAGCACACTAATATATCACAAGTGAAAATGTTGTATCTATAGTTAAAACCAAACACATGACCAGACAAATCACAATTTTAATCGTTCCAAACTAGCCCAAACTCAACCAAAACACTCAACCGGAATCCCCAAACACACATGCCTACAAAATCCACTAAAACAAATCCAAATGACACATCTCCATCCATAGAATCCATTATTGAGCACTAAAAAGGATTGAAGTTGCAAAGGACCAAGAAACAACTTGTATTTACTCAACACGTATCTAGCATTAAACAATAGGTGCGGAGTAAAAGTATTTGTCGTTAAAGATGAACCTCAATGTGTGATCAATAAAAAAGAAGTCAAATCACTATCACACGACCAAGTAGCTTAAATATTGCTTGTATTTCACTCAAAAGTGTGCGAGTACACATTTGTGCATTAAAGTATTAGCAAAAACATTACATGATACACGAGAAAGGAATTACGTATATAAGAACGTTAAATAGCAATAGATCTCTCATGTATTGAATTTTCTTCAAGTAACGTCCAATTCCATTTCGTATGAATTCTCAAGCATTTTGAACACACTCTTGAACTAATTAAAGCAAATCCAACCATATAAATCAGTTAAAGCACACTAATATATCACAAGTTAAAATGTTGTATCTATAGTTAAAACCAAACACATGACCAGACAAATCACAATTTTAATCGTTCCACACTAGCCCAAACTCAACCAAAACACTCAATCGGCATCCCCAAACACACATGCCTAAAAAATCCACTAAAACAAATCCAAATGACACATCTCTATCCATAGAATCCTTTATTGAGCACTAAAAAGGATTGAAGTTGCAAAGGACCAAAAAACAACTTGTATTTACTCAACACGTATCTAGCATCAAACTATGGGTATGGAATAAAAGTATTTGTAGTTAAAGATGAACATCATTGTGTGATTAATAAACAAGAAGTCAAATCACTATCACACGACCAAGTAACTTATATTTTGCTTGCATTTCACTCAAAAGTGTGCGAGTATACATTTGTGCGATAAAGTATTGGCAAAAACATTACATGATACATGAGATAGGAATTACGTATATAAGAACATTAAATAGCAATAGATCTCCCATGTATTGATTTTTCTTCAAGTAACGTCCAATCCCATGTTGTTTAGATTCTCAAGCATTTTGAACGAACTCATTAACTAATTAAATCAAATCCAAGCATATAAATCAGTTAAAGCACACTAATATATCACAAGTGAAACAGTTGTATCTATAGTTAAAACCAAACACATGACCAGACAAATCACTATTTTAATCGTTCCAAACTACCCCAAACTCATCCAAAACACTCAACCGGCATCCTCAAACACACATGCCCATAAAATCCACTAAAACAAATTCAAATGACACCTTTTTATTATGCACTAACAAAGGATTGAAGTTACAAGGGACCAATAAACAACTTGTATTTACTCAACACGTATATAGCATTAAACAATAGGTGCGGAGTAAAAGTATTTGTCGTTAAAGATGAACCTCAATGTGTGATCAATAAAAAAGAAGTCAAATTACTATCACACGACCAAGTAACTTAAATATTGCTTGTATCTCACTCAAAAGTGTGCGAGCACACATTTGTGCATTAAAGTATTAGCAAAAACATTACATGATACACGAGAAAGGAATTACGTATATAAGAACGTTAAATAGCAATAGATCTCTCATGTATTGAATTTTCTTCAAGTAACGTCCAATTCCATTTTGTATGGATTCTCAAGCATTTTGAACACACTCTTGAACTAATTAAATCAAATCCAACCATATAAATCAGTTAAAGCACACTAATATATCACAAGTGAAAATGTTGTATCTATAGTTAAAACCAAACACATGACCAGACAAATCACAATTTTAATCGTTCCACACTAGCCCAAACTCAACCAAAACACTCAATCGGCATCGCCAAACACACATGCCTACAAAATCCACTAAAACAAATCCAAATGACACATCTCTATCCATAGAATCCTTTATTGAGCACTAAAAAGGATTGAAGTTGCAAAGGACCAAAAAACAACTTGTATTTACTCAACACGTATCTAGCATCAAACTATGGGTATGGAATAAAAGTATTTGTAGTTAAAGATGAACATCATTGTGTGATTAATAAACAAGAAGTCAAATCACTATCACACGACCAAGTAACTTATATTTTGCTTGCATTTCACTCAAAAGTGTGCGAGTATACATTTGTGCGATAAAGTATTGGCAAAAACATTACATGATACACGAGATAGGAATTACGTATATAAGAACATTAAATAGCAATAGATCTCCCATGTATTGATTTTTCTTCAAGTAACGTCCAATCCCATGTTGTTTAGATTCTCAAGCATTTTGAACGAACTCATTAACTAATTAAATCAAATCCAAGCATATAAATCAGTTAAAGCACACTAATATATCACAAGTGAAACAGTTGTATCTATAGTTAAAACCAAACACATGACCAGACAAATCACTATTTTAATCGTTCCAAACTACCCCAAACTCATCCAAAACACTCAACCGGCATCCTCAAACACACATGCCCATAAAATCCACTAAAACAAATTCAAATGACACCTTTTTATTATGCACTAACAAAGGATTGAAGTTACAAGGGACCAATAAACAACTTGTATTTACTCAACACGTATCTAGCATTAAACAATAGGTGCGGAGTAAAAGTATTTGTCGTTAAAGATGAACCTCAATGTGTGATCAATAAAAAAGAAGTCAAATCACTATCACACGACCAAGTAACTTAAATATTGCTTGTATCTCACTCAAAAGTGTGCGAGCACACATTTGTGCATTAAAGTATTAGCAAAAACATTACATGATACACGAGAAAGGAATTACGTATATAAGAACGTTAAATAGCAATAGATCTCTCATGTATTGAATTTTCTTCAAGTAACGTCCAATTCCATTTTGTATGGATTCTCAAGCATTTTGAACACACTCTTGAACTAATTAAATCAAATCCAACCATATAAATCAGTTAAAGCACACTAATATATCACAAGTGAAAATGTTGTATCTATAGTTAAAACCAAACACATGACCAGACAAATCACAATTTTAATCGTTCCAAACTAGCCCAAACTCAACCAAAACACTCAACCGGAATCCCCAAACACACATGCCTACAAAATCCACTAAAACAAATCCAAATGACACATCTCCATCCATAGAATCCATTATTGGGCACTAAAAAGGATTGAAGTTGCAAAGGACCAAGAAACAACTTGTATTTACTCAACACGTATCTAGCATTAAACAATAGGTGCGGAGTAAAAGTATTTGTCGTTAAAGATGAACCTCAATGTGTGATCAATAAAAAAGAAGTCAAATCACTATCACACGACCAAGTAGCTTAAATATTGCTTGTATTTCACTCAAAAGTGTGCGAGTACACATTTGTGCATTAAAGTATTAGCAAAAACATTACATGATACACGAGAAAGGAATTACGTATATAAGAACGTTAAATAGCAATAGATCTCTCATGTATTGAATTTTCTTCAAGTAACGTCCAATTCCATTTCGTATGAATTCTCAAGCATTTTGAACACACTCTTGAACTAATTAAAGCAAATCCAACCATATAAATCAGTTAAAGCACACTAATATATCACAAGTTAAAATGTTGTATCTATAGTTAAAACCAAACACATGACCAGACAAATCACAATTTTAATCGTTCCACACTAGCCAAAACTCAACCAAAACACTCAATCGGCATCCCCAAACACACATGCCTACAAAATCCACTAAAACAAATCCAAATGACACATCTCTATCCATAGAATCCTTTATTGAGCACTAAAAAGGATTGAAGTTGCAAAGGACCAAAAACAACTTGTATTTACTCAACACGTATCTAGCATCAAACTATGGGTATGGAATAAAAGTATTTGTAGTTAAAGATGAACATCATTGTGTGATTAATAAACAAGAAGTCAAATCACTATCACACGACCAAGTAACTTATATTTTGCTTGCATTTCACTCAAAAGTGTGCGAGTATACATTTGTGCGATAAAGTATTGGCAAAAACATTACATGATACATGAGATAGGAATTACGTATATAAGAACATTAAATAGCAATAGATCTCCCATGTATTGATTTTTCTTCAAGTAACGTCCAATCCCATGTTGTTTAGATTCTCAAGCATTTTGAACGAACTCATTATCTAATTAAATCAAATCCAAGCATATAAATCAGTTAAAGCACACTAATATATCACAAGTGAAACAGTTGTATCTATAGTTAAAACCAAACACATGACCAGACAAATCACTATTTTAATTGTTCCAAACTACCCCAAACTCATCCAAAACACTCAACCGGCATCCTCAAACACACATGCCCACAAAATCCACTAAAACAAATTCAAATGACACCTTTTTATTGTGCACTAACAAAGGATTGAAGTTACAAGGGACCAATAAACAACTTGTATTTACTCAACACGTATCTAGCATTAAACAATAGGTGCGGAGTAAAAGTATTTGTCGTTAAAGATGAACCTCAATGTGTGATCAATAAAAAGAAGTCAAATCACCATCACAAGACCAAGTAACTTAAATATTGCTTGTATCTCACTAAAAAGTGTGCGAGTACACATTTGTGCATTAAAGTATAAGCAAAAACATTACATGATACACGAGAAAGGAATTACGTATATAAGAACGTTAAATAGCAATAGATCTCTCATGTATTGAATTTTCTTCAAGTAACGTCCAATTCCATTTTGTATGGATTCTCAAGCATTTTGAACACACTCTTGAACTAATTAAATCAAATCCGACCATATAAATCAGTTAAAGCACACTAATATATCACAAGTGAAAATGTTGTATCTATAGTTAAAACCAAACACATGACCAGACAAATCACAATTTTAATCGCTCCAAACTAGCCCAAACTCAACCAAAACACTCAACCGGCATCCCCAAACACACATGCCTACAAAATCCACTAAAACAAATCCAAATGACACATCTCCATCCATAGAATCCTTTATTGAGCACTAAAAAGGATTGAAGTTGCAAAGGACCAAGAAACAACTTGTATTTACTCAACACGTATCTAGCATTAAGCAATAGGTGCGGAGTAAAAGTATTTGTCGTTAAAGATGAACCTCAATGTGTGATCAATAAAAAAGAAGTCAAATCACTATCACACGACCAAGTAACTTAAATATTGCTTGTATTTCACTCAAAAGTGTGCGAGTACACATTTGTGCATTAAAGTATTAGCAAAAACATTACATGATACACGAGAAAGGAATTACGTATATAAGAACGTTAAATAGCAATAGATCTCTCATGTATTGAATTTTCTTCAAGTAACGTCCAATTCCATTTCGTATGAATTCTCAAGCATTTTGAACACACTCTTGAACTAATTAAAGCAAATCCAACCATATAAATCAGTTAAACCACACTAATATATCACAAGTTAAAATGTTGTATCTATAGTTAAAAGCAAACACATGACCAGACAAATCACAATTTTAATCATTCCACACTAGCCCAAACTCAACCAAAACACTCAATCGGCATCCCCAAACACACATGCCTACAAAATCCACTAAAACAAATCCAAATGACAAATCTCTATCCATAGAATCCTTTATTGAGCACTAAAAAGGATTGAAGTTGCAAAGCACCAAAAAACAACTTGTATTTACTCAACACGTATCTAGCATCAAACTATGGGTATGGAATAAAAGTATTTGTAGTTAAAGATGAACATCATTGTGTGATTAATAAACAAGAAGTCAAATCACTATCACACGACCAAGTAACTTATATTTTGCTTGCATTTCACTCAAAAGTGTGCGAGTATACATTTGTGCGATAAAGTATTGGCAAAAACATTACATGATACACGAGATAGGAATTACGTATATAAGAACATTAAATAGCAATAGATCTCCCATGTATTGATTTTTCTTCAAGTAACGTCCAATCCCATGTTGTTTAGATTCTCAAGCATTTTGAACGAACTCATTAACTAATTAAATCAAATCCAAGCATATAAATCAGTTAAAGCACACTAATATATCACAAGTGAAACAGTTGTATCTATAGTTAAAACCAAACACATGACCAGACAAATCACTATTTTAATCGTTCCAAACTACCCCAAACTCATCCAAAACACTCAACCGGCATCCTCAAACACACATGCCCATAAAATCCACTAAAACAAATTCAAATGACACCTTTTTATTGTGCACTAACAAAGGATTGAAGTTACAAGGGACCAATTAACAACTTGTATTTACTCAACACGTATCTAGCATTAAACAATAGGTGCGGAGTAAAAGTATTTGTCGTTAAAGATGAACCTCAATGTGTGATCAATAAAAAAGAAGTCAAATCACTATCACACGACCAAGTAACTTAAATATTGCTTGTATCTCACTCAAAAGTGTGCGAGCACACATTTGTGCATTAAAGTATTAGCAAAAACATTACATGATACACGAGAAAGGAATTACGTATATAAGAACGTTAAATAGCAATAGATCTCTCATGTATTGAATTTTCTTCAAGTAACGTCCAATTCCATTTTGTATGGATTCTCTAGCATTTTGAACACACTCTTGAACTAATTAAATCAAATCCAACCATATAAATCAGTTAAAGCACACTAATATATCACAAGTGAAAATGTTGTATCTATAGTTAAAACCAAACACATGACCAGACAAATCACAATTTTAATCGTTCCAAACTAGCCCAAACTCAACCAAAACACTCAACCGGAATCCCCAAACACACATGCCTACAAAATCCACTAAAACAAATCCAAATGACACATCTCCATCCATAGAATCCATTATTGAGCACTAAAAAGGATTGAAGTTGCAAAGGACCAAGAAACAACTTGTATTTACTCAACACGTATCTAGCATTAAACAATAGGTGCGGAGTAAAAGTATTTGTCGTTAAAGATGAACCTCAATGTGTGATCAATAAAAAAGAAGTCAAATCACTATCACACGACCAAGTAGCTTAAATATTGCTTGTATTTCACTCAAAAGTGTGCGAGTACACATTTGTGCATTAAAGTATTAGCAAAAACATTACATGATACACGAGAAAGGAATTACGTATATAAGAACGTTAAATAGCAATAGATCTCTCATGTATTGAATTTTCTTCAAGTAACGTCCAATTCCATTTCGTATGAATTCTCAAGCATTTTGAACACACTCTTGAACTAATTAAAGCAAATCCAACCATATAAATCAGTTAAAGCACACTAATATATCACAAGTTAAAATGTTGTATCTATTGTTAAAACCAAACACATGACCAGACAAATCACAATTTTAATCGTTCCACACTAGCCCAAACTCAACCAAAACACTCAATCGGCATCCCCAAACACACATGCCTACAAAATCCACTAAAACAAATCCAAATGACACATCTCTATCCATAGAATCCTTTATTGAGCACTAAAAAGGATTGAAGTTGCAAAGGACCAAAAAACAACTTGTATTTACTCAACACGTATCTAGCATCAAACTATGGGTTTGGAATAAAAGTATTTGTAGTTAAAGATGAACATCATTGTGTGATTAATAAACAAGAAGTCAAATCACTATCACACGACCAAGTAACTTATATTTTGCTTGCATTTCACTCAAAAGTGTGCGAGTATACATTTGTGCGATAAAGTATTGGCAAAAACATTACATGATACACGAGATAGGAATTACGTATATAAGAACATTAAATAGCAATAGATCTCCCATGTATTGATTTTTCTTCAAGTAACGTCCAATCCCATGTTGTTTAGATTCTCAAGCATTTTGAACGAACTCATTAACTAATTAAATCAAATCCAAGCATATAAATCAGTTAAAGCACACTAATATATCACAAGTGAAACAGTTGTATATATAGTTAAAACCAAACACATGACCAGACAAATCACTATTTTAATTGTTCCAAACTACCCCAAACTCATCCAAAACACTCAACCGGCATCCTCAAACACACATGCCCACAAAATCCACTAAAACAAATTCAAATGACACCTTTTTATTGTGCACTAACAAAGGATTGAAGTTACAAGGGACCAATAAACAACTTGTATTTACTCAACACGTATCTAGCATTAAACAATAGGTGCGGAGTAAAAGTATTTGTCGTTAAAGATGAACCTCAATGTGTGATCAATAAAAAAGAAGTCAAATCACCATCACAAGACCAAGTAACTTAAATATTGCTTGTATCTCACTAAAAAGTGTGCGAGTACACATTTGTGCATTAAAGTATAAGCAAAAACATTACATGATACACGAGAAAGGAATTACGTATATAAGAACGTTAAATAGCAATAGATCTCTCATGTATTGAATTTTCTTCAAGTAACGTCCAATTCCATTTTGTATGGATTCTCAAGCATTTTGAACACACTCTTGAACTAATTAAATCAAATCCGACCATATAAATCAGTTAAAGCACACTAATATATCACAAGTGAAAATGTTGTATCTATAGTTAAAACCAAACACATGACCAGACAAATCACAATTTTAATCGCTCCAAACTAGCCCAAACTCAACCAAAACACTCAACCGGCATCCCCAAACACACATGCCTACAAAATCCACTAAAACAAATCCAAATGACACATCTCCATCCATAGAATCCTTTATTGAGCACTAAAAAGGATTGAAGTTGCAAAGGACCAAGAAACAACTTGTATTTACTCAACACGTATCTAGCATTAAGCAATAGGTGCGGAGTAAAAGTATTTGTCGTTAAAGATGAACCTCAATGTGTGATCAATAAAAAGAAGTCAAATCACTATCACACGACCAAGTAACTTAAATATTGCTTGTATTTCACTCAAAAGTGTGCGAGTACACATTTGTGCATTAAAGTATTAGCAAAAACATTACATGATACACGAGAAAGGAATTACGTATATAAGAACGTTAAATAGCAATAGATCTCTCATGTATTGAATTTTCTTCAAGTAACGTCCAATTCCATTTCGTATGAATTCTCAAGCATTTTGAACACACTCTTGAACTAATTAAAGCAAATCCAACCATATAAATCAGTTAAACCACACTAATATATCACAAGTTAAAATGTTGTATCTATAGTTAAAAGCAAACACATGACCAGACAAATCACAATTTTAATCATTCCACACTAGCCCAAACTCAACCAAAACACTCAATCGGCATCCCCAAACACACATGCCTACAAAATCCACTAAAACAAATCCAAATGACAAATCTCTATCCATAGAATCCTTTATTGAGCACTAAAAAGGATTGAAGTTGCAAAGCACCAAAAAACAACTTGTATTTACTCAACACGTATCTAGCATCAAACTATGGGTATGGAATAAAAGTATTTGTAGTTAAAGATGAACATCATTGTGTGATTAATAAACAAGAAGTCAAATCACTATCACACGACCAAGTAACTTATATTTTGCTTGCATTTCACTCAAAAGTGTGCGAGTATACATTTGTGCGATAAAGTATTGGCAAAAACATTACATGATACACGAGATAGGAATTACGTATATAAGAACATTAAATAGCAATAGATCTCCCATGTATTGATTTTTCTTCAAGTAACGTCCAATCCCATGTTGTTTAGATTCTCAAGCATTTTGAACGAACTCATTAACTAATTAAATCAAATCCAAGCATATAAATCAGTTAAAGCACACTAATATATCACAAGTGAAACAGTTGTATCTATAGTTAAAACCAAACACATGACCAGACAAATCACTATTTTAATCGTTCCAAACTTCCCCAAACTCATCCAAAACACTCAACCGGCATCCTCAAACACACATGCCCATAAAATCCACTAAAACAAATTCAAATGACACCTTTTTATTGTGCACTAACAAAGGATTGAAGTTACAAGGGACCAATAAACAACTTGTATTTACTCAACACGTATCTAGCATTAAACAATAGGTGCGGAGTAAAAGTATTTGTCGTTAAAGATGAACCTCAATGTGTGATCAATAAAAAAGAAGTCAAATCACTATCACACGACCAAGTAACTTAAATATTGCTTGTATCTCACTCAAAAGTGTGCGAGCACACATTTGTGCATTAAAGTATTAGCAAAAACATTACATGATACACGAGAAAGGAATTACGTATATAAGAACGTTAAATAGCAATAGATCTCTCATGTATTGAATTTTCTTCAAGTAACGTCCAATTCCATTTTGTATGGATTCTCTAGCATTTTGAACACACTCTTGAACTAATTAAATCAAATCCAACCATATAAATCAGTTAAAGCACACTAATATATCACAAGTGAAAATGTTGTATCTATAGTTAAAACCAAACACATGACCAGACAAATCACAATTTTAATCGTTCCAAACTAGCCCAAACTCAACCAAAACACTCAACCGGAATCCCCAAACACACATGCCTACAAAATCCACTAAAACAAATCCAAATGACACATCTCCATCCATAGAATCCATTATTGAGCACTAAAAAGGATTGAAGTTGCAAAGGACCAAGAAACAACTTGTATTTACTCAACACGTATCTAGCATTAAACAATAGGTGCGGAGTAAAAGTATTTGTCGTTAAAGATGAACCTCAATGTGTGATCAATAAAAAAGAAGTCAAATCACTATCACACGACCAAGTAGCTTAAATATTGCTTGTATTTCACTCAAAAGTGTGCGAGTACACATTTGTGCATTAAAGTATTAGCAAAAACATTACATGATACACGAGAAAGGAATTACGTATATAAGAACGTTAAATAGCAATAGATCTCTCATGTATTGAATTTTCTTCAAGTAACGTCCAATTCCATTTCGTATGAATTCTCAAGCATTTTGAACACACTCTTGAACTAATTAAAGCAAATCCAACCATATAAATCAGTTAAAGCACACTAATATATCACAAGTTAAAATGTTGTATCTATAGTTAAAACCAAACACATGACCAGACAAATCACAATTTTAATCGTTCCACACTAGCCCAAACTCAACCAAAACACTCAATCGGCATCCCCAAACACACATGCCTACAAAATCCACTAAAACAAATCCAAATGACACATCTCTATCCATAGAATCCTTTATTGAGCACTAAAAAGGATTGAAGTTGCAAAGGACCAAAAAACAACTTGTATTTACTCAACACGTATCTAGCATCAAACTATGGGTTTGGAATAAAAGTATTTGTAGTTAAAGATGAACATCATTGTGTGATTAATAAACAAGAAGTCAAATCACTATCACACGACCAAGTAACTTATATTTTGCTTGCATTTCACTCAAAAGTGTGCGAGTATACATTTGTGCGATAAAGTATTGGCAAAAACATTACATGATACACGAGATAGGAATTACGTATATAAGAACATTAAATAGCAATAGATCTCCCATGTATTGATTTTTCTTCAAGTAACGTCCAATCCCATGTTGTTTAGATTCTCAAGCATTTTGAACGAACTCATTAACTAATTAAATCAAATCCAAGCATATAAATCAGTTAAAGCACACTAATATATCACAAGTGAAACAGTTGTATATATAGTTAAAACCAAACACATGACCAGACAAATCACTATTTTAATTGTTCCAAACTACCCCAAACTCATCCAAAACACTCAACCGGCATCCTCAAACACACATGCCCACAAAATCCACTAAAACAAATTCAAATGACACCTTTTTATTGTGCACTAATAAAGGATTAAAGTTACAAGGGACCAAAAAACAACTTGTATTTACTCAACACGTATCTAGCATTAAACAATAGGTGCGGAGTAAAAGTATTTGTCGTTAAAGATGAACCTCAATGTGTGATCAATAAAAAAGAAGTCAAATCACTATCACACGACCAAGTAACTTAAATATTGCTTGTATCTCACTCAAAAGTGTGCGAGTACACATTTGTGCATTAAAGTATTAGCAAAAACATTACATGATACACGAGAAAGAAATTACGTATATAAGAACGTTAAATAGCAATAGATCTCTCATGTATTGAATTTTCTTCAAGTAACGTCCAATTCCATTTTGTATGGATTCTCAAGCATTTTGAACACACTCTTGAACTAATTAAATCAAATCCAACCATATAAATCAGTTAAAGCACACTAATATATCACAAGTGAAAATGTTGTATCTATAGTTAAAACCAAACACATGACCAGACAAATCACAATTTTAATCGCTCCAAACTAGCCCAAACTCAACAAAAACACTCAACCGGCATCCCCAAACACACATGCCTACAAAATCCACTAAAACAAATCCAAATGACACATCTCCATCCATAGAATCCTTTATTGAGCACTAAAAAGGATTGAAGTTGCAAAGGACCAAGAAACAACTTGTATTTACTCAACACGTATCTAGCATTAAACAATAGGTGCGGAGTAAAAGTATTTGTCGTTAAAGATGAACCTCAACGTGTGATCAATAAAAAAGAAGTCAAATCACTATCACACGACCAAGTAACTTAAATATTGCTTGTATTTCACTCAAAAGTGTGCGAGTACACATTTGTGCATTAAAGTATTAGCAAAAACATTACATGACACACGAGAAAGGAATTACGTATATAAGAACGTTAAATAGCAATAGATCTCTCATGTATTGAATTTTCTTCAAGTAACGTCCAATTCCATTTCGTATGAATTCTCAAGCATTTTGAACACACTCTTGAACTAATTAAAGCAAATCCAACCATATAAATCAGTTAAAGCACACTAATATATCACAAGTTAAAATGTTGTATCTATAGTTAAAACCAAACACATGACCAGACAAATCACAATTTTAATCGTTCCACACTAGCCCAAACTCAACCAAAACACTCAATCGGCATCCCCAAACACACATGCCTACAAAATCCACTAAAACAAATCCAAATGACACATCTCTATCCATAGAATCCTTTATTGAGCACTAAAAAGGATTGAAGTTGCAAAGGACCAAAAAACAACTTGTATTTACTCAACACGTATCTAGCATCAAACTATGGGTATGGAATAAAAGTATTTGTAGTTAAAGATGAACATCATTGTGTGATTAATAAACAAGAAGTCAAATCACTATCACACGACCAAGTAACTTATATTTTGCTTGCATTTCACTCAAAAGTGTGGGAGTACACATTTGTGCATTAAAGTATTCGCAAAAACTTTACGTGATACACGACAAAGGAATTACGTATATAAGAATGTTAAATAGCAATAGATCTCGCATGTATTGATTTTTCTTCAAGTAACGTCCGATCACATGTTGTTTGGATTCTCAAGTATTTTGAACACACTCTTGAACTAATTAAATCAAATCTAAGCATATAAATCAGTTAAAACACAATAATATATCACAAGTGAAACAGTTGTATCTATAGTTAAAACCAAACACATGACCAGACAAATCACTTTTTAATCGTTCCAAACTAGCCCAAACTCAACCAAAACACTCAACCGGCATCCCCAAACACACATGCCTAAAAAATCAACTAAAAAAATCCAAGTGACACCTCTCCATCCATAGAATCCTTTATTGAGCACTAGAAGGGATTGAAGTTGCAAAGGACCAAAAAACAACATGTATTTACTCAACATGTATCTAGCATCAAACTATAGGTGCGGAATAAAAGTATTTGTTGTTTAAGATGAACCTCAGTGTGTGATCAATAAAAAAGAAGTCAAATCACTATCACACGACCAAGTAACTTATATTTTACTTGCATTTCACTCAAAAGTGTGCGAGTATACATTTGTTCATTAAAACATTGGCAAAAACATTGCATTATACACGAGAAAGGAATTACGTATATTAGAACATTAAATAGCAATAGATCTCGCATGTATTGATTTTTCTTCAAGTAACGTCCAATCCCATGTTGTTTGGATTCTCAAGTAGTTTGAGCAAACTCATGAACTAATTAATTCAAATCCAAGCATATAAATCAGTTAAAGCACACAAATATATTACAAGTGAAACAGTTGTATGTATAGTTAAAACAAAACACATGACCTGACAAATCACTAATTTAATCATTCCAAACTAGCCCAAACTCATCCAAAACACTCAACCAGCATCCTCAAACACACATGCCTACAAAATCCACTAAAACAAATCCAAATGACACCTCTTTATTGAGCACTAACAAAGGATTAAAGTTACAAAGGACCAAGAAACAACTGGTATTTACCCAACACGTATCTAGCATTAAACTATAGGTGCGGAATAAAAGTATTTGTCGTTAAAGATGAACCTCAATGTGTGATCAATAAAAAAGAAGTCAAATCACTATCACATGACCAAGTAAGTTAAATATTGCTTGTATTTAACTCAAAAGTGTGCGAGTACACATTTGTGCATTAAATAATTAGCAAAAACATTACATGATACACGAAAAAGGAATTACGTATATAAGAACATTAAATGGCAATAGATCTCTCATGTATTGAATTTTCTTAAAGTAACGTCCAATTCCATTTTGTATGGATTCTCAAGCATTTTAAACAGACTCTTGAACTAATTAAATCAAATCCAAGCACATAAATCAGTTAAAGCACACTAATATATCACAAGTGAAACAGTTGTATCTATAGTTAAAACCAAACACATGACCAAACAAATCACTATTTTAATCATTCCAAACTAGCCAAAACTCAACCAAAACACACAACCGGCATCCCCAAACACACATGCCCACAAAATCCACTAAAACAAATCCAATTGACACCTCTCCATCCATAGAATCCTTTATTGAGCACTTAAAAGGATTGAAGTTGCAAAGGACCAAAAAAGAACTTGTATTTACTCAACACGTATCTAGAATCAAACTATAGGTGCGGAATAAAAGTATTTGTCGTTAAAGATGAACCTCAATGTGTGATCAATAAACAAGAAGTCAAATCACTATCACACGACCAAGAAACTTATAATTTGCTTGTTTTTCACTCAAAAGTGTGGGAGTCTAATGAATAACATTTTGTTATTTGCTTTATTATAACAATAAGCTAGAGTAAAGCAAAGCGTAATAGATAGAGGTACTTCACTTATCACTGCATTGTGTTCCAAACATAGAACCTATTCATGCTAACATTACAATTTGGGTGATACAATAAATCACTCCTTACATCATCTTGTTTCAATCAATTTAGACCTACATTGTGTCATCAACTTATTACGTGCTATATATGAATTTCAACATGCCTTGGCTAGGACTTAGGTCTTGGCGTATACTAGTTTCCCTTATATTACATTATTACTAACGTTATGCAAATAGAAACGCCCCCCCCCCCCCCCCCCCCCCCGCTAGCGTATACTCATGCATGTCCATAGTATACATGCCTACTACGTATGTGTACACATATCGTAAACTTGTAAGTATCTTATAATTACTCTACACATGACCATGTTATTATCTATAACTTTATACTTGGACTATAGATTGGTAATCCCTACTACTCTTAGAAAATGAATTTAAAAAGAAAACGCATTATCAATGACAAAAGTTTATAAACTTTTCCTAGCAGTTGAATTTCGAGTCGAAATTCTCTTAACAGGGGGAGACTGTAATATTCCTGAAAATCAGAGACATTTAATAAATTCTATTATTTCATATAATACGTACATATCTTAGTTTAAGATATAAACTAAGTTATGATCCTACGATATTACAGTAATCTTATTAGGAATCCCCACGTCTCGAACCATTGCATATTATTTATGTGACTCCAAATAATACTAAGAGCATTAATATGCATTACGACTTAATATATTACGACGTCTCGTCGAACTACTAAACATTGTTGAATTAAACGAAGCGAGAAGTCAATAATATTGAACATATTTCACAAATCACGACACTATATCAACTTTAAAAACCACCTTAAAGTCGACAATTTATGTCAACAATAAATACATATACATGAACATGGAATAAAAATATACATCTATAGTTATAAATACGAATATAAAACTACCACCTTTCACTATACACAAACATACAATGTAATGAAAATATTATATAATAACCACACCTCCTAATTACACTTATTATGATTCAATATAACTTCCAAAAAGTATTATATATATTATATAAATACAATACAAATACAAAAAATACAAACGAAAACAACCATGTATCATCATACTACCAATAAACCATTCATCATCATCATCACAACACCCTACCATCCCCATCCATCATCATCCTCAAATCAACCACCAACCCCCATCCCTTCTCCATTTTCACGTAACATCACCATTACCCCAACACTCCCTTCCTTGACTTTTAAACAACATGACCATACCACATATCCATTCCTTGCTCCATCCATTTCACTATAAATACCCACTTTTTCCAACTAAAAACTCCACAACTCTCCTTACTCTCTTTCCTTCTTTCAGCAACTCTATCTCTCTTTGCACTCTCTAAAACCAAGTGAAAGGTAGCTCACAAACATATATTCATCCAAACTCAAGATCAAGCAACCAAGAGTTTAATCTTTATTAACATCCTCTATGGTTTAACTTATCCAAGCTTTTAATGTAATATTTGTAATCACCTCATCTGATTATCACATAATAAAAAAAATAATAATAATACTAGGCATAAATCAAAGGTATACAGGCTTGCTAGTTGCAAGAAAGATGGGTGGGAAATTGGTGTTTTAGAAAATAGATTTGGACAGAAACTTTAGACTATTTTTAAAGGATCATATCTTGGTCAAAACATAATGAAATTGAACGATTCTTGAGACTAAAGTTAATTTCAAAGAGTTATCTATTCATCTATAGTAAATACATAATTATTGAGTAAGGTTTGGCATCTCAAAATTCGATTTTGAAACGAAATGTCAAAACCGAACATTTTGGCAGATTATTTAGGTCGACTTTGAGAAGCCATAACTCCCTCAATTTTTACCCAATTTACTTGATTCTTTTTCTGGTAGTTATTTTTATAAGTAAGCTTTAATATCCAAGTGGTCTCACATAAAATGGTTAAGTTTTCTACCCCCAATTTACTGAAATAGTTTTAAAACTCCAGAATATAGCTGCACATACTTTTAAAAGAATACAATTGTTTTTGGACTACTAAATGAAGTGAATAAAATGTTACATTTATTTTTATAGTAAGTTAAAACTCATATATAAGTATAATAAAAGTTCAGCATTTTATTTAATACTCTTGGTCAATTAAAATCTTAGCACTAAATGACTTGCAAAAACGCAAAAACCATGCAATCCAACTATAAATCACAAAATGTTGTATAATCACATATGAACTTATTATTATGACAAAATATACGTATTTCATAATAAGTATATATGTTTATACATTTATTTGTAAATATTAAATTCATAATCGAATATTTTCGACGGATTGTAAAACATACAAAACTACAAATTTGGATAAGTTTACATTCAATCAATAATTTAAAACTAAAACTTATTTTATGTGCAACTTAACTCGTCACTCTGTTTAACGACTTATTAATGGGAATGTAACCCTTATGTGCCCACCTCATATACGTGTAGGAATTGTTTCGGTTTAAGCGCAATCCATCTTGTTTCACTTGATCCGTATCAAAACCAACAATCTGTTAGTTCTCGTAGCTCCTTTTTCTTTTACTAATTTTGGGAGAGAAACATGTTACTTAACGACTTTACATGAATCATTACTATTATGTCTTATGCTTATACACATTTTGGTGATGAATGTTTATTTATTGGGTTGGACTTACAAGGACCTCGCTATCTTACACAACTACTTAACTCCGGGTTGGAGTCGCAGGTTTAATATAGATAGTACAATCGGGACTAACAATCCCCATTCTCTTGACTGATTGGAACGCGTAAATTCACAGTCAACAATATTGAATGATTATTACCACGTAGACTATAAGTTGACTTTTATTTCCGTACTTGGAATAAGTATCGGACGAGGCATGCAGTCAAAGGCTTAGTTGTGGACTCATAAATACATTTCACCTTACTCGTGTTATGGCGACTTTACATGATCAGTTTTTGATTAATACTTGACTTTAGACTTTGCAACCATTTATTGATTCTCAAACCTACGAGCTCACCAACATTATTGTTGACCCATTTTTAACATGTTTTCAGGAAACTAACAAGGTTAGGTTTGGATATTTTCATACATGGCACGACTAGGGTACACATCTTTTGAAATGTACCCTAATACATTGTTGCCATAGTTTATTTTGAATACATAATTTGATTTAAATATCTTATTACCATGTGTTCAAGATAACCGATTACGTCACCTCCTAGCGATTCTGCCGCCGGCGAGGGGTGTGACAGATTGGTATCAGAGCAATGGTTATAGAGAATTAGTGTGCCTTAGATATACTCCTAGACTATAACCTTAAGCTCATAACAAATTGATCACTACAACACTTAGAACATTAACAATCACATGCAAGCATACATGATGTTGTCTTTATCTTATTAAGGTTATGATAATGTTTTCAGTCGACACTTCCGGAGACACCATCAACCGACGACGACTTGTTGAAGTACATGAAACTATGTCTATCTATAATGCTGATCATTGTTTGTTATGAACCCTACATTCCTGCTAATAGTAAGACTAACTCTTCCAACCTATTAAAAGACATAAAGATCAAGGTTTCTAGCCCCACCCTTACACACCACATGACCAAAAACAAATAGTCAAGAATCATACGGCCTGCTAGTCCATACCACTACTTACTCCGATTAATACACCATCTCCATCTCATAAATGATTTCACACGTGAAAGTTGATAGAAATCAAACCAGGTTGCTGTTATAGTAGACCTTGAGGGCTCCTAAGTTTCAGAAGTCAGTACTTGTACATGTGGCTAGAAAATCATTTGTAGCCGCAACCGATTCATTCTTTAGTACTTAGACCATCTCCATCTTGACGAAGCCTCACTCGAGCTGCTTCTTGGAAGAGTACAAAGATACCTTAAAGGTTAATCTTAAGACACTAGAGTGAGTACCTCAACCTTATACTCGGAAAATCTAAGGATCATACATGGCACTACTAGGGCACACACAAAGATTATCTTGCATAAGCTTAGGAAATCTAGGCTCAAATGTACAAATCTTTGGAAATATACCCTAATACATTGTTGCCATAGTTTATTTTGAATACATAATTAGATTTAAATATCTTATTACCATGTCTTCAAGATATCCGATTCCGTCACCTCCTTGCGATTCCGCTGCCGGCGAGGGGTGTGACACACATTAACCCTAGGGTTTTGAAACAAAAATGACACATTTGACCTAGTTGATCCGTTTGACCCGTTGGTGACTTGTTAATTGAAATTTTCTTAGATCAAGTTTAGCAACTCATACCACACTATTACCATGTAAGCTTTTCACGTAAACCACATCATCAATCTTAAATTCTATCAGCATCATCATACCAACATAGATCATCATATAGCATATTTCGTCACACAATACTTGCAAATATAAACCCAACATCATGCTCAACACAAACATAATTGCATCACAACTAGCAATTCATACACTGAATTTAATCATGCACTACATGCCATGTGAAGCCACTCACGATTTCACATCCTAAACGTTGCCAATCCTACTAAGTAGGGGCCCTAGATTCGCACGCGTGTATGACAGTCATTATCACATTACCCAACACAATTCACACCAATTAACATACATCATAATGATCTATTACAATCTCATACATGATCCATAATTCCCTACCCTAAACCAACATCTCATCATATTCAATAGAACCTAAATTTCTCAAGCAATCCATCAAACATCCACATGATCCAATTAACACATTCCAACACCTTAGATGTGACATCCGGTAATTTTCCGTTACCAAACTCCGTTAGTTCCGTTAGGTCTTGCATACACGTGTCGTGAGCACACACTAGTTGTCGTTGAACGTTGGTGACTTAATAACAATTATCTATGGTAAACAAATGATAACCTAATGAATAATGTTGATTATTAGTTGTGGTTATGTGGTTCATGCATTTTAAGTTATTAATTGTGAATTTTACTTGATAACGTGACAACGTGTAACTATGATCTCATATGCTTTGCTATTAGTTGAAAATGTATATGATTATTATTGTTGATTAGTAATGTTTATATTTTGTAGTTAAAACCTTTTAAAAAGTGTTAAAAAAAGTAGTTTTTATAAATTATAAACAATGGGGTTTATTTTGTAATTGGAATGAAATTAAAAGTTACCATATATAAACAAAATAAAACCCAACCCTAGCCCCCATTCCCCATTGCGGCCGTAACCCCCCTCCCAACACCCTCATCTTGCGATTTTGATCCAAGAACAAGTGCACAAGTCAAATTCCAAGTGGTTTCAAGTGTTACAAGTTGTTTTCAAGTGTTAATCATCATCTAAGCACACCTAAAGGTTAGTTTTGATTAGTTTTTCTTTGTTTTTGTTCTTGAAGAACCCTAATTCGAAATTGATGATGAAAAAGTGAAATTGATGATTGTTAGATGTTAATTTGATGTAAGTTAGATTGTATGAATGTTAGATCATGTTGATTTTGCAAGAAATCTATGATTTGATCATGAATCTCACACATTGCCTTAAGAGGAAACTTTTTGTTCTTGGAATTCATGATTTAATGATTGTATGATGTTAGATACATTGCTTGGATGTTGGTTTACATGAATTGTGCAAGAAAATTCTTGAAATCTAGTGTTTGTCCATACCTTACTATAAGTGGAAACTTTTATGCATGATGATTGGGAATTTTGATGAATTAGTGATGATTATCATGTTAGAATGAATGCTATGAACTTAATTAGGTATAAAGTTGATGAAATTATGAAGGAATTGGATGTTAGATTGCTTTTGGTTGTTACCTTCCCAAAAGGGAAACTTTATTTTGAAGATCATTGGATATGATGATGTGAGCATGTTTATGGTGTTAGGATCATGTTAGAATGCTTATGGATGATGTCTAATGTGGTGGAATGTGTTACTTGGGTTGTATGGATGCTTGATTGACCATTTAAAGAATGTAGGTTCTTGGTGATTATACATGATGATGAATTATGGTTAGTGATTAGGAAATCATGTTTGGGATTGGAATTGATCATTGTTTTGTTTGTTAGTTGGAATGAATATTGTTGATTAATGTGATTATTATTGTCATACACGCGTGCGAATCTGAGGCCCCTACTTAGTAGGATTGGCAGGGTTTAGGGTGTGAAGTCGTGAGTGGCTTCACATGGCATGTTGTGCATGATTAGATTTCATGAATAAATTATTAGTTGTGATATATTTATAATTGTGTTCAGCATGTTGATTGTTTGAGATTCGCATGAGTTGTATGATGATCTAGGTTGAACTTGGGTGATGATGTGATATACGTGAATAGTTTGTTTGATAACCATGTATGATAAATTGATATGCTTGATTAAACGATGTCTCAATTAATATGTCACCAACGGGTCAAACGGGTCAACTAGGTTAAATGAGTCTGGTTTTCCAAAGCCTTGGGTCATTGTGTTTATTGAGCACCTAGGGTTGTTAAGTTTTCTGTGCACACGTACTTATGTACTTGCGTGTTCTAGGTAACCTTTGAAGGCTTGTCTTTCCATCCATCATCAGTTCTCTCTTGTCATTGTCTTTGCACATCAGGTGAGTTCATGCCCCACTATTTTATAAACTCTCTTCTGGGGGAGGTAGCATACTTGTTCGCAACGCTATATTATTATTATAAGTTGTGTATGTTTTAACATAGTGCATAGTACGTTGAAAGTCCTCACACTTTCGGATCGTGAATAATGGTAACTAGCGGGAAATTTTGGGTAGTACTACTGGGTTTGACAAGCCCCACCTGTGCGACTCGAGGTCAAACGGGTGCAATAATGTCCTAAACACAAACATCGTTACGACCTGGTAAGTCGTGACGGGAGGCAACAAACGCAACACAGTCAGCTTCGATCACGAAATCACTATTGTTATTACTTGTGAATATAGACTAGCTATCTATTTCAATGCACTTCTTATGTTATGCAAATTATTATTGTTTATGTTAAACGCAAACTCTTGAACTCACCAACCATTGTCTTGACCTTTTTAGTATGCTATTCTTAGGTCGTTAACTCAGGTTGCCATTAGGAGCACATCACGGGTCCGGCATGCATTCTAAGACTTCATCTTAAGTCATCACATTTGAATTTTATTTATTAGAATTAAATAATGGGTTGGCGCGTGTTTTGCCAAATTTTACATTTATATACTTTGGGTTTGTCTTATTTACAAAACGCTTTCGCATGGTTCTAAAGTTTGAACTTTGATTGGTTTTATTTTTAAATGTGGCATATAGTGTCGTTATGAGTAACTAGTGACTATGATCCTGGTTTGTTCACACGCCTCGCGGTGAAACTCCACACGTGGATTTTGAGGGTGTGACAGATTGGTATCAGAGCCATTGGTTATGGGTAACTAGGTTGCATACACACTAGTCTATAACCGCACACAGTTAGTTAGTTACTCTTTGTTTATTCTCTTACTGTATACTCATTGGCATACGCATCACGTGCACTGCAGCATGGCATCATCATCACGGGTTTTGGGTAAAAGACCTGCGTGTTCTGAATCCCATCCTTCTCCTCCTGTACCTCATCGAGAACTCCATTGGCCGCGATATCCTTACCATTCGAGAGAGATAGATTTGGACTAGCCGTTGTGTAACCTGAGCTCGATCTTCCTTGAGATTGGAGATACTATGCTACCTATGTGCACCGCATGGTTTACAGGGAGCTGGTCCCAGGCCCTGCTACTACTGGACCTTGGACCAGGTCAGCTACTACCTCCACGGCACCTGCTCTTCCCTCACTTGACGTTCCTCTCGAGCAGGCTGTGGCAGCTTTAGTTGCGACCCTGGACACTGAGAGTCGGCGTATCAGGGTACTCACTGACGAGAACTCCACTTTAACGTATGAAGAGCGCCAGCTACGCCTACTAGTGGAGACACTCCAAGACGGACTCTCGATGGCTATTACTGGACATCATAGCCTGACTGGTACTGTGATGCAGCTTGTGGAGCGTATGGACGAGCAGGAGCTTCATAATGTAGGTGTGGAGGATAGGTTGACTGGACTGGAGGCACAGTTTGCAGCACTGCAGATTGTGGACAATCCTACACCAGCAGAAGATGTTGATGAAGACCTTGAGGAAGAGCCGGAAGAAGCCCTAGACGACGGAGATAGTGATGGATCGGATTTGTTTGATTGATTCTTTTCTATTTATATGATCTAGACTGCATAGCGTTTTTTTTTTAAAAACCTATGTGGGAAGGGTTGTTTCTCACACAACTGAAAACTTGAAATTTTGACATTGATTGGATATTTTGTGAGTTACTTACAATTTATTTATGATAAGTTATTATTTTGGTTATAAATGTTGTGGTTGTGGCAGTACATTATTTCTTATTATTTACCATACTTCAATGAGATTAATATGTTGGATGTTACTCATTATTGTGTTTGTAAATGTAAAGTGAAATATGGACGGCCGAGGTAGAGGATGTGAACGTGGCCATGGGTGTGGTGGTGGACGTGGCGCCGGCACCGTGAACATGACCCCAGCTGAATTAGCTGCTTTGATTAATTAGCATGTGCAGGCGGCACTGAACACTCAACCCGCCCAGTTTGGAGGTAAACGGTGACTTTAGTCATGGATTACGCGAATATTCCGTTAAGTGATAAATTTATTCGGTTCGATCTAAATACTCTGTCATGTTGAATACAGGACCGCCTGGGTGCACTTACAAGGCATTTATGGATTGCAAGCCCCATACCTACAGTGGATCTAAGGGAGCTGTAGGGCTAGTGATGTGGTTCGAGAACACTGAATCAGTCTTCGCCAAGTGCAACTGTCCAGTGGTAGCCCAGGTGAAATTCGCCACGGGGCCACTTAAGGGTGCAGCACTCACGTGGTGAAATGCATAATTGCAGATGCTTGGCCAGGCGATGGCAAACGCGCTGCCATGGGATGAATTCAAAACGATGATGATAGAGGAATACTGCCCTCGTAATGAAGTTCAGAAACTAGATGCCGAGTTCTGGCAATTAAAGATGGAATGATCTGAAATTGAGGCTTACAGTACTAGGTCTCATGAGCTAGCTACACTCTGTCCTGGCATGGTTGACCCACCGAGCAGACGAATTGAGCTCTACTTACGTGGGTTGGTGCCGGAGATTCAAAGTATGCTGACCGCTGCAAATCTCCCTACTATTCAATAGGTCATTCGATTGGCTCATAAACTCACTGATCAGGCAGTGGAGCAAGGGAAGTTACCCAAGCGGGGCGCTGTGACAAACGTGCCCGACAATAAACGCAGGTTGCCATTAGGAGCACATCACGGGTCCAACATGCATTCTAAGACTTCATCTTAAGTCATGACATTTGAATTTTATTTATAAGAATTAAATAATGGGTTGGCGCGTGTTTTGCCAAATTTTACATTTATATACTTTGGGTTTGTCTTATTTACAAAACGCTTCCGCATGGTTCTAAAGTTCAAACTTTGATTGGTTTTATTTTTAAATGTGGCATATAGTGTCGTTCTGAGTAACAAGTGACTGTGATCCTGGTTTGTTCACACGCCTCGCAGTAAAACTCCACACGTGGATTTTGAGGGTGTGACATTAGACATCATCAAAAAACATTCTAGCATGATCCTAACATCATAAACATGCCTAATTCAAAATATCCGACGTTTCACATCAATAATGTTTCCCTTTTGGGAAAGACACGTCCAAAATCCATATCTTCACCAACTTTAATCCCAAATTCATCAATAACATACTTAATCTAGTTCATAGCAACCATAACAATCCATCTAACACATACTAATCATCAATCCATGAATTTGCATGAAGAAAAGTTTCCACTTTAGGCAATGTATGAACTACATGATTAAACCATGGATTTCTTGCATAATCATCATACCCCAACATTCATACAACCTAACTAAAAACATAACATCATCAAACAATCATCAATTTCAACTTTTCATCACCAATTTCTAATTAGGGTTCGTCAAGAATCAAAATCATGAAAATCTTGTTAGAAACTCACCTTAAAACGAGTAAAGATGATGATTAACACTTGCTAACACTTGAAACTAATCAAAATCGATGCTTGATGCTTGTTATTGCTCAAAATTGCAAGGAATGGGGTGCTTAGGAGATTTCTCAAATGCAAAGGGGGGAATGGGGGCTAGGGTTGGGTTTTTTTTGTAACTTTACTTAATTAACATTTACCATCTAAACCCCCTTTAATTACCTTTTTATAAAATTTAGCCTTTTTAGCACTTTTTAACAATTTCTAACTACAAGAATATAAGTATTATTAATCAACAATAATAATCATATGTATTTTCAACTAATAACAAAACACATGAAACCATTATCACACGTTTTCACGTTATCAAGTAAAATTCACAATAATATTTAAAACCTACGAATCACATAACCACAAGTTAATAATCAACATTATAAATTAGATTATCATCTGTTTATCATAGATAATTGTTATTAAGTCACCAACGTTCAACAAAAACTAGTGTGTGCTCACGACACGTGTATGCAAGACCTAACGAAACTAACGGAGTTTGATAACGGAAAATTACCGGATGTCACACTTGTCTGGTCTTGTGGTTGGTTTTAACTATAGATACAATTGTTTCAATTGAGATATATAACTGTGCGTTAACTGGTTTATATGCTTGGATTTGATTTAATTATTTCAAAAGTGTGTTCAAAATGCTTGAGAATCCAAACTACATGGGATTGGACGTTACTTGAAGAAAAATCAATACATGCAAGATCTATTGCTATCTAACATTTTTATATATGTAATTCCTTTCCCGTGTATCATGTAAAGTTTTTGAGAATACTTTAATGCACAAATGTGTTCTCGCACACTTTTGAGCGAGATACAAGAAAAATATAATTTACTTGGTCGTGTGATAGTGATTTGACTTCTTGTTTATTGATCACACATTGAGGTTCATCTTTGATGACAAATACTTTCATTTGGCACCTATAGTTTGATGCTAGATACGTGTTGAGTAAATACAAGGTGTTTCTTTGTCCTTTGCAACTTCAATCGTTGTGTTATTGCTCAATAAAGGATTCTATGGATCGAGAGGTGTCATTTGGATTTGTTTTAGTGGATTAAGTAGGCATGAGTGTTTGGTGATGCCGGTTGAGTGTTTTGGATTAGTTAGGGCTAGTTTGGATCGATTAAAATTGTGATTTGTCTGGTCTCGTGGTTGGTTTTAACTATAGATACAATTGTTTCAATGGTGATATATTAGGGTGCTTTAGCTAATTTATATGATTGAATTAGTTCAAGAGTGTGTTCAAAATACTTGACAATCCAAACTACATGGGACTGGACTTTACTAGAAGAAAAACCAATAAATGCAAAATCTGTTACTGTTTTTATATATGTAATTCCTTTCCCGTGTATCATGTAACGTTTTTGAGAATACTTTAATGCACAAATGTGTTCTCGCATACTTTTGAGTGAAATACAAGCAAAATATAATTTACCTGGTCATGTGATAGTGATTCGACTTCTTTATATTGATCAAACATTTAGGTTCATCTTTAACGACATATACTTTCATTAAGCACCTATAGTTTGATGCTAGATGCATGTTGAATAAATACAAGTTGTTTCTTGGTCCTTTGCAACTTCAATCGTTGTGTTACAGCTCAATAAACAATTCTATGGATCGAGAGGTGTCATTTGGATTTGTTTTAATGGATTTTGTAGACATGAGTGTTTGGTGATACCGATTGAGTGTTTTGGATGAGATAGGGCAAGTTTAGATCGATTAAAATGGTGATTTGTCTGGTCTTGTGGTTGATTTTAACTATAGATAGAATTGTTTCAATTGTGATATATTAGTATGCGTTAACTGATTTATATGCTTGGATATGGTTGAATTAGTTCAAGAGTGTGTTCAAAATGCTTGAAAATCCGAACTACATGTGATTGGACGTTACTGGCAAGATATATTGCTATTTAGCATTTTTATACACGTAATTCCTTTCCCGTGTATCATGTAATGTTTTTGAGAATACTTTAGTCAAATGTGTTCTCGCACAGTTTTGAGTGAAATACTAGCAGAATATAATTTACTTGGTTGCGTGATAGTGATTTGACTTCTTGTTTATTGATTGCACATTGAGGTTCATCTTTAACGACAAATACTTTCAATCTACACCTATAGTTTGATGCTAGATACATGTTGAGTAAATACAAGTTGTTTCTTGGTCTTTCGCAACTTCAACTATTGTGTTAGAGCTCAATAAAGGATTGTATAGATCGAGAGGTGTCATTTGGATTTGTTTTATTTAAATTTGTAGGCATGAGAGTTTGGGGATGCCGGTTGAGTGTTTTGGATGAGTTTGGGCTAGTTTGGATCGATTAAAATGGTGTTTTGTCTGGTCTTGTGGTTGGTTTTAACTATAGATACAACTATTTCAATGGTGATATATTACTATGCGTTAACTGATTTATATGCTTGGATATGATTGAATTAGTTCAAGAGTGTGAAATTCTTGACAATCCAAACTACATGGGATTGGACGTTACAGAAAGAAATACCAATAAATTCAAGATCTATTGCTATTTAACCTTTTTATATACGTAATTCCTTTCCTGTGTATCATGTAAAGTTTTTGAGAATGCTTTAATGCACAAATGTGTTCTCGCACACTTTGGAGTGAAATACAAGCAAAATATAATTTACTTGGTCATGTGATAGTGATTCGACTTCTTATTTTATTGATTACACATTGAGGTTCATCTTTAACGAAAAATACTTTTATTATGGATCTATAGTTTGATGCTAGATACGTGTTGAGTAAATACAAGTTTTTTTTTTGGTCCTTTGCAACAATCGTTGTGTTACTGCTCAATAAAGGATTCTATGGAACGAGAGGTGTTGGGATTTGTTTTAGTGGATTTTGTAGGCATGAGTGTTTGGTGATGCCGGTTGAGTGTTTTGGATGAGTTAGGGCTAGTTTGGATCGATTAAAATGGTGTTTTGTCTGGTCTTGTGGTTGATTTTAACTATAGATACAACTGTTTCAATTGTGATATATTAGGGTGCTATAACTGATTTATATGCTTGGATTTCATTGAATTAGTACAAGAGAGCGTTCAAAATGCTTGAAAATCCAAGCTACATGTGATTGGACGGACTGGAAGAAAAACCAATACATGCAAGATATACTGCTATTTAACGTTTTTAAATATGTAATTCATTTCACGTGTATCATGTAAAAGTGTTTGAGAATACTTTAATGCACAAATGTGTTCTCGCACACTTTTGAGTGAAATACTAGGAGAATATAATTTACTTGGTTGCTTGATAGTGATTTGACTTCTTGTTTATTGATCGCACATTGAGGTTCATGTTTAACGACAAATACTTTCAATCTGCACCTATAGTTTGATGCTAGATACATGTTGAGTAAATACAAGTTGTTTCTTGGTCCTTCGCAACTTCAACTATTGTTTTAGAGCTCAATAAAGGATTGTATAGATCGAGAGGTGTCATTTGGATTTGTTTTATTTAAATTTGTAGGCATGAGAGTTTGGGGATGCCGGTTGAGTGTTTTGGATGAGTTTGGGCTAGTTTGGATCGATTAAAATGGTGTTTTGTCTGGTCTTGTGGTTGGTTTTAACTATAGATACAACTATTTCAATGGTGATATATTACTATGCGTTAACTGATTTATATGCTTGGATATGATTGAATTAGTTCAAGAGTGTGAAATTCTTGACAATCCAAACTACATGGGATTGGACGTTACAGAAAGAAAAACCAATAAATTCAAGATCTATTGCTATTTAACCTTTTTATATACGTAATTCCTTTCCCGTGTATCATGTATAGTTTTTGAGAATACTTTAATGCACAAATGTGTTCTCACACACCTTTGAGTGAAATACAAGCAAAATATAATTTACTTGGTCATGTGATAGTGATTCGACTTCTTATTTTATTGATCACACATTAAGGTTCATCTTTAACGACAAATACTTTTATTATGTGCAGGACCGTTAGAAGGGGTTCAATGCAAATTAGTTTTGAAAGTTAGGAGGGACTTAGAACACTTAACAAATCAAATATGGAACTGGGAAGATAAGATGATACTAGGATAACACAAGTAAACAGGAGACAGAATGCTTAAGAACAAGATAATTGGTTTTCAAGAAAGATGTATATTGCTCTGAAGTTCTATTACAAGTGTTACAAAGCATACCTTAAAATACAAGAACCTGAGATACTTTATACTACATTTTACAATCAGCCATACTTTGAAAGCCAGCTGGAATCACTAATCTAGACAACAAGATCAATGAAAAGTCAAAAGGCAGATTGCCTTTTGACATGTGACTATGGTATGCCATAGTTCATATCCTATTGTAATACAAAAAGGATAAAAGTACATAAAGTAGAAAGTTACAGACACAAGACCTTAATCTACAGCTTCCTAAAGCATGGACCTTTTCACCAACTTGTGTAAAGTTGGTGAGCCTGCAGAGTGGCAGCGAAAAGTTGGTTAGCTTTTCTGAAAAGTTGTTGATCTCAGAGAGCATGTCTTCTCTGTCTTCGGAAGAAATCAGTCTTCTATATTTGAGGCTTTAGAAGACTTTGTCTTCTAAGCTTCGGAAGACTTCATCTTTGGCTTCGAAAGAAATGATCTTTTGGCTTCGGAAGATTTTACACTTGTGTAATTTTCTTGTAGAGTGCAAAACTTCCTAAGTAACTTCAACCACAAACGAGGTGCATGCATGCAGGAGACACGCTGACTGTTTTGAGTGCATCAGCCTCTTCTATAATCCTTACAAACTCCCCCTAGGCTGATGCTACCAAAACAGAAAAGTTCTTCAACAGTTGATAGTCCTCATTAGGATCAAAAGCATTCCTTTCTTCATCAGTTGATCTGGATCCTTCAGACTCTTATAGAACCTTCTCATGTCAAAGAGATCATGTAGAGGTAGATCAAGCATGTCCTGCCAGAGATAGACATCTTGACCCCCTTGATCTCTGACTACATACCATCTATCTGGATTTGCAGCAAAAGTCCAGGACAGAATGGGTCTTCCTAATGCAAGAGACTCAACCTAAATTGGAGTTGATTGGTCAGCCTCTTGTTGCACATCCTCAGGATGTTTTGACCCATCCTGAGGTGGTGAGGTGGATGCCTTGGACTTCTTCTTCTTTCTTCTGTCCCTTCTGATAGCCATCCTCTTCCTCACTCTATACTTCAACTGAGGAGCTTGGCCTGCAGCACCAGATTGACCTTGTGTGCTCTCCTCAATTGGGTCCTTATTCCACACTTAATCAGTAGGAGGGGACTTAGAACCCTGCTGTGGGTCAGAAGATGAAGTTGGCTCAGTTGTAGCATTATGTTCAGGCTGTGTTGTCTCTTCAACCTTAACTTCAACTTCAGGTGCAGCTGGACTTGGTGGAGAATGCAAGCCCACAAGCTGACCTTCTTTGATCTTCTACTTGATCCTCCTGATGTGCTCATCCATTATGGATAGAGACATAGGACCAAGTCTCCTTCCGGAGAACCCATATAGCTTCAAGAAGCTCACCATCTTCAGTCTATCTACAGACTTCTTCTCTTGGGCTCTGATGGTGGCTCTTGTTTTAGCAGCTTCCTCTCTTATTTTCCTTTTAACTCGTTTTCTTTGAGTTTGAGCTTCTTCATCAAGCTGTTTCAGGTACTCAAACTCAATGTATTCAAATGAGAGGGGATTGAGAGCTGCTGCCTGAGAGAGTCCTATGGCACTCAGATAAGCAATCATCTTTTGTCTTTCTTGTTCCCTTCTTATCTGAGTTTCTTCCTCTTCAACAGCCACAGACTCTTTCTCATGACTTTCATAAACTGGAGAGAGGACAGGAGCTCTTTGTTGTCTTTTTCTTTTTCTCTCTTCTTTGATTTTGAGGAGCAGTTCTGCTGCCTCAGCCTCCTTCCTCTCTTTGTATGGCTCCCTGTCTGCGAGTTCATCTAGTTCTGCTAAGGTGAGAGAAATGATTTCATCAATGTTGTAGTTCCTAAGTCCCAGATAATTCAATCTGGCTGCACTTAACTCATCATTCTGAGTATCAGGCCTATGGGCAGCCCTGATTACAGCATGCATGAAGCTTGGGACTTCTCCTGATCTTTCTCCCCTGGCCTTCCTCTTATTCTCTCTCTTCTCCTCCTCCTCAATCTCCTCAGGAGTCATCTTCCTTTTCCCTTTGTCAATTGTGGGCCTGTATGACTCAGGGTGGAGAGAGCTTTGGCCTGCAGATGGTTGTGATGAGCTTAAGCTCTGGCCAGAGAGAGGTTGTGAGACACCTTCACCAGTAAGTGTGTCACTGAGTGTACTTCTGTCTCAAGGTTCACAGATTCTTCTGCTGGGCCTTCAACTGAAGTTTCCCCTTCGAAGCTAATCTTAGGGTCTGCCTCAATATCCAGTTGACCAACAGTTTTTCCTGCTAGCCTCTGTCTATATAAAATTGCTTTTTGTCTAAATTTCCACATATTCTTGGATCACCTCAGCTAGCCTGCCAGCCTGTCTGTTTTGGCTTGGATTGATGAAGGGCAGGCTAACCAAGCTTATACCATCATGGATACTCAGGGTCTGAAAGTTGAAGAGTTCCTACTGCCCCTGAGCCCCTGATAGCACCAATGTCATTCTTGAAGAGTCATACCACCATCTCATTATTGGATTTTTAGCTAGATGGGATGGGGCAGGCATGGACGTTGGATTTCCTTCCTCAAATAGTTGTTGAAGTAAGGCCTCCACATCAGTGTGAGGCTGAGAAAGTTGTTGAGTCTGGACAACTGCAAGTGAGGGTGGTGAATCCTCATTGTCCATACTCATGACAGAACTCCCAGGTTCTGTGGTTGTAGGGACTTTCTCCCCCTTTTTTGGTAGCATCACCCACTTGCATAGGTGAGCTGGAGGTCAAGTCCACTACTTCCATAGGTTCTTGTGGACCTGGTTGAGCTTGTCTTAAGGGTCTCTCAGCTAGCTTGCCCTTATGATCTCAAGTTACTGATCATTGACCTTCTTGTGTAAGGCAGTCACTTGAGATTCCAAGTGACTAGCCTTTGAGACCAAAGAGTTGCATATGTTTTCTAGTTGTTGCACCTTTAGTTTCAGACTCCCCTCATCTTTAGAAGAAGAATCATGGGGGGATGAGAGAGTTGGATTGATGTCTTCTCCCTCATCACGAGCATAGTATTCTTGGCTGCTGGATTTCCTCTGCTCACTGACAACTTCAAGTGAAGTGTCAATGGGCTGAGTTGCCATGGTTGAGGTCTTAATGATGTAATCACTAGCAGTAGTGAGTGCCTCTTCCATATGGATCTCCTGAACTTGTTCAGGGAGATCCACCTCAGTTTGGGGTGGATGATGTGGGCTAGATATGGGGGTGGCCGGAGCACTCATCTCTCCATGAGTAGGGGTGAAGAAGAGAAACTCATGGTACTCACTGAATCCCATATCTTCATCATCATAGAATTCAAGGTTTGGGATTGTTTGGTTGAGATCTAGCGGCAGGGGATGGTAATTGTCCCCTCAAGGTTGATCACTAGAGTTCTGTCACTCTGAGTGAAGGCTTGAGGCTGCTTGGGTTATGAGCTCATCAGGCTGAGCATGAGGAACCTCAGCACTGATAGTATGAGAGATGGGAGTGGTTTGCTCCTCAAGAGAAGTTGGAGCTCCAGTGTCCATTATTTCTTGCATGGGTGGTGATATGGGGCCCTGCTCAGACTGAATAGCTTGAGCAGGGGTTCGTTTGTGTTTTTTATAATAGGTGATGGTTATTGTAGGTTGTTGGGGTGGATGAGAAATAGCAGGTGTGGGTTCAACACTAGCTGGTGCTGCTAGGTTGTCACCTTGAGCAATGAGCTCTAACATTTTTGGGACAAGCGCTGTTTCTACCCCAGAAAATCCCACAGTTGGTTTTCTCATTATTTTAAAGATGCCGGGCTTCATCTGTCTCAATTTAAGAGTTTTACCTGTTCCCCTCAACTGTGAGCCCAGTTCACAGTTGAGAATATGCTGGACATATCTAGGGAACAAGTAATACTCCAAGGAGTCCAAGTTAGACAGTGATTAAGGTAAACAAAGTGAGAATACCTGAACTTGACCCCCTAAACCCGTCCGTGGACTATGAAGGACAGCTCCTCAGGAATCTGGTCCCATCCTCCATACTTGTTGGACAAGCTATGTATGATGACATGGAGGAGGTACTTCCACTGGGAAGAGACCTTCCCTATGCTGAAGGTTCTGACTGAAAAGTCTCCTTCATATCCCATATGCGCAAAAGACTGATTTACAGCAGATTTGGGAAAGGACAAATCACCTTCTTCATCATCCAACTGAAGATGGTTGTTGATGATGGCTGGAGTGATGAAGATTGTCCTCCCTGCACTGTGGAAGACAGTGCCTTCTCCCCATCCATGGTGACCTCTTGGCAGGTCCGCCAGAAGTCTAACAACTGATCCTCATATAGAGGAGGATCAATGGTGAGGGAAGTGAAGTAGTTTGACAAAGAAAGAAAACGAGAAATCTCTTAGAAAGTAGGATCTTTCTTAGAGTTCAATAGAGGAACCTGATTGTGTTGCCTATGGAGTTGCATGGAGAAATTAGGTTGGTTTCTGCGGTTAAGATTGGACATTTGAGAGAGCTTTGTCAAGAAGAAAAGTAAGAACAAGGTCGGTTTCTAGATGAATTTAGGTTAGAAATCTTCCGATGGTAATTTGGACCTATAGTAAGAACAAGGTCGGTTCCTTACATTATGCACCTATAGTTTGATGCTAGATACGTGTTGAGTAAATACAAGTTGTTTCTTGGTCCTTTGCAACTTCAATCGTTGTGTTACTCCTCAATAAAGGATTCTATGGATCGAGAGGTGTTATTTGTATTTGTTTTAGTGGATTTTGTACGCATGAGTGTTTGGTGATGTCGGTTGAGTGTTTTAGATGAGTTAGGGCTAGTTTGGATTGATTAAAATGGTGATTTGTCTAGTTTTGTGGTTGATTTGAACTATAGATACAACTGTTTTAGTTGTGATATATTATGGTGCTCTAACTGATTAATATGCTTGGATTTGATTGAATTAGTTCAAGAGAGTGTTCAAAATTCTTGAAAATCCAAAGTACATGGGATAGGACGTTACTAAAAGAAAAACCAATACATGTAAGATATATTGCTATTTAACATTTTTATATACGTAATTCCTTTCTCGTGTATCATGTAAAGTTTTTGAGAATACTTTAATACACAATTGTGTTCTCGCACACTTTTGAGTGAGATACTAGCAAAATATAATTGACTTGGTTGGGTGATAGTGATTCGACTTCTTATTTTATTGATCACACATTGAGGTTCATCTTTAACGACAAATACTTTCATTCTGCACCTATATTTTGATGCTAGATACGTGTTGAGTAAGTACAAGTTTTTTCTTGGTCCTTTACAACTTCAATCGTTGTGTTACTTCCCAATAAAGGATTCTATGGATCGAGAGGTGTCATTTGAATTTGTTTTAGTGGATTTTGTAGGCATGAGAGTTTGGGGATGCCGGTTGAGTGTTATGGATGAGTTTGGATTAGTTTGGAATGATTAAAATGGTGATTTGTCTGGGCTTGTGGTTGGTTTTAACTATAGATACAACTGTTTCTATTCTGATATATTAGTATGCGTTAACTAATCTATATGCTTGGATATGATTGAATTAGTTCAAGAGTGTGTTCAAAATTCTTGACAATCCAAACTACATGGGATTGGATGTTACTGGAAGAAAAACCAATAAATGCAAAATCTATTGCTATTTAACATTTTTATATACGTAATTTCTTTCCCGTGTATCATGTAATGTTTTTGAGAATACTTTAATGCAAAATGTGTTCTCGCTCACTTTTGAGTGAAATAGTAGCAAAATATAATTAACTAAGTGGTGTGATAGTGTTTGACTTCTTGTTTATTGATCACACATTGAGGTTCATCTTTAACGACAAATACATTCATTCTGCAACTATAGTTTGATGGTAGATACGTGTTGAGTAAATAGAGGTAGTTTCTTAGTCCTTTGCAACTTTAGTCGTTGTGTTACTGCTCAATAAAGGATTCTATGGATCGAGAGGTTTTATTTGGATTTGTTTTAGTCGATTTTGTAGGCATGAGAGTTTGGGGATGCCGGTTGAGTGTTTTGGATGAGTTTGGGCTAGTTTGGATTGATTAAAATGGTGATTTCTCTAGTCTTGTGTTTGGTTTTAACTATAGATAAAACTGTTTCTATTTTGATATATTAGTATGCGTTAACTGATTTATATGCTTGGATATGATTGAATTAGTTCAAGAGTGTGTTCAAAGTACTTGACAATCCAAACTACATGGGATTGGACGTTACTGGAAGAAAAACCAATAAATGCAAAATCTATTGCTATTTAACGTTTTTATATACGCAATTCCTTTCCCGTATATCATGTAAAGTTTTTGAAAATACTTTAATGCACAAATATGTTTTCACACATTTTTGAGTGAAATACAAGAAAAATATATTTTACTTCGTCGTATGATAGTGATTTGACTTTTTGTTTATTGATCACACATTGAGGTTCATTTTTAATGACAAATGCTTTCGTTCTGCACCTATAGTTTGATACTAGATACGTGTTGAGTAAATACAAGTTGTTTTTTGGTCCTTTGCAACTTCAATCGTTGTGTTACTGTTCAATAAAGAATTATATGTATCGAGAGGTGTCATTTGGATATTTTTTTTAGTTGATTTTGTAGGCATGAGAGTTTGGGGATGCCGGTTGAGTGTTTTGGATGAGTTTGGTCTAGTTTGGAATGATTAAAATGGTGATTTGTCTGGTCTTGTGGTTGGTTTTAACTATAGATACAACTATTTCAATTCTGATATATTAGTATGCGTTAACTTATTTATATGCTTTGATATGATTGAATTAGTTCAAGAGTGTGTTCAAAATGCTTGACATTCCAAACTACATGGGATTTGACGTTACAGGAAGAAAAATCAATAAATGCAAGATCTATTGCTATTTAACATTTTTATATACGTAATTCCTTTCCTGTGTATTATCTAAAGTTTTTGAGAACACTTTAATGCACAAATGTGTTCTCGCAAACTTTTGAGTGAAATACAAGAAAGATATTATTTATTTGGTCGTGTAATAGTGCAAGATCGTTGAAGGGGTCAATACAATCAGTCTCACAATGAGTAGAGACTTAGAACACTCAATGGATCAAATATGGAGCTGGTACCTTTTATATGATACTAAGAAACACTAGTAAAACTATGAGGCAAAACTAAGAATAACAACTCAGAATGGTTTTCAAGTAGTAAGTATATTGCTCTCAAGTTTTTTTACAAGTGTTACTAGGCATTGAAAATAAAATACAAGGACCTGAGATACTTTATACTATATCTTATAGCTGGTCATACTTTGAAGGTCAGCTGGAAACACTAATCTAGACAACAAGAGCAATGTGAAGTCAGAAGACATATTTCCTTTTGACTAGTGATTATGACATGCCATAGCTCACATCCTAATAAATTACAAAAAGAATAAAAGTACATAACGTGAAAAGTTACAGACACAAGACCATAATCTACAGTTTCCTAAAGCATGGACCTTTTCACCAACTTATGTAACTTGGTGAGTCTTCAGAGTGGCAGCGAAAAGTTGTTCAGCTTTCTGAAAAAGTAGATTAGAGAAAGCATGTCCTCTCTATTTTCAGATGAAATCAGTCTTCTATCTTTATGGCTTCGGAAGACTTTGTCTTCTACGCTTCGGGAGACTTCATCATTGGCTTCAAAAGATTTGGTCTTTGGCTTCGGATGATTTTACACTTAGAAAATTTTCTTTGCAGAGTGTAAAACTTCCAAAGTAACTTCCATTATGCACAATGTGCATGAATGCAGGAAGCATTTTGAGTGTTTTGGGTGCATCAGCCTTTTCCATAATCCTTACAAATTCCCCTTACGCTGATGCTACCAAAACAAAGAAGTTTTTCACTAGTTGACAGTTCTTATCAGGATCAGGAGCATTACTTTCTTCATCATTTGATCAGGATCCTTCAAACTTTCATAATATCTTCTCATATCAAAGAGATCATGCAGAGGTGGATCAAGCATCTCCTGCCAGAGATAGACATCTTGACCACCTTGATCTCTGATGACATACCATCTGTCTGGATTAGCAGCAAATGTCCAGGACAGGATGGGTCTTCCTGATGCAAGAGTCTCTACTTGGATTGGAGTTGATTGAGCAGCCTCTTGTTGCACTTTCTCAGGATGTTCTGATTCATCCTGAGGTGCTGAGGTGAATGTCTTGGACTTCCTTTTGTTCTTCTTGTCCCTTCTGATGGCCATCCTTTTGCTCTTTCTATATTTCAACTGAGGAGAGTGGGTCCTTTTCCCCCATTTGTTCAGAATCAAGGGGTTGAGAACCCTGCTGTGGGTCTGAAGATGGAGTTGGCTTGAATGTAGCTTCAGGATCAGGTTGTGTTGTCTCTTGTGGTTGAACCTTCACCTTAACTTCAGGAACAGCTTGACTTGGTGGAGAATGCAAGTCAACCAGCTTACCTTCTTTTATCTTCTGCTTGATCCTTCTGAAATCTCATCCATTGTGGATAGTGACATAGGACCAAGTCTCTTTCTGGAGAACCCATACAGCTTCAAGAAGCTCACCATCTTTAGTCCGTTGGCAGACTTTTTTTCTTCTGCTCTGATGGTGGCTCTTGTTTTAGTAGCCTCCTCTCTCATCTTCCTCTTGACAGCTTTCCTTTGAGTTTGAGCTTCTTCATCTAGCTGTTTGAGGTACTCAAACTCAGTGTACTCATATGAGAGAGGGTTGAGAGTTGTTGCCTGATAGAGACCTATGGCACTCAGTTACGCTATCATCTTTTGTCTTTCTTGTTCTCTGTCTATCTGAGTTTGTTCTTGTTGTATAGCCACACACTCCTTCTCAGGGCTTTCTTGAACTAGAAAGAAGACAAGGGCTTTATGAAGTTTCTTTCTTCCTTGATTTTGAGGAGCAGTTTTGCAGCCTTAGCCTCCTTCCTCTCTTTGTACAGCTCTTTATCTGCCAGTTCATTTAATTCTGTGTAACAACCGGAAATTTTAAAAGAAGAGAAAAGTGAAGAAAAAGAAAGGATAGCAAAATAACCCAAGTTGAGGGGTTAAAGTTGTACAATGGACAAAGTTTGATATTAATTTGTTCAAAAGGTGGTCATGGCCGCCCATGACCCCTGTACCAACTTTCATTCGGATTTTTAGAGTGAGAAAGCAGAGAATTCTCCCGGTTCTATAGAGAGGAAGAAGAAGAAGTCAAAATTTAGGTTAGTTTTCGGATTTCAGGGTGTTCTTGGCTGATTTTTAGCCTTTGGGTATGTGCTTATGTGTTCATGTGTGCTCGGTTGTGTGTTTTTGGTGTTTTTAGGTGCTCGAACTCATAAGCATTCGGGTTTGAAGAAGTCTTACTCGGAAGTTGCAAGAAGTGAGTTCTAGATCCCCGTTTTTTAAATGTTTTAACTGATTTTGAGGCTGAAAATGCATGATTTAACATTTTTATAAAAGTTTGGGTTTGTACCCGTATGTATATGTGTGTGCCCGATGGGTGGGTGTATGTTCGGGATGATTTATGATTATGTTCATGGTTTTATGCTTGTTAGATGCTTAGTATGCTAGAAAAAAGGCAAGAACATGTTAAATTGATGAAATGGGGTCTGAAATTGATGTTAGTTAAAAAGGCAGTAAGATCATGCGCCCAAACAGTACCCAAACGCCCAAGGTCCATGCGCACAAATAGTGCCCATGCGCCTAGCATATTGCCCATGCGCCTAAGTATTCCCATGCGTGTAAGTCTGCCCAAACGCCTAAATGTCCGTGTGCCTAAACCAGGCTCATGCGCCTGCATAGTACCCATGCTCCTAGAATGTTGTCCAGACGCCTAAGTGTTGGCCGTGCGCACAAATAGTGCCCATGCGCCTGTCGCCCATGCGCCTAAGTATTCATGCGCCCGCATATTGTTCGTGCGCCTGCATAGTGCTCATGCGCCTAAAGACTTAGAAAATTTTCTGAAATTTTCTGGAAAGAGGGACTTTTTGGCTATGTCTTGGGATGTTTCCGGAGATGTTATGTGATGATTATATGATGCTTTTATGCATGTTTATGGTTTGTTTTCTTTATGTTCCATATTATGTTTTATTCCGTGGCTTTACGTGGTGTGATTATGTTAATAAACGTAAAGTATTATGTAATGAAAGTGGAAGTTAATGTTGATGAAAAGTGGAACGTAAAGAATGAAAGAAGAGTCTTGCAAGCAAACGTAAGGAGGTTCACACCCAATGAAGGGTGTTAGCTCAACTGTGTGCTGTTTAGCTAACCCAGAAGGATGCACACGGGGGTCTAATCCTTGTGATTGAGCAAACGTATGGGACCTTTGTCGCTTGCCTCAGGTACTGGAGTCAGCTTCGTGCACAATGTTAGGAGTTATTTATAGACTTCAGGCCCAGTAACCAGCTTCGTGCACAATGTCGGGGTATAGCACATGGCATTGGTCCGGATGAAAGTGAAAGATAATGATGAAAGAACGAATGACGTACGATGATGAATGATGATAAAAGATAATAATAAATATTATCTGTATGTACGTATGATGGATGATCACGAAAGAAAGTAAAGAAAGGTTTTCTAAACGAAAGTAAAGTATTTCTATTATAAAACTAGAACTCACTCAGCAACACTGACTTTTATGCATTTTCAGTTGGCAGGTAATGGTTGCTGAGGATGGCACGGGATGAAGCTACTTGGCAAAGATTTTTGACTACCATCCATTTTGTGAAAAAAAAAAAGAATGATGTTTTGTGTAGTAATGAAACCAGACAATGATTTGTAATGTAATAATGTTGTAACAGTAATTACTAATTTATGAAATGGTTTCGTTAAATTATTCCGCTGCAATGTTTTAATACAGTTTAAATGTGAATTTGAAATAACATGTGCGATGAAATGTCCTACTGTGAGTGCCCCGGAAATCGGGGCCTTACATTCTGCCAAAGGGAGAGAGATGATTTCGTCTATATTGTAATTTCTTAATCCTAGATAGTTCAATCTGTCTGCTCTTAACGCATCATCTTGAGTGTTAGGCCTGTGATCAGCCCTGATTGCAGCTTGCATAAAGCTTAGGATCTCTCTAGATTTCTCTCCCATAGCCTTCCTCTTGCTCTCTCTCTTCTCCTCCTCAATCTCCTTAGGAGTCATTTTCCTTTTCCCTTTCTCAATTGTTGGCATGTATGTCTCAGGGTGGAGAGAGCTTTGGCCTTCAAATAGTTGTGCTAAGTTTGAGCTCTTGCCAGAAAGAGGTTGTGATACACATTTACTTGTAGGTGTTTCACTGAGGGTTCTAGGTGCTGAGGGTGAGCCTGTCTCAAGATTCACAGGTTCTACTACTAGGCCTTTAACTGAGGTTTCCCTTCGAAGCTAATCTTAGGGTCTGCCTCAGTATGCAGTTGACTAACAGTTTTCCCTGCTACCATCTGTCTATATAGTTGTGCTCTTTGTCTGAATTCCTGCGGCACCCAATCTTGGATTGCCTAAACTAATCTGCCAGCCTGTCTGTTTTGGCTTGGATTGACAAGTGGCAGATTAACTAAGTTAATACTCTTATGGAATCTCAGGGTCTAAAAGTTGAAGAGCTCCTGCTGCCCCTAGGATCTTGAGAGCACCAATGCCATTCTTGAACTGTCATACCACCATCCTACTATTGGATTTTCAGTAGGGTAGGATGGGGCAGACATGACCATTGGAATTCCTTCCGCAAATAACTGTTGAGTTATGGCCTCCACATAAGTGTGAGACTAAGGAAGTTGTTGAGTCTGGTTGAGTTTGTCTGGTTGGTCTCTCAGCTAACTTGCCTTGAGATCAGTAATCTCAAATTGCTGGCCATTGACCCTTTTCTTTAAGGTAGTCACTTGAGATTTCAAGTAACTGACTTTGGAGACTAAGTAGGTGCATATATGTTCAAGTTGTTGTCCCTTTAGTTACAGACTCCCCTCATCTTTAGAAGAAGAATCATGGGGGGATGAGAGAACTGGACTAAAGTCTTCTTCCTCATCACCAGCATGGTGTTCTTGGCTGTTGGATTTCCTCTGCTCACTAACAACTTCAGGTGAAGTGTCAATGGGCTGAGTTGCCATGGTTGAGGTCTTAAAGATGTGATCACTAGCAATAGTGAGAGCCTCTTCCATATGGATCTCCTGAACTTGTTTAGGGAGACCCACCTCAGTATGGGTTGGATGATGTGGGCTGAACAACCTCTCTCTTAAAAACAAAAGGAACCGATCAAACAGTTTGTTGAATCAGTAAAAGACAAACAAGCCTCATCCTCACAACAACCACTCAAAACTTATTCAAGGAAGATAAAAAGACAGTACTTAGCTGCCTTAGTGAAAGGGAAAGAAAAGGTAGTTGAACAAGCTGAACCTGAATCACCTCCTCTCAAATTTCTGAAGGTTAAAGCAGAACCAATAGATGAAGATGAGCTAAAACAGAAGACAGCTGAGGCAACTGTATTAGAAGAGGGTGAAATAGACCAAAATTTTTACCAGCAAACACAACCTATCATCATCTTGAGTGATAGTGATGAAGATGATGAAGAAAATAAGTGAGATGAGGAAATGCAAAACTTGCAAGATCTATTTATTCTTGATGGGAATAGAACTAGCTGCAACAGGCTTTCCCTATGATGCATTCATGAACCATTGCCTCACTGAGGTTAAAGACTTACTCAAAGATTTTCAAAAAGTTGAGTCAAAGATGCCTTATAGATCATATACATGCAGATCACTTTCTCAAATGAAAGATCTTGCTAGAGAAATCTACAAGAGGTACAAAGAAATCAAAGATCAACTGGAATTTCAAAAGAATCTGCCAAAGGATCCTCAGATAGACAAAATGATATACTCCCAGTTTAAAAGTTGGTTGAGTCACACAATGATGCCTTATAGATCATATGCAGGCAGATCACTTGCTCAAATGAAAGATCTTGCTAGAGAAATCTACAAGAATATGTTAAGCAGTGCATTAAAGCCTCAAACTACAAGACCTCATCCAGCATCATCATTATCAACTTATCATCAAGCTCCACCTGAGCTTCATCCCATTGAAGAACCTAGGCAATTCATGCCTCACAGTCTATGGCCTGAAGGTAATGAGGTGAGAGAGATGATCAATGAAAGCACCAACTTTGTCAAGCTCTATGACAGAATCACCTTAACTGTTTCTTCAAATGAAAGAAAAATCATTGCATGGAAATATGATAAAGTATGGGATGTTGTGCTAATCAAAAGAATATCTAGCCTTGTCCAGTATTTATCATACATATCCCAACTAGGATCTTTGAGCTATGAATACAGATTGGACCTGATGCAATTAAGGATGGTCAATCATACTAACAATCCCAAGGGAGTAGACTTTTTCCATATTCTCAGAGCTTACATGAACAGACAGCATCATGAAATGAAAAGAAACGGAGACAGAGAAGATAAGATACAATTTGAGAAATTAAGAAGAGAACAAAAAGCAAAAGGCAACCTAACAGAACAAGATGATGAAAATGTTGATTCAGAAATGTTAGAAAGGGTTGGTTACCCTATGAGGACATCAGATTTGAAATTGATCATGAAGAAAATTAAGGGAAATCAATACAATCATCCAATCACCAAATGGTACTATGATGAAACACATTTGAAGTGGTGTTGGAAAGAAAGCTTGAAGGGAAAGAAGCAGCTGATATAAGATTATTTGATCCTGTTGAGATCAAGCTGCTACATCCATCATATGTTTCCTTTTTGAAGACCAAGAGATTCCCTGCAATTGAAGTTATGCTAAGTAAAGGAGACTGTTGTTATTTCATACATATGTTAAGGATTTTGGGCACTGTATATGTAAATGATGCACTTAAATAGAGATTAGAAACCAAACAACCGCCATTAACACACATAGAAGGAATAACAGGCATGAGAATATCAGACAATAATAATCTTGAGATTTTGAAAGGCAATCATGTTGTAACCACACTGGTTGGCCACATTGATGTGCAGAGCCTAGACAGGTGAACACATTATCAACTGTAGTAATGCTCTGAGAATCACACCTCTAAATGATCAAATCAAAGAAGCTGCTAAAGATCAGATCACAGAGAAAGATGTAGAAGAGTCTTTGAAGGCCACAATAGAAGTGAAGAAAAGTGTTGATGAAGCTGGTCCATCTCACTCTTAAAGGTTACGAACAATCAAGAGAAAAACAAGCAACCAAACACTTACTAACCATTTCAAACAAACTAAACATCCAAATCAAACAACAAACGTAACAGAGCATCAAGCATACATAAGTGTATCATACAAATTTAGCAAACTAAACAAAGAAATTAAACAAACAATCAAACATAACATCATCACACAAGAAAAATCTTATTACACATGTGTAATCAGTGATTCATACATGCAATCAATCAGCCATACATGTCTAACATGTGACAACCACAACATTCAATCATACATAACAGACAACAAACACATCATAATTCAAACACACAAGTTCCAAACATACAATGCAATCTGATTACACATATGTAATCAGTAAGTCAAACTTGTAATCAATCAATCATACATGTAAACAGTCAAACAAACATAACACCACAAAAACAAACATACATATATAACAACAAACAAAAACATACCAAATAATCAGTCAAGCAACACATCATACAAACAAACATACTCAAATCAAAACATACATCTCAATCTGATTACACATATGTAATTAGAATAACATACCATTTAAAAATCCATAATATCAGACAAGTATTCAATCACACATATAAACACAAACACACTAAACAAGGAAACACTAAAGATATGGCAACATCATCCTTAGGGGCAGTATTGTTGGACTCAACAAGTGCATTAAAAGGATAATGCTTGCCATAACCAAACATAATGTGTTCTAACATTCAAACAATCATTAACTAACACATTAGCATCATTAACATTCAAATCATACACTAATATTGCTTAAATTTCTTAACAGGTTTGTAGATAAAAGATAATTTTTGCTAAGTGTCGGCAGCGGATGAAGACATGCCCATAGCGGATGACAAAGTCCATCCAGGTGTTAACAGCGGACAACATCCAAGACACAGCGGACAGCTTATTCCTCTCCATAGCAGATGACTTAGATTCCACATCAAACAGTCTATCATCCACAGCGGACGACTTATAGACTTAGGATTTTATATAATTTTTGATTACGTAAGGGTAGTTTAGTAATTGTAGATAGCTTTGTGTATAGGCTATGAATAGCATACTACCCTAATCCTTTGTAAGCTTTTGAACAATCAATACAAACAAGCATTTTTTATCTTTCAAGCAATGAATCACTGATATCATAGCCACAATCATGGGTTTCCGCACTATGATTGTTGTTTGTTAAACTGAGAGATTTGAAAAGATCCTTGGGGAAATCATTCAACAACCTTCTTTTTGTTGGTTTATTTTGATTTCATTAGGTCGTATTAGAGCCTTGGATTAAATCAATCACTGATTTTCGATCCTCTCTTTTAACAACATGATATCCGTGGTTCATTAGCTACATAACATACATTTTGAGCTAAAAATCATCACAAATACATCTTCTACTATAAACATTCATCAAATGCTGAAAAACATGATTTCTTAATCTAAACCTGTGCATTGTGTAGAAGCTCTTGTGATTATTAAGGCTCTAAACAACATTCAAACACTGTTTTTCAAAACAGAATCATCCCAAAACCTCAAAACCTCATCGGTTCTAAGGGTTTTTGATAAAACAGTATTCGAGCACTGTTTCATCAAGTTTTCATCATACAAACAATGTTTTAAACAATTTTAATCATTCAAAGTGATTACACTCATCATATTCAAGTATATACACACTTGCAGGACCGTTAGAAGAGGTTAAATGCAAATCAGTTTCACAATGCGGAGAGACTTAAAACACTTAACAGATCAAATAGGGAACGCGTATCTTTTATGGTGATACTTAGAACAACACAAGTAAACAAGAGACAGAAAGTTTAAGAACAAGATAATTGGTTTTCAAGGAAGATGTATATTGCTCTCAAGTTTTATTACAAGTGTTACAAAGCATACAAATAAAATACAAGAACCTGAGATACTTTATACTACATCCTACAGCCGGTCATACTTTGAAAGCCAGCTGAAAACACTAATCTAGACAACAAGATTAATGTAAAGTCAAAAGGCAGATTGCCTTTTGACATATGACTATGACATGCCATAGCTCACATCCTATTGTAATACAAAAAGGATAAAAGTACATAAAGTAGAAAGTTATAGACTCAAGACCTTAATCTACAGCTTCCTAAAGCATGGACCTTTTCACCAACTTGTGTAAAGTTGGTGAGCCTGCAGAATGGCAGCGGAAAGTTGGTCAGCTTTTCTGAAAAGTTGTTGTTCACAGAGAGCATGTCTTCTTTGTCTTCGGAAGAAATCAGTCTTCTATCTTTGAGGCTTCTGAAGACTTTGTCTTCTAAGCTTCGGAAGACTTCATTTTTGGCTTCTGAAGAATTGGTCTTTTGGCTTCGGAAGATTTTACACTTGTGTAATTTTCTTGTAGAGTGTAAAACTTTTGAAGTAACTTCTACCATGCACAAAGTGCATGCATGCAGAAGACTTCTTGACTGTTTTGTGTGCATCAGCCTCCTTGTAATACCTTACAACACTTGAATCAGGTTTTTGCTCTTCAATCAACAAACCGATTGTTGATTTTGTGAAGAACATTATAGCCGCCAATAAACCCTAGGAAAACCCTAGGGTTTCATCATTCACAAAACTTCACAATCTCCGATTATTGTGTTGTTTTATCATCAAAATCAAAAAAGAAACAAAATCTTCTTTTGAGTTTTTGAAGAAGTTGCTTTTGATCCGCTAAAGTTAACTTTTAAAACATAATATTTGTTTTTAGGGTTTTGACCTAGTTGACCAGATTTATTAAAAGGTTTTAACTTTTTTGTCAGATTTGACATACTTAATAAAATATTCCCTTTATTTAACCATGGCATAACACAGACCTTTCCGTGGACATTAATTAATTCCCCTTATTCGGTAAAGGTTAAAAAGAAACAAAAATATCAAACAAATCCTAGTGACCTTTGGATAAAAACAAATTTAGCACCGTGCAAAATAATCAATCAAATTTGACTTAAGCCGTTAAGTTAAAATTTTAACAAACATGTCTCATGAAATTTCAGGATCAAACATGGGTATTAAACCACCAAGACTGAATAACAAAGCTGACTTTAAACAATGGAAGATTATGTTTAGAAATTGGATTATCTTTCAAGACCCGGATCTATGGACATCCACAACTAAGGGACCATACGTACCATTGACTCTAGGTCCAGACTATAACAAACAAAAAGCAGTAAGCTTGAAATGTGTAGCTGGTGATGACCTAAAAAGAGTTAAAACAAACATGAAAGCATACAGCATATTGGCAATGACTTTCACATTTGAAATTTTATCAAGAGTTGAAAATTTCAAAACCGCACATGAATTGTGGAAAGACTTCACACTATGTGTGAAGGAAGTGAAGAGAACATGGAGATTAAGAAAGAAAAATTAAGAACCCAGTATGAAACCTTCCACCACATACAAGGAGAATCAATTCCACAGCAACTCCACAGATTTGTCCAACTTGTAAATGAAATGATAGTGTATGGACTAAAGTATGAATCTATGGATATTAACAAAAAGATGTTGCACACTCTTCCAGAAAGTTGGACTCAATCAATCTCACTAATGAAGGCAACATTGGATCTTGAAGCCTTAAATCTAGATGCTCTAGTTGCTAAAGTTGAAGCACTAGAACTTGATGAAAGATCCAGAAACAACAGCACTATTAAACATGTGGAATCATACAAGTTTAAAGAAATTCAACAAACAGACAATGCATTCTTGACATGCACAGGAGAAGATGAAGATGAAGAATTTTTATATTCAAGTGAAACTTCCTTCTTCTCAGATCCAGAATCATCCAACTCCAAACAAATGTCTAAAAAGACTGGTGTTCATGCTTCTCATGAAGTTACACCTCAAAGCAAGCATCATCCTCAAGTCTCAAACTCAAACAAACAACATAAAAAGACCCAAAACATTCATAAGTTTGAGAAACGTATGGATGCTCTCACAATTATCTTCCAAAGTGAAGAACAGAAAGCAACTTATGCAGCTTTCTCCATAAGCTTTGAAGCTTATTTGGGAGCAAACCTTACACCATCACAAATCATCCAACAAGATTTGGATGAGCTACCACCAAATATGGTTGAAGAAATAGATATTCAGTGGTCTATGGCAATGATTGCCTATAGATCAAAAAGATTTCTAAAAAGAAAAAGGGGATTGAACATGGACAAGAAAACCAAGATTAGTTTTGACAAAACAAAAGTGAGATGCTACAATTGTCAACTGTGTGGTCATTTCTCAAGAGAATGCCAACAACCAAGAGTTGATAGAAACACCAACTAAACACAAGTATCAAGCAGCTACCAAACAAACAAATTTCACCTCCCATTAGCATTCCAGCTGCACCAACTCCACCTCAAATCACACAGTACAGCCCTAATCAGCACTCAAAATCATCAGCCATGATAATAAAACAAGATGGTGAGTGTGATTGGAGCATGTATGAAGCTGAGATCCAATCTCCAGATCATGCCCTTATAGCAAATATTTAAGATAAGATCACAGAAATCCCCAAAGAGGAGAAAGAATATCTTTGTTCACAGACATGCATTGACGAAGTCAACAGATACAGAGAACATGCAGACAAACTTTCCATGAAAGTTATTGAAACAAACATTTAAAATGAAAGTTTAAAAACAGAACAAAAACAATATGAAATCAAAATTCTTTCATTACAAAATCATTTGGACAAATTGATGTCTAAAAAATTATCACTTACAGCTCAAGTTGAGCAACTCTCTGAATCTTTGATCAGTCAAAAACACTACAAGCTGAAGCTGAAGTGAAACTTCAAAAGTTTCAAGTCAGCAACAACAAGTTTGAAGAACTTCTTGCTCAACAAAGGGAATTCAAGGACCCTTCAGGTTTAGAATATAATAAAGTTAATACTCCTTATCAAAATCATCATTATCATCAAGAACTTCTTGCTTGATAATTATATTCCTTTACCTGAATCAACGACAAACAAACAAGGTGAGTCTCTTGACCCACATGACCGGACTGATGATTCAAAGCAATCAGCATCATCATCATCAAAATCAGCTTTGATTTCAAAAACACCAATGATCAAATTTGTTAAAAGCCAAGCACCCCCTCACCTTAAACCAATAGATTTTTATCAAGGTGAAAGTAATGAGTTTGATCAACAAACAAGTGATGATGAAGATGATGTTGATCTACTGAATGATGAGTCAGATCAACCAATTACTAAAACCACTAAAGTTTCAAGTGTGATTGATACTCAGATCAAACAAACAAAGCAGACTAAAGGTTTTGACATCTGCTCTGGTGGAAGAAAATCTAACTCTTCCACTCAAGTCACCAAACAAGTGCAAAAAGGGAAAGGAAAAATCCCTGTACAGTCCAAACAATCCACTATAACTTTTTAAATTCCTTTAAAGTCTAACTTAAAATCAAAATTTGAAAACAAACAAGGCACTGTAAACTTATCATACTGCGAGTGGTGTGATCAATATACTCATACCACTAACAAGTGCAAATATGGTAAATATTACAAATACTATAACATGAACAATCATAGTACTGAAACATGCCATTTTCACAATTACTGTTCAATTTATGAAAAAACAATCACAGCACAACAAATTGTTTTTTCAATATGAAAAATAAGAAACAAAACAAACAAATTCAAGTTGAAAAGCAAAATGAAAAACAATCATTTGTTCCTAACAGGAACAAAGGAGGAGTTCCAAGACAAACTCCTCACACAAAAGCCCCATACCTACAGTGGATCTAAGGGAGCTGTAGGGCTAGTGATGTGGTTCGAGAACACTGAATCAGTCTTCGCCAAGTGCAACTGTCCAGCGGTAGACCAGGTGAAATTCGCCACGGGGCCACTTAAGGGTGCAGCACTCACGTGGTGAAATGCATAATTGCAGATGCTTGGCCAGGCGATGGCAAACGCGCTGCCATGGGATGAATTCAAAACGATGATGATAGAGGAATACTGCCCTCGTAATGAAGTTCAGAAACTAGATGCCGAGTTCTGGCAATTAAAGATGGAATGATCTGAAATTGAGGCTTACACTACTAGGTCTCATGAGCTAGCTACACTCTGTCCTGGCATGGTTGACCCACCGAGCAGACGAATTGAGCTCTACTTACGTGGGTTGGTGCTGGAGATTCAAAGTATGCTGACCGCTGCAAATCTCCCTACTATTCAATAGGTCATTCGATTGGCTCATAAACTCACTGATCAGGTAGTGGAGCAAGGGAAGTTACCCAAGCGGGGCGCTGTGACAAACGTGCCCGACAATAAACGCAGGTTGCCATTAGGAGCACATCACGGGCCCAACATGCATTCTAAGACTTCATCTTAAGTCATGACATTTGAATTTTATTTATAAGAATTAAATAATGGGTTGGCGCGTGTTTTGCCAAATTTTACATTTATATACTTTGGGTTTGTCTTATTTACAAAACGCTTCCCCATGGTTCTAAAGTTTGAACTTTGATTGGTTTTATTTTTAAATGTGGCATATAGTGTCGTTCTGAGTAACAAGTGACTGTGATCCTGGTTTGTTCACACGCCTCGCAGTAAAACTCCGCACGTGGATTTTGAGGGTGTGACATTAGACATCATCAAAAAACATTCTAGCATGATCCTAACATCATAAACATGCCTAATTCAAAAAATCCGACGTTTCACATCAATAATGTTTCCCTTTTGGGAAAGACACGTCCAAAATCCATATTTTCACCAACTTCAATCCCAAATTCATCAATAACATACTTAATCTAATTCATAGCAACCATAACAATCCATCTAACACATACTAATCATCAATCCATGAATTTGCTTGAAGAAAAGTTTCCACTTTAGGCAATGTATGAACTACATGATTAAACCATGGATTTCTTGCATAATCATCATATCCCAACATTCATACAACCTAACTAAAAACATAACATCATCAAACAATCATCAATTTCAACTTTTCATCACCAATTTCTAATTAGGGTTCGTCAAGAATCAAAATCATGAAAATCTTGTTAGAAACTCACCTTAAAACGAGTAAAGATGATGATTAACACTTGCTAACACTTGAAACTAATCAAAATCGATGCTTGATGCTTGTTATTGCTCAAAATTGCAAGGAATGGGGTGCTTAGGAGATTTCTCAAATGCAAAGGGGGGAATGGGGGCTAGGGTTGGGTTTTTTATGTAACTTTACTTAATTAACATTTACCATCTAAACCCCCTTTAATTACCTTTTTATAAAAATTAGCCTTTTTAGCACTTTTTAACAATTTCTAACTACAAGAATATAAGTATTATTAATCAACAATAATAATCATATGTATTTTCAACTAATAACAAAACACATAAAACCATTATCACACGTTTTCACGTTATCAAGTAAAATTCACAATAATATTTAAAACCTACGAATCACATAACCACAAGTTAATAATCAACATTATAAATTAGATTATCACCTGTTTATCATAGATAATTGTTATTAAGTCACCAACGTTTAACAAAAACTAGTGTGTGCTCACGACACGTGTATGCAAGACCTAACGAAACTAACGGAGTTTGGTAACGGAAAATTACCGGATGTCACACTTGTCTGGTCTTGTGGTTGGTTTTAACTATAGATACAATTGTTTCAATTGAGATATATAACTGTGCGTTAACTGGTTTATGTGCTTGGATTTGATTTAATTATTTCAAAAGTGTGTTCAAAATGCTTGAGAATCCAAACTACATGGGATTGGACGTTACTTGAAGAAAAATCAATACATGCAAGATCTATTGCTATCTAACATTTTTATATATGTAATTCCTTTCCCGTGTATCATGTAAAGTTTTTGAGAATACTTTAGTGCACAAATGTGTTCTCGCACACTTTTGAGCGAAATACAAGAAAAATATAATTTACTTGGTAGTGTGATAGTGATTTGACTTCTTGTTTATTGATCACACATTGAGGTTCATCTTTGATGACAAATACTTTCATTCGGCACCTATAGTTTGATGCTAGATACGTGTTGAGTAAATACAAGGTGTTTCTTTGTCCTTTGCAACTTCAATCGTTGTGTTATTGCTCAATAAAGGATTCTATGGATCGAGAGGTGTCATTTGGATTTGTTTTAGTGGATTAAGTAGGCATGAGTGTTTGGTAATGCTGGTTGAGTGTTTTGGATTAGTTAGGGCTAGTTTGGATAGATTAAAATTGTGATTTGTCTGGTCTCGTGGTTGGTTTTAACTATAGATACAATTGTTTCAATGGTGATATATTAGGGTGCTTTAGCTAATTTATATGATTGAATTAGTTCAAGAGTGTGTTCAAAATACTTGACAATCCAAACTACATGGGATTGGACGTTACTAGAAGAAAAACCAATAAATGCAAAATCTGTTACTATTTAGCGTTTTTATATATGTAATTCCTTTCTCGTGTATCATGTAACGTTTTTGAGAATACTTTAATGCACAAATGTGTTCTCGCATACTTTTGAGTGAAATACAAGCAAAATATAATTTACCTGGTCATGTGATAGTGATTCGACTTCTTTATATTGATCACACATTTAGGTTCATCTTTAACGACATATACTTTCATTAAGCACCTATAGTTTGATGCTAGATGCATGTTGAATAAATACAAGTTGTTTCTTGGTCCTTTGCAACTTCAATCGTTGTGTTACAGCTCAATAAAGAATTCTATGGATCGAGAGGTGTCATTTGGATTTGTTTTAATGGATTTTGTAGACATGAGTGTTTGGTGATACCGGTTGAGTGTTTTGGATGAGATAGGGCAAGTTTGGATCGATTAAAATGGTGATTTTTCTGGTCTTGTGGTTGATTTTAACTATAGATAGAATTGTTTCAATTGTGATATATTAGTATGCGTTAACTGATTTATATGCTTGGATATGGTTGAATTAGTTCAAGAGTGTGTTCAAAATGCTTGAAAATCCGAACTACATGTGATTGGACGTTACTGGCAAGATATATTGCTATTTAGCATTTTTATACACGTAATTCCTTTCCCGTGTATCATGTAATGTTTTTGAGAATACTTTAGTCAAATGTGTTCTCGCACAGTTTTGAGTGAAATACTAGCAGAATATAATTTACTTGGTTGCGTGATAGTGATTTGACTTCTTGTTTATTGATCGCACATTGAGGTTCATCTTTAACGACAAATACTTTCAATCTGCACCTATAGTTTGATGCTAGATACATGTTGAGTAAATAAAAGTTGTTTATTGGTCCTTCGCAACTTCAACTATTGTGTTAGAGCTCAATAAAGGATTGTATAGATCGAGAGGTGTCATTTGGATTTGTTTTATTTAAATTTGTAGGCATGAGAGTTTGGGGATGCCGGCTGAGTGTTTTGGATGAGTTTGGGCTAGTTTGGATCGATTAAAATGGTGTTTTGTCTGGTCTTGTGGTTGGTTTTAACTATAGATACAACTATTTCAATGGTGATATATTACTATGCGTTAACTGATTTATATGCTTGGATATGATTGAATTAGTTCAAGAGTGTGAAATTCTTGACAATCCAAACTACATGGGATTGGACGTTACAGAAAGAAAAACCAATAAATTCAAGATCTATTGCTATTTAACCTTTTTATATACGTAATTCCTTTCCTGTGTATCATGTAAAGTTTTTGAGAATGCTTTAATGCACAAATGTGTTCTCGCACACTTTGGAGTGAAATACAAGCAAAATATAATTTACTTGGTCATGTGATAGTGATTCGACTTCTTATTTTATTGATCACACATTGAGGTTCATCTTTAACGAAAAATACTTTTCTTATGGATCTATAGTTTGATGCTAGATACGTGTTGAGTAAATACAAGTTTTTTCTTGGTCCTTTGCAACAATCGTTGTGTTACTGCTCAATAAAGGATTCTATGGAACGAGAGGTGTTGGGATTTGTTTTAGTGGATTTTGTAGGCATGAGTGTTTGGTGATGCCGGTTGAGTGTTTTGGATGAGTTAGGGCTAGTTTGGATCGATTAAAATGGTGTTTTGTCTGGTCTTGTGGTTGATTTTAACTATAGAAACAACTGTTTCAATTGTGATATATTAGGGTGCTATAACTGATTTATATGCTTGGATTTCATTGAATTAGTACAAGAGAGCGTTCAAAATGCTTGAAAATCCAAGCTACATGTGGTTGGACGGACCGGAAGAAAAACCAATACATGCAATATATATTGCTATTTAACGTTTTTAAATATGTAATTCATTTCACGTGTATCATGTAAAAGTGTTTGAGAATACTTTAATGCACAAATGTGTTCTCGCACACTTTTGAGTGAAATACTAGGAGAATATAATTTACTTGGTTGCATGATAGTGATTTGACTTCTTGTTTATTGATCGCACATTGAGGTTCATGTTTAACGACAAATACTTTCAATCTGCACCTATAGTTTGATGCTAGATACATGTTGAGTAAATACAAGTTGTTTCTTGGTCCTTCGCAACTTCAACTATTGTGTTAGAGCTCAATAAAGGATTGTATAGATCGAGAGGTGTCATTTGGATTTGTTTTTTTTAAATTTGTAGGCATGAGAGTTTGGGGATGCCGGTTGAGTGTTTTGGATGAGTTTGGGCTAGTTTGGATCGATTAAAATGGTGTTTTGTCTGGTCTTGTGGTTGGTTTTAACTACAGATACAACTATTTCAATGGTGATATATTACTATGCGTTAACTGATTTATATGCTTGGATGTGATTGAATTAGTTCAAGAGTGTGAAATTCTTGACAATCCAAACTACATGGGATTGGACGTTACAGAAAGAAAAACCAATAAATTCAAGATCTATTGCTATTTAACCTTTTTATATACGTAATTCCTTTCCCGTGTATCATGTAAAGTTTTTGAGAATACTTTAATGCACAAATGTGTTCTCACACACCTTTGAGTGAAATACAAGCAAAATATAATTTACTTGGTCATGTGATAGTGATTCGACTTCTTATTTTATTGATCACACATTAAGGTTCATCTTTAACGACAAATACTTTTATTATGTGCAGGACCGTTGGAAGGGGTTCAATGCAAATCAGTTTTCAAAGTTAGGAGGGACTTAGAACACTTAACAAATCAAATATGGAACTGGCAGGATAAGATGATACTAGGATAACACAAGTAAACAGGAGACATAATGCTTAAGAAGAAGATAATTGGTTTTCAAGAAAGATGTATATTGCTCTGAAGTTCTATTACAAGTGTTACAAAGCATACCTTAAAATACAAGAACCTGAGATACTTTATACTACATTCTACAATCAGCCATACTTTGAAAGCCAGCTGGAATCACTAATCTAGACAACAAGATCAATGAAAAGTCAAAAGGCAGATTGCCTTTTGACATGTGACTATGATATGCCATAGTTCATATCCTATTGTAATACAAAAAGGATAAAAGTACATAAAGTAGAAAGTTACAGACACAAGACCTTAATCTACAGCTTCCTAAAGCATGGACCTTTTCACCAACTTGTGTAAAGTTGGTGAGCCTGCAGAGTGGCAGCGAAAAGTTGGTTAGCTTTTCTGAAAAGTTGTTGATCTCAGAGAGCATGTCTTCTCTGTCTTCGGAAGAAATCAGTCTTCTATATTTGAGGATTCAGAAGAATTTGTCTTCTAAGCTTCGGAAGACTTCATCTTTGGCTTCGAAAGAAATGATCATTTGGCTTCGGAAGATTTTACACTTGTGTAATTTTCTTGTAGAGTGCAAAACTTCCTAAGCAACTTCAACCACAAACGAGGTGCATGCATGCAGGAGACACGCTGACTGTTTTGAGTGCATCAGCCTCTTCTATTATCCTTACAAACTCCCCCTAGGCTGATGCTACCAAAATAGAAAAGTTCTTCAACAGTTGATAGTCCTCATTAGGATCAAAAGCATTCCTTTCTTCATCAGTTGATCTGGATCCTTCAGACTCTTATAGAACCTTCTCATGTCAAAGAGATCATGTAGAGGTAGATCAAGCATGTCCTGCCAGAGATAGACATCTTGACCCCCTTGATCTCTGACTACATACCATCTGTCTGGATTTGCAGCAAAAGTCCAGGACAGAATGGGTCTTCCTAATGCAAGAGACTCAACCTGAATTGGAGTTGATTGGTCAGCCTCTTGTTGCACATCCTCAGGATGTTTTGACCCATCCTGAGGTGGTGAGGTGGATGCCTTGGACTTCTTCTTCTTTCTTCTGTCCATTCTGATGGCCATCCTCTTCCTCACTCTATACTTCAACTGAGGAGCTTGGCCTGCAGCACCAGATTGACCTTGTGTGCTCTCCTCAGTTGGGTCCTTATTCCACACTTAATCAATAGGAGGGGACTTAGAACCCTGCTGTGGGTCAGAAGATGAAGTTGGCTCAGTTGTAGCATTATGTTCAGGCTGTGTTGTCTCTTCAACCTTAACCTCAACTTCAGGTGCAGCTGGACTTGGTGGAGAATGCAAGCCCACAAGCTGACCTTCTTTGATCTTCTACTTGATCCTCCTGATGTGCTCATCCATTATGGATAGAGACATAGGACCAAGTCTCCTTCCGGAGAACCCATACCGCTTCAAGAAGCTCACCATCTTCAGTCTATCTACAGACTTCTTCTCTTGGGCTCTGATGGTGGCTCTTGTTTTAGCAGCTTCCTCTCTCATTTTCCTTTTAACTCGTTTTCTTTGAGTTTGAGCTTCTTCATCAAGCTGTTTCAGGTACTCAAACTCAATGTATTCAAATGAGAGGGGATTGAGAGCTGCTGCCTGATAGAGTCCTATGGCACTCGGATAAGCAATCATCTTTTGTCTTTCTTGTTCCCTGCTTATCTGAGTTTCTTCCTCTTCAACAGCCACAGACTCTTTCTCATGACTTTCATAAACTGGAGAGAAGACAGGAGCTCTTTGTTGTCTTTTTCTTTTTCTCTCTTCTTTGATTTTGAGGAGCAGTTCTGCTGCCTCAGCCTCCTTCCTCTCTTTATATAGCTCCCTGTCTGCGAGTTCATCTAGTTCTGCTAAGGTGAGAGAAATGATTTCATCAATGTTGTAGTTCCTAAGTCCCAGCTAATTCAATCTGGCTGCACTTAACTCATTATTCTGAGTATCAGGCCTATGGGCAGCCCTGATTGCAGCATACATGAAGCTTGGGACTTCTCCTGATCTTTCTCCCCTGGCCTTCCTCTTATTCTCTCTCTTCTCCTCCTCCTTAATCTCCTCAGGAGTCATCTTCCTTTTCCCTTTGTCAATTATGCGCCTATATGACTCAGGGTGGAGAGAGCTTTGGCCTGCAGATGGTTGTGATAAGCTTAAGCTCTGGCCAGAGAGAGGTTGTGAGACACCTTCACCAGTAGGTGTGTCACTGAGTGTACTTCTATCTCAAGGTTCACAGATTCTTCTGCTGGGCCTTCAACTGAGGTTTCCCCTTCGAAGCTAATCTTAGGGTCTACCTCAATATCCAGTTGACCAATAGTTTTTCCTGCTAGCCTCTGTCTATATAAAATTGCTTTTTGTCTAAATTTCCACATATTCTTGGATCACCTCAGCTAGCCTGCCAGCCTGTCTGTTTTGGCTTGGATTGATGAAGGGCAGGCTAACCAAGTTTATACCATCATGGATACTAAAGGTCTGAAAGTTGAAGAGTTGCTACTGTCCCTGAGCCCCTTATAGCATCAATGTCATTCTTGAAGAGTCATACCACCATCTCATTATTGGATTTTTAGCTAGATGGGATGGGGCAGGCATGGACGTTGGAATTCCTTCCTCAAATAGTTGTTGAAGTAAGGCCTCCACATCAGTGTGAGGCTGAGAAAGTTGTTGAGTCTGGACAACTGCAAGTGAGGGTGGTGAATCCTCATTGTCCATACTCATGACAGAACTCCCAGGTTCTGTGGTTGTAGGGACTTTCTCCCTCTTTTTTGGTAGCATCACCCACTTGCATAGGTGAGCTGGAGGTCAAGTCCACTACTTTCATAGTTTCTTGTGGACCTGGTTAAGCTTTTCTTAAGGGTCTCTCAGCTAGCTTGCCCTTATGATCTCAAGTTACTGATCATTGACCTTCTTGTGTAAGGCAGTCACTTGAGATTCCAAGTGACTAGCCTTTGAGACCAAAGAGTTCCATATGTTTTCTAGTTGTTGCACCTTTAGTTTCAGACTCCCCTCATTTTTAGAAGAAGAATCATGGGGGGATGAGAGAGTTGGACTGATGTCTTCTCCCTCATCACGAGCATAGTATTCTTGGCTGCTGGATTTCCTCTGCTCACTGACAACTTCAAGTGAAGTGTCAATGGGCTGAGTTGCCATGGTTGAGGTCTTAATGATGTAATCACTAGCAGTAATGAGTGCCTCTTCCATATGGATCTCCTGAACTTGTTCAGGGAGATCCACCTCAGTTTGGGGTAGATGATGTGGGCTAGATATGGGGGTGGCAGGAGCACTCATCTCTCCTTGAGTAGGGGTGAAGAAAAGAGACTCATGGTACTCACTGAATCCCATATCTTCATCATCATAGAATTCAAGGTTTGGGATTGTTTGGTTGAGATCTAGCGGCAGGGGATGGTAATTGTCCCCTCAAGGTTGATCACTAGAGTTCTGTCACTCTGAGTGAAGGCTTGAGGCTGCTTGGGTTATGAGCTCATCAGGCTGAGCATGAGGAACCTCAGCACTGATAGTATGAGAGATGGGAGTGGTTTGCTCCTCAAGAGAAGTTGGAGCTCCAGTGTCCATTATTTCTTGCATGGGTGGTGATATGGGGCCCTGCTCAGACTGAATAGCTTGAGCAGGGGTTCGTTTGTGTTTTTTATAGTAGGTGATGGTTATTGTAGGTTGTTGGGGTGGATGAGAAATAGCAGGTGTGGGTTCAACACTAGCTGGTGCTGCTAGGTTGTCACCTTGAGCAATGAGCTCTAACATTTTTGGGACAAGCGCTGTTTCTACCCCAGAGAATCCCACAGTTGGTTTTCTCATTATTTTAAAGATGCCGGGCTTCATCTGTCTCAATTTAAGAGTTTTACCTGTTCCCCTCAACTGTGAGCCCAGTTCACAGTTGAGAATATGCTGGACATATCTAGGGAACAAGTAATACTCCAAGGAGTCCAAGTTAGACAGTGATTAAGGTAAACAAAGTGAGAATACCTGAACTTGACCCCCTAAACCCGTCCGTGGACTATGAAGGACAGATCCTCAGGAATCTGGTCCCATCCTCCATACTTGTTGGACAAGCTATGTATGATGACATGGAGGAGGTACTTCCACTGGGAAGAGACCTTCCCTTTGCTGAAGGTTCTGACTGAAAAGTCTCCTTCATATCCCATATGCGCAAAAGACTGATTTACAGCAGATTTGGGAAAGGACAAATCACCTTCTTCATCATCCAACTGAAGATGGTTGTTGATGATGGCTGGAGTGATGAAGATTGTCCTCCCTGCACTGTGGCAGACAGTGCCTTCTCCCCATCCATGGTGACCTCTTGGCAGGTCCGCCAGAAGTCTAACAACTGATCCTCATAGAGAGGAGGATCAATGGTGAGGGAAGTGAAGTAGTTTGACAAAGAAAGAAAACGACAAATCTCTTAGAAAGTAGGATCTTTCTTAGAGTTCAACAGAGCAACCTGATTGTGTTGCCTATGGAGTTGCATGGAGAAAATAGGTTGGTTTGTGCGGTTAAGATTGGACATTTGAGAGAGCTTTGTCAAGAAGAAAAGTAAGAACAAGGTCGGTTTCTAGATGAATTTAGGTTAGAAATCTTCCGATGGTAATTTGGACCTATAGTAAGAACAAGGTCGGTTCCTTACATTATGCACCTATAGTTTGATGCTAGATACATGTTGAGTAAATACAAGTTGTTTCTTGGTCCTTTGCAACTTCAATCGTTGTGTTACTCCTCAATAAAGGATTCTATGGATCGAGAGGTGTTATTTGGATTTGTTTTAGTGGATTTTGTACGCATGAGTGTTTGGTGATGTCGGTTGAGTGTTTTAGATGAGTTAGGGCTAGTTTGGATTGATTAAAATGGTGATTTGTCTAGTTTTGTGGTTGATTTGAACTATAGATACAACTGTTTTAGTTGTGATATATTATGGTGCTTTAACTGATTAATATGCTTGGATTTGATTGAATTAGTTCAAGAGAGTGTTCAAAATTCTTGAAAATCCAAACTACATGGGACAGGACGTTACTAAAAGAAAAACCAATACATGTAAGATATATTGCTATTTAACATTTTTATATACGTAATTCCTTTCTCGTGTATCATGTAAAGTTTTTGAGAATACTTTAATACACAATTGTGTTCTCGCACACTTTTGAGTGTGATACTAGCAAAATATAATTGACTTGGTTGGGTGATAGTGATTCGACTTCTTATTTTATTGATCACACATTGAGGTTCATCTTTAACGACAAATACTTTCATTCTGCACCTATAGTTTGATGCTAGATACGTGTTGAGTAAGTACAAGTTTTTTCTTGGTCCTTTACAACTTCAATCGTTGTGTTACTTCCCAATAAAGGATTCTATGGATCGAGAGGTGTCATTTGGATTTGTTTTAGTGGATTTTGTAGGCATGAGAGTTTGGGGATGCCGGTTGAGTGTTATGGATGAGTTTGGATTAGTTTGGAATGATTAAAATGGTGATTTGTCTGGTCTTGTGGTTGGTTTTAACTATAGATACAACTGTTTCTATTCTGATATATTAGTATGCGTTAACTAATCTATATGCTTGGATATGATTGAATTAGTTCAAGAGTGTGTTCAAAATTCTTGACAATCCAAACTACATGGGATTGGATGTTACTGGAAGAAAAACCAACAAATGCAAGATCTATTGCTATTTAACAATTTTATATACGTAATTTCTTTCCCGTGTATCATGTAATGTTTTTGAGAATACTTTAATGCAAAATGTCTTCTCGCTCACTTTTGAGTGAAATACTAGCAAAATATACTTAACTAAGTGGTGTGACAGTGTTTGACTTCTTGTTTATTGATCACACATTGAGGTTCATCTTTAACGACAAATACATTCATTCTGCAACTATAGTTTGATGGTAGATACGTGTTGAGTAAATAGAGGTAGTTTCTTAGTCCTTTGCAACTTTAGTCGTTGTGTTACTGCTCAATAAAGGATTCTATGGATCGAGAGGTTTTATTTGGATTTGTTTTAGTCGATTTTGTAGGCATGAGAGTTTGGGGATGCCGGTTGAGTGTTTTGGATGAGTTTGGGCTAGTTTGGATTGATTAAAATGGTGATTTCTATAGTCTTGTGTTTGGTCTTAACTATAGATAAAACTGTTTCTATTTTGATATATTAGTATGCGTTAACTGATTTATATGCTTGGATATGATTGAATTAGTTCAAGAGTGTGTTCAAAGTACTTGACAATTCAAACTACATGGGATTGGACGTTACTGGAAGAAAAACCAATAAATGCAAAATCTATTGCTATTTAACGTTTTTATATACGCAATTCCTTTCCCGTATATCATGTAAAGTTTTTGAAAATACTTTAATGCACAAATGTGTTTTCACACATTTTTGAGTGAAATACAAGAAAAATATATTTTACTTTGTCGTATGATAGTGATTTGACTTTTTGTTTATTGATCACACATTGACGTTCATTTTTAATGACAAATGCTTTCGTTCTGCACCTATAGTTTGATACTAGATACGTGTTGAGTAAATACAAGTTGTTTCTTGGTCCTTTGCAACTTCAATCGTTGTGTTACTGTTCAATAAAGAATTCTATGTATCGAGAGGTGTCATTTGGATATTTTTTTTAGTTGATTTTGTAGGCATGAGAGTTTGGGGATGCCGGTTGAGTGTTTTGGATGAGTTTGGTCTAGTTTGGAATGATTAAAATGGTGATTTGTCTGGTCTTGTGGTTGGTTATAACTATAGATACAACTATTTCAATTCTGATATATTAGTATGCGTTAACTTATTTATATGCTTTGATATGATTGAATTAGTTCAAGAGTGTGTTCAAAATGCTTGACAATCCAAACTACATGGGATTCGACGTTACTGGAAGAAAAATCAATAAATACAAGATCTATTGCTATTTAACATTTTTATATACGTAATTCCTTTCCTGTGTATTATCTAAAGTTTTTGAGAACACTTTAATGCACAAATGTGTTTTCGCAAACTTTTGAGTGAAATACAAGAAAAATATTATTTATTTGGTCGTGTAATAGTGCAAGATCGTTGAAGGGGTCAATACAATCAGTCTCACAATGAGTAGAGACTTAGAACACTCAATGGATCAAATATGGAGCTGGTACCTTTTATATGATACTAAGAAACACTAGTAAAACTATGAGGCAAAACTAAGAATAACAACTCAGAATGGTTTTCAAGTAGTAAGTATATTGCTTTTAAGTTTTTTTACAAGTGTTACTAAGCATTGAAAATAAAATACAAGGACCTGAGGTACTTTATACTATATCTTATAGCTGGTCATACTTTGAAGGTCAGCTGGAAACACTAATCTAGACAACAAGAGCAATGTGAAGTCAGAAGACATATTTCCTTTTGACTAGTGATTATGACATGCCATAGCTCACATCCTAATATATTACAAAAAGAATAAAAGTACATAACGTGGAAAGTTACACACACAAGACCATAATCTACAGTTTCCTAAAGCATGGACCTTTTCACCAACTTATGCAACTTGGTGAGTCTTCAGAGTGGCAGCGAAAAGTTGTTCAGCTTTCTGAAAAAGTAGATTAGAGAAAGCATGTCCTCTTTATTTTCAGATGAAATCAGTCTTCTATCTTTATGGCTTCGGAAGACTTTGTCTTCTACGCTTCGGAAGACTTCATCATTGGCTTCGAAAGATTTGGTCTTTGGCTTCGGATGATTTTACACTTAGAAAATTTTCTTTGCAGAGTGTAAAACTTCCAAAGTAACTTCCATTATGCACAATGTGCATGAATGCAGGAAGCATTTTGAGTGTTTTGGGTGCATCAGCCTTTTCCATAATCCTTACAAATTCCTCTTACGCTGATGCTACCAAAACAAAGAAGTTTTTCACTAGTTGACAGTTCTTATCAGGATCAGGAGCATTACTTTCTTCATCATTTGATCAGGATCCTTCAAACTTTCATAATATCTTCTTATATCAAAGAGATCATGCAGAGGTGGATCAAGCATCTCCTGCCAGAGATAGACATCTTGACCACCTTGATCTCTGATGACATACCATCTGTCTGGATTAGCAGCAAATGTCCAGGACAGGATGGGTCTTCCTGATGCAAGAGTCTCTACTTGGATTGGAGTTGATTGAGCAGCCTTTTGTTGCACTTTCTCAGGATGTTCTGATTCATCCTTAGGTGCTGAGGTGAATGTCTTGGACTTCCTTTTGTTCTTCTTGTCCCTTCTGATGGCCATCCTTTTGCTCTTTCTATATTTCAACTGAGGAGAGTGGCCTGCAGCAGAAGTTGAGCTTTCTTCATTCTCCTTAGTTGGGTCCTTTTCCCCCATTTGTTCAGAATCAAGGGGTTGAGAACCCTGCTGTGGGTCTGAAGATGGAGTTGGCTTGAATGTAGCTTCAGGATCAGGTTGTGTTGTCTCTTGTGGTTGAACCTTCACCTTAACTTCAGGAACAGCTTGACTTGGTGGAGAATGCAAGTCAACCAGCTTACCTTCTTTTATCTTCTGCTTGATCCTTCTGAAATCTCATCCATTGTGGATAGTGACATAGGACCAAGTCTCTTTCCGGAGAACCCATACAGCTTCAAGAAGCTCACCATCTTTAGTCCGTTGGCAGCTTGCATAAAGCTTAGGATCTCTCTAGATTTCTCTCCCATAGCCTTCCTCTTGCTCTCTCTCTTCTCCTCCTCAATCTCCTTAGGAGTCATTTTCCTTTTCCCTTTGTCAATTGTTGGCATGTATGTCTCAGGGTGGAGAGAGCTTTGGCCTTCAAATAGTTGTGCTAAGTTTGAGCTCTTGCCAGAAAGAGGTTGTGATACACATTCACTTGTAGGTGTTTCACTGAAGGTTCTAGGTGCTGAGGGTGAGCCTGTCTCAAGATTCACAGGTTCTACTACTAGGCCTTTAACTGAGGTTTCCCTTCGAAGCTAATCTTAGGGTCTGCCTCAGTATGCAGTTGACTAACAGTTTTCCCTGCTACCATCTGTCTATATAGTTGTGCTCTTTGTCTGAATTCCTGCGGCACCCAATCTTGGAATGCCTAAACTAATCTGCCAGCCTGTCTGTTTTGGCTTGGATTGACAAGTGGCAGATTAACTAAGTTAATACTCTTATGGAATCTCAGGGTCTAAAAGTTGAAGAGCTCCTGCTGCCCCTAGGATCTTGAGAGCACCAATGCCATTCTTGAACTGTCATACCACCATCCTACTATTGGATTTTCAGTAGGGTAGGATGGGGCAGACATGACCATTGGAATTCCTTCCGCAAATAACTGTGGAGTTATGGCCTCCACATAAGTGTGAGACTAAGGAAGTTGTTGAGTCTGGTTGAGTTTGTCTGGTTGGTCTCTCAGCTAACTTGCCTTGAGATCAGTAATCTCAAATTGCTGGTCATTGACCCTTTTCTTTAAGGTAGTCACTTGAGATTTCAAGTAACTGACTTTGGAGACTAAGTAGGTGCATATATGTTCAAGTTGTTGTCCCTTTAGTTACAGACTCCCCTCATCTTTAGAAGAAGAATCATGGGGGGATGAGAGAATTGGACTAAAGTCTTCTTCCTCATCACCAGTATGGTGTTCTTGGCTGCTGGATTTCCTCTGCTCACTAACAACTTCAGGTGAAGTGTCAATGGGCTGAGTTGCCATGGTTGAGGTCTTAAAGATGTGATCACTAGCAATAGTGAGAGCCTCTTCCATATGGATCTCCTGAACTTGTTTAGGGAGACCCACCTCAGTATGGGTTGGATGATTTGGGCTGAACAACCTCTCTCTTAAAAACAAAAGGAACCGATCAAACAGTTTTTTGAATCAATAAAAGACAAACAAGCCTCATCCTCACAACAACCACTCAAAACTTATTCAAGGAAGATAAAAAGACAGTACTTAGCTGCCTTAGTGAAAGGGAAAGAAAAGGTAGTTGAACAAGCTGAACCTGAATCACCTCCTCTCAAATTTCTGAAGGTTAAAGCAGAACCAATAGATGAAGATGAGCTAAAACAGAAAACAGCTGAGGCAACTGTATTAGAAGAGGGTGAAATAGACCAAAAATTTTACCAGCAAACACAACCTATCATCATCTTGAGTGATAGTGATGAAGATGATGAAGAAAATAAGTGAGATGAGGAAATGCAAAACTTGCAAGATCTATTTATTCTTAATGGGAATAGAACTAGCTGCAACAGGCTTTCCCTATGATGCATTCATGAACCATTGCCTCACTGAGGTTAATGACTTACTCAAAGATTTTCAAGAAGTTGAGTCAAAGATGCCTTATAATCATATACAGGCAGATCACTTTCTCAAATGAAAGATCTTGCTAGAGAAATCTACAAGAGGTACAAAGAAATCAAAGATCAACTGGAATTTCAAAAGAATCTGCCAAAGGATCCTCAGATAGACAAAATGATATACTCCCAGTTTAAAAGCTGGTTGAGTCACACAATGATGCCTTATAGATCATATGCAGGCAGATCACTTGCTCAAATGAAAGATCTTGCTAGAGAAATCTACAAGAATATGTTAAGCAGTGCATTAAAGCCTCAAACTACAAGACCTCATCCAGCATCATAATTATCAACTTATCATCAAGCTCCACCTGAGCTTCATCCCATTGAAGAACCTAGGCAATTCATGCCTCACAGTCTATGGCCTGAAGGTAATGAGGTGAGAGAGATGATCAATGAAAGCACCAACTTTGTCAAGCTCTATGACAGAATCACCTTAACTGTTTCTTTAAATGAAAGAAAAATCATTGCATGGAAATATGATAAAGTATGGGATGTTGTGCTAATCAAAAGAATATCTAGCCTTGTCCAGTATTTATCATACATATCCCAACTAGGATCTTTGAGCTATGAATACAGATTGGACCTGATGCAATTAAGGATGGTCAATCATACTAACAATCCCAAGGGAGTAGACTTTTTCCATATTCTCAGAGCTTACATGAACAGACAACATCATGAAATGAAAAGAAACGGAGACAGAGAAGATAAGATACAATTTGAGAAATTAAGAAGAGAACAAAAAGCAAAAGGCAACCTAACAGAACAAGATGATGAAAATGTTGATTCAGAAATGTTAGAAAGGGTTGGTTACCCTATGAGGACATCAGATTTGAAATTGATCATGAAGAAAATTGAGGGAAATCAATACAATCATCCAATCACCAAATGGTACTATGATGAAACACATTTGAAGTGGTGTTGGAAAGAAAGCTTGAAGGGAAAGAAGCAGCTGATATAGGATTATTTGATCCTGTTGAGATCAAGCTGCTACATCCATCATATGTTTCCTTTTTGAAGACCAAGACATTCCCTGCAATTGAAGTTGTGCTAAGTAAAGGAGACTGTTGTTATTTCATACATATGTTAAGGATTTTGGGCACTGTATATGTAAATGATGCACTTAAACAGAGATTAGAAACCAAACAACCTCCATTAACACACATAGAAGGAATAACAGGCATGAGAATATCAGACAACAATAATCTTGAGATTTTGAAAGGCAATCATGTTGTAACCACACTGGTTGGCAACATTGATGTGCAGAGCCTAGACAGGTGAACACATTATCAACTGTAGTAATGCTCTGAGAATCACACCTCTAAATGATCAAATCAAAGAAGCTGCTAAAGATCAGATCACAGAGAAAGATGTAGAAGAGTCTTTGAAGGCCACAACAGAAGTGAAGAAAAGTGTTGATGAAGCTGGTCCATCTCACTCTTAAAGGTTACGAACAATCAAGAGAAAAACAAGCAACCAAACACTTACTAACCATTTCAAACAAACTAAACATCCAAATCAAACAACAAACATAACGGAGCATCAAGAATACATAAGTGTATCATACAAATTTAGCAAACTAAACAAAGAAATTAAACAAACAATCAAACATAACATCATCACACAAGAACAATCTTATTACACATGTGTAATCAGTGATTCATACATGCAATCAATCAGCCATACATGTCCAACATGTGACAACCACAACATTCAATCATACATAACAGAAAACAAACACATCATAATTCAAACACACAACTTCCAAACATACAATGCAATCTGATTACACATATGTAATCAGTAAGTCAAACTTGTAATCAATCAATCATACATGTAAACAGTCAAACAAACATAACACCACAAACACAAACATATATATATAACAACAAACAAAAACATACCAAATAATCAGTCAAGCAACACATCATACAAACAAACATACTCAAATCAAAACATACATCTCAATCTGATTACACACATGTAATTAGAATAATATACCATTTAAAAATCCATAATATCAGACAAGTATTCAATCACACATATAAACACAAACACACTAAACAAGGAAACACTAAAGATATGGCAACATCATCCTTAGGGGCAGTATTGTTGGACTCAACAAGTGCATTAAAAGGATAATGCTTGCCATAACCAAACATAATGTGTTCTAACATTCAAACAATCATTAACTAACACATTAGCATCATTAACATTCAAATCATACACTAATATTGCTTAAATTTCTTAACAGGTTTGTAGATAAAAGATAATTTTTGCTAAGTGTCGGCAGCGGATGAAGACATGCCCATAGCGGATGACCAAGTCCATCCAGGTGTTAACAGCGGACAACATCCAAGACACAGCGGACAGCTTATTCCTCTCCACAGCAGATGACTTAGATTCCACATCAAACAGTCTATCATCCACAGCGGATGACTTATAGACTTAGGATTTTATATAATTTTTGATTACGTAAGGGTAGTTTAGTAATTGTAGATAGCTTTGTGTATAGGCTATGAATAGCATACTACCCTAATCCTTTGTAAGCTTTTGAACAATCAATACAAACAAGCATTTTTTATCTTTCAAGCAATGAATCACTAGCAATCATACACACACTAGCACACATTGATATCATAGCCACAATCATGGGTTTTCGCACTATGATTGTTGTTTGTTAAAATGAGAGATTTGAAAAGATCCTTGGGGAAATCATTCAACAACCTTCTTTTTGTTGGTTTATTTTGATTTCATTAGGTGGTATTAGAGCCTTGGATTAAATCAATCACTGATTTTCGATCCTCTCTTTTAACAACATGATATCCGTGGTTCATTAGCTACATAACATACATTTTGAGCTAAAAATCATCACAAATACATCTTCTACTATAAACATTCATCAAATGCTAAAAAACATGATTTCTTAATCTAAACCTGTGCATTGTGTAGAATCTCTTGTGATTATTAAGGCTCTAAACAACATTCAAACACTGTTTTTCAAAACAGAATCATCCCAAAACCTCAAAACCTCATCGGTTCTAAGGGTTTTTGATAAAACAGTATTCGAGCACTGTTTCATCAAGTTTTCATCATACAAACAATGTTTTAAACAATTTTAATCATTCAAAGTGATTACACTCATCATATTCAAGTATATACACACTTGCAGGACAGTTAGAAGAGGTTAAATGCAAATCAGTTTCACAATGCGGAAAGACTTAAAACACTTAACAGATCAAATAGGGAACACGTATCTTTTATGGTGATACTTAGAACAACACAAGTAAACAAGAGACAGAAAGTTTAAGAACAAGATAATTGGTTTTCAAGGAAGATGTATATTGCTCTCAAGTTTTATTACAAGTGTTACAAAGCATACAAATAAAATACAAGAACCTGAGATACTTTATACTACATCCTACAGCCGGTCATACTTTGAAAGCCAGCTGAAAACACTAATCTAGACAACAAGATTAATGTAAAGTCATAAGGCAGATTGCCTTTTGACATATGACTATGACATGCCATAGCTCACATCCTATTGTAATACAAAAAGGATAAAAGTACATAAAGTAGAAAGTTATAGACTCAAGACCTTAATCTACAGCTTCCTAAAGTATGGACCTTTTCACCAACTTGTGTAAAGTTGGTGAGCCTGCAGAATGGCAGCGGAAAGTTGGTCAGCTTTTCTGAAAAGTTGTTGTTCACAGAGAGCATGTCTTCTTTGTCTTCGAAAGAAATCAGTCTTCTATCTTTGAGGCTTCGGAAGACTTTGTCTTCTAAGCTTCGGAAGACTTCATTTTTGGCTTTTGAAGAATTGGTCTTTTGGCTTCGGAAGATTTTACACTTGTGTAATTTTCTTGTAGAGTGTAAAACTTTTGAAGTAACTTCTACCATGCACAAAGTGCATGCATGCAGAAGACTTCTTGACTGTTTTGTGTGCATCAGCCTCCTTGTAATACCTTACAACACTTGAATCAGGTTTTTGCTCTTCAATCAACAAACCGATTGTTGATTTTGTGAAGAACATTATAGCCACCAATAAACCCTAGGAAAACCCTAGGGTTTCATCATTCATAAAACTTCACAATCTCCGATTATTGTGTTGTTTTATCATCAAAATCAAAAAAGAAACAAAATCTTCTTTTGAGTTTTTGAAAAAGTTGCTTTTGATCCGCTAAAGTTAACTTTTAAAACATAATATTTGTTTTTAGGGTTTTGACCTAGTTGACCAGATTTATTAAAAGGTTTTAATTTTTTTGTCAGATTTGACATACTTAATAAAATATTCCCTTTATTTAACCGTGGCATAACTTATTAAAAGGTTTTAACTTTTTTGTCAGATTTGACATACTTAATAAAATATTCCCTTTATTTAACCATGGCATAACACAGACCTTTCCGTGGACATTAATTAATTCCCTTTATTCGGTAAAGGTTAAAAAGAAACAAAAATATCAAACAAATCCTAGTGACCTTTGGATAAAAACAAATTTAGCACCGTGCAAAATAATCAATCAAATTTGACTTAAGCCGTTAAGTTAAAATTTTAACAAACATGTCTCATGAAATTTCAGGATCAAACAGGGGTATTAAACCACCAAGACTGAATAACAAAGCTGACTTCAAACAATGGAAGATTATGTTTAGAAATTGGATTATCTTTCAAGACCCGGATCTATGGACATCCACAACTAAGGGACCATACGTACCATTGACTCTAGGTCCAGACTATAACAAACAAAAAGCAGTAAGCTTGAAAAGTGTAGCTGGTGATGACCTAAAAACAGTCAAAACAAACATGAAAGCATACAGCATATTGGCAATGACTTTGCCATTTGAAATTTTATCAAGAGTTGAAAATTTCAAAACCGCACATGAATTGTGGAAAGTACTTCACACTATGTGTGAAGGAAGTGAAGAGAACATGGAGATTAAGAAAGAAAAATTAAGAACCCAGTATGAAACCTTCCACCACATACAAGGAGAATCAATTCCACAGCAACTCCACAGATTTGTCCAACTTGTAAATGAAATGATAGTGCATGGACTAAAGTATGAATCTATGGATATTAACAAAAAGATGTTGCACACTCTTGCAGAAAGTTGGACTCAATCAATCTCACTAATGAAGGCAACATTGGATCTTGAAGCCTTAAATCTAGATGCTCTAGTTGCTAAAGTTGAAGCACTAGAACTTGATGAAAGATCCAGAAACAACAGCACTATTAAACATGTGGAATCATACAAGTTTAAAGAAATTCAACAAACAGACAATGCATTCTTGACATGCACAGGAGAAGATGAAGATGAAGAATTTTTATATTCAAGTGAAACTTCCTTCTTCTCAGCTCCAGAATCATCCAACTCCAAACAAATGTCTAAAAAGACTGGTGTTCATGCTTCTCATGAAGTTACACCTCAAAGCAAGCATCATCCTCAAGTCTCAAACTCAAACAAACAACATAAAAAGACCCAAAATATTCATAAGTTTGAGAAACGTATGGATGCTCTCACAATTATCTTCCAAAGTGAAGAACAAAAAGCAGCTTATGCAGCTTTCTCCATAAGCTTTGAAGCTTATTTGGGAGCAAACCTTACACCATCACAAATCATCCAACAAGATTTGGATGAGCTACCACCAAATATGGTTGAAGAAATGGATATTCAGTGGTCTATGGCAATGATTGCCTATAGATCAAAAAGATTTCTAAAAAGAAAAAGGGGATTGAACATGGACAAGAAAACCAAGATTGGTTTTGACAAAACAAAAGTGAGATGCTACAATTGTCAACTGTGTGGTCATTTCTCAAGAGAATGCCAACAACCAAGAGTTGATAGAAACACCAACTAAACACAAGTATCAAGCAGCTACCAAACAAACAAATTTCACCTCCCATTAGCATTCCAGCTGCACCAACTCCACCTCAAATCACACAGTACAGCCCTAATCAGCACTCAAAATCTTCAGCCATGATAATAAAACAAGATGGTGCGTGTGATTGGAGCATGTATGAAGCTGAGATCCAATCTCCAGATCATGCCCTTATAGCAAATATTTAAGATAAGATCACAGAAATCCCCAAAGAGGAGAAAGAATATCTTTGTTCACAGACATGCATTGACGAAGTCAACAGATACAGAGAACATGCAGACAAACTTTCCAAGAAAGTTATTGAAACAAACATTTAAAATGAAAGTTTAAAAACAGAACAAAAACAATATGAAATCAAAATTCTTTCATTACAAAATCATTTGGACAAATTGATGTCTAAAAAATTATCACTTGCAGCTCAAGTTGAGCAACTCTCTGAATCTTTGATCAGTCAAAAACACTACAAGCTGAAGCTGAAGTGAAACTTCAAAAGTTTCAAGTTAGCAACAACAAGTTTGAAGAACTTCTTGCTCAACAAAGGGAATTCAAGGACCCTTCAGGTTTAGAATATAATAAAGTTAATACTCCTTACAATGATAATTATATTCCTTTACCTGAATCAACGACAAACAAACAAGGTGAGTCTCTTGACCCACATGACCGGATTGATGATTCAAAGCAATCAGCATCATCATCATCAAAATCAGCTTTGATTTCAAAAACACCAATGATCAAATTTGTTAAAAGCCAAGCACCCCCTCACCTTAAACCAATAGATTTTTATCAAGGTGAAAGTAATGAGTTTGATCAACAAACAAGTGATGATGAAGATGATGTTGATCTACTGAATGATGAGTCAGATCAACCAATTACTAAAACCACTAAAGTTTCAAGTGTGATTGATACTCAGATCAAACAAATAAAGTAGACTAAAGGTTTTGACATCTGCTCTGGTGGAAGAAAACTTAACTCTTCCACTCAAGTCACCAAACAAGTGCAAAAAGGGAAAGGAAAAATCCCTGTACAGTCCAAACAATCCACTATAACTTTTTAAATTCCTTTAAAGTCTAACTTAAAATCAAAATTTGTAAACAAACAAGGCACTGTAAACTTATCATCCTGCAAGTGGTGTGATCAATATACTCATACCACTAACAAGTGCAAATATGGTAAATATTGCAAATACTATAACATGAACAATCATAGTACTGAAACATGCCATTTTCACAATTATTGTTCAATTTATAAAAAAACAATCACAGCACAACAAATTGTTTTTTCAATATGAAAAATAAGAAACAAAACAAACAAATTCAATTTGAAAAGCAAAATGAAAAACAATCATTTGTTCTTAACAGGAACAAAGGAGGAGTTCCAAGACAAACACCTCACACAAAAGTTGCATTAAATAATGATAAATCATTTTATGACAACTTTAAACAAACACACAGGACACATAAGTCATAAAATAGAGATCAATCAGACATTGGCACTCTTACGAGAAGAGCTCAAATTACTCCTCCTGACAGAGCCAAAAACAATCATAGGAAATCTAGTATGTCTAGACCTCCTAAACCAGCAGGCAATGCCACTCTTGCAAAAATTTGTCTAATGGGAAAGGACAGAAAACCCAAGACCATCTTGGCTTGGGCTGCACCATATAATTAATTTCTTTCTTCTTGCAGGGACATCATCGAAGGCCTGACAACATCTGGTATGTTGACAGTGGATATTCTCGGCATATGACTGCCAATTGTTCCCTCCTTCGGGATTTTTAGAGCAAACGTGGTGGAAATGTAGCATTCGGAGGTGATAAAACAGGAGGAAAGATAACTGGTGAAGGAACAGTCACAAACTAGTTGATCAGCTTTGAAAATGTCAACTACTGTTCAAACCTCCATTTTAATCTCCTGAGTGAATCCCAAATCTATGATAAGGGATATGCAACATTATTTGACTCCAATAACTGCTACATCCTCAAGATTGGTTTTCAAATACCTGAAGAATATATCCTTTTGAAAACACCTCGTCATAACAACACATACATTGTTGATATGAACTCTATTTCAGCTTCAACCCCTAAAACATGTTTACTATCAAAAGCATCAGAAGATGTTTCCCAATTATGGCACAGATGTTTGGGTCACTCTAATTATAACAGAATGAATCAACTTGTCAAAGGTGACTTAGTAATAGGTTTACTTCAAAAAGAATTTTTCTGTACAGACCACTGCACTGCATGTTAGAAAGGCAAACAACATAGAGTCTCACATAAGTCCAAATTGGTAAACTCAAACAAATACACCACTCAAATTGCTTCATATGGACTTACTTTGTCCAACAAACATCCTATGCATACGAAAGAAGCATACTGTCTTATCATAGTAGATGATTAGTCCAGATTCACCTAGGTTTTCTTCCTCTTACACAAGTCAAAATCATCAAAAATCATCAAGTCATTTATCACCAAAATTGAGAATCAATTGGATCTTAAAGTTAAATCTTTTAGAAGTGATAATGGCACTGAATTTAAGAATGACTTTATTTCTTCTTTTTTGTGTAGAAAAAGGAATCAGTCATCAATTCAGCATAGCAATAACTTCTTAGCAAAATGGAGTAGCTGAAAGAAGAAACAGAACATTGATAGAAGCAGCTAGATCTATGCTTGCTGACTCTCTATTGCCCATATCCTTCTGGGCTGAAGCAATCAACACAATTTGCTACATTCAAAACAGAATATTAATCATTAAAGAACAAAACAAAACTCCTTATGAGCTAATGTTTAAAAGAAAATCATTCATAGGCTTCCTTAAGGCGTTTGGATGTTCTGTATCAATTTAAACACCAGAGAACATCTATCCAAGTTTGCTCCAAAAGCAGACGAAGGATTTTTTGTTGGATATTCTGGAAGCTCAAAAGCTTACAGAGTATACAATCCAAGACTAAACATTATGGAAGAATCAACTGATGTTGTTTTAAATGAACATTCTTTCATAAAGAAAGTCATTGGATCAGACTAGTTGTTTGACATTGATTCACTAACCAAATCATTTGACACATCTTATTCTAATGTTGCAGGTACAAAAGAAAACATTGAATATCCAATAGTACCTCCTCCTTCAAATGATGTTCCTTTAATTGCTGATCCTCTAAGGAGACCAAACGTCACTCCCTCGAGTATAATAATTACACCACCTCAAGATCAACCAAACACATCAAGAGGAACTTCAACATCAAGTCCATCATCGTCTTCACCAGTAACCAATCAACCAGAAACAACTAGTGACCCTCAGCAAGACAAGCAAACAAGGTCAAAACAGCTAGAAACGGTTGAAGAAGATGATGATTATCATTCATTACTAGACAGACATCATGATGATGAAATCCTAGATTTCTTTCATGATTCACCAAAATCATTCAATGATCACTCACAAACAGAAAATCCCACCATCTCCAATACCCTTGCTAAATCATCCACACCAAATCAAACAATTACAAATCTTGATTCAACTATTCATGTTGATCAAATTAAAACAACCAGAGTTCTCAAATATCATCCATTAGAGAATATCATAAGTGACCTCAATGTCAGATTGACACGCAGTCAATCTGATACAGCAAACATTTGTTTGTATTCCTGCTTCTTATCCCTAACTGTACCTAAAAACATCACCGAAGCCCCAAAAGACAACAGTTGGATAGAGGCCATGCGAGAGGAATTACAACAATTTAAAAAGCAAGAAGTATGGAAATTGGTTAACCTACATTAAGGTCAATATGCCATTGGCACAAGATGGCTTTTTAGAAACAAAGCAGATGACAGAGGGATTGTCATTAGAAACAAAGCAAGGCGTATTGCCCAAGGTTACACTCAAGAGGAAGGAATTGATTATGATGATGTCTTTGCTCCTGTAGCAAGACTATAAGCAATCCGAGTGTTCCTTACACATGCTTCCTCCAAGAACTTCACAATTTTCCAAATGGATGTCAAATGTGCATTCCTCTATGAAGAGATAGATGAAGAAGTATATGTTGCTCAACCACTAGGTTTTGAAGACCCAAACTTTCCTCACAGAGTCTAAAAGTTAGATAAAGCTTTGTATGGTCTTCATCAAGCACCTAGGAAGTGGTATGAAACTTTATCAAAGTTTCTGCTGCACAATGGGTACACAAAAGAAAAGATTGATCAAACATTGTTCTTAAAGAGAAAAGAGCAAGACTTGTTAGTAGTTCAAGTCTATATGGATGACATTATTTTTGTCTCCACCAACATTCAACTTTGCAATGAATTTGAAATTCTTATGCAATCAAAATTCCAAATGAGCTTAATGGGAGAACTCACCTTCTTCCTTGGTCTACAAGTCCAACAATCAGTTGAAAGAATTTTTATCAATCAAAGCAAGTATCTCAATCAGATATTGAAGAAATACAATATGTCTGATTGCACATCCAGCAAGACATCATTTTCAACTGGCCTGAAGTTTGGACCTGATCTAGAAGGAACATCTGTTTATAAATAGCTATACAGATCCATGATTGGCTCACTGATGTACCTAACAGCTAGCAGACCGGAAATCATGTATGCAGTTTGCATGTGTGCGAGATACCAAGCACTTGGTTTATGGTATCCTAAGGATGGAGACTTCTCTTTATTTGCATACACAAACAGAGATTATGGTGGATGCAATCAAAACAGAAAATCAACGATAGGAGGTTGTCAGTTTCTTGGATCAAGATTGATCTCCTGGCAGCGCAAGAAACAAACAAACAAATATGTCCGTGTCAACAGCTGAAGCAGAATATATAGCTACTTCTGCATGCTGTTCTCAAGTGCTTTGGACTCATAACCAAATGTTTGATTATGGCTTTAACTTTCTTAAAACACCCATACACATAGACAATTTTGCTGCCATGTTTATAACCGACAATCCTGCTCAACACTCTAAAACAAGACACATTGACATCAGATATCACTTTCTAAGAGATTGCTCAGAAAAGGGTCTGATAAAGTTGATCAATGTTCACATAAACAATCAATTGGCTGACCTATTTACAAAACCATTTGATTCAATAAGATTTGAATTTCTGGTTCAGTCACTTGGCATGATCAACTATGAATCAAACAAATAATGTTTTTCAACATTAACACACAACATACATGATTTTGTTAAAGTCCAACTGTCTTTTTCAAACAAACATTCAAGTTTTCTAAATTATACATGATACCATATGAGATATGATAGTACACTGGTTTAGTTTTTCACTTGAGTCTTTTTCCACAAATAAAGACTGACTTAGCTTGCTTGATGTGTGGATAGGCTCAGCATGGGACACATAACATCACATACAATAGTGAAGAACTAAATTCTTATGATTGTGTGGTATTCAAACACCCATCTTGGTTCATGGTAAGTATTGATCTCTCTAAAATAAATTGCTTGTAAAGTAATTGCTATACACCAAGTGAAACAGTTTATTAATTGCTCAATCATTCAAGTGTCTCCTTTGTTATGATTATCATAGACCTGGAGTACAGTCAGGCATTCTCTGTTGTGCTAAGCACAGACCTGAATGACCTATATTATGATCTCAAAAGATTCCCAAAGGGAACACATCCTAATTGGATGCATAATCAACAAAGTCTTTAAGACTACCTTCCAAAGTGAAGAGAAAAGAATCCAAATGTGGATCAATCATCAAGGATCAAATGGAGCATTTATACTCCTAAGTAACTAGGTTACAAGTATTGCAAATACTTTCTAGTATATTTTGAGGTAGATTGATATCAACATACAATCATATGTGGGGTACATACATATCATATAAATACACACAAAAAACTTGATAAATCACGCATTGTTTTAATCAATCAATAATACCATGCATGAGTTTAAGTGGACCACAATATCTACAATCAACATTGTATTAGTCTATGTCTATTCTCAAAATCATACAAACAACTCAATGAGAAATTATGACTAGTATGATCTCATGTCATGTATAATTGATTCAAGTATCAAGCATTCAAAACACAATCTTTGTGTTAGTTGGAGTCATATTTCTCTAAGAAAAAGACATCATACAATCACTCATTTTGGGCTTTGATAATTTCCAAAAAATCAATATCAAATTTTTGTCATTTTATAAGCATTTTATAAATATGCAAAAATTTAGGGGGAGAATTGAGCATGGAAATATCAAAAGCAAACATACAAAATATTGAGTTTTAAAGAAAGCTAAGTCAAGCCAACACTCAAACACAATAGATTGATACATATACATATGTTTTTCCTTGCATAATATTGCTTGTGAGTGATATTTTAACATCCATATATTGATCATGTTAAAATTTTAACATTTTAACAAACAATCTAATGATCAATCATCTCGTTTCAAAAATTAAAACAAACAAATATTTGCTTTGTAAGAAAACATTTCAAAATTAACAAATTTTGGAATAAAATGTCTACTATTCACACAGCGGATACACAAACAATCATCCGTTGCAGCTACAATACCATTAATCAAGTTTCTTAAACAAACAAGTGTTTACCGCGCATGATGTAAATAATGCATCCGCTGTGAATACAGTACCATTACATAGCGCATGAACAATTGTTCATCCGCCGTTTAAATTAAAACAATCAAGTTTTTATAGCACATGAATAAAAGTCATCCGCTGTAAACCAAATCAGTCAAACAAAGTCAAAGGATCCACAACGCATGACCAAGTGGTCATCCGCTGCAATATCAATCAAAGGCTTCGCAGCATACAAGTGTTCAGCGGACACTGTTCACACAGCGGATGTGTAACTCAAAGTGGACAACTCAAAATTAAAATTTTAAGTTCACTGTTTACACGGCGGACATACATACTATATACACAGCGAATATTCATCTTATCCGTTGTATATATAGTTCCATACTTGTGATTTCTCATTCATCACGAGAGAGAGAGAAAGACAAAATTAAAAATTTTGAATGTTAAAACTTCCGCTAAACCCTTAAAAGCCCTGTGCGATTCCATCCACAAATCAACCGCTAATCTGTTTGATTTCTTGTCTGACCAATCAAACAGGTATAACCACATGATTCTGAGTATCAATCAGTCATTAAAACATCCGATTTTTCATTTATCATCTGAACATGGTTTGACCTAAGTCGAACTGTTGTTCAAAATCAAAACAAATCTTAGGATGTTCTAAACAAAATCAATCATTGAATATGTGATAGATGATCTTAGTCAAATGTATTAGGATTGTTTAATTGTTGAAATTTGATCAAGTGTTCATCAGGATCATGAACAGACATGATGTTCATGTTAAAAATCAGTCAAAATTGATTTTTGATCTTCAAATGGTTTAACATAAGTTGAAAGGATTGCATATCATTCCAAATGTGTTCAGAAATCTGTTGAAACCAAACAAAATCAGTTAAATTTGACAGACCAATCATCATAGAGCATTAAATGCAAATACATTCAATGTGCATTCAATGACAGATTATTCAAAGTGTGTTTTTACAAAATGAAATCAGTATGTAAACAGACATATTAGCACTTTGTGTTAATGCAATTAGTTTCAAATAAATTGAATCAAAAAAGTTGTATATGATCAAAATTGATCAAACTTGAATTTTAAAGGTCAGAATCAAACAGGTTTTAATTTGGCAATGTCAAACTTCAAGAATACACATATATCAATCACAAGTGTTAAGCATAATCATACTTTCATTTCATAGCAATCACAACATCCAAATGAACTCTTAATCAACTTTTCATCATTACAAGCATTGCATATCATCAACAACAATAAACTAACACAATTTCTTTTTCATTTCAGAAGGCAAACCTAGTATTTGTTAAAGATCATAATCTCTTTGCATTCCTTGACCCTGATTCATCAATGGCTGAGCATTACACAGATATCATACATGCCATTAGACAAAGCAGAATTCTTTATGCCATGACAGCAAGGCCTGAAATCTATGAAGATCATATAGTCCAGTTTTGGACTCATGCTCATCTGGAACAAGATCAAGATCAACAAGTTGTTGTCTCTAATGTTTACAATCATCAAATCACTATTTCAGAAGATATGATAAGGAGAGTACTTCAATTTGATGATGAAGATGCCAAAGGCCTATTGAATTTGATGAAAACTATGTTCTTCATGTCTTCAGACAGATTGGTTATACTGGAACCATTGGCAGAAAACAAATCAAGAAATCATACATGTGTGCACAATTCAGATTCCTAATGTACACTTACCGAAAAACCATGACCAATAGGAAGACAGGCTGGGATACAACTTCTTTAAGAAGCTCATCTGCTATTGCAAGTATCATAGCAAGAAGACCATTTAATTTTGTAGCCCAAATCCTGAATGGAATAATTTATAACCTGACAGAGTTGAGGAACAAGTTCAATATGTATCCAAGATTCTTGCAGATGATTATTGATGATCTGTTACCAGACATACCAAGAGAGGGTGAAATCTTTCAACCAGTTCATTTTAATGAACATGTATTTACAAGGATCAAGTCAAGCTTGTATCATGGAGCTGAAGTGCCTATGCCTGCTCATATGATAAACCATAAACTACCTGTTCATGATGTCTTTTTAAGGATTCCAGGACAAGGTGAACCAATACTGATATTCTAAAATGTTATTCATCAACATCCCATCATACAACCAGGCCCAATCATACAAAAAGAGCAAGCTGCTCCTGAACCTAAACCAATCATACAAGATCCAATTGCAACTATTCAAGAACCAATCATTGAGCAAGAACAAGCTCAACAACAAGAACAAGAACAATTTCATGCAGAAGATCAGATGCTCTCTTCAACACAAAGCGCAAACCTTTCTGATCAACAAACATTGTCATCATTTTTGAGAGACATTGATGAATCCATAGCTGAACAATCACTTGCACAAGAAGAAGTTGGTACATCAACACAGATTGAGCAAGAACAAGTAGAAGTCAGTGCTCATGATGAGCTAATAGAAGATGAAGAGCAAACAGGTGAAACACCAACACAAGAGGAGATAGACTACTCTAAAGTGTGTTTATTCACTGAGTACAATAAGCTCATTGAAAGATCAAACAACAGAGCAAAGAAGTTAAAAGAAAAGCTCAAGAGCAAAGATAAAGAGATTGAAAAGCACACAGCAGATCAAACAACTCAAAAGTTAATTGCTCAAGTTCTGGAACAACAACTAAATCAATCAAAGGAGTTAAAAGATAAGAATCAAAAGCTGGACAACACAAGATTAAATGTTGCTTATCTCACCAATCAATTGAATGCTAAAGAATCTAAGATAGATGAGCTAAAAAAGATGATATATGCTCAATCTGAAGAAATCAATAGACTGAATAGAGAGCTAGTCCATACAGACACTCATCTGAATGAGTCAGAACATTTAGAAGGTCAAGAACATGACCTGAGTGATTATTTTGAAGAACAGATCATATCACAAGCAGAAGAAATAAGCACAAGGGAATCTGAACAAATAATTATCATCCCTGAGGAACTTATTCAATTGATCAACTGTTTAGTGATGCAAATCCATTTGAAAATATTAATTATTCACCCATCCTCAAACAACACTTCCATTCCTCAGAAGCTCAAACAGATAAAACATGCACTGTGGCTGAACAACCACTCTCTGAAAAACAAAAGGAACCGATCAAACAGCTTGCTGAATCAGTAAAAGACAAACAAACTCATCCTTACAACAACCACTCAAACTTATTCAAGGAAGAGAAAAAGATAGTACTTAACTGCCTTAGTAAAAGGGAAAGAAAAGGTAGTTGAACAAGCTGAACCTGAATCACCTCCTCTTTCTAAAGGTTAAAGCAGAACCGATATATGAAGATGAGCTAAAACAGAAAACAGCTAAGGCAGGAAACACAACCTATCATCATCTTTAGTGATAGTGATGAAGATGATGAAGAAAATGAGGGAGATGAGGAAATGCAAAACTTGCAAGATCTATTTACTGATGAAACTCAATCCTTGATGGGAATAGAACTAGCTGAAAAAGGCTTTCCCTATGATGCATTCATGAACCTTAGCCTCACTGAGGTTAAAGACTTGCTCGAAGATTTTCAAGAAGTTATTAAAAATGAAAATGAGTAAACATACAAGAGGTACAAAGAAATCAAAGATCAACAGGAATTTCAAAAGAATCTGCCAAAGGATTCTCAAATAGACAAAATGACATACTCCCAGGTTAAAAGCTGGTTTAGTCACACAAGTATGCCTTATAGATCATATGCAGGCAGATCACTTGCTCAAATGAAAGATCTTGCTAAAGAAATCAACAAGAATATGTTAACCAGTGCATTAAAGCCTCAAACTACAAGACCTCATCCAGCATCATCATTATCCACTTATCATCAAGCTCCACCTGAGCTTCATCCCATTGAAGAACCTAAGCAATTCATGCCTCACAGGTTATGGCCTAAAGGTAATGAGGTGAGAGTGATGATCAATGAAAACACCAACTTTGTCAAGCTCTATGACAGAATCACCTTAACTACTTCTTCAATTAAAAGAAAAATCATTGCATGGAAATATGATGAAGTATGGGATGATGTGCTAATCAAAAGAATATCTGGCATTGTCCAGTATTTATCATACTTATCCCAACTGGGATCTTTGAGCTATGAAGACAGATTGGACCTGATGCAATTAAGGATGGTCAATCATACTAACAATCCCAGGGGAGCAGACTTCTTCCACATTCTTAGAGCTTACATTAACAGACAACATCATAAAATGAAAAGAAAAGGAGACAGAGAAGATAAGATACACTTTGTGAAATTAAGAAAAGAACAAAAAGCAAAATGTAACCTAACAAAACTAGATGATGAAAGTGTTGATTCAGAAATGATAGAAAGGGTTGGTTACCCTATGAGGCCATCAGATTTGAAATTGATCATGAAGAAAATGAGGGAAATCAATACAATCATCCAATCACCAAATTGTACTATGATAACACACATTTTGAAGTAGTGTTGGAAAGAAAGCTTGAAGGGAAAGAAGCAGCTGATATAAGATTATTTGATCCTGTTGAGATCAAGCTGCTACATCCATCATATGTTTCTTTTTAAAGACCAAGACATTCCCTGCAATTGAAGATGTGTTATGTAAAGGAGACTACTGTTACTTCATACATATGTTAAGGATTTTGGGCACTGTATATGTAAATGCTGCACTTAAATAGAGATTAGAAACCAAACAACAACCATTAACACACATATAAGGAATAACATGCATGAGAATATCAGACAACAATAATCTTGAGATTTTGAAAGGCAATCATGTTGTAACCACACTGGTTAGCAACATTGATGTGCAGAGCCTAGACAAGTCAACACAAGAGCAGCTGGTTCATCTAAAAATTGAAAGAAAATATGATGACCAGAAAAGTGCAGTGAATTATTTTGCTGAACACATTGTCAACTGTAGAAATGCTTTGAGAATCACTCCTCTATATGATCAAATCAAAGAAGCTGCTAAAGATCAGATCACAGAGAAAGATGCAAAAGAGTCTTTGAAGGCCATAACAGAAATGAAGAAAAGTGTTGATGAAGCTGGTCCATCTCACTCTTAAAGGTTACTAACAATCAAGAGAAAAACAAGCAACCAAACACTAACTAACCATTTCAAACAAACTAAACATCCAAATCAAACAACAAGCATAACACAACATCAAGCATACATAAGTGTATCATACAAAGTTAGCAAACTAAAGAAACAAATAAGACAAACAATCAAACATAACATCATCACACAAGAACAATCTTATTACACATGTGTAATCAGTGATTCATACATGTAATCAATCAACCATACATGTCCAACATGTGACAACCACAACATTCAATCATACATAGCAGACAACAAACACATCATAATTCAAACACACAAGTTCCAAACATACAATGCAATCTGATTACACATATGCAATTAGTAAGTCAAATTTGTAGTCAATCAATCATACATGTAAACAGTCAAACAAACATAACATCATAAACACAAACATACATATATAACAACAAACAAAAACATAACAAATAATCTGTCAAGCAACACATCATACAAAGAAACATACTCAAATCAAAACTTACATCTCAATCTGATTACACATGTGTGATTAGAATAACATACCATTTAAGAATCCATAATATCAGACAATTATTCACTCACACATATAAACACAAACACATATTGTTACTAACAATCAAAACATTAAACAAGCAAACACTAAAGAAATGGCAACATCATCCTTATGGGGAGTACTTGTTGGACTCAACAAGTGCATTAAAAGGATAATGCTTGCCATAACCAAACATAATTTGTTCTAACATTCAAACAATCATTAACTAACACATTAGCATCATTAACATTCAAATCATACACTAATATACCTTAAATTTCTTTTTCAGTTTTATAGATAAAAGATAATTTTTGCTAAGTGTCGGTAGCGGATGAAGACATGCCCACAGTGGATGACCAAGTCCATGCAGCGGATAAAGAAAAGCTCGAAGTGTCTACAGTGGATGAACAAAAGTCCACAGCTGATGAACAACTCCATTGTGGACGACCTTCAAGACAAGCATACAAGAGTTCACAACGGAAAACATCCAAGACATAGCGGACAACTTATTCCTCTCCACAGCGGATGACTTAGATTCCACAGCGGATAGTCTATCATCCACAGCGGATGACTTATAGACGTAGGATTTTATGTAATTTTCGTTTACATAAGGGTAGTTTACTAATTGTAGATAGCTTTGTGTATAGGCTATAAATATCATAATACCCTAATCCTTTGTAAGCTTTTGAACAATCAATACAAACAAGCAATTATTATCTTTCAAGCAATCAATCACTAGCAATCACACACACACTAGCACACACTGATATGATAGCCACAATCATAGGTTTCCGCACTATGATTGTTGTTTGTTAAACTTAGAGATTTGAAAAGATCCTTGGGGAAATCATTCAACAACCTTCTTCTTGTTGGTCTATTTTGATTTCATCAGAGTGGCAGGAGCACTCATCTCTCCTTGAGTAAGTGTGGAGAAGAGAGACTCATGGTACTCACTGAATCCCATGTTCTCATCATCATAGAATTCAAGGTTAGGGATTGGCTGGTATAGATCAAGGGGGTGGGGATGGTAACTGTCCCCTGAAGGTTGTTCCTTAGAATTTTGAGACACTAAGTGAAGGCTTAAGGCTGTTTGGGTAATGAGCTTATCAGGCTGAGCATGAGGAACCTCAGCACTGATCATGTGAGAGATCAGAGTGGTTTGCTCCTCAAGGGAAGTGGGAGCTCTAGTGTCCACTTCCTCTTGCATGGGTGGTGATATAGGGCCCTTCACAAACTGAATAGCTTGAACAGGTGTTCATTTGTATTTTCTTGAGTACAAGAGGGTTATTTTAGATTGAGAGGGTAGTTGGGAGATAACAGGTGTCGGTTCAACACTAGCTGGTGCTGCTAGGTTGTCACCTTGAGCAATGAGCTCTAACATTTTTCGGACAAGGGCCGTTTCTACCCTAGAGAATCCCACAGTTGGTTTTTTCATGATTTTAAAGATGCTGGGCTTCATCTATCCTAGTTTAAGAATCCTACCTGTTCTCCTCAACTGTGAGCCAAGTTCATTGTTAAGAATGTGCTTGACATATCTAGGAAACACGTAGTATACTAGGGAGTCCAAGTTAGCAAGCAAATTTAGGTATACAAAGTGTGAATACCTGAACTTGACCCCCTTAACCAGTCCAAGAACTATGAAGGAGAGATATTTAGGAATCTGGTCCCATCCTCCATGCTTGTTGGATAAGCTGTGTATGATAACACGGAGGAGGTACTTTAACTGAGAAGAGACCTTCCCTTTCCTGAAGATTCTGACTGAGAAGTCTCCCTCATAACCCATCTGTTCAAAACACTCGTTTACAACAGATTTGAGAAACCAGGATCATTCTCAGAGTTCAACAGAGCAACCTGATTGTGTTGCCTGTGAAGGTGCGTGGAGAATGTGACAACCCGTAATTTTCAAGTTAACACCGTTACCTCTATCTAACCTTTCTCCGCTATATTATAATAAAAATCAAGTTTATTTATCATTATTATTAGTACCAAATTCTAATTAATCCTATTAGTTAAAAGTTAATTAATATCCCTAAGTGGAATGTAGTTAAACTTGAGGGACTAGTGTTGGCATGTTGTCAAAGTCCTTGCATACAACTAAACTCCCTTCCGTAACCGACCCCATATCACCCACCTCACTTTTGTAACCATAGCAAACCCCCATCGACGGCAACACCCTCCCTCACGGCAGCACTCTTTTAGCAGCCCCTCCGCCTTTAAGCAACTCTGGCAGCCTCAGCCTAGCAACCGTGAACCCCTTCGACAACCATTGTTGTCATCGTGCATAGCCTTGTCACTCTGATCGCTAGCCGCGTACCGTTTTCAAAACCTTGCCGGTGAAAGTGAAGTTAACGTGACCACCGCCATCGTTCGGCAGGCTCCGTTAGCAACTGTAGCAACATCGTTGGACTCCTCACTCTACCGGCGTTTTGTTCGGTATGACCGATACTTATTAATCGCATTCATACTTACGGTTTCGGGATCTCGGTTATTGTTTGGTGTGTTTTGTGTGTCGGGTTCGGGTTCGGTGATCTTGTTTGGAACCGAGATGTGTGTGTGACGGGAAGTCGTGAAGTTCATATTACTGTGAGACAAGTTGTGTGTGGTGCGTTCAAGTATATATGCTAGACGTATATATATATATATATATATATATATATATATATATATATATATATATTGCTTTGGTTGTTCATATGTGATGGTGATGTATATGTGGTTGTGTACATGTGTATATTGTTTTATATGGGTCAAGTATGGGGCAGTAAAAGTGTTCGAGTAGGTGTGTGGTAGAATGATAATATGTGTGTGTTTTAAATGTGTTCTTCGGTATGATTGCATGAGTGCTGTGAATATGTTCGTATGTATATAGTATGTGGTTTTATTAGTGTGTATTTCTTTTTGTGTAATATATATTATATGGTTTTTAAATAATATTTATATTGTATGGGTGCGGTATATTTGGTATATATATTACTATAAATGTGTTGAGTTTGGATCGTTAAGCATTATGGTGCGTGGTATATGTATGTACCATTTGCATTAGTTTCGTGTATTCTACTTCGTGTGGGTTATGTGTTATTAGACGTACGAGTTTTATAGTTAAAAGTCTTATAATTGAAAATATAATAAGAGTATTTTTGTCTATGAGCCGGAGTATACGTGAATGATTGAGTTTTATGATTGTGTGAATTGGTGTATGCCTGTGCTTGTTTACGAATGGGGAAATATCGATAACCGACACCATAACCGAGCCGTGTTCGCGAAACTGTACGATTCTTGTGTTAATATTTAATAATTAATGTTAACTATATATTAAATGAAATTCAGGTTAATCGGTATCCTAATCTTTTGTGCTCGCATTCACTTGATTTGCCGTGCTATTTGAGGTGAGTTCTCAGCCCCACTTTAATTACTTCTTTTTTGGGTGAAAGAAACAATTGTTCAAAACATATTTTCATTTGATCAGTATTACCGTAATGTCACTTGTTTACTAGTGTTACACCATACTTAAGTCCTCATACTCGAACCGTTAATGTACGTATAATAGCGAGGTAATTCTGAGTAGATCTACTGGGTTTGACAAACCCCACCCGGGCTAGTCGCGCTAGTACAACGGTACGTCAAACGAGTGTTTAATTGACCTAATTTCTATTGTTGTGACCTGCTGTTCACAGCCAAGGCCTTCTTTTACATTGACAACTTCGGTTGCGAACTTCATACACTTAGTAACTTGTTGGGTATACTAGCTATCTACTGCTATTACTTTGTTTACTGTATCAGTTTACTATTATGTTCTGTTTATCAAAACCTGTGAATTCACCAACCTTGTGTTGACACTTTAGCATGTTTCTTTCAAGTTCTTAAGCGAGCACGACTAGGATCATCACATCATATCACTCATCATTTATTGGGTCGACCGAGTATAATTGCATTTTTCTTCCCAATATACTTATCTGGTTTTTGCGCGTGTTTGCGCCGTTTTAATTATGAACTTATACGCTTCCGCATTACTTTCATGTTTTCATATTTAATTCTGAATTTGGGAAACTTTAAATTAAATGGAAAATTACGTTTTGTAACTGTTGTGTCGTTTGGTGTAACTAATGGCTAAGATCCTGGTATGTCACGCGCCTAACGATTTTACCCCGTTTGTGAAAATTGAGGGTATGACAGATTGGTATCAGAGCCAATGGTTATAGCAAACTAAAATAAATTTGCATTTCATTTGCATTGCATTTAGACTATAGCCTGATGCCTTAGTTACACACACATAGACACGTTTAGCTTCGTTAGTTTGCCTTGTCTGTTTACTATACTTGCTTGGGATTTGCTTGCTGTGGTATATTCCTATGAGCGTTTATAATCATCTCTTCATTCTATGTTTAAGGGAAAAAGGCCAGTTCATCCTGATTTCCCACTGTTACCTTTTGTTTCTCTGCACAAGTGGCTTCGAATTACTAGGAGTCACGAGAAGGTTAATTATAATTTACCGTTTATCTTACCTATTACATCATGCCTCTCGGAATTGGATACGGTACCACTGGTAACTAACTTGGATGGTTCATTAGGAGCATGTTCTGTCTCTTGTTGAATGCGTTTCGCGGACGAGAGCTGCGTGTGCCAAGCCTTCTTTACCTACCTTACCACTTCTTTGCCTTGTGGAGCAGGCAATAGCTGTACTGGCGGCTACCATAGGCATTACGAGACAACTTATCAAAGTTTACTTACGATAATGCTATTTACCCATCTGACCTGAGCGCATCAACGATTACTTGCCCAAGTGAATGTTTCCTCAATCGATTCATTCGTATAACCTTGGTTAATCGACCCTTGGTCTAATAACTATATCTTTGATACCTCTATTATTAATAACACTCTGTACTTGACAAGGTATGTTAGCTCGGATGGGAGGAACCAGGAGTGACCATGCAATGCAAATTACCATCACGAGTGCACACGTAATTGTAAATTTGTCATGCATGAGATGTCTGGCGAACCCTGTTGAATGATAACAGTCATAGTCAGTATAAATTTTCATTTATAAACTTTGGGGACACGAGAGTCTCAATCCGTATAAAACTTCACTAAGGATATGGAAGCAATCCTTCATCTCCACTCGTATGAAAGTTTTCATCCATGTAGAGCCTTAATGGGGCTTGTATTATGACAATAGTCACAGTCCTTATGAGATGTTGCTCATCTAGCTTTTTAGTTATCGTGCAATAGTATTTATTTGATATGTGCGTAATCTGCATGAAAGTTACATCAGAGTAGTGATACTCTATGCGCATGTATTCTTTGTTCATTAGGTTAATCTTGAGACATAGAGTCTTGGCTGTTTAAACGTTCCAACATTCGTTTCATTTGGAATTTATCATGTTGAGCGTAAGTTACTTTTGCTTGTCCCCGGTGGTGGGATTCAAATTGGATTTTCCTGGTTGACTGTGTTTAACGTAAGGTCAGTTAACAAAGTGTCTTATGACGACCTCGACTGTTACATCTCTGTGTTTCCACTATAAGCAACAAGTGCAACTATCATCTCCATGGGCTATGCAATGAGGACATCTGAGAGCGATCTGCAAAAAAAAAAAAAAAAAATTGGTGATGCCGTCAAGAGCTGCAGCATGAACATCCTGGCCAAGTCTCCTCAACCTCAAGTAGCATAGAAAGGATGTTACGAATGCGGTCAAATAGGACACTTCAAGAGAAATTGCCCAAAGCTAAAGAAAAACAATGGCGGTGGTAGTGGTGCTGACAAACGCAATGGCAATGGCAATGGTGATGGAAATGGTGGTGTCAAGGGTAGAGCATTCGTCATTGGTTTAGGTGAGGCTCGTAATGATCCTTCTACCATAACTGGAAACTTTCCTGTCAATGGTTGTTTCGCCCCTGTTCTGTTTGATTTTGATGCTGATAGGAGCTCATGTCTCTTAAGTTCAGAAAGTTGCTACATATTACATCTACAGCCTTAGTTTCGAATATACTGTACAGATAGCCGATGGTAAGATACTAGATGTTCCCATATATACCACGGTTGTAAAATTAGTCTATTTGGACATGATTTCGATATTAATCCTCTATCTATTACGTTCGGTAGCTTTGATGTCGTTGTCGGTGTGGATTGGTTGTCTAGGTATCAAGCCGAAATCATTTGTCGCGAGAAGCTCCATCCGACTACCTTTGCCTGATGGAGAGATACTCACTATGGAAGACGATAAGAGTGGTGCTGTGGTCGGCATCATCTCATACATGAAAGCTCAGAAGTGTCTGAGAAAAGAGCATTCAGCTATTTTAGCCCTACTTATTGAAAAGACCACTGAGGAGAAGCGACTGGAAGACATACCTATTGTTAGAGAATTTACGGAAGTATTTCACGAGGACTTGCCTAGCCTTCCTCCACACAGGCAAGTAGAGTTTCAAATCGAGTTAACACTAGGAGCTGCCCCTATCGCTCGGGCGCCATATCGTTTGGCACCGAACGAGCTTCAAGAATTGTCGAAACGGTTGCAGGAAATGCTAGACAAAGGCTTCATATGTACAAGTTCTTCACTTTGGGGAGCACCTGTGTTATTCGTGAAGAAGAAAGATGGAACCTTTCATATTTGCATAGACTATCGGGAATTGAACAAGGTTACCATAAAGAATCGTTACCCTGTTCCACGTATCGACGACCTGTTGACCAACTGCAAGGATCGAGTTACTATTCAAAAATCGATTTAAGGTCTGGTTATCATCAACTTAGAGTGCGAGAAGAAGACATCTCCAAGACAGCTTTTAGAACTCGATATGGACACTTTGAGTTCGCAGTCATGCCATTTGGTTTGACGAACGCTCCTGCGGTCTTTATGGATCTCATGAACCGTGTTTGCAAACCTTATTTAGACAAGTTTGTCATCGTCTTCATTGATGACATACTCATTTATTCCAAGAATAGGGAGGAACATAAGGAACACTTAAGGACTATTGTAGAGCTTCTAAAAACCGAACAACTATATGCCAAGTTTTCGAAATGTGTCTTTTGGATGAGAGAAGTACAATTCCTAGGGCATATGGTTAATGAGAATAGCATTCATGTTAATCCGTCTAAGATTTAGCCAATCAAGAATTGGCCAGCGCCGATGACGCCTACTGAGGTGCATCAATTTATTGGTTTAGCGGGTTATTATCGGTGTTTCATTGAAGGATTCTCGAAACTAGCACAACCTTGACTACCCTAACTCAAAAGGGGAACCGTTTACAAATGGGGTAGTAAGGAAGAAGTGGCTTTCCAAGCGCTTAAGGACAAATTATGTAGTGCACCGATCTTGGCGTTACTGAAGGAACAAATGATTTCCTGGTGTATTATGACGCGTCAATCAAGGGTTTGGGTTGTGGGTTGATGCAACATAAGAAGGTGATAGCTTATGCATCGAGACAGCTTAAGGTGCATGACTTAAAGTTGGGAGCTGTAGTATTTTCACTCAAGATCTGGAGGCATTATCTCTATGGAACCAAGTGTATGATCTTCACTGATCACAAGAGCCTTCAGCACATCTACCAACAGAAGGAACTGAACATGAGAAAACGATGATGGTTGGAACTGCTGAATGATTACGACTATGCCATCAAGTATCATCCGGGATAGGCTAACGTGGTAGCTGATGCCCTTAGTCATAAGGAAACCCTAAACCCTCGTCGTGTCCGTGCGTTACAGCTAACGATTCATTCTGATCTACCGTCACAGATTAAGATTGCCCAGGTTGAGGCATTACAGGAACATAACATTAAGTCAGAATCTCTTAGGGGAGCTGAGAAATTATTTCAGGAGAAAGAAGATGGTCTTCATTACAATGAAGACCGGGTGTGGATTCCATTGTTCGGAAATCTCAGGGAATTGGTGATGGATGAAGCTCATAAATCTCGTTATTAGGTACATCCTAGATCTGACAAGATGTACTAGGACTTGAAGGTCATTTACTGGTGGCCTAACATGAAAGCTGAAATTGCCACCTACGTGTCAAAGTGTTTGACTTGTTCTAAGGTCAAAATGGAATATTAGAAACCGTCAGGTTTGCTTCAACAACCAGAGATCCCGATGTGGAAATGGGAGAATATTTCTATGGATTTCGTCACTAAATTACCTCGTTTGCAGACTGGAAACAATACTATTTGGCTGATAGTGGATCGTTTGACCAAGTCGACACATTTCTTGGCCATTCGTGAGACTTACAAGATGGATAAGTTGGCACAGATTTATTTGAAGGAAATTGTGGCACGACATGGCGTACCACTTTCGATCATCTCTGATCGCGATGCGCGATTCACTTCGCACTTCTGGCAATCACTGCAGAAGTCATTGGGCACTCGCCCGGATATGAGTACGGCTTATCATCTAGAGACGGATGGTCAGACAGAACTCACAATTCAAACCCTAGAAGATTACGCTTAGGGCATGCGTTATTGACTTTGGAAATGGTTGGAAAACCCATCTGCCTTTGGTTGAATTCTCTTACAATAATAGTTATCACACTAGCATCAAAGCCGTACCATTTGAGGCACTTTATGGAAGAAAGTGTAGATCACCTCTCTATTGGACTGAAGTTGGTGATAGTCAGCTGACTGGTCGTGAACTAATTCACGAAACAACATAAAAGATTGTGCAGATTCGAAACCATATGGCGGCAGCTCGTGATCGTCAGAAAAGTTATGCAGATCAAAGGAGAAAATCTTTACAATTTCAAATCGGTGACAAGATGTTGTTAAACGTTTCACATTGGAAGGGTGTGATACGCTATGGAAAGCGTGAAAAGCTAAACCCTAGATACGTTGGACTGTTTGAGATTGTCAAGAGAATTGGTCCTGTGGCTTATCAACTAGATCTGCGTGTGAAACTCGATGGTGTTCTTAACGTGTTCCATGTTTGAAATTTGAAAAAGTGCCTAGCTGATGAATCACTCGTCATTCCGTTAGAAGAGTTGGAGATGGATGAACAGCTTCGTTTCATTGAATAACCAGTTGAGATTATGGATCAGGAAGTCAAAACCCTAAAGAGTAGTAAGATTCCTATTGTACGCGATAGGTGGAATTCAAAGCGTGGACTGGACTTTACCTGAGAACGCAAGGATCAAATAAAGAAGAAGTATCCACAACTGTTCATAGAACAGTCATCTACTTCTTAAGGTATCCTTCGTACGATATCTTTTCTTTCAATTTCGAGACGAAATTCCCTTCAACAAGGGGATGATGTCACAACTCTCGTGAAACCTTACGTTCCTTTGTACTTACATTACTTTGCTTTGGGTTTATTTCAGAAGTTCGAGAAACCCAACCCTGCTTCTTCTGTTTGTCGTTGTTAAAATGAAGTGTTCTTTTTTTAATGTGATGTTCTAATTTTCGGGACGAAAATTCCTTCAACAAGGGGATGATGTGACAACCCGTAATTTTCAGGTTAACACCGTTACCTCTATCTAACCTTTCTCCGCTATATTATAATAAAAATCAAGTTATTCATCATTATTATTAGTACCAAATTCTAATTAATCCTATTAGTTAAAAGTTAATTAATATCCCTAAGTGGAATGTACTTAAACTTGAGGGACTAGTGTTGGCATGTTGTCAAAGTCCTTGCATACAACTAAACTCCTTCCCGTAACCGACCCCATATCACCCACCTCACTTTCGAAACCCTAGCAAACCCCCATCGACAGCAGCACCCTCCGTCATGGCAGCACTCTTTTCACAGCCCCTTCGCCTTTAAGCAACTCCGGCAGCCTCAGTCTAGCAACCGTGAACCCCTTCGACAACCCTCGTTGTCACCGTGCATAGCCTTATCACTCTGATTGTTAGCCGCGTACCGTTTTCAAAACCTTGCCGGTGAAAGAGCAGTTAACGTGACCACCGCCATCGTTCGGCAGCCTCGGTTAGCAACTGTAGCAGCATCGTTAGACTCCTCACTCTACCGGCGTTTTGTTCGGTATGACCGATACTTATTAATGGCATTCATACTTATGGTTTCGGGATCTCGGTTATTGTTTGGTGTGTTTTGTGTGTCGGGTTCGGGTTCGGTGATCTTGTTTGGAACCGAGATGTGTGTGTGGCAGGAAGTCATGAAGTTCATATTACTGTGAGACAAGTTGTGTGTGGTGCGTTCAGGTATATATGCTAGACATATATATATATATATATATATATATATATGTTAATGTAGGTTCAAATGTTTGTGTGTGGTTGGGGGTGTTGACAGGTTATAAATATATATATATATATATATATATATATATATATATATATATTTTGCTTTGATTGTTCATATGTGATGGTGATGTATATGTGGTTGTGTGCTTGTGTATATTGTTTTATATGGGTCAAGTATGGGGCAGTGAAAGTGTTCGAGTAGGTGTGTGGTAGAATGATAATCTATGTGTGTTTTAAGTGTGTTCTTTGGTATGATTGCATGAGTGCTGTGAATACGTTCGTATGTATATTGCATGTGGTTTTATTAGTGTGTGTTTCTTTTTGTGTAATATATATTATATGGTTTTTAAATAATATTTATATTGTATGGGTGCGGTATATGTGGTATATATATATATTACTATAAATGTGTTGAGTTTGGATCATTAAGCATTATGGTGCGTGGCAATGTATGTACCATTTGCATTACTTTCGTGTATTTTACTTCGTGTGGGTTATGTGTTATTAGATGTACGAGTTTTGATAGTTAAAAGTCTTATAATTGAAAATATAATAAGAGTATTTTTGTGTATGAGCCGGAGTATACGTGAATGATTAAGTTTTATGATTGTGTGAATTGGTGTATGCCTGTGCTTGTTTGGGAATGGGGAAATATCGATAACCGACACCATAACCTAGCCGTGTTCACGAAACCGTATGATTCTTGTGTTAATATTTAATAATTAATGTTAACTATATATTAAATGAAATTCAGGTTAATCGGTATCCAAATCTTTTGTGCTCGCATTCACTTGATTTGCCATGCTATTTGAGGTGAGTTCTCAGCCCCACTTTAATTACTTTTTTTGGAGTGAAAGAAATATATGTTCAAAACATATTTTCATTTGATCAGTATTACTGTAATGTCACTTGTTTACTAGTGTTACACCATACTTAAGTCCTCATACTCGAACCGTTAATGTACGTATAATAGCGAGGTAATTCTGAGTAGATCTACTGGGTTTGACAAACCCCACCCGGGCTAGTAGCGCTAGTACAACGGTACGTCAAACAGTTGTTTAATTGACCTAATTTGTGTTGCTGTGACCTGGTGTTCACAGCCGAGGCCTTCTTTTACATTGTCAGCTTCGGTTGCGAACTTCATGCACTTAGTAACTTGTTGGGTAGACTACCTATGTACTGATATTACTTTGTTTACTGTATCAGTTTACTATTATGTTCTGTTTATCAAAACCTGTGAACTCACCAACCTTGTGTTGACACTTTAGCATGTTTCTATCAGGTTCTTAAGCGAGCACGACTAGGATCATTACATCATATCACTCATCATTTATTGGGTCGACCGAGTACAATTGTATTTTTCTACCCAATATACTTATCTGGTTTTTGCACGTATTTGCGCCATTTGAGTTGTGAACTTATTTGCTTCCGCATTACTTTCTTTTTTTCATATTTAATTCTGAATTTGGGAAACTTTAAATTAAATGGAAAATTACATTTTGTAACTCTTGTGTCGTTTGGTGTAACTAATGGCTAAGATCCTCGTATGTCACGCGCCTAACGGTATTCCTCCTTTGTGGAAATTGAGGGTGTGACAGAGAAATCGGGTTGGTTTTTGTGATTTTGGTTGGCCATTTGAGAGAGCTTTGTCATGAAGAAAGATAAGAGCAAAGGCGGTTTGTGGGTGAATTTAGGTTAAAGAGAAGTTGTAGATGAAGAGAAAAGTTAAAGAATGGGGAAACCGTTGGGTATATATATGAAATGGATTTATGACAAAGTTAATGCTAGAGGATAAACTTTGAAATCCGGATGTCGGTCCTACCTCTGAAAAAGTGCCCAAAAAGGTAGTTATCTTGGAAGTCGAAAATCTTCCAAAGGTAAATTTGATTCGGAAGTTTTTTTTGATAAAAGCTTCCGAAGCCAATTTGGTTTCGGAAGATATTTCTGAGAGTTTTTGAAAATTTTTCTACTTAAGGAAAATACTTAGAGAATTTTCGCTTCTAAGACATGCTTTGATTTCGAAAGGTAATTTGATGTCTTCCGAAAATAAATGTGTTCAAAGTTTTCAAAAACTAAGAAATATAATTGAAAGGATTATTCTTTCAAGATAATCAGGGGCTTATGAAGTTGATAAAATAGACAACTTAGGACACATAGATTTTAGAAATAATTTTGAGTTTTAGTTTAAGAAAAGCTACTCAAAGTTAATCATCTCAATAGCTGATATGAGATACTTAAATCTCTGTTCATCAAAAGCTTTGGTGAACATATCAGCATATTATTCATTTGTGTTAACTTTGACTAGTTTGATTAATCTTTTTCAAAATTATCTCTAATTAAATGATACCTGATGTTGATGTGTTTTGTCCTTGAGTGCTACACAAGATTCTCTGTAATAGATATAGCACTATTATTGTCTATGTGGATGGCAGTCTCTTTGAAGTTGAATCCATACTCTAGCATCTAATTCTGAATCCAAAGCACTTGAGCACAGCAGGTAGCAACAGCAATGTATTCAGCTTCAGCAGTCGATGCAGATACACAGGATTGTTTCTTGCATTGCCATGAGACTATGCTTCCACCATGAAATTGACATCCCCCTAATTTAGATTTTGTAGTCATGTTGTAGCCACCATAGTCACTATCTGTATAGGCATACGGATTGAAGTCAGAATTCTTTGGATACCAAAGGCCTAGTGATGGAGAACTTTTGAGATACCTTAGAATTCTCTTGACAGCAACCAGGTGTGTCATCCTGGGGTTGGCTTGATATCTAGCACAAATACATATGGCAAACATGATATCAGGCCTGGTGGCTATGAGGTACATAAGAGACCCAATCATAGCTCTGTAAAGATGTTCATCCACACACTCCCCCTTAAGGTCAGGTCCAAGGGAGTGGTTTCCTGCTATGGGTGTCTTTGCAACCTTTCAATCAGTCATGCTGAATCTCGTCAGTATGTCTTGGACATACTTTGACTGACTTATGAAGATGCCATTGTCAACCTGCTTCACTTGAATTCCAAGAAAGAAATTGAGTTCTTCCATGGCACTTATTTCAATTCTATTATTCATCAGCTTCTCAAAGTCTTTGCAGAGCTTCGGATTAGTTGACCCAAAGATAATGTCATCTACATAAACTTGAACCAGCATTAAGTCATTTCCTGTTCCATTGATGAAAAGAGTTCCATCAATAGTACCCCTTCTGTAGCCATGCTTACAAAGGTACTGAGATAGAGTCTCATACCACTTCCTTGGAGCTTGGTGCAGCCCATAAAGAGCTTTATCAAGCTTGCAACAGTTGGTAGACCTTGAAGTTCTTGACATCAAGTTGGTAGACCTTGAAGTTTTTGGATGCAGCAAAAGCTAGGAATATCCTAACAACTTCAAGTCTTGCTACTGGAGCAAAAACATCAGTGTAATCAATCCCTTCATATTGAGTATACCCTTGAACAACTAGTCTTGCCTTGTTTTTGATGACAAGTCCTCTATCATCCTTCTTGTTTCTAAACACCCACTTAGTTCCTATAGTAGTCTTCTTTGAAGGAAGAGGTCATACGTTCCAAACCTTTTACCTTTTGAATTGAAGCAGCTCCTCCTGCATAGCTTCAACCCAACTTCCATCCTTTAAAGCATCTTCAACTTTCTTTGGCTTTACTTGGGATAGGAAACAAGAGTAGAGACAAACATTTTTGTCATGGGTTTGTCCTCTTGTCCTTACCCCTTTGTCAACATCTCCAATGATGTTTGTGGTGGGGTGAGACTTGTGGATCCTGAGTTGAGGGATCACAGCAAGTTGATTTGAGAGATCTAAATATGAAAAATTTTGATCCGGCAAGGAAGAATCTCCCACCACATCAGCACACTTATCAAGCGAAGCTTGATCCAATGAGTGTGTGACATCATTAATGTTGTCTTCCATGGAGTGATTGTCAGCATCCAGAAATTCTTGATCATTGTCACCACTACCACTTCCTTCTACATTTGAGGCTCCTTCATTTGACTTTTGTGCCTTTGAGCTAGAATTTGAAGGCACCTCAGAAGTATCAGCTAGATTTGTCATGGTTGTGCTGATAAGAACTCCATCTGCAGAATTTGTTACCATTGGAGCTGAAGTAGTTTGATTTGAAGGTCTTCTCAAAATCTTGGATAAGGATCTTCTGATGATAAAGTACATGTAGATCCTGAAACATTCTAACAAGACTTGTTAAACCAGTTGGCAACTAAATCAAAATCAAACAGCCAATCTGCACCATAACTTCTCACACAAGGAGTGTGTTCAGTAAAGGTCATATTGGCTGCCTCCTCAACTACTGTAGTTCTAAGATTCTATACTCTATAAGCCTTGGTTTGAGAAGAGTATCCAATAAAGTATCCATCATCTGATTTCTTAGCAAATTTGGCTATCTGATCTTTGGTATTCAAGATTATGCAAGGACATCCAAATGATCTGAGGAAACCAATGAAAGGTCTCCTTTTGTTCCATAGTTCATAAGGAGTCTTTCCATGAGTCTTAACCACTAAAACTCTTTTCTACACATAGCTAGCAGTGTTCACTGCTTCTGCCCAGAAGGTGACGGGCAGTTTAGAGTCAGACAACATGGTTATTGAAGCTTCAATTAGAGTCCTATTTCTCCTCTCAACAACACCATTTTGCTGAGGAGTCCTGGAGCACTATATTGTTTTGTAATACCCTTTTTATCACAAAATACATCAAGGATTTGTTCTTAAATTCAGTTACTTGATCACATCTTATGGTATTGACCTTGTGATCAAATTGATTCTCAATTTTCAGAATGAAATTCTTCAAGATTTCTGGAGTCTCATCCTTAGTTCTAAGGAAAAAGACCCAGGTGAATCTTGTAAAATCATCGGTGATCACTAAACAGTATGAGGTCCTTCCTAAACTCATTACACTGGTGGGGCCAAAAGGATCAATATGTAACAAGTGTAGGGGAGTAGTGATGGAGTTTCTTTCCTTTGGCTTCTGAGATACCTTGTGCTGCTTCCCTTTCAGGCATGCAACATAATGATCATCACTTGTAAACTCTTTCCTTGGCATTCTAGTTGCCAAATTATTCTTAATTAATTTATTCACATTTTTAAAGTTTACATGGCACATTCTTTTATGCTAGAAAAAAGACTCATCACTATTTGCTTTAGATAGAAAGCAAGACACTTCCCCTAAATGCAAAGTTTCCTACAATTCCATCTTGTACATGTTCCCTCTCCTGGGGGCTTTGACCAGTATGTGCTCCTGAGGAATCACCACCCTGGGCTTGAGAACAATGCACTCATGCTCAGTGAAGCGCATGTTATGTCTTTGATCACTAAAGTGGGATACACTCAGTAAATTGTACTCAAGCTTTATAATAAAATTTACCTTCTCAATTCTGAGCTTACCATTTGTGACCCTACTCCTTCCAGTAATGTAACCTCCTTCATCTCCTCCAAAAGCAACTGGTACTCTATCAATTTTCTAAAAATTTTGGAGCAAAGAGCCATTGCCTGTCATGTTCTAGGAACAGCCACGATCGATAATCCATACATTTCTGTTGTTCATTAGCTGTTTCTGCATAGAATTGAAGACAATGCAACAGTAATTGATCCTATGTTCAAGCTTTATGAACCATCAGCTATTGTTGATGAAGAACTTTCAGTCACATGGTCTTTCATTGTCTTCCACACCACCTTTGGAAGCTTAGACTTGACCTTCAACACTTTAGAAGATTTACCAACTTCAAAAGTTTTGGAGACTGGACCTTCGGAAGATCTTGCTATCACTGCAGAAGGCTTCAGTACTTCGGAAGCATTCCTTTCTTCCGAGACCAACCTTTTCTGCCGAAGGTAAGTTTTCACTTGTCTTCTTCTTCATCTTGGAGCTTCCGAAAGGAAGAGATTTTCCTTCAGAAGCTGGCTTCTTCTTAATCTTTTTAGAAGTTTTCTTCCTGATCATATGGATAGTGCTTTTAGGATTGTAAATGCAATCCTTAGTTAGATGAGAAGTACTGCCACACATGATACACTCCATATGCTTTCTTCTAAGAGTCGTCTTTTGGGAGCAAGACTAATCTTGATCACTTTCCATTTCTATGTTCATCTTCACAGATGAAGTAGCAAGTCTTTTAAGGTGTGACTTGCTGTTGATTTGGATTGTTCAGGCTGTGTAACAGTGGTACATAGCTGATCAGCCTTCTTTTTGTTATTGGGATGAGTTTGACAAGAACTAGAATCCCTGGTACTAGGATTCATAGTTGAGTCTTTAGTCTTCACCAATTCAAATCCTACAGAGATGAACACTTGTTTTTGCTTAGAGTTGAAAGTGGCCTTGATCTCTTGAGCTTTCTTGGACTTTCTCTTGGCTCTTCTGATCAAGTTCTTTCTCTTAGACTTGGTCATCCCAACTGCCTTTCTCTCCTGTAGAGAATAGTGACCCTTAGGATGATCTTCTTCATTCTTCTCGGATGCATCCTTCACTATCTCCTCGTCATCCTCTTCACTCATGGGGTCTATGAGGGGAAGCTCATCTTCACAAGTTTCACACATTGGAGATCTTACAGAAAGTATATAGTGTGGAGGAGCTACCTCAGTAGATCCCAGTCTTTGCTTATTCTGATAACAAACTTTGGAATGTAAGGATGAGGATATCATGTTCTTGAAGGTCTCTTCTTCAAGAGCATATTTTTTTGCCCGGGCTTTGCTGATCACAAGCTTAGCCTGGCATTCAGTTAACTTAGTGATGAGATCTTTAATGTGAGTCCTGTAGTTGGTGTGTTCATGTTTAAGAGTGGAAATGGTTTTCTCTAAGTCTACTATTTTTAGTTTATACCTATTTTCAACTCTTTTGAAATCAGATTTTAGTATGTTTAAATACTCAAGATCAGATCTCATCTCTAAGTTATAGGACCTATATCTATTAACTTTAGCAATACATTTAGGAGTATAAAGATGTTCCAATACCTTGCTTCATCATGATCTGCCATCAGCTTGGTTTGGAGATGCATCTTCAACTTGAAAGCTCGAGTCAAAGCCTCCTTCAACAGCAACTGCAGCTTACTACTTTGGCTTTTCATTCTAGGGAACTCCATCTATGTAATTTGGTCTGGTTTGTTTTTGGCCACTATTAGTTCAAGGTGCCTTGCACTCTCTAGCAAGGTGTCTCATTTGGTTACAGTTGTAACACTTCATTTTGCTTTTTCCAGTCCAAACTTTCCACTGGCTGCATTTGCTAGGAAACTTCCTCCCTGTCCTCTTGTAGAACATCTTGGCTCTATGTGTGAGAAGAGCCATCTGCTGGACTATTTCCATGTACTCCAGATCATCTGGATGGATACAGTCCAGGTCTTCAAGGGTGAAGAGAAAATTGCCAGAACTTTTATCAGAAGACACAAAAGCTTGAAAAGAGCTTGTCTCTTGGAATGGACTTCCTTAGATGTAGCTCTCCCTTGGTTTCTCTAGGAATGTGATGAAAGGACCCTTTTGTGAGTTGTTAGGGTAGCAGATGAGATGATGATGTGGTTTTCTACAATCCCTTTCAACCACATGAAGGGCTGATCTCTGTTGAGTGTTGGAGTTACAAGATGGATTTTGCATGTTCATCTCCATCTGGTAGCCACTAAGAATACCATACAACTCTGTAAGAGTAAGAGTCTTAAGATTCTCAGTTCTCTTGATAACAACACAGTAATGGGTCCATTTTCTAGGAAGAGAGGACATGAACTTCCTTACAATGTCCCTGTTTTCAAGACTTACTCCAACATCCATTAGAGTATCGACAATCTCAACATACCAAAAGTATTGTTGAGTCATGGTTTCACCTATTTTGTAGGTGAAATTTTCAAACTACTGCTTCAAAAGGTACTTTTTGTTCTCTTTTGCTATAGAGGACCCCTCATACGTGAGCTTCAGTGTATCCCATAACTGATTAGCACTTTTACACTTCTTGAAGCCCCTGTATATGGAGTTTAGAAGAGCAGTTTGGAGGGTAGTAAAGGCTTTTTGATCAATATCAATCTTCTTTCTATCTTCTTCAGAAAAGTCAGTTACTTCTTTTGGAATCATGCCACCTCCCGCAGCTGCTGAAGAGGTGCATGGAAGGTAAGGTCCAGAGACAACAGATTCCCACATCCTGGAGTCTTGTGACTCGACGAAGACTTCTATTCTTTGACACCATGTATCAAAGTCTTCAGTAGGGATCCGTGGGGAATTTGTCATGGTACCAGTTTCCATATCAGCCTTTGTGAGAGCTGCCATTTGAGTTGTTAAGTGTTTTGTGAAACTGAGAAATCTATCTTCTATCTTGATGGTTTCGGAAGACTTTGTCTTCTAACCTTTGGAAGACTTCATCTTTGGCTTTGGAAGATTTGGTCTTTGGCTTCGGAAGATTTTACACTTAGAATGTTTTCTTTGCAGAGTGTAAAAGCTTCCGAAGTAACTTCCAATATGCACAATGTGCATGCATGCATGAAGCACCTTGAGTGTTTTGGGTGCATCAACCTTTTCTATAATCCTTATAGACACAGAAAGCAAGAAAACAAATAGATGTTTGCAATACTTGACTTGCTTCTTATCACCCGTTCATCTAATTCATCAATGATGTTTGACACTGGATGATTCTTATGTGTCCTGGTGGTTGGAATTGAGTCTCTAGCAATTGATATATCAAGGTTGGAGACACTCAGATCATTTTGGTGAGAGTCACCTTTAGGTAGTGATATTGGTGAATGGTGAAAGTAGTCAAATGCTTCACAATTTTCATTTTCAGTGTGTGCAGCACTTTGAAGACTTTCATCATTGTATTCCTTTCAGTTTCAACTGGTATAGTGACTGGTTCTGGATTTCTATCTTCAGATGATGGTTCTTCCGAAGGATATTGAAGTGTACTAGGAACAGCTTCAGCTGAAATACTTTGATTTTGGTGATCTTGTCTGACAGGGTCAGCTTGCAATGGAAGATCTTACACAAGTTATTCAGCAGGAGAGGGATGCATCATAGGAAAATCATCTATTCTCCCAACTGTTCCAGATGATCCATCTGACTGTAGGTTACCTACAATTGACAAGTGAAACTGATCAAATGATTTTGAAAAAGAATCAATATCAAACAACCAGTCGGGACCATTTGTTGACTTTGGAAAGGAGTGCTCATTGAATTGAACATTGGTTGATTCATCATTAATGTTTAATCTATGATTAAACACACTAAAAGCCTTTGAAGTAGAGGAATAACCTACAAAAAATCCCTCATCAAAGTTAGGAGCAAACTTTCCTAAATGGTCACGGGTGTTTAATATTGTGATAGGACAACAAAATGACTTGAAAAATCCAATGAATGGTTTTCAGTGAAAAAGAAGTTCATAAGGTGTTCTGATGATTTCTTTGAGTATCAAAGTTCGATTTTGCACAAAACACGATGTGTTGACTGCTTCTACCCAAAAGATAATTGGTAGTTTAGCATCAGACAACATTGTTCTGGCCGCTTCAATCAGTGTTCTATTTCGCCTTTCATCTACCCCATTTTGTTGAGGTGTTCTAGCTGCACTGAATTGATGAGCAATACCTTTGGTTGTGCAAAATGAACTTCGACCTTCATTTTTAAATTCTATCCGATTATCACTTCTAATTGATTTTACTTTAAGGTCAAGTTGATTTTCAATTTTTGTGATAAAATCTTTTATTATTTGGGGCGATTTGATTTTATGAAGTAAAAAAGAAAACCCATGTGAATCTTGAAAAGTCATCAATGATCACCAAACAACACTGTTTCTTTCCAATGCTCATAACATGAGTTGGTCCAAAAAGATCCATATGAAGTAATTTCAACGAAGAAATGTCTATGTTCACATGCTTTGGTTTATGGGAAGACTTATGTTGTTTTCCTTTGCAATAAGCTAAACAGTGGTCAATGAAGTGAAATTCTTTTTAAGGTAAGCCAAGTACATAGTTTCTTTTAACCAATCTATTCATATTTTTGAAATTTTTATGTCCCAAACGTCTATGCCAAAGTTGTGACTTATCAAATGATGCTTTTGACAACAGACATGTTTCTTCTTTAGGATGAGCAGAATTAACGTTTAAGACATAGGTGCTATTCTTCCTCGAAGTTTTCAATACAACTCATTCTTCAGGAATCTGAAATCCTGGTTTCAAAATGTAGCAATAAGTGTTAGTGAAGTGAGTGGAATATTTCTTATCACGGATCTGAGACACACTAAGAAGGTTGACATTTAGTTGCTCGCAGTAGTTCACTTTATCAAAGCTCAACAGTCCATTTGTCTGTGATCCTTCACCAGTAATTCTGCCACCTTGTGAATCTCCACCAAATGCTATAGTAGTTCCTTGGATATGCTTGAAGTCATGAATGAGGGAATTATCTCCTGTCATGTGTTGGTAGCATCCACTGTCCATATACCATAAGTTGTTGGACGTGTATGGACAACCCTACAAGAACAAAAGAACTAGTTAGAATATGAAACCCAAGCCATGATGGTCTTGGGTTGCCTGTTCTTATCCATGGCTGTAACTTCTTGATACTTTTCTTTAAGTTTGGCTTAGAGGATGAGTCTTTGATGGATTTTTATTGGGTCTTTTCAGATTTTATCTCATCAATTTCAACTAAACTATCAGAAGAGGTGTCAAATCTTTGATCCCTGTTTCTATCAAGAAATTTGGTACATTTTTGATTTTCAGAATCACTTTTGATTTATATCTTCGATGAAAATTAAGTGATTGTTTCATATTTTGGTTAAGATTTCTTTTGACACTCTTTGACTACCATTGATCATAGAAGTCATCTTCAGGATTTGAACCCCTCGATTGTTTATTAAGTGATGGACTTCTAGTTTTGCTCTTGATAGTTGACATTGGTGAGATGGGCTTGTTTTGAGGATTCTCAAGCCTTTCTGGGTTAAAGAAAAAGTCAGATGTATTATGGTTGGTCATATCACACACAGAACAATACTTGTTAAAATAACAGTTTTTGGTTGAGTGATTGTTCATGTCACAGACAAAGCAGTATTGGTTGAAATAACGTTCCTTTATGTTGTGATTAGACATGACACAAATGTCACAATACATTTGTTTGTCTCTTGATTTTGAAGTCGAGGCTTCATGTGATTTAAAAGATTTCAAATTGGACTCAGATTTCGTTTTTAACGAAGAAGCAACTTTAGCCTTCTTGGTTTCCATAGATTGTTTCACAATTCTACTATGCTTGGACTTTAAAGACTATTTTTGCTTCTTTTTTCCTTTACTTAACTCCTATTCAAATTGGTCTACATGCTCTTTGTTACAAATATCTAAACCAACCCCTTGCCGGTGTTTTGATAATGATTGAGACTTTGTTTTGACAGTTGACTTTTGACCCATGGGAGATTTCCCTTTGGTTTTCTGCGAGACCTTTTCTGATTTGCTGGAATTCTTATGAGGTTTAATCTCTCTATCAGATTTGCTTTCAGCAGAGGATTTCACAAAAAATTCAGCCTTCTTTTCCACTTTGAGATTTTCAAGGATGAATTTCACAAAAGGTACAATGGTCGTGACTGGGCTTTTTGGTTTTTTGACTTTTACACGTTTGTCTGAGCACTCTTTGATTTTGATTGGATAACCTAATTTGATTTTATCCTCACTGGTTGTAATGTAAACACTTGGTTTATTTGGAGGATTAGTTATTTGTGAAACCGTTGTTTTAGTTTCAATAACTTTAGGTTCAGTTGACTTAGAAAAAGTGAGTGACTTAGGCATAACTATATAATTGTCATTATATGGAGAAGGAAATGAATTGTATCCTATCCCGGTCATGTCCTTTGGCTCCTTTTCTAACTCAAGTAACTCTTGCAGCTTAGCAGAAGAGAGTTGAAACTTTTCTAGTTTCACTTCAGTAGCTGATTGCTCTGCTTTGGTTTTAGTTAACAATTCTGTTATCCTCTCATTCTCAGTTACAAGAGTGTACTTTTAGCCATGGAGTTTTTCAATATTTGAAAGTAATGATTTGATTTTAGTTTCAAAGCTTTTCATTTCATGTTTTAGCATTTCCGATTTGACCTTTTCTTCTTTGATTTTAGCAGCCAACTTGTGATTATGCTCTCTGTATCCCTGTAATTCATTTATGCATTTATCACTACAAATATTTGATTTTACCACAGATGGCATTGGAATAGGACCATCATTGATATGGGCCATGAGAGCATGATTTTGAAATTGAGGTTTAACTTCCTCTGCATACAGGCTCCAATCACAGACTCCGTCTTGTCTGATGACAAGTGCATTGGATGTTGGTTGGTTGCTTCCATGAGCTTGGTGAGTCCGTTGAAGCTGATTTTGATGAGTTTGATGATGCTGATTTTGATGATGGTATTGTTGTTGATTGCTTGACTGAAAGCTTGAACTCAGTTGAGATGATGGATGATCATGAGAGTTTTTTTGAAAGTTGTTGCTACTTCTTCTTGATGCACTACATTCCCTAGAGAAGTGGCCAGTCATACCATAATTGAAACACTTAACTTTGGATTTGTCATATCCAAGTTTTGTGTTTTCATTTAATTTCAGCTTCTTCCCTTTCCTGAAGAACTTCTTAGCTCTCATACCAATCTTGGCCATCTGCCATTGCAGATCCATTTCTTCAACATTATCAGGATCCATTTCTTCCAGATCTTCTTGAATCAGATGGTTTGATGTGAGTCTTCCTCCAAGGTATGCTTCAAAACTAGCAATAAAGGCATTGTATGTTGCCTTTTTTTCTTCAGATCTTTGGTAAGTAGGCATATTTGAAGGTGTTGTTGTTGCTGGAGCAGAGGATGATGGCTGGCTTTGTGGTGGAGTAGCAATTAATCCAGTTGCCCTTGCTTGATCTCTTGAAGATAGAAAATCATCGTCCTCACTCAGAAAAGCATTTTCCACAAAATAAGTTTCTGATGGAAATTTGTATGCCTCTATGACTTGTGGTCCACTAAGAATTTTGCTCATTTTATCTAACTCAAGAGCTTCAATTTTGGCAATCATTATATCTATGTTGGTGCTCTCCATATCAAGAGTATTTTTCACCATATTTGCATTCTGCTTCCAAGCTTTCCGGCAAACTATGTAGTACCTTTTTGTTCATTTCTTTCTCCTTGTAAGTAACCCCCATGACCTCCAAGTCATTCACCAACTCCACAAACCTATGCAGTTGCTTGGAGATTGATTCACCCTTGGTGTGATGGAAGGTTTCATATTGATTCACTAACTTGTCTTTGTTGATTTCAGTTACTTCACTACTTCCTTCACACATTATCTGTAGTGCATCCCATACTCCCTTTGCTCTTCCATACTTTTCCAGCCTTTTCAGAACATCCATTTTCAAGGCTTGTGTAAGAATGGAGTATGCTTTGAGATCCATCTTGATTTTCTTGTATTCATCATCATCAAGATTTAAACTTGGATCCTTAATGGGAATTCTGACTATTTTTTATTATGCAGCTTGATCAGAAGTAAGTGACACAGGTATGCAAGGTCCTTTGCATATTTAAATCTAGTAATCATGATCTAAACCTATAATGTAATTTCTAAACCTAATTTTTCACTGCTTAAACACAAATTTGTGTTTAAGCATTGGTGGTTTAGATGCATGACTAAGTTTAGAAAAATTAACAGAATCCACGTTAATAAGCTTGTTTTTAGAAGGTTTGAATACTGATTATATTTATTTTAAGTCCAGAATGTTCAAACAATCTAAAGTCAAGGTATTGATGTATGGTTTCTTGGTGAATAGTATCAGCAGTAGGGTTGATATTATGAACAATTTACTGTTGAAAAGATTTTGTTGAATTTAGTGACAGTAATTTTTGAGGATCGTGATATCTTTGTCTGTTCTTTTTGTTGAGAAGCCATTGTTCGTGATGTATCTATGGTTTCGGTTTGGTTGAATAGTGTAGATTGTCGATTCTTCAGATATTTTTCAGCATAAGTACGCATTAGAAGTTGAAAAACTTGCTAATAGTAACTCAATCACCAGATCAATCGATTATCGTTCAAGATCTGCACTTATCTTGTTCGAATTCAAGAGTCGACGCTCTGATAACAATTGACAGGGTCCAAGAATGGAATTCTCGGTTGAAGTAACTTCAACATGGATCGAATATGATGATTGAGTTAGTGAGAATGTAGCAGAAATACACAATCACAAATCATTGAATGCTGTAAATACTCATAAATGCTGTGTTTTAATGAAGGTGAATCGGTTACAATGAATGATATGGTTTCAGCAATAAACAGTTACTTGACACCTCTGAAACATAAGACAATGGAACATTCTAATATTCTAGTTGTCCCAAAAGTAGCGTATTCTATTCTATTTATAGGCTGACATAATGCCTGTACAAAATAACTAAGCTACCCCGACACTATATATCAGAATACTAGTCTAAGTACAAAAATGTAATGAACATTTGTACTTGTTCATCCGCATGGACTAATGCAGATGACTTGGACTTCATCAGCATTTCTTCTGTTGTCTTCAGCATTAAGTATGTTCATCAGCATTGGGAAATGCGAATAAGCAAATACTTATGTGCATTTGTCTCTGATCATCCGCATTGGTTAATGCAGATAAACAATTACTTTGCAGTATTTGTTCTAGCTATCCGCATTAGTGAATGCAGATGAACAAATACTTATTAGCATTTGTTCTTTGGTAATCCGCATTGACTAATGCGGATAGCCAACACTTGTTTTTTTTCTTTCGTTATTCTTCATCCGCATATCTTATTGGATTTGTGGGATTTTCTCGTAGAACAACCAACAACCACCTCTTGTATTGCCATGTATGATCCTTTCAGGGTCCAAAAGTGTGTTGTAATCTAAACTAAGATTCACATGAATGTAAGGTTCCTCGGTTATGGATGTCCATAGATCCGGGTCTTGGAAAATGATCCAATTTCTGAACATGATTTTCTATTGAAGTCTACCTTATTTTTGAGTCTTGGTGGTTTGAGGCTACTGTTTGACCCTAAAATTTCATTAGACATTATGTTGATTTTTTTTAACTTAACGGTTTAAGTTTAAAAATTTGTTTGATAATTTTGCTCGATGCTAAAATGAATTTACCCTGAAGTCGTTAAATTTTGTTTGTTAATGAAGTCAACTTTTTAATTTGAATTACTGAATATAAGAAATTTAATTAATTTTAAATTACATAATATCTAGGTGATGTCACTATTAATTCTCGGTTAACTAAAGGGAATATTATCTTTGAGGATGTCAATCAGTCAAAACCCTTTAAATTATATTAGTAAACAAAAGTCAAAACCCTATAAACAAATATTATGTTTTTAAAAGATAATATTTTTTTTATCAAAAAGTGACTTTTTGGGATGAAAAAGCGGCTGTTTAAAAAATCAAAAGAAGATTATGTTTCTTCTTTGGTTTTACTGATGAACCAACACAATCGCCGGAGATTATGAAGGCTTGTGAGTGAATAAAATTAGGGTTTATCCAAGGGTTTGTTTGCGTCTGTAATGTTTTTCACAAAATCAACAATCGGTTTGTTGATTGAATAGCAAAAACCTGATTCGAGTGAGTATATACTTGATTATGAAGATTTTAAACAGTTTGAAAGATTCTAAATGTTCAAAACAATGTTTGTTTGATGAAAACTTGATGAAATAGTACTCGATGACTGTTTATTAAAAACCCTTAGAATCAATGAGATTTTTGAGGTTTTGTGATGATTCTGTTTTGAAAAACAGTGTTTGCTGTTTTCATGATTCTGTTTTGAAAAGCAGTGTTCGAAAAACACAAATTCTTTTACAAAATTCTCAAAACTAGATTAATGAATCAAGTTTTATGCATTTGTTGAATGTTTGGAGTAAAAGAATGGTTTTGTGATGATTTAAACTCAAAAATGTATGTTATGAAGCTAATAAACCGTGGATCTCATTGTGTTGAATGAGAGGATCAAAAATCAAATGTTTGATTTGAGCAAAGGCACTGATACCACCTAATGAAAACTCAATTACTTGATTTTGAACTTTATGAAGAAGAACAAGATCAAAATGATTTTTCCAAAGGATATTTTCAATCTCTCCTAATATGGCAACAGACTGTTTTATATTCAACACTCTATGAACATGGTGCGGAAACCCGTGATCAAAGATATGATTATCCATGTGTGTGTATGTGTGATTGTATGTTTGGATGACAGAATGCTTGAATAATAATAACTGCTTAATTGTGTTGAATATTTAAAAGCTTACAAAGAATTAGGGTTTACTACTATTTATAGCCTATAGAAAAAGCTATGTACATTTACTAAAATACCCTTATGTAAAACAAAATTACATAAATAATCCTAAGTCTATAAGCTGTCCGATGTGAATGTTGATCGTCCGATGTGGATGGTAAATGACCTATCCGCTATGTCTTGGATTATGTCCACTATGAACACTTAGTTGAATGTTTGTCTTGTTATTTGTCCGCTGTGGAGTGTTTATCTGTTGTGGATGAACATCCACTGTGAATTGTTCATCAGCTGGGACATTGGTCATCTGCTTTGTGATTGTTCATCCGCTGTCCACACCTCGGATTTCATTCTTTATCCACTGTGGATGCTTAGTGAAAATTCCTTTTTATCTACGAACCTGAAAAAGAAATTTAAATGAATTAGTGTTTGATATAAATGTTTATGATACTAATATGTTACTTAATGATTGTTTGGATGTTAGAACATATTATGTTTGATTATGGTAATCATTATCATTTTACTGCACTTGTTGAGTCCAACATTTTCATTCGTCACCACCATCCTATCTTGTTTCTTTGGTACCATTTGCATCGGACTAACCCATGGGGAATCAAAAATTGGATAGATCAAGCCCGCATCAAGAAGCTTGATTACTTCCTTCCTCAGCACTTCTTGCATGTTAAGGTTAAGGCGACATTGATGTTGCACCATCGGCTTGTATTCATCCTCCATTAAGATCTTATGAGTACAAAAGAAAGGATGCATTCCTTTTATATACATGATTTTCCAAGCCATAGCTTTCTTATGCGTCTTTAACACCTCTAAGAGCTTCACCTTTTTATCCTTCGTAAAATATGAAGAGGTAATGATGGGTAATTAAGAATTATCATCCAAGTAGGCATATTTCAAGTGAGATGGTAGCTCCTTAAGTTCCAACGATGGTGGTTCCTCGACTGATGGTTTAGCTTTTCTTGCTTTATCTCTTTCCATAACTTCTAATACTTCAAGGCTTGAAAATGATTCATTGGTTGACGAGCAAGATAGCTCATCAACCATTTGAACATAACATACTTCAATGTTTTCCCCATCAATCAATTGCGTATTCAAAGCATTATCATAATAACTTTCCCGCAAATAATGATCCACATGTGAGTCAATGGTATCAATAAAATATAATAAGTCAACATGATTTTGTGAATGTTGCATGGAATTTTTGATATCAAAAACTGCCTCTTTCTCATCTACTCTTAGAGTTAATTTACCATTTCATACATCAATTAATACTCTAGAGGTAGCTAAGAAGGGGTGACCTAAGATGAGTGATACATTTTTATCTTCATCCATGTCAAGAATTACAAAATCGACCGGAAATACAAACTTATCAATTTTAACCAACATGTTCTCAACTATGCCTCGAGGGTACTTCACAGACCGCTCGGCAAGTTGGATGCTCATTCGGGTCGGTTTAGGCTCACATAGGTCTAATTTTGCGAATACTGAGTACGACAACAAATTGATACTAGCACATAAAAGGAAAATCTTCCATTTTTTCCAAAAAAAGCAGGGAATGGGGATTCCCTTGAGACGGTCCCCAAATAACCATTTTACGCCTTTGGTACTACTTCGCTATCGGTCACCCAGGAGTATTCAGCCTTGCAAGGTGGTCCTTGCTGGGGATCATTGATACAGAGCTAATTCCAATAGACTTATTAGAGGGTCCCATTGGCGTGCATCCGGTAGGAATTGAACCTACGTATTCGCCAGAGCTCTAGATTTTTGTTCATCCCTCGCCGCAATAGTATCTCGGGGTTTGCAGCGATAACTTGGTATATCTACTATATGACCATCGACTAAAATATGTCTATGGTTAACTAATTGGCGAGCTCCCGGAATAGTCGGAGCCATACCCAACCGAAAAAGGATGTTATCCAGGCGCATTTCAAGTTAGTAACAGATTAGCTACCAATTAAACAAGGAATAGTGAAACACACTGGATCGGTCATCTTCTTTGGTAGCTTGTTTTGCAAAACCGCCGAGCATTCTTCATTCACTGTCACGTGCGAAAGCTCCTAGAGTTTTTTCTTTTTTTTTAGAATGTCTTTAAGAAACTTGGCGTACTTTGGCATCTATGATAAAGCTTCAACAAATGGTAAGTTAATATGCAATTGTTTGAAAAGTTCAAGAAATTTACAATATTGTTCTTCGATCTTTTCCTTTCTCAATCTATCGGGATAAGGAATAGTGGGCTTGTAAACACTCAATGGTTCTTTGACTTGTGCGTACTTGATGGGCTTTTCCTAGCTTTATGCACCTTGTCTTGAACCTTCTAAGGATTATAGAAAAGGCTGATGCATCCAAAACACTCAAGATGCTTACACGCACTTTATGCATGGTGGAAGTTCCTTTGGAAGTTTTACCCACTGCAAAGAAAATACTCTAAGTGTTAAATCTTCCGAAGCCAAAGACCAAATATTTCGAAGCCAAAGACCAAATATTTTGAAGCCAAAGATAAAGTCTTCCGAAGCTCAGAAGACAAAGACTTCCGAAGCCATGAAGACTGATTTTTTCCAAAGACAGAGAAGATATACTTTCTCTGATCAACTTTTTCTGAAAGCGAACCAACTTTCCGCTGCCACTCTGAAGACTCACCAACTTGCATAAGTTGGTGAAAAGGTCCATGCTTTAGGAAATTATAGATTATGGTCTTGTGTATGTAACTTTCCAATTTATGTACTTTTATCCTTTTTCTAATATATTAGGATGTGAGATATGGCATGTCATAGTCACTAGTCAAAAGGCAATCTGCCTTTTGACTTCACATTGATCTTGTTGTTTAGATTAGTATTTCCAGCTGGCCTTCAAAGTATGGCCGGCTGTAGATGTAGTATAAAGTATCTCAGGTCCTTATATCTTTCTTTATACTTTGTAACACTTGTAAAAAACTTGAGAGCAATATACTTATTCCTTGAAAACCATTATGATTTGTTGTTCTTAGTATTGTCTCATAGTTTTGCTAATGTTCCTTAGTATCATATAAAAGGTTCCAGTTCCCTATTTGATATGTTAAGTGTTCTAAGTCTCTCCTCATTGTGAGACTGATTGTATTGACCCCCTTCAACGGGTCCTGCAATTGGTATCAGAACATTCCGGGCTCTTGATTGTATGATCTCACCATCTTAGATCTCCCAGTTTCAGAAAACACTTAACAACTCAAATGGCAGCTCTTACAAAGACTGATACGGAACTGGTACCATGACAAAGTCCCCACTAATCACTCCTGAAGACTTTGATACTTGGTGTCAAAGAATGGAAGGCTTCATCAAGTCACAAGACTTCAGGATGTGGAAATCTGTTGTCTCTGGACCTTACATTCCATGCACCTCTTTAGCTGCTGCTAGAGGTGGCATGATACCAAAAGAGGTAGCTGACTCTTCTGAAGAAGATAGAAAGATGATTGATATCGATCAGAAAGCCATTACTGCCCTCTAAACTGCTATTCCAAACTCCATATATAGGGGCTTCAAGAAGTGTAAAACTGCTAAGCAGTTATGGGATGCACTTAAGCTCATGTATGAGGGGTCCTCTAAAGCAAAAGAGAACAAAAAGGACCTCCTGAATCAGCAGTTTGAGAATTTTACCTACAAAACAGGTGAAAACATGACTCAACAATACTTCAGGCATGTAGAGATTGTGGACACTCTAATGGATGTTGGACTAAGTCTTGAAAACAGGAACATTGTGAGGAAGTTCATGTCCTCTCTTCCTAGACAATGGATCCATTACTGTGCTGTTATCAAGAGAACTGGGAACCTTAAGACCCTTACTCGTAAGAGTTGTATTGTATCCTCAGTGGCTACTAGATGGAAATGAACATGCAAAATCCATCTAGTAACTCCAGCAATCAAAAGAGTTCAGCCCCTCATGTAGTTGAAAGGGATTGCAGAGAACCACAACATTTTCACACCCCAACCGACGGCGGAATATGTCGGGTTGTGTAGATTGTCCATAATACGTGACACTATTAAAGTGATAATTTATTTAATCAACCCAATTATATAAATCTTACAAAAAAACCATAAATTATACGAACAAATATAACATAAAATAAAATAAAGTTTGATTTGTTAACTAGGACCACAAGCATCCTAAGTGTCATTTCGTTGTAAGCATCTCCAGCGACATGTTTAAAATAAAGGTCAACTAGAAAGTTGGTGAGTAAACATAAGTTTTATTACATATACTAGATTTAAAACACGATGCAAGAGTCAAAGTATGAATTAAAGCAAGTATTATTAAACCAAATGCATTGATCAAACCTTTATTGACAAGTGTCCCTAACCAACGGGTTAGACTAAGAATTTCGGTTTCGATACCCAAATGCCGTCTACAACTGCCCGTTTGGGCGGGTGTCAAACCAATAGCGCTATCATCGTAACCTTAGGCTTTAGAAAGTTAATGATCACATGCTAGCAAGTAAGTAAGCAGGATTGACAACCACATGAAAGATTTGTCCAATAAGTTTATCACAAAAGCATAGAATACATACAAGACTTATTTGAATTGTATGATATGAAAGAAAGATTTAGAATTGAATATGTATACATGTCACATCCCAAAAACATAAAAGAAAAAAGGGATTATGAATACTCATATTGAGTTCTTGAGTATGAGTTGGATTTATGACTTGATTAATAGGAATGGTGAAGCCCTAAATTAGCATGATTATATGTATAAGAACTTATGTTTAAGGTTATGGTTATGGGTATTAACCATAGTAATAAAGAAATCAAATGCATAGGAAAAGAATAGTTGTTGCAATGTTAAAACAGATTTGGACAGATTATTGTTACAGTTTCATATAATTATTAAAAATATCAAACCTTAAGTAAAAGTTCTTAAACTCTCCAGTCTACTATTTTAGGATGTTATGAACAACTTTTATTTAGAAAAGTTTTTCAAATTCAGATCAGAAACTGACCAAAACAGCAGTGCAAAGCAAAAGGTGCAAATATGCACACTTACTTTGTAGAAGCTGTTGCCGAGTCATCCGATAGAATTAGAAGTCGTGTGAACTATGGTTGGAAAGATAATTCGATGAAATTGTTTATGGAATCTGAGTTTGATACTTTTTGATTTAGTATGACCAAGTTATGGTCGTTTGAAGTTGTAAAAGATTCTGTCCAAAATCAACGGTAGCACTTACGTGAACCTTTTAGGGTTTTAAAAATAAAAAACGCGTATAATAAATTTTTATTGAGTGTATAGATGATAATAGAAGGTTATGGTTGAATAAAACCATGAGAAGTTTTATTGTAAAGTTGCTTAGAATCACTTAGAAATTGAGAGAGTAATAATAACATTAAAATTAAGAATACGGTTGCTACCTTGAGAATGACGAACGGATTTGAAACTTTTAAAGGCTTCAATAGGGAATTGAGGTTGAAAGTTTCTTGAGGTTGTATAGAGGGTGAAGAAAGAAAACTCTCTTGTAAGTTAAGAAGAGTTGGTGCAAGAAAATTGGTGCTACAAAGGTTAGTATTTATAGGTAGGGAGATAAGGGTTATAAATGAAGAGGTTTTGTGAGTATAATTAAGATTGAAGTTATAAATGGAGAGTTTTAATTAGTATAATTAAGATTGGAGAATTATGGATGCATCATAAATAAGTCAAATGTGAGTAATTTTGGTCTTTCAAATTTTCTAAAAAAAATGGGATGTTTATGAAATTAATTTTATAAAAAAGTTTGTATTTAAGTTGTAAAATTAAAGATTTTTTTGAATCATTTTAAGGACTTTAAAATAGTTAATATTTTTTTTTATAAAAGTATAATAATTATAAACTTTTATAAAAATATTATGATTAAGAATCTTTATAAAACTAAGAATGAAAATCCGTAAGAGTTTTGTTTTATTATACATGCGCATAAAATATACATGACATACTTTTATAAGAATTTAAGAACTTTAGTAATAAAATGAATTCTAGAATTTCATTAATATATAAAAACTTTATGATATTATTAATTTAGGCTTCCAATCACCATCATCAAGTCATATGCACAATGTTCATATAAACATTAAGACATACGTTATCATGATAATGACACAAGTAAAGTTATATGTCAAAGATTAGTCTTACTAACGAATTAAGTTATATGACGTTATAAAACAAATAATATAACATAGAATTTCAAATGTTTTATTGCATAAACAATAAATGAAAATGGATTGGGTTACAAATATGGATAGGTGGCAAGGGTCACAGTCTCCCCTACTTTAGGAAATTTCGTCCCGAAATATTTTAGGAAGAAACTGATGCAAAAAGATGTGGATACTTGGTCTTCATTTGGTCTTCGCATTCCCAAATAAATTCTGGCCCACGCTTAGACTCCCAACGCACCATGACTATCGGTATACGGCTACGCTTAAGGTGTTTCACTTCACGGTCCATGATCTCCACAGGTTTCTCTATAAAATGCATAGACTCATCAATGTACACTTCGTCGAGAGGGATATGGAGGTTTTCATCGGATAAGCATTTCTTAAGGTTGGACACGTGAAATGGGGCCATATCGATGCTCGTACGATAGCTGTTGTTATACGAGAACTCGATCAATGGTAAGTGTGTATCCTAATTACCACTAAAATCGATGACACAAGATCTAAGCATATCCTCAAGTGTTTGAATGGTACGTTTCGATTGACCATCGGTTTGAGGATGATAAGCGGTGCTAAGATCTAGTCGAGTGCCCAAAGCGGATTGAAGAGATTGCCAAAAACGAGAGATGAATCGACCATCACGATCAGAGATATTCTCAGAGGTGCACCATGTCGACACACTATCTCATTAATGTAGATTCGAGCAAGTTTCTCAACTCGGTATTTCTCACGAATAGGTAAGAAGTGGGCTGATTTAATCAAGCGGTCAACGATCACCCAAATACTGTCATGACCACTGGATGTGCATGGAAGTTTAGTAACGAAATCCATAGCCACACATTCCCACTTCCAAGAAGGAATTTCGGGTTGCACAAGTAAACCAGAAGGTCGTTGATGTTCGGCTTTAACCTTGGAACAGGTAAGGCACTTTGCTACAAAAATAGTAATGTCATTTTTCATGCCAGGCCACCAATATTGACAACGAAGATCCTTGTACATTTTATCAGCTCCAGGATGGATAGAATAACGAGTCTTATGAGCCTCATTCATCAAAAGGGTACGAAGATTTTCACGATTTGGAACCCAAATACGATTCAAAAAATACAATAGACCATCAGGTTTGGTTTCTAATTGAAGTTCGACACCGCACGACATTTCGTCATACATGTTACCTTTCATGACAAAAACATGTTGAGCTTCCAAAATACGAGTTTGGATATCAGATTTCATTTGTATGCTTTGAATTAAAATAGACTTGGCGTGGTCCTTCCGACTAAGGGCATCGGCTACAACATTCACTTTGCCCGGATGATAGCGAATCTCGCAGTCGTAATCGTTGAGTAGTTCGACGCATCGTCGTTGTCTCATGTTAAGCTCTTTTTGATTGAAGATGTGTTGAAGACTTTTATGGATGGTAAAAATCACACATTTAGTACCATAAAGGTAATGTCTCCAAATTTTCAAAACAAAAACAACAACACCAAGTTCGAGATCGTACATTGTATAGTTTCTCTCATGAATTTTAAGTTGTCTCGAGGCGTAAGCTATTACCTTACCATGTTGCATGAGAACACAACCAAGACCTTGGTTTGATGCATCACAATAGACTACAAAATCATCATTTCCATCAGGAAGAGTTAGGATGGGAGCATCATATAACTTTCGCTTAAGTGTTTGAAATGCATGCTCTTGCTTAGGACCCCACTCGTATGGCTTGCCTTTGTGTGTTAACACAGTGAGTGGTAAAGCAATCTTGGAGAAGTTTGAAATAAAACGTCGATAGTATCCCGTTAAGCCTAGAAAAGAACGAACTTCGGTAGGGGTAGTTGGTGTACTCCAATTCTTAACAGCCTTGATTTAGCGGGATCTACATGAATACGCTTTTCATTGACAACGTGTCCCAAGAATTGAACTTCCTTAAGCCAAAATTCACACTTGGTGAACTTAGCATATAGTTGTTCTCTTCTTAGAAGGTCAAGAATCAGGCGTAGGTGTTGCTCGTGATAGGATTTGGTTTTGGAGTAGATTAAGATATCATCAATGAAGACAATCACAAACTTATCCAAATATGATTTGCAAACATGGTTAATAAGATCCATAAATACCGTGGGTGCATTGGTTAATTTGATTGGCATAACCATAAACTCGTAGTGAACATACCTGGTATGAAAGGCGGTTTTCGGTATGTCATCTTCATGGACACGAAGTTGATGATACGCAAAACGAAGATCGATTTTAGAGAAACAAGTGGCAACTTGAAGTTGATAAAAAAGATCATCAATTCTATGCAAAGGATAACGGTTCTTGATGGTGAGCTTATTGAGTTCACGATAGTCGATACACATGCGAAAAGATCCATCCTTTTTCTTTACGAATAGAACGGGTGCACCCCAAGGTGAAGAGCTTGGACGAATAAAACCTTTGTCAGACAACTCTTGTAGCTGACTAGCCAGCTCTTGCATCTCTGAAGGTGCAAAAGGATAAGGAGAGTTGGCCACAGGAGTTGCACCAGGTATAAGGTTAATGCGAAACTCGACTTGCCGAACAGGAGGAAGACCAGATATATCGTCAAGGAACACTTCAGGAAAATCCCGAATAATAGGAATGTCTTGTATCTTCTTCTTTTTTACTTTAGCTTCCACAATATGAGCTAAGAAACCCACATACTTTTTACGCAAATACTTTTGGGCTTTTGTGCAAGACATAAGTTTAAGCCCATTAGAAGGTTTTTTGTAACACCCGGAATTTTTAAAAGAAGAGAAAAAGTGAAGAAAAAAGAAAGAAAAGAAAACTAACCTAAGTTGAGGGGTTAAAATGGTACAAGGGATAAAGTTTTATATTAATATGTTTAAAAAGGTGGTCATGGACGCCCATGACCCCTTTACCGTCTTTCTGTCGATTTTATAGAGAGACAAAGCAGAGAATTCTCTCGATTTTTAAAGAGAAGAAGAAGAAGAAGCTGAATTCAGGTTAGTTTTCTGATTATTAGGGTGTTCTTGGCTGATTTTCAGCCTTTGGGTATGTGCTTATGTGTTCGTGTGTGCTCGGTTGTGTGTTTTTGGTGTTTTTAGGTGTTTGAGTTCATAAGCATTCGGGTTTGAAGGAAGTCTTAGTTGAAAGTTGCAAGAGGTGAGTTCTTGATCCTTGTTTTTAAATGTTTTAACTGATTTTGGGGCTGCAAATGCATGTTTTAACATTTTTATAAAATTTAGGTGTGTACCCGTACGTATATGTGTGTGCTATGTTGGGAGGGTGTATGTTCGGGATGATTTATGATTATGTTCATGATTTTATGCTTGTTTGATGCTTAGTATGCTAGAAACTAGGCTTGGAATAGGTTAGATTGATGATTTTGGGCCTGAAATTAAGGTTAGTTAGAAAACAGTTGGCCATGCGCCTAAGTGCTCATGCGCCTAAGATCATGCGCCCAAATAGTACCCAAACGCCCAAGGTCCATGCGCACAAATAGTGCCCATGCGCCTAGAATATTGCCCAGGCGCCTAAGTATTCCCATGCCTCTAAGTCTGCCGAAATGTCTAAGTGTCCATGCGCCTAAATCAGGCTCATGCGCTTGCATAGTACCCATACGCCCAGAAATCTGCCCATGCGCCTAGGTAAGGCTCGTGCACCCCAATAGTGCCCATGCGCCTGTGTCTCCCATGCGCATAGTGCTCATGCGCCTAATGTCTTAGAAAATTTTCTGAAATTTTGGAAAAAAAAGGGTCTTTTAGGCTATGACTTGGGATGTTTCCGGGGATGATATGTGATGATTATATGATGATATTATGTATGTTATGGCCTGTTTTCTTTATGTTCCCTATTATGTATTACTTCGTAGCTTTACATGGTGTGATTATGTTAATGAACGTAAAGTGTTATCTTAAGGAAGCGAAAGATCTAAGATAATGAAAGTGGAACATAATGAATGAACGAATGAAAGTCTTGCAAGCAAAATGTAAGGAGGTTCATAACTCCTTGAGAGTTGTCAGCTCAACTGTGTGTAATACAGCGTGCGATCTTCGCTGCCCCATGAGGGTTCACACACAGGGGAATCAGTCTTGGTGACTGTTCCATACGTATGAAATGGGGTCCTTGTCACTAAACCCTAGATTAGTTGGCTTCGTGCCCAAGAGGGGGGTTAAGTATATGACAGGACCTAGATAGAAGTGAAAGATAATGTAACGTGCGAAATGTACGAAACGTGCGATATGATCGAAATGAACGACGACGGAAGATAATAAATATTACCTTGATGTATGTATGATGCATGATCGAGAATGAAAGCATGAAAAGGTTATAACGAATGAAAGGTAATATATATTTTTATAAAACTAGAACTCACTCAGCAACACTGACTTTTATGCATTTTCAGTTGGTAGGTAATGGTTGCTGAGGATGGCAGGGGGCGAAGCTACTTGGCGGGTTTTGACTGGCATCCATTTTGTGTAACAATGATGTTTTGTGTAGTAATGAAACCAAATGACAATTTGTAATGTAGTAATGTTGTAAGCAGCCATTGTTAATATACGAAATGGTTTTGTTAAATTTTTCTGATGCAAATGTTTAATAGATTTTATTTGATTTTGAAATAGTATGTGTGATGAATGTCCAACTTGAGTGTCCCGGGAACGGGGCCTTACAAGTTGGTATCAGAACCAAAGTTTAAGAGAAATGGGTAAATTATTTTCAAAAAGCTAAACTTAAACTGAAAATGGGACAAATGGAAGGATGCCAGCCCAAGTAGCTACGTGCCATCAGGTATTTTCTTTAATGATTAACCAGTATTATGTGCGCATGCTATCTGCTTTATGTGCTTTTAGTAGATTTGGATACTATATAGTCAGGATAGGAATTGCTTCGGGTATGAAGAGTAAAGTAAGTGGCTAATCACAACTGGCTACTGTAATTAGGGACTTACTATACTTGACATAAACTGAGTTATTACCTTGAATGACAGTGTTAGTGTTTGAATCTTATAGTGTGTTTAGAGGATGGCGGGAGGTAGATCTTCGAAAGCTTCTAGAGGTGGAGGTCGTGGTGGACGTGGTGCTGGACCGCATGCCACAAGAGGTGGTGCCAAGGCTGCGAAAAGGGCACTTGAAGAGCCCGAGACTCATCACCAGGAAGATGGTGATGAGAGTGCTAATCTAAGGGCCTCGGTGAAAGAGACTGTTGTTGAGGAAGTCCACCACGTCATACAGATGATCCTGCCGTCTGTGGTGGTCGAAGTGATTAAAGCTGTAAGGGAGGATGAGAAGAAGGAGAAGGGGAAGACCGCGGGTGAAAGGGTTCAACGGGAGACAGAGACGGTTATCCCAAGTGATGAGGAGGAGGAAGAAGCGGTGCCAGGAACGGCTCGGGGCTGTAATTATGGGGCATTCCAGAGATGCAAACCCCCGACTTTTGATGGCAATGGCAACGCTGCTGCTACTCATCGATGGGTGAGAGAGATGGAGGCTGTGCTTGATATCAGCGAGTGCAGGGAGGACCAGAAGGTGAAGTTTGCTACCCACTCATTTTTGGACTCGGCTTTGTGCTGGTGGGACAATATTGTCCAGGCCGAGGGTAGCAGGGCAATTGGAAAAGTGAAGTGGGATGAACTGAAGAAGTTGGTAATTGAGGAGTTCTGTCCTCACAGAGAACTGGATAAGATTAAGAGGGAATTCCTACAGTTGGAGGCAGGAACCATGACGCACCAACAGTGCACCACTAAGTTCAATGAGATGGCGCGACTGGTGCCAGATCAGGTGACACCTGTGTCACGAAAGATAAAGAGGTACATCCAAGGTTTGCTGGCGGATATTCGCAGGCACATGATCGCCGCTCGGCCAAGCATGTATAGGTCGGTGGTTGATCTGGCGGGAAGGTTGTATGATGAACGGGAGGTGACAGTGGTTGAAGTGAGCAAGAAGGGTGGTGGTGGTGGTTGAAACTGGAATGGAAAGCGGTTTGGACGCGGTGTGTTGCTCCAAACAACAAGGTTGCAAGGGTGGATGACCGGCGTGTAGCCACACCCGGGGCAGGAGCAAGGAGGTGTGGTAAATGCGGAAGGGAGCATATGGGGGAGTGCAGATGGGGATCGAACGTCTGCTTCAAGTGTGGGAAGCCCGGTCACATGGCTCGAGAGTGCGGAGTTGCAAGATGTTATAACTAAGGTGAAGAGGGCCATCTGAGTAGGGACTGCAAGAAGCCAAGGGCTGAGAGTTCCGGGGCAAAGAAGAAGGGTGGGAGTGAATGGTAGAAGGCGAGCACCATAGCTTTCACGATGACCAGGGAGGAGGCTAGGATGGACCCTGATGTCGTGTCAGGTACGTTTCTAGTAAATCAAACTCTTGCTTCTGTGTTATTTGATTCTGGTGCTAGTAGGAGTTTTATTTCTGCTGCTTTCTGTGCTAATTTGCCCGTTAGAAGTAGGAGTATTGAAGAGTCCTTTGATGTAGAAACTGCCATAGGTAAGTCTGCCAGGATTTCTAATCTGATAGAAGGCTGTGACATAGAGCTAGAAGGTCATAGGTTTCCTGCTAGACTGTTTGTGATGACCTTAGGCGGGTTTGATGTAGTCCTAGGGATGGATTGGTTAGCGGCCTATGAAGCGAATATTGTGTGCCACAAGAAGATGATCCGACTGACAGCGCCTGACAAGAGTTCGGTGACGATTTACGATGATTGAGTTACTACAATTCTGAAGGTAATTTCGATGGCGGTGGCGGAGAAGTGCATGAGGCGTGGATGTAGTGCCTACCTAGCCTACGCGAAGGATGTGGACACGTAAACACCATAATTGTCTGACGTACCGGTTGTGTGTGACTTTCCCGATGTGTTTCTAGAAGATTTACCAGGTGTGCCACCAGACCGTGAGATCTAGTTCCAGATTGATTTGATACCCGGTGCTCAGCCTGTTGCCAAGGCACCGTATCGATTGGCTCCAACCGAGATGAGGGAACTGATGGTTCAGTTGCAAGAACTGTTGGATAAAGGGTTTATTGGACCAAGTATCTCTCCCTAGGGTGCTCCAGTCTTGTTTGTAAAGAAGAAGGACGGTAGCATGAGGATGTGCATCGACTACCGCGAGTTAAACAAGTTGACGGTGAAGAACCGATATCCTTTACCCAGAATCGATGACTTGTTTGATCAGCTCCAAGGTGCTAGTTGGTTCTCGAGGATAGATCTTCGATCGGGTTATCATCAGCTGAAGGTGAAGGAGCAGGATATTCCTAAAACAGCTGCTTTTATGGATTTGATGCCTGAACGTAAAGTATTATCTTAATGAAACGAAAGATCTAAGATAATGAAAGTGGAACATAATGAATGAACGAATGAAAGTCTTGCAAGCAAAATGTAAGGAGGTTCACAACTCCTTGAGAATTGTCAGCTCAACTGTGTGTCATACAGCGTGCGATCTTGGCTGCCCCATCAGGGTTCACACACAGGGGAATCAGTCTTGGTGACTGTTTCATACGTATGAAACGGGGTCCTTGTCACTAAACCCTAGATTAGTTGGCTTCGTACCCAAGAGGGGGGTTTAGTATATGACAGGACCTATATAGAAGTGAAAGATAATGTAACGTGCAAAATGTACGAAACGTGCGATATGATCGAAATGAACGACGACGGAAGATAATAAATATTACCTTGATGATATAAGAAAGCACACTTGACATCAAGTTGGTAGACCTTGAAATTCTTGGATGCAGCAAAGGCTAGGAATATGCTAATAGCTTCAAGTCTTGCTACTGGAGCAAAGACATCAGTGTAATCAATCCCTTCCTCTTGAGTATACCCTTGAACAACTAGTCTTGCCTTGTTCTTGATGACAAGTCCTCTATCATCTTTCTTGTTTCTGAACACCCATATGGTTCCTATAATAGTATTCCCTAGAGGAAGAGGACATAGGTTCCAAACCTTCTGCCTTTTGAATTGAAGCAGCTCCTCCTGCATAGCTTCAACCCAACTTCCATCCTTTAGAGCCTCCTCCACTTTCTTTGGCTTTACTTGGGACAGAAAACAAGAGTAGAGACAAACATTTTTTTCACGGGTTTGTCCTCTTGTTCTTACCCCCTTGTCAACTTAACCAATGATGTTTGTGGTTGCGTGAGACTTGTGGATCCTTAGCTGAGGGATCATAGCAAGTTGGTTGAAGAGATCTAAATTTGAAATAGATCTGGAAAAGTAGATTCACCCACCACATCAACACACTTATCAAGAGAAACTTGATCCAATGAATGTGTGACATCAATGATGTTGTCTTCCATGGAATGATTATTAGCATTAGCGAATTCTTGATCACTGTTACCATTACCACTTTCTTCTAAGTTTGGAACTCCTTCCCTTTGGTTTTGCGCCTCTGAACTGGAATTTGAAGACACTTCAGATTTATCAGCAGGATTTGTCATTGTTGTCCTGATAGGAGCTCCATCTGCAGAATTTGTTACCACTGGAGCTGAAATAGATTCATTTGAAGATCTTCTTAGCTCAAATCTTGGGTCAGGATCTTCTGTTGATAGGTTAGCTGTAGATCCGGAAATATTCACACAAGACTTGTTAAAATAGTTAGTAACTAAATCAAGATCAAACAGCCCATCAGGACCAGAACCCCTCACACAAGGAGTGTGCTCATTGAAAGTCGCATTGGCTGACTCATCAACTATTTTAGTTCTAAGATTGTATACTCTATAAGCCTTGGCTTGAGAAAAGTATCCAATAAAGTATCCATCATCTAATTTCTCATCAAATTTAGCTATCTGATCTCTGGTATTCAAGATCGTGCAAGGACATCCAAATGATCTGAGTAAACCAATGAAAGGTCTCCTTTTGTGCCACAGTTCATAAGGAGTCTTAACATGAGTCTTAACTACTAAAACTCTATTCTGCACATAGCAAGAAGTATTCACTGTTTCTGTCCATAAGGTGATATGTAGTTTAGAGTCAGACAACATAGTTATTGCAGCTTCAATTAGTGTCCTGTTTCTCCTCTCAGTAGCATGATTTTGTTGAGAAGTCCTGGCAGCACTATATTGTCTTGAAATACCTTTTTCATCACAAAATGTATAAAGGATTTGGTTCTTAAATTTAGTTCCTTGATCACATCTTATGATCTTAACCTTGTGATCAGATTGATTCTCAATCTTCAGAATAAAATTTTTCAATATCTCAGGAGTCTCATCCTCAGTTCTAAGGATAAATACCCAAGTGAATCTAGTAAAATCATATGTGATCACTAAACAATATGAGGTCCTTCCTAGACTCATTACACTGGTGTGGCCAAAGAGATCCATATGTAACAAGTGTAGGGGAGTAGTGATGGAGTTTCTTTCCTTTGGCTTGTGAGATACCTTATGCTGCTTCCCTTTCAGGTATGCAACACAATGATCATCACTTGTAAACTCTTTCTTTGGCATTCCAGTTACCAAATCACTCTTCATTAATTTATTCATGTTTTTAAAGTTTACATGGCACATTCTTTTATGCTAAAGAAAAAACACATCACTATTTGCTTTAGACAGAAAGCAAGACACTTCTCCTGAAGGAGAAGTTTCATGCAAGTCCATCATGTACATGTTCCCTTTCCTAGGGGCTCTGAGTAGTATATGCTCCTGAGGAATGACCACCCCGGGCTTGAGAACAATGCACTCATGCTCAGTAAAGAGCATGTTATGCTTTTGATCCCAAAATTGGGATACACTCAGTAGATTGTACCCAAGCTCCTTAACAAAGTTTACCTTCTCAATGCAGAGCTTACCATTTGTGACCATGCACCTTCCAGTAATGTAACCTCCTGCATCTCCTCCAAAAGCAACAGGTCCTCCATCAATTTTCTCAAAATTTTGGAGTAGAGAGCCATTGCCTGTCATGTGCCTGGAACAGCCACTATCAATGATCCACACATTCTTGTTGGTTTTTAGTTGTTCTTGCACAAAAAGAGATGATTAGTTACATTTGGAAACCCAAGCCTTGTTGGTCTTGGGCTCTTTAATATCAATAGAAGACAATGCAATAGTAATTGATCCTATGTTCAAGCTTTGAGAATCAACAGCTGTTGTTGATGAAGAACTTTCAGTCACATGGTCTTTCTTTGACTTCCACACCACCTTTGGAAGCCTAGACTTCACCTTCAATACTTTGGAAGCTTTAACAACTTTGAAAGTTTTGGAGACTGGACCTTCGGAAGATCTTGCTTTCACTGCAGCAGGCTTCAGTACTTCAGAAGCATTCTTTTCTTCGGAGACAAAATTTTCTTTCGAAGGCAAGTTTTCACTTGTATTCTTCTTCACTTTGGAACTTCTGAGGGGAAAAGTTTTTCCTTCAGAAGTTGGCTTTTTCTTGATCTTCTCAGAAGTTTTCTTCTTGATTATGTGGACAGTGCTTTTGGGATTATAGATGCAATCCTTAGCCAAATGAGATGTACTGCCACACATGACACAATCAAACTACATTCTTCTAGAAGTCCTCCTTTGAGAACAAAACTAATCTTGATCACTTTCCATTTCCTTCTTCTTCTTCACAGATGAAGTAGCAAGCCTTTTAGGGAGAGGCTTGCTGCTGGATATGGATGGTTCAGGTTGTGCAGCAGTGGTACACAACAAATCAGCCTTCTTCTTTTTGTTGGGATGAGGTTGACAAGAACTAGAACCCCTAGTAATAGGATTCATAGTTGAGTCTTCAGCCTTTACCACTCCAAATCCTACAGAGATCAACACTTGTTTCTGCTTTGAGTTGAAAGTGGCTTTGATCTCTTGAGCTTTCTTGGACTTTCTCTTTGCTCTTCTGATCAAGTTCTTCCTCTTGGACTTTGTCAACCCAACAGGATTCCTTTCCTCAGGAGAATAGTGACCATTCTTAGGATGATCTTCTTCACTCTCCCCAGATCCATCCTTCACTATCTCCTCTTCATCCTCTTTACTTATGGGGTCTATGAGGAAAAGCTCATCTTAACAAGTTCCACACCTTGGAAATCTTACTGATAGTAAGGAGTGTGGAGGAGCTATCTCAGCAGATCCCAGTCCTTTCTTATTCTAATAACAAACTTTGGCATGTAGAGATGAGGATATCATGTTCATGAAGGTCTCTTCTTCAAGAACACATTTTTCTGCCCTGGTTTTGCTGATCACAAGCTCAGCCTGGCATTCAGTTAATTTAGTGATGAGATATTTGATCTGAGTCCTGTAGTTGGTGTGTTCATGTTTAAGTGTTGAAATGGTTTTCTCTAAATCTTCTATTTTTTGTTTTTATCTATTTTCAGCTCTTTTGAAATCAGATTTTAAGATATTTAAGGACTCAAGATCAGATCTCATTTCTAAGTTATATCACCTGTATCTATTTACATTAGCAATACATTCAGGATTACAAAAATGTTCCAATACCTTGGCTGTATCTATTTACTTTAGCTATACATTCAGGATTACAAAAATGTTCAAATACCTTGGCTTCATCATGATCTGCCATCAGTGCTTGGTTTGGAGATGCATCTTCAACCTAAAAGCTCCAGTCAAAGCCTCCTTCATCAACAGCAACTACAGCTTGCTGCTTTGGCTTCTCATTCTGGTTGGCTCCATTAGTGTAGTTTGGTCTGGTTTGTGCTTGGCCACCATTTGTTCTAGGTGCCTTGCACTCCCTAGCAAAGTGTCCCATTTGGTTGCAGTTGAAACACTTTACCTTGCTTTTGTCCAGTCCAAACTTTCCACTAGCTGCATTGCTAGGAAACTTCCTCCCTATGCTCTTGTAGAACTTCCTGGCTCTACGAGTGAGAAGAGCCATCTGCTTAACTATCTCCATGTACTCAAGATTATCTGGATGGATACAGTCCAGGTCTTCAAGGGTGAAGAGAAAGTTGCCTGAACTCTCATCAGCAGACACAAAGGCATGAGAAGAGCTTGTCTCTTGGAATGGACTTCCTTGGATGTAGCTCTCCCTTGGTGTCTCAGGAAAGGTGATGAAAGGACCTTTTTGTGAGTTGTCAAGGGAGCAGATGAGATAATACTATGGTTTTCTGCAATATCTTTCAACCACATGGAGGGCTGAACTCTACTGATTGTTGGAGTTACCAGATGGACTTTGCATGTTCATCTCCATCTGGTAGCCACTGAGGATACCATACAACTCTTTAAGAGTGAGAGTCTTGAGGTTCTCAATCCTCTTGGTAACAACACAGTAATGGGTCCACTGTCTGGGAAGAGAGGACATAAATTTCCCCACAATGTCCCTATTCTCAAGAGTTACTCGAACATCCATTAGAGTATCCACAATCTCAACATACCTAAAGTATTGTTGAGTCATGGTTTCACCTGTCTTATAGGTGAAGTTCTCAAACTGCTGCTTCAAGTGGTACTTTTTGTTCTCTTTCGCTTCAGAGGACCCCTCACACATGAGCTTTAGTGCATCGAATAACTGCTTGGCAGTTTTGCACTTCTTGATGCCCCTGTAAATGGAGTTAGAAAGAGCAGGTAGGAGGGCAGTCATGGTCTTCTGATCGATATGTATTTTCAGAATAGTCAGCCACCTGTTTTGGAATCATGCCACCTCCAGCAGCAGCTGAATAGGTGCACGGAATGTAAGGTCCGGAGACAACAGATTCCCACGTCCTGGAGTCTTGAGACTTGATGAAGACTTCTATTCTTTGACACCAAGTATCAAAGTATTCAGGAGAGATCAGTGGGGACTTTGTCATAGTGCCAGTTTCCATATCAGCCTTTGAGAGAGCTGCCATTTGAGTTGTTAAGTGTTTTATGAAAAACTGAAAGATCTAAGATGGTGAGATCTTACAATCAAGAGCCTGGAAAGCTCTGATACCAATTGCAGGACCGTTTGAAGGCGTTCAATGCAAATTAGTTTCACAATGAGAAGAGACTTAGAACACTTAACAGATCAAATAGGAAACTGGAATCGTTATGGTGATACTAAGAAAACACAAGTAAACGAGAGACAGAAACTTAAGAACAAACAGATTGGTTTTCAAGGATAAAGTATATTGCTCTCAAGTTCTATTACAAGTGTTACAAAGCATGAAACTAAAATACAGGGACCTGAGATACTTTATACTACATCCTACAAGCCGGCCATACTTTGAAGGCCAGCTGAAAACACTAATCTAGACAACAAGATCAATGTAATGTCAAAACACAGATTGCCTTTTGACAAGTGACAATGACATGCCATAGCCCACATCCTAATGTAATACAAAAGGATAAAAGTACATAAAGTAGAAAGTTACAGACTCAAGACCTTAATCTACAGCTTCTAAAAGCATGGACCATTTCACCAACTTGTATGAGTTGGTGAGTCTGCAGAGTGACAGTGGAAAGTTGATCAGCTTTTCTGAAAAGTTGTTGATCACAGAGAGCATGTCTTCTCTGTATTCGAAAGAAATCAGTCTTCTATCTTTGAGGCTTCGGAAGACTTTGTCTTCTAAGCTTCGGAAGACTTCATCTTTGGCTTCGGAAGAATTGGTCTTTTACTTCGGAAAATTTTACACTTAGTGTAATTTCTTTGCTGTATGTAAAACTTCCGAAGTAACTTCTAGCATGCACAAAGTGCATGCATGCAGGAGACTTCTTGATTGTTTTGTGTGCATCAGCCTCTTTCAAATACCTTACAACTTGGAAGACCACATTGTTGCCTTCCAGATAATTGCCTTGAAATTTCTCTCACTTGAGCTTCTATACTTTGCATTGTGGCTTGATTGTTTCTCAACTCCATCTCGTGTTGTTGATGACGAGCTTCAGAACTTTGATGATGAATTTCAGCTGTAGCTAACAATTGTGCTATCATCTCTGCCAAATTGGACTTCTTTTCTTAATGTGAGCCACTGCTTGAACCTTGATGTTGGAATTGTTAATATTGATTTTGATTTTGAGGGCAGAATTGATTATGAGGTTGTTGCTGGTATGATTGATGAGTTTGTTGTTGTTGATTTTGATATGTTGGCCTTGGTTGAAATCCCGGGGATTGATTGCTACTAGTCGCCTTACAACTGAAATTCGGATGATTTTTCCAACCCATATTGTATGTGTTACTATATGGGTTGTTTTGAGGACGCATTTGACTTCACATAAAGTCAACTTGCTCCGGAGGGTTGAACACTTCTCTTTGTTGATAATCCGAACTCATATGTGGTCCCCTACACATATCACAAACTACTTGTGCCCTGTTTACCTGCATTTGATTCATTCGATTTGTACGTGCTTAAACTTGTGCAGATAAGGAGTGATATGTATCAACTTGATAAACACCCTATCTTAGTTGCCTAGTCTTTGGAGCTTGCCATGAACAACTGTTGTTGGCCAAATTTTCTATCAACTCATGTGCCTCCTCGGGTGTTTTATCCCAAAATGCACCTCGTGCAGATGATCAATAATCCGACGACTGTCTGGCATAACCCGTTGTAAAACATAACCAAGATTCCAATCCATGATGTGGGCATTCCCTCTTTGAATGCTTTTATCTTTGGCATGCTTCATATAGTGATTCTCCTTCCTCTTGCATGAATGACGTGATTAAATTCCTTAATCTTGCCGTTTTTGATGGTGGAAAGTACTCCAAGATAAATTTTTCGGTCATTTGATCCCAAGTGGTGATGGAATCAACCGGAAGTGTATTTAACCATTGCTTTGCTCTATCACGCAATGAGAAAGAGAATAACCAGAGTCTAATTGCATCATCACTAACTCCATTATGACATATCTCAAGAAAGTTTGCAAGATGAAAGTTTTAATCATTATTCGGACAACCATCAAATTGACAATTGTTTTTGATCATTTGAATTGTGCGATGAATGTCCAATTGTGAATGTCCCGGGAACGGGGCCTTACAAGTTGGTATCAAAGCCAAAGTTTAAGAGAAATGGGTAAATATTTTCAAAAACCTAAACTTAAACTGAAAATGGGACAAATGGAAGGATGCCAGCCCAAGTAGCTACCTGCCATCAGGTATTTTCTTTAATGTTAACCGGTATTATGTGCGCATGTTATCTACTTTATGTGCTTTTAGTAGATTTGGATACTGATGTAGTCAGGATAGGAAATGCTTGGGGTATGAAGAGTAAAGTAAGTGGCTAATCACAACTGGCCACTTTAATTAGGGACTTACTATACTTGACATAAACAGAGCTATTACATTGAATGACCGTGTTGGTGTTTGAATCTTATAGTGTGTTTAGAGGATGGCGGGAGGTAGATCTTGGAAAGCTTCTAGAGGTGGAGGTTGTGGTGGACGTGGTGCCGGACCACTGGTCACCAGAGGCAAGGCTAAGGCTGCGGAAAGGGCACCTGAAGAGCCCGAAACTCATCACCACGAAGGTGGTGATGAGAGTGCTAATCTGAGGGCCTCGGTGAAGGAGTATGTTGTTAAGGAGGTTCACCAGGTCATGCAGACGATCCTGCCTTATGTGGTGATCGAAGTGATTAGAGCTGTATGGGAGGATGAGAAGAAGAAAAAGAAGAAGTCCTCCTCCGAGAGAGGAGAAAAGGAGCAACCGGAGACTGAAACGATTGTCTCTAGTGATAAGGAGGAGGAAGAGCCTGTGCAAGAATCCGCACGAGGCTGTAATTATGGGGCGTTCTAGAGATGCAAGGCCTCGACTTTTGATGGCAATGGTAACGCTGCTGCTGCTCACCGCTGGGTGAGGGAGATGGAGGCAGTGTTAGATATTAGCGAATGTAGAGAGGATCAGAAGGTGAAGTTTGCCACTCATTCATTCATGGACTCGGCCTTATGTTGGTGGGACAATATTGTCCAGGCCGAGGGTAGCAGGGTAATTGGGAAGATGCAGTGGGGTGAACTGAAAAAGTTGGTGATTGAGGAGTTCAGTCCTCACAGGGAACTTGATAAGATTGAGAGGGAGTTCCGGCAGCTGGAGGGGGGAAACATGACGCACCAACAGTATACTACCAAGTTCAATGAGATGGAGCGACTGGTGCCGAAGCAGGTGACACCTGTGTCATGAAAGATAAAGAGGCACATCCAGGGTTTGCCGGCGGATATCCGCAGGCACATGATCGCCGCCCGGCCAAGCACGTTTAGGTCGGTGGTTGATCTGGTGGGGAGGCTGTATGACGAGCGAGAGGTGGCAGTGGTTGAGGTGAGTAAGAAAGGTGGTGGTGACAGAAACTGGAATGGAAAGCGGTTTGGACGTGGTGGTGTCGCTCCAAGCAACAAGGCTGCAAGGGTGGATGACCTGCGAGTGACCGCATCTGGTGCGGGGACGAAGAGGTGTGTAAGTGCGGAAAGGAGCGTACGGGAGAATGTAGGTTGGGATTTAATGTTTGCTTCAAGTGAAGGTTGGGAGCCCGGTCACATAGCAAAGAATTGTGGGGTGACGAAGTGTTTTAACTGTGGTGGAGAGGGTCACCTGAGCAGGGATTGCAAGAAGCCGAGAGCTGAGAGTTTCGGAGCAAGGAAGACGACCAGAACTGAAGGGCAGAAGGCGAGCGCCAGAGCTTTCATGATGACCAGGGAGGAGGCTAGGACGGACCCCGATGTTGTGTCCGGTACGTTTCTAGTAAACCAAACTCTTGTTTCTGTGTTATTTGATTCAGGTGCTAGTAGGAGTTTTATTTCTGCTGCTTTCTGTGCTAAATTGCCCGTTGGAAGTAGAAGTATTGATGAGCCCTTCGATGTAGAAACTGCCATAGGTAAGTCTACCAGGATTTCTAATCTAATAGAAGGCTGTGACATAAAGCTAGAAGGTCATAGGTTTCCTGCTAGACTGTTTGTGATGACCTTAGGCGGGTTTGATGTAGTCCTAGGAATGAACTGGTTAGCGGCCTATGAAGCGAATATTGTGTGCCGCAAGAAGATGATCCAATTAACTGCGCCTGACGGGATTTTGGTGACGATCTACGGTGATCGAGTTACTACTGTTCTGAAGGTGATTTCGCTGGCGGTGGCTAAGAAGTGCATGAAACGTGGATGTAGCGCCTACCTGGCTTACATGAAGGATGTGGACACATCAGTACCATAATTGTCCGATGTACCAGTTGTGTGTGACTTCCCCGAAGTGTTCCCAGAAGATTTACCAGGTGTGCCATCGGACCATGAGATCAAGTTTCAGATTTTCTTGATACCGGGTGCTCAGCCTGTCGCTAAGGCACCGTATCGATTGGCTCCAACAGAGATGAAGGAACTGATGGTTCAATTGCAAGAACTGTTGGATAAAGGTCATTCTACCGAGTATCACTCCGTGGGGTGCTCCGGCCTTGTTTGTAAAGAAGAAGGACGGTAGTATGAGGATGTGTATTGACTACCGTGAGTTGAACAAGTTGATGGTGAAGAATCGGTATCAATTTCCGAGAATCGATTACTTGTTTTATGATCTCCAAGGTGCTAGTTGGTTTTCGATAATAGATCTTCGATTGGGTTATCATCAGCTGAAGGTGAAAAAGAAGGATATTCCTAAAACAGCTTTTCGCACTCGTTACGGACATTACGAGTTCCTTGTGATGTCTTTTGCTTAAACAACCATGCCAGCTGCTTTTATGGATTTGATGAATCGGGTGTACCAGCCGATGTTGGATAAGTCAGTAATTGTGTTTATCAATGATATCCTGATTTATTCAAAGAGCAAGGAAGAGCATGCCGGTCACATTCGGGAGGTGCTGGAGACGCTTAGAAGGGAGAAGCTGTATGCCAAGTTCTCCAAGTACGCGTTCTGGTTGCGCGAAGTTCAGTTTTTGGGCCATGTGGTGAATCCCGAAGGGATCATGATCGAACACGCAAAAGTAGAAGCTGTGATGCAATGGAAGTCTCCAAAGACGCCATCCGAGATTCGTAGTTTCTTGGGATTGGTGGGGTATTATAGAAGATTCATCTAAGGCTTCTCCAAGATAGCTTCTCCGTTGACCAAGCTGACCCGTAAGAACATGAAAATTGTATGGGGTGAAGAACAACAGAAGGCTTTTGAGGAGCTAAAGGCGAGGTTGACGCAAACTCCAGTCTTCTCCTTACCCGAAGGAAGCGAAGATTTAGTGGTTTACTCACATGCTTCTTATTTGGGATTGGGTTACGTGTTGATGCAAAGAGGGAAGGTTATAGCCTACGCATCCCGACAGTTGAAGGTTCATGAGGTTAATTACCCTACTCATGATTTGGAGCTAGCGGCTGTGGTCTTTGCATTGAGGATTTGGAGGCACTACTTATATGGGACGAAGTGCACTATCTTCACTGACCACAAAAGCTTGAAGTACTTCTTCGAGCAGAAGTATTTGAATATGAGGTAGAGACGATGGTTGAAAATTCTAGAGGATTATGATTGTGAGATCCATTACCATCCGGGCAAGGCCAACGTAGTGGCGGATGCCCTTAGCCGAAAGGAGAGACCTGAACAGATCCGGGTGAAAGTTTATCAATTGGTTATGACCTCCGATGTGATGAAGCAGGTCATGGAATTTCAAGACGAGGCGTTGAAAGAAGATCGCCTTAACTCCGAAAGGATGAGATGTCTAGTCACGGAATTGGGTGAAAACACTCTCGGCGTTAAAACCCGATCTGGGCAGATGTAGATTCCTCGTTATGGAGATCTACGTGGAAAGATCTTGGATGAGGCTCATAAGACTCGATACTCCATTTATCCCGGTGCTACAAAGATGTATCAAGATATGAAGAAAGATTATTGGTGGGTATGAAACGCGACGTAGTGGAGTACGTGAGTAAGTGCCTTACTTTCTTACAAGTGAAGGCGGAGCATCAGAATCCATACGGGAAGATCCAACCTTTGGATATACCCGAGTGGAAGTGGGAGCATAACACCATGGATTTTATTACGAAGCTGCCGCGAACGGCAAGGAGGTATGATGCCATATTGGTGACAGTCGACCGCCTGACGAAGAGTGCCCACTTTCTGCCAATCTGAGAAACGTATTCATCCGAGAGGTTAGCGCATCTGTTCATCAAGGAGATTGTTACTCGTCATGGTGTACCGGTGTCTATTGTGTCTGACCGTGACACCCGGTTTGCATCCAAGTTTTGGAAGAGATTCCACGGTGCGATGGGGACGAGGTTACACATTAGTACAACTTCTCATCATCAGACGGACTGTCAGTCGGAAAGAACTATTCAAACGCTAGAAGATATGCTTCAAGCATGCGTCATTGATTTTGGAGGAAGTTGCGACGAACACTTAGCGTTAGTTGAATTCTCATATAACAATAGTTATCATGCCAGCATTGGTATGCCACCCTATGCGATGTTATGCCATAGGAGGTGTAGAATGCCCGTATGTTGGGGTGACATCAGTCAGAAGGAGTTAGGGAGCATCGAAGTGATTGAGGCTATGACTGAGAAGTTGGAGAAGATCAAAGCCTTTGTGAAGGCAGCCAAACATAGGCAAAAGTCATATGCGGACAAGAGACGTAGACCGATTAAATTCAAGGTCGGCGATAGAGTCATGTTGAAGGTTTCACCTTGGAAGGGCATCATTCGGTTTAGAAAGCGGGGCAAGTTGAGCCCGAGGTACATAGAGCCTTTCCGAATTGTTGCCCGAGTAGGAGAGGTGGCCTATAGGTTGGAGTTGCCCAATGAGTTAAGCGGGATTCATCCAATATTCCATGTATCTCATCTGAGGAAGTACTTAACTGATGAAGATATGGTTGTACCACTGGAAGACATTGAGGTAAATGAGCGACTCAATTATGTGGAGCAACCAGTGGCTATCATCGACCGAAAGGAGAAGAGGTTACGGAATAAAGTGGTTCCACATGTACGAGTACAGTGGAAGCATAGAAAGGGATCTGAGTCTGCATGGGAGACTGAGTAGGAGATGAGACAGCATTACCCACGGCTGTTTGAGGAATGACAGGTTTCGGGGACGAAACCTATATAAGGGGGGTGGATTGTAACACCCTGGAAATTTTAAAAGAAGAGAAAAGGGAAAGATATGTAATATAAAGCAAGTTGAGGGGTTAAAGTTGTACATGGGACAAGTTTTATAATATTTTGTACAAAAGTGGGTGTGGCCGCCCACACCCATGTTCCATCAATTTTTCATTCGGATTTTAGAGAGAGAAAGCAGAGAATTCTCTTGGTTTTAGAGAGAAGAAGAAGAAGAAGCTGAATTCAGGTTAGTTTTTTTATTTTTGGGGTGTTCTTGGCTGATTTCCAGCCTTCGAGTATGTGCTTATGTGCTTGTATGTGTTCGGTTGTGTGTTTTTGGTGTTTTTAGGTGTTTGAACTCATTGAGCATATGGGTTTGAAGAAGTCTTACTCGAAAGCTACAAGAGGTGAGTTCTAGATTTTTGTTTTTAAATGTTTTAAACTTGTTTGGGGCTGGAAATGCATGATATAATGTTTTTATGAAAGTTGGGGTGTGTACCGTGTGTAATTGTATGTGTGTGCTCTGTTGGGTGGGTTTATGATTTGGGAAGATTTTGATAATGTTCATGTTGTATGCTTGTTTTGATGCTTAGTATGTTAGAACCTAGGATAAGAACCAATTAGAAATTGATTTGGGGACTGAAAATGATGTTAGTTAGAAAACAGTTGGCCATGCGCCTAAGTGCTCAAGCGCCTGCATGGTACCCATGCGCCTAGAAAGTCTTCCAGACGCCCAAGTGTTGGCCATGCGCCCGTATAGTGCCCATGCGCCCAAAACCTACCCATATTCCTAAGCATTTCCATGCACCTAAGTAGTCATGCACCCGCATAGTGGCCATGCGCCTGCATAGTGCCCATTCGCCTAAAGACTTAGAAAATATTCTGAATTTTTGGGAAAAAGGGATTTTTAGGCTAAGACTTGGAATGTTTCCGGGGATGATTTATGATGATATATGATGACGTGGTGCATGTTTATGGCCTACTTTTTATGTTTCTTATTACGTATTATTCTGTGGCTTTACATGCTGTGATTATGTTAATGAACGTAAAGTATTATACAATGAAAGCGGAAGTTAATGTTAATGAAAAGTGGAACGTAAAGAATGAACGAAAAGTCTTGCAAGTAAATGTAAGGAGGTTCACACCCAATGAAGGGTGTTAGCTCAACTGTGTGCGATTTAGCTAACCCGGGAGGATGCACACGGGGGTCTAATCCTTGTGATTGACCAAATGTATGGGACCCTTGTCGCTTGCCCTAGGTACTGGAGTCAGCTTCGTGCACAATGTTAGGGGTCTATTTATAGACTTCGGCCCAGTAAACAGCTTCGTGCACAATGTTTAGGGTATAGCACATGGCATTGGTTCGGAATGAAAGTAAAGATAAATGATAAATGTACGAATGACGTACGATGATGAACGATGATGGAAGATAATAATAAATATTACCTATGTGTACGTATGATGTATGATCACGAATGAAAGTAAAGAGAGTATTTTTTAAAAGAATGTAAAATATTTTTATTATAAAACCAGAACTCACTCAGCAACACTGACTTTTATGCATTTTCAGTTGGCAGGTAATGGTTGCTGAGGATGGCACGGGTTGAAGCTACTTGGCAAGTTTTGGATTGCATCCATTTTATGTTATAATGATGTTTTTGTGTTGTAAAGCAACCAAACGATGTTTTGTAATGATAACAATGTTGTATTGTTTGGCAAAAGCAATTATTAATATATGAAATGGTTTTTGTGAAATTATTCCGCTGCAATGTTCTTAGTAATTTGCAATGTGATTTTTAAAAATATCATGTTCGATGAATGTCTAACTATGAGTGTCCCGGGAACGGGGCCTTACAAAGATCGAAGGCAAAATCTTCCGAAGAATAAAACAATAAAGACTTGCAGAAGACTCAGAAGAAGTTGATTCTTCCGAAGTATAAATGGCCTCAGAATAACTTATTCTTCTGAAGCCATTTAGCTTCGGAAGAACAAACTACGAATCAGTGGACATAAGTATGGTCGGTTTAACATACTCTGCAACCTCTGATATACTGCATGGCGCTTTCCCACGCCCATGTAGTTGACCATACTTTAATCCACTATTCACCCTTTATCATTTAGTATAGTTGCCATCTTTAGTTGGTAACAAAAGGTAAGTCATGGACAAGTCTTGACTACCTAATCTAGGAAAGTATTTTATCTTAGATGCTTTACTTATAGCAATGTAGTATTTTTTTGTTGTAAATTCCAGCTGGTTATCCAAGTATAACCGGCTGTAGATATTAGTTTATATAGTTTCTCATTGGAACTCATAAAATATGCTTGAAAGAGTCTTGTAATAATGAGTTGAGAAGTAATATATACAAGTATCTTGAAAATCACTCTTATGTTTATTACCTTATTATATTATTTGTCAACTTAGTTAGATGTTCTACTTCATCAACCAAGTGAGTTTAGGTGAGTTTGTGAGATAAGCTTGTGTTGTGAGACCCTCACCGTTCCTACACAGGAGGAGCTGCTTTAATTCAAAAGACAGAAAGTTTGGAACTTATGTCCTCTTTCTCATGGGAAGACTAATATAGGAACCAAATGGGTATTTAGGAACCAGAAGGATGATAGAGGACTTCTCATAAAAAATAAGGCTAGACTAGTTGTTTAAGGGTACACTCAATAAAAAGGGATTGACTACAATGATATGTTTGCTCCAGTAGCAATACTAGAAGCTGTTAGGATATTCCTAGCTGTTGCTGCATCCAAGGATTTCAGAGTCTACAAACTTGATGTCAAGTTTGCTTTTCTATATGGTGTGATTGAAGAGGAAGTGTATGTCAAACAACCACCTGGCTTTGCAGACCCATATCATCTTAATTATGTCAGTAAGCTTGACAAAGCTCTCTATGGGCTGCATCAGGCTCCAAGGAAATGGAATGATACACTGTCGCAGTACCTTGTCCAACATGGTTTCAAGAGAGGTACCATTTAAAGTACATTTTTCCTCAAAGGGACACGACATGACTTGATTATGGTTCAAATTTATGTAGATGACATCATATTTGGGCCACCTAATTCAAGTCTCTGCAAAGAGTTTGAGAAGCTGATAAAGAATAGATTGGAAATGAGTGCCATGGGGGAACTTAATTTCTTTCTAGGAATTTAAGGGAAGCAGGTGGAAAATGGTATCTTCATAAACCAGTCAAAGCCTGTACAACACATACTAACTAGATTTCATCTAACTGATTGTAAGTTTGCCAAGACTCCCATAGCAATAAACCACTCTCTTGTCCTAACCTTGAGGGGGAGTGTGTTGATGAACACCTCTATAGGGTAATGATTGGGTATCTCATGTACCTCACAGCCAGTAGGCCTGATATCATGTTTGCCACATGCATTTGTACATGATATCAAGCCAACCACAAGATGACTCACCTAGTTTTTGTAAAGAGGATACTTAGATATCTCAAAGGTGCTCCCAAGTTGGGACTTTGGTATCCAAAGTGTGCTGACTTCTATGTGTGCCTTATACAGATAGTGATTAGGGTGGCTGTAATATGAGTGCAAAGTCTACATCAGGGGGATATCAGTTCCTTGGTGGAAGAATAGTCTCATGGCAATCCAAGAAACATTCAGGTGTGTTTGCATCAAGCTACTGTGCTCAAGTGTTTTGGATTCAGAATCAAATGCTGGACTATGGGTTTAATTTCAAGTAGACTCCCATTCACATAGATAACAACAGTGCTATCTCCATTACAAAGAATCTTGTGCAACACTCAAAGACAAAGCCAATCAATACCAGGTATCATTTGATAAAAGATAATTTTGAGAAAGACTTGATAAAACTGGTCAAAGTTAACACAAATGAACAATATGCTGATCTGTTCACTAAGGCATTTGATGAACAGAGATTTAAGTATCTAATATCAGCTATTGAGATAATTAACTTTGAGTATATTTTCATAAACTAATTTCAAAATTATTTTTCTAAAATGTGTGTCATTAATGTTTTTTATATTTCATCACTTATATAAGCCTAGTTATCTTGAGAGAAATTTTTTTTTCTAACTGATATTCCTTAGACTTACAAGAATTTGAAGTATAATTTCTTTTGAAAGACATTAAAATTAATTTCAGAAGAAACTTATGTTTTCAACTTCAATAAGTAAATTACCTTCGGAAGAAATTTAAGAAATATCTTCCAAAGCTTAAAACACATATGAATTGAAGAACAATTTCTTCCAAAGCAATATAGTCTCGGAAGATTTACTTTTAAGTAAAATTTCTCATACTTAATGTCTCTCAAAACTAACTCTACTTCTTATAGTTCAGTGAAATATCTTCCGAAGCCAAAATTGGTTTCGGAAGTTTTTCTAAAACTCACGAATACAAAATATATTTGGAAGATTTTCGACTTTCAAGAAAACTACCTTTTTGGGCACCTTTTTCAGAGGTGGTACTGACATACGGATTTCAAAGTTTATCCTTAACACATTAACTTTGTTTCAAATCCAATTCATATATATACACTCAACAATTCCTCTTTCCTTATTATCTCCTTCATCTACAAATTTCTCTAACCTAAATTCTCAAAAACCGTCTTTGTTCTTACCTTCCTTCACCACAAAGCTACTTCAAAATTGCCAACCTTAATCGTAGAAACCAACCAGATTCAGGTTGCTCTATTGAACACTGAGAAAGATCCTGGCTTCTCAGAGGTTTGTCGCTTATTGTCTTTGTCGAAAGACATGCTTGATCTTCCTCTACATGATCTCTTTGATATGAGGAGATATTATAAGAGTTTGAAGGATCCTGACCAATTAATGAAGAAAGGAAAGGTCTTGATCCTAATGAGGACAATCAACATATGAGTATCCTCTATGTTTTGGTAGCATCAGCCTAGGGGGAGTTTGTAAGGCTATATTTGAAATGCTGATGCAACCAATGTAACCAAAGATCTTCCTGCTTGCATGCATGTGTTTAGCAGAAGTTACTTCAGAAGTTTTACACTCATCACAAGAAAAAATAGTCTAAGTGTAAAATATTCCGAAGCCAAGACCAAATTCTTCTGAAGCCAAAGATGAAGTTTTCTGAAGCTTAGAAGACGAAGTCTTCCGAAGCCAACAAGATTGAAGATTGATTTCTTCCGAAGACAGAGAAGACATGCTTTGTCTAATCAACTTTTTCAGAAAGCTGACTAACTTTTCGCTACCACTTTGAAGTCTCACCAACTTACATAAGTTGGTGAAAAGGTCCATGCTTTAGTAAACTATAGCTTATGGTCTGGTGTCTATAACTTTCTACTTTGTAACTTTTATCATTTTTGTAATAAAATAGGATGTGAGCTATGGCATGTCATAATCACAGGTAAAAAAGCAATCTGCCTTTTAAATGTACATTGATCTTGTTGCCTAGATTACTGTATCTAGCTGGCCTTCAAAGTATGGCCGGCTATAGGATGTAGTACAAAGTATCTCAGGGTCTTGTATGTCTAATTGAATCCTTTGTAACATTATAATAAAACTCGAGAGCTATATACATCATTCTTGAAAACCATATTCTTTTGTACTTGTGTTTTTTACTTTCAAGTTCTTAGATTCCAAATATCCGGTTCCCTATTTGATCTTGTAGGTGTTTAGCCAAGTTCACTCTCCAAACATCCTATGAATATGTTGTATTGACCTCCCTTCTTATGGTTGTGCTGAGCTTGAGCTCTGGCAAGGGAGAGGCTGTGATACACCTTCACCAGCAGGTGTTTCACTAAGGGTACTGGGTGCTGAGGTTGAGCATGTCTCAAGGTTCAAAGGGTCAACTACTGGGCCTTCAACCAAGGTTTCCCCTTCGAAGACAATCTTAAGGTCTGCCTTAGTATCCAGTTGACCAACAATTTTCCTTGCTAGCCTCTGTCTATATAGTTATGCTTTGCTTCTGAATTCGTACAACACCCATTCTTGATTTTCTCTGTCAATCTGCCAGCTTATCTGTTGTTGCTTGGATTGACAAGTGGCAGATCAACTAGATATACACTCTCATAGAATCTCAAGGTCTGATAGTTAAAGACTTTTTGCTGCCCCTAAGACCAAAGAGCACCAAGGCCTTTCTTGCAGCATCATACCAACATCCCACTACTGGATTTTCAGCAGCGTAGGATGGGGCAGACATGGCCATTGGAATTTATTTCTAAAATAGTTCCTGTAGTATGGCCTCCACATCAGTGTGAGCTTGAGGAAATTATTGAGTCTGGACAACTGCAAGTGAGGGATGCAAATCTTCATTATCATACCCTAGACAGAACTCCAAGGTTTTGTGGTTGCGGGACCTTTCTCCTCCTTTTTGGTAGCATCACCTACTTGCATAGGTGAGCTGGAGGTTAAGAACACCACTTCCATAGGTTCTTGTGGATCTGGTTGAGTTTGTCTCGGTGGTCTCTTAGCTAACTTGCCCTTGAGATCGGTGATCTCAAGTTGCTCATCATTGACCCTTTCCTATAAGGCAGTCACCTGAGATTCCAGATGAGTAACCTTAGAAACTAAATATGTGCATATTGTGACAATTGTTGCAACTTTAGTTGCAGACTCCCCTTAACTTTATATGAAGAATCACTAAGGTATGAGAGAATTGGACCAAGGTCTTCTTTCTCATCACCAGCATATTGTTCTTGGTTGCTGGATTTCCCCTGCTCTATGACAACTTCAGCTGAAGTGTCAAGGGACTGGGTTGCCATGGCTGAGGTCTTAAAGATGTAATAACTTACAGAATTGAGAGCCTCTTCCTTACGGATCTCTTGAACTTGTTCAGGGAGATCCAACTTAGTTTGGGGTGGATAATATGGGCTAGACATGGGAGAAGCATGAGCACTCATCTCTACTTGAGAAAGGAGGGAGAAATGAGACTCATGATACTCATTGAATCCCATGTCTTCATGATCACTGAATTCAAGGTTGAGAATGGGTTGGTAAAGATCTAAAGGCTGGGGAAGGTAACTGTCCCCTGAAAGTTGTTCACTTGAGTTTTGAGACTTGGAGTGAAGGCTTAGGGCTGTTTGGGTAATGAGCTCAACAGGCTGAGCATGAGGAATCTCAGCACTGATCATTTTTGGGATAGGAGTGGTTTGCTTTTTAGGAGAAGTGGGAGCTCTAGTGTCCACTTCTTCCTACATTGGTGGTGATATGGGGGCTGCACAGGCTGAATAGCCTGTGTAAGGGTTTGTTTGGATTTTATTTTGTAGGTAATGGTTATTTGAGGCTGAGAGGATTTACGAGAGGTAGCAGGGGTGGGTTCAACACTAGCTGGTGCTGCTAGGTTGTCACCTTGAGCAATGAGCTCTAACATTTTTGGGACAAGGGTTGTTTCTACCCTAGAGAATCCCACAATAGGTTTTCTTATTATTTTATAGATGTCGGGCTTCATGTGTCCCAATTTAAGAACATTACCTGTCCCCCTTAACTGTGATCCCAGTTCATAGTTAAGAATGTGCTTGACATATCTAGGGAATAAGTAATATTGTAAGGAGTCCATGTTAGCAAACAAATTAGTATAAACAACTTGTGAATACCTGAACTTGACCCCTGAACCATTCCATGGACTTTGTAGGAAAGGTCTTCAGGAATTTGATCCCATCATCCATGTTTATTGGATAGGCTGTGCATGACCACATGGAGGAGGTACTTCCACTGGGAGGAGACCTTTCCTTTTTTGAAGGTTCTTACTGTGTAGTCCCCCTCATAGCCCATCTGATGAAAGGAATGATTAGCAGCAGATTTTAGGAACGACAAGTTACCTTCTGCATTATCCAGCATGAGATGAGAGTTTGTGAAGGCTGGAGTGATGAAGATTCTCCTGCCCTACACTATGGCAGACAGTGCCTTCTCCACGTCCATGGTGACCTTTTGATAGGTCCGCCAGAACTCTAGAAGTTGATCCTCATAAAGAGGAGGATCAATAGTAAGGGAGGTGAACTAGTTTGACAGACACAGGAAGAAGTAAACCTCCGAGAAGCAAGGATCTTTCTCAGAGTTCAACAGAGCAACCTGATTGTGTTTCCTGTGAAGATACATGGAAAAATTGGGTTGGTTTTTGTGATTAAGGTTGGCCATTTTGAAGTAGCTTTGTGGTGAAGGAAGGTAAGAACAAAGGTGGTTTTGGAGAATTTAGGTTAGAGAAATTTGCAGATGAAGGAGATAGTGCGGAAAGGGGAACTGTTGAGTGTATACGTATGAATTGGATTTTAAACAAAGTTAATGTGTTAAGGATGAACTTTGAAATCCATATGTCGATCCCACCTCTAAAAAATGTGCCCAAAAAGGTAGTTTTCTTGAAAGTCGAAAATCTTCCGAAGGTATTTTGTCTTTGAAAGTTTCGAAAGACTTTCAAAGCCAATTTTGGTTTCGGAAGATATTTCTTAGAGTTATAAAAATTTGCTTTGGGAGAAATTTACTTAGAAAAAATTTGCTTTCGAAGTATAGTTTATTTTGAGAGACATTAATTACCAGAAGTTTTACTTAAGAGTAAATCTTTCGAGACTAATTTGCTTCAGAAGATAATTGTTCTTCAATTCATATAATTGTTTTAAGGTTCGAAAGATATTTCTGAAATTTATTCCGAAGGTAATTCACTTATTTGAGTTAAAGACATAAATTTCTTTCGAAGTTAAATTTAATGCCTTTCAAAAGAAATTATACTTCAAATTCTTATAAGTCTAAGGAATATCAATTAGAAAAAAAAATTTCTCTCAAGATAACTAGGCTTATATGAGTGATGAAATGGACAACATTAAAGACACATTTTAGAAAATAATTTTAAAATTAATTTAAGAAAATCTACTCAAAGTTAATCATCCCAATAGCTGATATTAGATATTTAAATATCTATCCATCAAATGTCTTCTTAAACAGATCAACATATTGTTTATATGTGTTAACTTTGACTTGTTTTATCAAGCCTTTCTCAAAATTATCTCTTATCAAATGATACCTGATATTGATGTGCTTTTTCTTTGAGTGCTGCGCAGGATTCTCAGTAATGAAGATAGCACTGTTATTGTCTTTGTTGATGGAAGTCTCCTTGATTTTAAATCAATAGCCCAGCATCTGATTCTGAATCTAAAGTACTTGAGCACAGCAGCTTGTAGCAGCAATGTATTCAGCTTCAGCAGTTGGGGTTGGCTTGATATATTGCACAAATTCATGTGGCAAACATGATATCAAGTTGGTAGACTTTAAAATCTTTAGATGCAGCAAAAGCTAGTAATATCCTAACAGCTTCAAGTCATGCTAGTGGAGCAAAACCAACAGTGTAGTTAATCCCTTCTTCTTGAATGTACCCTTGAACAACTAATCTAGCCTTGTTTTTGCTGACAAGTCCTCTATCATCGTTCTTGTTCCTAAAAACCCATTTGGTTCCTATAGTAGTCTGCCTATAAGGAACAGGATATAGGTTTCAAACCTTCTGTCTTTTGAATTAAAGTAGCTCCTTTTGCATTGCTTCAACCCAACTTCCATCCTTCAAAGCCTCATCAATCTTCTTAGTCTCTATCTAAGACAAGAAACAAGAGTGCAGACAAACATTTTTATCAAGGTTTTGTCCTCTTGTTCTCACTCCTGTCTCAACATCTCCAATGATGTTTATGGGGGGGTGACACTTGTGGATTCTCAGTTGAGGAATCATAGCAAGTTGATTTGACAAATCTATATTTGTAAAATTCAGATCTAGTGATTGAGGATCACCTACCACGTCAGCACACTTATCAAGATTGACTTGATACAATGAGTGTGTTACATCATTAATGTTATCTTCAGTGGAGAGGTCTTCAGTATCATGGAATTACTGGTTAGAATCACCATCTCCACATCCTCTTACATTGGAAGGTCCTTCATTTGAGTTTTGTGCCTCTAAGCTACAATTTGTAGGCACCTCAGATGTAGTATCTAAATTTGTCATTGTAGTGCTGATAGGATCTCCACCTCCAGGGTTAGTTACCATTGGAGCTAAAGTAGTGTTCATGCTTGGTCTTCTCAGCTCAAATCTTGGTTCATGATCTTTTGTTGATAAGTTACCTGTAGATCCTGAAACATCTTCACAAGATTTGTTAAAACAGTTGGTAACCAAATCAAGATCAAATAGCCAATCAGGACTAGAACCCTTCATACTAGGTGTGTGTTCATTGAAAGTCACATTGGTTGACTCCTCAACTACTATTATTCTGAGATTGTATACTCTATAAGCCTTAGCTTGAGAAGAGTATCCAATGGAGTGTCCATCATCTTATTTCTCGGTAAATTTCACCAAATGATCTTTGGTATTCAAGATGGTGCAAGAACAGCAAAATGATCTGAGAAAAGCAATGAAAGGTCTCCACAGCGCATAAGAACTCTTACCATGAGTCTTGACAACTAAAAATTTGTTCTGCACATAGTAGGCAGTGTTGACTGCCTCTACCCAGAAGGTGATAGGTAGTTTAGAGTAAGACAACATGATTTTTTCAGCTTTAATAAGTGTCCTGTTTCTCATCTCAGCAACACTATTTTGCTGAGGAGTCCCAGGAGCAGTATATCATCTTGAAATATCTTTTTCTTCACAAAATGAATCAAGGATATGATTTTTGAATTCTGTTCCTTGATAACATCTTATGATCTTGACTTTGTGATTAGATTGATTCTCAATCTTTAGAATGAAAGACTTCAAGATTTAAGGAGTCTCATCCTTAGTTCTAAGGAAGAAGACCCAAGTGTATCTTGTGAAGTCATTGTGATCACAAGACAATATGAAGTTTTTCCTAAACTCAGTAGACTAGTGGGGCCAAATAGATCCAAGTGTAACAAGTGAAGGGGGGGTAGTGATAGAGTTGATTTCCTATGGCTTGTGAGACACTTTGTGCTGCTTTCCATTTAGACATGCAACATAATGGTCATCACTTGCAAACTCTTTGTTTGGCATTCGGTAACAAGGTTATCTTTAATTAATCTATTCATGTTTTTAAAGTTCACAAGGCACATTCTTTTATGCCAGAGGAAAGAATCATCACTATTGGCTTTAGATAGAAAGCAGGAAACTTATTCGGAAGGGAAGTTTTCATGCAAATCCATCTTGTACATGTTCCCATTCCTAGGGCTCTGAGCAGAATATGCTCCTGAAGAATGACCACCCTAGCTTGAGTGTTTTGCACTCATGTTCAGTGAAGAACATGTTACACTTTTGGTCACAAAATTAAGATACACTTAGAAGATTGTACTCAAGCTCCTTGACAAAGTTTACCTTATCATGCTGAGCTTACCATTTGTAACCTTGCCCCTTCCGGTGATGTAACCACCAGTTTCTCCTTCAAAAGCAACTGGCCCTCCATCATACTTCTCAAAGTTTTACAGCAAGGAGCCATTGCCTGTCATGTGCCTGGAACAACCACTATCAATGATCCATACATTCCTTTTTGTCTTGAGCTATTCCTACATATAGAGAGATGGTTAGTTACATTTGGAGACCTAGGCCTTGCTTGTCTTGGGTTGATTAATATTAAAATAAGATAAATCTACAGTTATGGATCCTATGTTTAAGCTTTGGGGATCTTGAGCTGTTGATGACGAGGAAACTTCAGTCATTTGGCCTACCTTCATCTTCCATACCATCTTGGAAAGACTAGACATGGCCTTCAATACATCAGAAGTTTTTGAAAATTTGGAAGTTTTGCAGACTGAACCTTCGGAAATTTTTGCATCCACTGCAGACTTCACTACTTCGAAAGCATTGTTTTTTTCTGAGATCAAAATATCTTCAGAATGTAATTTTACACTTCTGATCCTTCATTTTGGAGCTTCCAAGGGAAAGAGACTTTCCTTCTGAAGCTGTCCTCTTCTTCTTCATCTCAGAAGCCTTCTTGGTCATGTTGATAGTACTTTTACGATTGTTTGTGCAATCCTTAGAAAGATGAGAAGTACTGCCACACATGATGCATGTAGTTAAGCTGCTTCTAAGAGACTTCTTCTAAGAGAATGGTTGAGCTAGATCACTTTCCAATTCCTTTCTCACCTTTGCAGATGATGCAGCATACTTCTTAGGGATAGGCTTGCTCTTGGAACTGGATGGTTCAGGTAGTGCAACAGTGGTGCACCTTTTATCAACCTTCCTCTTTTGATAAGGATGGTTTGAACTTGAACTAGGACTACAGGTACCAGAATCTATAATTAAGTTTGGAATCTTCACCACCTCAAACCTAACAGATAAAAATACTTGTTTCTTCTTCAAGTCAACGATGGGCTTGATCTCCAGGGCTTTCTTGGCTTTTCTCCTCGCAGCCTTGATCAAATTCCTTCTGACAGACTTGGCTATCTTTGTCTTTTTCTTATCTCCAGGAGAATGGTATCCCTTATCAGATTGAACCTTCTCACTCAATTTAGGTTCATCCTTCACCATCTCCTTTTCATCATCATCATTTTCATCTTTCTCTTGAACTGGATCTTCTAGAGGTAGGTCATCTTCACTAGTTCCCCACCTTGGCTGTCTTACAGATAATAGAGTGTGTGGAGGAGCTATTTCAAAAGATCCTAGTCCCTGCCTATTTTGATAAGACACTTTGTCATGCAAAGATGAAGATATGATGTTCTTGATGGTTTCCACTTAAAGCAAAACACTTTTTAGCCCTGCTTTTGCCGATCACATGCTATGCTTGGCATTCAGTTAACTTGGCTATGAGATCTTTGATTTGAGTCCTGTTATTTGTGTGCTCATGTTTAAGAGTAGAAATTGTTTTCTCTGAATCTTCTATTTTAAGTTTATAGTCATTTTATGTTCTTTTAAAATCAGCTTTTAAATTATTCAAAGACTCAAGATCAGATCTCACTTCCAAGTAGTAGGACCTATACATGCTTACTTTAGCAATTCACTCAGGGGTACAAAAATGTTTTGTTACTAGGTTCTTAATGGTCAGCCATCAAGGCATGGTTTGAGAAGCATCTTCAACCTACAAACTCCAATCAAAGCCTCCTTCTTCAACAGCTACTGTAGCTTGTTGCTTGGGCTTCTCAGGTTTTGGAGCTCCCGTAGTGTAGTTTGGTCTAGATTGTGCTTGGCCACCATTTGTCCTTGGCGCCTTGCACTTTCTAGAAAAGTGTCCCATTTAGTTATAGTTGTAACACTTCACTTTGCTTTTATCCAGTTCAAACTTGCCACTGGATACATTGCTAGAAAACTTCCTCCCTGTCCTTTTGTAGAACTTCTTGGCTCTGTGAGTGAGAAGAGTCATCTACTGCACAATCTCCATATATTCCAGATCATCTAAATGAATGCAGTCCAAGTCTTCATAGTAAAGAGAAAGTTGCCTGAACTTTCATGAGAATACACAAAAGCTTGAGAATAGCTTGTATCTTAGAATGGGCTTCCTTGGATGTAGCTGTCCCTTGGTGTCTCTGGGAAGGTGATTCAAAGTCCCTTTCGTGAGTTCTCAGGGTAGTTGAGCAGACGATGTTGAGGTTCTCTGCTATCCCTTTCAACCACATGGAGGGCAAAACTCTTGTGGGTACTGGATTGACTATGAGATGGATTTTGCACGTTCATCTCCATCTAGTAATCACTCAGGACACATACAGCTCAGTAAGGGTAAGAACTGAGAGGTTCTCAGTTTTCTTAATGGCCACACAATAGTGAGTCCATTCTATGGGAAGTGAGAACACGAACTTTCTCACAATGTCCATATTCTCCAGTTTGACACACAGTATCCACCGAAATGTCCACAATCTAAAATACTGCTGAGTCATGGTTTCACCATGCTTGAAGGTGAAGATTTCAAACTGCTGCTTCATGATGTCTTTCTTGTTCTCTTTGGCTTCCTAAGACCCCTCATACATCACCTTCAGTGCATCCCAGAGCTGCTTTGCAATCTTGCAATTCTTAAAGCCTCTGTAGATAGAGTTGGGAAAAGCAGTTTGAAGAGTGGTCATGGCCTTCTGATCTACATCTATTCTCTTCTATTCTTCATCAGAATACTCAGCCACGTCCTTTGGAATCATCTCACCAGTAGAAGTTGCGAAGGGTGTGCATGGAGCATGAGGTTTAGAGACAACAGATCTCCATATCATGCTGTCTTGAGACTTGATGAACCCTTCCATTCTTTGGAATCAAGTATCAAAGTCATCAGGAGTGATCAGTGGAGACTTTGTCATTGTACCGGTTTCCATATAAGCTTTGGCAAGAGCTGCCATTTGAGCAAGTAAGTGCTTTGTGAAACTGAGTAGATTAAAGATGGTAAGATCTTATAATAAAGAGCCTGGAAATATCTGATACCAATTGTAGGACCGGTTGGGGAGGTGAATGCAACAGCTTCACAGGATGTTTGGAGAGTGAACTTGGGTAAACACTTAAAAAATCAAATAGAAAACCTACGATTGAAACTAAGAACTTAAATGTAAAAGAACACAAGCAAATGGTTTTCAAGAATGCTTGTAAGGTATTTAAAAGTGGTTGATGCACTCAAAACAGTCAAGGTGCTTCCTACATGCATGGTAGAAGTTACTTCGAAAGTTTTACACACTACAAAGAAATCTCTCTAAGTGTAAAATCTTCTGAAGCCAAAGACCAAATCTTCCGAAGCCAAAGATGAAGTCTTCCGAAGCTTAGAAGAGAAAAGTGTTCTGAAGCCTCAAAGATAGAAGACTGATTTCTTTTGAAGACAGAGAAGACATGCTTTATCTAATAAACAACTTTTTCAAAAAGCTGACCAATTTTCCGTGTCACCCTGCAGACTCACCGACTTATACAAGTTGGTGAAAAGGTCCATGATTTAGGAATCTGTAGATTATGGTCTTGAGTTTGTAACTTTCTACTTTATATACTTTTATCCTTTTTGTATTACATTAGGATGTGAGATATGGCATGTCATAGTCACTAGTCAAAAGGAAATCTGCCTTTTGACTTTACATTGATATTGTTGTCTAGATTAGTGTTTCCAGCTGGCCTTCAAAGTGTGGCCGGCTATAGGATGTAGTATAAAGTATCTCAGGTCCTTGTATTTTATTTCTATGCTTTGTAATACTTGTAAAAGAACTTGAGATCAATATATTTTATCCTTGAAAACCAATCTTCTTTGTTGTTCTTAAGTTTCTGTCTCTCCTTGTTTACTTGTGTTTCTTAGTATCACTAAAAAAGTTCCAGTTCCCTATTTGATCTGTTAAGTGTTCTAAGTCTCTTCTCATTGTGAAACTGATTTGCATTGTACACCTTCATCGATCTTGCAATTGGTATCTGAGCTTCCTAGGCTCTTGATTGTAAGATGTTACCATCTTAGATCTCTTAGTTTTCACAAAACACTTAACAACTCATATGGGAGCTCTCTCAAAGGCTGATATGGAAACTGGCACTATAATAAAGTCCCCACTGATAACTCCTGAAGACTTTGATACTTGGTGTCAAAGAATGGAAGGCTTCATCAAGTCACAAGACTCCAGGATGTGGGAATCTATGGTCTCCGGACCTTACATTCCATGCACCTCTTCAGCTACTGCTGGAGGTGGCATGATTCCAAAAGAGGTGGCTGACTTTTCTAAAGAAAATAGGAAGAAGATAGATATCAATCAGAAGGCCATGACTGCCCTCCAAACTGCTCTTCCTAACACCATCAACACGGGCTTCAAGAAGTGCAAAACTGCCAAGCAGTTATGGGATGCACTAAAGCTCATGTATGAGGGGTCCTCTGAAGCAAAAGAGAACAAAAAGGACCTCTTGAAGAAGAAGTTTGAGAATTTCATCTACAAGACAGTGAAACCATGACTCAACAATATTTAAGGTATGTTGAGAGTATTGACACGCTAATGGGTGTTGGAGTAACTCTTGAGAATAGGGACATTGTGAGAAAGTTCATATCCTTTCTTCTTAGACAGTGGACCCATTACTGTGTTGTTATCAAGAGGACTGAGAACCTCAAGACTCTTACTCTTACAGAGTTGTATGGTATCGTTAGTGGGTACCAGATGGAGATGAACATGCAAAATACATCTGGTAACTCCAGCAATCAGCAGAGTTCAGCCCTCCATGTGGTTGAAAGGGATTGCAGAGAACCACAGCATCATCTCATCTGCTACCCTAACAACTCACAATAGGGTCATTTTATCACCTTCCCTGAGACACCAAGGGAGAGCTACATCCTAGGAAGTCCATTCCAAGAGACAAGCTCTTCTCATGCCTTTGTGTCTGCTGATGAGAGTTCTGGCAACTTTCTCTTTACCCTTGAAGACCTGGACTGTATCCATCCAAATGATCTGGATTATATGCAGATAGTCTAGCAGATGGCTCTTCTCACTCACAGAACCAAGAAGTTCTACAAGAGAACTAGGAGGAAGTTTCCTAGCAATGCAACCAGTGGAAAGTTTGGACTGGAGCTTTCAAGTAGAAGAAGTAGGCTTTGAATGGAGCTTTCAGGTGGAAGATGCATCTCCAAACCAAGCACAGATGGCAGATCATGATGAAGCCAAGGTATCGGAACATCTTTGTGCCCCTGAATGTATTGTTAAAGTAAATAGATACAGGTCCTACAACTTAGAGATGAGATCTGATCTTGAGTCTTTAAACATCTTAAAATCTAATTTAAAAAGAGCTGAAAATGGATATAAACTAAAAATAGAAGATTTAGAGAAAACCATTTCCAATCTTAAACATGAACACACCAACTACAGGACTCAAATCAAAGATCTCATCACTAAGTTAACTGAATGCCAGGCTGAGCTTGTGATCGGCAAAGCCAGAGCAGAAAAATGTGTTCTTGAAGAAGAGACCTTCAAGAACATGATATCCTCATCTCCGCATGCCAAAGTGTGTTACCAGAATAAGCAGGGACTGGGATCTACTGAGATAGCTCCTCCACACTCCTTACTATCCGTAAGATCTCCAAGGTGTGGAACTTGTGAAGATGAGCTTCCCCTCATAGACCCCATGAGTGAAGAGGATGAAGAGGAGATAGTGAAGGATGGATCTGAGAAGAGTGAAAAAGATCATCCTATGGGTCACTATTCTCCTGAGGGGAGAAATTCTATTGGGTTGACAAAGTCCAAGAGAAATAACTTGATCAGAAGAGCAAAGAAAAAGTCCAAGAAAGCTCAAGAGATCAAGGCCACCTTCAACTTTAAGCAGAAACAAGTGTTCATCTCTACAGGATTTGAAGTGGTAAAGGCTGAAGACTCAACTATGAATCCTTGTACCATGGGTTTTAGTTCTTGTCAAACTCATCCCAACAACAAAAAGAAGGCTGAGTTGTTGTGTACCACTGTTGCACAGCCTGAACCATCCATATCCAACAGCAAGTCACTCCCTATAACGCTTGCTACTTCATCTGTAAAGAAGAAGATGGAAATGGAAAGTGATCAAGCTTAGTCTTGCTCTCAAAGGAAGACTTCCAGAAGAATGCAATTGGATTGTGTCATGTGTGGTAGTACTTCTCATCTGGCTAAGGATTGCATTTACAATCCTAAAAGGTGCTTGAACGAGGTTGATGCACTCAAAACAGTTAAGGTGCTTCTTGCATGCATGCACTTTGTGCATGGTAGAAGTTACTTCCGAAGTTTTACAAACTTTAAAGAAATCTCTCTAAGTATAAAATCTTCCGAAGCCAAAGACCAAATCTTCCGAAGCCAAAGATTAAGTCTTCCGAAGCATAGAAGACAAAAGTCTTTTGAAGCCTCAAAGATAGAAGACTGATTTCTTCCAATGATAGAGAAGACATGCTTTCTCTGATCAACAACTTTTTAGAAAAGCTGACCAACTTTCCGCTGCCACTCTGCAGACTCACCAACTTATACAAGTTGGTGAAAAGGTCCATGCTTTAGGAAGCTGTAGAATATGATCTTAAGTCTGTAACTTTCTAATTTATGTACTTTTATCCTTTTTGTATTACATTAGTATATGAGCTATGGCATGTCATAGTCACTAGTCAAAAGGCAATCTGCATTTTGACTTTACATTGATCTTGTTGTCTACATTAGTGTTTCCAGCTAGCCTTCAAAGTATGGCCGTCTGTAGGATGTAGTATAAAGTATCTCAGGTCCTTGTATTTTATTTCTATGCTCTGTAACAGTTGTAAAAAAAGTTGAGAGCAATATACTTTATCCTTGAAAACCAATCTTCTTTGTTGTTCTTAAGTTTCTGTCTCTCCTTGTTTACTTGTGTTTCTTAGTATCACTATAAAAGTTCCAGTTCCATATTTGAACTGTTAAGTGTTCTAAGTCTCTCCTCATTGTGAAACTAATTTGCATTGAACACCTTCATCGGTCTCGCAATGCTGTATTTTACTCTAAAGTTCTATTACAAAGTTAGAAAGTGATAATTAGAAATACAAGACCTGAGATACTTTATAGAACATCCTACAGCCGTCCATACTTTGAATGCCAGCTGCATACACTTATCTTAAGAACAAAATCAATGTAAAGTTAAAAAGGCAGATTGCCTATTTGACATGTGACTATGACATGCCATAGCTCACATCCTAATGTATTACAAAAAGGATAAAAGGTACAAAATAGAAAGTTATAGACACAAGATCATAATCTACAGTTTACTAAAGCATGAACCTTTTCACCAACTTATGCAAGTTGGTGAGTCTTCTGAGTGGTAGTGAAAAGTTTGTTAGCTTTCTAAAAAAGTAGATCATAGAAAGCATGTCTTCTCTGCCCTCGGAAGAAATAAGTCTTCTGTCTTGTTGGCTTCGAAAGACTTTGTCTTCTAAACTTCGAAAGACTTCATCTTTGGCTTCAGAAGATTTTGGTCATGGCTTCAAAAGATTTTACACTTAGAATATTTCTTATAAGAGGAGTGTAAAACTTCCGAAGTAACTTCTATTAAGTATATGCATGCAAGCTGGAAGCTCTTTGGTTACACTGGTAGTATCAGCCTTTCAATTTTAACCTTATAAAGTTGTCACAAGAATGGAGAAAAACTAGGGTTTTTGCTCCAAATATTTGTCTCCCCCAAAATAAAGAAGAAAAAAACCTTAAAAAGGGGGCCTGATGCATGTCATGGCCATGACAGGATCTGTCATGGCCATAATGCGCAGGAAAAGGGGGCATGCAGCCTCTTATGGTCCTAACATCTCCTGTCATGGCCGTAACTGCTTCTAAACTTCTAAAATCTTCATGAATTTCTTGTCCTTTTCTTTTGAAATCATCAAACATCCATCCAAAGCTACAAAAATCAAATTAATCACAATTAAGTATCGATAGAGATTAATTTGAAACAAAAATCATTTAAAATGGGGAAAGATATGTGTTATTAACATGTATATTTATTCACATATCAAGTTTGATAAATGTGTCTATGTAAATGACACAGCGGGAGGTTATGTAATTTTATGCCTTTATGTAGATGATATGCTTATCATTGGAAGTAACGATAAAATAATCAGATCTACTAAGGACATGTTGAAAAGAAGATTTGACATTAAAGACATGGGTTTAGCGGATGTAATATTAGAAGTGAAAATTATTCGAAACCAAGATGGTATTGTTTTAAGTCAAGCTCACTATGTGGACAAGATTCTTAAAAAATTCAACTAGGGAGCCACGCGTGTAGTACGTTCTTCAGTTGATACCACCCAACATCAAAGGAAAAATAGAGGTGAGGGTGTTTCTCAGTTAGTGTATTCAAGATTTATTGGTAGTCTAATGTATCTAATGACATGCAATAGACCTGACTTAGCATACGCGGTGAGTAGGCTAAGTAGATATACCAGTAATCCAAGCTCAGTGATTGGAAGAGTATAATGAGGGTACTTAGATACATAATATACACAAGAGACTATGGATTGCCTTATACCCGTCATCCACTTGTGATTGAGGGGTACACTAATGCAAATTGCATATCGGATATGAAAGATTCCAAATCAATAAGTGGGTATGCATTCTTACTTGGTGGAGCCGTAATATCTTGGAGATCATCTAAGTAAACGGTTATAGTTAGATCCACAATGGAATCAGAATTTATCAATTTGGATAAGTGTCACACCCCGCCAAGGCAAAAACACGAGGTGTCATACATATAGTACATAGCTCATGGCATAAAGAAATACTAAGGCAACACAACTTTATTAAATTTCATAATTTTACTAACACTTTTTTAAACGAAACAAACAACCAAAACATAACAAATGAAATATTATTATTATTTTTATTTATTTTAGGTCCTTAAGCATTCCTAAATGAAGTTCCAAGTTTCTAGTTATCATAACCTGAAACATGTAAAGTAAAGAGGTGAGCAAGATTGTTGGTGAGAAACATAGGTTTAAAAAGACATAAAAGAATGTTGACATAAAAGATTACAAATTCATACAAGTTCATCGTATCTGCAAAAATATTAACATAAGATATATAGAATCAAACCAAATTGTCATTGTTATATTGCATCCACAATCCTCAAAGATTGTGCTATTGTTATCGTTGTATCCACAATCCCCAAGATTGTGCTATGTTATATGTTATATCGGTTTCCCACATATGCCCCATATTAGTACTTCCTTAGGCTTGAACCCAATGTAATGATTGCAAAACCATCATATAGTGTTCAAATAGTAAGCACATAATTGATATTACTTGTTTAAGAATTTGTTTTATAAAAATGTTTATGTGATATGGCCAACAAATACATGTTCTTGTGATTTTGATGAGTTTCTTGAAAATGAGGCTATGAATCTCACATTATGATTTTGATGAGTTTCTTGAGTTCTTGTGTGTGTTTGACGGTTAAGGATGAAAACCTAACGTGATAGAAAATAGTAGCTTAGGTTATATGAAGATATGGTATTGTTAGTTGTTCAAGATGATCAAAACATAAGAGAAAAAATGCTAGTTTTTAAAAAACTCAGATTTGCCACCTAGCTGTGTTGAACTTTGGACATGTGTTAAAAATAGCAAACATATATGAAAAATTATGAAAATTTCCAATCAACTAAATTAATATGTTGTGAACAATTTTCATTTTGGAAAGTTTCCAATTTAGGACCCGAAAATATGTCAAAATCGTAAATCTTTACACGCTGTCCTACAATCAGAATTTTCACCAATCTGCAATAAATTTTCATGCTGTCTACAATCAGAATTTAAAAAATTATGAAATTTTACAAAATGATAGATTAAAGTATTCCACAAAACATTCCTTTACAAAAATTTTTTCATTTGGATCCCAAAAACACATCTATATAGTCACCCAAATTAGAATGTCCAGAATTGCACATACGATTTGTTTGGGCTGTTTGTGAATCCAAGGATTGCAATCAAGAATTATCATGTTAGATTGATTCGAATAATGTTCACGGAATTATCACTATTCGTTGTTTGATTGATTGAATACGAAATAACAATTGTAGTAATAAGTAATAATGAAGAACAGAACAATTAACTGCTATGAATGAACAAATACGATTTGATTCAAAAGTATTTCATTAAAAACATAATAACGATTACAAATGAACAAATAATAATTGCTAATGATGATGATTGCTATGATTCTATTGATTATTTTGGTGTAAATGATGTTGCGGCTGCTAAGGTTTGATTGTGATTGATTGATTGTATTGTTAAGTATTCATCCATTTATAAGTGTGAGCCTATGCCTTGTATTTATAGGCTTAGGAATTTACTGTTAGGGTAATAGTGAATTTCTTGGAAACAGTAACTTTCTTATCGTGGAAAGAAAGTTACTCAGAGAATGTTCTGATATGACACATTCTCTGACTGAGTTAAAGTCGTTCGTAGGAGTTGACTTTATGACATCACTCAGTGTTTGACTTGTTGACTTGAAGTACTTGGTGAAGTACATGCCACTTCACCAAGTGTTGGTCTTCCGTAGATCATTAGTCTTCCGTAGGAGTTATGCCTTTCGTAGAAGTCTTCACTTGGTAGACTTCATCCGCAACAAGGTGTTCTTCCGCAGAAAATCCCCGGATGCACTTTACTTTGTTTCAGAAGATTATCTACGAAAGAACAAAAATGTTCATCCGTAGATGTTTCTTACACTTAGTCAATTTTGTGAAATTGACTAAGTATACTGTTAAACCTCAATCAGACATATAAATCAACATAGTTATGGGTTAACCTATACATATAAAGCATACATTAAGATAATGATTTACAAAAATTTATTACAAAAGATTGATTAAAGTTCTAAGCCTATACAATGTATCTAGACCTATCAGGACTAGACTCAACAATACTCCCCCTTACGCTTAGAAACCTGATAATCAGCTCTTTAGTCTTGAAAGTTCTTTTACTCTTGCAACCATCTTGTTGTTGAAGTAGGAGACTACAATCTTCTGATCATCATACTTGTATTTTATTTCCATCTTGCAGATCATCCTTAATGTTTCAAAACTCAACCCCAGCACATCCTCTTTAGTTGTAAGGATTGCCAAAACATTATTGTTGTTCACAATCTCCAGCTCATCTTGGTCTGAAATTCTTAGCTCACTGACTTCTGATATCTCTGTTCCCATCAGCTGGCCAGCCTCAAACTTTCTTCATTTATAGGCCTTTGCGTGAAGTTTGTCAATGACTTGAATGAGGTGCACATATAAGCATAAGTCATTTTGAGCTTGATCATCTTTGAGTTTTGGGAAGAACTTATCATGTAGATATGAAGTGTAGCTTGGATGATGAAGTTTGATTTCTACTGGATCAAACAATCGTATACTCCTGGCTTACTTCTTATCTTCGTTTCTTAGCAGCACCAGTTCTTTAGTCTTCTCAACATATCCCTACTCAGTCATGGGTAATGTGTATTGATTTCCTTCAATAACTTTAATTGCAGCTGATTTTAGGTTAGAGTATCCAACTCTCCTCATGAATTCATCATCAACTAGTGTAAAGGAGTTGGATTTGGATATTCTTAGCCCTTGATTTCTTTTCTTGTGCTCAGCATCTTCCCTTCTTGCTTCTTTTAGCACATCATCCTTGAATTTTGTCTTTACCTTCCCCACAGATACAGAGAAATCTCTACCTCTTGGGCTTATTGGGTAGTTTGAGATGATTAAACTTTGAAGATCATGAATATCAGCATCAGGCAGCATCAATATTGATTCAAGTAAATGGAAGTATTCAACCCTTCCAAATACCCTCTTAATAAGTGCACAATCCCACTCTGGATCAAATTTCCAGGCCATAATCCTGTTTTCTTCAGCAGAAGTAGGAGTTGTGATGTGATCAAACAACTGGATTAGAGAAGATTTTTCTTCAGTAATCTCTCTCACAGTTGTGCCCAGTGGCCATACTTTGCCAGGTATCACCTCTCTTGGTTCTCTGATGAGCTTTTTTTTCACTTTGTGTTGATCATGGCTTTTAACTGTCACTGGTTCAGTAGGGATTTTTGCTTGATATTCATATGTAGGATTTGGAGCTTTAGTTCTAAATTTCACCCCAGTTTCCAATTCCACCTTCATTACATGTTCCATCATCCTTCTAAGCTCTCCCACTGATCTCCCTTTTAGTTCATGCATCTTGTGGTTATGACTTTGCAACCAAGAAGTCATATTATATTTGCTGAATTTTGTTGTATCACAGTGACCAAGCTCTTTCTTTATTTTCTGTATAGACTGAAAGGTTGTGAAGGTTTCATAGTTGCAGTTGGCAATCATGAATCTTGCTAGCTCGAAATCTTTAAGCATATCCTTCATCTCAGTCATATTCATTCTTTCTACCATGTCATATGGAAAGCCATGGTTGATCAGTGTCATGAACATTGCTGAATATGGCCTTTTTTACAAGATGTCTTTTGTAGTCAGCAGTTCATCACCTTTTGTTTCCTTTTCTTCTTTTGGAGAGTCCACCTTAGTGAGTTCTTTCCATTCTTCACACTCTCAGTATCATCATGTGTAATTGGCTTCAAAGTTGACAGATCTACTGAAGGATTGTGTTCTGGTGACATAGTTCTTGCCCTTTTTGGGGAATCCTTGACTTCAATTACCTCTTTTTCAGTCTTTCCCAAATACTGTCGTTTCCTGTTGTATTGAATGATTGTCTTTGAGGCTGTAGTTTCTTTTGTTGGTTTTGATGGATGAGCATTTGATTCAAATGCACATATCTTCATTTTCAACTCATTAATCTCTTCATCTTTTCTTCAGAGATGATTTTTTTTGCTTTGTTGACTTCTACCACAAGCTGCTCCCTCTCAGACTTCTCATGATCAGCAGATTCTTTGAGTTCTCTAACCAACTCATGAAGAGCATCAATCACTTCAATGTTTTCTTGAGCATTTTCTCTCAACCTCTTCAGGGAAGCTTCTTGTTTTGTCAATTGATCCTCCTTTTCCCTTATCATTCTTTTCAATTCTCTTATCCTTTCCAATCTCTTGTTCGATTTAATTGTCAACTTGTTGTACTCAGCCACCAGGTAACTTTTACTTACATGAATGTCATCATCACTCAGATCATCTTCATGGTAAGCAATAACATCAACATAATTTGTTTCCTCTTCACCCACTTCATTACCTGCTTGATCTAGTTCATTAACCTCTTCCATACATACTTCTGTTTTATTCTTAGCCTGCTCAACATTATCTTCTTCCTCAAGGTTTAACACTTCAGTAGCTGCACTTGCAGAGCTTTTGCTTGATTCAGCTGCTGGAAATACTGGTTCTTGATGAGGTTGTTGATGGAGATGAAGATTAGTGGTGGGTGAAAACGGTTTAGTGTCATTTGACTTGACAGGCGTTTGAGATTGGGAGATTGATAGTGGAATAGTGCTGGCTTGTGACACTAGTTCAGTCTCACCAGAGTTGACTGATGCTTGTGAAAGAGTAAGAGAAATGGACTGAGTATGTTCATTGGAAGGGGATTGCACTTATGGTGATGCAGGGTGATGATGTATGGGTGATTGTGGGTGTATGGGAGAAATAGGCTGTGTGTTCTCACTGACAGGTGATTGAACTTGTGGAGATGAATGGTGGTGGTGTATGATTGAGGAGGAGAATTGGATGCTTGTTCAGTAGCAGCAAGAGAAATGTCTTGTTGATATTCATACATCAACTCTTGTGGAATGTTGGCATTAGGATCAACCACATGTGCAAACATTGCCATTTCCTCTCCTTCATATTTGCCACTTATCTGGTTTAACACAGATATTCCCAAGTGAGCTTGTACAAAGGCATCACCTTCTCTTTCTATGCCAGGAAATTCAGCATTAATGATCAGTTGGAGAAACCTTGGAAACATGAACATCTTGTCAGCTTTCTGGACTCTTATTTGGTCACATAAACATCCAAAGATGTACTTTGAGTAATTGTATGTCTTTCCCTCAAATATCCCAATGATCCTTGAAGAGATGTGCCTAGAAAATCTACCTAAACCAGATTTTCTTTTTGAGATGCACTTCAAGTAAGTATGACACAAAAATCTGTAAGGTTTGCACAATCTCCCTTTCTTGATTTCTCCTTTGTTAAAATCACCATCATAACCCATCAAATGGAAAATCTTCTCAATGTATTCATTTTCAAACACATCTGGGTGACCTGCCTCTTGTTCTCCCAGCTCAAGAACTCTCCTGATAATCTGTTCATCAACTCTCAGTCATTCATTATTAATCTCAGCAAATATCACTTCACCTTCTCCTTCTTCTTCTATCTCAGCAGAGTTCCAGAAGTCGACAATATGCTGTTGGTAGATGACAGGCTCCGCCGACAGGGCATAGAACAGCCTAGATATTCTTAAATAGCGGATGATGTCTCGACACCCTTCAGACACAGGGTCGTCCGCATTCAGAAAAGCACAGACATTGTGCTCTCTCGCGAATCTATTTGCCATCTGTATATAAGAATGAAAGAAATTAGGTCAATAACGATATTTCAGACATGAGAATATGAACAGTTTTACAGATGCATAAGAATCAAAATGTTGTTTTTGATGTTTATGATATGATTTACCTTGTAAAAATGATTGAGAGTTGAATCTCAGATCAAGTTTAGTGTATGGTTTGATGTTTTGAAGAGGGTAATTTGAATGTTGGCGGAAAGAGGGGTTAATGTTTTGTGAACAATTTTCTAGATCTGAAAAAGTGAAAAAAAATGACACGTCAAAAACATCATTTATACTCCCTCGGACTTGTTAATTTCATTTATTAAATGAAGTGGGACCCTCTTTCCTTATTACCCTTCCGTGGAATTTTATTAATTCCGCAGATTCTAGTTCTTCCGTAGATCATCTACGGATGCCTACCTTTGAGAGAACTGAATTTTGATAAAGTATAATTTGATTTTCCATAGGTTACCAATCCATGGAAATGTATTATACTTTAAAATATCAGCACATCCGTAGGTTGCCAATCTACGGATGGACATATTTTTCTTGTTTTAAGTTTCGCACTGTAGCATCTGCTGATAAGAAAAATACACTGTAGCTCCCGCTGAAGTCTAAATTTGCACTATAGCTTCTGCTGAAGTCCAAATTTTGCACTGTAGCTTCTGCTGAATTGAAAAGTTTGAAACTTATTGATTTGTATGATTCTATCAACATGTTAGAACCATTTGTTGCTTTTGGACCTTGTTGACTTTGTCTACATGGCTATTGTGCAAGAAATTATTTGACTTGAAAAACCTGATGTATCCTATAGCCAAGTTAGTGCTCAAGTCCCAATTCCTTCATTTGATTAAAAATTAAGATTTCGTGATTCAGATTTCATGATTTCATGCATTAACTACTCCCCCTAAATTTGTAATAAATGATGAACTGATGCATTTATCATAAATTTATCTAGAAAATAGCATGAAAGACACTAGTCTGTCTAACAGAACTGGAAATAACTTAACTAAAATTATAAACAAAATGAATTAAAAACTTATGTACAAGCATATATATACATATAATGGGATCATACTATGTCACTAAGCACCTTCCTATATTATTTGTTTGAAGAAATGAGACCTGAATCTTGTGCTGATTGCAAGTATGATGTTCCACATAAAATCAAACAAGAGTATGTTGTCAACTACGCATGCTGATTATCATGTTTTGATGTTGATTAAAGATAGACAATTATGAGTTCCATATTCAAGTCACATTAGAGTTTTTCCTCCGTTTGTGAGTGAATTCATCACTTTTTCACACTTTGAAACTATGTACTTTAAGATATAAGGTCTCTCTTGAGATGTATTTTACATTTCATTAATGCATTGATGCAAAAGCTCTTAAGTTAATATACAGTTGATCACAATGGATTCTTTTGAGAGCTGAGATATAATCTTCATCAGGTCACCGGGTCTTTACTTCCGTAAAGCAGAGGTGCCTTTAACCCATGTCTTTGTTTACACAAAACAGAGGGATGATGAGGATCATAATCTATTCACCAGTTGGTTACAGATATATACCAAGGTGATCATAATCCCAGGTCTTTGTTTACACAAAACAAAGGGAATATGATTTGCAAAGATAGAAGTTATAAAGTGTTGTTACATAGTGTGCTTGGGTGAGTGAGTTGATCACATCAGGATAAGACTTACTTGCTTGATCCTCAAAATGGAATTTCGCACAGACAGTCACCTTTTCATTACGTTATGCACGCACTTAGTGTATTTTCCACTCAAGCTGAACCTACCTACATATCAAAGCACTTCTAATCAGACTTTAGTGAAAGTTAAGAACTCAGGAAAGAAGCAAAGACATAGTGTACTATCATTTCCCATCAATATGGACTGCTAGATATGAAAACAAATAATTAAGACATTCTTTTTGTATTTTTATATTGTTTTATGAATGTTTTTGGATTTTGCATATGAATATATACAAGGATAGATTCATGCTTTTCAGTTGGCAGATGATTAATCTAAATTAATCATGCCCAAAGATTGAATCAAAAAATTAAATCTAACTGAATCAAAGGCTTCAGTGAATAAATCAGCAAGCTGATTTGTTGTATCCATTTTGATTAATTTGATTAAACCTTTTTCTGAGCAATCTCTCAGAAAATGGTATCTAATTTCTATGTGTTTTGTTTTACTATGTTGCACTGGATTTGCAGTGATGAACATAACAGCAGAATTATCAATATGAATTGGTGTTTGAAGGAAATTGTAACCATAATTAAGTAATTGGTTTTACAACCAAAGAACCTGAGAGCAACCAGCTGAAGCAGCAATGTACTCAGCCTCAGCTGTGGATACTGATACATTTGTTTGCTTCTTGCACTGCCTAAAGACAAGTCTTGGTCTATGAATGGACATTCACCAGTTGTGGATTTTCTATTGTTTTTGCATCCTCCAAAGTCACTATCAGAGTATGAATAGAGGTTGAATTCTCCATCTTTGGGATACCAAAGTCCAAGAGCTGGCTTCCCTTTGAGATATCTGAAGATCCTCTTAACAACATTCAGATGTGACTTTTTAGGATCTGATTGGTACCTAGCACAAACACACATAGCAAACATTTTGTCAAGTCTACTGGCAGTTAAATAAATTAAAGATCCTATTATTGATCTATACAGTCTTTGATCAATTGATTTCCTTGTAGGATCAGGTACAATCCTGTCTGTTGTGGATGCTAGTGTTTTGCATGAAGAAGTATCAACAAGATTGTACTTTTTCAAGATTTGATGAATATACTTCTCTTGATTAATGAAGATGCTATCTGGTTTCTGATGAAATTGTAAGCCAATGAAGAAGGTTAATTCTCCCATTGAACTCATCTGAAATTCAAATTTCATTAAACCTTCAAAGCTTTCACATAATCTCTTGTTTGTTGAGCCAAAGATAATATCAAGCACATAAATTTGGACAACCAAGAGGTCTTGATGTTCTTGTTTGAGAAAGAGAGTCTGATCTATTGTTCCCCTTTTATATCCATGCTTGAGTAGAAATGATGATAATGTTTCATACCACTTTCTTGGAGCCTGATGAAGACCATATAAAGCTTTGTCAAGCTTGTGTGGGTAATCAGGATCCTCGAAGCTTGGAGGTTGAGCAACATAGACTTCTTCATCAATTTTTCCATATAAGAAAGCACATTTTACATCCATTTGGTAAACTGTGAACTTTTTATGTGAAGCATAGGCTAGGAATACCCTTATGGCTTCAATCCTTGCAACTAGTGCAAAAACTTCATCATAATCTATTCCTTCTTCTTGGGTATATCCTTGTGCTTTCAGCCTTGCTTTGTTTCTCACAATAATACGTCTGTCATCTAGTTTATTCTTGAAAAGCCACCTTGTGCCAATTGGATATTGACCTTCAGGAAGATCAACTAGATTCCAGACTTTTTGCTTTCTGAATTGTTGAAGCTCCTCTTGCATAGCTTCAATACATCTGTTATCCTTCAGTGCAGCAGTTATGTTGGGAGGAACTACTTGTGAAAGAAAACATGTGAAGAGACAAATGTTGGCTGCTCCCCCTTGACTTCTAGTAGTTCTTTCATTAAGGTCACCAATAATATTGTCTATTGGATGACTTTTATGAATTCTTGTTGTTGGAATAGATGATTCCAAGTTACTCATATTCCTTGATGGAGAATGATCCAGCTGAGATGGAGAGTCTACAAAATAGTCAAGATATTCATCATTTTGATCCTCTGAAGCTGAATGATATCCCTCCTCATGAGTTTGAGCATTAGCAGCATTATGAACAACTTTCGCAGGAACATCTACGGATGTATTTCGTGCTTCCGCAGGAGTTACAGGAACATCTACGGATGTTTTTTGTTGATCTACTGACTTGGTTTCCTTAGAATGTATTGCAGCATCTCTAGAGAATGGGATATCTATAGTTGTAGATGGAACATCTGCGGATGTACTGATCATTTCTTCGAATGCAGGAAAAACATTTACGGATGCAGAGTTATCTGCAGCTGATGCTGTGTTTTTATCTAAAGATGTTGAACTGTTTGTTTGATCATGTACTGCAGTTCTTAGATGATATGAAGTGCCAGAATCAAAAACACTAGAAAAGTGTTATGATGGACTTGGAGGATCAGCACATAATGATACTTCATTCATGTTTGGAGGAACATATGGATAGCATGTATCCGTAGAACCTGCAGTATTCAAATAACTAGAGTTAAATGCGTTTGTTAATGCATCTATATCAAACAAACATGATGATCCTTTAACAAATTTTGGAAATAAGGATTCATCAAATGAAACATCAAGTGTTTCTTCCACAATGTTTTGCTGTGGAATATAAACTCTATATGATTTAGATGTTGAGGAATACCCAACAAAGTAACCATCAATAGGCTTTTTCAGAAAACTTTCCCAATTGTTCTTTTATGTTTAAAATAGACACATGACATCCAAAAGCTCTAAGATATCCTATGAAAGGTTTTCTTTTAAATAAGAGCTCATATGGTGTTTTGTTATGTTCTTTGACAATTAAAGTTCTGTTTTGAACATTGCATGCTGTGTTCAATGCTTCAGCCAAAAAGGTGATTGGCAATTGTGAGTCAGCTAGCATTGTTCTTGCAGCTTCAATGAGAGTTCTGTTTCTTCTTTCAGCAACTCTATTTTGTTGTGGTGTCCTGGGGGCACTGAATTGCCTTGCTATGCCTTTATTCCTACAAAAGGAATCTACAACATTATTAACAAATTCAGATCCATTATCACTCCTGAAAATTTTAACTTTTAGATCATTTTGATTTTCAATCTTAGTGACAAACTCCATTAATGTTTCTGATGTTTCACTCTTTTGTTTTGAGAAAAAAACCCATGTGAATCTAGTGAAATCATCCACAATCACCAAACGATATTGCCTTTTGCCAATGCTCATCACATTGGTTGGACCAAATAGATCTGTGTGAAGCAATTTGAGTGGGGTTAAGTTTGTGTTCATTGTTTTGGATTTATTGACACTCTATGTTGTTTTCCTTTATAACAAGATGAACAATGATTGGAACAATAAAATTCTCTTTTTGGAAGACTAATGACTAGGTCATTTTTCACCAATTTGTTCATGATCTTCATGTTGGAATGAACAAGCCTTCTATGCCACAACTGAGATTCATCTTCTGATGACTTAGACAGCAGGCATGTTTCATTGCTTGTGAGTGTAGTATTATTCATATCCAAAACATATGTGTTCCCTTTTCTTGATGCTTTATGAAGGATCCAGTCTTCTGGAATGGGAAAATTTTGATCACAAATTGGAGATACACTCAGTAAATTGTATTGTAAATTTTCATAATAATTTACTTTCTCAAACTTGACTACACCATTAGTTACCATTCCTTCACCAATAATTTTACCTCCCTTCTTATCCACACCAAATGCCACATAGGAGGCATTTTTATGTTTGAAATCATGGAGTAGAGAACAGTCTCCTATCATATGCCTAGAACAACCACTTTCAACATACAACTTGTTGTCAGTCCTCCATGTTTGTTCCTGCATACATAAAGAAATCAATTAGAATGGGGAACCCAAGCCTTAATGATCTTGGGTTTACCACTAGTGTCTAAAATTGTTACTCCCTCATGAATGAGTCTTGAGGATTCAGTGTTAACTTTTGACTCAATTGATTCATTATGTTTTGTTTGGGGTGAGGATGACTCTGTTGAAGATGAATTTATGGAACTTTGTTCTTGTTTCTCAATCCTTTCTTCTTTCACCTTCTCTTTGTTTGGCTTCTACTTTGATTTTGATGATGATCTCTGATTGAAGAAAGTTTCATCATCTTTTGATTTTGATTGTGGTATTTGAGTACCCTTTTCAAAATGATCAAAGAAAGTGTCATCAGCATTTGTTGTCTTCTCTGTCAAATCCACCTTTTTGTGAGGTGTTTTGAGTTGATGATGTGGTTTTTCTTTCTTCTTCAAAGGCTTATCATGAACAGATGGTTGCTTCTTTGTTTTTGCCAGCTTTTGTTTTTGCTGCTGTTTCTTTGGCTTCGAATCTTCTAGACTATCACTTGATTGAGAGTCTGATTCAGTATTCTCTGATTGTTGCTTCTTTGTGCTATTTGTTCTGTTCTTTTTGTTAAAATAACATTCCTGAGTTGAATGGTTATTTTTGTTACAAATTGCACAGTGTTTGTTGAAGTAACATTCAAAAGTCATGTGATTGTTCATATTGCAAATGGAACAGTAGCTGCTGAAGTAACAATCTTTAGTGTTGTGATTTTTCATGTCACACCATTTACAATACTTTTCTTGTTCCTCACTTTCAAGGACACTCACCTTCTTCTTCCTTTTCTGTTCTGCCAATTCTTTTTCAAACTAGGCAGCTGATGAATCCTTGCGTTTCCCTGACATGATATCAAAGGGTTCTTGTTTAGCAGCAGATAACTTTTGTTGCTTACGATTCACAATCTTTTGTTGTTTGGCTTTCTTGATGTTTGTTGCTTTTTGCTTACGCTAATCTTCCACGGATTCAATAGATTTTTGCTTCCGGAGATCTGCTGCGGATGTTGATTGATCATCATTTTTCTTCTTCCGTAGATCTGCTACGGATGTTGATTGATCAGCACTTTTCTTCTTCCGAAGATCTGTAGATGGTGTTTTCTTTGCTTTCTTTACGGAAGAGATTTTGATTTCTTCTCTAGATGTGAGTTTCACACTTTCTTCAGTTGATGATTTTTGCTGTTTGTTAAGCTCATGAAGACCTTCATTTAGTTGAGCTATCTCTTTCAGATTGTTTTCAACATATTTCTTTGCTTAGGAGGATAAGGCAGCTTGGTTTCTTCAAGAACTTTGGGAATGATTGGTTTAAATGAAATATTCTTACCAATACCCAATTCATCCACAATTTTCTCAACATGATCATCAGAATCATCCAAGTCATTACATTCATCATAGTCAAATTCTGAGTCATTTTGTTTGACTTGTTCTGATTCAGAAGACTCAGTTTCACTCACCTCAGAATCATTACCATTTATCAATTGATTAATTTTTGTTTCAAAGTTGGCGCTTGGCACAAAATGGTTTGATAAACTTTTTGTCATTGACTCAGGTAAGGGTGTGTAATTATCATTCAGAGGAGGTGCAACAGCATTGAATCCCAACCCATACCTGTTTTTTCATTCAATATGAGAATTTAACAATTTCTCATATTGCTAAGATGACATTTAAAACTTCTGAAGTTTCACTTCAGTTGATGCATGATCAGACATGGATTTTGTTAAGGAAGTGGTCAAATGCTCAACTTGTGCTTGTAAGTTGTAATTTTCAGAAACAAATTTATCTAAATCTTTTTGCAAAGAGTTGATTTTGATTTGATATAGTTTATGCTCTCTTACATGAGATTCATTTAAAACCATTGTTTCTTTTACTTTGTTAGCCAGTTGTTGAGCATGGACTCCATATCTTTCAACTTCTTCAATACACATTGATGAACACAATCTATCTCTTACCTCTCTTGCCATAGGTGGGACTTTGTTCTCTATGTTGGCCATTAGAGCTTGATTTTCTTCCAACACCTCCTTCTCATACATGCTCTAGTCATATGTTACATCTTGCAAGATTATAAGTCAAGTTTATTTGGAATTGCTTGGCCCTGCGGATGAACTTGTGGCTGGTGGGGATGAGTTTGTTAACTGAGGTTGTCTGAAGGATCTTGAAGTTGATGATGGTTGATTAGATTGATGTTGATGAGATTGATGTTGCTGATTTTGCATCATGTCAGAAGTTGATTATTGATTGCACTCTCTTGAAAAATGCCCATAGAGATTGCATTTGAAACATCTCACGTTGACTTATCAACCCCAATCTTAGTTGTTCTACCTGCTACAACCAATTTTTTATTTCTCCTTAGATACTGCTTGGCTCTGTATGCAATCATTGACATTTGCCACTGGATGTCCATTTCTTCTACTTCATCTGGGTGAAGTTCTTCCAGGTCATGTTGAAAAATGTTAGCAGGTGTTAGAGTGCTGCCCAAATAAGCTTGGAAGCTTGAACTGAAGGCTGTAATTGCTGCTTTTTGTTTTTCAGAGTCCAGAATCACAGTGATGGGCTCCGCTTGATTGTTGTTGTTGGAGGAAGTCTTTGCTGATGATGCAGATGAATCCTTTCTTTCATCAGATCTTCTTTTTTCCTTTGCTGACTTACTTTGAGAGGTTGATCTTGAAGGCTTTGAGGCATAGAAACCAACTTCTTCCTCATCTTCACTCAAAGTACAAGGCTGTCATCATCATGGTTAGAAATAAAAGCACTTCCAGCACTTTTAGTTTCTTTAAATTGATAAGGAGCCACATGTGATTTCACATTCTTGTTTCTTGATTTTTCATCCATTTCAAGAGCTTCCACTTTAGCTACCAATGTATCTAAACCAATGGTTTTGAGATCAAGAGTATTCTTGAACATGGACACAGTCCGCTTCCAACTTTCAGGCAAAGTATGGAGCATCTTTTTGTTTAACTCCTCATTGGTATACTTCAATTCCAAGATGTTTATCTCGGTCACCAATTGCATAAACCTGTGGGGCTGTTGAGGAACTGATTCACCCTCAATATGATAGAATGTTTCATATTGGGAGCGAAGAGTATCCTTCCTTATGCTTCTGATTCCATCACTCCCTTCATAGAGAGTATGCAAAATCTTCCTTAAGGAGTTTGTTGTTTTGTAGTTCTCACAACTGATTAGTATATCTTCAGGTAAAGCCATACTGAGTAAACTGTATGCTCTAATATCGACTTTAACCTTTTTAACATCCTCAGGTGATAGATCTTTTGTATTTATGGGTTTATTATGGTCTTTATAATCCGGTCCAAGAGCTGGTGGAATATAAGGACCTTCAGTTATTGATACCCACAAATCAGAATCAGTGTAGTTCACATGATTCCTGAATTTGATTTCTCAGGGTTTAAAATCTGCTTTAGTTTCCAACTTTGGGGGTTGGAATGATGATCCACCAAAAGAATTACTCATTTTGGTTAATGTATGGTTGGAATGATGATCCACCAAAAGAATACTCATTTTTGATAGGTTCAAATGGATCGATCTGTGATGATATTATAATGCAAAGATCAATTATAAGCACAAAGTTGTCAACAAGAGCTAAATACTTCAAAAATTCACATTGATTTCATTGAAAGCAATTTGCAATCGGATACAATGTACAGAGAGAGTTCTAACTGAAATTCCTCAAAAGTCTACCTGCACATATAAAGAATATCCTATTTATACTAACAATGAAACTAAGGAACATATATTTACACAATAAGTCCCTATACTATTACAAAAACAAAATCTAAAGACTAAATGCTAATCTTCAAGAGCTCCAACAATACTCCCCCTAAGATTTGCATAGTCTTCAGTCAAAAAAATCTTCAGGTTCTTTTTTGATTTTGAACATCGGCTATTCTTTGTATATCTCTATTTCTTTTAAAGCTTTCTTTATTGCAGATTTAAATATTGCTGCCAAAATGCCTTGTTCAGGCTTTGATTCATTTGTCTTTATTTCCATAGCATCCCTTACCATCAAGGTTTCTTTTGACAACCCTGCAATGTCAATGTTTGCATAAAATTCTAATGGATCTTGATTATCCTTTGTATGTATCTCTAACACTCCTTTGCTTGATATTCTCATAAATTCTATATTATGTACATCTTTCTTCACAATATTTGCATAAGCCAGAGCTTTCCTCAACAAAATTCGCTCCATGGCTGCATTCATCACCTTAATAATTGTCAAGAAATACTTTCTATCATTTTCAGCTGCTTCAGATGACACTCTTTCAAACTTTTGATTTGACAAAAATGAAATGTAACTTGGATGCAAAAGTTTCAACTCAAACACTCCAAACAAACTTATCATGTCCTTGTCCCAATCATATTCATTCCGTACCAACATCAATTGAAATGATTCTGAGTCACAAAACCATCTAAGTATAGGTTTTGAAGTTTGGGTACCATTTATCACCTTTAATCCTAGATTGGTTACTTTATCAAAATATTTGTCACTAAATGTCTCCAGATAGCTTTCTTTTTCTGATGAGCTTGATTCTCCTTTCTTTCTTTTCTTTAAAGATTGGAAATACAATTTATCTTCTTGATCACATCTTGTTTTCAGAAAGGATGCCCTTCTTGTGATTCCATAATCCAAAAGTTTCACAAAAAAGTTTCAACTCAAACACTCCAAACAAACTTATCATGTCCTTGTCCCAATCATATTCATTCCGTACCAACATCAATTGAAATGATTCTGAATCACAAAACCATCTAAGTATAGGTTTTGAAGTTTGGGTACCATTTATCACCTTTAATCCTAGATTGGTTACTTTATCAAAATATTTGTCACTAAATGTCTCCAGATAGCTTTCTTTTTCTGATGAGCTTGATTCTCCTTTCTTTCTTTTCTTTAAAGATTGGAAATACAACTTATCTTCTTGATCACATCTTGTTTTCAGAAAGGATGCCCTTCTTGTGATTCCATAATCCAAAAGTTTCACAAAGTTTTCTCCTCTTGATGACTTGGTTGGATTAATTAGAGGTAACTTGTGTAATTCTTTTAAATCTTGGACTGGAAGAGCAATAATACTAGAGTAAAAATGATACACATCACAGATATCATTTACTCTCTTGATTAAAAATGCATCAAATACTTCATCATACTTCCATGCAACAATCTTCACTTCTTTAGTATTATCAGGCACAATCATAGCATTTAACAGCTCTGAAATTGATTGTCCTGTTTGCAACACATTCCTCACTATATCACCAGCAGATCTTGCTTTGTTCCACAGTTTTTTTTGATCAATTGAGACTTGATAAGCTTGCTTTTCTTTCTCTGGAAACATTTTCATCAACTCTTGTCTCTGTTCATGACTCTTCTTCACATGCTCCATATACTTTATCTCTTGTGGTTTCAAAATTCTTGTTCTTTTGGTGATCTCCAGGTATTGAGGATTATCTGTATCAAGCACGATCATTTTGTTGTTTTGCTTTTCTGTTTCTTGAAAACTTCTTACTAAATTTCCCAGAGAAGCTCCTCGTAATCTGTTTAATCTTTTCCTTGGATAATTCCTTGATTGTAGCCACATCCTTAATGCCGGTATGCTCATGTCTTCAGGATTAGGATGGTGCAATTCAGACACAGGAATATCATCAACATTTATGCTCTCACTTATCGGTGTCCATTCTCCATGTTCTATACAAATTTCATTTGGATCCACCGGAGCAGTTGATTCGGCTAACACGAATTTCTCATATTCTTCATTTATTTGAGAAACTGTTAACCCATCCAAAAATACACGATTATACTTATTCTTAACAAGGTAATTGTATCTGTCTTCAAAGTCAATTGGAACATCTTCTTGAATGTTTTGAATTGGAGATTCAACAAGTTCACACACATCTTCATCTTCAAGTACTTCGTTGTGCCAATCATCATTAAATTCAGAGTCAATGTCATCTAAAGCTTCAATTTGCTGTTGCACATTTTCTTCATCAGTATACACTGTTTCGTCTATAGTTTTCTGAATTTTAGATGGAGTAGCAGATACATTGATAATCACTTCATCAATCTTCCTTTTTCCTTTATCAGCTTCAGAGATCTTTTCAATTATCTTCACTTCTGATTCTGATTCTATCCCTTTCTCCTTTAAATTCTCTTTCAATCTTTCAACTTCTTCATTCAATCTTTTTACTTTCTCTTCAAGATCAGCTACTATCAAATCTTTCTTATCAACCTCAGCTTTTAAAACATCATTCTCTTCTTGAAGTTTCTTAATCAATTCTTCTTGTTTTGCATTCTTAACTTTCAACTCATCAATTAATTCGTCATCACTATCATCTTCAGTTTGCACAGTTGCATTTTGAGTTTGTTTCCTTATACTTTCATCCATAATAACTATCTGTTCCTCTTGCACATCTTCAGAGGTTACATTTATAGGTTCAGATAATATTGCATTAATATAATCAAAATCAAATGTCTGATTTTGATCTAAACTTTCATTAACATTTTCATTATTAACTTCAAACTCTTCATTTTCAGCTTGCTCATTCATTTCAGTTTCATCATTATCAACATTTTCATTTCTTTCATCAAACATAGTTTCCTCACTATCAAATTCTTGAATGGTTTCTTCAACATTCTCACCAACATTAGCATCATCATCATTATCATCATCACTTGATGAGCTTTCATCACCATCTTGCTCATCTTCATCATCATCCTCTTCCTCCTCTTCTTCAACAACTTCTTGAATAACATCTTCAATCAAATCATTTGGATTAACTGGTTCATCCTCAATTAAATGAAAATGATCTTGATTGATGTCTACTTCATCTCTAGCTACTGCCCTCATGTAATCAAACATTTGAATGTTCTGGGCTCCAGTAACAACAGATAATCTTTTGTACATAGTTTCAGACATGTGTTCTAAATCCAGTCTTTCACCATTTACCCAATATACATGAAAATCAGGGTATTCTACATTTATAATCATTTGCAGGAATCTTGGATACATCAGGTATTTATTCCTCTTTCCTTTCTCCAAATTAAATAAGAACCCATTCATAATCCATGTTGCCATATTAAACCTTCTGTTTGTTGCCAATGCAACAATAGGAGAAGCTATATCAACAGGAAATGAGTTCCATACTGCACTCCTTTTAGACATACAATGTTGAAATATATAGCACAGAAGTTTCCAGTGGTTAAAAACTCTGGCTCTGAAGAATTGTTTCTTTGAAAAGTAATCTGGGTGACCCATCATCATGAAAGTATCTCTGCACTCATTGAAAGAAAATTCTGACAAATCTTGTGCATCATTTTCACCCAGTCTTAATGCTTCTCTGATTGACTCTTCAGATACTTCTATCATTCTATCACCAGTTACAAATCCCCTCAGCACTTTCTTGCCTTCTTCATCTCTTTCAATCTCTGCTGTCCTCCAAAATCTTTTAATCAGCCTTGAATATATGACAGGATGAGCACACATAGCATACACATATCTTGTTCTCAACAAGAATCTGATCATTTCTTCATATCCAGTAGCCTCTCTAACTTTTTCATTTAAGAAAGTAGCTATATTATGCTTGGGCTCAAACTTGAGTTCTGCCATCTGTCATTTACAAAGAAACAATATAAGAATGAATGTATTACATTGATGTAAATCTCATAATGATTTATCAATCTTTATCCAATAATACTTAGAAATTTTCTAAGTATTTGGTATACTCATTACTCAAATGTATTGGATATAAATTAATTAATAATTTGAGATTAAAACCAAGTAACATATAACAATATGTTTTCAAAATTTTACTTAATAGATTTTAAATTATTAAAACTTGATCAATTTTATTCAAAATTTTCTTAGTGTTTGAAATACTTACGGTTAAGTTCAAGTTTTAAAAATTTATAATCACTAAGTAATTCGTTTCTTTTTGATTTATGAGATTCAAGAGATGTTTTTGATGATTAAAATTAAAAATTTTATTAAAACTTCAAATTTGTCGATTCATTTCATTTTTAATTTTTTTTTTATTATTTTATTCGACTGATGAACATAGAATCATCAAGAAATTTTTTGTGATGAAATTGAGTTTTGATGATGTCAATCAGGTCGCAAACACATGTATTCAGCAATTTCAAATTCAATTTTGAACAATTTAACACATTTAATCTGAAAATTTCAAATTTCTTAAACCCTTAGGGTTCGAACGCCTGAATAGGGTTCATACGCCCAATCAAATGTGTGTTAAATGTTCTGTGTTTTGATGATTTGAACTCAATATGTTGTTTAGCATCAAAGGTTATACCTAAATGTCATAATGATTTCAGTAAATCAGTATGAAATATGAAGATGATAATCGTCGGATGAATGAATAAGAACAGAGTATCAGTGTGAATGAACGAGTGAAATGAGATTCTGTCAAGTGTTGAATTTATATAAGTGTGAAAAACTTTTAGGCACATGACCACTGTGAAGGCGTATGACCACTGTTGAGACGCTTGAGGTTTAGGCGCATGACAACTATACAGGCGTATTACTCCTGTTGAGACGCATGAGACCTAGACGCATGAACTCACTTCGTCAGATTTTTATCAAAGAACTTAGGCGCATGGACACTGTTCAGGCGCATTAGCACTATTTAGGCGCATGAGCACTGTTCAGGCGCATGACCTAGCCTGAAACGCCTAACACTTGGACAATTTCAAGAACCTTTAGTCCGTATGAGAACTGTTTAGGCGCATGGACTTTCAAAGCTTCTACACTTGGAATATTTTCACCATGGAAAGTTTGGTACTGTTTAGACGCATGAGTTTGTTTGAAACACCCATTACTTAACCAAATTTTCAGACTTATGACAACTGTTTAGGCGCATGAGTTGAAATAAAACGCCCAACACTTGGTACATATTCCTGAAATATCATCATACTCCTGAATTAGACTTTTGACCACTGTTCAGGCGTATGAGACCTTTCCATACGTCTAACACTTATTTTTTTTTTCTTTCACCAAATTCATCCAAACCCTAATTTTGAAAATTTTCACTATTCATCATGAAATTTCAACCTGGTCAAAGTTTGACTTTTTGACTTTAAAAATCTTTGACTTTTTGACTTTTATCATTCAAAAATTTATTTTTTAATTAAAATATACCTTTTATTTAACAATTAATTTCCCGTCATTTTAGTCTCAAAATTTTGAAATTTTCAAAAATTACAAATAATCTTAGTTCTTTATTTTTTATTGCAAGAAGCTTTTTCATATTTCAACTTAATTTGAATTCTTTTCAGCTTCATTTTTGAATCATATCAAACACACACATACTTGTAAACGTTTACCATCATCCTTTTCATCATTCAATCATTTATTTTGAAATTCTTTTTCAATCTTTACTCCCCCTAAACTTGTAAGTTCACAAACTTAGAAGTTTATTTAATTGATGAAAAAGAAAGACAAACCAGTCATTATCAACATGCCTGCATACAGAAAATCATGTAAAAATTAAGATAAAGCAGAATAAAACTCTACACTATACTTATAATGAATCACATGCCTGCAGTGAGATCATATCAGTAAACAATCAGCACATTAACCAATAAAAATTGTGGATAGTCATAGACAATGATTAAATCCTGATCAGGTGTGTTCCAGGTTAGCGTTTCCGCAGCAGAGGAGACACTAGATCTAAGGATAGACAATGAGTACTTTGGCAAAGTATGAGTACACCTACTTTTTCAATTCTTGGATTGATTTGGTTTGATTAGATATGACATTATGTGACCAGTATTAGACTTAGAGAGTCTGACCTTCGTTAAGTAATGCAAGCAAGCACTTTTTCTCAGCTTAAAAACCTGACATATATGAATAACCAGATCTCATATTTATATCCATTTTTGGACTTTTGAATAGTTTGTGCACATTGGCATCTTTTGCATCAGGTGAGAATATCCAGGTCTGTAATGACTTACAACAGAGGATAGCTCGTCACTTCAGGTCTATGATGACTCCTAACAATGAAGTGAACAGATGCTGTAAACAGATCTCATGGTTAATCATATCATCACCAGGTTTGAGTTTGTAACTTGACAAGCACGCAATCAGAAAAGTCAATACCACTCGTTAGAACTAAGACGGATACACACAAATGCATAATGATTTAGTTAAATCACAAGAATCTACTTTTTCAGTATAATTGCATGAGTTTACCAGCACATCATATCTGATCACGACAAACTTTATTAACGATTGAAGTATGCAACTGATTAAAACTGATGTACTATCATTTCTCACATATTACAATGGCAGATTCAATCCTAAAATAATAAAATATATTTTTGTATTTTCAATTTATAATTTTCTATTTTGATTTTGCACTTTTCTAGTATTGTATTTGCTTTTTCTTTTAGCACACATACACAATATATACAATCAGGCAGTTAATGTGCACAATTTCTCTTTATTCTTCTTATTAAAAGAAGGGAGGGTTATATTCATTTTGAACCATCAAAATCAATTTTCAATATGGTTAATAAGACCAATAGACTCAACCAAATACTCAAACCTTCCTGGTAAAAAGGCTTTTGTAAATAGGTCAGCCAATTGTTTTTCTGTTGATATTTGAATCAAAATGATTAAACCTTTTTCAGAGTTATCTCTGAGAAAATGATATCGAATTTCGATATGTTTTGTTTTTGAATGTTGGACAGGATTAGCTGTTATAAACATAGCAGCGGTGTTATCAATGTAAATTAGAGTTTTAAGAAAATTGAACCCGTAATCCAGCAGTTGGCTTTGTAACCAAAGAATTTGAGAACATCATGCTCATGCAGCTATGTACTCAGCTTCTGCAGTTGAGACTGAGACATTTGTTTGTTTCTTACACTGCCACGAGACTAATCTGGGACCCAAAAACTGACAACCACCTGTTGTAGATTTTCTATCTTGACAACATCACCCATAATCACTATTAGTATATCCATGTAACTCGAAGTTTCCTTCATAAGGATACCATAACCCTAGAGCCGGTTTTCCTTTGAGATATCTGAATATGCATTTGACAGCGATAAGGTGAGATTCCTTCGGGTCTGATTGATACCTGGCACAGACACAAACAGCATACATTATATCAAGTCTAGATGCAGTAAGATACATCAAAGATCCAATCATAGATCTGTATAGAGTTTGGTCAATTGATTTTCCTTTTTAATCAGGATCAATCTTGGTGTTAAAGTCAGTTGGAGTTCTGATGGATTGACAATCTTGCAGTTTAAACTTTTTCAAGAGCTTGTCAACAAATTTCTCTTGATTGATAAAAATTCCATCTACAGACTATTTCACTTGTAAACCAAGAAAAAAGTTTATTTCTCCCATAGAACTCATTTGAAAGCGAGATTTCATGATATCTTCAAATTCTGAGCACATTTTCTGACTTGTAGAACCAAATATGATATCGTCAACATATACTTGAACACATAAGAGATCATCTGCATCCTTCTTTATGAATAAAGTCGGATCAATTTTCCCTCTTGTGTATCCATTTTGGATCAAGTGTTGTGACAATGTTTCATACCAGATTCTAGGAGCTTGATGTAGACCATATAACGCTTTGCTCAGCTTGTACACATGATGAGGAAATTCAGCATCTTTAAAACCTTGAGGTTGCTTGACATACACATCATCTGTGATTGGTCCATACAAGAAAGCACCTTTAACATACATTTGGTACACCTTGAATTTCATATATGAAGCATATGCTAGGAAGACACGAATTGCTTCAAGTCTTGCAACTGGAGCAAACACTTCATCATAATCAACTCCTTCCTCTTGGGTGTAACCTTGTGCTACTAGCCTTGCTTTGTTTTGAACAACAATTCCTCTATCATCTGATTTGTTTCTGAACAACCATTTTGTGCCAATGGTATTTTCTCCTTCAGGCAAATTCACAAGCTTCCACACTTCCTGTTTACGAAACTGTAATAACTCTTCTTGCATAGCCTCAATCCAACTATTGTCCTGTAATGCTTCAGTAATGTTTTTAGGAACAATTTGAGATAGGAAACACGAGTATAAGCAAATGTTTGCTTGTTTGAACTAACTTCTCGTAGTTCTCTCATTCAAAGGACCAATAATCTTTGATATAGGATGTTTCTTGTGAACACGAGTCGTTGAGATCTCATCTTCTTGAACATTCACATAAAGATTAGTCTGGTTCAAGTTGGAAAGCTGATGCAACAAGTTTGAAGAATGTGGAGTGAAATTCGGAACTTGAGTCGGTGAGTTGATAAAATAATCAAGCTTGTCATTAATATCTACATCTCCAGATATAGATGAAGTTCCAGACTCAGGATGTAGAATTTCTTGACCATCATTAGGAATAGGTTGAGAAACATTTGAATTTTGAGAAACTGGAGGTTGTTCTTGAGCTTGTTGATCATGAGATTCTGAATTGAACATAGGATCTTTAACAAATGAGAAGAATGGATAATCTGGGCTTGAATCATCCATATCATCAAAATCTGAATCATCACTGAAAGATCCAAGATCTCCTACCTGTTTCCTATTGATACACGAAGCTTCAAACAGGTTAGAATTGAATGAGTTTGACAAAGAATATAAATCAAATAACCAAGTTGGACCATTTGCAACTGATGGAAATGAATTTTCAAGGAATTTAACATTGAATGTTTCAGTAATAACATTTTTCTTAGAGTTATAAACTCTAAATGCTTTTGAAACTGATGAATATCGAAGAAAAAATCCATCATCAGATTTTGCTTCAAATTTTCCAATCTGATCATTTGAGTTTAAAATCAAAACCGGACAACCAAAAGATTTAAGAAAATCTATGTTTGGTTTCCTGTCAAACATCAACTCATAAGGAGTTTTCTGTTTATCTTTCACTAATAGAGTACGATTTTGAACAAAACATGCAGTGGATATAGCTTCATCCCAGAAGGTGATAGGAATCTTCGCATCTGCTAGCATTGCACGAGCTGCCTCAATCAATGTTCTGTTCTTCCTTTCAGCAACTCCATTTTGTTGTGGAGTTCTAGGAGCACTGAACTGATGAGCAATTCCTTTTCCTGCACAGAACATGTCAACATTAGCATTTTTAAATTCTGTTCCATTATCACTTCGAATGATTTTTACTTTTTGATCTAATTGATTTTCTACTTTAATGATAAACTCTTTTAATAATTCAGCCGTTTTAGATTTAACATGCAAAAAGAAAACCCAAGTAAATCTTGTAAAATCATCAATGATAACTAAACAGTAAGATTTCTTTCCAATACTTTGCACATTTACTGGACCGAATAGATCCGTGTGCAATATCTGAAGAGGCTTGGAATTTGAGTTAATCAGCTTGGACTTATAAGACGCTCGATGTTGTTTCCCTTTCAAACATGCTTTGCAGAGATCTGATGTAGCAAACTTCTTTGTTGGAATGCCTACTACATGATTTCCTGCAGTAAGCTTGTTCATGTTTTTGAAGTTAGAATGTCCGAGACGTCTATGCCAAAGTTGGCTTTCATCATTTGATGCTTGAGCAATTAGGCAAGTTGTTTCTGTTGAAGGATCAACTTGAGACATATCTAGTTTGTATACATCTCGATCACGAACAGCTTTAGCAACTACCCATTCCTTGCTAATCTGAAAACCTGGCTTTAAAATGCAACAATGAGAGTCATCAAATAAAGCAGAATATGATTTATCACAAATTTAGGAAATGCTTAAGAGATTAAAGTTCAACTGAGCACAGTAGTTGACTTTATCAAAGCTAATAATCCCATTTGATACTGTTCCTTCTCCAGTAATCTTTCCACCTGCATCATCTCCAAATGCTACATGTGTACCATCTTTCATCTTAAAGTCTTGAAGTAAGGCATGATTGCCTGTCATATGCCGGCTACACCCACTATCAACATACCACGTGTTTATTGGTCTTTTTCGGCGTACCTGCATTTCAAAGACAATTAAGTTGAGTTATCAACCCAAGCTAAGATGGTCTTGGGCTTCCATATTTATCAACAATGGTAAACTGCTTAAAATGGAGTTTGTTCATATCAGGTTTCGTTTGATATTTAGAATTATCAATTCCTTTTCTAACAAATTTCTGATTATCTTTATTTTGTTTAATCCTCAAAACATTAAATTGATTTTCAAGATCCTCATCAAAAAATTTTGAACCATTCGTTGAAACATTCTTAGAAAAATTTTGCTTGGGATATGTTCCATTGTTCATTCTCACAGATCGTGGAATGAAATTTCCTTAGGTATACTGTTTTGTTCTCACAGTATAATGATCATCATAATCAGAATTGATTCTTCTTAGAGATCTCAAGCCTAAGGAAGGTTGTTGTGATAAACCTTGAAAACCATTGTTTTGATTTCTTTGAAATCATGGATGAATATATCCATTCCTTGGCGCGTTCTTTCTGAAGTAACAGTCTTCAGTATTATGATTTCTTTCATCACACAAGGCAAAGTATTTATTGAAATAACACTCAGCAGTTGTGTGATTTGTCATATCACAAATGTGATAGTATTTGTTAAAATAACATTCAGATGTGTTATGATTATACATGTAACAGATGTCACAGTACCTTTGTGAAGAATTAAAGAACTGATGATTAGCCCTAGATGTGGATGCCACATTTGATCCTTGTTTAGATTTAGAAGTTAGCAGGTTAATCTGTTGTTTTTGATTTGTGAGTTTGGTCTTTTGATTTTTAGGTTTAAGTTTTTGAATATTTTCACAATTCTTTAACTCCTTAGATGCAAATCTTTTATTAACAGCGGAAGACTTAGGACCTGAACCTGTTTTCAGATCAGAGTTAGATTTGATCTTTGGTTTTGATGTTGTTTCAGAAATTGTGTTCATGTCAAAGTTCCTGCTGACACAAACTTCACAGGTTTCAATTGATTCGATTGATCAGTTCTTTGAGTTTGAAAATTTTTAGATTTAACATTTGATTTTCTCCTTCTTTGATTTCTTGATCTTCAAGATGTTTTGTTGCTTTGGGAAGGAATTGATTTTTGAGAAGATTCTTTTTCAGATTCTTTAATTTTATGTTCATTTTGGTTTGATTCACAAGAGCTTGAATCATCAGAACATGAAGTATCTGATTTCAATTTTTCTTCTTTAGCTTTCCCTTTCTTTTTGTCATTTATTACAATGACTTCTTCAACACATTGTTCAACAACACATTCATTGGATCCTTTTGGGACAAACAACTTCTTGTTCTTAGATCGAGGTTCATATGATTTGACTTTTATCGGATGACCATTTTTTATCTTTTCTGAATCTTTCTCCTCAAAGATTTCAATATTTATCTTTTCAATTTCACTTTCTTCATTAGATTGCTTATTTTTTTTCTTTTCATGAAATGCTTTGAGCTTTACTTTGTTTTCAGGTGAGTGATCATGAGTGTTAAAGTTCTCTGGCAAAGTGTTTGAGATTGATTCAGGCATAGGCTCATGTGTGAAACCTAGACTTGTTTTATCTTTATCTTTTCTCCCATTTACCAGTTGTTCAACTATAGTTTTTGAACTTTTAACTTTTGCAAGATCAACTTGAGTTGCAGCATGTGCGAACTTTTCTTGTTCTAGAGTTTTGGTCATCTCTTCAAGTTGCCTTTTTACTTGTTCAAGTTCTTTTAACATTTTTTTCCAGGATGTTTGAAGAGATATGATTTTGTCATTAGAGATTTTATGATCAGCTTTGAGTTTGTTGTGCATTAACTCTTCTTGTTTAAGTTTATCAAATATTTTGAATGAGTAGGTTCTGTAGTGTTCAACTTGTTCAAAACATGCTTTTGTGCATATTTTCTCTCTGACTTCCATTGGAATTTCTGGATAAGAAGGTGAAGTCTTAGTATTAGATGATGAGTGTTCAACCTTTGGTTGTTCTGATTGTGCCATGAAAGCAATTTCTTCTGAATCTTCCTTGGGATCAGATTTGTCACTCCAATCATAGCTTTCATCATTGTCTGAATTATCATCTGCCTTTAGATCATTGTCTTCAGACCAGTCTTCATTATTAATTTCAGCAACAAGTGCTAAACCAGAAGTGAGATCAACAGTAAACTGTTCTGCATAAGCACTCCAGTCATAACCATCCTTGATGCTGACAACTAGAGCTTTCTTTGGCTCTTCAGTTGTTTTTTATTCTTCTTTCAGCTCTGGCATAGGAAGACTCTGATATGGCTTCTGAAAAGTTTTCTGAGACTGATGTTGATATCTTTGACTACTGGAACCTGCTTGATCATTTCCCCTTTGATTTCTTGGAGCTTTGCATTCTCTTGAAAAATGACCATAGCTATTGCAGTTGAAACACCTTGATTTTGACTTGTCAAAGCCAACCTTTTTTTTTGCACTTGGCTTATAATTTCTGTTCACATAAGAGTGTTTCTGAGTCCTGTAAACTATCATCACCATTTGCAGTTCAAATCCATCTCTTCTACATCATCAGGATCCATCTTAAATAAATCCTGCAAAATCAAATCAACTGGAGTTAGCTGACCACCTTGATAAGCTTGAAAGCTTGCCATGAAAGCAGTAAAAGCAGATTTTGACTCTTCATCCTGTAAAAGGATGTTTATGACATCTTTAACTTTGCTAGGTTTAACAGAGTTAGAGGATGGAGTCTCAGTTTGATGTTTAGGCATTTGAGTTTTAGGAGGAGACTGTGGTTGATTTGTGTAGACAAGAGCACTTGTATAGGTTGAGTCAGCAAAGAAACCAGCTCCAACAAACAAATCACCCTCATCTTTTGAAGAACTATCATTTTTAGCCACAAATGCATTCTCCACTATGTTAGCTGGAGATGCAACATACTTATACTGAGATGTTGATGTGGATCTATCATTGTTCCTTGAACTCTCATCAATTTCAACTGATTCTATTTTGGCAATCAGAAGATCAAGATCCATGGGAAACTTTTTTGTATGCTTAAACAAAGTAACTGTTTGTTTCCATGAAGATGGAAGAGCATTGAGAAATCTATCATTTAGATCTTTGAGATCATTCTTCACTCCAACAGTTGACATTTCAGTAATTAGCTGCACAAATCTGTTCATCATTTAATTGATTGTTTCTCTAGAAAGATGCTCAAATAATTCAAGTTGCCTTTTTAGTTTTCGCTTTTTGAGATCTTGAATCTCTTTACCACCTTCACAAATGATCTTTAAAGCTTTGTACATGGTATACCCAGTCTGATAACTATCAAGTCTTGTTAACACTTCCAAAGGCAAACCCTCGTACATCAGAGAATAAGCTTTAATATCATTTTTAACCTTCTTCAGGTCATCACCATGTAGACCATCTTCAGGATATGGTTCTTGAGAGTCTTTGGTGTAAACAAATCCTCTGTCAGGACCATCTAATGAAACAGGAATTTGAGGTCCTTTCTCTATTGACTTCCAGAGATCTGTATCAATAGAGTTTAAGTGATGTTTTAATCTCAGAGACCAGTTCTTGAAATCAGCTCTATTCTTCAACTTAGGAACCCTGTTCTCAGAATCTTCAGATTTAGCCATTTTAAGTTTTGAAATTAAGAAAAGAAAATGTTTTTGTTGTTTTAAAGTTTGAAATAAAACAAAGAAATGACAATATTTTTGGATTTTAGTTTTTGAAAAATTTTCTAAGTGTTGAATGAAAAGTCTGAAATCTGATGCGCCTGAATAGTTGTGAAACGCCCACTTTGTACTTGAAACGCCTAAGGGAATGCCTTAGTAGAATTCTTGAAACACCCAACCGAAGATGCGCCTGAACAGTTGTCAAACGCCTGAACAGTTGTCAAGCGTCCAAACAGTTGTCAAACGCCTAGAACTCGGGTTTCAAAAATGTCCACAGTGGTAAAACGTCCAAATAGTGTCAAAACGTCCAACTCTGAAACGCCCAAACAATTCTGATGCGCCTACACAGTTGATTTTAACACCCCAAGCGCCTAATTCATCATCTTCATAACAACCTGATCTTATCAAATTCTTCAAAACTTGATTAATTGATCTGAAAACTTCCAATAAGGTAGAATTCAAGTCGATAATCAATCCTAATTCATCAATTCTCTCAATTAACAAAAACAAATCTGAATTTCTGATTGAATTAGAGTTCGACAACGAAGAACAGTTCGCACACAAATCTGATGAAAATTCAGATCTGAATGTAAGAAATCACTCAATTATGATTCAATTCATGTTTCAGGTGATGAAACACAACTGAAATCAACAACTACTTGATCAATTGCTATCAAACACAGATTCAAGTGATTCATAGAGCTCAAAATTCGATTTTAAGCTTCAAATCACTGAATCGAAAGCTCTGATACCATTTGATAGGTTCAAATGGATCGATCTGTGATGATATTGTAATGCAAAGATCAATTATAAGAATAATGTAATCAACAAGAGCAAAATACTTTAAAAATTCACAGTGATTTCATTGAAAGCAATTTGCAATCGGATACAATGTACAGAGAGAGTTCTAACTGAAATTCTTCAAAAGTCTACCTACACATATAAACAATATCCTATTTATACTAACAATGAAACTAAAGAACATATATTTACACAATATGTCCCTATACTATGACAAAAACAAAATCTAAAGACTAAATGCTAATCTTCAAGAGCTCTAACAATTTTGGTTAATGTATTAATTTTCAACTAAAGCAGACTTCCTTTTGCAATGAACTAATTAATGACAAACTCTTAGTTATCGAATAATTAAGTTGTTGCAGTCACAAATCAGTCAATCCTCTTAATGAATATGGAGATTAATATCAAATCGAGAATGTTTGTTGATATGTTTTTGTTCAATTGAACCGAAGAATTGTTGATTATCAATCAATAACACAGATGTACGTATCAATTAATGAGAAATTAGATTAATGTTAACCGAGCAATGTAACAGTACTCGCTGTACGATAAATCACAATTTGATTGTTTTAAATTGATTTACACCAAAACGTTGATTATAATGCCTTTGTTACCTATCGATAAGCCTTAACTGAACTTATATGTTGATCAGTTCATTCTATAACATCCTTGAATCTGGGTTATAAACTCTCAAGATGTTATTAACACTTAAATGCAATTTTACTCAAAACCAATAGATCTGGTCAGAAAACTGATAGATCGAATGATATAAACAATTAATCAAACAAATCTAACACTAATAAATCAATCTATCTAAATCAATGAGCACCAGGCTCTGATACCACCTGTGAATCCAAGGATCGTAATCAGGAATTATCAGGTTAGATTGAATTCGAATAATGATCGCGGAATTATCACTATTCGTTGTTTGATTGATTGAGTACGAAATAACAATTGCAGTAATAAGTAATAATAAAGAATAGATGAATTAACTGGTATGAATGAACAAATACGATTTGATTCAAAAGTATTTCATTAAAAACATAATAATGATTACAAATGAACAAATAATAATTGCTAATGATGATGACTGCTATGATTCTATTGATGATTTTGGTGTAAATGATGTTGCGGCTGCTGGGGTTTGATTGTGATTGATTGATTGTATTGTTAGGTATTCAGCCGTTTATAAGTGTGAGCCTATGCCTTGTATTTATAGGCTCAGGAATTTACTGTTAGGGTAACAGTGAATTTCTTGAAAATAGTATCTTTCTTATCGTGGTAAGAAAGTAACTCAGAGAATGTTCTGATATGACACATTCTCTGACTGAGTTAAAGTCGTCCGTAGGAGTTGACTTTATGACATCACTCAGTGTTTGACTTGTTGACTTGAAGTACTTGGTGAAGTACATGCCACTTCACCAAGTGTTGGTCTTCCATAGATCATTAGTCTTCCGTAGGAGTTATGCCTTCCATAGAAGTCTTCACTTGGTAGACTTCATCCGCAACAAGTTGTTCTTCCGCAGAAGATCCCCGGATGCACTTTACTTTGTTTCATAAGATTATCTGTGGAAGAACAAAAATGTTCATCCGTAGATGTTTCTTACACTTAGTCAATTTTGTGAAATTGACTAAGTATGCTGTTAAACCTGCAATCACACATATAAATCAACATAGTTATGGGTTAACCTAAACATATAAAGCATACATTAAGATAATGATTTACAAAAATTTATTACAAAAGATTGAATAAAGTTCTAAGCCTATACAATGTATCTAGACCTATCAGGACTAGACTCAACACTGTTTGAGTGATCAAACAAAATGATTTCAAAGCATTTAGAACACTTTTGGAAAGGTACGTCATGGAACTAGAGTTTATATTATTTGGTTTTGTTTTGAAAGAGTTATGCTTCAATAATGTTCATCTTCGTTTGCTGTCCAAAACATAAACATTCACATAAGTGATGTATTGGGTGTTTTGATGTGTTTTAGATATAATGAAAATTTAAGCAATGTGTGGTAGAGTGATTACTGCATATTTTATTATGTAGAACAAAGATTTACTATGGTTTATTGAAAACTCTAGTGATTTTAAAACAAAATGAAATGTAAGAACATTAAGGGTGGCCATAGTTTATAAACTTAATCATCCCACATGTGTTCTTTGTCTCGTTAACCAATACATGAAGGTGTATGGATTTTAGGGAGTCAGAAACATGAGCGGATTATAATGATCAAATGATCAAGGCACACAAGTAAATAAGATTAAAGCACAAAACTTGAAACCTACCTTCTTAAAACCTCAAAAGGTTTTTATATCTTAAAATCTCTTAAAATGTTTGAGAAGGATGATTATAGAGAGAGTGAGAAAGAGTAATTTTTTTCCCTTGAAAGGTGCAGGGAAAAGGTTCAAATAATAAGGGAGGGGAGCCCTTGTATTTATAGTGAGATTTAGACGCCATAAACATGGTAAAGTAGAAATGAGGGAGAATTTTTAAAATGGTTTGGGGGGAAAACTTGTGACAACTTATTAAATATGTCACACACATATTTTCATTGTGTCACAAAATAAAAGTAGGCTAGGATGTCTCATGTAACATGTTGTGTGATGAGTAAATTAATGTAAGGTTATTATAAAAACTTTCAGGCCATGAAATAAATTATAAAGCTTCCAATAAAATTAAAAAGTCATATGATATAATAAACACATAACATATAAAGTATAACTAGAAGTAATAAAAAGCATGTGACAACTTTCAGATGTGAACTTTCATGATGTTTAGAAAAATATGTAATTATGTTATGACAATGTTATACATAAAATAGACGTTGTAGGAAATCTTATTGATATAAATAAGAATTATAAGTACAAAAGTCATGGATGTTACAATAAGGCTGGAGAAGAGGCTGAATGGCTACATCAATTTTTGGAAGATATTCCAAGATGGCCAAAGCCTTTGTCGGCTATTTGCATACATTGTGACAGTGAGTCAACAATTAGTAGAGCCAAAAGTTTAATGTATAATGGAAAATGAAGACACATGGGGCGTAGACATAACACAATATGACAACTAATATCAACAAGTGTTTTTTACGACTGACCACGTAAATTCGAAAGATAAAATTACAGACTCATTAACAAAAGGCTTAAGCAAAGAATTTGTTTATAAGTTGTCAAGAGGAATGGAACTCAAGGGCACATAAAAGGGGAATATGTGGGAAACCTAACCCAGTTGACTGGAGATCCCAAGATATAGGTTCAATAGGAGAACTTAATCATATGACCAACGGCGTCACTTAAAGGGAGTACCCTCAAACAAAAAGGGAGACATGAACATCTTAGTCCATTCACTCTAGCAGAGTACCTCGCACCAGCGACGAAGATGAGGTTAACCATATTATGGTTGGATGATTAATGGGAATTAGTATAACCACGATGCTTTTAATAATTCATGGAATCACCTATGTTAGATAGAAGTTGGGTCGCTTCGAATGGATTTGTGGGAGGCGCAGATTCTAGAGCTCTCGCAGAACCGGAAAGTCTTCCATGACAATTAACAGACACGACAATGAGGGGTTGATCAAACCAAGAAGAGTGTTACGTGAATGTATATTGTCGTCTACATAAAACATGGTCTGTTCAAAGAAATCGTGTATACACACCACAAGGAGGTTAAGTATACGTCAAAAAGGAAGGTTCAAAGGGATCACCTACCTATCTTGCAACACTTAACTACACAATTTTTTAAAGAATTGATTTCCATTTATGTGGTGGATTGTTAGAAATTAATTGATAATATTTATAGGGTATTTAATATTTAGTCAATAAAATTAATGTGTTCAATGGTATTAATAATTAATGGTATGGGAAGTTGTCCCACATTGGAGGAAAGAAAAAATGCAAAAAGGTTTATGTTTTATAACCACTTGATTATATTGGTTCCTAAATTATCACACTAAGTGGATTAACGAAGGGTGCGAAGCACCCTTAACTCGCACTAGCACACGTGCGCGCACGCGGCGTGGGCATGTGGGCGCAATGTGGCGCTTGGATGGCGCATTTTGCACTTCGCACACTCGCATCACCGAGAGCCGCCTTAGTATTTTTAAAGGTTCGAGGTTCTGGTTAGGTACGACAGACCTTGGTTCACGATCTGAGTCCATGTGCTTCAAAACAACTGTTAGTCGTAAAAGTTTCGGTTGCATGTTGACCGAAACTGATGACAATTACTGATGAATTATGTTGGCAGTTACGATTTTAGATTAATGGCTGAGTGATTGTTACAGTTCAAATTCTACTATAAATACTAAGGGTGCATCAGTAGAAAACCACACCTATACAACTCGAAAACCTACAACAAATAGGTTATCTACACATCCTCTATCTCTCTAGTTTATCTTCTACAAACATGTTTGGGTTTTAGATCAATCCTGGGACTACTAACTGCTTCAGCTATTATACCCTGGGAAACAAAACGAGTTCTCCTAGGACGCTCGTAATTTGTTCTAAGGGCCTCGTGTTTAACACGATCTTCAACATTTTATATTTCTTTTCTTCCATTTCTTTGTATTATGTATATTAGTAAAAATTATTTTATTTTTAATTTTTATGTGATTGGTTCCTACAAACTTAAAATAAATTTTAAAACACTGTTCATATAATATTAAAAATTAATGTGTGTTTTTAAAAGTTTAATTTTTTTTATTGTTTTCATTTCTTATTCTCGGGTTATTTTCAAATTTGGACTTAGAAAATCTCCAGTTGAATTTTATAGAATTCTGAGAATAGTTTAAAAACTTTTTCAATTCTGTTTGTTATTTCAATTTTTTTTAATTGTTTTAACTTAAATTGTAAAGAGGATTGTAATTTCTTAAATTATATTTCTTTATATTGTGTATATTAATAAAAATTGTTTTATTTTAATTTTAATGTAAAGGGTTCCTACATTATTAATCTAGTGTATATATATGTATATATATATATATTACATCAAAGCGATACATGTATATCAAAAATGAAATGGTTTAAATGAAATCATGTTATGACTTATTTTGAAAATTATCATAATTTCAAGTGATATAATATGATTTATCTTTATATACGATTTTATACTTTTAGGTGTTATAGTATTAACATACCGATTTAAATTAAGAGTTGTGATAATTTCAGATATAATTTAGATTAGTTCTAAACAACAGCGCACGAAAGCAAAATATAATGAAAATGATTATTATTATTATTATTTTAAATTTAGCGTCAAACGAGTAACCATTATATTATTTTTGGCATCAAACGACTATATTATTTACTTTGTTGAATTAATAAATTAATTCCTCTCACTATAAGGATAAAGAAAACATTTGTTTAAGACTGTATAGAGTATTTTTTTTAAGACTAACAAAATATCAATCTCAAAAACAGAAATCAAAACCATAACCAAAGTGAAACCAAAAGCCCGACACGAAACGTGTCACACCTCGAAGAAAGGGGGCTAGTCGTGATAACTGAATATCAACAAGCATAGCGGGAAACCATGTATGTAATTAAAATGAGCCATTGGTTTATGCGAATAATAAAAAAAAATACTTTGTATTACAACTTGACGTGTGTGAAACTTGTTGGATCATATGAGGCCGATGCAAACAAAACAACACTTAGAATATATTTTGAAGGACAACTGAAGTGGTCTTCCGAAGACAAAGCTGCTCTTCCGAAGACAAGTCAAAGATCTTCGTAAAGCTCAAGTATGAAGAACTTCCGAAGGTAAAACTCAGTCTTCCGAGACTAAACAGTTCTCCTTCCGAAGTATATACACTTAGAAGATCCAAGGCAGTGTTTTTCGAATGATAAAGTTATGAAGACTTGCAGAAGACTCAGAAGAAGTTGTTTCTTACAAAGTATAAATGGCCTCGGAAGAACCAACTATGAACCAGTGGACATAAGTATGGTCGCTCTTACATCCTCTGCAATCTCTGATATATACTGCATGGCGCTTTCCCATGCCTATGTAGTTGGCAATACTTTAATCCACTATTCACCCCTTATCAATTAGTACAGCTGCCATCTATAATTGGTGACAAAAGTTAAGTCATGGACCTTTCATGACTACCTAGTCTAGGATAGTATTTTATGTTAGATACTTTACTTCTAGCAATGTAGTATTTGTTTAGTTGTAAATTCTAGCTGGTTATCCAAGTATAACCGGCTGTAGATAGTAGTATATAGTTTCTTATTGTAACTCATCAAACATGCTTGTAAAAGTCTTGTAATACTGAGTTGAGAAGTAATATATACAAGTATCTTGAAAACCATTCTTGTGCACATTAATTATTATATTATTTGTCAACTTAGTTAGTGATTCTGCTTCATCAACCAAGTGAGATTAAGTGAGCTTGTGAGATAAACCTGTGTTGTGAGAGCAACACCGATCCTACAATTGGTATCAGAGCTTTTTAGGCTCTTGATGGTGAGATCTAACCATCCCAAATCACCCTTGTTTCATCACACTTACTCACTTCACTCAAATGGATCTTAACCATAATTTTTTTTGAGTCTAAGATGGGAACCATGATCAAGGCTCCAATTATCACTCCTGATAATTTTAAAGCATGATGCAAATGTATTGAAGGCTTTATCAAGTATCAAGACAGCATAATATGGAGATCAGTTACTCATGGTCCTTACAAGCCAAAGGTGGAATCCCAGCTGTAATGGTGCCATGATTCAGAAGGCCATTGAAAACTACTCTGATGAAGACTTCGAGAAGATGGACATCGACTACAAAGCCATGACTGTGTTGCTTATGGCTATACCAAACTCCATAATGGTAGGCTTTCAGTAATGCGAGACTTCCAAAGATCTATTCGATGCCTTGGCGTTAATGTACTCTGGTTTTGCTGATTGCAAAGAGTCCATGAAAGACTCACATTGTTGGTGAGACCTTAAGTCAACAATACTTAGGTACATGGACTTGATCACCTCTCTTCAATCTATGGGAGTGGTTCTTGAGAAAAAAGATTCGTAGTTAGACCATTCATGAGTGCACTTCCTCATGAATGGACTTTCTAGTGTGTCTCAATCAAGAGAACTTAGAATCTCAACACTCTGACCATGAATGAACTATATGGAATCCTTGCTGGATATCGTATTGAGATGGAAACTTAGAAAGGCCATCAGATAAACAGAAACTCAAACCTTTCTATCAGCAATGCTCTACATGCTGCTGAAGGTTCAAGAACTCCCCAGCCCTAATTGTACCTGAACTACCCCCAACAGCTATCATCCTCTTCTGAACCTTATATAACATTTTCTGAGGCACCTAGGTTTCAACAGGCTCAACAAAAGCCTTGTAGGATAGTTGTGCCTTTGTTTCAGGGAATGAGCACTCTTTAGATTTTCAATTATGTTTTGATGATCTCGAGTGTTTTAGCCCAGATGATGTGGAATGCATGGACATTATCCAGCAGGTGGCTCTCCTAACCAACAAAGCAAAGAAGTTATTTAAGAGAACTGGAAGGCAATTCCGTCAGAACCCAACCAACAGCAAATTTGGATTTAACAAGTCAAGGGCCAAGTGTTACAACTAGAAACAACTTGGTCACTTTGCAAGGGAGTGCAAAGCTCCTAGATCTAATCCTGGAGCAACTCAAGCCTCCCAACGTCCTACTACCCCAAAAGCTACAGCCAAACCAACTGAGCAATAAACTGTAGCTGTTGCTCAAGAAGTTGATTGGAGCTTCATGGTGCAAGATGTCACTCTTGCTCAAGCTCTCATGGCTGGAACTGAAGACAGTAAGGTATATGAACATCTTTATACTCCAGCCTGTATTGCTAAGGTTAAATTATATCATGACTACAACATGGAAATTAAATCTGATATTGAGTCCTTAAACATATTAAAATCTAACTTTAAAAGAGTAGAATCTGACTACAAACTCAAAATTAAAGGGTTAGAGAAAACTGTATCCGTTTTAAAACGTGAACATTCAAACTACAGGGCTCAAAGAAAAGGTTTAACCTCCAAGTTGACTGAGGCTCAAGCCCAGCTAGTAATATCTGAGGCTAAAGCAAAGAAGTATACCATTGAAGAGCATAACTTCAACATAATCATTGCATCATCCTCCCACTCAAAGGTGTGTTATCAAAACAAAAGTGGATTGGAAACCAATGAAATTGCTCCCCCACACTCTTATGTGTCTGTTAGACAGCCAAGATGTGGTACTGATGAGCAAGAGGTTCCAACTGCTGATCCACTACCCAATTAGTAGAAGAATGATGCAATAATGGTAACCACCACAGGAAAGGATAAGGGAGAAAACCTCATCTACACCACAGATGATCAACCCCTAACCACCAAAGCTAGTAAGAATAAAATTAGGGTTGCAAGTAAAACTACCAAGAAGGTGGTTGAGTCAAAATTGAAAATAGACCCAAGCCAAAAGGGTGTATCTATCTCAACTGGATTCCAAGTGGGTGGAAGTTCTGATTCAGGGAAAGAGTGTAGTACCAGCACTCCTATCCAGTTAAAGGATCAGAAGTTTAAGGGGAAGGCTGTTGAAGAAGAAAAGAAGTACAAGAAACAATAGCCTTCATGCTCTATCAAGAATAACATTGAGTGCATAATCTGTGGTCTGCATAACCACATGGTTAAAGTTTATTACTACAATCCATCAAGCACACATTATGCAATCAATATTAAGAATGAAGGAGTCAAGGAAGGTTTCACATTTGGACCTTACCATATGGTGCAAGTGTTAAGGAAAGGAAAGCTTGTTTCCGAAGCCAAGTTGCTTTCGGAAGAAACTCATTCTTCCGAAAGAAAAATAGCTTCGGAAGGCAAGCCAAAAGACAAACAAAAGAACAAAAAGAATCCTTTGAAACCTTTCGAAAAGAAGACAGCTGTGGAATAAAAGGTGGTGACAACTTCTTCTGAGAAGAAAGAAGCCTCAGAAGCAAGTCATGCTGCTCAAGCCTCCACAGGCTCATCTACAATGATGTCATAATTGGGATAGTATTATTGCTTCCAATTCAAAGAAAGCCAGTTCTTCTTTTTCAAAAAGAAATCACATACTATTCTTCTTCCTATATACTTCTTATGTATGTGAATATGAATCTGGCTTCCTCTTTCTTCGTAACCAATCTTCTCACTTACGATCAACATCTTCTGGAGCCCTTATTGAACGAATATATTTCTGTGGAAAAATAGAGCATCTTGAAGAAGTCTTTGTCAGGGCTTTTCACAAACCATAGTTGAACCCCCATGCATACATTTTGGTTCAATTATCTCATCCGCGTTGGAAGAACCCAAGACCAAAAAGACTTGGGCTTTCAATAGTAACTAATCATTTCACCTTATGTGCAGGGACATCCACATGACAAGAATGGAAAGGTTTTGATTATAGACAGTGGATGCTCCAGGCACATGACAGGGAACAGATCTCTCCTATAATAATTCGAACATTTTGATGGAGGTCCTGTTCAGTTTGGAGGTGAAGCCGGAGGATACATCTCTGGTAGAGGTAGTGTATCCAATGGTAAGTTAAAAGTTGACAAAGTAAACTTTGTCAAACAGCTTGAACACAAACTCTTTAGTGTTTCTCAAATCTGTGATCAAAAGCACCAAATGCTTTTCACAGAACATGAGTGCATTATCCTCAAACCCGGGATGATAATTCCTTAGAAATTGGTGCTTCTTAGATCTCCCAGGATAGGGGATATGAACAAGCTGGATATGAACAATGTTTCCCTACTAGGTGAAGTATCATGCTTTCTTTCCAAAGATAATGGTGATGAGTCAACTTTTTGGCATAAAAGAATGTGTCATTTTAATTTTAAAACCATGAACAAATTGCTTAAAAATAACTTGGTACATTGTGTGCCTAAGCAAAATTTTTCTATAAAGATAACTGTGTTGCTTGTCTGAAAGGGAAGCAACATAAGGCATCTTACAAATCCAAAGAGGTTAACTCCATCACCACCCCATTACATTTATTGCACATGGATCTATTTGGTCCCACAAGTATATTGAGCATTGGAAGAATATCATATTGCCTTGTGATTGTTGATGACTTTACAAGATTTACATGGGTAATCTTTTTTAAAAACTAATGATGAAACTGCTCAAACTTTGAAATCTTTTATTCTTAAAATTGAATATCAATTTGATCTCAAGGTAAAATTATTAGAAGTGATCAAGGGACTGAGTTTAAGAATTAAGTTCTTGACTCATTCTGTATCTCAAAAAGGATTTCTAGACAATACAGTGCTCCTAGAACTCCTCAACAAAATGGTGTTGTTGAGAGGAGGAACAGTACACTTAGTGAGGCTGAAAGAACCATGTTAGCTGATTCAAAGTTGCCTCTAACTTTTTGGGCAAAGGTAGTCCGCATTGCATGCTATGTGCAGAATAGGGTTCTCATTGTTAAGCCCCATTGAAAGACCCCTTATGAGCAATGGAACAAGAGGCCACCATTCATTGGCTTTCTTAGGTCCTTTGGCAGCAGGTGCACCATACTTAACACAAAAGACAATTTAGCAAAATTTGCTGAAAAATTGAATGATGCTATCTTTGTGGGATATTCCTCAAACTCTATTGCTTATAGAGTATATAACATCAAAAATCGACAATTTGAGAAATCATCCAACATTGTTGTCAATGAGCACACTCCTTGAGTTAAGGGAGATGGTCTTAATCATACTTTTGAACTAGAATTGTTTCCAAACAATTCTAAACCATCTTGTGAGAATGTTTCAGCTGGAACAAGAACTCAAAATGACTCCTATGACGATCAATTGTTTGATTTACCCAGACCTATTCCAATTTCTCCAAGAATTCATGAAGATCAAGCTCCCACTACTGCAGAATGCTTGAACATCTCAGGAAACAATGGAGTTTCAACAAGTTGTTAGCCATTTGAGCCTCAAAACTCATCAGCTAACGACTCCAACATTCAACACCAAGCTGCTAAAGACAGTGATTTGGAGTAACATGCAACTGATAATGCTGCTTCACAGTAAAATACCATTGATGCTGCTTCACAGCAAAATACCATTAATGATGTCACACATTCATTCAATTAGTCTTCATTAACTGAGTGTGAGGCATCAGCTGGAATTTGTCTTCAAAGTTCTGAGCAAAACTTCTCCAACCAAGATCTATCTATGCAACTAGATTTGATTCCTAGGCTTAGGATACACAACACTCATCTAGTTGAGAACATCATTAGGGATGTCTCAAAAGGTGTGAGAACAAGAAATCAAATCCTTAATGGGAATGTCTGCTTGTACTCATGCTTTCTCTCTCAAATGGAACCCAAGAAGGTAGAAGAAGCTCTCAAGAACACAATTGGGTTGAAGCAATACAAGCGGAGTTGCTTCTGTTCAAAATGCAAAAGGTATGGAACTTGTGTCCATTACCACCTGGCCAAGTCCCCATTGGCAATAAGTGGGTGTTTAGAAATAAAAGAGATGATAGAGGTTTGATTATCAAGAATAAAGCAAGACTTGTGGTTCAAGGATACACACAGGAGGAAGGCATATATTACACTGATGTCTTTGCACCTGTTGCAAGACTTGAGGCTGTGCGAATTTTCCTTGCTTTTGCAACATCCAAGAACTTCACAGTTTATCAACTTGATGTCAAATGTGCATTTCTCTATGGGGATATTGATAGAGAAGTCTATACGTGTCAAAGAAAATCCAGAAAATCCAGTCAAACACTCCAAGACAAAGCATATTGACATCAGGTACCATTTCATTCGAGATATTCATAAGAAAAACTTAATCAAACTAGTCAATGTCAATTCAAATAAGCAATATGCTGACTTGTTCACCAAAGCTTTTGATGAACAAAGATGTAAGTACTTAATCACAGCTATTGGGATGATTAACATTGAATAGTCAATTTTTTTGGAAAACCTTTCTAAAATTTGTGCTGTCTATGACGTCCTTATACAATATAAGCCCTGTTACTAAAGTCTTTCTTTAAAATTTCTTAGTATGAACTCTTCTGAAGAGAAATTTACCCTCAGAAGAGATCTTTATCTATCTTCCAAAGGCAAATTCCTCTATACAAGTATTTTCTTCCAAAGGCAAATTTCACTTCCGCAGCTTTCTAGCTTCATTTCTCAGAAGAACACTCTACTCTCGGAAGCAAACTTGTCTTTAAGACTTGGTTTGCCTTTGGAAGTAAAAGTGGCCTCGAAAGACTCTACTGAGAAACACATGTGTTTTCTCTCAGAAGCAACTTTACTCTCGGAAGAAAACATTAACTGTGTAATGGAAATCTTTGCTCCCCACTCTATAAAAGGTAAGATTTTACAGTTTTTTGTCGTAATATTTTAAATGGTCTATCTTACCGCCCTTGTCAAATCGAAGCCCAGACTGTCTTTTCACCTTAACGGTTTGATCCTTTACCCAATTTAAAAACTTTCGACTCTCTTTCTTTACTTTCTTTACCTTTGTGAAAGCCCCAAATTTCCATTATTTTTTAAATTTCCATTATTTTTTCTACACTCACTCTCCAATTCTCTCAATCAAATAGTACTATCAAAACAATGGCCTTGAATCCCCAACATAACCAGGTCACCATCCTTGATGCTTCAAGGGATGACGATTTTGCCCCCATCATCCAATTTCTGTCACAATCCATATACTTTACTGCCCTCACTGTTAACCCTACCATCTACTCAAATCACATTGCTAAATTCTAGGCCAATGGTCAAAGCAAAACGCTCAATGATGAAAGGGTCATCAGATCAAGGATCTGTGGGCAGGAGATCATCATCAGTGAAACCACCATCAGGGAGCATCTGGAACTCCATGATGAAGGAGCCCCTATTAAATTTTCTAAGTCTGTTTGGAGGATATTTACATCCAAACAGGATATGGCGGAGATGTGACCAAGTCTACGGTCTACCAGTTCAATTTCTCCTACAACTGGAAATTCTTGTTGCACATTGTCCTGCACAGCCTATCCAACAATTCAGGGGGTTGGGATCAAGTCCCGTATGATCTGGGTTGCCTAGTTCATGGGCTGGTAAAAGGCCTCCTCTTGAACTACTCAAGATTTGTGCAGAACAATCTAAGAGGAAATCTCATCAGGGATCCATTCTATATGTATCCCTGGTTCATTCAGCACATAATCAACTGTGAGCTGGATCAAGACAAATTGCAGTGTGAAGACATTCTACCGGTCCCTCACATGAGGCCTGGCATCTTTAAAACGCTAAATACGGTGTCCACCAACTTCACTAAAAGGTTCACTGATCTTTTTCCTGGTATGCTTGAGCCAACGGCTCCTTCTGACATCCGTGCAAACCTAGCAGGTGATGAACCCACACCAGACACCACCACTATAATGCCAATCACTTCTTCCCTCCTTGTGACATCAGGACAGTGGTAACATCAGTGAGACTGAGTCTATGGCAACCTTGCTAATTGATGCCTCTAAAAGAGATATCAGTACGCAAGGGTATCTAGGGCGCCAAGAAACCACTACTGGTGGTGATGATGAATATACTACGTATGTTATCTCATGTCCCCATGATTCTTCAAAAGAATATGAGGGTAGTCTGATGAAATCAAATAAACAACAACAATACAACAAGATAAGATGAAGATTGTTGAATGATTTCCCCAAGGATCTTTTCAAATCTCTCAATTCAACAAAATAATAATCATAGTGTGGAAACCCATGATTAATGCTATGATATCAATGTATGTGTGTGTATGTTTGTGTGATTGCTAGTGTTTAAATGATGATAATAATCTGCTTGTTTGTATTGATTTGTTCAAAAGTTTACAAAGGATTAGGGTAGTATGTTATTTATAGCCTATACACAAAGCTATCTACGATTACTAAACTACCGTTATGTAAAACAACATTACATAAATAATCCTAAGTCTATAAGTCGCGCGCTTTGGATGATAGACTGTCCTGTGTGGAATCTAAGTCATCCGTTGTGTCGAGGAATAAGCTGCCCACTGTGTCTTGGATGCTGTCCGCTGTGAACACTTGTATGTTTGTCTTGATAGTCGTCCGCTGTGGAGTGTTCACCCGTTGTGGATAGAACATCTGCTGTGGAGTTGTTCATCAGTTGTGTGTTGGTCATTCGTTGTAGACACTTAGATACTTTTCTTCATCTGCTACAGACTTTCTTCATCCGCTATGGAAGGTCTTCATCCATTGTCGACTCTTAGCAAAAATTATCTTTTATCTACAAACCTGAAAAAGACATTTAAGCTATATTAGTGTATAATTTGAATGTTAATGATTCTAATGTGTTACTTAATGATTGTTTGAATGTTAGAACACATTATGTTTGATTATAGCAAGCATTATCCTTTTAATGCAATTGTTGAGTCCAACAATACTCCCCCTAAGGATGATGTTGCCATCTCTTTAGTGTTTGCTTGTTTAATGTTTTGATTATTAGTAACAATGTGTGTTTGTGTTTATATGTGTGATTGAATGATTGTTTGGAATTATTAATGATTGAATGGTATGTTGTTCTGATTACACATGTGTAATCAGATTGAGATGTATGTTTTGATTAGAGTATGTTTGCTTGTATGATTTGTTACTTGACTGATTATTTGGTATGTTTTGCTTGTTGTTAGATATGTATGTTTATGTTTGTAATGTTATGTTTGTTTGACTATTTACATGTATGATTGTTTGATTACATGTATGACTTACTGATTACATTGTAATCAGATTGCATTGTTTGTTTAATACTTGTGTGTTTGAATTATGATGTGTTTGTTGTCATTTATGTATGTTTGAATGTTGTGGTTGTTACATGTTAGACATGTATGGTTGTTTGATTACATGTATGACTTACTGATTACACATGTGTAATCAGATTATTCTTATATGATGATGTTATGTATGGTTGATGGTATGATTGTTTGTTTGTCCAATTTGTTTGTTTTGTTTGCTGACTATGTATGATATACTTATGTATGCTTGATGATCTGTTATGTTTGTTGTTTGTTCTGGATGTTTAGTTTGTTTGAAATGGTTAGACAGTGTTTGGTTGATTGTTTTCCTCTTTGATTGTTAGTAACCTTTATGAATGAGATGGTCTAGCTTCATCAACACTTTTCTTCACTTCTATTGTAGCTCTCAGGGACTCATCTACATCCTTCTCAATTGTCTGGTCTTGCTCTGCTTCCTTTAGTTGATCAGCCAGAGGAGTAATCTTCAAAGCATTGAGGCAGTTTAATATGTGCTCAATAGAGTATTAAACTGCACTCTTCTGGTCATCATACTTGTATTTGATTGGAAGCTGCACCATCTGCTCTAATGTTGTTTGATCAAAGCTTTGAATTTCAACGTTGCTAACCAAAGTGGTTACAAAATGATTACCTTTAAGCACTTCTAACTTGTTGTTCTCAAAAATTCTTAAGCTTGTGATATTTTCAATATGAGTCAATGCTTGCTTATTTGATTCTAATCTCTGCTTTAAAGTTGTATGCATAGACTGTGCCTAAGATTCTGAGCATGTGTATGAAGTAGCAGCAATCTCCTTTGCACAATACATATTCTATGGCAGGGAATGTTTTGGTTTTCAAAAATAAGACATATGATGGATGAAGGAATTTGATTTTCACAGGATCAAATAGCCTTATGTCTGGTGCTTCCTTGCCTTCTAACTTTCTTTCCAATACCACTTCAAAATGAGTTTCATCATAATACCACTTGGTAATTGGACTGTTGTATTGATTTCCCTCTATCTTCTTCATGATAAATTTTAGATCTGATGGCCGTATGGGGTAACCAATCCTTTCCAAAAGCTCTGTATCAACATGTTCAACAGTTTGATCTGCTTGATTACCTGCTGCCTTTTGTTCTCTTTTTAATTTTTCAATGTGTAGCTTGCCTTCTCTGTCAGCTTTTCTTTTCATTTCATGATGCTGCCTATTCATGTAAGCTCTAAGAATGTGAAAGAAGTCCGCTCCTCTAGGATTGTTTGTATGATTGACCATCCTTAATTGCATTAGGTCAAGTCTGTCTTCATAAGTTAATGATCCTAGCTGAGATATTTATGATAAGTATTGGACAACTCCAGATACTCTCTTGATTAGCGCAACATGCCAAATTTCATCATATTTCCAAGCTACTATCTTTCTTTCATCAGCAGACGCAGTGAGTGTTATTTTGTCATAGAGTTTTATGAAGTTTATCTTCTCATTGATCATCTCCCTTACTTCATTCCCATCTGGCCATAGCCTGTGAGGCATAAACTGTCTTGGTTCTTCAATGAGATGAAGCTCAGGAGGAGCATGATGATAGGTAGATAATGATGATGCTGGATGAGGTTTGGATGTTTGAGGCTTCAGGGCACTTGTTAGCATATTCTTGTAGATTTCTCTAGCAAGATCTTTCATTTCTGCTAATGATCTACCTGCATATGATCAGTAAGGCATCCTTGTTTGACTCAACTAGCTTTTGACCTGAGAGTATGTCATTTGTCTATTTGAGGATCCATAGGCAGATTTTTTTGAAATTCAATCTGATCTTTAATTTCTTTATATCTTTTGTATCTTTGCTCAGACTCATTTTTCATTGTCTCTTGAAAGTCCTTTAGCAAGTCTTTAACCACAGTGAGGCTAAGGTTCATGAATGAATCATAAGGAAATCCTGTTGCAGCTAGTTCTATTCGCATCAATGTTTGAGGGTCATCAATAAATTGATCTTGCAAGTTTTGCATTTCCTCATCTCCCTCGTTTTCTTCATTATCTTCATCGCTATCACTCAAGATGATGATAGGCTGATCTTGTTGGTCATGTGATTATGCTATTTCACCTTCTTCTAGCATTATTGACTCAGATGTTTTTTGTTTTGGCTCATCTTCATCCACTGGTTCAACTTTGACTTTTAACAGTTTAAGTGGAGGAGATTTTGGTTTATCAACCTCTTGAGCCTTTTCTTTCCCTTTTACTAAGGCAACCAGATACTGCCTTTTTCTTTTTCTAGAATAGGTTTTGAAAGATTGTTGTGATGATGAGGTTTGTTTGTCTTTTACTGATTCAGCAAACTGTTTGATAAATTCCTTTTGTTTTTCAGTGAGTGGTTTTTCAGCCATAATGCTTGTTTCATCTGTTTGAGTTTCTGAGGTATGGAAGTGCTATCTGAGTATTGGTGAATAATGAATGTTTTCAAATGGATTTGCTTCATTGAACAATTGATCCATTGAATAAGTTTCCTCAGAAATGATAATTGCTTGTTCAGATTCCCTTGTGCTCATTTCTTCTGCTTGGGATATGATCTGTTTTTCAAATTATCACTTATGTCTTGTTCTTGACCTTTTGAATGTTCTGACTCTTTCAGATGAGTGTCTACATGCATCAGTTCTCAATTTAGCCTTTTAATTTCTTTAGATTGAGCATAGATTGTCTTTTTCAGCTCATCTATCTCAGATTCTTTAGCATCTAATTGATTGGTGAGATAAGCAACATCTAATCTTGTGTTGTCTAGCTCTTGATCCTTGTCTTTTAATTCTTCCTTTGATTGATCCAGTTGTTGTTCCAGAACTTGAACAATAAACTCTTGAGTTGTTTGATCTGTTGTGAGCTTTTCAATCTCTTTATCTTTGCTCTTGAGCTTTTCTTTTAATCTTTTAGCTCTATTGTTTGACCTTTCAATCAGCTTGTTGTACTCAGTGAATAGAAACAGTTTTGAGTACTCAATCTCCTCTTCAGTTGGAATCTCATTTGTTTGATCATCAGTTTAAACATGCTCTACATGAGTACTTGGTTCTGCTTATTCTGACTCAATTTGAGCAGATGTGCCAACTTTTTCTTGTTCATGTGCTTGCTCTTCTAAAGTTTCATCAATGTCTCTTAAAGTGATGAGAGTGTTTGCTGATCAGACAGGTTTGGGCTATGTTGTGTAGCGGGGATATGGTGTTCAAGGTGCAATTGCTCTTGTTCTTGTTCATGCTCAATAATTGGTTTAGGTTTAGGAGCAGCTATTTGTTCTAGGATGATTGGTGCTTGTTGGATAATTGGTTGTTCATGAATAACATTTTGAAAAATCATGGTTGGTTCACCTTGTCTTGGAATCGTCATAAAGACATCAGGAACAGGGATTTCATGGTTGATCATATGGGGAGGAACATGCACTTCAGCTCCTTGATATAGACTTGATTTGATTCTTGTAAATACATGTTCATTGAAATGAACAGGTTAAAGCATGGTACCCTCTTTTGGAATGTTTGGCAGAAGATCATCAATCATCATCTGAAGGAATCTTGGAAACATAAGAAACTTGTTCCTCAGTCAAATTATAAATCAGACCATTTAGAACTTGTGCAGCAAAGTTAAAAGGCCTTCTTGCTATGATACTAGCTATGGCTAATGAGCTTCTCAAAGAAGTGGCATCTCAGCTAGTCTTTCTATTAGTCATTACACATGTATGAATTATTAATTTGTTTTCTGTTAACGGTTCCAGTATAATCAATCTGTCTGAACACATGTAGCACATAATTTTCATCAAATTCAATTGGGCCTTGGCCATCTTCATCACCTAATTGAAGTACTCTCCTTATTACTTTTTCTAAAATGATGATCTGTTGATTATGCACAGTAGATATTACTACTTGCTGGTCATTTAATTGTTCCAAGTGAGCATGAGTCTAAAATTGGACTATGTGATCTTCATAGATTTTTGCTCTTGCTATCATAGCATGAAGAAGTCTGGTTTGTCTGATGGCATGAATGATATCTCTGTAATTCCCAGTCTTTGATGAATTTGGATCAAGGAATACACATAGATTATGATCTCTAACAGATACTAGGTTTGCCATCTACAATGAAAAAGAGACTGTGTTAGTTTACTTGTGTTGATGATGTGCAATGCTTGTAATGATGAAAAGTTGATTAAGTGTTCATTTGGTTGTTGTGATTGCTATGAAATGAAGGTTTAAGTATGCTTAACACTTGTGATTGAGATATATGTATGTTAGAAGTTTGACACTGTCAAAATGAATCTGATTGTGTTTGACCTTTGAAAAATCCAAGTTTGGTCAATTTTGATCATGTACGACTTGTTTGATTCAATTTGATTTCATTCAATTGGTTTCAATCTAATTTGAATCAATACAAAGTGCTAATATGCCTGTTTGCATACTGATTTCACTTTACAACAACACACTTTGAACAATATGGTTTGACTTTGAATGTCAAATTTGTCATTGAATGCACATTAAATATATGTACATTTAATGCTCTATGATGGTTGTTTTGTCAAATTTAACTGATTTCGTTTGGTTTCAACTAATTTTTTTATATATTTGGAAAGATATATCATCTTTCAACTTATGTTAAACCATTTTGAAGATCAAAAATCAATTTTGACTGATTTTGACATGAGCATCATGTCTGTTCATGATCCTGATGAATACTTGATCAAATTTCAACAAATAAACAATCCTAATACATTCGACTAAGATCATCTATCACATATTCAATGATTGATTTGGTTTAAAACATCCTAAGATTTATTTTGATTTTGAACAAAAGTTCGACTTAGGTCAAACCATGTTCAGATCAGAAATGTAAAATTAGAGGTTTTAATGACTAATTGATACTCGGAATCATGTTGTTATACCTTTTTGATTGTAAATCAGACAAGAAATCAAATAGATTTGTGGTTGATTTATGGTTAGAATCGCACAGGGGTTTTAAGGGTTTAGTGGAAGTTTTAACATTCAAAATTTTTAATTTTCTCTCTCTCTCTCTCTCTATCGTGATGAATGAGAAATCACAAGTATAGAACTATATATATAGCGAATAAGATGTATGTCCGCTATGTATACAGTGTATATGCCCGCTAGGTAAACAGTTTAAACTTAAAATTTTAATTTTGAGTTGTCCGCTGTGAGTTACACATCCGCTGTATGAACAGTGTTTGCTGTATGAACAGTGTCTGCTGAATACTCTTAACTTGTGCGCTGTGAACCCTTTGTTTGACTGATTTTGTTTACAGCGGATGACTTTTGTTCATGCGCTGTAAAATCTTGATTGTTTTGATTTACATGGCGGATGAACATTTGTTCATGCGCTGTGTAATGGTACTGTATTCACAGCGGATGTATTGTTTACATCATGTGCTGTAAATACTTGTTTGTTTATGGAATTTTGTATTGTAGCTGCAGCGGATGACTTGTTTGTGTATCCGCTATGTGAACAGTAGAAATTTTTTCAAAAATTTGTTAATTTTGAATGTTTTCTTCCGAAGCAAATGTTTATTAAAATTGTTCTTCCGAAGCCAATTTTTGTTTGTTTTAATTTTGAAGCAGATGATTGTTCATTAAAGTGTTTGTTAAAATTTTAAAATTTTAACATGATCAATATATGGATGATAAAATATCACTCACAAGCAATATTATGCAATGAAAAACATATGTATATGTGTCAAACTGTTGTGTTTGAGTGCGGGCTTGACTTGGTTTTATTTAAACACTCAATATTTTGTATGATTTTGCACATATTCTGTTGCTATTGATATTTCCATGTTCAATTCTCCCCCTAAATTTTTGCATGTTTATAAAATGTTTATAAAATGATAAAAAATTTGATATTGGTTTATTGAAAATTATCAAAGTCCAAAATGATTGATAGTATGATATCTTTTGTTAGGTAAATAGGTTTTCAACTAACAAAAAGATTGTGTTTTGAATTCTTGATACTTGAATCAATTATACATGACAAGAGATCATACTAGTCATAATTTCTCATTGAGTTGATTGTATGATTTTGAGAATAGACATAGACTAATACAATGTTGATTGTAGATATTGTGGTGCACTTAAACTCATGCATGGTATTATTGATTGATTAAAACAGTGAGTGATTTATCATGTTTTTGTGTGTATTTATATGATATGTATGTACCCCATATATGATTGTATGTTGATATCAATCTTCCTCAAAATATACTTGAAAGTATTTGCAATACTTATAACCTAGTTACTTAGGAGTATCAATGCTCTATTTGATCCATGATGATTGATCCATATTGGGATTTTTTTTCTCTTCATTTTGGAAGGTAGTCTAAAAGACTTTATTGATCGTGCATCCAAATAGGATGTGTTCCCTTTGGGAATCTTTTGGGATCATAATGTAGGTCATTCAGGTCTGTGCTTTGCACAACAGAGAATGCCTAAGTGTACTCCAGGTCTATGATAATCATAACAAAGGAGACACTTGAATGATTAAGCAATTTATAAACTGTTTCACTTGGTGTATAGCAAATACTTTACAAGCAATTTATCTTGGAGAAATCAATACTTACCGTAAACCAAGATGGGTGTTTGAATACCACACAATCATAAGAATTTAGTTCGTTACTATTGTATGTGATTTTATGTGTCCCATGCTGAGCCTATCCACACATCAAACAAAATAAGTCAGTCTTTATTCATGGAAAATGACTCAAGTGAAAAACTAAACCAGTGTACTATCATATCTCATGTAGTATCATGTATGATTCAGAACACTTGAATGTTTGTTTGAAACAACATTTGGACTTTGACAAAGTACTGTTTGTTGGATGTTAATGTTGAAAATATTATTTGTTTGATTCATTGTTGATCATTCCAAGTGACTGAACCAGAAATTTAAACCTTGTTGAATCAATTGGTTTTGTAAACAGGTCAGCCAATTGATTGTCTGTGTGAACTTTGATCAACTTTATCAGACCCTTTTCTGAGTAGTCTCTGAGAATATGATATCTGATGTCAATGTGTTTTGTTTTAGACTGTTCAACAGGATAGTCAGTTAAAAACATGGCAGCAAGTTTTTCTATGTGTATTGGTGTTTTAAGAAAGTTAAAGCCATAATCAAGCATTTGGTTTTGAATCCAAAGCACTTGAGAACAGCATGCAGAAGCAGCTATATATTTTGTTTCAGCTGTTGACACAGACACATTTGTTTGTTTCTTGCACTACTAGGAGATCAATCTTGATCCAAGAAACTAACAACCTCCTGTTGTTGATTTTCAATTTTGATTGCATCCACCATAATCACTATCTGTGTATGCAAATAAAGGGAAGTCTCCATCCTTAGGATACCATAAACCAAGTACTGGTTTGCCTTTTAAGTATCTAAAGATGCTTTTTACTGCATTGATGTGTGATTCCTTTGGATCTGCTTGGTATTTGGCACACATGCAAACTACATATATGATATCTGGTCTGCTAGCTGTTAGGTACATCAGTGAGCCAATCATGGATCTGTATAGCTTTTGATCAACAGATGTTCCTTCTAGATCAGGTCCAAACTTCAGGCCAGTTGAAAATGGTGTTTTGCTGGATGTGCAATCAGACATATTGTATTTCTTGAATATCTGGTTGACATACTTGCTTTGATTGATAAAAATTCCTTCATCTGATTGTTGAACTTGTAGACCAAGGAAGAAGGTGAGTTCTCCCATTGAGCTCATTTGGAATTTTGATTGCATAAGAATTTCAAATTCTTTGCATAGTTGAATGTTGGTGGAGCCAAAGATAATGTCATCCACATAGACATGAACTACTAACAAGTCTTGCTTGTTTCTTTTTAAGAATAATGTTTGATCAATCTTTCCTTTTTTGTACCCATTCTGTAGCAGAAACTTTGATAAAGTTTCATACCACCTCCTAGGTGTTTGATGAAGACCATACAGAGCTTTATCCAACTTATAGACTCTGTGAGGAAAGTTTGGGTTTTCAAACCCTGGTGGTTGAGCAACATATACTTCTTCATCTATCTTTCCATAGAGGAATGCACATTTGACATCCATTTGGAAAACTGTGAAGTTCTTGGAGGAAGCATATGCAAGGAACACTCGGATTGCTTCTAGTCTTGCCATAGGAGCAAAGACATCATCATAATCAATTCCTTCCTCTTGAGTGTAACCTTGGGCAATAAGCCTTGCTTTATTTGTAATGAAAATCCCTCCGTCATCTGATTTGTTTTTGAAAAGCCATCTTGTGCCAATGGCATATTGACCTTTAGGTAGGTCAACTATTTTCATACCTCTTTCTTTTTAAATTGTTGTAATTCCTCTTGCATGACCTCAATGTCAAATTGACTTCGTGTCAATCTGACATTGAGGTCACCGATGATATTCTCTAATGGATAATATTTGTGAGCTCTCGTTGTTTCAATCTGATCAACAAGAATAGTTGAGTCAAGATTGGTAATTGTTTGATCTAGTGTGGATGGTTGAGCAAGGGTATTGGAGATGGTGGGATTTTCAGTTTGTGAATGATCATTAATTGATTGTGGTGAATCATGAAAGAAATATAGGATTTCATCATCATGATGTGTGTCTGGTAATGAATGATACTCATCATCTTCTTCAACCGTGTCTAGCTGTTTTGACCATGTTTGCTTGTTTTGCTGAGGGTCAATGGTTGTTTGTGATTGATTGATTACTGGTGGAGAAGATGATGGACTTGATGTTGAAGTTCCTCTTGATGTGTTTGTTTGATCTTGAGGTGGTGTAACTGTTGTACTGGAAGGAGTGACGTTTGGTATCCTTAGAGGATCAGCAGTTAAAGGAACATCATTTGAAGGTGGAGGTACCATTGGATATTCAATGTCTTCTTTTATATCTGTAACATCAAAATAAGATGTGTCAAATGATTTTGTTAGTGAATCAATGTCAAACAACCAGTCTGATCCAATGACTTTCTTTGTGAAAGAATGTTAATTAAAAACCACATTAGTTGATTCTTCCACAATGTTTAGTCTTGGATTGTATACTTTGTAAGCTTTTGAGCTTCCAGAGTATCCAACAAAAAATCCTTCATCTACTTTTGGAGAAAACTTGGATAGATATTCCCTAGTGTTTAAAATTGATACAGAACGTCCAAACGCCTTAAGGAAGCCTATGAATGGTTTTCTTTTAAACATTAGCTCATATGGAGTTTTGTTTTGTTCTTTAATGATTAATGTTCTGTTTTGAATGTAGCAAGCTGTATTGATTGCTTCAGCCCAGAAGAATATGGGTAATAGAAAGTCATCAAGCATAGATCTGGCTACTTCTATCAATGTTTTGTTTCTCCTTTCAGCTATTGCATTTTGCTGAGGAGTTCTTGCTACGTGAATTGATGACTGATTCCTTTTTCTACACAAAAAGAAGAAATAAAGTCATTCTTAAATTCAGTGCCATTATCAATTCTTATAGATTTAACTTTAAGATCCAATTGATTCTCAATTTTGGTGATAAATGACTTGATGATTTCTGATGATTCTGACTTTTGTAAGAGGAAGAAAACCCAGGTGAATCCAGAGTAATCATCTACTATGACAAGATAGTATTGTTTCTTTCCTATGCTTAGGATGTTTGTTGGATCAAATAATTCCATATGAAGCAATTTGAGTGGGGTATTGTTTGAGTTTACCAATTTGGACTTATGTGACACTCTATGTTGTTTGCCTTTCAGACATGCTGTGTAGTGGTCTGTACAGAAAAATTCTTTTTGTGGTAAACCTATTACTAAGTCACCTTTAACAAGTTGGTTCATTCTGTTATAATTAGAGTGACCCAACCATCTGTGCCATAATTGGAAAACATGAAGATGCTTTTGATAATAAACATGTTTCAGGGGTTGAAGCTAAAACAGAGTTCATATCAACAATGTATGTGTTGTTATGATGGGATGTTTTCAAAAGGATATATTCTTCAGGGATTTGAAAACCCATCTTGAGAATGTAGCAATTGTTGGAGTCAAATAATGTTGCATATCCCTTATCACAGATTTGGGATACACTCAAGAGCTTGAACAGTAGTTGACATTTTTAAAGCTGATCAACCAATTTGTGACTGTTCCTTCACCAGTAATTTTTCCCCTTGTTTTATCACCTCCGAATGCTACATTTCCTCCATGTTTGCTCTTAAAATCCCCAAGGAGGGAACAATTGCCAGTCATATGCCGGGAGCATCCACTATCAACATACCAGATGTTGTCAGGCGTTCGATGATCTTCCTGCAACAAGAAAGAAATTAATTAGAAGATGCAACCCAAGCTGTCACACCCTCAAAATCCACGTGCGGAGTTTTACCGCGAGGCGTGTGAACAAACCAGGATCACAGTCACTAGTTACTCAGAATGACACTATATGCCACCTTTAAAAATAAACCAATCAAAGTTCAAGTTTTAAAACCATGCGGAAGCGTTTTGTAAATAAGACAAACCCAAAGTATGTAAATGTAAAAATTGGCGAAACACGCGCCAACCCATTATTTAAATCTCACAAATAAAATTCAAATGTCATGACTTAAGATGAAGTCTTAGAATGCATGCTGGACCCGTGTTGTGCTCCTAATGGCAATCAGCTGAGAATAGCATACTAAGAATGTCAACACATTGGTCGGTGAGTTCAAGAGTTTGCATTTAACATAAACAATAATAATTTGCATAACATAAGAAGTGCATTGAAATAGATAGCTAGTCTATATTCATAAGTAATAACCATAATGATTTCGCGATCAAAGCTGACTGTGTTGCGTTTGTTGCCTCCCGTCACGACTTACCACGTCGTAATGATGTTTGTGTTTAGGACAATATTGCACCCGTTTGACCTCGAGTCGCACAGGTGGGGCTTGTCAAACCCAGTAGTACTACCCAAGATTTCCCGCTAGTTACCATTATTAACGATCCGAAAGTGTGAGGACTTTCAAGGTATTATACACCATGTTAAAACATACACAACTTATAATAATAATATAACGTTTGTGAACAAGTATGCTACCTCCCCCATAAGAGAGTTTATAAAATAGTGGGGCATGAACTTACCTGATGTGCAAGGATAATGACAAGAGAGAACTGATGATGGATGGAAAGACAACCTTTCAAAGGTTACCTAGAACACGTAAGTACATAAGTACGTGTGCACAGAAAACTTAACAACCCTAAGTGCTCAATAAACACATTGACCCAAGGCTTTGGAAAACAAGACTCATCTAACCTAGTTTACCCGTTTGACCCGTTGGTGACATATTAATTGAAATCTCGTTTAATCAAACGTATCAACTTATCATACATGATTATCAAACAAAGTATTCACGCATATTACATCATCAACCCAAGTTCAATCTAGATCATCATACAACTTATGCCAATCTCAAACAATCAACATGCTCAACACAATCATAAATATATCACAACTAATAATTCATTCATGAAGTCTAATCATGCACAACATGCCATGTGAAGCCACTCACGACTTCACACCCTAAACCCTGCTAATCCTACTAAGTAGGGGCCTCAGATTCGCACGCGTGTATGACAATCATAATCATATAAATCAACAAGATTCATTCCAACTAACAACCACAAAAATAATCAATTCCAATCCCAAACATGATTTCCTATTCAATAGCCATAATTCATCATCATGTATAATCACCAAGTACCTACATTCTTTAAATGATCAATCAAGCATCCATACAACCGAAGTAACACATTCCACCACATTAGACATCATCCATAAGCATTCTAACATGCTCCTAACACCATAAACATGCTCACATCATCATATCCAATGATCTTCAAAAATAAAGTTTCCCTTTTTAGAAGGTAACACCCAAAAGCAATCTAACATCCAATTCCTTCATAGTTTCATCAATTTTATACCTAATCAAGTTCATAACATTCATTCTAACATGATAATCATCACTAATTCATCAAATTCCCAATCATCATGCATAAAAGTTTCCACTTATAGTAAGGTATGAACAAACACTAGATTTCATGACTTTTCTTGCAAACATCCAAGTATGAATGTTGTGTGTTCATAATCATGAACCAACATCAAATTAACATCCAAGGGGTTCTTCAAGAATCGAAAACCATGAAAAACTAATCAAAACTAACCTTTAAGTGTGTAGAAATCAAGAATTATGCTTGCCAACTCCTTGAGATACTTGAACTAGATGGGAATCGTATGTGTTGTGTGTTTCTTGATCAAAATCGCAAAGGGTTTGGGATTTATTGTTTTATGGGTAATTTGTTTAATATTAACTTTTAATCCCAATTACAAAATAAACCCCCTTGTTTATATTTTATAAAAACTAATCTTTCTAACACTTTTTAAAAGGTTTTAACTACAAAATATAAACATTACTAATCAACAATAATAATCATAAGCATTTTCAACTAATAGCAAAACATATGAGATCATAGTTACACGTTGTCACGTTATCAAGTAAAATTCACAAACAATAACTTAAAATGCATGAATCACATAACCACAACTAATAATCAACATTATTCATTAGGTTATCATTTGTTTACCATAGATAATTGTTATTAAGTCACCAACATTCAACGACAACTAGTGTGTGCTCACGACACGTGTATGCAAGACCTAACGGAACTAATGGAGTTTGGTAACGGAAAATTACCAGATGTCACATTATCCCCATGTTGAAAGAATTTTCGTCCCGAAAATTGCGTTACATGGTTGTGTTACATCACTTGTTTACTGCATTGGCATAACGAAATCGAGTGAGTTGTCACATCATCCCATGTTGAAAGAAATTTCATCCCGAAATTTAATCAGTACCTTCCCCGGCTGTGACCGTCGTTTCGAACAGATGAGGATACTTGAGCTTCATCTGATCCTCGCGTTCCCACGTGAATTCCGGTCCACGTCTTGAGTTCCAACGAACCTTGACTATAGGTATTTTGCTTTGCTTAAGAGTTTTGACCTCACAGTCCATTACTTCAACAGGCTCCTCAACAAAGCGCAATTGCTCATCCACTTGTACTTCCTCGAGTGGTACAACCAAAGTCTCATCAGATAAGCACTTTTTCAGATTTGAGACGTGAAATATGTTGTGAACGCCATTTAATGACTCAGGCAGGTCTAACCGATACGCCACCGGACCTATTCTTTCAAGAATCTCAAATGGTCCAACGTATCTCGGGTTAAGCTTGCCTCTTTTGCCAAATCGTATGATGCCTTTCCATGGTGAGACCTTCAACAACACTTTGTCACCGACCTGAAACTCCAAAGGTTTCCGTCGCTTGTCTGCATAGCTCTTTTGTCTGTCTCGCGCTGCAGCCATACGGTTCCGTATCTGCAAAATCTTTTCGGTAGTCTCGTGCACCAATTCAGGGCCAGTGAGCTGACTATCACCAACTTCAGCCCAACAAACTGGTGATCTACACTTTCGGCCATACAACGCCTCAAATGGTGCTGCCTGAATACTAGTATGGTAACTATTGTTGTACGAGAATTCGACCAAAGGTAGATGAACTTCCCAATTATTTCCAAAATCAATTACGCAAGCACGTAACATGTCCTCCAAAGTTTGAATAGTACGCTCGCTTTGTCCATTGGTCTGCGGATGATATGCAGTACTCATATCCAACCGCGTTCCCAGATATTTCTGTAACGACTGCCAAAAATGAGATGTAAAACGAGCATCACGATAAGAGATAATCGAGATCGGCATGCCATGTCTCGAAACTACCTCCTTCAGGTAAATTCTAGTTAACTTGTCCATTTTGTCAGTCTCCTTGATCGCCACGAAGTGAGCTGATTTAGTCAGTCGATCCACGATCACCCATATCGTGTCACAACCATTAGAAGTTCTGGGTAATTTAGTAATAAATTCCATAGAAATTTGTTCCCACTTCCACAAAGGAATCTCAGGTTGTTGCAGTAACCCAGATGGCTTTTGATATTCCACTTTAACCTTGGAACAGGTTAGACACTTGCTCACATACGTTGCTACGTCTGCCTTCATATTAGGCCACCAATAGTGCGCTTTCAGGTCATGATACATTTTGTCAGAACCAGGGTGTATGGAATATTTAGACTTATGTGCTTCACCCATGACTAAATCTCTCAAATCTCCATACATGGGTACCCAAAGTCTATCCATGAAATACCGGATTCCATCGGATTTGACTTCCAACTGTTTGTCCATCCCACGTAAGGATTCTGAACCAATGTTTTCCATTTTCAAAGCTTCTGTCTGAGCTTCCTTGATTTGTTCAGGCAAATGAGTGCTAATCGTAAGCTGCAAAGCACGCACTCGCCGGGGCTTAGCAGTCTCCTTCCTACTCAAAGCATCAGCGACTACATTCGCCTTACCTGGGTGATATTTGATAGCACAATCGTAATCGTTTAACAGTTCCACCCAGCGTCGCTGCCTCATGTTTAGCTCTTTCTGCTCAAAGATATGCTGAAGACTCTTGTGATCGGTGTAAATAGTGCATTTGGTACCGTACAAGTAATGCCTCCAGATCTTCAAGGCAAAAATCACTGCACCTAACTCCAAATCATGAGTAGTATAGTTCTTTTCATGCACCTTCAGTTGTCTCGAGGCATAGGCTATTACCTTGCCACGTTGCATCAGGACACAACCAAGTCCTTGGATAGAAGCATCACAGTAAACCACAAAATCATCACTTCCTTCTAGTAATGCTAATATCGGCGCGCTACAGAGTTTCTGTTTCAACAACTGAAAAGCGGCTTCTTGACTCTCACCCCATTTATACGTTGTTCCTTTATGGGTCAAGGCTGTGAGAGGTTGAGCGATTTTTGAAAATCCCTCGATGAAACGTCGATAGTACCCTGCCAGTCCAAGAAATTGCCTAATCTCACTAGGCGTCTTGGGTACGGACCAGTTCTTTATAGCCTCAATCTTTGTAGGGTCCACATGTATTCCTTTCTCGTTAACAATGTGACCCAAGAATTGCACCACACGAATCCAGAAATCACACTTAGAAAACTTGGCATACAACTGTTCCTTCTTAAGCAATTCCAAGATTAGACGTAGATGCTCCTCATGCTCCTCCTTGGTCTTAGAATAGATCAATATGTCATCAATAAACACGATAACAAACTGATCGAGGTAGGGTTTGCACACACGATTCATGAGATCCATGAATAACGCTGGTGCATTAGTCAACCCAAAGGGCATGACCAAGAATTCATAATGACCATAACGAGTACGGAATGCGGTTTTAGAGATGTCTTCCTCCCGAACTCTCAGTTGATGATAACCGGACCTCAAATCAATTTTTGAGTAATAGCTTGATCCCTGAAGTTGATCAAATAAGTCATCAATACGAGGCAAAGGGTATCGGTTCTTGACTATGACCTTGTTCAACTCTCTGTAGTCAATGCACATTCGAAAGGTACCATCTTTCTTCTTAACAAAAAGTACAGGTGCTCCCCACGGTGATGAGCTCGGTCGAATAAATCCTTTATCCAATAGCTCCTGAAGTTGTGCAGATAGTTCCTGCAGTTCGTTTGGTGCTAACCGATAAGGTGCTCTCGCAATTGGAGCTGCTCCGGGAGTCAAATCGATCTGAAATTCAACCTGACGGTGAGGTGGTAGTCTAGGCAGATCCTCTGGAAACACCTCTGGAAAGTCGCGAACTACCGGGATATTCTCTATCTTCTTCTCTTCTTGTTGTTTATCGGTCACAAGGGCTAATATGGCTAAGTGACCCTTGCGTAGCCACTTCTGCGCTTTCATAAAAGATATGATGCCTATCACTGCACCATTCTTCTCGCCCTTAACTGAGAGAATCTCTCCCTCCTTTAGAGGAATGCGAATAACCTTCTCATGGCATATGACTTCTGCCTGCTTCTCAGACAGCCAATCCATACCCACGACAACATCAAAACTCCCAAGTGTAATAGGCATGAGATCGATATCAAAGGTATGACCAGCGAGTTCTATCTTACAACCCTTAAGGATATGCGTAACGGAGATTTGCTTACCATCAGCTAATTCTACGGTATACTTAGAGTCCAATGCAGAAGGCATATCACTTAGGAGACTACATAATTTAGTAGAAATAAAGCTCCTATCGGCTCCAGTATCAAACAGTACAGAAGCAAAACGACCATTAACAGGAAATTTACCAGTAACAGTAGTAGGATCGTTTAGAGCCTCACCTGATCCCATGACAAAGTCTCTCCCTCTTGCTCCACCATTGTCGCCACCATTATTGTCACCATTGCCCCCATTATTGTTATTACCACCATTTCCATTGGTATTACCATTTTTTTTTAATTGAGGGCAATTTCACTTGTAATGCCCCTCTTTTCCACATTCAAAGCAACCCTTTGGCGTTTCATGGGGCCGCTGGGACTGCTGAGGCTGTTGGGGCTTCTTCATCAACTCCCCACGACAATCCTTTGCCGCGTGTCCAACCTTCCCACAACGCTGGCATCGAAAGCTATCACACCTGCCAGTGTGGTGATAGTCGCATCGGTTGCATTTGGGGCTTTTCCTCGCATAACCACCGGGTCCTTGAGTTGAGGCAGACGATTGGTTGAAGTTGCGGTTGTTATCAAACCTCCTTTGTTGCTGTTATTGTTGAGGCTTTTGTTGCTGAGGTTGACTACCAGACGTCGATCCCTTGCTGGCATTGCTTTCCCACTTGCGTTTATTATCGGGCATGCTTGTCACAGCGCCCCGCTTAGGTAACTTCCCTTGCTCCACTGCTTGATCGGTGAGTTTATGAGCCAATCGAATGACCTGTTGAATAGTAGGGAGATTTGCAGCGGTCACCATACTTTGAATTTCCGGCACCAACCCACGTAAGTAGAGCTCAATTCGTCGGCTCGGCGGGTCAACCATGCCAGGACAGAGTGTAGCCAGCTCATGAGACCTAGTAGTGTAAGCTTCAATGTCAGATCCTTCCATCTTTAATTGCCAGAACTTGGCTTCTAGCTTCTGAACTTCATTACGAGGGCAGTATTCCTCTATCATCATCGTTTTGAATTCATCCCATGGCAGCGCGTTTGCCATCGCCTGACCAAGCATCTGCACTTGCGCATTCCACCACGTGAGTGCTGCACCCTCAAGTGTCCCTGTGGCGAATTTCACCTGGTCCACCGCTGGACAGTTGCATTTGGCGAAGACTGATTCAGTCTTCTCGAACCACCTCACGAGCCCTACAGCTCCCTCAGATCCACTGTAGGTATGGGGCTTGCAATCCATAAATGTCTTGTAAGTACACCCAGGTGGTCCTGTATTCACATGACAGAGTATTTAAATCGAACCGAATGAATTTATCACTTAACGGAATATTTGTGTAATCGATGACTAAAGTCATCGTTTACCTCCAAACTGAGCGGGTTGAGTGTTCAATGCCGCCTGCACATGCTGATTAATCAGGGCAGCTAATTCAGCTGGGGTCATGTTCACGGTGCCGGCGCCACGTCCACCGCCACGCCCACGGCCACGTCCACGTCCACGTCCATTGCCTCGGCCGTCCATATTTCACTTTACATTTACAAACACAATAATGAGTAAACATCCAACATATTAATCTCATTGAAGTATGGTAAATAATAAGAAATAATATACTGCCACAACCATAACATTTATAACCAAAATAATAACTTATCATAAATAAATTGTAAGTAACTCACAAAATATCCAATCAATGTCAAAATTTCAAGTTTTCAGTTGTGTGGGAAACAACCCTTCCCACATAGGTTTTAAAAAAAACGCTATGCAGTCTAGATCATATAAATAGAAAAGAATCAATCAAACAAATCCGATCCATCACTATCTCCGCCGTCTGGGGCTTCTTCGGGCTCTTCCTCGGGGTCTTCATCAACATCTTCTGCTGGTGCAGGATGGTCCACAATCTGTAGTGCTACAAACTGTGCCTTCAATCCGGTCAACCTATCCTCCACACCTACATTATGAAGCTCCTGCTCGTCCATACGCTCCACAAGCTGCATCACAGTACCAGTCAGGGTATGATGTGCAGTAATAGCCATTGAGAGTCGGTCCTGGAGTGTCTCCACTAGTAGGCGTAGCTGGCGCACTTCATATGCTAAAGTGGAGTTCTCGTCAGTGAGTACTCTGATACGCCGACGCTCAGTGTCAAGAGTCGCAACTAAAGCTGCCACAGCCTGCTCGAGAGGAACGTCAAGTGAGGGAAGAGTAGGTGCCGTAGAGGCAGTAGCTGACCTGGTCCTGGGTCCAGTAGTAGCAGGGCCAGGGACCCGCTCCCTTTAAACCATACGGTTCACATAGGTAGCATAGTATCTCTAATCTCGAGAAGGATCGAGCTCGGGTGACACAAATGGCTGGTCCAAATCTATCTCTCTAGAAGGGTAAGGATACCGCGGCCAATCGGGTTCTCGATGAGGTATAGGAGGAGAAGGAGGGGATTCAGAATGCGCAGGTCTTTTACCCAAAACCCGTGATGATGATGCCATGCTGCAGTGCACGTGATGCGTAAGCCAATGAGTATACAGTAAGAGAATAAGCAAAGAGTAACTAACTAACTGTGTGCGGTTATAGACTAGTGTGTATGCAACCTAGTTCCCTATAACCAATGGCTCTGATACCAATCTGTCACACCCTCAAAATCCACGTGCGGAGTTTTACCGCGAGTCGTGTGAACAAACCAGGATCACAGTCACTAGTTACTCAGAACGACACTATATGCCACCTTTAAAAATAAACCAATCAAAGTTCAAGTTTTAAAACCATGCAGAAGCGTTTTGTAAATAAGACAAACCCAAAGTATGTAAATGTAAAATTTGGCAAAACACGCGCCAACCCATTATTTAAATCTCACAAATAAAATTCAAATGTCATGACTTAAGATGAAGTCTTAGAATGCATGCTGGACCCGTGTTGTGCCCCTAATGGCAATCTGAATTAACAAGCTGAGAATAGCATACTAAGAATGTCAACACAATGGTCGGTGAGTTCAAGAGTTTGCATTTAACATAAACAATAATAATTTGCATAACATGAGAAGTGCATTGAAATAGATAGCTAGTCTATATTCATAAGTAATAACCATAGTGATTTCGCGATCGAAGCTGACTGTGTTGCGATTGTTGCCTCCCGTCACGACTTACCAGGTCGTAACGATGTTTGTGTTTAGGACAATATTGCACCCGTTTGACCTCGAGTCGCACAGGTGGGGCTTGTCAAACCCAGTAGTACTACCCAAGATTTCCCGCTAGTTACCATTATTAACGATCCGAAAGTGTGAGGACTTTCAAGGTATTATACACCATGTTAAAACATACACAACTTATAATAATAATATACCGTTTGTGAACAAGTATGCTACCTCCCCCATAAGAGAGTTTATAAAATAGTGGGGCATGAACTCACCTGATGTGCAAGGATAATGACAAGAGAGAACTGATGATGGATGGAAAGACAACCCTTCAAAGGTTACCTAGAACACGTAAGTACATAAGTACGTGTGCACAGAAAACTTAACAACCCTAAGTGCTCAATAAACACATTGACCCAAGGCTTTGGAAAACAAGACTCATCTAACCTAGTTGACCCGTTTGATCCGTTGGTGACATATTAATTGAAATCTCGTTTAATCAAACGTATTAACTTATCATACATGATTATCAAACAAAGTGTTCACGCATATTACGTCATCAACCCAAGTTCAATCTAGATCATCATACAACTTATGCGAATCTCAAACAATCAACATGCTCAACACAATCATAAATATATCACAACTAATAATTCATTCATGAAGTCTAATCATGCACAACATGCCATGTGAAGCCACTCACGACTTCACACCCTAAACCCTGCCAATCCTACTAAGTAGGGGGCTCAGATTCGCACGCGTGTATGACAATCATAATCATATAAATCAACAAGATTCATTCCAACTAACAACCACAAAAATGATCAATTCCAATCCCAAACATGATTTCCTATTCACTAGCCATAATTCATCATCATGTATAATCACCAAGTACCTACATTCTTTAAATGATTAATCAAGCATCCATACAACCCAAGTAACACATTCCACCACATTAGACATCATCCATAAGCATTCTAACATGCTCCTAACACCATAAACATGCTCACATCATCATATCCAATGATCTTCAAAAATAAAGTTTCCCTTTTTAGAAGGTAACACCCAAAAGCAATCTAACATCCAATTCCTTCATAGTTTAATCAATTTTATACCTAATCAAGTTCATAACATTCATTCTAACATGATAATCATCACTAATTCATCAAAATTCCCAATCATCATGCATAAAAGTTTCCACTTATAGTAAGGTATGAACAAACACTAGATTTCATGACTTTTCTTGCACAATTCAAGTAAACCAACATCCAAGCAATGTATCTAACATCATACAATCATCAAATCATGAATTCCAAGAACAAAAAATTTCCCCTTAAGGCAATGTGTGATCAACATAATCTAACATTCATACAATGTAACCAACATCAAATTAACATCTAACAATCATCAATTTCACTTTTTCATCATCAATTTCGAATTAGGGTTCTTCAAGAATCAAAAACCATGAAAAACTAATCAAAACTAACCTTTAAGTGTGTAGAAATCAAGAATTATGCTTGCCAACACCTTGAGATACTTGAACTAGATGGGAATCGTATGTGTGTGTGTGTTCCTTGATCAAAATTGCAAAGGGAGGGGGTTTGGGATTGCTTGCGGTTGATTGGGGGGTTTGGGGGCTAGGGTTGGGTTTAATTTGTTTAAATATGGTAACTTTTAATTTCAATCCAATTACAAAATAAACCCCCTTGTTTATATTTTATAAAAACTAATCTTTCTAACACTTTTTAAAAGGTTTTAACTACAAAATATAAACATTACTAATCAACAATAATAATCATAAGCATTTTCAACTAATAGCAAAACATATGAGATCATAGTTACACATTGTCACGTTATCAAGTAAAATTCACAAACAATAACTTAAAATGCATGAATCACATAACCACAACTAATAATCAACATTATTCATTAGGTTATCATTTTTTTACCATAGATAATTGTTATTAAGTCACCAACGTTCAACGACAACTAGTGTCTGCTCACGACACGTGTATGCAAGACCTAACGGAACTAACTGAGTTTGGTAACGTAAAATTACCAGATGTTACACAAGCCAAGATGGCCTTGAGTTTTACGTCCTTTCCCATTACACAAATCTCTTCAAGAGTGGCATTGTCTGCTGGTTTAGGAGGTCTAGTCACGCTAGATTTCCTAAGGTTGGTTTTGGCTCTGTCTGGTGAAGTACTTTGAGCTCTTCTCCTAAGAGTGCCAATTTCTGATTGACCTCTGTTTTGAGACGTATGTCTCCTGTGTGTTGGTTTAAAGTTGTCATAAAATGATTACACATTATTTAATGAATCTTTTGTGTGAGGAGTTTGTTTTGGATCTCCTCCTTTATTCTTGTTAGGAACAAATGGTTGTTTTTCACTTTGCTTTTGAACTTGAATTTGTTTGTTTTGTTTTTTATTTTTCTTATTGAAAAAGCAATTTGCTGTGCGATGATTGTTTCTTTCACAAATTGAACAGTAATTATGAAAATGGCATGTTTCAGTACTGTGATTGTTCATATTACAGTACTTGCAATATTTACCATATTTGCACTTGTCAGTGGTATGAGTGTATTGATCACACCACTCGCAATATGCTAAATTTGTTGTGCCCTATTTGTTTATAACTTTTAATTTTAAGTTAGACTTTAATGAAATATCAAAAGCTATAGTGGATTGCTTTGACTGAAAATGGATTTTTCCTTTCCCTTTTTGCACTTGTTTGGTGACTTGAGTGGAAGAGTCAGAATTTCTTTCACAGAGCAGATGTCAAAACCTTTAGTCTGCTTTGTTTGTTTTGATCTGAGTATCAACCACACTTGAAACTTAAGTAGTTTTAGTAATTGGTTGATCTGATTCATCATTCAGTAGATCAACATCATCTTCTTCATCACTTGTTTGTTGATCAAACTCATTACTTTCACCTTGATAAAAATCTGTTGGTTTGATGTGAGGGGGTGCTTGGCTTTTAGCATATTTGATCATTGGTGTTTTTGAAATCAATGCTGATTTTGATGATGATGATGATGATTGCTTTGAATCATCAGTCCGGTCATATGGGTCAAGAGACTCACCTTGCTTGTTTGTCATTAATCCAGGTAAAGGAATATAATTATCATTGTAAGGAGGGTTAACTTTATTATATCCTAAACCTGAAGGGTCCTTGAATGCCCTTTGCTGAGAAAGAATTTCTTCAAACTTCTTGTTGCTGACTTGAAACTTTTGAAGTTTCACTTCACTTTCAGCTTGTAGTGTTTTTCATTGAGTCAAAGATTTAGAGAGTTGCTCAACTTGAGCTGCAAGTGATAGTTTTTCAGACATCAATTTGTCCAAATTATTTTGTAATGAAAGAATTTTGATTTCATATTGTTTTTGTTATGTTTTTAAACTTTCATTTAAAATGTTTGTTTCAATAACTTTCTTGGAAAGTTTGTCTTCGTGTTCTCTGTATTTATTGACTTGGTCAATGCATGTTTCTGAACAAAGATTTTGCTTTCACCTCTTTCAGGATTTCTGTGATCTTATCTTCAATATTAGTCAAAAGGGCATGATCTGGAGATTGGATCTTAGCTTCATACATGCTCCAATCACACTCACAATCTTGTTTTATGATCATGGCATAGGATTTTGAGTGTTGATTAGGGCTATACTATGTGATGTGAGGTGGAGTTGGGGTAGCTGGAATGCTAATGGGATGTGGAATTTGTCTGTTTGTTTGGTAGCTGCTTGATGCTTGTGTTTGGTTGGTGTTTCTGTCAACTCTTGGTTGTTGGCATTCTTTTGAGAAATGACCATATAGTTGACAATTGTAGCATCTCACCTTTGTTTTGTCAAAACCAATTTTGGTTTTCTTATCCATGTTCAATCCCATGTTTCTTTGTACAAACCTTTTTCATCTGTAGGCAATCATTGCCATAGAGCACTGAAGATCCATTTCTTCAAGCATGTCTGGTGGTAATTCATCCAAATCTTGTTGGATGATTTGTGATGGTGTAAGATTTGCCCCCAAATAAGCTTCAAAGCTTGTGGAGAAGGCTGCATAAGCTGTTTTTTGTTCTTCACTTTGCAGAATAATTGTGAGAGCATCCATTGGTTTCTCAATCTTATGAATGTTTTGAATCTTTGACTGTTATTGTTTGTTTGAGTTTGAGACAAGAGGATGATGTTTGCTTTGAGGTGTAGCTTCATGAGAAGCATGAACACCAGTCTTTTTGGACTTTTGTTTGGTATTAGTTTATTCAGGAGCTGAGAAGAAGGAAGTTTCACTTGAATCTAAAAATTCTTCATCTTTATCTTCTCCGGTGCAGGTCAAAAATGCACTGTATGTTTGTTGAATTTATGTAAATTTGTATGATTCCACATGTCTGATTATGCTGTTGAATCTAGATCTTTCATCAAGTTCTAGTGCTTCAACTTTAGCAACTAGAGCATCTAGAATTAATGCTTCAAGATCCAATTTTGCCTTCATCAGAGAGACTGATTGAGTCCAATTCTCTGGAAGTGTGTGCAACATCTTTTTGTTAATCTCCACAGATTCATATTTTAGTCCATACACTATCATTTCATTGACAAGTTGAACAAATCTGTGAAGTTGTTGTTGAGTTGATTCTCCTTGAATATGGTGGAAAGTTTCATACTGGGTTCTTAATTTTTCTTTCTTAATCTCCCTGATCTCTTCACTTCCTTCACACATAGTGTAAAGTACTTTGCACAATTCATATGCTGTTTTGAAATTTTCAACTCTTGTTAAAATTTCAAATAGCAAAGTCATTGCCAATGTGCTGTATGCTTTCATGTCTGTTTTGACTCTTTTTAGGTCATCACCAGCTACACTTTTCAAGCTTACTGGTTTTTGTATGTTATACTCTCGACCTAGAGTCAATGGTATGTATGGTCCCTCAATTATGGATGTCCATAGATTCGGGTCTTGAAAGATAATCCAATTTCTGAACATGATCTTCCATTGTTTAAAGTCAGCTTTGTTCTTCAGTCTTGGTGGTTTAAGACCGCTATTTGTTCCTGAAATTTCATCAGACATGTTTGTTAAATTTTAACTTAACAGTTTAACCTTTACCGAATAAAGGGAATTAAGTAATTAGAATTAATTAATGTCCAAGGAAATGTCAGTGTTATTTCTCGGTTAAATAAAGGGAATATTCTTTTAAGGATGTCAAATATGATAGAAAAGTCAAAACCATTTAATGAATCCGGTCAACTAGGTCAAAACCCTAAAAACAAATATTATGGTTTAAAAGTTAACTTTTGAGGATCAAAAGTAACTTTTTCAAAAACTCAAAAGAAGATTTGTTTCTTCTTTGATTTTGATGATAAAGCAACACAATCACCGATGATTGTGGAGTTTTTGTGAATGATCAAAAACTAGGGTTTTACTAGGGTTTGTTGGCGGCTGTAGTGTTCTTCACAAAATCAACAATCGATTTGTTGATTGAAGAGCAAAAACCTGATTCAAGTGTGTATTTACTTGAATATGATGATTTTAAACACTTTAAATGATTAAAATTATTCAAAACAATGTTCGTATGATAAAAACTTGATAAAACAGTATATAGAACTGATGAGGTTTTGAGGTTTTGAGATGATTCTGTTTTGAAAAACAATGTTTGAATGTTGTTTAGAGCCTTAACAATCACAAAAACTTCTACAAAATGCACAAGAACAGATTAAGAAATCATGTTTTCAGCATTTGATGAATGTTTAGATTATAAGATGTATTTGTGATAATTTTCTACTCAAAATGTATGTTATGAAGCTAATGAACCAAGGATATCATGTTGTTGAAAGAGAGGATTGAAAATCAGCGATTGATTTGAGCCAAGGCTCTGATACCACCTGATGAAATCAAATAAACAACAATGATACAACAAGATAAGATGAAGGTTGTTGAATGATTTCCCCAATGATCTTTTCAAATCTCTCAATTTAACAAAACAATAATCATAGTGCGGAAACCCATGATTAATGCTATGATATTAGTGTATGTGTGTGTATGTTTGTGTGATTGCTAGTGTTTGAATGATGATAATAATTTGGTTGTTTGTATTGATTTGTTCAAAAGCTTACAAAGGATTAGGGTAGTATGCTATTTATAACGTATACACAAAGCAATCTACAATTACTTAACTACCCTTAGGTAAAACGACATTACATAAATAATCCTAAGTCTATAAGTCGTCCGCTGTGGATGATAGACTGTCCGTAGTGGATTCTAAGTCATCCGCTGTGGAGAAGAATAAGTTGTCCGCTGTGTCTTGGATGCTGTCCGTCGTGAACACTTGTATGTTTGTCTTGATAGTCGTCCACTGTGGAGAGTTCATCCGTTGTGGATAGAACTTCCGCTGTTGAGTTGTTCATCAGCTGTGTGTTGGTGATCTGCTGTAGACACTTAGACACTTTTCTTCAACCGCTACAGACTTTCTTCATCAACTGTGGAAGGTCTTCATCCGCTGCCGACACTTAGCAAAAATTATCCTTTATCTACAAACCTGAAAAAGTCATTTAAGCTATATTAGTGTATGATTTGAATGTTAATGATTCTAATGTGTTAGTTAATGATTGTTTGAATGTTAGAACACATTATGTTTGATTATGGCAAGCCTTATCCTTTTAATGCAATTGTTGAGTCCAACATAGTCTGCAACTCACACTTAGAGACCTACTTTCTAAAGTCTCAAACTTTGAATCAAAGGTTAAGACTTTAGAGGATAGGTCTGCCACTTAGCAACTTGAGATTGAATATCTTAACGCTCAACTAGTTGAGAAATAGATTGAGAAGTCTATTAGGCATGTACCAACCCAGGTTTCTTTAAGTTCTTCCTCTAGTTCATCTACTTCTCAAGAAGATGCTACCAAAAAGGGGGATAATGTACAGAAACAAAGACATGTGGAACCCAGCCTTGCCATCACAACCTCCCTTGATGCCATTTCTTCATTTTATCCCACACAACAACACCCTGCAACCATCTTCCCTTAACCCCTCCTATTACCATTCAACTAGATCCAAGGATGCTTATCGACGTTAAAAGATTTTTAACCAAATTTCTGATAAGCTCCTCCCTTGAACAACCCTCCCCTGATGTATTCGTTGCCTACTTTGGGGCTGAGGAGCTTCAAAAGCTGAATGTACCTCCTATCTTTTAGGAGGAAGTTGGTCAATCTAAGGTCTCTATTGAACCTGAGATTAACTTCAAAGGGGAAATACAGACTTATGGACCAGCAACCAACTTAGAAGGACAGGTAGTGCAGTTTAAATTACTTTTGAAGCAGAAGTCCAAGCTGTGGAATAAACAATGGAACTATCTTCCTTGTTTGATAACTTGTTCATCACAGATGCCATTCTTGATCTAGCCTCTGAGGTAAACAGTGAGAACTTTCTTAACACTCCTCTATCTTAAACACCTCAAGTTCAACCCCACTCTTCCCAACCTGAATTCTCTAAGCCTAAGTCTCCAAGAGCTGATCCTAAGGGAAAGAGGAAACTCACTTCTAAAGAGCTTCTAGAGGAGGAAAGGTTGGAAAAACTCAAGAAGAAAGGAAGAGTTGATTGTGGGAAGTTGCTAGCTGCAAGCAGTAAAGCAGCAGTAGCCGCTCAAGAAAATATATACAATCAAAGGAGAGTGGAGGTCACAGACAGGCTCATCAGCCTGGGAGTAGACAATGAAGAAATACTTCTACTCTCACTTGATCAACTTACAAAAATAGAGTAGACAACCCTGCTTCAGAAAGAAGAGGAGAAGGCAGAAAGGTTGGCCTTAGAGGAGGAACAGAGAAAAAAGGGGGAGCAGGCAATGGAAAGGGAGAATTGCCTTTCTTTTTACAAGAGGCTATTCTTAGGAGGTGCTAACCCCTCATGATCATGATACGATCTTGTTTCTTTTCCACAAAGAGCAATATCAAATCAACAAGTACAGAAAGAAGGCTGCTAGGGAAAAGCTGAGGGAGAAGAAGAAGATGAAGAAGGAGGAAGAGGCACAACTTGCTACTACAAAGAAGGTGGGAGATAGGGACTGGATGAAAGCCTATATCAAATCCCATGGCTTCACTAGAAGGAAAGTGGGTCCAATGTCTGAGAAGACCCTACAGTGACATGTCAACGACATCATGGCTAACATTCGTTTTGGAAGAAGGACGGAGGTAACTGAAAGACAAAGTGTTTAGAAGATGGCACCCAAACCAGCACCGAAATCACAACCTACAAAACCTATGCCCACACCTTCTCTTTTTCCCATCAAGAATGAACCAACCACAGAACCTTACACCCCTAAACCCACATCATCAGCCTTACCTACATCCTCACCTACTGCTTCTCAACAACCACCACCACCACCTATCCTTAAACCCAAAACACAACCTCAAACCCAATCTCTACCCGAACCATCGTCTAAACCATCTAAGCCCCTGTCCTTGGAAGAATTCAAGGATATCAAAAGAAAGCTCACCTACTACACAACTTTGAGCGACATTTCCTATGAAGAAGAGTCTGTTAAGATGAAGTACATCGATGGCTCTTCTTGTTCCCTCACAAGAGATGCATTCCTTGATCTACCTAGGGCAACACATGACCAAGCTCTCCAACTTCTTGCAACTAATTCAGACACACTTAACAAAGAAGAAAAGAGGTTAAGAAGTCGACTGATGACTCTGCTGGACACTAGGAAAGGGGACAAGCTGCCAACCAAGCCCCTCAATCCTAGAAGGAAAATTGCCCTGTGGAGGTTCGATGAACTTCCACATAGCTTTGCTGTGCAAAGAGAGAATGGTCAAGTAAGCAGACTTCATATATCATCGCTGCTACACTCCAGCAGATTTGATATTATTGAGTTAGCAGAGAAACCATTCTCCAATCCCTCCAACTCTCATAATGCTGCTCATATCAGAAATTATCTAAGCAGTCTTTATCTTGCTGAGCTTACTAAGAAAGCCATGTTTGAAGAAGAGTTGAAAATGAGAGCAAAGGAAGAAGAAGAAGGTGCAACCACAAAAGAAAGTACATTCCTATAGATGGTTGAAGGCGCAACTTCGGATCCTATAGTTAGATGGGAGTATGACTACAATTCCCATCAACTAACTCTCTTTAGAGGGACACAGCAAAGAGTACATGTGTAAGGATTAAAGAAAGGCAGATGCACCCTAAACCATCAAAGTGCTTCCTACATGCATGCACTTTGTACAAAGAAGAAGTTACTTCGAAAGTTTTACACTCTGCACAGAAAAATATTCTTAGTGTAAAATCTTCCGAAGGCAAAGACCAAATCTTTCGAAGCCAAAGATAAAGTCTTCCAAAGCCATCAAGACAGAAGACAGAGAAGACATGCTTTCTCTGATCTACTTTTTTAGAAAGCTGACCAACTTTCCGCTACCATTCTGATGACTCACCAACTTTTATAAGTTGGTGAAAAGGTCCATGCTTTTCTAAACTGTAGATTATGGTTTTGAGTCTGTAACTTTCTACTTTATGCATTTTTATTCTTTTTTTAATATATTAGGATGTGAGCTATGGCGTGTCATAGTCACTAGTCAAAAGGCAATCTGTCTTTTGACTTTACATTCATCTTGTTGTCTAGATTAGTGTTTCTAGCTGGCCTTCAAAGTATGGCCGGCTGCAGGATGTAGTATAAAGTATCTCAGGTCCTTATATCTTATTTTATGCTTTGTAACACTTGTAAAAGAACTTGAGAGCAATATACTTATTCCTTAAAAACCATATTCAATTGTTGTTCTTAGTTCTGTCTCATTGTTTTCTTGTGTTCTCATAGCATCATAGTATTGTTTCGGTTCCCTATTTGATATGTTAAGTGTTCTAACTCTCTTCTCATTGTGAGACTGGTTGTATTGACCTCCCTTCAACAGTCCTGCAATTGGTATCAGAGCAATTCAGGCTCTTGATTGTAAGATCTCACCATCTTAGATCTCCTAGCTTCACAAAACACTTACCATCTAAATGGCAGCCCTCACAAAGGCTGATATGGAAACTGGTACCATGACAAAGTCCCCACTGATCACTACTGAAGATTTTGATACTTGGAGCCAAAGAATGGAAGACTTCATGAAGTCTCAAGACTCTAGGATGTGGGAGTCTGTTGTCTCTAGACCTTACATACCATGCACCTCTTCAGCTGCTGTTGGAGGTGGCATGATACCAAAAGAGGTAGTTGATTATTTTGAAGAAGACAGGAAGAAGATTGATATAAATCAGAAAGCCATGACTGCCCTCCAAACTGCACTTCCAAACTCCATATACAAAGGCTTCAAGAAATGCAAAACTGCTAAGCAGCCATGGGACACACTAAAGCTCATGTATGAGGGGTCCACTGAAGCAAAAGAGAACAAGAAGGATCTCTTGAAGTAGCAGTTTGAGAACTTCAGCTACAAAACAGTTAACCATGACTCAATAATATTTAGGTATGTTGAGATTGAGGATACTCTAATGGATGTTGGAGTAAATCTTGAAAATAGGGACATTGTAAGGAAGTTCATGTCCTCTCTTCCTAGACAATGGACACATTACTGGGTTGTTATCAAGAGACCTGAGAACCTTAAAACTCTTACGCTTATAGAGTTGTATGGTATTCTTAGTGGCTATTAGATGGAGATGAATATGCAATATCCACCTGGTAACTCCATCAATCAACAAAACTCAGCCCTTCATGTAGTTGAAAGGGATTGCAGAGAAGTACAACATTATCTCATCTGCTACCCTAACAACTCATAAAAGGGTCCTTTCATCACCTTCCGAAGACACCAAGGGAGAGCTACATCCAAGGAAGCTTATTTCAAGAGACAAGTTCTTCACAAGCCTTTGTGTCTGCTGATGAAAGCTCAGGCAACTCTCTCTTCACCCTTGAAGACCTGGACTGTATCCATCCAGATGATTTGGAGTATATGGAAATAGTCCAGCAGATGGCTCTTCTCACTCACAGAGCCAAGAAGTTCTACAAGAGGACGGGGAGGAAGTTTCGTAGCAATGCAACTAGTGGTAAGTTTGGGCTGGACAAAAGCAAAGTGAAGTGTTACAACTACAACCAAATAGTACACTTTGCTAGAGATTGTAAGGCACCTAGAACAAATGGTGGCCAAGCACAAACCAGACCAAACTACACTGATGGAGCCCCCTATAATGAGAAGCCAAAGCAGCAAGCTCCAGTTGTTGTTAAAGAAGGAGGCTTTGACTAGAGCTTTCAGGCTTGAAGATGCATCTCCAAACCAAGCACTAATGGCAGATCATGAAAAAGCCAAGATATTGGAACATCTTTGTACTCCTAAATGTATTGCTAAAGAAAACAGATATAGGTCCTATAACTTAGAGAGGAGATCTGATCTTGAGTCTTTGTATATCTTAAAATCTAATTTCAAAGAGCTGAAAATGATTACAAATTTAAAATCAAGATATAGAGAAAACCATTTCCACTTTGAACACATGGACATACCAACTACAGTACTCAGGTCAAAGATCTTATCACTAAGTTAACTACATGCTAGGCTCAGCTTGTGATCAACACAGACAGGGTAGATTAGAAAAATGTGTCTTGAAGAAGAGACCTTCAAAAAATGATATCATCATCCTTGCATGCAAAAGATTGTTATCAAAATAAGCAGGAAGGGATCTACCTGAGATAACTCCTCCATATACTATATTGTCTGTAAGATCTCCAAGGTGTGGAAATTGTAAAGATGAGCTTCCACTCATAGAACCTCATAAGTTAAGAGGATGATGAGGAAACTAGTGGTAAGTTTGGGCTGGACAAAAGCAAAGTGAAGTGTTACAACTACAACCAAATAGTACACTTTGCTAGAGATTGTAAGGCACCTAGAACAAATGGTGGCCAAGCACAAACCAGACCAAACTACACTGATAGCCCCCTATAATGAGAAGCCCAAGCAGCAAGCTCCAGTTGTTGTTAAAGAAGGAGGCTTTGACTAGAGCTTTCAGGCTTGAAGATGCATCTCCAAACAAGCACTAATGGCAGATCATGAAAAAGCCAAGATATTGGAACATCTTTGTACTCCTAAATGTATTGCTAAAGAAAACAGATATAGGTCCTATAACTTAGAGAGGAGATCTGATCTTGAGTCTTTGTATATCTTAAAATCTAATTTCAAAAGAGCTGAAAATGATTACAAATTTAAAATCAAAGATATAGAGAAAACCATTTCCACTTTGAAACATGGACATACCAACTACAGTACTCAGGTCAAAGATCTTATCACTAAGTTAACTAAATGCTAGGCTCAGCTTGTGATCAACACAGACAGGGTAGAAAAATGTGTTCTTGAAGAAGAGACCTTCAAAAACATGATATCATCATCCTTGCATGCAAAAGATTGTTATCAAAATAAGCAGGAACTGGGATCTACTGAGATAACTCCTCCATATACTATATTGTCTGTAAGATCTCCAAGGTGTGGAAATTGTAAAGATGAGCTTCCACTCATAGACCTCATAAGTTAAGAGGATGATGAGGAGATAGTGAAGGATGACTCTGAAAAGTGTGAAGAAGATCATCCTAAGAAGGGTCACTATTCTCTAGCGGAGGGAAAAGCAGTTGGGATGACTAAACCAAGAGAAAGAATTTGATCAGAAAAGCCAAGAGAAAGTCAAAGAAGGCTCAAGAGATCAAGGCAACCTTCAACTCTAACTAGAAACATGTGTTTATCTCTACAGGATTTGAAGTGGTGAAGACTGAAGACTCAACTATGAATTCTATTACCAAGAGTTGTAGTTCTTGTCAAAATCAACCCAACAGCAAGAAGAAGGCTGATTAGCTGTGTACCACTGCTACTCAGCCTAAACCATCCAAATCCAATAGCAGGTCACACACTAAAAGGCTTGCTACATCATCTGTGAAGATGAAGATGGAAATGGAAAGTGATCAAATTCAGCCTTCCTCCCAAAAGAAGATTCTTTGAAGAAAGTAAATGGACTGTATCATGTGTGGCAATACTTCTCATCTTAAAAAGGATTGCCTCTGCAATCCTAAGAGTATTGTCCATATGGTCAAGAAAAAAACTTCTGAGAAGATCAAAAAAAAGCCAGCTAAGGAAGGAAAATCTTTTCCTTTTAGAAGCTCCAATGTGAAGAAGAAGACAAGTGAAAACATGCCTTTGGAAGAAAAGTTGGTCTCGGAAGAAAGGAATGCTTCCGAAGTACTGAAGCCAGCTATAGTGATAGCAAGATCTTCCGAAGGTCCAGTCTCCAAAAATTCCAAAGTTATCAAAACTTCCAAAGTTATCAAAACTTCCGAAGTATTGAAGGTCAACTCAAAGCTTCCAAAGGTGGTGTGGAAGACAAAGAAAGACCGTGTGACTAAAATTCTTCATCAACAATAGCTGATGGTCCAAAAAGCTTGAACATAGGATCAGTCACTGTTGCATTGTCTGCAGCTCATGTTGATAAGCCTAAGACTAGCAAGGCTTGGGTTTCCAAATGTAACTATCTATTTTTGTGCAGGAACAGCTAAAGACCAGTAGTAATGTATGGATCATTGATAGCGGCTGTTCCAGACACATGATAGGCAATGGCTCTTTGCTCCAAAACATTAAGAAAATTGATGGAAGGCCTGTTGTTTTTGGAGGAGATGCTGGAGGTTGCATTACTGGAAGAGGCAGGGTCATAAATGGTAAGCTCAGCATTGAGAAGGTAAATTTCGTTAATGAGCTTGGATACAAATTATTGAGTGCATCCTAATTTTGTGATCAGAGACACAACATGTTTTTCACTGAGCATGTTCTACCCCACTCTCCCCAACCTGAATCCTCTAAACCTGGTTCGCCAAAAGCTTATCCTAAGGGAAAGAGGAAACCCACTGCTGAAGAGCTTCTAGAGGAGGAAAGGTTGGAAAAACTTAAGAAGAAAGGAAGAGTTGATTCTGGGAAGCTGCTGGCTGCAAGCAGCAAAGCAGCAGCAGCCGCTCAAGAAAATATCTACAATCAAAGGAGAGTGGAGGTCAAAGACAGGCTCATCAGCCTGGGAGTAGACAATGAAGAAATACTTCTACTCCTACTTAATGAACTTGTAAAAATAGATAAGATTACCCTGCTTCAGAACGAAAAGGAGAAAGCAGCAAGGTTGGCCTAAGAGGAGGAAGAAAGGAAAAAGGAGGAGCAGCCAATGGAAAGGGAGAGAATGGAGACAAAAGCCTTTCTCTTTACAAGAGGTTATTCTCAGGTGGAGCTAACCCCTCATGATCAAGATACAATCTTGTTTCTTTTCCACAAAGAGCAAGATCAAATCAACAAGGAGAGAAAGAAGGCTGCAAGGGGAAAGCTGAGGGAGAGGAAGAAGAAGGAAGAGGCACAACTTGCTACTAGAAAGAAGGTGGGAGATAGGGACTGGATGAAAGCCTATCTCAAAGCCCATGGCTTCACCGGCAGGCAAGTGGGTCTAATGTCTTAGTAGACCCTACAGCGACATGTCAGCAACATCAAGGCTGACATTCTCTTAGTAAGAAGGTAGGAGGTAACTGAAAGACAAAGTGTTCAGAAGATGGCACCCAAACCATAACCTACAAAACCTATGCCCACACCTTCTCCTTTTCCTATCAAGACTGAACCAACCACTAAACCTTACACCCCTAAACCACATCATCACCATTACCTACATCCTCAGCTACTGCTTCTCAACAACCACCACCACCACCTATCCTTAAACCCAAAACACAACCCCAAACCCAATCTCTACCTAAACCATCGTCTGAACCATCTAAGTCCCTATCCTTGGAAGAATTCAAGGAGATAAAAAGGAAGCTCACCAACTGCACAACTTTGAGCGACATTTCCTGTGTGGAAAAATCTATTAAGCTAAAATACATTGATGGCTCTTCCTGTTCCCTCATAAGAGATGCATTCCTTGATCTGCGTAGAGGATCACTGGACCAAGCTCTCCAACTTCTTGCAACTAATTTAGACACACTTAACGAAGAAGAAAAGAAGTTAAGAAGGAGACTGGTAACTCTGCTGGACACTAGGAAAGGTGACAAGCTGCCAACCAAGCCCCTCAATCCTAGAAGGAAAATTGTCCAGTGGAGGTTGGATGAACCTTCATATAGCTTTGCTGTGGAAAGAGAGAATGGTCAAGTATGCAAACTTGATACATCATCTCTGCTACACTCTAGTAGATTTGACATTGCTGAGTTAGTAGAGAAACCATTCTCCAATCTCTCCAACTCTCAGTTAGAAATCATCTAAGCAGTCTTCATCTTGGTAGGCTTACTAAGAAAGGCAAGATTGAAGAGGAGTTGAAAACAAGAACAAAGCAAGAAGAAGAAGAAGAAGGTGCAACCACAAAACTAAGAATATTCCTACAGATGGTTGAAGGCCCAACTTCGGATCTTATAGGAAGATGGGAGTATGACTACAATTCCGCTCAACTAACTCTTTTTAGAGGGACACAGCAAAGATTACATTTCATTCAGAGCAACAGATTAGATTTACTATCTACGAATGATTTGTACAAGCTTCTCACCACCACATTAGAGAAGAACTAAGAGACAGGCAAATATCTCCTTTCCCTGGTGTTGAAGACTCTGAGAAGTAGAAGAAAGTGAAGTTTTGGTAGCATCAACCTAAGGGGAGTTTGTTGGATCATATGAGGCTGATGTAACCAAAAAAACACTTAGAATATATTTTAAAGTACAATCATTGTGGTCTTCTAAAGACAAAGCTGCTCTTTCGAAGAGAAGTCAAAGATCTTTCAAAAGCTCAAGTCTGAAGAACTTCTAAACGTAAAACTCAGTCTTTCCCATGCCCATATAGTTGACCATACTTTAATCCATTGTTCACCTCTTATGAATTAGTACAGCTGCCATCTTTAGTTGGTGACAAAAGGTAAGTCATGGACCTGTCATGACTACCTAATCTAGAATAGTATTTTATCTTAGATATTTTACTTCTAGCAATGCAAAATTTGTTTAGTTGTAAATTCCAGTTGGTTATCCAAATATAACCGGCTGTAGATAGTAGTATATATAGTTTGTCATTGTAACTCATCAAACATTCTTGTAAGAGTCTTGTAATACTAAGTTGGAAGTAATATATACAAGTATCTTGGAAACCATTGTTGTGTTCATTAACTTATTATATTATTTGTCAACTTAGTTAGTGATTATGCTTCATCAAACGAGTGAGATTAAGTGAGCTTGTGAGATAAACCTGTGTTGTGAGACCAACACCGATCCTGCAAAACTAAATCATAGGCAAAGGCCATAAGATCATTATTGTCTATTCAACAAAGTCATTATCTGGTATGGCTCGTCTAGGGTCTTGTACAGTTCTACTAAAGTGAGTCTTTAATGGAAAATCAACCATGTTCTCAAATTTGTAAATCCAATGTTTAGGTAGTTTGATCAAGATTCCCCATTAACATCAGACAAATACTTGAAATACATACTCAAAACATGTCAATATAATGTTGGTGACCTCAAGTTTTCATGTAATAAAATTCATAATCATTGATAGATATTTATAAAACACAAATATTAGTGCACGACAGAATGTATCACAAGCCAGCCTGACCTAGACTTACCCGCCCGAGTGCTAAAATATCCCCTAACCCATTACTACTAGATTGTTGGGTTTAAGTGTGCCAAACTAAGCACGGTTAAGTTGCACTAATTTTTGACACAACGATTATTTAATCTCAATAAGGGGTTTCCCTGCATAAAGGGCCCATTATATGTGGGGGATTCCCCAGATAGTACTATCCACAAATCATGCGTCTCCTAATGGAGTTAATGATTATGCTTCGTTCGGGGACAAGAGCATGTAATATTGCACCACAAAACAATGAAAAACGAGTATGCATTTCACCCCAAAAATATTAAAAGTAAAAAAAGGGGTTGATGACACTCACCTTGGCTTTCTTGTATGCATAATCTATACCAATACGGTGAGCTTCCTATATTGAATGCATAATCCTCATGGTGACCTAGTTACAATTACTCATAAGTATACATTGTAGGACCGTTTGGGGAGGTCAATGCAACAGTTTCACAAGAATGTTTAGAGAGTGAACATGAGCAACACTTACAAGATCAAAAAGGAAACCAGACTCAAATGAACTAAGAACTTAAAGTAAAAGAACACAAGCAGAAATGGTTTTCAAAAATGTTGTATATTGCTCTAAAGTTCTATTACAAAGTTACAAAGTTATCAAGAGATAATTCAAAATATACGACCTGAGAAACATTATACTACATCCTACAGCTGGCCATACTTTAAAAGCCAGCTATATACTCTGATCTAGACAACAAAATCAATGCAAAGTTAAAAAGTAGATTGCCTTTTTGACATGTGACTATGACATGCCATAGCTCACATCCTAATGTATTACAAAAAGGATAAAAGTACAAAGTAGAAAGTTACAGACACCTAGACCATAATCTACAGTTTACTTAAGCATTGACCTTTTCAGCAACTTATGCAAGTTGATGAGTCTTCAGAGTGGCAGCAAAAATATGGTCAACCTTCTGAGAAAATAGATCAGAGAAAGCATGTCTTCGCTGTCCTCGGAAGAAATCAGTCTTCTGTCTTGTTGGCTTCGGAAGACTTTATCTTCTAACCTTCCTAAGACTTCATCTTTGGCTTCAGAAGATTTGGTCTTGGCTTCAGAAGATTTTACACTTAGATAGTTTTTCTTAGGATAAGTGTAAAACTTCCAAAGTAACTTCTGCAATGCACATGCATGCAAGCAGGAAGCTCTTTGCCTACTTTGGTTGCCTCAGCCTTTCAAGTATTCCTTACAAACTCCTCCTAGCCTGATGCTACAAAAACAAAGTAGGATACTCAGATGTTGATAGTCCTTATTAGGATCAAGACCATGCCTTTCTTCATTAATTGGTCAGGATCCCTCAAACTCTCATAGTATCTCCTCATGCCATAAAGATCATGCAATGGGAGATCAAACATGTCTTGACAGAGATAGACATCTTTACCTCCTTGATCTCCAATGACATACCATCTGTCTGGATTTGATGTAAAGCTCCAGGTTAGGATGGGTCTTCCAACTGCAAGAGGCTCTATTGAATAGGAGTTGGTTGAGCAGCCTCTTTTTGTTCACCCTCAGGATGTTCAGATTCATCTTGAGGTGTAGAGGTGGATGCCTTGGACTTCTTTTTCTTCTTCTTATCCCTTTTGATTGCAATCCTTTTCCTCTTTCTGTACTTTAACTGAGGAGAGTGGCCTGCAGCACAAGTTGATCTTTCTTTATTTTCCTCAAGTGGGTCCTTTTCCTCCTTATGTTTAGAAACAGGAGGTTTAGAACCCTACTATGGGTCAGAAGATGAAGTTGGCTTAGATGTAGCTTCAGGATCAGGTTGTGTTGTCATTTGTGGTTCAACCTTCACCTCAACTTCAGGTACAGCTTGACTTGGTGAAGAATGCAAGTCAACCTGTCTTTCCTTTATCTTCTGCTTGATCCTTCTAATATGCTCGTCCATTATGGATAGAGACATAGGACCAAGTCTCCTTTTTGAGAACCTATACACCTTCAAGAAGTTAACCATCTTCAGCCTATCAGCAGACTTCTTTTCTTGTGCTCTGATGGTGGCTCTTGACTTAGCAGCCTCTTCTCTCATTTTCCTCTTAACAGCTTTTCTTTGAGTTTGAGCTTCTTCTTCCAGCTGTTTGAGGAAATCAAATTCAACCTATTCATATGAGAGAGGGTTGAGAGCTGCTGCCTGATAGAGACCTATGGCACTTAGATAGGTTATCATCTTCCGTCTCTCTTGTTCTCTGCATATATGAGTTTTTTCCTGTTGTACAGCCATAGTCTCCTGCTCAGGACTTTCTTGAACTGGAGAGAGGGTAGGGGCTTTGTATAGTTTCTTTCTCTTCCTTTCTTCTTTGATTTTAAGGAGCAATTCTATAGCCTCAGCCTCCTTCCTCTCTTTAGACAGCTCTATGTCTACAAGTTCAGTCAATTCTACTAAGGGAAGAGAGATGAGTTCATTTATTTTGTAGTTTCTTAATCCTAGGTAGTTCAATCTTGCTACCCTTAACTTATCATCTTGAATGTTAGGCCTGTGAGCAGCTCTGATTGCAGCTTGCATGAAGCTTGGGATCTCTCCTATCTTCTCTCCCCTAACCTTCCTCTTCCACTCCCTTTTCTCCTCCTCAATCTCCTCAGGAGTCATCTTTCTTTTCCCTTTGTCAATTATTGGCCTGTATGACTCAAGGTGGAGAGAGCTTTGGCCTTTTGATGATTGTACTGCGCTTTAGCTCTGGCCAGGAAGAGGTTGTGATACACCTTCACTAGCAGGTGTTTCACTAAGGGTACTGGGTGCTGAGGTTGAGCCTGTCTCAAGGTTCACAGGGTCCACTATTGGGCCTTCAACCAAGGTTTCCCCTTCGAACCTAATCTTAGGGTCTGCCTAAGTATCCAGCTGACCAACAGTTTTTCCTGCTAGACTCTGTCTATATATTTGATTTGCTTCTGAACTCCTACAGCACCCACTCTTGAATAATCTCACCTAATCTGCCAGCCTATCTGTTTTGGCTTGGATAAACAAGTGGAAGATCAACTAAATTAATACTCTCATGGAATCTCAGGGTCTGAAAATTTAGGACCTCCTGCTGCCCCTAAGATCTAGAGAGCACTAATGCCATTCTTGCATTGTCATACCACCATCCCACTATTGGATTTTCAGCAGGGTAGGATGGGGCAGACATGGTCGTTAGAATTCTTTGGTTCCTTAAATAGTTCTTGTAATATGGCCTCCACATCAGTGTGAGCCTGAGGAATTTGTTGAGTCTGGACAACTACAAGTGAGGGTGGTGAATCGTCATTGTCCATACTCAGGACAGAACTCCCAGGTTCTATGGTTGTAGGAACTTTCTCCCCCTTTTTGCTAGCATCACGCACTTGCATAGGTGAGCAGGAGGTTAAGCCCACCAATTCCATAGGTTCTTGTGGACCTGGTTGAGTTTGTCTTAGTGGTCTCTCAGCTAGCTTTTCCTTGAGATCGATGATCTCAAGTTGCTGGTCATTGACACTCTTCTATAAGGCACTCACCTAAGATTCTAAGTGACTAACCTTAAAAACTAAATAGGTGTTGTTTGTTGAAGTTTTTGCACCTTTAGTTGCAGACTTCCCTCATCTTCAGATGAAGAATCATGGGGGGATGACAGAATTGGACCAAGGTCTTCTTCCTCATAACCAGCATACTATTCTTGGCCGCTGGATTTCCCCTACTCCATGACTGCTTCAGTTAAAGTGTCAAGGGGCTGGGTTGCCATGGTTGAGGTCTTAAATATGTAATCACTAGTAGAAGTGAGAGCCTCTTACATATGGATCTCCTGAACTTGTTCAGGGAGATCCACCTCAGTTTGGGGTGGATGATGTGGGCTAGACATGGGAGATGCAGAAACACTCATCTCTCCTTGAGCAAGAATGAAGAAGAAAGACTCATGGTACTTACTGTAAACCATCTCTTCATCATCATAGAATTCTGGGTTGGGGATTGGTTTGTTAAGATCTAGAGGCTAGGGATGGTAACTATCCCCTGAAGGTTGTTCACTAAAGTTTTGAGAGTCTGAGTGAAGGCTTAAGGCTTGTTGTGTGATGAGCTCATCAGGCTGAGCATGAGGAAGCTCAGCACTGATCACTTTTGGGATGGGAGTGGTTTGCTCCTCAGGGGAAGTGGGAGCTCCAGTGTCCACTTCCTCCTCCATGGGTGGTGATATGGAGGCCTACACTGGCTGAATAGCCTGTGAAGGGGTTCGTTTGTATTTTTTTTGTAGGTGATGGTTATTGGTGGTTGAGAGGGTAGCTGGGAGATAACAGGTGTGGGTTCAACACTAGCTGGTGCTGCTAGGTTGTCACCTTGAGCAATGAGCTCTAAAATTTTTGGGACAAGGGCTGTTTCGACCACCCAGAGAATGCCACAGTAGGTTTTCTCATAATTTTAAGATGCCGGGTTTCATTTGTCCCAATTTAAGAACATTACATGTTCCCTTAACTGTGAGCCCAGTTCATAGTTAAGAATATGCTAGACATATCTAGGGAACATGTAATATTCTAAGGAGTCCAAGTTAGCAAGCAAATTTGTATAGACAAACTGTGAATACCTGAACTTGACCCCCTAAACCATTCAACAGACTATATAGGAAAGATCTTCAGGCATTTGATCCCATCCTGCATGCTTGTTGGATAGGCTATGAATAACTACATGGAGGAGACCTTTTCCTTTTTGAAGGTTCTTACAAAGTAGTCCCCCTCATACCCCATGTGGCCAAAAGAATGATTTACAGCTGCTTTAGGGAAGGACAAGTCATCTTCTACATCATCCAGCATGAGATGAGAGTTTATGGAGGCTGGAGTGATGAAGATTGTCTGCCAGAACTCCACAAGTTGATCCTCATAGAGAGTGCCTTCTCCCCGTCCATGGTGACCTCTTGACAGGTCCACCAGAATTCCAGAAGTTGATCCTCATTGAGAGGAGGATCAATAATGAGGGAGGTGAAGTAGTTTGATAGAGATAAGAAGCGGCAAACCTCTGAGAAGCCAAGATCTTTCTTAGAGTGCAATAGAGCAACCTGATTGTGTTGCCTATGAAGATGCATGGAAAAATCGGGTTTGTTTTTGCGGTTGAGGTTGGCCATTTGAAGTAGCTTTGAGATAAAGGAAGGTAAGAACAAAGTCGATTTTTGGAGAATTTAGGTTAGAGAAACTTTGCAAATGAAGATGATAGTGAAAGAGGGGGAACCGTTAAGTGTATATATATATAAAATGGATTTGAGACAAAGTTATTATGTTAAGGATAAAATTTGAAATCCGAATGCCAGTCCCTCTTTGGAAAAAATGCCCAAAAAGGTAGTTTTCTTGAAAGCCGAAAATCTTTGGAAGGTATTTTGTCTTCGGAAGTTTTGAAAAATTTCTGAAGCCAATTTTTTGACTTCGAAAGATATTTCTTACAGTTAAAAGAATTTGCTTCGGAAGAAATTTTCTTAAAGAAAATTTACTTCCAAAGTACAGTTTGTTTTAAGAGACATTAAGTATCAGAAATTTACTCAAGGGTAAATCTTTCGAGAGTATCTTGCTTCGAAAGGAAATTGTTCTTCAGTTCAGATAAAAGTTTTAAGCTTTGAAAGAAATTTTCTCAAAAATCTTCCAAAGGTAATTTACTTATTTGAGTTGAAGACATAAGTTTCTTTCAAAGTTAACATTAATGTCCTTTAAAATAAATCACACTTCAAATTCTTTTAAGACTAAGAAATATCAGTTAGAAAAATTTTCCTTCAAGTTAATTGGGTTTATATGGATGATGAAATAGACAACATTTAAGACACACAGTTTAGAAAATATTTCTGAAATTAATTTAAGAAAAACTACTTAAAGTTTACCATCCCAATAGCTGATTTTAGATACTTAAATCTCTGTTCATCAAATGCCTTGGTGAACATATTAGCATATTGTTCGTTTGTGTTAACTTTGACCAGTTTTATCAAACCTTTCTCAAAATTATCTCTTATCAAATAATACCTGATATTGATGTGCTTTGTCTTGGAGTGTTGGACAGGATTCTCTGTAATCGAGATAGCACTATTGTTGTCTACGTGGATGGGAGTCTCCTTGAAGTTAATTCCATAATCCAGCATCTGATTCTGAATCCAAAGTACTTGAGCACAACAGCTTGCAGCAGCAATGTATTTAGCTTCAGTAGTTGATGCAGACACACAGGATTGTTTCTTGCATTCCCATGAGACTATCCTTCCACCAAGGAACTAACATCCCCCTGATGTTGACTTTGCAGTCATGTTGCAGCCACCATAGTCACTATCCGTATATGCATACAAATTGAAGTCAAAACACTTTGGATACCAAAGTCCAAGCTTGGGAGCACCATTGAGATATCTAAGTATCCTCTTGACAGCAACTAGGTGAGACATCTTGGGGTTGACTTGATATCTTGCACAAATACATGTGGGAAACATGATATCAGGTCTACTGGCTGTGAGGTACATGAGAGACCCAATCATTGCCCTGTAGAGGTGTTCATCAACACACTCCCCCTCAAGGTCAGGACCTAGAGAGTGGTTTCTTGCTATGGGAGTCTTGGCAACCTTGCACTTAGTTGAATGAAATCTGGTCAGTATGTCTTGAATATACTTGGACTGGTTTATGAAGATACCATTATCCGCTTCACTTGAATTCCTAGAAAGAAATTGAGTTCCTCCATGGCACTCATTTCATATCTATTCTTCATCAGCTTCTCAAACTCTTTGTAGAGACTTGGATTAGGTGACCCAAAAATGTTGTCATTTATATAAACTTGAACCAGAATCAAATCTTTTCCTGTTCATTAAATCCATGCTGGACAAGGTATTGTGATAGTGTCTCATACCACTTCCCTGGAGCCTGATAAAGCCCATAGAGATCTTTGTCAAGCTTGCAGACATAATCAAGATGATTTGGGTGTGCAAAGCCACGTGGTTGTTTGACATACACTTCCTCTTCAATCACACCATATAGAAAAGCACACTTGACATTGAGCTGGTTGACTTTCAAATCCTTGGATGCAGCAAAAGCCAGGAATATCCTAACAGGTTCAAGTCTTGCTACTAAAGCAAAGACATTAGTGTAGTCAATCCCTTCTTCTTGAGTGTACCCTTGAACAACTACTCTAGCCTTGTTTTTGATGACAAGTCCTCTATCATCCTTCTTGTTCCTAAAAAGCCATTTGGTTCCTATAGTAGTCTTCCCATGAGGAAGAGGACATAGGTTCCTAACCTTCTGCCTTTTGAGTTGAAGCAGCTCCTCCTACATTGCTTCAACCCATCTTCCATCCTTTAAAGCCTCATCAATTTTCTTAGGCTTTATCTGAGACAAGAAACAAGAGTGCAGACAAACATTTCTATCATGGTTTTGTCCTCTTGTCCTTACTCCTGTCCCAACATCTCCAATGATGTTTGTGGTATGGTGAGACTTATGGATTCTCATTTGAGGAATCACAGCAAGTTGCTTTGATAGATCTAAGTTTGTGAAATTCAGATCTGGTGATTCATGATCACCCACCACATCAACACACTTATCAAGATTGACTTGATCCAATGAGTGTGTGACATCATTGATGTTATCTTTAGTGGAGAGTTCTTTAGTATCATGGAATTCTTGGTCAGAATCACCATCTCCACATCCTCCTACATTTGAAGGTCCTTCATTTTAGTTTTGTGCCTCTAAGCTAGAATTTGTAGGCACCTCAGATGTATCAGCTGAATTTGTCATTGTAGCGCTAATAGAATCTCCACCTTCATGGTTACTTACCATTGGAGCTGAAGTAGTATTCAAACTTGGCCTTCTCAGCTCAAATGTTGGGTCAGGATCTCCTGTTGATAAGTTACCTGTAGATCCTGAAACATCTTCATAAGATTTGTTAAAACAGTTAGTAACTAAATCAAGATCAAATAACCAATTAGGACCAGAACCCTTCACACTAGGTGTGTGTTCGTTAAAAGTCACATTGGCTGACTCCTCAACTACTCTAGTTTAGAGATTGTATACTCTATAAGCCTTAGCTTGAGAAGAGTATCCAATGAAATGTCCATTATTTGAGTTCACATCAAATTTGGCTAGATCATCTTTGGTATTCAAGATGGTGCAAGAACATCCAAATGACCTGAGGAAACTAATGAAAGGTCTCCTTTGTGGCACAGCTCATAAAGTGTCTTACCATGAGTCTAGACAACTAAAACTCTGTTCTGCACATAGCAGGCAGTGTTAACTGCCTCTACCTAAAAGGTGATAGGTAGTATAGAATCAAACTGCATGGTTCTTGCAGCTTCAATAAGTATCCTATTTCTCCTCTAAGCAACACCATTTTGCTAAGAAGTCTTGGGAGCACTGTATTGTCTTGAAATACCTTTTTACTCAGAAAATGAATCAAGGATATGATTATTAAATTCTGTTCCTTGATCACACCTTATGATCTTGGCCTCATGATCAGATTAATTCACAATCTTTAGAATGAAGGACTTTAAGATTTCAGGTTTCTCATCCTTAGTTGTAAGGAAGAAGACCGAAGTGTATCTTGTAAAGTCATCTATGATCACAAGACAATATGAAGTTTTTCCTAAACTCATTACACTTGTGGGGTCAAACAGATCTAAGTGTAGTAAATGAAGGGGGTAGTGATGTAGTTGACTTCCTTTGGCTTGTGTGACACTTGTGTTGCTTTCTTTTCAGACATGCAACACAATGGTCATCACTTGTAAACTCTTTCTTTGGCATTCTAGTTACCAACTCATCTTTATTTAATCTATTCATGTTCTTAAATTTTACATGACACATTCTTTTATGCTAGAGGAAGGACTCATCACTATTGGCTTTAGACAGAAAGTAGGAAACTTCTCTAGAAGGGGAGGTTTCTTGCAAATCCATCTTGTACATGTTCCCTTCCCTGGGGGGCTCTGAAGAGGATATGCTCCTGAGAAATGACCACCCTGGGCTTGAGAACAATGTACTCATGTTCAATGAAGAACATGTTATGCTTCTTGTCACAAAATTAAAATACACTTAGAAGATTGAACTTAAGCTTCTTGACAAAGTTTACCTTTTCAATGTTGATTTTACCATTTATGACCTTGCCCCTTCCAGCGATATAACCACCAGATTCTCCTCCAAAAGCAACTGGCCCTCCATCAAACTTTTCAAAATTTTGCAGCAAGGAGCCATTGCCTGTCATGTGCCTAGAACAGCCACTATCAATAATCCATACATTCCTTTTGGTCTTCAGTTGTTCCTCCACAAAAATAGATGGTTAGTTACATTTGGAGACCCAATCCTTGCTTGTCTTGGGTTCATTTATATTTACAGAAGATAAATCAACGGTTATGGATCCTATATTTAAGCAGTGAGGATCTTAAGCTGTCGATGATGAGGAAACTTTAGTCACTTGGCCTTCCTTTGTCTTCCATACCATCTTGGATAGACTAGACTTGGCCTTCAATGCTTCGAAAGTTTTTGTAACTTTGAAAGTTTTGCAGATTGAACCTTCAAAAGTTTTTGCATCCACTACAGGCTTCAGTACATTGGAAGCATTCCTTTCTTCCGAGACCAAAATATCTTCTGAAGGCAATTTTCCACTTATCTTCTGAGCCTTCTTTTTGGTGCTTTTGAGAGAAAGAGACTTTCCTTCTGAAACTGTCTTCTTCTTCTTCATCTCAGAAGCCTTATTGGTCATGTTGATAGTACTTTTGGAATTGTAGATGCAATCCTTCAGAGATGAGAAGTACTGCCACACATGATACATGTAGTTGAGCTGCTTCTGATAGACTTTTTCTGAGAGGCTGGTTGAGCTAGATCACTTTCCAATTCCTTCTTCACCTTTGTAGATAATGCAACAGGCTTCTTAGGGATAGGCTTGCTCTTAGAACTGGATGGTTCAGGCAGTGCAGTAGTGGTGCACCTTTTATCTACCTTCCCTTTTTGACAAGGATGGTTTGAACTTGAACTAGGACTCCTAGTACTAGAATCCATAGTTAAGTTTGCAGTCTTCACCACCTCAAACCCAATAGATATGAATACTTGTTTCTACTTCAAGTCGAAGGTGGCCTTGATCTCTTGAGCTTTCTTGGCTTTTCTCTTTGCATTCCTAATCGAGTTCTTTCTTGCAAACTTGGCCATCTTTGTCCATTTCTTCTCTCCAGGAGAATGGTGTCCCTTATCAGATTGAACTTTCTCACTCAGTTCAGGTTCATCCTTCACCATCTCTACTTCATCATCATCATCTTCATCTTTCTCTTGAACTGGATCTTATGGAGGAAGCTCATCTTCACAAGTCCCACACCTTAATTGTCTTACAGATATTAGAGTGTATGGAGGAGCTATTTCACTAGATCCCACTCCCTGCCTGTTTTGATAAGACACTTTGGCATGCAAAGATGAAGATATGATGTTATTGAAGGTTTCCTCTTCAAGAACATATTTTTCTGCCCTGGCTTTGCTGATCACAAGCTCAGTCTGGCATTCAGTTAGCTTAGCAATGAGATCTTTGATTTGAGTCCTGTAATTTGTGTGCTCATGTTTAAGAGTAGAAATTGTTTTCTTTAAATCTTTAATTTTAAGATTATAATCATTTCCTGCTCTTTTAAAATTAGCTTTTAAATTTTTCAAAGACTCAAGATCAGATCTCACTTCTAAGTAGTAGGACCTATACATGCTAACTTTAGCAATGTGCTCAGGTGTACAAAGATGTTATGTTACCTTAGGTTCTTCATGGTCAGCCATCAAGGTATGGTTTGGAGAAGCATCTTCAACCTGGAAAGTCCAATCAAAGACTCCTCTTCAATAGCTACTTCAGCCTGTTGCTTGGGCTTCTCAACTTTTGGAGCTCCATCAGTGTAGTTTGATCTGGATTGTGCCTCGCCACCATTTGTTCTTGGTGCCTTGCACTCTCTAGCAAAGTGTCCCATCTGGCTATAGTTGTAACACTTCACTTTGCTTTTATCCAGCCCAAACTTGCAACTGGATACATAGTTGGGAAACTTCCTCGATGTCCTTTGGTAGAACTTCTTGGCTCTGTGAGTGAGGAGAGCCATCTGTTGTACAATCTCCATGTACTCCAGATCATCAGGATGAATGTATTCCAAATCTTCCAAAGTAAATAGAAAGTTGCTTGAACTTTCATGAGAAGACACAAAGGCTTAAGAAGAGCTTGTCTCTTGGAATGGGCTTTCTTGGATGTAGCTCTCCCTTGGTGTCTCCAGGAAGGTGATGACATGGTCCTTCTGTGAGTTGTTAGGGTAGCTAAGAAGATGATGCTGAGGATCTCTACTATCCCTTTCAACCACATGGAGGGCAGAACTCTTGTGGGTACTACATGAGCTTTGAGATGGATTTTGCATGTTCATCTCCATCTTGTAACCGCTCAGGATACCTTATAGCTTAGTAAAGGTAAGAGTTCAGAGGTTCTTAGTTCTCTTAATGGCCACACAGTAGTGAGTCCATTCTTTGGGAAGAAAGAACATAAACTTCCTCACAATGTCCCTATTCTCCAGTTTGACACAAGTATCCACTAGAGTGTCCACAATGTCAACATATCTAAAATACTACTGAGTCATGGTTTTACCAGTCTTGAAGGTGAAGTTCTCAAACTGCTACTTCATAAGGTCTTTCTTGTTCTCCTTGGCTTCCTCAGACCCCTCATACATCAACTTCAGTGCATCCCAGAGCTGCTTGGTAGTTTTGCACTTCTTGAAGCCTCTGTAGATAGAGTTGGGAAGAGCAGTTTGATGAGCAGTCATGGCCTTCTAATCTACATCTATTCTCTTCCAATCTTCATCAGAATAGTCAGCCACATCCTTTGGTATCATTTCACCAGCAGCAGTTGCTGAAGGTGTACATGGAACTTGAGGTCCAGAGACAACAGAACTCCACATCCTGTTGTCTTGAGACTTGATGAACCCTTCCATTCTTTGGCACCAAGTATCAAAGTCATCAGGAGTGATTAGTGGAGACTTTGTCATTGTGCGTGTTTCCATGTCAGCTTTGGAAAGAGCTGCCATTTGAGCAAGTAAGTGCTTTGTGAAACTGGGCAGATTTAAGATGGTAATATCTTACAATCAAGAGCCTAGAAAACTCTGATACCAATTACAGGACCGTTTGGGGAGGTCAATGCAACAGTTTTACAGGAATGTTTGGAGAATGAACTTGAGCAACACTTATAAGATCAAATAGGGAACCAGCCTCAAATGAACTAAAAACTTAAAGTAAAAGAACACAAGCAGAAATGGTTTTCAAGAATACTGTATATTGCTCTCAAGTTTTATTACAAAGTTACAAAGTTATCAAGTGATAATTCAAAATATAATACCTGTGAAACTTTATACTATATCCTACAGCCGGCCATACTTTGAAAGCCAGCTGGATACACTGATCTAGACAACAAAATCAATGTAAAGTCAAAAAGCTAGATTGTCTTTTCGACCCGTGACTATTACATACCATAGCTCACATCCTAATGTATTACAAAAAGGATAAAAGTACAAAATAGAAAGTTACAGACACCTAAACCATAATCTATAGTTTACTAAAGCATAGACCTTTTCACCAACTTATGCAAGTTGGTGAGTCTTTAGAGTGGCAGTGAAAAAGTTGGTCAGCTTTCTGAAAAAAGTAGATCAGAGAAAGAATTTCTTCTCTGTCCTTGGAAGAAATCAGTCTTCTGTCTTGTTGGCTTTGGATGACTTTAATCTTTGGCTTCATAAGATTTTGGTCTTGGCTTCAGAAGATTTTACACTTAGACAATTCTTCAGAAGATTTTACACTTCTCCAATGCACATGCATGCAAGCAGGAAGCTCTTTGGCTACTTTGATTGCATCAGCCTTTCAAGTATTCCTTACATGCATTTTAAAGATGTGATATTTGTAAGCATTTTTACATCACTACTAGAAAAACTACAATAGATGACGCGATTGGGGTTAGATGACGCGCATATGCGCATCGATCATAAATGAAAGATGACACGTATCTGCACATCATCTCTTTATGACACGCATTTTATGACGGGAAATAAATGACACGCATTTTATGACGGGAAATAAATGACGCGCATTACGTGTCAAGGAAGGGGTAGTCATAAATGAAAAGATGACGAGCTTGTGTGTGTCATCTTTGTGAATTTTATGACACGTTCAAAATGATACGCAATGCCCGTCATAAATTTAGTTGTTTTATTACATATATATATATATATATAATAAATTTTATTTCTTGTTATTATAAAACTACCAATCAATAATTGCTGAATAATAGCAAAACAAAATTCATTTAATTAAATACTAACATGAATTACAAAGTTGTTTCAAGTTCACATGCAAATACAAAAAGCACAAAGCTGTTCCAAATTCATTTAGTTGCTAATATGTAGCCCTACACATAGATGAAATTCGAAACGTAATGCGATCACTTTTCGCAAATTCCATCCAAATCAACGTCGGTGTATTTATCTTTACCTTCTCCAACCTGAGAAAAAACCAATTTCACTCTAGTGATACAACAGCAAGATGTGAAATCATGCAATAATATGAAAATTCAAAAGACGAACCCATTTGCAATTTCAAGACCCATTGCAGAAGAGCCTCATGTAATGAACGCAAGCCACCAGCCACCGTTTGAATGGCCATGAAGGGTAAGCATTCTAACTCCATGTTGTTCATCTATCATGCCTTAGTTCATTGCATCCTAAACAAAGGTTGCAAAATATCTTGCTGAGCCATTTTAGCTAAGCATCCTAAACTTGTATTCATGTATGTTGTCTCATTTGACTTGTCCACCTACTTTTACCCCTTTGACCTGTTGACCAATCTTTTTGTTATTAGCTCATGTGTTTCTCATCCAATTAATTTGATAACTATTGCTTTTACCCCTTTGACTTAGTGAACGAATTCTCAATGTATGCCAACACAATTAACATTTGAGTATACAACTTATATAAAACGAAGATGAGCTGTAAAAGGTTTTCTCTTCTGGTTCAGGTTTTAGGGGATGGAATTTCAAACCGAAAAATAATCAGGTTTAGGTTGTCGTATCTATTTTATTTGATTAAATGAGCTGTTTTTAGTTGAGGTTCTTGACACGAATAAATATATGGTTATTGTTCGGGGCTGAACCGACCTATCAATCCACCAAACTGAAACGTATGACACCCTTTGAAAAGACAATAGATTTATATATCGAAAAAGAACAAGTCATTGGAATTTTTTTTGGGCCTTATGCGTTTCGAGTATGACACTTGAGTACCAAAGGATACTTGGAGTGGCCTTGTGCATTTCGAGTCCATGCAACATCCGCATAACACACCCCATAATGTGTAATGGTTATGGAAACATAGTCAACACCGACATCCTGTAGAATTTTGTGAAAGATGACTGAAATCTTTAGTTATTTACTAAAAAACTAACCAAAAAAGTAGAAGCAGACCTGCGGTTAAATTTGCAAGGTGATAGAAATCCGGATGGATCCCTTGCTGCCCACCCAAGGCAGCTCTCATTACCAGCATCAGAAGACATAGAACATAAGTTTAATCCCTACAAATTAAAGTTAATCAACTCATCTGATGTAACACAGGCATAGTTAAAACCAACAATCTGTTTCTAGTAGCTTGATGATTCATCTGCATTCTCAATACAAAATTACGTAACATAACTAATTAAACAAGAAACAACATCTTTGTTTCAAGAAATGCAAGATAACCAAAGTTAAAACAGTTAATTTGAAGACATGAATTCACATGATTTGGTAACTAGATATCCTTACTTAAAAGTAATCAAAAAGTTAGATATAAAGCTAAAAACGTTGGGGTTGATATTAAATTTAAAGTATTAAGTTGAATATTTTAGTAAGTTCATACCTCATCCTTATCTAGAGTTGAGTCAGAAATCTGCCAATAACCAAAGCAATAAATTGATATAAAATAGGTAAATCTACAACTCCAAATAAAGAAACTTGAATAAATATACAAGTTCCAAACTTACATCACCAAAAACCAGGACAACAGATCTCCTTCACACCACCTCCACTCAAGCAGCACCACCACCAATAACAGCAACAATTGCACCATTAACCTCCATCACAGCCTCCCTCTTATCTCAATCACCACCCTAATAGTCAAGTGCAAGAATCATACCTTGTGGAATAAATCACCATCACAAATCCAACCAAAAAACATATAATACAATATCCTTCAAAATCTGGTTCTCCCAATCAATCTGCTTATCATCCTCCCTTGCATTCTTATATTCTGGCCACCACACCCTTCTCCTAAACCTTTCTAACTGATGGGCCTAAACTTGAAATCAAGAGTAGTTATTGGATGTGAATAATCAAAATGGAAAAGCTAATTGTAAGAATGAAGCTAAAGAACACAAATTAGAATTACTTTTGGATTTCTAACTTTCGTTAGTATTACAATGTTGGTCTTCGTCTCTTTGTGCAACCGGACATCCTCCCGTCTCCTCTTGCTCAGATACTTTCACCTTATACAAGTTAATATATATATATATATATATATATATATGAATATTCAGGCAATTTTACTTACTAGTGTTAGGGTACTCTTCAACCCCTTTAAGCTATCATTCATCGCCTTCCTTCTATTGACCCTGTTGTTCATCGTAACACTATCCAAAGACATCATCATATACACCGGAACCCCCTTCCCATCTTTAGCCCTAACACCACCACGTCTATAACTATGCTCCCTTACCACCTCCTCCTCCATCAACGCTTGGCACGCAACCGACAGATCTTCCCTCATTACGCCACGCATCGGACTCATCAGCGGAGATGGCGATAACCTGTCTATCTCCGCCCCTTGTTTCGACATAGATACATGAATGTTGGCCGGAGTAGACCTCCACACAGTGGAGGCATTCACTATGGTTGTTGTCAGATCTCCTACCGCTGTGTCACTTGAATCGGATGCGATTGGAGCCGTGGACAAACCTGTGATCTGGTTTAGACTCATCGCCATCCAATGTGCCCTAATTTGGAGTTGTGTTTGAGAAATTAGGGCAATACATTAGAAGGGGGGAAGTGAAAATTAATTTTGGGCTCGCGTTTTAAAAGATGACGCGCAAAAATGTGTCATTTTTTCTATAAATTTTGTAAAATATGACATAATTTTTATGACACTAAAAAATGCGCGTCATTCTTTTTCGCGCGTCATCTTTTGCATGTCATCTATTATCAAATTTGTAGTAGTGGATTGAGCTCTCTTTGATTATAGTTTTTATTATTGCATCCTTATTCTAGGATCAATATTTGTACTAGAGTTTGTTAGCATTTGAAACTTTCATGGAATTAGGTTATACTTTTAGATTTACACATGCATGGTAACAATTGGTTTGAATTTGCATTGCTTGTAATTATGATAGTATATTATCTTGGATGGTAGTGTTACTAATTATGATAACATGAATTAAACATATTAAGGCTAAAAATGATCAACTATTATTAACCGGTATCAATCGTGCTAGTAATCACGGTGCTAATAATTATATTATTTATACGTAATTATTATAGAATTTTTGAGTGTTTAAGTTGTACCAAGCCGTATTACTAACATTCAATACATCATATCAGGTAGATGATATTAGTATTAACCTTAATATTATTATTAATAAGCTTGGTGATACTAATACAATAAACAGAAATAATCGTGTAACTAGGTGTGGTAGTAACAGTAATTTAGAACATTGTTTGAGCAGTACATCATATTTATTTATTATTAATTGAACTGTAGCCTAACTAGCTTGTATTGTTAACATTAGTACTACCCTTGGTAATAGTAATTTTGGTACTAGGTTTAATATCACGATAAGACAGAAACAAATAATACCTTTTTGTATTAGTGTTATAAATAACTCTAATATTTCGCTCATAATAAACGTAATAATTGATGAATATTTAGTATTAATACTTATTGTAATAATATCGCTGTGATATCATGGTATTGTTTAGTAGGTCATAATACTTGACATAACGACATTAAAGGCATTGATAATAATAATACTAATAATAATAATAATGATAGTAATAATAATAGTTTTGGAATTAATAGTCGATAATACGATAACACAAATAAAACTGTAATTTCTTGTAAGATAACATTTTGAATGTCATTGATAGCATTATTACAAAATTCACTAGAAGTTCTGATTGAAAATATAGTAATGTTTACACTAATTTCAGATGTATTATCGTTAATATCACTATAATGTTATTACAATAGGTGAAAGTAATATTTTTCTTTACGTACTTGTATATTGATATTTATGTACATTGAAGTTGGTTGTGTTTTAAAATTATAAGATAATGATCATGCAATTATACATATGCACATATATATATATATATATGTATATGTCTAAAATCACATTATTTTATCTTAAATAACCCTTTAACATGTAAGAGTATGAGTATATCTTTAATAATTCTTAGAACTGTTAAACTCCTTACGTCGTAGCATTATATCTAACTTCATAATAAATAACCATATTTACATTTATGCTTATAAAGCCAATGATGAGTTTTACAACAATCGGCAACAATTATAGTATTTTTACACATAATAACATCAGACATACATTATAGACATTGTTGACTATAACAAAATTGGATTAACCATGAAGCAATTATATTAATTATAATGGTCATAAAGTAATATTATTAACTTCACTTTTGATGAGATTGCTAGTAATAATAAAATCTAGCAAATTAGGTATAACAAAATAGTGTCACCATAAATAATAACATTACAGTTATTTCATTGATAATAACCGTCATCAATAATAGGATTACTAATAATAAGGCTTAGTTAGATTGTTTTTAGGAACAAAATAATGTTATTAATGATAATATCAAAAATACTACCATATAATAATATAATGATGGTTGTAATTATGAATTAATAAAAATAGTTTTACTTATAACATTTTGTTTAGTAATTTTGTTACTAGCAATTATAATGCTTCACTACTCAAAGGTGCTTATAACTATTCTAGATGTTCATATACTGCAGGATCGGTGTTGGTCTCTCAACACAAGTTTTATCTCTCAAACTCACTTGGTCTCACTCGGATAGATAAAGCCGAATCTCTTAACTAAGTTAACAATAATATACTAAGTTAATGAAAACAAAAATGGTCTTCAAGATACTTATATATATTACTTTTCAACTCAATGTTACAAGACTCTTACAAGTATTCACCTTTTTTGATGAGTTATAATGAGAAACTATATATACTGCTATATACAGCCCGTTATACTTGGAAAACCAGCTAGAAATTACAACTAGACAAATAGTACATTGCTAGAAGTAAGGTGTCTAAGAAAAATTAATATCCTAGATTAGGTAGTCATGACATGTCCATGACTTACCTTTTGTTACTAACTAAATTTGGTAACTGTACTAACTGATAAAAGGTGAATAGTAGATTAAAGTATGGTCAACTACATGGGCGTGGAAAAGCGCCATGCAGTATATCGGAGTTCGTAGTGAGTGTTAGTAGGACCATACTTGTGTCCACTGGTTCATAGTTCATTCTTTCAAAGCTTAAATGGCTTCGAAAGAATAAGTTCTTCCGAATCCATTTATACTTCGGAAGAATCAACTTTTTTCGAGACTTCTGTAAGTCTTCATGACTTCATTCTTCGAAACACTTTTGTCTTTGATCTTTTAAGTGCTTATACTTCAGAAGATCTTCAACTTGTTTTCGGAAGAGCAGCTTTGTCTTCCAAAGACATCTTCAGTTGCACTTCAAGAAATTTTCTAAGTGTTGGTTTGGTTGCACTAGCCTCATATCATCCACATATGATCCAACATACTCCCCCTAAACTTATGCTACCAAAACTTCACTCCCTTCTACTTCTCAAAGCTTTCAACACCAAGGAAAGGAAATATTTATCTGTTTCCTTGTTCCTTTATGAAGTGGTGCTAAGAATCTTGTACAAGTCATTTGTAGATAAAAGATTCAATTAGTTGCTCTGGATGACATGTACCCTTTGCTGTGTCCTTTTGAAGAGAGTTAGTTGATCGAAATTGTAGTCATATTCCCACCTACCTATGGAATCTAAAGCAGGGCCTTCAACCATTTGAAGGAATGAACTTTCTTTTGTAGTGGCACCCTCTTCTTCTTCCTTTTTCATCTTCAACTCCTTTTCAATCTTTGCCTTTTTGAACAGCTCAACAAGATGAAGGCTGCTTAAATGATTTCTGATATGAGCAGTGCCTTAAAAATTTAATAAAATTTTTTATTACTTATAGTCCATAGCGATACGTAATTTAAATCATATATTATCTTATAATATGGTTTTATAATAAATAAAATTTTATTTTATTTCTAATACATGAGTTTACTAAAGATATTATATATATATATATATACTAGTTTTAGTAAAGTTATGTATTACACGGGTTGAAATAATAAAATATAGAATAAAATAAATTTCTTTTAATTATAAAATAATATTTTAAGCTAAGATACATAATTACTAATTATATTACACAATTGTTTAATAGACTAAAAAAACTTTTTAATAAATTAAAAAAAATATTTTCTATTGATGTCACTTAAAAGGAAACAAATATTTTTATAAAACAAAATGTTGTTTAAAACATTAGAGGTTTTTAAAAATATAAAATATTTTAAAATTAGTGTTGTAAAAAAGTAAAATATTTATAAATAGAAAATACTTAAAATTGGGAGATATAATAATAAATCATTTTAAAACGCTTTGTTTTGAAACAAAATGATTTTTGAGTTAATTACATAAATATTGTTTTGAGTTAATTACATAATAAATCAATTTAAAACGCTTTGTTTTGAAAAATATAAAATGTTTTTTATTACTTATATTTTTTACTCATTTGTAATTTTAATTATATCTTATCTTGAAAATATTGTTTTGAGTTAATTACATAAATAGTCCCTGTGATTTATACAAAATAACAGTTTTTGGTATTAAACCAAAAAAGTAACAAGTTTGAGTACTCACTTTTAATCTTGTAACAAGATTGAGTATTAACACTAATAGACCATAGATTTTTTGTTATGTTCCAGAGTATTAGAGGGGCTATTTGTTTAATTTAATTAAAATAATATATTTATGCATCACACACACTCTCTCTTCACACACACACACACGCATATATATATTTATATATATACACAAATAGAATATATATATATATATACATACATACATATATGTATATTCATCACAAAAAAATAATGCTCTCACCACCCCCATCGAAGGACATCACCGCCAGCCACCACCATCGGCATCGCTAGCAACCACCACCGCCCTTCCCCTTCCTCATCAAATCGCTCTCTGTCTCTTTGTTTTACTTCACCAACATCATCCCATCAGATGCAAATCGGTGGAGCAGAGGAAGAAGATGACCACCAAAATACCCTTGTACACCACCAACCACCACTTGCATATTGCCACAATCAAACACCACCAAACCACCCTTATACCATGTTTTTCTTCCATCTACACTAACACCGCCACTGCATCCATTCCCGTCTATCATCACAATCGGTTATCATCACCAAATCCCTCTTTCTTTCTACCTTGTAAACCCCTAAAATCCAATCGACCACCCACCACCAGCTGCCACCACCATGTACCTACTATCACCATCATCGCCATCTAGCCACCATGTACCACCAAACTCCCTGATTGAGATCTAAATCTAGCCTCCTACCACCATAAATTTGGGGTTTTTAAATTTTTTTTGGGTTAGCAGGGGAATAGGAAGGGAGATCTGGTGAGATGATTATGATGGTGCGATGGTGATGGTGGGGATGATAATGATGACGATGATATTGCGATGGTGGTTATGATGCAGCAATGGTGATGATGCGATGATGGTGATGCTATGATGGGGGTGATGATATGGCGATGATGGGTAGATGGTGGTCATTGTGGTGCTTGTGGGTGTTCGGAGGTGGGTTGGTGGCTGGTGGGTACGAGGGTTGGGTGGTGGGCTTGGTGGTGGGGCTGATAGTGATAGATGGTGGTGATGGTGGTTAGTGGTGGATAGATGGTGGTGATTGTGGGTATATATAAGTACACTAATGGTCTTTGAATAAAAGAAACATACAGAATTACAAAAGTAGTCCCTCCAAGGGCATTTTAGTCGATTTATTTAAAGTTAACAGAAAAACTAACACCAGTTAGTATTAATACCTTAACTTGTTACAAAATTTAAAACACAATACCCCAACGTGTTACAAAATACCTTTAGTACCCAAACTTGTTATTTTATATAAACCACAAGGACCATTTATATAATTAACTCTATCATTTTAAAAACAATAAAATTTTATTATATTTAATATTTTATTTATTCCCCCGTGTAATACACAGGTTACTAATTCTAGTAAATGATAAACAATGAAATTAACTTTTTATAGTTTTGTGTTTTTGAACTTTTTTTGGTTTTTTCAAAATATAAATTAAATATTTTTTTCCAAAACAAATTGTTTTAAAAAATATCATTTTCAAATATTGTACTACTATAACTTCTAATGTTAATTATATTTTTTATAAAATTTATACTATTTAATAACATTAATTTTAAAATATTTCGTATTTAAAAATTTTGATGTGTTTTTCTCCAAAATAACATTATTAAAAAGATTTCTTGCTTAATTTATTAAAAGTTATTTTTAATCTAAAAAGAATTTAAATAAAATTATTAGTAACTAATGTATTAATTAATAAGAGAGACAAATGAAAAAATTTTGATAAGTAGAAATGTGATGGTGACACGTGTCACCCATAGTTATAATTTTATTAGAGTAGTAAGATAAGTTTTTTTAAAAACATAATTAACACTCGAATGAGATGAAATTATTACAAAATTTATATGCAAATACCGGATTTCATTTTCATAGAATGACATGGAAAAATACAAGCACCAAACCTTGGGTTGACATCCAAGTTCCATATACGTAATCAATAATAAGTTTGTAAAAGAACAAATACAGGCATAAAAAGCCACGGTTAGGATAAAGAAATAAAGACAAGACTTAATGACTTAACCATGGAATGGGTCAACTGGTATTAAAAACTAAAGCTTGAATCAAACATAGATAGATGGTTAAATAATTAAGAAAGGACATGTAATTAATTAAATCAAAGAGCAGCCGTTGAAGTTGAAGTTGAAGATGATGATGAAGCTGAGTGTTTCCGGTATGCCTTTTTACCAATATGAACGAGACGCGTTTGTCTGGCAAGTAGCGTGGTCAATTTCCTAGCGAGGCGTGCCTTGGACTTATAGAAAGCCTTGAGCTCAAGATTAAGCTCTTCCACCTCCTTTTTACAAGCCTGCATCATGTACTTCCTCAGCGCGTCGTCCTCTGCGTCCTCTCCAAGATCGTCGACCAACGAGTCGTTCACAAGTGGATACTTGTCAGAGAGTTCAGGTTCAAGGTCGCCGTCGCCATCGCCCTTTTCTTTTTTCTTCTTTTCCTGCTGCTGCTGCGTTTTCAATTCACCATCACCATCACCATCACCATCTCCATCTCCATCTCCATCTCGCTTTTCTTTTTTCTTCTTCTTTTTCTGCTGCGTTTTCAATTCACCATCACACTCGCGCTTTTCTTTTTTCTTCTCTTGCTGCATTTTCACTTCGCTTCTCCTTTCTTCCTTCCTTCCTTCTTTCATTTATCTATATATATATAGCCCTATGTCCCTTTAATTCATTACGAAAACAATGCTACTCTTGCATTTTTTTTCCTATTTTAATACGTATTTTTAGAATTTTTTACCAAAAGAGTGTTATTATAAAATTTATTTACCAAATAGGTGTTGTTCTAAAAATATTTACCAAATTGGTGTGAAATTTAATTATATCTTATTATTAGTTTCTCTCCCTTAATTATATTGGTAACTTCAAATCATTAATAATTCTTAATTTAAATTTTTTATAACTATCATGTTTATAATGTTTTAAGTTTTTATAATTATAATTATCATATTTATATTGTTTTAATTATTTTAAGACTTCAGTTCATTCATCTTTTTATTATTTAATAAAAGAGTTTTTTATTGATTTTAAGATATAAACATACAATAATATTTTTAAATGAAGTCTGAAACAAAAATGATGATATTTTTTTTATTGGTAAATCTTTCTCATTTATGCTTTGTATTTTTGTTTTTTATGAATCAGTCTATTTTTAAGAAAAATATTTTTGCTAGCATTACGATCGGTTAATCAAATTAATAAATAGCTTTATGATGGTCCAGTGTTTACACTTTGATATAATACTAATTACCAACTTGGTTGGTGCATTGTAATTATACTTTATGCTTCAAAGGTTGTACCCTCAATAATCTTATATATTTAACATATTAGTTTTATATATATTACTAATTATCAACTTATTTGTGTATTATGGGTTGTATCTAAGCTTTAGTGGGTTGCTCACTTTCTTTTCTTTATTTTTCTTATCTTAATCCCAACACGCCTCAACGTATACATGTGGTTCAATGTTTTTATGCTTATTTTTTCTTTGTATTTAAAGTTTCAAAATAAAAGGACAGATTATTTGTTTCGAAAATGATAGAAATTTCAAAATTTTAAATGAGGGATTGAGTTTAGGCAGTAGTTATTGTTATATATTAATAAGCTTATAAATCTTTTTTTTTTTTTGTATTTTTTGCTATTGTATTTAAAAAAAAGGGGTTTACTAAAAGTAAAACATAAATATGGTAATCTTTATAAAAAAAAAAAAAACTTGTTAAATTTATCTAGTTGTAAAAAAAATAAACAATACAAAACGTAAAAATAAAAACTTTAAATTATAAACATATTATGTTTAGAATCCTTTAACTTCATAATCCACTTTTTACGTGATAAATATAAAAATAAAACAATATAAAATTGATAATTATAATTATAAAAACTTGAAACAATATAAAAAAGATAATTATAATATATTTAATCAATATTTATTAAATAAATTGAAGTTACCCAATATAATGAAGAGGAAGAAACTAGCAAATGAGATTTAATTGGATTTTATAAAAAAACACCATTTTGGTAAATATTTTTAAAACAACACCTTTTTGGTAAATAAGTTTTGCAAGAACACAATTTTAGGAAAAAACTCCGTATTTTTAAATACATCAGAATCAGACAACATTATATATATGCATCTTCTATTGTATACCAAAAGAAAAAAGATTTGTGGAATCTTATACACACATATATATATACTAGGTTATATCCCCGTGTATTACACGGGTTGAATAATAAAAATATTAAATATTTATTAATGATGAGTAGGAATTATAAAACATTATTTTAATATAATATATGATTAAATTTACGTATGGTTAACTATTTTGATTTTTTTATTATTTTTAAAACTTTCGTTTTAAAAAATTTTATTTTTGAAAAAATATAATTTTAAAAATATAATTTATTTTTAAAATATTTAATTTTAAAAATATAATTTATTTCTGAAAAAATATAATTTTATTTTTGAAAAAATATAATTTTTAATCAAAATACTTAGTTTTTATTTAGTGAAAAAATATTTTAAAAATTATTTATTCAAGGACTTGAATTTATAATATAGAGAGAAAGAGAAATATTTGAAAATTAGTTACTTGACTTTTAAAAAATAAAATAAATAGTTTAGGCGGGAAAATAATTGGGAGAAGCATTGTGAAAATGCCATGTGTCCAACATTTTAAAGGATTATTAGTATAAATATAGAATCAACTAGCTTTAGTAAACCCGTGTATTACACGGGTTAAATAAATAAAATAAAAATCATTAATTACAAAACGATAAACTAAGATATGATATGATTGAAATTACGTATGATTAATAACTATAGATAATAAAAAAAAATAATATGAACTTTTTAAATTTGTTTGTTTTTCTCAAAGATAAAGTAAACATTTTGTTTCAAAATAACGATTTAAAAATTTTTAATTTTAAAAAATATCCTTACTATAACTTCCTATTTTAATTATTTTTTTATAAAAAATTTACTTTAAAAAAACCAATTTTATAATATTACGTAAAAATAGTTCATTTTTTAGAAAAATATTCTTTTTATAAAAAAACTATTTCTATAAAAATAACATTAATAAAAACATCTCTTTCTTAATTTATTAAAAAACTAATTATAATATAAAAATAAATAAATAATATTATTAGTAATTAATGTAGTTATTTAATAGAAGGGGGAAGCGGAAAAAGTTTGATAAAAATGAATATGATGCTGACACGTGACACTCTTATTTACCCTTTTATTAAAGTAGAAACATTTCTGTTTTCATAATCAAATTATCATAAAAATCTAAATCTCGAACATCAAAACTGAACCCATTTATATTTGAGAAAACCACGCAAACCCCATATCCCACAGCCCAAGTCAGTTTGTGTTTAAACAAAACAAAACCAACCACACAAGTACACAACCATTATGTGCGCATATTTTCATAATAATCCTCACTGAGGTTTGAATTTTAAAAAAAGATAACGATTGTCGGCTGATAATAATTGCCTAACTTGTTTATAGTAACAAATTAACTCAATTTTTATATTTTTACTTTATTTTCGTAGGAGATATTCTTGAAACTTCAATTTTTTAAATAAATTCAAATTAACTCAATTTTTATATTTTACTGTATTTTCGTAGGAGTTATTCTTGAAACTTCAATTTTTTAAATAAATTGTTTATCTGATTAAATATTTCTAGCACAGAGCCTAGATTAACTTATTTTACAAAAATAAACAGTCAAACTTCTAATATATGATTATTACTAAATTATAGTCCAGTGTACGATATAAATAAAAAATTTAGAGTTAATTTTAGTTTTACTATCTAATGTTTAATTAAAGTAACTATTTTACTTCAAAATTTAAATATATCAATTTTTCTCCAAAAATCTCATATGTTGTTTTAATTTTACTCCAAAAGTTTAATTATTTTATATATAATTAAAACAACTAATTAAACTTTTAGATTAAAATTGAAACAATTTATAAAATTTTTGCGTGTAAATTGATGTTTTTAATGTTTTGTAGGAAAATAGTAATTGCTAAAATATCTTAAAAAGTAAAATTGAACTTGAATCAAAAATTTATATATACAATCATAACTAAATTAAATATCACATTACATTACATATATAACATTTGATTTTTATTCATAACTTTACTATTTTTGTCAAGGACTATTACTTTAATTTCATTTCCACTTTTAACTCGAGAAAATGGCTCGCCATGTGAGAAAAGTGGTAGTTTTAGAAACAAAGTAAACTTTAAAAATGACTATCATTTACTTTTATTTATTTTCTTTATAAAATATGCACCGAAAAGTTTGTACATTTGTTGAAGTTTGTATAGCTAAATAACATCCCAATCCTATTTTTGTTGATTAAATCAAAGTTTTTTTTTTATATTGAATACTAGCCTAAACATCCGTATGTTATACGGGTTGAAAAAGTTAAATTTAAGATAAAGTAATTTACATGCATGGTTCTTATGTTATGTAAAATTTTAGATATGTTATTTAAAGTTTAAAAGTTCTGAATATAATTTCTAATATTTTTTTTCATCTGTGGCCCCAAATTTTTTTAGTTAACAATTAATAATGTTAAAATTTATGAAATTAACATTTTACCCGTGTCGGACCATCAATTTAATTTATCTTTAAAACTATAGTATTATTTTTACTAAGTAAAGCTTTATATTCTTGTTTTTCAAAAGTTTATTAATGTTTAATATTTTTATTATTTTATTATTATTATATTTATTATATAATAAAATACATTTTAAATACAAGAATAAATTTTTTAAAACTATTTTATAAAATGTTTGCTTTTTAACATGTTTAAGACGTTCATTTTGAAATGTTGTTCTTAATACCGTTTGATATTTTTAAATATTTTTATAAAACTATTTGGTTTTCTAAAGTTTTTCTTAAACCATTTATATTTTAAAGCATTCTTAAAAAACAACCACTTTTTAAAACCTTGTTTTTTTAGAAACAAATAATTTTCCAATGGCATTTTTAAATTTTTTTAAAATATATTTAGAAAATGAATAATTACAAAAATTATATTAAAAAAACCTAATGGTTTTAAGAAATACAATAATTCTTTTAAAATGTATCTTTAAAAAATTAGTATGTTTTAAGAGAGACATTTAAAAATTCAAAATCTTTAGAGAAATATTTAAAAACCTGAACAATCTAAAAATGATATTTTTAAAAATAATTTTTATTTAAATAAAAAGTAATTTATATTGATGATCTTTGTAGACAAAATAGTCATTTTAAAAAATTTAATATTAGTAACTAAACTTACAGAATAATAACCAATGGTAGATAAATATAATATTTGAGACTATATTTGAAATTTTAAAAGTTTAAGAACCAAATTCAATTTTTTTACCAAACTACAAGAACCATTCATGTAATATACTATTTAAAATAAATAGAAACATAAACTATCGGTTACTATTAATAAGTCTTAAATATATACACATGTGAATGTCGAATAAATAAATGTGTATACATGTAAATTAAATGAAAGAATTAAATATATATAAAACAATATTAATGTTTATAAATATGTAAAAACTTTTTCATATATAAATCTTTAACCTGATTGATTTAATAACTTATGAAACTAAAGAAATTAGTTTTTTTTATACTATTCTTATGTATTGTAGCTTTCTATAATTAAAAATGTAAAACATTAAGGATATATAGAAAATATGTTTTATAAGATAATTATTAAAAGAATAAGATAACAATTCGATTATTTGCAAAATACCTTATCCTCAACCACAATAAACTTAATAGAGTAATTTTCTATCGGATTATTATACATTGTTTGCCTCCATAAACAAATCATGACGTGATATGTTAAGATCCTTTTAGAAAGTTAATTATAATACTAATAATGTCTTGTTGAGCAAGGTAACTTGATGGTTTATCAATAATGTATAAACCAGTATACATGAATAAAAAATAAAGGAAGTGAAAGTTGTGGTAGTAAGAGAAAAAAATATTAATATCAAGGTTTATCATTAAAAACATATGTTTTAATTCCAAGTGTATGTAATCTTGTAATTGAATGCAATATGAAATAAGTTGAAGATAATAATTGTGTGAATATTGGAGAAGCAAGAGAAAATTTTCATACACAATACATGGACTCTTTGATCATAGAAGAAGTTAATTCGTATATTTTTGAAATATTTTTGATAATGAAAGAATAATAAACAGAAAAATTGTTGTATATATATATAATAAAATAATGGTATTATGTTATATAATATAGACAATTATTATACAATATTACTAAAATGTAGAAGATTTCAAAATTTGAAATTAATAATCTAAAATACTCAGATGTATTGTTACCGATATAATTTAAAATTTATGAGATACATATGCTCCATTTGAATACTCAAATTGTTAGTGTTAAATTTTAAAATTTTAACAAATTTAGTTAGTTATTTTTAAATAAAATCTTAGATTTAATTGCAGATTGAATTTGAAAATTAAAAATTTAAAGTTTTTAAATTTTTTGTTTCAATTATTAAATTTTAAAATCTAATTTTGTAATGTTGCTTAATTAGACATTAAATATTGTTTAAGCATTTCCTTTTAGAACCATATGACTAATAAAATGACACCTGGCATTTGTATGTTGTGAAGATGCCATGTGACAATGCATTAGTTACAATCTTGCCATGTGGCAAAACCTATTTTCTTTTATTATATACTAGGTTAGCACCCCTTGTATTAAAGTGGTTGAATAAATAAAATACTGAATAATTAGAAATAAACATTTACGAATTATAAAACTATGTTTGAAGATAAAATATGATTATAAATGCATATGAATAAAAAATGAATTTATTTTAAAAAAAATGTTAGTGTTAAATATTTTGTTTTAAGTAAAATGAATTTATTTAAAAATTTTTTGTTGTATTTTGTATTTTATAAAACTTTTTTTTAAAAAGTGTATTTTTAATAAAAAATAGGTTTTTATTTATTAAATTATATAATTTTTAATATGAAAATGGCATGATTAATATTATTAGTATTCAATATTATTAATAATAATAAAGAAAAATTAGAAAGTTAATATGATAAAAAGTACAATTGTATCAAGTCTTATTTTAGATTTTTTTTATTATATATATATATATAGATATATAGATAAATAGAAAGTCTTACTAATAAACTCCCGCCAACAAATCATTAGACACAAACTCATTGAGTATATTCTTCTCAACATTTTCATTAGCAGTTTGAATTTCAGCTAACAAAGCTATAGACAATTTGATATCTAAAATCTTCATCTGGTCTGACCAATATCATATTCGTCATTGGTCTGAGACACCAGAGCCTTGTTATTTGATGAGCTAGCTTTATCTCCCTTAGACTCTACCTCCATAGTAACCATCTTCTTCCCACTGTCATTCTAATTTGATCTTCCTTCAATACATTCTCTAGCAAAGTGACCGGGTTTGTCATAGATATAACATCTCAAATTTGATTTATCAAATCCAATCTTGCTTGAGTTGTTCAAACCAAACATCTTCCTTCCTGTTCTTATTGTAAAGTTTTTTGCCCGGTACACCACCATAGCCATCTGATACTTGATATCATTTTCTTCAACATCGTCATGATTAACTTGTTGCAAGTCATCAACTAAGATGTTGGGTACACTTAATCTTTCGGCTGTAAATGCTTCATAACCGTTCATGAAGGTGGTGAATAGAGCCAAATGCTCTTCGGGTATTTGAATTGTTTGTTTGGGTTGGAATTTACAACAAAAGCTTGTTGTGTGGGTTGAGAGGATTGATTATGTGGATAAATCTAAGGTTGTGGTTGACATTGCACTTGATTGTAATGGTTTTGTTGAGAAGCTTGAAACTAAGGCATGGATGGATCCTTGACATTTGGATTAACAGAATTAGCTGATTGTTGTTGACACAACTAGGAATAGCTTACATAGTAATTGGGATTACTAGCCATTTTTGCATACAATGCTGATGCTTTAGATCCCATTATGTTGATGTAATTAGCAGCTCTCTGCTTGTCATCCATTTCATTTGACTTGATAGTTGAAATGAGATCGCTGAGTGACAAAGTGAACAAATCCTTGGTTCTTTTTGATAGTTGTGTAGTTATTGTTCTAGTTGTATGGGAACGAATTCAATAGCTTCTTGTTTACTAAAATATTCTCTAAGGTAAGTCCAGCACTCTTCATCTTCATTATTAGCTTAACAAATCTTGACATTTGGGCCTCTAAAATTTCATCAAGTATATGGTTAAACATGTTAAATTCTTCATTTAGCATGTACTTTCTGCTCTCTCTCATATACCCATTATTTGTTCCTTCATCGCATTCCACAAATCTTTAGCTTTTCTTTAATCCTTGAACTTTTGTGCAATCTCAGGTGTAAGCGCCATCGTAATTGCGGTATACGCTTTGTCATCAAGCTCAAGTTTTTCATATCTTCCTCATCCCAGAGATGTTCAGGTTTGGATATGAATTCCCTTATCTCATTGATATGCATAGGAATATACCGTCCTTGTTTAATTGACCGCATCATCCGGGGTTCGGTGTAAAAAATAGGATTTTCACATCGGTAGATCAAATTGGGATAATCTTCTTCGTTGAGAAGTCTAGGAGGTTTTGTACTTGTTCCAATCTCATTGTCGAAGTTGAGGGTAGCAGCTTTAGATTTGCCACTTTTAAACTCATATATGAAATTATTCAAACTTGAAGTTTTCGCGCGAATATTAGAGTTCTCGTGCGAATAGTTATTAACTTTCTGCGCGAATAGTTTTCTAACTATATTTTGTGAAAAGATGAACTTCTCGCATGAAAGGAATCTCATGTAACAAAATTTTCAACAAACTTTTGCGAAAATTAAAGTCCTCGCGCGAATGAGAACCATTCGCATGCGAATAACAAGTTTTCGCTTGATCAATTTCGTCCAAAATTCGAAGATTCCAGTTTCAATTTTTCATTAAATTGTTCAAAATTAATTAACTAATCTTTCAATTAGTAATTTAGGTACAATTTTTTATCCTAATTGTCTTTAATTGACTCGATTTAGCTTGTTTAATCACAAAAACACCCTCAAAACTACAATCGACAACACAATAGCTTTCAACATCTTCAAAAATGACCAGAACTAGTGGAAATCAAGTTGATCTTCAAATGATTCCAAATCGAAGCTTACGAAAACTTCAACAACATTCTTCAACCTTCAAAATAATCGATCTAGAGCATACCAAGCTTTGATACCAATTGTAAGGATCAACAATAACCTTAGATCGATCTCGTAATAATAACACTTAATATTATCATCACGATATTGAAAAGTAGAAGATAAGAACAAGTGTAAATAATTACTCAATTGTATTGGTCTCTGATACCAAATCAGGAAATGAATAAAAGCTACTTAATTACATAAACACTAGATATTTATACTAAACAAAAAAACTAGTTCTCGCGCGAAAAGTACTTCTAGCACACAACTTGAACTTCTCACGTGAATTGATCTTTTTTATTTTGATTTGATTTTCCAAGCCTTGTAGGTTCAATCTCTACAAGCCTGCTACATCATCTGGAAAGATGAAGAAGGAATGGTAAAGAGATCAAGCTCAACCATCTTCTCAGAAGGACCCTCAGAAGTATGCCAGTCTAATGCATCATATGTGGCAGTACTTCTCAGTTTGCTAAGGATTGCATTTAAAATCCCAAAAGTACTGTCAACAAGACCAAAAAGACTTATGAGAAGAAGAAAAAGATGATAGCTTCCGAAGGAAAGCCACTTTCCTTCGGAAGCACAAAGGTGAGGACAAAGAAGATAAGTGGAAAATTTCCTTAAGAAAAAAATTTGGTCGCGAAAGAAAAGAATGCTTCCGGAGCACTGAAGTCTACTGTAGTGGGTGCAAAAACTTCCAAAGGTTTAGTCTTTAAAACATCATAAGTTGTAAAAACTTTCGAAGCATTGAAGGCCAAGTCTATGCTCCCAAAGATGGTTTGGAAAATGAAGGAAGGCCTTGTGACTAAAGTTTCCTCTTTATCAACAACTCAAGATCCTCAAAGCTTGCATATAGGATCTAAACTATTGATTTATATTTTGTTCAGATTAATGAACCCAAGACAAGCTAGGCTTGGGTTTCAAAATGTAACTAACCATCTCTTTCTGTACAGGAACAACTGAAGACCAAGAAGAATGAGTGGATCATTGACAGCAGCTGCTCCAGGCTCATGACAGGCAATGACTTTTTGCTTCAAGAATTTAAGAAAATTGCTTTTGGAGGAGAATCAGGTGGTTACATTACTCGTAGGGGCAAGGTCACAAATGGAAAGTTGAACATTGAGTACCTTGTTCTTAAGACTGGGATGATCATTTCTCAGGAACATATTTTACTAAGAGCCCCCAGGAAAGAAAACATGTCAAGATGGATTTGCAAGAAACATCCACTTCTAGAGAAATTTCCTGCTTTCTTTCTAAAGCCAATAGTGATGAGTCTTTCCTCTGGGATAAAAGAATGTGCTATGTAAACATTAGAAACATGAATAAAGTGATTAAGAATGATTTGGTAACTAGAATACCAAATAAAGAGTTTACAAGTGATGACCACTGTGTTGCATGTTTGAAAGGAAAGCAACATAATATGTCTCACAAGCCAAAGGAAATCAACTCTATCACCACTCCCCTTCACTTGTTACACTTTGATCTGTTTGGCCCCATAATTATGTTGCGTTTAGGAAAAACTTCATACTATCTTGTGATCACAAATGATTTCACTAGATATATTTGGGTTTTCTTCCTTAGAACTAAGGATGAAACTCATGAAAGCTAAAGTATTTCATACTGAAGAATAAGAATCAATCTATGCTGGACCGTTTAAGGGAGGTCAATACAACCAGTCTCACAATAATAAGAGTGTTAGAACACTTAACAGATCAACCGAGACAATATTATGATGTTAGGAACACAAGTAAACAGAACTAAGAACAACAGGGGAACGTGGTTTTCAAGGATTAAGTATATTGTTATCATGTTCATTTACAAGTGTTACAAAGCATAAGAATAAGATACAAGGACCTGAGATACTTTATACTACATCCTACAGCCGGCCATACTTTGAAGGCCAGCTGGAAATACTAATCTAGACAACAAGATCAATGTAAAGTCAAAAGGCAGATTGCCTTTTGAGTAGTGACTATGACATGTCATAGCTCACATCCTAATATATTACAAAAAGGATAAAAGTAAATAAAGTAGAAAGTTATAAATTCAAAACCATAATCTACAGTTTGCTGAAGCATGGACCTTTTCACCAACTTATGTATGTTGTTGAGTCTTCGGAGTGGCAGCGGAAAGTTGGTCAGCTTTCTGAAAAAGTAGATCAGAGAAAGCATGTCTTCTCTATCCTCGGAAGAAATTAGTCTTCTATCTTGATGGCTTCGGAAGACTTTTTCTTCTAAGCTTCAGAAGACTTCATCTTTGGCTTCGGAAGATTTGGTCTTTGGCTTTGGAAGATTTTACGCTTAGAATATTTTTCTGTGTAGAGTGTAAAACTTCCAAAGCAACTTCTACTATGTGCAAAGTGCATGCATACAAGAAGCACTTTGATTCTTTTGGGTGCATTAGCCTTTCTATAAACCTTACAAACTCCCCCTAAGCTGATGCTACCAAAACAGAGAAGTTCTTTAGCAGTTGACAGTCCTCATTAGGATCAAGACCATTCCTTTCTTCATCATTTGGTTAGGATCCTTCAGACTCTTATAATATCTTCTCATGTCAAGGAGATCATGCAGAGGTAGATCAAGAATGTCCTGCCAAAAATAAACATCTTGACCATCTTGATTTCTGATGACATACCATCTGTCTGCATTAGCAGTAAAGGTCCAAGACAAGATGAGTCTTCCAGATGCAAGAGGCTCTCCCTGAATTGGAGTTGGTTGAGCAACCTCTTGTTGCACTTCCTCAGGATGTTCTAATTCATCCTGAGGTGTAGAGGTGGATGCCTTGGACTTCTTCTTCCTCTTCTTGTCCCTTCTGATGGCCATCCTTTTCCTCTTTCTGTACTTTAAATGAGGAGAGTGGCCTGCAACACCAGTTGATCCTTCTTTATTCTCCTTAGTTGGGTCATTTTCCTCTAATTGTTTAGAAGTTGGAGGTTCAGAACCCTGCTGTAGGTCAGAAGATGAAGTTGGCTTAGATATAGCTTCAGGATCAGGTTGTGTTGTCTCTCGTGGTTCAACCTTCACCTCAACTTCAGGTACAGCTTGACTTGGTGGAGAATACAAGTCAACCAGCTGACCTTCTTTTATCTCCTGCTTGATCCTTCTGATTTGCTCATCCATTGTGGATAGAGACATAGGACCAAGTCTCCTTCCGGAGAACCCATACAGCTTCAAAAAGCTCACCATCTTCAGCCCGTCAGCAGACTTCTTTTCTTGTGCTCTGATGGTGGCTCTTGACTTAGCAGCCTCTTATTTGATTTTCCTCTTGATAGCTTTTCTTTGATTTTGAGCTTCTTCTTCTAGATGTTTGAGGTACTCAAATTCAACATATTCATATGAGAGAGGGTTGAGAGCTACTACCTGATAGAGACCTGTGGCACTCAGATAGGTTATCATCTTCTGTCTATCTTGTTCTCTACCTATCTGAGTTTGTTCGTGTTGTGCAGCCATAGTCTTTTTTTTAGGACTTTCTTGAACCGGAGAGAGGGTAGGGGCTTTGTATAGTTTTTATTTTTTTTCCCTCTTCTTCGATCTTGAGCAGCAATTCTGTAGCCTCAACCTTCTTTCTCTGTTTGGACAACTCAGTGTCTGTCAGTTCATTTAACTCTGCCAGGGGAAGAGATATGATTTCATCTATATTTTAGTTTCTTAATCCCAGATAATTCATTCTGGCTGCCGTTAACTCATCATCTTGAGTGTTAGGCCTATGGGCAACTCTGATTGCAGCTTGCATGAAACTTGGGATCTCTCCTAATTTTTCTCCCCTAGCATTCCTCTTCCTCTCCCTTTTTACCTCCTCTATCTCCTAAGGAGTCATCTTCCTTTTCCTTTTATCAATTGTTGGCCTGTATGACTCAAGGTGGAGAGAGCTTTAGCCTTCTAATGATTGTATTGAGCTTGAGCTTTGGCAAGGGAGAGGTTGTGATACACCTTCACCAGCAGGTGTTTCACCGAGGGTATCGGTGCTAAGGATGAGCCTGTCTCAAGGTTCACAGGGTCCATTACTAGGCCTTCAACCAAGGTTTCCCCTTCGAAGCTAATCTTAGGGTCTGCCTTAGTATCCAGTTGAACAACAGTTTTCCCTAGTAGCCTCTGTCTTTATAATTTTGCTCTGTTTCTGAACTCCTGCAACACCCACTCTTGGATCATCTCAGCTAATCTTCCAGCCTGTTTGTTTTGGCTTCGGTTGACTAGTGGCAGATCAACTAAGTTAATACTCTCATGGAATCTCAGGGTTTGAAAATTGAAGACCTCCGGCTGCCCCTGAGATCTAGAAAGCACCAATGCCATTCTTGCATTCTCATACCACCATCCCATATTTGGATTTTTAGCAGGTTAGGATGGGGCAGACATGGCCATTGGGATTCTTTAGTCAAAGAGTTCTTGTAGCATGGCCTTCAAATTAGTGTGAGTCTGAGAAAATTGTTGAGTCTGGACAACTGCAAGTGAGGGTGGTGAATCCTTATTGTCCATACTCAAGACAAAACTCCCAGATTCTGTGGTTGCATGGACTTTCTCCCCCTTTTTGGTAGCATCACCCACTTGCATAGGTGAGCTGGAGGTTAAGTCCACTACTTCCACAGGTTATTATGGACCTGGTTGAATTTGCCTGGGTGGTCTCTCAGCTAGCTTGCCCTTGAGATCGGTGATCTCAAGTTGCTGATCATGGACCCTTTCTGTAAGGCAATCACTTGAGATTCCAAGTGACTAACTTTAAAGACTAAATAGGTGCATGTGTGTTGAAGTTTTTTCACCTTTAGTTGCAGACTCCCCTCATCTTCAGAAGAAGAATCATAGGGGGATGAGAGAATTGGAGCAAGGTCTTCTTCCTCATCATAAGCATATTGTTCTTGGCTGCTGGCTTTCCTCTGCTCACTGATAGCAGGTAAAGAGTCACTGAGCTGAGTTTTCATGGTTGAGGTCTTAATGATGTAATCAGTAGCAATAGTGAGAGTCTCTTCCATATGGACCTCCTATACAGATTCAGGGAGATCCGCCTCAGTTGGGGGTGGATGATGTGTGCTAGACATGGGAGAAGCAGAAGCACTCATCTCTCGTTAAGCAAGTGTGGAGAAGAGAGACTCATGGTACTCATTGAATCCCATGTCTTCATCGTCATAGAATTTTAGGTTGGAGATTGGTTGGTTGAGATCAAGAGGCTGGGGATGGTAACTTTCCTCTGAAGGTTGTTCACTAGAGTTTTGAGACTCCGAGTGAAGGCTTAAGGCTGTTGGGCTTGTGAGCTTATCAGGCTGAGCATGACGAACCTTAGTACTCCCATGTCTTCATCGTCACAAGATGAAGTTGGCTCAGTTGTAGCTTCAGGTTCAGGTTGTGGTGTCTCTTCAACCTTAACCTCAACTTCAGGTGCGGCTGGACTTGGTGGAGAATGCAAGTCCACAAGTTGACCTTCTTTGATCTTCTACTTGATCCTCCTGATGTGCTCATCCATTGTGGATAGAGACATAGGACCAAGTCTCCTTCCAGAGAACCCATACAGCTTCAAGAAGCTCACCATCTTTAGTCTGTCAGCAGACTTCTTCTCTTGGGCTCTAATGGTGGCTCTTGCTTTAGCAACTTCCTCTCTCATTTTCCTTTTAACTGCCTTTCTTTGAGTTTGAGCCTCTTCATCAAGCTATTTTTGGTACTCAAACTCAATGTATTCAAATGAGCGGGGATTGAGAGCTGCTGCCTGATAGAGTCCACAATCTTTCTCAGGACTTTTATGAACTGGAGAAAGGACAGGAGCTCTTTGTTGTCTTTTTCTTTTTCTTTTTTCTTTGATTTTGAGGAACAGTTCTACTGCCTCAGCCTCCTTCCTCTCTTTGTATAGCTCCCTGTCTGCCAGTTCATCTAGTTCTGCCAAGGGGAGAGAAATGATTTCATCAATGTTGTAGTTCCTAAGTCCCAGATAATTCAATAAGGCTGCCCTTAACTCATCATTCTGAGTATCAGGCCTATGGGCAGCCTTGATTGCAGCTTGCATGAAGCTTGGGACTTCTCCTGATCTTTCTCCCCTGGCCTTCCTCTTCCACTCTCTCTTCTCCTCCTCAATCTTATTAGGAGTCATCTTCCTTTTTCCTTTGTCAATTATGGGCCTGTATGACTCAGGGTGGAGAGAGCTTTGTCCTGTAGATGGTTGTGATGAGCTTGAGCTCTGGCCAGATAGAGGTTGTGAGACACCTTCACCAGCAGGTGTGTCACTGAGGGTACTGGGTGTAGAGGGTGAGCCTATCTCAAGGTTCACAGGTTCTTCTGTTGGGCCTTCAACTGAGGTTTCCCCTTCGAAGCTAATCTTAGGGTCTGCCTCAATATCCAGTTGACCAATAGTTTTCCCTGCTAGCCTCTGTCTATATAAAATTGCTCTTTATCTGAATTCCCTCATAACCCATTCTTGGATCACCTTAGCTAGTCTGCCAGCCTGTCTGTTTTGGCTTGGATTGATGAAAGGCAGACCAACCAAGTTCATACCATCATGGAAACTCAAGGTCTAAAAGTTGAAGAGTTCCTGCTGCCCCTGAGCCCTTGATAGCACCAATGCCATTCTTGAAGAGTCATACAACCATCCCAATATTGGATTTTCAGCTAGATGGGATGGGGCAGGCATGGACATTGGAATTCCTTCCTCAATTAATTGTTGAAGTGAGGCCTCCACATCAGTGTGAGCATGTGGAAGTTGTTGAACCTGGACAACTGCAAGTGAGGGTGGTGAATCCTCATTGTCCATACTCATGACAGAACTCCCAGGTTCTGTGGTTGTAGGGACTTTCTCCCCCTTTTTGGTAGTATCACCCACTTGCATAGGTGAGCTGGAGGTCAAGTCCACTACTTCCACATGTTCTTGTGGACCTGGTTGAGCTTGTCTTAATGGTCTCTCAGCTAGCTTGCCCTTGAGATCGGTGATCTCAAGTTGCTGGTCATTGACCTTTTTTTGTAAGGCAATCACTTGAGATTCCAAGTGACTAACCTTTGAGACCAAAGAGGTGCATTTGTTTTCTAGTTGTTGCACCTTTAGTTTCAGACTCCCCTCATCTTTAGAAGACGAATCATGGGGGGTGAGAGAGTTGGACGGATCTCTTCTCCCTCATCACCAGCATAGAGTTCTTATTTGGACTGACAACTTCAGGTGAAGTGTCAATGGGCTGAGTTGCCATGGTCGAGGTCTTAATTATGTAATCACTAGCAGTAGTGAGAGCCTCTTCCATATGGATTTCCTGAACTTGTTCAGGGAGATCCACCTCAATTTGGGGTGGATGATGTGGGCTAGATATGGGGGTGGCAGGAGCACTCATCTCTCCTTGAGTAGGGGTGTAGAAGAGAGACTCATGGTACTCACTGAATCCCATATCTTCATCATCATAAATTCAAGGTTTGGGATTGGTTGGTTGAGATCTAGAGGCTGGGGATGGTAACTGTCCCCTGAAGGTTGATCACTAGAGTTTTGAGACTCTGAGTGAAAGCTTGAGGCTGCTTGGATTATGAGCTCATCAGGCTGAGCATGAGGAACTTCAGCACTGATAATATAAGAGATGGTAGTGGTTTGCTCCTCAAAAGAAGTGGGAGCTCTAGTGTGCACTTCTTTTTGCATACGTGGTAATATAGGGGCCTACTCAGACTGAATTGCTTGAGCAGGGGTTCGTTTGTATTTTCTTTGGTAGGTGATGGTTATTGTAGGTTGTTGGGGTGGATGAGAAACAACAGGTGTGGGTTCAACACTAGCTGGTGTTGCTAGGTTGTCACCTTGAGCAATGAGCTCTAACATTTTGGGGACAAGGGCTGTTTCTACCCCAGAGAATCCCACAGTTGGTTTTCTCATTATTTTGAAGATGTCGGGCTTCATCTGTCCCAATTTAAGAGTTTTACCTGTTCCCCTCAACTGTGAGCCCAATTCACAATTGAGAATGTGCTAGAGATATCTAGGGAACATGTAATACTACAAGGAGTCTAAGTTAGACCGTAAATTAAGGTAAACAAAGTGAGAATACTTGAACTTGACCCCCCTAAACCAGTCCATGGACTATGAAGGACAGATCTTCAGGAATCTGGTCCCATCCTCCACGCTTGTTGGATAAGCTGTGTATGATGACATGGAGGAGGTACTTCCACTGGGAAGAGATTTTCCCTTTCCTGAAAGTTCTGACTGAGAAGTCTCCTTCATATCTCATCTGCGCAAATGACTTATTTACAACAGATTTGGGAAAGGACACATCACCTTTTGCATCATCCAGCTGAAGATGGTTGTTGATGATGGCTAGAGTGATGAAGAGTGTCCTCCCCTACACTGTAGCAGACAGTGCCTTCTCCCCATCCATGATGAACTCTTCGCAGGTCCGCCAGAAGTCTAACAACTGATCCTCAAAGAGAGGAGGATCAATGGTGAGGGAGGTGAAGTAGTTGGACAAAGAAAGAAATCGGCATATCTGTGAGAAAGCAGGATCTTTCTCAGAGTTCAGAAGAGCAACCTGATTGTGTTGGTTTCGGCGGTTAAGGTTCGCCATTTTAGAGAGCTTCGTCAAGAAGAAAGGTAAGAACAGGGTCGGTTTCTAGATGAATTTAAGTTAGAAAAGTGTTGCAGATGATGAGAGAAAAGTGAAAGAGGGGGAAACCGTTGGGTATATATATGAAATGGTTTTGAGACAAAGTTAATGCGAAAGGATAAACTTTGAAATCCGGATGTCGGTCCCACCTCTGAAAAAGTGTCCAAAAGTAGTTTTTCTTGGAAGCCGAAATCTTCCGAAGGTAATTTGGCTTCGGAAGTTTTAATAAAAGCTTCCAAAACCAATTTGGCTTCGGAAGATATTTCTAAGAGTTTTGAAAATTTTGCTTCGGAATAAAAATATTTAGAGAATTCTTCTCTTTTCAGAGATAAGTACTTTCGGAAGGGATTTGTTCTTTAATATCATTTAAAATACTTAAAGAAAATTTTGGCTTCGGAAGATATTCTAAGAATTTCTTCCGAAGGTAAATTGTCATAAGTAGTTAGTTGATATTAAAGACATAATTTTCTTCCGAAGGTAACTTAGTTTCTTCCGAAGAAAAGAAGTTCAAAATTTTGAAAAGTCTAAGAAATATTTTCTAAAGCAATCTTCCTCCAAGTTTATTAGGGGCTTATGCAGGTGATATAATTGACAACTGAGGACATACAAATTTTAGAAATAATATTGAATTTAAGTTTAAAAAAGAGCTACTCAAAGTTTATCATCCCAATAGCTGATATAAGATACTTAAATCTCTGTTCAGCAAAAGCTTTGGTGAACAAATCAGCATATTGTTCATTTGTGTGAACTTTGACTAGTTTGATTAACCGTTTTTCAAAATTATCTCTAATTAAATGATACCTGATGTTGATATGCTTGGTCCTTGAGTGCAGCACAGGGTTTTCTGTAATAGAGATAGCACTATTGTTGTCTATGTGGATGGGAGTTTTTTTGAAGTTGAATACATAGTTTAGCATCTGATTCTGAATCCAAAGCAATTGACCACAGCAGCTTTTAGTAGCAATGTATTTAGCTTCAGCAGTTGATGCAGATACACAGGATTGTTTTTTGCATTGCCATGAGACTATCCTTCCACCAAGAAATTAACATCCCCCTTATGTAGACTTTGCAGTCATATTATAGCCACCATAGTCACTATCTGTATACGCATAAAGATTGAAGTCAGAATTCTTTGGATACCAAAGGCCAAGTGATGGAGCACCTTTGAAGTATCTTAAAATTCTCTTGACAGCAACCAGGTGTGACATCCTGGGATTGGCTTGATATCTAGCACAGATACATGTGGCAAACATGATATCAGGCCTGCTGGCAGTAAGGTACATGAGAGACCCAATCATAGCTCTATAGATAAGTTCATCCACACACTCCCCCTTAAGGTCTGGTCCAAGGGAGTGATTTCTTGCTATGGGAGTCTTTGCAACCTTGCAGTCAGTTAGATGAAATTTTGTTAGTATGTCTTGCACATACTTGAACTAGTTTATGAAGATGTCATTGTCCACCTACTTTACATGAATTTCTAGAAAGAAATTGGGTTCCACCATAGTACTCATTTCAAATTTTTTGTTCATAAGCTTCTCAAACTCTTTGAAGACTTGGATTCGGTGACCCAAAAATGATTTCATCTATATAAACTTGAACCAGCATCAAGTGATTCCCTGTTGCTTTGAGGAAAAGTGTGCTGTCAATGGTAACTCTCTTATAACCATGTTGGACAAGGTACTGTGACAGTATCTCATACCACTTTCTTTGAGCCTTATGCTGCCCATAGAGAGCTTTATCAAGCTTGGAGACATAATCAGGATGATCTGGGTCTGCAAAGCCAGGTGGTTGTTTGACCTACACTCTCTCATCAATCAATCCATATAAAAATGCACACTTGACATCAAGTTGGTAGACTTTGAAATCCTTAGATGTAGCAAAAGCAAGGAATATCCTAAAAGCTTTAAGTCTTGCTACAGGAGTAAAAACATTAGTTTAGTCAATCCCTTCTTCTTGAGTGTACCCTTGAACAACTAGTCTAGCCTTGTTTTTTATAACAAGTCCTCTGTAATCCTTCTTGTTCCTGAAAACTCATTTGGTTCCTATAGTAGTCAATCCATGACGAAGAGGACATAGGTTCCAAACCTTCTGTCTTTTGAATTGAAGCAATTTCTCCTTCATTGCTTCAACCCAACATCCATCATTCAAGGCCTCATCAACTTTTTTTGGCTCAATCTAGGACAAGAAGCAAGAGTGTTGACAAATGTTTGTATTATGAGATTGTCATCATCTTCTTACCCCAGTCTCAACATCTACAATGATGTTTGTGGTGGGATGGGACTTGTGGATTCTCAGTTAAGGAGTCACAACAAGTTGATTTGAAAGATTCAAATTTGTGAAATTCAGATCTGATGATTAAGTATTATCCACCACATCAACACACTTTTCAAGAAAGACTTGATCCAATGAGTGTGTGACATCCTTGATGTTATCTTCAGTGGAGAGTTATTTAGTATCATGAAATTATTTGTTAGAATCACCATCTCTATTTCCTCCTGCCTTGGAAATCTTTTCATTTGAATTCTGTGCCTGAAATCTGGAATTGGTAGGCAATTCAGATGTGTCAGAGATGTGCTGACTGGATTTCCACCTACAGGGTTTGTTACCATTGGAGCTCAAGAAATTTTATTAGTTGGTATTGTTAGCTTAAATCTTGCATCTGGATCTCCTACTGATGAGTTACCTGTTGATCCTAAAACATATTCACTAGAACCCTTCACACTATGTGTGTGCTCATTGAAAATCACATTAGCTGACTGCTCAACTACTCTGGTTTTAAGATTGTATACTCTATAAGCTTTAGATTGGGAAGAGTATCCAATGAAATGTACATCATCTGATTTCTGAGAAAACATGGCTATATGATCTTTGGTATTCACCTCATAAGTCTTTTTAGTCATGTTGATAGTGCTTTTGGGATTGTAGATACAATTCTTAGGAAGATGAGAAGTACTGCCACACATGATGCACTCCACTAGCATACTTCTGAGAAACTTTTCCTGAGTGGAGGGTTGAGCTTCATCTCTTTCCATTTCCTTGTTCATTTTTGTAGATGATGCAGTAGACTTTTTAGGAATAGGCTTGCTCTTTGATCTGGGTTGTTCAGGCAGTGCAGTAGTGATGCACTTTTGTTCAACCTTCATCTTTTGACAAGAATGGTTTGAACTGGAACTAGGACTCTTGGTACTAGAATCCATACAAAAGTTTGTAGTCTTCACTACCTCAAACCCAGCAGATATGAAAACTTGTTTTTTCTTCATGTCAAAGGTGGGTTTGATTTCTTGGGCTTTTTTTGCTTTTCTCTTGGCTACCTTGATCAAATTTTCTTTCTTGCAGACTTGGCCATCTTTGTCTTCTTCTTCTCTCTAGGAGAGTTGTGTCCCTTCTCAGAACGAGCCTCTTCACTCACTTCAGGCTCATTGTAGATACTTTTCATTTTTCTCTAGAACTAGATCTTTAGGAGGTAGCTCATCTTCACTAGTTCCACACCTTGGCTGTCTCACAGATAATAGAGTGTGTGGAGGAGTTATTTCACTAGATCCTAGTCCCTAACTATTTTGATAAGACACTTGTCATGCAAAGATGAGTTTATGATGTTCTTGAAGGTTTACTCTTCAAGAACATATTTTTCTCCCTTGGTTTTGCGGATCACAGGCTCAGCCTGAAATTCAGTTAACTTGGCTATGAGATCATTGATTTGAGTCCTTTAATTTGTGTGCTCCTATTTAAGAGTAGATATTGTTTTCTCTAAATCTTTAATTTTTAGTTTATGGTCATTTTCTGCCCTTTTAAAATTAGCTTTTAAAGTGTTCAAAGACTCAAGGTCAGATTGCAGTTCCAAGTAATAGGACCTATACATGTTAATTTTAGTAATGCACTCGGGAGTACAAATATGTTCTATTACCTTGGGTTCTTCATGATTAGCCATCAAGGCATGGTTAGGAGAAGCATCTTCAATCTTGAAACTCCAATCAAAGCATCCTTCTTCAACAGAATCTACAGCCTGATGCTTTGGCTTCTCAGCTTTTGCAGCTCCCTTGGTGTAGTTTGGTCTAGATTGTGCTTGGCAACCCACTTGTCCTTAGTGCCTTGCACTCTCTAGCAAAGTGTCCTATTTGGTTACAGTTGTAAGACTTCACTTTACTTTTATCCAGCCCAAACTTTCGACTGTATACATTGGTAGGAAACTTTCTGTTAGTCCTTTGGTAAAACTACTTGGCTCTATGAGTGAGAAGAGCCATCTGCTGCAAATCTCCATGTAGTGAGTCCATTCTCCGGGAAGAGAGAACATGAAATTCCTCGCAATGTCCCTATTCTCCAGTTTGACACTAGTATCCATCAAAGTGTCCACAATCTCAACATATCTGAAATACTACTTAGTCATGGTTTTACCTATCTTGAAGATGAAGGTCTCAAACTGCTTCTTCATGAGGTCTTTCTTGTTCTCCTTGTCTTCCTCAAACCCCTCATAGATAAGCTTAAGTGCATCCCAGAGTTGCTTAGCAGTCTTGCACTTGTTAAAGCCTCTATAGATAGAGTTAGGAAGAGTAGTTTGAAAAGCTATCTTGGCCTTCTGATCTACATCTATCCACTTCCAATATTCATCGGCAGTAGTTGTTAAAGGTGTGCATGGGACATGAGGTCTAAAGATAGCTGATATCCACATGCTGCTATCTTGAGACTTGATGAATCCTTTCTATATTTGGCACCAAGTATCAAAGTTATTAAGAGTGATTAGTGGAGATTTGGTCATAGTGTCGGTTGCCATATCATCTTTGGAGTGATCTGCCATTTTAGCAGATAAGTTTTTTGTGAAACTGAGCAGATTTAAGATGGTAAAATCTTACAATCAAGAGCCTGGAAAGCTCTAATACCAATTGCAGGATCGGGTTAGAGATAGATCAGTGCATCAGTATCACCGGTGTTGGAAAGTTAACAGTTAAACATTTACAAGATCAAATAAGGAACAGGCTATAGGAAACCAAGAATAAAAGTAAAGAACACAAACAAGAACAAAGTAGTTGGTTTTGAAGAATGTTGTATATTGCTCTCCAGTATTTGACTAGACTTAGAAGGCTTAGTCCCTAAGGACTGATACATGAGATACTTTATACTACGTCCTACAGTCGGCCATACTTTGACAGCCAGCTAGAATACTAATCTAAACCACAAGATCTATGTAAAGTGAAAAGGCAAATTTCCTTTTGACATGTGACTATGACATGCCACAGCTCACATCTTTATCTAATACAAAAAGATAAAATAGTACAAAGTAGGAAAGTTATAGACGAAGACCATAATATATAGTTTAACAAAAGTATACTTGTTTCATAGCTTTAATTTGAGCGGTAGACCCCACTCTGGAAATAGAGTATCAACAACATGTATAAGTTACTGAGTCTTCATAGCTGGCAGCGGAAAGTATTTCAGATTTGTCAAAAGTATGTTAGAGAAAGGATGTTCTTTCTATTTTTAGAAGAAATCTGTCTACTGACTTTAGATGACTTTGTCTACGAAGCTTTTGGCTTCGAAAGAAATGGTCTTTGGCTTCGAAAGAAATGGTCTTTGGCTTCGGAAGATTTGACACTTAGAGAATTCTTAGTGAATACGTCGAATATTCCGAAATAACTTCCTCGTACTTTAGACTGTATGCTGAGAGCTCTTTTGGTGAGCATGAGCCTTACAGATAACTCCTACAAAAAGGATGGCCATTAAAAGGGACAAGATAAAGAAAAAAAAGTCCAAGTTATCCACCTTTGCACCTCAGGATGAGTCAGAACATCCTGACGGTGAACCAGAAGATGCTACTCAATTAACACTACTTCATGTAGAGACTCTTGCTACAGAGAGACCTATTGTGTCCCGGATATTCTCAACAATGGAGATCAAGACTTAAAGTTTTGGTATCATCAGCCTAGTGGGAGTTTGTAAAAGTTATTTTAGAGGCTGATGCTTACCAAAGATATCTCAGCATGCATTCTGAAGTACAAGGAAGTTACTTTGCAAGATTTGATTAAACACTAAGAAATTCTCAAAGTGTCAAATTTTCCAAAGTCAAATGATCATTTCCTCCAAAGCCAAAGATGAAGTCTTCCAAAACTTCAACACAAAGTCTTTAGAAGCCAAGAGACTGATTTCTTCCAAAGACAGAGAAGACATGCTTTCTCTATCATACTTTTGACAAAGTTGAACAACTTTTGTCAACTGTCAATTATGTTCATTTAGTCTGTAACTTTCTACTTTGTCGTTTTTGTCCTTTAATATTAGATATGGATGTGAGCTATGACATGTAATAGTCACATGTCAAAAGACAATCTACCTTTTGACTCTACACTGATCTTGTAATCTAGATAAGGGTTCTAACTAAACTTTAAAGTATGCCTTGCTGTAGGATTTAGTATAAAGTATCTCACGTATAAGTTCTTAGTGAAAAAAAAGCTTGTAACTAAGATTAACCACTTGAGAGCAATATACAACATTATTGAAAACCAATTACTTTGTTCTTGCTTGTGTTCTTTACCTTAGTTCTCAGTTTCAACCAGCCAGTTCCCCATATGATCTTATAAGTGTTGTCTGTTTTCTTTTCAACTTTTGTGAAACTCTTGCATTGATCCCTCACCCGGTCCTGCAAATGAGGACAACTCGATCATAATCGCATCACAATTCTTATATGAGGAATATATTATTTATGAAAAAATGTTGAATAATACAATTTCCGTATATGTCGGAAGTAGTAATATTATTGAAATTTTGAAAACCACCATGAAAGTTGTGTGGTTCTAATCCATTCCCTGGCGCGAATGTGAATTATATAATGAACTCATGATCAAGTAAGTATAATTGAGGAAATTATAATGGTCATAATGTTAATAAGATCAACAATGTTAATAATTAAGTTAACCACAAGAAGTGGCACACCAAAGGCGTGATACTATAAATAAAATATAGAATATGTTAGAAATAATGGTACACTATTGTTGTGTGTATTATACCGCGCATTAAATAAGCATGAATAAAAGATATATGATCATAAATTAAATGTTTATGAACATGAATATTTAATTGGCACGAATCATTAGAGCATTTCGAGTCAATAATGATGTAAAAGGTATTAAAGAATAGGGGATTCTTTAAACTAATTAATTATACATTTAATGTTTGCTCTAGAAAAAAGTTAGTTATATACTAACTAGAGTAGGGTTTGAATCCCTAAATATTAGAGAATTGATAAAAGATCATAAAGATTGCAGGATCAGTAAGGGTCTCACAACACAAGATTATCTCATAAACTCACTTAAACTCACTCGGTTGATGAAACAGAATGTCTAACTAAGTTGACAAATAATATAATAAGTTAATGAACACAAGAGTGGTTTTCAAGATACTTGTACATATTACTTCTCAACTAAGTATTGCAAGACTCTTACAAGCATGTTTTATGAGTTACAATAAGAAACTATATATACTACTATCTACAGCCGGCTATACTTGGATAACCAGCTGGAATATACAACTAGACAAATAATACATTGCTAGAAGTAAAGCATTTAAGATAAAATATTATCCTAGAATAGGTAGTCATGACATGTCCATGACTTACCTTTTGTTACCAACTAAAGATGGCAACTGTACTAATTGATAAAGGGTGAATAGTGGATTAAAGTATTGTCAACTACATGGGCATGGAAAAGCGTCATTTAGTATATCAGAGGTTGTAGAGGATGTCAAACTGGCCATACTTATTTCCACTGGTTCATAGTTGATTCTTCCAAAGCTAAATGGCTTCGGAAGAATATGTTCTTTCGAGGTCATTTATGCTTCAAAGGAATCAACTTCATTCGAGTTTTCTACATGTCTTTATTGTTTTATTCTTTAGAATATTTTGCCCTGTATCTTCTATGTGTATACACTTAGGAAGGAAAACTGCTTAGTCTCAGAAGACTGAGTTTTACCTTTGGAAGTTCTTCATACTTGAGCTTTTGGAAAATCTTTGACTTGTTTTAGATAGAGCAACTTTGTCTTCGAAAGATCACTTCAATTGTACATCAAAATATATTGTAAGTGTTGTTTTGGTTCCATTAGCCTCATATAATATAACAAACTCCCCCTAGGCTGATGCTACCAAAACTTCACTTCCTTTTTCTCCTTGAGTCTTCAACAACAGGGAAAGCAGATATTTGTCTATCTCTTTGTTCTTCCCTGATGTAGTGGTGAGAATCTTGTACAAGTCATTCGTAGATAGTAAGTCTAATCTGTTGTTCTAAATTACATGTACTCTTTGCTGTGTTCCTCTAAAGAGAGTTAGTTGATGGGAACTGTAGTCATATTCCCATCTAACTATAGGATCCGAAGTTGGGTGTTCAACCATTTGTAGGAATGTTTTTTCTTTTGTGGTTGCACCTTCTTCTTCTTCTTTTGCTCTTATTTTCAACTCTTCTTCAATCTTGGCTTTCTTTATAAGCTCAGCAAGATGAAGACTGCTTAGATGATTTTTGATGTGAGCAGCAATCTAAGAGTTGGAGGGATTATAGAATGGTTTCTCTGCTAACTCAGCAATGTCAAATCTGCTAGAGTGAATCAGAGATGATGTATAAAGTCTGTTTACTTGACCATTCTCTCTATCCACAACAAAGTTGTGTGAAGGTTCATCAAACCTCCACTAGACAATTTGCCTTCTAGGATTGAGGGGCTTAGTTTGAAACTTGTCCCCTTTCTTAGTGTCCAGCAGAGTCACTAGTCTCCCTTTTAACTTCTTCTCTAGGACCCACTTGCCTACCGGTGAAGCCAAGGGCTTTGAGATAGGCTTTCATCCAATCCTTATCTCCCACCTTCTTTGTAGCCGCAAGTTGTGCCTCTTCCTCCTTTTTCTTCTTCCCCCTCACCTTTTCCCTAGCAGCCCTCTTCCTGTCCTTGTTGATTTGATCTTGCTATTTATGGAAATGGAACAAGATCATATCATTATCATGAAAGGTTAGCTCCTTCTGAGAATGGCCTCTTGTAAAGGGAAAGGCTATTCTCTCCATCCTCTTCCTCTCCATTGCCTCATCCTCCTTTTTCCTCTTATCATCCTTTATGGCCAACCATGCTGCCTCTTCCTTTTGTTTCTACAATAAGTTTATCTTCTCTATTTTCACAAGTTCATCAAGAGGGAGTAGAAGTATTTCTTCATTGTCTACTCCCAGTCTGATGAGCCTATCTATGACCTCCACTCTCCTTGGATTGTAGATACTTTCATGAGTGGCTGCTGTTGCTTTGCTGCTTGCAGCTAGCAGCTTCCCAGTATCAATTCTTCCTTTCTTCTTGAGCTTTTCCAACCTTTCCTCCTCTAGAAGCTCTTCAACAGTAAGCTTCCTCTTTCCCTTAGGATCAGCCTTTGTAGACTCAGATTTAGAAGTTTTAGGTTGGGGAGAGTGGGGTCGAATTTGAGATGTTAGAATCAGAGGAGTTGTAAGGAAGTCCTCACTGTTTACTTCAGTGGCTGGATCAAGAATGGCCTCTATGATGAACAGCTCATTGGACAGGGAAGATAATTCCATTATTCCTTCCACAGCTTGGACTTCTGCTTCTAAAGTAATTTGAACTGCATTGCCTATCCCATCTAAGTTGGTTGCTGGGCCATCAGTCTGTATTTCCCCTTCGAAGTTAATCTCAGGTTCACTAGAGACCTTAGATTGACCAACTTCCTCCTCAGAGGTAGGTGGTCACTCAGCTTTTGAAGTTTTTTTGCTTAAAAGTAGGCAATGGCTACATCAGGGGAGGGTTGTTCAAGGGAGGAGCTTATCAGAAATTTGGTTAAAAATCAGTTAAGGTCGATAAGCATCCTTGGATCCACTTGAATGGTAATAGGAGGTGGTTGAGGAAAGATGGTTGCAGGGTATTGATGTGTGGGATAGAATGAAGAAATGGCATCAAGGGAAGTTGTGATGGCAAGGCTGGGTTCCACATGTCTTTGTTTTTATACATTCTCCCCCTTTTTGGTAGCATCATCTTGAGAAGTAGATGAGCTAGATGAAGAACTTAAAGAAACTTGAGTTGGTACATGCCTAACAGGCTTCTCAATCTGTTTCTCAGCTGGTTGAGCCTTGAGATTTTCAATCTTAAGTTGCTGAGTGGTAGACCTATACTCTAAAGTCTTAACCTTTGATTCAAGGTTTGAGACTTTAGAAAGTAGGTCTTTGATAATGAGTTGCAGACTACCCTCATCTTCTTTTGAAGAATCATGAGGAGATGAGATAACATACCTAGTATGTTCATCATCACCAATAGTAGTGGTTTCTTGGTGCCCTGGATAGCCTTGTGTACTAATATCTATTTCATAGTTATTGTTTGGCAAGGTTGATGTAGACTCAGTCTCAATGATGTTACTACTGTCCTGAGAGGCTAGTGAAACACTCTCAGTAGTAGCAGCTGAGTCTACGTGAGTCACCTCCATGCCGGTTGGACTCACCTCAGTTTGGTCTAGCTGACATGGGCTATATATCAGAGGTTCCCTGGGCTTAGTTGATCTGGAAAGTGGTGAAATGGATCAACATCATGGCCCTGATGAAACATGATACCCTCATCAGGTCGGGTTAACAGGTCAAGAAAGGATACAGTGGTTATAGCTAATGACCACGGACCTTAGTCAGTACCTAATGGCCCTTCTGTAATAGCAGTTGAGCCAATGATGTGGCTGTCCCTTTTTGGCTGCTCAAAGGAGTGCTGGGACTCACCCTGAGGGCTTACGGCTTGGGTTGTGGGCTTATCAGGTTGAGACTGAGGAGACTCAACATAGATATTGAGGTCAAATAAGGAGGATGGTTGGACCTCTAGCTAAGTGCGAGCCCTGAGTTCCACTCTATCCTTTTTGGTTTGACCACAAGGGGCTTGTTCAATCAGAGTATATTGATCAAGGGTTCGTTTAGGGTGTTTTTTGTATGTGATTTTGATTGGGTTGGAAGAAGAGATTGGCATTATAGTGGTGTAGTCTGGTGTGAGTTCATCACCTGCTAAGTGGGATGTCACGAGGAGCCGTTGGCTCAAGCATACCTGGAAGAAGATCAGTGAACCTTCCAGTGAAGTTGGTGGACACCTTCTTCAACGTTTTGAAGATGCCAGGCCGCATGTGAGGGACCAGTAGAATCTTTTCACATTGTAGTTTATCTTGGGCAAGCTCGCAGTTAAATATGTGCTAAATGAACCGGGGATACATATAGAATGAATCCCTAGTGATATTTCCTAGTAGATTATTCAGCACAAATCTTGAGTACTTGAAGCGGATGCCTTTTACCATTCCATGGACTAGGTAGCCCAGATCATACTGGACTTGATCCCAATCCCCTAACTTGTTGGATAGGCTATGAAGGACGATGTGTAGCAAAAATTTCTAGTTTTAGGAGAAATTGGACTTGTAGATGTAGACTTGGTCACATCTCTGCCATATCCCATTTGGATGTAAGTATCCTCCAAATCAGACTTAGGGAATTCAATGGGGGCTCCTTCATCATTGAGTTCCAAATGCTACCTGATGGTGGTTTTACTGATGATGATTTCCTGCCCGTAGATCCTTGATCTGATGACCCTTTCATCATTGAGCATTTCGGCTTTGACCATTGGCCCAGAAATCGGCCATGTGGTTTGAGTAGATGGTGGGGTTAATAGTAAGGGCAGTAAAGTATGTGGATTGTGACATAAATTTGACGATGGGGGCAAAATCAGCATCCCTTGAAGAATCAAAGATGGCAACTTGGTTGTGTTGGGGATTCAAGGCCATTGTTCTGAAAGTACTGTTTGATTGAGGGAATTTGAGAGTGAGTGTAGAAGAAGATAATGGAAATTGGGTCCTTTGCAAAGGTAAAGAAAGTAAAGAAAGAGAGTCAAAAGTTTTTAAATGGGGTAGAAGATCAAACCGATAGGGTGAAACCACGGTCTAGGTTTCGATATGAAAAGGGCGGTAAGATAGACCATTTAAAATATTACGACAATCATCAGTAAAATCTTACTATTAACGGAGTGGGGCCCAAAGATTTCCATTACACATTTAAAGTTTTCTTCCGAGAGTATAGTTGCTTCCGAGAGAAAACACTTGTGTTTCTCAGTAATGTCTTCCGAGGCCACTTTTACTTCCGAAGGCAGACTATGTCCTAAAGACAAGTTTGCTTCCGAGAGTAGAGTGTTCTTCTGAGAAATGAAGTTAGAAAGCTTCAGAAGTGAAATTTGCCTTAGGAAAAAATATACTTGTGTATAGGAATTTGCCTTTGGAAGATAGATAAAGATCTCTTCGGAGGGTAAATTTCTCTTCGAAAGATTTCATACTTTGAAATTTTGAGAAAATGTTTTTGTAATAGGGTTTAGATTGTTTAAGGACAACATAGACAAACATATTTTCAAAGCCTTTCTAAAAAGATTGACTAGTCAGTGTTAATCATCCCAATAGCTGTGATTAGGTACTTAAATCTTTGTTCATCAAAAGCTTTAGTGAACAAATCAGCATATTACGCATTTGAATTTACTTTGACTAATTTGATTAAGTTTTTCTCATGATTATCTCGAATGAAATGGTACCTGATGTCAATATGCTTTGTCTTAGAATGCTTGACTGGATTTTCTTTGATAGAAATTACACTCTTGCTGTCTATGTGGATGGGATTCTCCATGAAGTTGAAACCATAGTCTAACATCTGATTTTGAATCCATAGCAGTTGGGCACATCAGCTTGCAGCAGTAATTTATTCAGCTTCAACAGTTGTTGTGGAGACACATGATTGCTTCTTGCATTGTCAGGAGATGATCCTTCACCAAGAAATTGACATCCTCCCGATGTGGATTTCTTGTTAACGTTGCAGCCACCATAATCACTGTCAGTATAACCATAGAGATTGAAATCCTTTTTTCTAGGATACCAAAGACCCATTTTGGGAGCTCTTTTGAGATATCTAAGAATTCTCTTGACAACAATTAGGTGAGACACTTTAGGAGCAGCCTGAAATCTTGCACAGATGAAAGTTGCAAACATGATATCTGGTCTGCTTGCAGTGACATACATCAGAGATCCAATAATTGCCCTGTACTGATGCTGATCAGTATCCTCCCCCTCGGAATCAAGACAAAGATTAAGGTGTCTTGGCTGGTTTACAATCCTTTATCTCAAATCTTTCTAAGATGTCCTTGACATACTTAGATTGACTTATGAAGAACCCATCTTCCATCTGCTTCGCTTGAATCCCAAGGAAGAAATCTATCCTTTCCATGGAACTTATCTCAAACTTCTTTCTCATGATGCTTTCAAAGTCTTTGCACAGTTGGTCATTTCAAGAACCAAATATGATATCATCGACATAGATTCGTACAAGAAACACGTCCATCCTAGACTTCTTTATGAACAAAGTCTTATCTATGATGCCTCTGGTATAGCCATTCTTCAGAAGAAACTGAGACAGTATCTCATACCACAGCCTAGGTGCTTGGTGTAACCCATAAAGAGCTTTATCCAGTTTGCACACATAGTTGGGGTGCTGTGGGTCTTCAAATCCAGGTGGCTGACACACATAGACTTCTCTATCGATATTTCCGTACAGGAATGCACATTTGACATCAAGTTGATAGATTGTGAAGTTCTTGGATGCTACAAAAGCAAGGAAGATTCGCACTTCATTAAGTCTTGCAACTGGTGTAAAGACGTCAGTATAATCTATGCCTTCCTCCTGTGTATATCCTTGAACCACAAGTCTTGTTTTGTTCTGGATGATCAAACCTCTATCGTCTCTTTTATTCCTGAACACCCACTTAGTGCCAATGGGAACATGGCCAGGTGGTAATGGACACAGGTCCCATACCTTTTGCCTTTTGAACTGAAGTAACTCCTCTTGCATTACTTAAACCCAATTGTTGTCCTTGAGGGCTTCTTCCACCTTCTTGGGTTCCATTTAAGAGAGAAAGCATGAGCATAAGTAGACATTCCCATTCTGGGTCCGATTTCTTGTTCTCAAACCTTCCGAGACATTCCAATAATGTTGTCTGTTGGATGAGTGTTGTGTATCCTAAGCCTAGGAATCACATCTAGTTGCATAGATAGATTCAGATTGGAGAAGTTTTGCTCATAATTTTGAACACCATTTCCAGCTGATGTCTCACATTCATTCAATGAGGACTAATTGAATAAATGTGTGACAGCTTCAATGGTATTTTGCTATGAAGCAGCATCAACAGTTGCCTATTCCTCCAAATCACTGTCTTCATCAGCTTGGTGTTGAATGCTTGAGCTGTCAGCTGATGAGTTTTGAGGCTCAGATGGCTAACAACTTGTTAAAGCTCCATTGTTTCCTGAGATGTTCAAGCTTTCAGGACTTCCAATAGTGGGAGCTTGATCTTCATGACTTCTTGGAGAAATTGGAATAGGTCTAGGTAACTCAAACAGTTGATCGTCGTAGGAGTTACTTTGAGTTCCTGTTTCAGTTGAAACATTCTCACAAGATGGTTTAGAATAGTTTGGAAACAATTCTAAGTCAAAAATATGATCAGGATCATTTCGCTTAACACAAGGAGTGTGCTCATTGACAACAATTTTGGATGATTCCTCAGATTGTTGATTTTTGATGTTATATACTCTATAAGCTATAGAGTTTGAGGAATATCCAACAAAGTTAGCATCATTCGACTTTTCAGCAAATTTGATTTTCAATTTTAAGAATAAAATTTTAAAGTTTCAGCAGTTTCATCTTTAGTTCTTAAAAAGAATACCCATGTAAATCTTGTGAAATCATCAACAATCACAAGGCAATATGATTTCCTTCCAATGGCCATTATACTTATGGGACTAAATTGATCCATGTGCAATAAGTATAATGGGTTGGTGATGGAGTTAACCTTTTTGAATTTGTGAGATGCCTTGTGTTGCTTCCCTTTCAGACAAGCAACACAGTTATCTTTATAGAAAAATTCTTTCTTAGGCACACCATGTACCAAGTTATTTTTAACCAAGTTGATCATCGTTTTAAAATTAACATGACACATTGTTTTATGCCAAAGAGTTGACTCATCACCATTAGCTTTGGAAAGAAAGCATGATACTTCACCTAGTGGGGAAGCATTGTTCATATCCAGCTTGTACATATCTCCTTCCTGGGAGATCTAAGAAGCACAAATTCCTGAGGAATTGTCATCCTGGGTTTGAGGATAATGCACTCATGTTTTGTGAAAAGCATTTGTTGCTTTTGATCGCAGAATTAAGAAACACTAAAGAGATTGCGTTAAAGCTGTTTGACAAAGTTTACTTTGTCAACTTTTAACTTACCTTTGGATACACTACCTCTACTACAGATGTATCCTCTGGCTTCACCTCCAAACTGAACAGGACCTCCATCAAAATGGTCAAATTATTGTAGGAGAGATCTGTTCCCTGTCATGTGCCTGAAGCATCCACTGTCCATAATCCAAACATTTCCATTCTTGTCATGTGGATGTCCCTACACATAAGTTGAAATGATTAGTTACTATTGGAAGCACAAGCCTTGTTGGTCTTGGGTTCTTCCATTGTAGACGAGATAATTGAACTAAAATGTATGCATGGGGGTTCAACTATGGTTTGTGAAGTAGAGATTTGAACTGCAGCATCTTTTTTGATTTTCCATTGCATCCTTTGGTTGAGCAACATGACTTGCTTTTGAGGCTTCTTTCTTCTCGGAAGAAGTTGGCACCACCTTTTCTTCCGAATCAGTCTTCTTCTCAGAAGGTTTCAAAGGACGGTTTTTTGTTCCATTGTTTGTTCATTGGCTTGTCTTTCTAAGCTATTTTCCTTTCGAAAGAATGAGTTTCTTCTGAAAGCAACTTAGCTTCGGAAACAAGCTTTCCTTTCCTTAACACTAGTACCATATGGTAAAGTCCAAATGTGAAACCCTCTTTTACCCTTCTTTTTTAACATTGGTTGCATAATGTGTGCTTGCTGGGTTGTAGTAACAATCTTTAACGATGTGGTTATGCAGACCATAGATTATACACTCAATGTTATTCTTGATGGGCATGAGGGTTGTTGTTTCTTGCACTTCTTTTCTTCTTCAATACCACCTTCTCCTTAACTTTCAGATCCTTCAGCTAGATAGGAGCGTTGGTACTACACTCTTTTCCTGAATCAGAACTTCCAACCACTTGGAATCATACTGAGATGAATACACTCTTTTGCTTTGTATCTATTTTCAACTTTGACTTACCCACCTTCTTGGCAGTTTTTCTTGCTGCCCTGATTTTATTCTTTCTAGCTTTGGTTGTTAGGTGTTGATCATCAGCGGTGTGGATGAGGTTTTCTACCTTATCCTTCCCTGTGCAGGTTACCATTGTTGCATTATTCTGCTACTCAGTGGGTAGTGGGTCAGCAGTTGGAACCTCTTGCTCATCAGTACCACATCTAGGCTATTTAACAAACACATAAGAGTGTGGTGGAGCAATTTCATGGGTTCCCAATCCAGTTTTATTTTGATAACACACCTTTAAGTAGGAGGATGATGCAATGATGGTATTGAAGTTATGCTTTTCAATAGCATACTTCTTTGCTTTAGCCTCAGCTATTACTAGCTGGGCTTCAGCCTTAGTCAACTTGGAGATTAAATCTTTTATTTGAGCCTCGTAGTTTGAATGTTCATGTTTTAAAGATGATACAGTTTTCTCTAACTCTTTAATTTTGAGTTTGTAGTCAGATTCTGCTTTCTTAAAGTCAGATTTTAATATGTTTAAGGACTTAATATCAGATTTAATTTCCATGTTGTAGTCTTGATGTAATTTAACCTTAGAAATACAGGCTGGAGTTCAAAGATGTTCATATACCTTACTGTCTTTAGTTCCAGCCATGAGGGCTTGAGTAGGAGTGACATCTTGCAGCATGGAGCTCCAATCAACTTCTTGAGCAACAGCTGCAGTTTGTTGTTCAATTGATTTGGTGACAGCTTTTGGGGTAGTAGGATGTTGGGAGGCTTAAGTTGTTCCAGGATTAGATCTAGGAGCCTTGTATTCCCTTGCAAAGTGATCAAGTTGGTTGAAGTTGTAACACTTGGCCTTTTGACTTCTCAAATCCAAATTTGTTGTTGCTTGTGTTCTTAGGGAATTGCCTTCCGGTTCTTTTAAAGAACTTCTTTGCTTTGTTGGTTGGGAGAGCCATTTTCTGAACAATGTCCATGTATTCCCATCATCTGGGCTAAAACACACGAGATCATCAAAATAGAATTGAAAATCTATAGAGTGTTCATTCCCTGAAACAAAAGCACAACTATCCTGCAAAGGTCTGTTGAGATCTGGGTGTCTTAGGAAATGTGATATAAGGCCTACAAGAGGATGATGGCTGTTAGGGGTAGTTCAGGTACAACTGGGGTTGGGGAGTTCTTGGCCCTTCAGCAGCATGTAGAGCATTGCTGACAGGAAGCTTTGAGTTTCTGTTCATCGGATGGCCTTTTTGAGTTTCCATCTCCATACGGTATCCATCAAGAATTCCATTCATGAGGAAGTGCACTTATGAATTTTCTAACTATGTCTCTTTTCTCAAGAACCACTCCTATAGATTGAAGATAGGTGATCAAGTCCCAGTACCTGAAGTATTGTTCACTTAAGGTCTCATAAACAATGTGTGTGAAGTATTCAAACTTCTGCTTCAACACATCTTTCTTGGACTCGTTATAGTCAGTAGAACCAGAGTATATAACCGTCAAGGCATCGAATAGATCTTTGGCAGTCTCACATTGCTGAAAGCCTACCATTATGGAGTTTGGTATAGCCGTAAGCAACACAGACATAGCTTTGTAGTCGATGTCCATCTTCTTGAAGTCTTCCTCAGAGTAGTGTTCAACATCTTTCTCAATCATGGCACCATTACCAGTTGGGGATTCCACCTTTGGCTTGTAAGGACTAGTAGTAACTGATCTCCACATTCGGCTATCTTGATACTTGATAAAGCCTTTAATACGTTTGCACCATGCTTTAAAATTATCAGGAGTGATAATTGGAGCCTTTGCCATGGTTCCCATCTTAGACTCAAAAAATTTCTAGTTAAGAGCCATTTGAGTAAAGTGACTAAGGTTGATGAAACAAGGTGATTTGGGATGGTTAAATCTCACGATTAAGAGCCTAAAATGCTGTGATACCAATTGCAGGATCGGTAAGGGTCTCACAACACAAGATTATCTCACAAACTCACTTAAACACACTCGGTTGATGAAGTAGAATGTCTAACTAAGTTGAAAAATAATATAATATGTTAATGAACACAAGAGTGGTTTTCAAGATACTTGTATATATTACTTCTCAACTCAGTATTACAAGACTCTTACAAGCATGTTTTGCGAGTTACAATGAGAAACTATATATACTACTATCTACAGCCGGTTATACTTGGATAACCAGTTGAAATTTACAACTAGACAAATACTACATTGCTAAAAGTAAAGCATCTAAGATAAAACACTATCCTAGATTAGGTAGTCCTGACATGTCCATGACTTACCTTTTGTTACCAACTAAAGATGGAAACTGTACTAATTGATAAAGAGTAAACAGTGGATTAAAGTATGGCCAACTACATTAGAGGATATCAAACCGACCATACTTATGCCCACTAGTTCATATTTGATTCTTCCGAAGCTAAATGGCTTTAGAAGAATAAGTTCTTCCGAGGCCATTTATGCTTCGGAAGAATCAACTTCTTCCGAGTATTTTGCAAGTCTTTATTGTTTTATTCTTTGGGAGATTTTGCCTTGGATCTTCTAAGTGTATATACTTCGGAAGGAGAGTTGCTTAGTCTCGGAAGACTGAGTTTTACCTTCGGAAGTTCTTCATACTTGAGCTTTCGGAAGATCTTTGACTTGTTTCAAAAGAGCAGCTTTGTCTTCGGAAGACCACTTCAATTGTACTTCAAAATATATTCTAATTGTTGTTTTGGTTGCATCAGCCTCGTGTGATCTAACAAAGATTATGCCATTTAATGTTTAAAATCGATGCATCATCTAAATAATGGTTATCAAAATCGTAACTTGATGTTACGTGATATGTGACTTGGTTAATAAGATAACAAGCACATTATTCTAGACTATTATATTTATTCTGGTGATTCAACAAAATTCCCAAGTTAATAATGATTAGTAACATAAGTGGTTAATAGCATATGTTGATACACAATTTACTTTTGTTGAGACGAACACTAAACATCAAATCAAATGCAAAGCCAATAATGAGAACAACAGTTCATGTTTATGTTTGGGACCATGTTATATGTTTGTTTTATGAGTAATTCAGATAAAGCCTAAAAGTTATTATGTTTACTCCATATTATAAATGGTTTTTGGTTAGGAAGGAAGCAATTCCCATCTAAGTTTTTTTTGTTGTATGTGATACAAGTTGTAATTATTCTACCACAACACACAACGATTGGACCTCAAATGAGTTTGAATACATGTTGGAAATGAATATTTATTCTTAAGTTATTATAGCTATCAACGAGAGATTTATTTATGTAGTTGAAAAGTGAAATAAGTATGAATGAATTATCTTTGTATCATCTTGGTCCTCAAATAGTAAAAAGAATATGAAGTTCAAAAAGGTAGTTCATGTACAAATATCTATGAATAAATTGCCAGACGCATTCTCCGACTTTAAAAAAAATTGACTAGGTCATATATATCAACTACTCGTGCTCCAATTAAGAGTAAAAATAAGAAGGACAACTACAAATTGTAGTAAGTCCAGGGCACGTTTACAATGTGATAAACCATTCGATTCCAAATAAAAAAGTTTCCTCGAAATATGGAGCAAATTATTAATAAATATGGTCAAGTTAAGGTAAAAGTAAAATGGTCCATTGAAAAGAGATTACACATGATGGTTCTCGAAAAATCTCAAGTACTTGAAAATAAAGAGATCTCAATAAATTATATCATGTCTAGAAACGTATTGAATCGAAACAAAATCAGCGTCAATGATAATTTTGTATACAATGGCGCTTGAAATGATGAAATGATGAGGATCAATAAATGATATCTACCTATGAATGTGAATGATTGGCCAAAAAACGAAAAGACGTAAATATGGCAGAGTTAAAATTTTCCAATGAAATATAAAGTTATTGGACTTGTTGTCCATGTACCTGAAGTTGAAAAATATGTTGGATATAAGCAAGGTCTTTATGCGAAAATGTTATGTGAAATGATGAAAGAAAGCCAAAGTAAAATTTATGGCACAAGGATTTTATAAAGATCTATACTTGATTATGAGGAGATATATTCTTAAGTGGTGCATGCAACGTGATTCTAATATCTCATTAGTTTGGTAATACTGAAAGACAATTGATATGAGTCTTATGAATTGTGACATTTGGTAATTTTCCGTTACCAAACTCCGTTAGTTCCGTTAGTTCTTGCATACATTTGTCGTGAGCACACACTAGTTGTCGTTGAACGTTTGTGACTTAATAACAATTATATATGATAAACAGATAATAATTTAACTGATAATGTTGATTATTTAGTTTGTGGTTATGTAATTCATGAATTTTAAGTTTTAAATTTTACTTCTGAATTTTACTTTCATAACGTGACAATGTGTAAATATTGTTCATGTGTTTTGTTATTAGTTGAAATATATACTTATTATTGATGATTAATAATGCTTGTATTTTGTATTTAAAATTGCTAAAAGAGTGCAAAAAAAATTTATCTTTACAAAAAGTTATTGAAGAGGGCTTAAATGACAATTCTTAATTAAGTTAAGTTACAAAAAAAAACCCAACCCTAGCCCCCACTCCCCTCTTGCGGCCGAGAACCATCCCAACATCCCCATTCCTTGCGATTTTGATCAATAACAAGCATCAAGCATTGATTTTGATTAGTTTCAAGTGTAAGCAAATGTTAATCGTCATCTTTACACGTTTTAAGGTGAGTTTTTAACAAGATTTTCATAGTTTTGATCAATGTTAAACTATAATTTGAAATTGGTGAAGGAAAGTTGAAATTGATGATTGTTTGATGATGTTATGTTGTTAGTTAGGTTGTATCAATGTTGAGTTATGATGATTATGCAAGAAATCCATGGTTTGATCATATAGTTCATACATTGCCTAAAGTGGAAACTTTTCTTCATGGAAATTCATGTTTTGATGACTGATATATGTTAGATGGATTGTTATGATTGCTATGAACTAGATTAGGGATGTTATTGATGAATTTGGGATTGAAGTTGATGTAGATATGGATTTTGGATATGACTTTCCCAAAAGGGAAACTTTATTGATGTGAAACATTGGATTTTGTGAATTGGGCATGTTTATGATGCTAGGATCAAGCTAGAGTGTTTATTGATGATGTATAAGGTGTTGGAATGTGTTAATTGGATCATGTGGATGTTTGATGGATTACTTGAGAAATCTAAGTCATAGAATATGATGAGATGTTGGTGTAGGTTAGGGAATTTTGAATCATGTTTGAGATTGTAATAGATCACTATGATGTATGTTAATTGGTGTGAATTGTGTTGGGTAATATGATAATGATCGTCATACACGCGTGCAAATCTGAGGCCCTTACTTAGTAGGATTGGCAGGGTTTAGTATGTGAAGTCGTGAGTGGCTTCACATGGCATGTGGTGCATGATTAAATTCAATGTGTGAATTGCTAGTTGTGATGTAATTATGTTTTTGTTGAGCCTGATGTTTGGGTTTAGATTTGCAAGTGTTGTATGATGAAATATCTTGATATGATGATCTATGCTAGTATGATGATTTTGATAGAATCTAAGATTGATGATGTGATTTACATAAACAAGTTACATGATAATAATGTCGTATGAGTTGCTAAACCTGATCAAGTTAGATTTCAATTAACATGTCACCAACAGGTCAAACGGGTCAACTAGGTCAAAACAGTCATTGTGGTTTCAAAACCCTAGGGTTGACGTGTTGTTGAGCACTTAGGGTTGTTATGTTTCTCTGGTTGCACGTACTTATGCACTCAAATGTTCTAGGTAACCTTTGATGGGTTGTCTTTCCTCTCATTGCTAGCTTTGCATTTGCTGTTCGTTTGCGCATCAGGTGAGTTCATGCCCCACTTCTAAACACTCTTTTTTGGGGGAGATAGCATACTTGTTTAAAAACACTTTATTATTATGAAATGTGCATAGTAAAACTTAGTGTTGTATACCATAGAAAGACCTTACATTTTCGTATCGTTCATTAAGGAATCTAGCGGGAAATCTTGGGTAGTACTACTGGGTCTGACAAGCCCCACCCGTATGACTAGAGGTCAAGCGGGTGTAATATTGTCCTAAACAACCAATAGCGTCATGACCTGCTATGTCGCGGCGGGAGGCAACAGACAAACATAGTCAGCTTCGATCGCAAAATCACTATGGTTGTTACGTATGACTATAGACTAGCTATCTATTTCAATGCACTTCTTATGTTTTACAACTATCACTAGTTATGTTAAACGCAAACTTTTAAACTCACCAACCATTGTGTTGACTCTTTTAGTATGCTATTCTCATGTCGTTAACTCCGGTTGCCAATAGGAGCACATCACAAGTCCAGCATGCATTTTATAGAAGCATACTATGTCTTGACATTTGGTTTCAAATTTATTGTCTACAAATAATAGTTTGGCGTGCGTTTTGCTAATGTTACACTTTAAATACTTTGGGTTTGATTAACTTACAAAATGCTTTCGCATAGTTTTAAAGTTTTAAACTCTGAAATGGTTTAATGTTACATATAGTGTTGTTCTGAGTAACTAATGACTTGGATCCTGATTTGTTCACACCCCTCGCGGTTAAACCCCGCACGTGGATTTTGAGGGCATGACATAAATATTATGACTTACATGATAGTGTAAATTTACATGAAATCCATGTGTCCAAATCATGTGAAATAAGTTCTGGAGAAGACTATGAGTGTTCTATACAAATATGGATTTGCATATGTTATTATGATTTTATGTATACACTGATTACTTGTGCGTAACTGAAACTTCTCATTAGTGATTAAGATAAATGAATGCTTAAAAGGTGATATATAAAAGACTTTGGTAAAACTAGTTTTGTCTTTAGTTATATCTTATGGATGTAATCCTTATATATAAACAAAGGCATGACAACGAAATTGTACATGTTACCTGATAATTATGATGTAAGCTATGAATTAGCACTATGGATATCGGAGATGCTGTTAAATGATTAGTAGTGAATGTTTTTACATATGATATAGAAATTGATGTGGTAAATTAAGAAGTTATATATCAAAATTTCTACAATGTCCATGAAAACACATAACTCATTAAGATGGAAAGAATTCCATGAAAATTTGTAAATGTTTAATGCAATCAAATTAAAAAAGTCAAATATGCTATAATCGACTCATTTCATATCTCGAAAAAAGAGATAGATGTAATTTATTCATTTGTCTAAATCATCAATGTTATATTTATAAATATTATAAGATATGTTGACGTATTTGATCTCATGAAGAGATTCAAAGTTCAAATTATTAAAAACGAATTAGAAATGAAATATAATATTACATCTATATATTATCGGCATGAAGTATGTTTGTACATCACTCAATTTATACAAATGAGATGATAAAACATTCAATATAATCTGGTCATCAATATGCTTCGAATAAAATAATTAGTCATTGTGAATATGTATAAATGAATTAGCAAATATCTATGATCATCTCCTATAAAAGGTATGAGATTATATATTATTATGTTAGCAATTAGTATATTATGTTATATGTTTGCTTGTTTCTTGAAAGCAGATATTAAAATAGGATAGAACTAGTATTTGAATACCATTAAGGTATGAAATATATGACATTATACTTTACTAACCCACCGAAACACGTTTGGTTAGTTTTTTTATAAGGAATTGTACATTGAAAGATCAAGCAGCGAATTGTTAAACAACAAAAGTCTTAGAGAAGGTTTTGTTGAAGATCAAAATCCATCACTTTAAGGATGTATAAATAAGGGGTTGTATTATTCACACTGTATTCTTTTCCCTTCACTAAGTACTATCATATTCGGATTTCTTAGTAAGGTTTTAATGAAGTAATGTAACCGGTCCAAAAGTAATAAGGGGAGTAATACGTGTTGCACTTTTTTTCTTAGCTATGGTTTTTCCCATAGGGTTTTCCTAGCAAGTTTTTTAATAATTCAACAACTTTATTAGTATTGATAACAAAGGAAGAGTGTTATAAATATTTTATTAATGTGGTTATCAATACCATTTTGTAACATTCATAGTCATTATGTTTGTATTAATATTATAGCCGTATAGATAGTAGCATATGTATTTGACATTTAAGATCAATATATATATATATATATATATATATATATATATGAAAGAGTTCTTCTATTCTCCACATCTTTTTCTCCCTATGATCATTTTGTTCATACATATACACTAGGTATTAGTTTCTAGTAGGTCGTTGTTTTAAAACATAGACATGATAATATAAAAATAAATATATGCGTGTCAACTACTTGCATTACAATTATGAATATTATAACGTATGTTTCTAAAGGTTATAGTTACATAACATCTCTATTGTTATTTGAAAGAAAAGTAGTAAGCACATCCTTCGGCCTTATATTTGTAAACACATGCCTATAGTTATAAAGAAAATGAAAGATGCTAGTAGGTAACCCATGTGATGCTATGGTGGTGACAATATCGTCAAAGTAACAATGTATTTTTTATATTTTTCATCTAACTTACCATCCCAAAACAACTTTTTTTTTAAATAAAAAACCATAAACATAGAACCCAAGTGTATTAGAGTACATTGTAGGATTTATCTTAGAGGCTAATGCATACAAAAGATCTCTCAACATGCATTCTAAAGTAACAATGTATTTGTTTACTTCGAAAGATTTGACAAAAGCACTAAGAAGTTCTCTAATTGTCAAATATTCCAGACCCAAAGACCCAATCTTCCGAAGCCAAAGATAAAGTCTTCCGAAGCTTCAACACAATGTCTTCTGAAGCTAAGAGACTGATTTCTTCAGAAGACAGGGAAGACATGTTTTCTCTGACATACTTTTGACAAAGCTGAACCATTTTTCGATGCCATCTCTAAAACTCAGCAACTTATATAAGTTGGTGTTAATTTTATAATTTTGTCAACTATAGATTATGTTCATAGAGTCTGCAACTTTTCAATTTGTACTTTTTATCCTTTTTATATTAGATAAGGATGTGAGCTATAGCATGTCATAGTCACCAGTCAAAAGACAATCTGTGTTTTGACTTTACATTGATTTTGTTGTCTAGAGTAGTGTTACAGCTGACTTTCAAAGTATGGCAGGCTGTACGATTTAGTATAAAGTGTCTCATGTATTAGTCCTTAGGGACTAAGCCTTATAACATTTGTAAAACACTTGAGATCAACATACAACATTCTTGAAGACCTAATACTTTGTGTTCTTGCTTGTGTTCCTTACTTTGATCTTATAAGTGTTGCTTGTTTCTCTCAAACCATTTGTGAAACTGTTGCATTACTCCCCATAACTCTATTTAGTTTATAAGTGTTGCTTGTTTCTCTCGAACCATTTGTGAACCAATTGGTATCAGAGCTTATCAAGTTATTGATTGTAAGATATTACCATCTTAAATATCTTTAGTTTCACAAAACACTTATCAGCTTAAATGGAAGCTCTCTCTAATGCTGACATGGAAACCGGCACCATAACCAAATCCACGGATCACTCCTCATGACTTCGACACTTGGTACCAGAGTGGAAGGATCATCAAGTCTCAAGATAGAAGGATGTGGAGATCTGTTGTCTCTCGACCTCATGTACTATGCATACCTTCAGCTACTGCTACTGATGAAATGATTCCAAAGGAAGTGGCCAATTACTCTAATAAAGACTAGACGAGAATTGATGTAGATCAGAAGGCCATGACTGCTCCCCAAACTGCTTTTCCTAACTCTATCTACAAAGACTTTAAGAAGTGCAAAACTTAAAAGCAACTTTGGGATGCACTTAAGCTGATTTATGAGGGGTCTAATAAAGCAAAGGAAAACAAGAAAGATATTATGAAGCAACAGTTTGAGAATTTCACCTTCAATACGGGTGAAAGCATGACACAGTAATAGGGACATTATGAGAAAGTTCATGTTCTCTCTTCCCATAAAATGGACACACTACTATGTGGCCATTAAGATAACTGAAAACCTCTCTATTCTTACCCTTATTGAGCTGTATGCTATCATGAGCGGTTACCAGATGGTGATGAACATGCAAAATCCATCTCACAGCTCATCAAGTACCCACAAGAGTTCTACCCTCCATGTGGTTGAAACGAATAGCAGAAAACCTTAGCATCACCTTCTTATCTACCCTGACGACTCACACAAGGGCCCTTTCGTCACTTCCCCGGAGACACCAAGGGAGAGCTACATCCAAGAAAGCCCATTCCAAGAGACAAGCTCATCTCAAGCCTTTGTGTCTTCCAATGAAAGTTCAGACAACTTTCTCTTTACCCTTGAAGACTTGGACTACATCCATCAAGATGACAAGGAGTACATGGAGATAGTTTAGCAGATGACACTTATCACTCACTGAGCCACGAAGTTTTACAAGAGGACTGAAAGAAAATTTTCTAGCAATGCATCTAGTGGGAAGTTTGGACCGGATAAGAGCAAATTGAAGTGTTACAACTATAATCAAATGGTACACTTTGCTCGAGAGTGCAAGGCACCAAGTACAAATGGTGGCCAAGCACAATCCAGACCAACTACACTTACGCAACTCTAAAAATTAAGAAGTCCAAGCAGCAAGCTGAAGTTGCTTTAGAAGAAGGTGGCTTTGACTGGAGCTTCAAGGTTGAAGATGTCTTTCCAAACCATGCCTTGATGGCTGACCATGATGAACCCAAGGTATTAGAACATGTCTCTACACCTAAGTGTATTGCTAAAGTAAACATGTATATGTCCTATTACTTGGAAGTGAGATCTAACCTTGAATCTTTGAATGTTTTAAAAGATGATTTCAAAATAGCAGAAAATAACTATAAACTAAAAATAAAAGATTTAGAGAAAACAATTTCTACACTTAAGCATGAGCACACAAATTACAGGACTTAAATCAAAGATCTTATTACCAAGATAACTGAATGCTAGGCTGAGCTTGTGATCAGTAAAGCCAAGGCAGAAAAGTTTGTTTTTGAAAAGGAAACCTTTAAGAACATCATATCCTCATCTTTGCCCGCCAAAATGTCTTATCAAAACAGGTAGGGACTAGGATCCAGTAAAATAGCTCCTCCACACGCATTATTATCTGTCAGATATCCAAGGTGTGGAACTAGTGAAGATGAGCTCCCTTCTTTAGATCCAGTTCAAGAAGAGGATGAAGATGATGTTGTAAGGTTATACTTGAAAGGCTGATGCAACCAAAGTAACCAAATAACTTCCTATATGCATGATGTACACAGTAGAAGTTACTTCAGAAGTTTTAAACTCCTCGTAGAAAATATTCAAAGTGTAAAATCTTCTGAAGCTAAAGAGCGAAGTATTCTGAATCCAAAGATGAAGTCTTTCGAAGATTAGATGACAAAGTCTTATGAAGCCAAGAGACTAAAGACCGTTTTCATCCGTAGACAGAGAAGACATGCTTTATCTGATCTACTTTTTCTGAAAGCTGACCAACTTTCCGCTACACCGCTGAGGACTCACCAAGTTATACAAGTTGGTGAAAAGGTCCATGCTTTAGTAAACTGTAGATTATGGTTTGGAGTCTGTAACTTTCTACTTTGTACCTTTTATCCTTTTTGTAATAGATTAGGATGTTAAATAAGGCATGTCCTACAGTTTAAGTAATCCTAGGTTAGGAGATGGTACAACTAACTAGTCATTGTCATGGTTGGATATTAGCTAGCGCTGCCTTGTTTAAGTAGGGGTGATCAGTACATGCCTAACTAAGGCTAGGCTACCTAAAACCCAACCCTAACAATAACCTTAACGCCTGAAATAATAAAATACTATAGTAATACTAATCTTAATAATACTAAAATAAATAATAATTAATTTGGCATAACTTAAATGGGAACATACCTTAAAACTATCTACGGCAATTTGATGTAGAGTATCCCTACTCACGCTCCTACCCGAGCTCCAAAAACGGGTAATAACAATACCCAATGGGGTTCTGATTACTCGGGATTCTCTTTATACTAGAGTGTTCCCAAGAAAACTTATAATTTAAATTCAAACTTAAGGTATCTATTTATTAGAAAACACGCTGGCTGGTGAAAAAGAAAAGCAGTGGGATGCAAAGTGACGTGCCTGCCTGCTAGCTTAATTAATTTTTTTAATAATATTATTATTATATCATTATAATTAATTTATCTGCTTACTTCATTTTTCTCTTATAACTTTTTAAATATAACGTTGTATAAAGTTTCGAATATGACGTTGAGACAAACTCATTTTTTGGTACGGGTAGACCTAAGTTTCGTTAAAAAACAGAGTAGGTTTGAATATAATATATTTTATTATTATTAGATGATCTTTTCAAAATAATAAACGCTCGTTGATAAACCTTATCTTTTAAATAGTCATTTTAGTCGTTAATTACTCGTTCGGCAATATATGAAAGAAAAACTTCATAATTCGCATATTTATAACTATTACATTAAGATTGGGGTATTATACCTTAGGTCAAGAAAGATTCATAAAATTAACCATAAACAATGAATTTCAATGACATTTTTGAGTTTAATGAAACTGATGCTTATGAAAATAACAATCATAGATCGAGTTTCAAAACCATAGTTTCATTGCATGAGTAGGGGAACCAAGAACTGGTAATCTTGAAGTTAAATACTTTGTTTCATTGTTAAAAGATGCTTAAAACAACAAAGATCATTAAAAATAAACATAAAACACAACATAAATGGGTATTCATCATAAAATCAAGATAGGTCAAATTCCTATGGAACAGTAACGGTTGAACTCTCAATTTTGACCTGATAAAGTCAAACAGAGAAAAGTCAAATTTGATTTCAGTTGTGTGATTTGATCTCAAATTAGTAAATTACTAACTCATGTGTCTCTAATGCAGAGATCTATGGTAAATTTGACTCGGAGAAAGCTCCTCAATGTTAGTGGATATCTTGATCCAGATGTGCTCGAAGCTGATGGGCTGAGAGACATGATAAGATTTATTTCAATAACAAGAGCAGCACATGCCATCATAGTTAGACCCATCATTTATGAGAACTTCATTAGAGCTTTCTGGCAAACAGCTGAAGTAATTGAAGTAGATGGTGTCAGGACTATTTCTGGAAGAATTACTGATGATCATACATTTGCCATCTCTTAACAAACTGTGAGATAGTGTCTACAGTTGGGAGATGATGCTAACTCTCCCCACGAACTTGTAGAGGATGACATTCTAACCTTCTTTGCCAACATTAGCTATGAAGGTGGTTTTGAAGGAAAGCAGATTATCAAGGGGCTAGCCGATTTGCAGTGGAGATTCTTGATTCATTTATTCCAACACTGGCTATAAAAAAGGAAGACTGCTCAAAATGATATCCCCATCACCACATCATCAAGTATCTATGCCTTAGGCACTAACAGACAATTCAACGTGTCTGCTTATGTGTTCAATGGCATGGTATCCAACATTCAAGAAGGAAGAAGGCATATGTTTTTTATGTATCCAATTTTTCTTCAGTGCTTCATCAATGAAGCCTTTCCTGAGATTATAGCTGAAGGCCTTTTGTTGGACATTCCCCATTACAATGCCAAGTCATACAAGTACATCAAGAAAAGAGACCCTAGGAACTTCTACAGTGGAACTTTCTTTCCTCTTTTGCAATAGATAAATCCAGAAGAAGTTCTTGATGAATAAGATGAACAAGCTGCTCTTGCTGATGAGCATGAAGTTATAGAAGAACAACAAGCTGCTCATGATCAACAACTTGTTGAAGAGCATGCTGAGGAAGCTGATAAAAGACAAAGGCAAGTTTCACCACATGTTGATGTAGGTGGTGATCTTCACACTAGGCCTTCTGTTCAAGAAGTTGATGTTCCATAACCGTTCAGATCATCTCATATTCATTCTCTATCATTATCACCTGTTCATTCTCATCATATATCTCCTATACATTCCTCTCATGAGGTGCTGCTGCATCTGTTGATACTGGTGAATCTACCAGATGGATTAGAATCATCTTCGGATGAGGAGTATCATCATTCTAAGTTTAAGAGGCCTGAAAGACAAGTTCAATCAGAGGTCGGTGCTTCAGAGAGCTATGCAGAATCTAAAGTTAACCGTCTTGATGCCAAGGATGAGATGATTTCTGAGTTACTATTGAAGGTAGCAAGAATGGAGAAACTCCAAGAAGGTCTGGAATTATTAGACACAGTCTTCTAGAGTTAGATGAGAAGCAGAAAGAGCTTAAAGAGCTAAAAGCCAAATATGATCCGAGAAATAAGAAAAAGATAAAGAGATTGATTGACTCAAATCAACTTTTGATCAGACAAAAGAAGAAATAAGTGGAAATTTAGATGCTGCAACCATTCAAACACTTGCGATGGAAGAGCAAGAGAACCTTCTGGATGTTCAAACAGACATTATTGCTGATCTACATAGACAGATAGAAGCTCTAACAAAAAGAATTTTTATGCTTGAGATGTTGATAAAGATCAAAGAAGAGTTAGCTAAAGAGAAAGATGAAAAAGATGATAATGATTCTGATAAACACAAGGGTGATGAAGTGCCTCTGGTGAGAGTAGTAGTGATGATGATCTCTCCACCATCAAAGAGACAAAGAACTGATGAATTTGTTAAGCAAGTTGAACACAGTGAGATTCGGGAGGAAGAGGAGAGAATGGCCAAGATTGTGTATTCTGGTCAAACTTCTGAGGAAAAACATTATGAAGAGTCTAAACTAAAAGAAATCATTGAAGACTTAGACATCTACTCCTCTGAAGAATTCATCATTGATGAAGACTTTTAGGATTTTGTTAGAGATCTAAAATCTCTAGTTGAACCCATTGTGGTGATTCCCCATACTCCTATGCCATTAGGATAGGAATTGAGCTTACAGATTGTTCCAGCTATTTCTTTGACTGATGAGCAAAAGGATCTTATCAGAAGATTATGTGAAGAAATCAAAGAGAAAGAAAAAGCTGAGAAGCAGGAGAAAGAAAAGAAGCAACAACAAGCTGAATCCTTTATACCTTCTTCATTTAGACCCCGAATGCATACATATTCTACGAAGAGGAAGTACTTATCTGAGAAAGGCAAAGGAAAAAGGCCTATGGAAGAAGAGGAACCAGCCAAAAAAAAGCAAAAAGATGACCCGAAAAGCCTTGCAGCCATAGCTCAGTTTCTAGATGCGCAGGAGAAGGTTGAGGAACAAATGAAGAAAAACATTAAAGTGATAGTCTTGGAAGAAGGAGAGATAGAAGGAGGTTATCAGGCAAGCCCAATTGATGAACATGTGGTTAGAGACAGTCCTGTAAAGGCTGAATCTTCTGTTGAAGAGATAGTGGAGAAAGCTCAAATCGATGATCTGATGGTTAAAGCCATGTTCTTGATTAATCATGATTATGATGCTGATGAAGTGTTTCGAATGACTTATGAGGGTATGGTAGAAAACGTGAACAAGTTGAACAAACTTCTTGACCCCACTCATGTGACTGACAGGGAAATTAAAGATTATCTTTCTGAACAAGGATTTACATGAAGAAAACTGGGTAATATGAAGACAAATTCCCTCAGGGCTGCAATCCTCTAGATAATCAATGACAAGAAAGAAAGATTGAAGAAAATAGAAGAAGAGGCTGCAGGGATGAAACCAAGAACAAAAGTATCAGCTCAAGATATCCAGCTCACTTCCAATGACCATGATGTCTTTCCACCCATGCTTCATAGAAATCCTGAATGGCTTGCTAAACCCTCATTATTAAAGCTACAAGAAGGGTTAACCACTTCAGAGATGATCAAAAGTGTGTCTGCTCAAGAAGGCAAAGTGGATGTGAAAATCATTGCTTGGAAGTATGATAGTGACTGGAATATGTTCATGGTCAAGAGAATCTTAGGGCTAGTTTAGTTCTTCACAGAGCACACTGCTCTGGTGAACTCCCTACACATACATGATTTGAAAGAATTAGCAAAGCTTGAGTTGATAAACCATACTGCCATGTACAGAGGATATGAGTTTGAAGATATTTTGAAGATGTTCAAGAAGACAAATAACTTCAAAGCTCTCTGGCATCAGGAAAGACAAATCTTTTCAAAATCCTCTTAAGAAGAACATAAAGACAAAACGTACTGAAGAGTTGGTGTTTCCTGAGTTGAATGTAAAACCAATTGAATCACTAAAAAGAAAGATGGTTGCTGGAACTCATAAGGCAAATCCAATCTCAAATGTATTTTTTGATGAAAAGACTTATGAGTTGGTTATTGAACGGCAATGGGGAGGAAAAAAAGATGCAGAGATAAGGCTATTTAGTGGATATGAGATGAGACTGCTTGCTGAATCCTATATCCACTACATCTTTACAAGACACTTAAGAGAGATATATAACAACCTTGGGGAAGCTGATATTTATTTCTTTTTGAAATGCATCAAGATTTTGAAGATGGCCTATGACAGAATTAAAAAGAAGAAAGAGTAAAGAAAGAAGAAGAAAGTCCCTCTCCAACTAGGGAATATAGTGAAGCTTGGGGTGGATGCCGATGGATCTTTACTAATTCACAAAGATGGGCTCTCCACTGTCTCAGTCTGGGAATCTATATCTCTGAGGCAGATGCCTATTGAAGCTATACATACTATGATCCAAATGAAGATTCATGTACTGAGTAGAGACAAGATGAATGAAGCCAGATACTTCTCCAACATGATCAAAGCTATACTGGATCCTTCACAGGCAGAACAAGCTCCAGCTCCAGCTCCAGCTCCAGCTCCAGCTCCAGCTCCAGCTCCAGCTCCATCCTCATCAGTCCAAGCATAGCAAAAGATCCAACAAAATCTTCACAGCCTCCACTACCATCAAACCCTTGAAGTACATAGGCTGTATAATCCTTAGGGGGAGTATTGTTGGACCCTGAAAGGATCATACATGCCAATTCAAGTGGTGGTTGAAGGCTGTTCTGTTGGAAACTCCCACAAGTCCAAGAAGACATGTGGGTGAAGAAACAGAATAATATAGCCCAGTATCGGCTATGCGCATTAGTATATGCGGATGACCAAAGAACAAATGCTGACAAGTATTTGTTCATCCGCATTTACTAATGCGGATAGTTTGAACAAATACGGCCAAGTATTTGTTCATCCGCATTAACCAATGCGGATGTTCAGAGACAAATGCACTTAAGCATTTGTTCATCTGCATTTGCCAATGCTGATGAACATAATTAATGCTGATGACCAACAAAAGAAATGCTGATGAAGATCAAGCAATCCGCATTAATTAATGCGGATGAACAACTACAAATCCTGATTACTTTTTGTACTTAGACTAATATTCTGATGTATAGTTGTCAGGCTAGTTTAGTCATTTTGTACGAGCCGAATGTCAGCCTATAAATAGAATAGAATACCCTACTTTTATGAGTTTTCCTGATTGTAAGTTTTCTGAGTACTCAAGTTTTGAGGATTTTTTAGTTTTCAAGTCATTGTATTGAAAGCCCTAGCACCCACTATAACTTCTTTACCACAATCAATTTACAAAGCATTTATGAGTATTTTCTGCATTTAATGTTCTTTGATTCTATATTTCCGCTACTTAATCATTGACTCAATCATTATATTCGATCCTAGTTGAAGTCACATCAACTGAGAATCCATTTCTCGGATCCTGTCAAGCAGATTTCCTTTTTGACATGTGACTATGACATGCCATAGCTCACATCCTAATGTATTATAAAAAGGATAAAAGTACAAAATAGAAAGTTACAAACACCTAGACCATAACCAGCAGTTTACTAAAGCATGGATCTTTTCACCAACTTATGCAAGTTGGTGACTCTTCAGAGTGGCAACGGAAAGTTGGTTAGCTTTCTAAAAAAGTAGATCAGAGAAAGCATGTCTTCTCTGTCCTTGAAAGAAATCAGTCTTCTATCTTGTTGGCTTTGGAAGACTTTTTCTTCTAAGATTCGGAAGACTTCCTTTTTGGCTTCGAAAGAACTTGGTCTTGGCTTCGGAAGATTTTATACTTAGATAGTTTTCTTAGGATAAGAGTAAAACTTCTGAAGACATTTCTGCAATGCACATGCATGCAAGCGGGAAGCTCTTTGGCTACTTTGGTTTCATCAGCCTTTCAAGATCCAATGACTTTCTTAGTAAAAGAATGTTCATTAAAAACAAAAGCAGTTGTTTTTCCACTATGTTCAGTCTTGGACTGTATTCTCTGTATGCTTTACAACCTCTAGAGTATCCAACAAAAAATGCTTTTGGAGCAAACTTTTATAAATGTTCTCTGTTGTTTAATATAAATACAGAATACCCAAATGCTTTAAGAAATCCAATAAAATGTTTTCTTTCTAACATTAATTCATAGGGAGTCTTGGTATGTTCTTTAATTATTAATGTTCTATTATGAATGTAATAAGCTATGTTAATGGCTTCGGCCTAAAAGGATATAGGCAATAAAGAGTCAGCTACATTCAACTAGCAGCTTCTAGCAATGTTCTGTTTCTCCGTTCAGCCACTCCAATTTGCTGAGGAGTCCTTGCCACACTGTATTGCTGACTTATTCCTTTTTCTACACAAAAAGAAAAAATAATATCATTCTTAAATTCAGTATCATTATCACTTCTTAAAGTGTTGACTTTAAGATCTAATTGATTTTCTATTATAGTGATAAATGATTTAATGACTTCTACTGTTTCTTACTTGTACAACAGAAAGAAAACCAAAGCGAATCTAGAGTAGTAATCTATTATTACAAGGCAGTATTCCTTCTTTCCTATGCTCAATATGTTTGTAGGGCCAAAAAGGTCCATATAATGCTATTTGAGTGGTGTGTGATTAGAGTTTACAAATTTAGACTTATGAGACACTCTATGTTTTTTGCCTTTTAGACATGCAGTGTAGTGATCTATATAGAAAAATTCTTTTTGTGTAGACCTATTACTAAGTCACCCTTAACCATATGATTCATTTTGTTATAGTTTGAGTGTCCCAATCGTCTATGCCATAATTGGGAAACATCTTCTAATGCTTTTGGCAATAAACAAGTTTAAGGAGTTGATGCTGAAACTATGTTCATATCAACAATGTATGCGTTGTTTTTACAGGGAGTTTTCAAAAGAATATATTCTTCAGGTATTTGTAAACCCGTCTTGAGGATGTAACAATTTTTGGAGTCAAACAAGGTGGGATATCCTTTATCATAGATTTGGGATACTCTTAGAAGATTAAACTTGAGGTTGGAGCAGTAGTTAACATTCTCAAAGCTAATCAACCCATTGAATAATGTTCCTTCAGCAGTAATCCTTCCTCATGTCTTATCACCTCCAAATGGCACGTTTCCTCTATGTTTGCTCTTGAAATCGCAAAAGAGGGAATAGTTACCAGTCATATGTCAAGACAATCCACTGTCAACATACCAGATTGCAAAACCGTTGAAGAGAGGTCAATACAACCAGTCTCACAATAAGGAGAGAGTTACAATACTTAACAGATCAAATAGGGAACTGGAACAATACTATGATGCTATGAGAACACAAGCAAACAATGAGACAAAACTAAGATCAACAACTGAATATGGTTTTCAAGGAATAAGTATATTGCTCTCAAGTTCTTTTTACAAGTGTTACAAAGCATAAAATAAAATACAAGTACATGAGATACTTTATACTACATCCTACAGCTGGCCATACTTTGAATGCCAGCTGTAAACACAAATCTAGACAATAAGATCAATGTAAAGTCAAAAGCCAGATTGCCTTTTGACTAGTGACTATGACATGCCATAACTGTCATCCTAATATATTACAAAAAGGACAAAATTACATAAAGTAGAAAGTTGCAAACATAAAATTATAATCTACAGTTTACTAAAGAATTGACTTTTTCACCAACTTATGAAAGTTGGTGAGTCATCAGAGTGGCAGCGGAAAGATGGTCAGCTTTCTGAAAAAGTAGATCAGAGAAAGCATGTCTTCTTTATCTTTAGAAGAAATCAATCTTCTGTCTTGATGGCTTCGGAAGAGTTTGTGTTCTATGCTTCGGAAGACTTCATCTTTGGCTTTGGAAGATTTGGTCTTTGGCTTTGGAAGGTTTTACACTTAGAACATTTTTTTGTGTAGAGTGTAAAACTTCCGAAGCAACTTCTACTTTGTACAAAGTGTATGCATGTAGGACGCACTTTGATTGTTTTTGGTGCATCAGCCTTTCTTCAATCCTTACAGATAAGTTATTCTTCAGTTAAGAGTCCTCATTAGGATCAAGACCATACCTTTTTTCATCAATTGGTCAAGATCCCTCAGACTCTCATAGTATCTCCTCAAATCATATAGATCATGTAAAGGTAGATCAAGCATGTCTTCCCAGAAATAGACATCTTGACCTCCTTGATCTTTGATAACGTATCATTTATCTGGATTTGCAGCAAAGCTCTGGTACAGAATGGGTCTTCCGGTTGCAAAAGGCCCTACTTGAATTGGAGTTGGTTGAGCAGCCACTTCTTGAACTACCTCAGATGCTCTAACTCATCCTGAGGTGTGGAGGTGGATGTTTTGGACTTTTTTTTCTTCTTGTCATTTCTTTTTGCCATCCTTTTTCTCCTCTTTGTAGACTTTAACTAAGAAGACTGGCCTTCAACACCAGATTGTTTTGTTGTGTCTTTCTTAATTGGGTCCTTTTCCATCATAGGTTCAGAAGGAGAGGGATCAAGACCCTGCTGTGGATCAGAAGATGAAGTTGGCAGTGGTTCAGCTCCAGGTCTAGGTTGTGTTGTCTTTTCTGGCCCAATCTTGACCTCATCTTTAGGAGGAGTTTGACTAGGTGGAGAATGCAAGTCAACAAGATCACCGTTTTTAATCCTCTACTTAATCACCTTAATGTGCTCATCCATTTTGGATAGAGATGTTGGACCAAGCCTCCTTCTGGACAATCCATACAGATTCATGAAGCTCATCATCCTCTGCCTATCAGCGGACTTCTTTTGGCTTTTATGGATGATGGCTCTTGACTTTATAGCTTCTTCCCTCATCTTTCACTTAGCAGCCTTCTTTCTTTTTGGACTTGTTGCTCAAGCTGCTTCAGATACTCGAATTCCACATACTCATAGGATAGTTGAAGTAGTGTCGATGCCTGATAGAGGCCTGTGGCACTCATGTAGTTAATCATGTTTTGTCTGTCTGCTTCCTTGTCTATCTGAGGTTGTTCAGTTGCCATAACCTCTGTCTCAAGGCTTTCTTGAACTAGGCAAAGGGAAGGAGCATGTTTGTAGAGTTTTTTCTATCTCCTTTCTTCTATGATCTTGAGGAACAATGGTGCATCCTTTGCCTCTTTCCTTTTCTTTGACAATTTTCTGTCTGCCGGATCATTAAGTTCCTCTAAGGGAAAAGAGATGAGTTTATCAATATTGTAGTTCCTGGTCCCCAAGTAGTTTAATTTGGTTGCCCTCAACTTCATCATCTTGAGTATTTGGCTTGAGGGCAACCCTGAATGTAGCTTCCATGAAGCCTAGGGACCCACTTAAACTCTCTCCCCTTAGCTTCCTCTTCCTCTCTCTCTTCTCCTCAGGATTTAGTTTCCTTTTCTCTTTGTCAACAACAGGCCTTGGTGACTCAGGGTGGAGAGATCTTTGGCCTTCATTGCTTGGTTTAGTAGTCAACCTCTAGCCAGAGAGAAGTTATGGAGCACCTTCACCAACTGGTTTTTCACTGAGGGTAGAGGATGTTGAAGCAGTTTTTGTGACAAGGTTCACGGAGTCTTTCACTGGGCCTTCAGTCAAGGTTTCCCCTTCAAAGCTAATCTTAGGGTCCACCTCAACATCTAGGTGATCGATGACATTGCCTGTTAGCCATTGTCTTATTGTTTGTCTGAATTAGTATTTCTGGTGGGTATCCTTAATTCTCTCAGGATTTGCGTGCTTCTTGGTTAGAACCTCTAAGGGGTCCAAATGGGTTGGACTTGAGTCGGTTGAAAAAATACATACAACCTTGGCATCTTCAACAATCCTGTCTTGAATCCTTTCAGTGAGTCTGTTAGCTTTCCTGTTTTGACTTGGGTTCGCAAGTGACATATGGACTAAGGAAAGGCTGTCATGGTACTTTAGGGTCTGAAAATTGACGATCTCTTGCTGCCCCTAAAGTCTATGCAGTATGAGGGCTCTTTTGTCAGCATCATACCTCTACCCTTGTATTTCATTGTCAGCTTCTTGGGGTGGATTAGGCATTGCCCTTGGTATACCCTACTCACACAGACTTTGTATGAGTGAATCCACATTAATGTAGACTTGAGGAGGTTGTTAAGTATGGATAATTGCAGGTGAGGGTGGTAAGTCCTCAATGTCCATACTCTGAGAGAAACTCCCAGGTTTTGTGATTGTGAGGACTTGCTCCCCTTTTTTGGTAGCATTACCCTCTTGCATAGGTGAGCTGGAGGTTAGATCCACCACATCCACGGGTTCTTGTGGACCTGGTTGAGTTCGTCTAAGTGGTCTCTCAGCTAACTTACCCTTAAGATCGATGATCTCAAGTTGCTGGTCATTGATCGTTCTTTGTAAGGTAGTCACCTGAGATTCCAGGTGACTAACCTTTGAGAATAAATATATGCAAGTGGAAGTCAGTTGTTACACATTTAGTTTTAGACTCCCCTCATCTTCGTCAGAAGAATCATGTGGGGATGAGAGAACAGGACCTAAGTTTTTTCCCTCATCACCATCATTTTGTTCTTAGCTGCTAGATTTCCCTTGGACCATGAAAGCTTCAGTTGAAGTGTCAAGGGGTGAGGTTGCCATGGTTGAGGTCTGAATCTTGCAATCACTTGCTAAAATGAGAGCCTCCTCCATATGGATCTCTTGAACTTGTTTAGGGATATCCACCTCAGTTTGGGGTGGATGATGTGGGCTAGACATGAGAGTAGCAGAAGCACTCATCTCTCCTTGAGCAAGGGTGGAGAAGAGAGACTCATGGTACTCACTGAAGCCCATGTCTTCATCATCATAGAATTCAAGGTTGGGAATGGGTTGGTTAAGATCTAAAGGCTAGGGATGGTAACTATCCCCTGAAAGTTGTTCAGTAGAGTTTTGAGACTCTCTAGTGAAGGCTTAAGGCTGTTGCGGTGATGAGATCATCAGGCTGAGCATGAGGAACCTCAACACTAATCATTGGTGAGATGGGAGTGGTTTGCTCCTCAGGGGGAAGTAGGAGCTCCAGTGTCCATTTAGTGTCCACTTCCTCCTACATGGGTGGTGATATGGGGGCCTACACAAGCTGAATAGCTTGTGCAGGGGTTGGTTTGGATTTTCTTTGGTAGGTGATGGTTATTTGTGGCTGAGAGGGTTGCTGAGAGGTAGAAGGTGTGGGTTCAACACTAGCTGGTGTTGCTAGGTTGTCACCTTAAGCAATAAGCTCTAACATTTTTGGGACAAGGGCTTCTTTTACCCCAGAGAAGCCCATAGTTGGCTTTCTTATGATTTTAAATATTTCGGGCTTCATCTGTCCCTATTTAAAAACATTACCTGTGTAGGATCAGTGTTGGTTTCACAACACAGGTTTATCTTTCAAGCTTACTTAAACTCACTCGGATGATGAAGTAGATCACTAACCACGTTGAAAGATAATATAATAAGTTAATGACCACAAGAATGGTTTTTCAAGATACTTGTATATATTACTTCTCAAATCAGTATTACAAGACTCTTACAAGCATGTTTGATGAGTTATAATAAGAAACTATATATACTACTACGTACAGCTGGTTATACATGGATAACCTGCTAGAATTTACAATTAGACAAATACTACATTGCTAGAAGTAAAGTATCTAAGATAAAGTACTATCCTAGATTAGGTAGTCATGACAGGTCAATCACTTACCTTTTTTTAACTACTAATGATGGTAAATGTACTAACTGATAAGGGGTGAACAATGGATTAAAGTATGGCCAACTACATGGACGTGGGAAAGTGCCATGCAGTATATCAGAGATGGCAGAGGATGTCAGACCAACCACACTTATGTTCACTGGTTCATAGTTGGTTCTTCCGAAGCTAAATGGCTTCGGAAGAATAAGTTCTTCCGAGGCCATTTATGCTTCGGAAGAAACAACTTCCTCGGAGTCTTTTGTAAGTCTTCATGACTTTATCCTTCGGATGACTTTGCCTTGGATCTTCTAAGTGTGTATACATCGGAAGGAAAACTACTTAGTCTGGAAAGACTGAGTTTTACCTTCGAAAGTTTAAACTACTTAGTCTTGGAAGACTGAGTTTTACCTTCAGAAGTTCTTAATCCTTAAGCTTTCGGAAGATCTTTAACTTGTCTTCAGAAGAGCAGCTTTGACTTCGGAACACCACTTCAATTGTACTTCAAAATATTCTAATGTTGTTTTGGTTGCATCAGCCTTATATGATCCAACAAACTCCCCCTGGGCTGAGGCTACCAAAGGTTCACTTTCTTCTACTTCTCAAAGTCTTCAACACCAAGGAACGTAGATATTTGTCTGTCTTTTTGTTCTTCCCTGATGTGGTGATGAGAAGCTTGTACAAGTCATTTGTAGATAGAAAATCTAATGTGTTGCTTTGAATGACATGTACTCTTTGCGGAATCCCTTTGAAGAGAGTTAGTGGATGGAAACTGTAGTCATGTTCCCATTTAACTACAGGATCTAAAGTTGGGCCTTCAATCATCTGTAGGAATGTTCCTTCCTTTGTGGTTGCACCTTCTTCTTCTTCCTTTGATCTCATTTTTAACTCCTCTTCAAACTTGCCTTTCTTTGTCAGCTTAGCAAGATGAAGACAACTCAGATGATTTCTGATGTGAATAGAAATCTGAGAGTTGGAGAGATTGAAGAATGGTTTCTCTGCTAACTCAGCAATATCAAATCTGCTGGAATGTAGCAGGGATGATGTATCAAGTCTATTTACATGACCATTCTCCCTTTCCATAGCAAATCTATGTTTAGGTTCATTGAACCTCCATTGAACAATTTGTCTTCTAGGATTAAGGGGATTGGTTGGTAGCTTGTATCCTTTCCTACTGTCCAGCAGAGTCACCATTCTCCTTCTTAACTCCTTCTCTTCTTCATTGAGTATGTCTGAATTAGTTGTAGGAAGTTGGAGAGCTTAGTCCAGTGTTCCTCTAGGTACATCAAGGAATGCATCTGCTGTGAGGGAACAAAAAGAGCCATCAATGTATTTTAGTTTAACTAGCTCTTCTTCACAGGAAATGTAGCTCAAAGTTGTGCAGTCGGTTAGCTTCCTTTTGATCTCTTTGAATTCTTCCAAGGACAGGGGCTTTGATGGTTCAGAAGATGATTTGTGTAGAGATTGGGTTCGGGTTGTGTTTTGGGTTTAAGGATAGGTGGTGGTGGTGGTTGTTAAGAAGTAGTAGGTGAGGGTGTAGGTAAGGCTAATTTTGAGGGTTCAGGGGTATGAGGTTCAGTGATTGGTTTAGACTTGATGGGAAAAGGAACAGGTGTGGGCATAGATGTTGTAAGTTGTGGTTTGGGAGCAGGTTTGGGTGCCATCTTCTGAGCACTTGGTCTTTCAATCACCTCCTGCCTTCTTCCTAAGCGAATGTCAGCCTTGATGTCGTTGTGGGGTCCTTTCAGACATGGGTCCTACTTTCCTGCTGGTGAAGCCATGGGCTTTGAGATAGGCTTTTATCCAGTCCTTATCTCCCACCTTTTTTGCAGTTACAGGTAGAGCCTCTTCCTTCTTCTTCTTCTCCCTCAGCTTCTTCCTAGCAGTTTTCTTTCTCTCCTTGTTGATTTGATCTTGCTCTTTGTACAAAAGAAACAACATCATTTCATATTCATGAGGGGTCAGCTCCTCCTGAGAATAGCCTCTTGTAAAAAGAAAGGCTATTCTCTCCATTCTCTCCCTGTCCATTTCTTTCTCCTTTTTCCTCTCTTCCTCCTCTAAGGCCAACATTGCTGCTCCTCCTTTTCTTTCTGCAATAGGGTTGCCTCCTCTATTTATACAAGGTCATCAAGTGGGAGTAGAAGTATTTCTTCCTTGTCTACTCCTAGGCTAATGAGGCTATCTATGACCTCCACTCTCCTTTGATTGTTGATATTTTCTTGAGCGGCTGCTGCTACTTTGCTGCTTGCAGCCAGCAACTTCCCAGTATCAATTATTCATTTCTTCTTCAGCTTTTCCAACCTTTCCTTCTCTAGAAGCTCTTCAGCAGTAAGTTTCCTTTTTCCTTTAGGATCAGCTTTTGGAGACTAATGTTTAAAGGATTCAGGTTAGGGAGAGTGGGGTTGAACTTGAGGTGTTTGAGACAGAGGAATTTAAGGAAGTCCTTACTGTTTACCTCAGCGGCTAGATCAAGAATGGCCTTTGTGATAAATGGATCATCAGACAAGGAAGATAGTTCCATTATTCCATCCGCAGCTTGGACTTCTACTTTCGTATTAAATATGAAGTGCACTACCGTCCCTTCTAAGTTGGTTGCTGGGCCAGCAGTCTGTATTTCCCCTTCAAAGTTAATCTCAGGTTCAATAGAGACCTTAGGTTGACCAACTTCCACCTCAGAGGTTGGTGGTGCACTCAGCTTTTGAAGTTCTTCAGCTCCAAAGTAGGCAATTATTACATCAGAAGAAGGTTGTTCAAGGAAGGATCTTATCAGAAATTTGGTTAAGAATCTATTAAGGTCGATAAGCATCCTTGGATCCACTTGAATGGTAGTAGGTGGTGGTTGAGGGAAGATGGTTACAGGGTGTTACTGTGTGAGATAAAATGAAGAGATGGCATCAAGAGTTGGGATGGCAAGGCTGGGTTCCACATGTCTTTGTTTTTGTACATTCTCCCCCTTTTTGGTAGCATCATCTTAAGAAGTAGATAAGCAAGAAGAAGAACTTAACAAAACTTGAATTGGTACATGCCTGACAAACCTCTCAATCTATTTCTCAGCTAGTTGAGCCTTGAGAGTTTCAATCTCAAGTTACTGAGTGGCAAACCTGTCCTCTAAAGTCTTAACCTTGGATTCAAGTTTTGAGACTTTAGAAAGTAGGTCTCTGATAATGAGTTGCAGATTACCCTCATCTTCTTTTGAATAATCTTGGGGAGATGAGATAACATACCTAGTATGTTCATCATCACCACCAGTAGTAGTTTCTTGGCGCCCTAGATACCCTTGCGTACTAATATCTTTTTCAGAGACATCAATTGGCAAGGTTGCCGTAGACTCAGTCTCACTGATGCTACCACTATCTTGAGAGGCTAGTGAAACACTCTTAGTAGTGGCAGCTGAGTCTACATGAGTCACCTCCACACCGATTGGACTCACCTCAGTTTGGTCTAGCTGATGTGGGCTAGATATCAGAGGTTCCCTGGGGCTCAGTTGATCTAGAGAGTGGTGAAATAGATCAACATCATGGCCCTGATGAAACATGACAACCTCAACAGGTCGGGTTAAAGGTCAAGAAATGATACAAAGGTTATATCTAATGACCCGGGACCTTGGTCAGCACCTAACGGCTCCATTACAATAGTAGTTGAGCCAATGATGTGGCTGTCCCTTTTAGGCTACTCAGGGGAGTGTTGGGACATACCTTAAGGGCTTAAGGTTTGGGTTATGGGCTCATCAGGTTGAGACTGAGGAGACTCAACACTAATATGGAGGTCAAATGAGGAGGATGGTTGGACCTCTGGCTGAGTGGGAGCCCTGAGTTCCACTCTAGCCTTTTTGGTTTGAACAGAAGGGACTTGTTCAATCTGAGTAGATTTATCAAGGGTTCGTTTGGGGCGTCTTTTGTATGTGATTTTGATTGGGTAGAAAGAAGTAATTGACACTATAGTGGTGTAGGCTGGTGTGGGTTCATCACCTACCGGGTATACAAGGATGTCACAAGGAGCCGTTGGCTTAAGCATACCTTGAAGAAGATCAGTGAACCTTCCAGTGAAGTTGGTGGACACCTTTTTCAATGTTTTGAAGATGCCAGGCTTCATGTGAGGGACCAGTAGGATTGCAGGATTGGTTTATATCACTCAACACTAGTATTGTCTCTCGAACTCACAAAGTCACTCAGTTAGATGAAACAGAATCTCTTAAGAGTTGATAATAATAAACTAAGTAAGCAAAATATAGAAAGATATTTTTCAAGATACTTGCATATATTATTTCTCAACTCAAAGTTACAAGACTCTTACAAGCATGTTTACAGAGTTACAATGAGAAAACTATATATACTACTATCTACAGTCGGTTATACTTTGATACCAGCTGAAAGCTTACAACTAAAGCAACTACTACATTGCTAAAGGTAAGGTGTCCTAGATAAAATACTATCTAAGATTTGGTAGTCATGACATGTACATGACTTACCTTTTGTCACCAACTGAAGTTGGTAATTGTACAAACTCATAATGAATGAACAGTGTAATAAAGTATGGTCAACTACATGGGCGTGGGAAAACGCCATGCAGTGTATCAGAGATTGCAGTGGATCTGTCAGAAGGACCATACTTATATCCACTCTTTGATAGTAGGTTCTTCCGAAGGTTAACTGGCTTCGGAAGAACAAGTTCTTCCGAAGCCACTTGTACTTCGAAAGAGTCTACTTCTTCCTAGGCTTGATGATCTTCATACTTCGGAAGTCTTTGTCTTGAACTCTTCTAAGTGTCGAACTTCGAAAGAAGGAAGATTTTGTCTTCGGAAGTTGAGTTTCTCTTCGGAAGCTCTTTCAGCCTTGACTTTCGGAAGTTCACCTTTTGCCTTCGGAAGTTTTTTATCAATTGCACCAAAAATGTACTAAGTGTTTGTTTTGGTTGCACCAGCCTTACTTGATCCAACAAACTCCCCCTAGGCTGATGCTACCAAAACTTCACTTGTTTCTTCTTCTCAAAACTTTCAGCACTAAAGAAAGAAGATATATATCTGTTTCCTTGTTTTTTCCAGAAGTAGTGCTGAGAAGTTTGTACAAATCATTTGTAGATAGGAGATCTAGTCTGTCACTTTGAATGATATGTACCCTTTGTTGTGTCATTTTGAAGAGAGTTAGTTGACGGGAGTTGTAGTCATACTCCCATCTAACTATGGATTCCAATTCAGGGCCTTCAACCATTTGAAGAAAGGCTTTGCCTTTAGTTGCTGACCCTTCCTTTTCATTCTTCTCTCTCAGCTTCAACTCTTCTTCAATCTTGTCCCTTGCAGTTAGTTCTGCCAGATGAAGACTGCTCAGATGATTTCTGATGTGAGAAGCTACCTCACTGTTGGAGGGATTGGAGAATGGTTTCTCTGCTAACTTAGCAATATCAAACCTGTTTAAGTGTAGCAGAGAGGTGGCATTAAGCCTGTTGATCTCACCATTCTCTCTTTCCACAACAAAGTTGTGAGAAGAGTCTTCGAACCTCCACTGGACTATCTTCTTTCTAGGAGCAAGAGGTTGGGATGGTAATCTGTCTTCCCTCCTAGTGTCCAGCAGAGTCACCAGCCTTCTTCTCAGCTTCTTCTCTTCTTCTTCAAGAGATTCAGAGTTAGTTGCCAAGAGTTTGAGAACCTGGTCCAGTGTTCCTCTAGGCAGATCAAGGAATTGTTCTCTTCTGAGGGAACATGAGGAGCCATCTATGAAGGTTAGCTTGATGGACCCCTCCTCGCAAGAGATATCACTTAATGTAGTACACTTGATGATTTTTGGGTAGTTGATGGTTGGGTTCTGGAGAGTGTTTTGGGTTTGAGAATAGGTAGTGGTGGTGGTTGTTTTGATGGAATGGGTGTTGTAGAGGGTATGGTTGATGGTGTGGGTTCAGGGGTGTAAGGTTCAGTGGTTGGTTTGGTTTTGATGGGGAAAGGAAAAGGAACAGGTTCAGGTTGAGGTTGTGGGATTGGTGTTGGTTTAAAGGTCATCCCCTGTACTCTTCTGTACATCTCTTTCCTTCTACCTGAGCGAATGTCAGCCTGGATGTCACTGACATGTCGCTGCAGGGTCTTTTCAGACATGGGGCCAACTTGCCTGCCGGAGAAGCCCTGGGCCCTGAGATAATCTTTCATCCAGGCTTTATCACCCATCTTCTTGACAACCGTAAGTTGAGCTTCTTCCTCTTTCTTCTTCTTTTCTTTCAGCTTTTCCCTCGCATCCTTCTTTCTCTCTTTCTCCATTTGATCTTGTTCCTTCTTGAAGAGCCACAAGATCATGTCATTGTTGTGAGGAGTTAGTTCCTCAAGAGAGAATCCCCTGGAGCTTAGGAAAGCTATCCTTTCACTCCTAAGCTGTTGGTCAGCTTCTTCTTTCTTTCTCAACTTTTCTTCCTCTAAGGCTAACCTTGCTGCCTCTTCTTGTTCTTTCCGCAGTAAGGTTGCCTTTTCCAACTCAACCAACTCCTCAAGTGGTAAGAGGAGCACATCTTCGTTAGCAGCTCCCAAATTGACAAGTCTGTCAATGATCTCCACCCTTCTTTGATTGTTGATAGCCTCCCGGTTGGCTACAGCTGCTTTGCTACTTGCAGCTAGTAGCTTCCCAGAGGGGAGTCTACCCTTTCTTCTTAGTTTCTCCAACCTTTCCTCATCTAGAAGTTCTTCCGCGGTCAATTTCCTCTTTCCTTTAATGTCCTCGGAAGTTTGAGATTTTGGAAGTTCTTGTGCAGAGGTTTCAGGTTGGTGGGTGGTGGTTGAAGCATGTGGTGATGATGGTGTTTGAGTGAGAGGTAAGTTGAGAAAGTCCTCACTATTTACCTCAGATGCTTTTTCAAGGATTGCATCTGTGATAATTAGATCATCAGACAAGGAGTATAACCCTTCCGCAGCTTGCACCTCGGCTTCAGAAGATTGGAATGGTTCTTCCGCAGCTTTGACTTCAACTTCGAAACTTTGTGGGATTGCACTATCGGTCCCAACTGTTTTGGTTGCTGGGCCATCAGTCCCCATATCCCCTTCGAAATCAATCTTGGTTTCAATGTCAACCTTAGGTTGACCAACTTCCTTGACAGTGGTAGATGGTGCATTCAACCTTTGAAGCTCTTCAGCCCTAAAGTATGCCACAGCGACATCCAGACTTGGCTGTTCAATAGAAGATCCTATCAGGAACTTGGTTAAGAACCTGCTTAAATATTTGAGCATCCTTGGGTCCATTTAAAGGATGATTGGTGGGGGCTCCGGGAAAACAGTTGATTGCTGAGCAGGAGGAGCAGGATATCTAGAAGACAGTGTAGAAAGAGCTAAGCTTTGAGGCTCCACATGAGCTTGTCTCTAAACATTCTCCTTCTTTTTGGTAGCATCATCTTGAGAGGTAGATGAGCTAGAGGAGGAAGTCAGAGAGACTTGGACAGGTACATGCCTAACAGATTTCTCAATCTGTTTCTCAGCTAGTTGAGCCTTGAGATTTTCAATCTCAAGTTGCTAAGTGGCAGACCTATCCTCTACAGTCTTAACCCAGGATTCAAGGTTTGACACTTTAGAAAGTATGTCTTGAATGATGAGTTGCATACTTCCCTCATCTTTTTTAGAAGAATCATGGGGAGATGAGGTAACATACCTAGTATGTTCATCCTCACCACCAGAAGTGGTTTCTTGGCGCCCTGGTTTCCTTTGCTTAATGATGTCTCTTTCAGAGTCATCAAAAGGCATGGTTGCCGTAGATTCAGTCTCAGATATGTTACCACTGTCCTGAGGGCCCAATGAGGCACCTTCAGTAGTGGCAGCTGAATCTACATGAGTCCCTTCCACACCAGGGGAACTCACCTTAGTTTGGGTTAGCTGATGGGGGCTAGAAATCAGAGATCTCTCTAGGCTCAGTTGATGTTTAGAAAAGTGTTATGGATCAACTTCATTGCCTTGAAGAGACATTAGTTCTTCGTCAGCACTAATAAGAAGGTTAGTAAAGGATAAGGAGGTTAAGCCTAATGACTCGGGACTTTGATCAATGTCTAATGGAATTGAGCCTATGATGGGGCTGTTCGTTTTTGGTTGTTCAGGAGAGTGTTGAGACTCAACTTGAAGGTTTTCAGCTTGGGTTTGGGGCTCGTGGGATTGAGACTAAGGAGACTCAATACCCATATTGACGTCAAATGTGAAGGAAGGTGGGACCTCAGACTGAGTGGGAGCCCATGTTTCCACTCTAGCCTTTTTGGGTAGAACAGGGGGAACTTGTTCAATCAGAGGAGATTGAACAAGGGTTTGCTTGGGGCGTCTATGATATATGATCTTTATGGGGTGAGAAGGAAGAGTTGGCTAGGTGGTGGTTATTGCTGGTGATGGGTTCATCACCTATGGGATTAACAGGGATGTCACCAGGAGCCATTGGCTCAATCATACCTTGAAGTAGCTCAGTGTGTCTTCCAGTAAAGTTGGTGGATACCCTCTTCAACACCTTGAAGATGGTCAGCCTCATGTGAGGGATAGTAAGAGCAGCTGCACAGACAAGCTTACTCTGATCCAGCTCACAGTTGATTATGTGCTGAATGAACCTGGGATACATGTAGAAAGTCTCCCTTTGAAGATTTCCCATCAGATTGGTCAGCACGAATCTTGAATAGTTGAAGCGGAGGCCTTTCACCAACCCATGAACTAGGCATCCTAGGTCATAAGAAATTTGATCCCAACCCCCAAACTTATTTGACAGGCAGTGAAGGACTATGTGAAGCAGGAATTTCCAGTTGTAGGAGAAATTGAACTTGTACACCGTGGACCTGCTCACATCACAACCATATCCCATCTAGGTGTACGTATCATCTAGGTCTGTTTTGGGGAATTTCGTAGGAGAGCCTTCATCATGAAGCTCAAGATGATCCCTAATGATTTGTTCTGATATGATCAATTCTTGACCACAAATGCTTGACCTAATCACTCGCTCCCCGTTCAGGGTTACAATCTGTCCGTTCCCCCATAATTCTGCCATTTGGTTTGAGTATACGGTGGGGTTGACAGATAGGGCGGTGAAGTAGGTTGATTGGGTAAGGAAGTGGATGATCTTGGCAAAGTCAGCATCCTTTGAAGAGTCAAGGAGTGCGACTTGATTGTGCTGAGGGTTTAGTGCCATTTTTGGGAAAGTTACAGAGGAAATGAGGTTGATTTTGGAAGTAAACAGGAGATGAAGGAAACTTAGGGCTGTGAAATTTGGTAAAAAGATTAAAAGGATAGATCGGAAGTATTTAAATGGGTGAAATGGCGGATGGATAAGGTGAAATGACAGTTTGGGGTAAGATGTGACAATGGCGTTAAGGTTAAATCCATTTAAAATATTCCAACATCATTAACAAAATCTTTGCCTATTTTAGAGTGGGGCCCAAAAGATTTCCGTTACATAGTAAAGCTTTCTTCCAAGGGTAAAAGCTTTTCCGAAGGTAATCTTCTTCCGAAGCTAAACTTACTTCCGAAGGTAAATTTATTCAATTTACTTCCAAGAGTAAGAAGGCCTTCCAAGTGAAGAAGCTTATTAAGTTTCGAAAGTAGATTTGATAATTTATCAAATGCTTCTTTCGAGACTAAAAGCTCTTCGGAAGATGATATTGACCTTGGAGGAATTATCCTTCGGAAGAAATGTATGACATCTTCCTAGGGTTAATTTCTCTTCGGAAGAACTCTCACTTAGTAAAATTTTGAAGAAAAACTTTTTGTAACAGGGCGTAAATTGTATTGACAAGAACAAGACATAAATTATTTTTAAAAGGTTTTTCAAATGAGATACACTAATCAATGTTTATCATCCTGATAGCCGTAATAAGATACTTAAATCTTTGTTCATCAAATGCCTTGGTGAACAAATCAGCATATTGTTCATTTGAATCAACTTTGACAAGTTTAATCAGGTTTTTCTCATGAATATCTCTAATGAAATGGTACCTAATATCAATGTGCTTTGTCTTGGAGTGCTTGACTGGATTTTCTGTAATAGAAATGGCACTCTTGTTGTCAATGTGGATAGGAGTCTCCATGAAGTTGAATCCATAATCTAACATCTGGTTTTGAATCCACAACAGCTGAGCACAACAACTAGCAGCAGCAATATATTCAGCTTCAGCAGTTGATGTTGAGACACAGTATTGCTTCTTGCATTGCCATAAAATTATCCTTCCACTAAGAAATTGACATCCTCCTGATGTAGATTTCTTGTTGATGTTGCAGCCACCATAGTCACTATCAGTGTAGCCATAGAGATTGAAGTTGTTGTTTCTTGGATACCACAGACCCAGTTTAAGTGCTCCTTTGAGATATCTGAGGATTCTCTTAGCAGCAACTAGATGAGACATCTTTGGAGCAGCCTGATATCTTGCACAGATGCAGGTTGCAAACATAATATTAGGTCTACTTGCTATGAGATACATCAGAGATCCAATGATTGCCCTATACTGATGTTGATCAGTACCCTCCTCCTCAGAGTCAGGACAAAGATTGTGATTTCTAGGTATAGGAGTCTTCGCTGGCTTGCAATCTTTCATATCAAATCTTTCTAAGATGTCTTGAACATACTTATATTGATTGATAAAGAACCCTTCTTTCAAATCTTTCCAAGGAAAAAAAGTTCATTTTTCCCATAGAACTCATTTCAAATTTCTTCTTCATAATGCTTTCAAAGTCCTTACACATTTGGTCATTTGATGAACCAAATATGATGTAATCAACATAGACTTGTATGAGCAGAATGCCTTTCCCAGACTTTCTTATGAATAAAGTCTTGTCGATGGTACCTCTGGTGTAACCATTTTTTAGGAGAAACTGAGACAGAGTCTCGTACCACAGCCTAGGTGCTTGGTGTAGCCCATAGAGAGCTTTATCCAATTTGCACACATAAGTGGGATGCTGTGGGTCTTCAAATCCTGGAGGCTGGCACACATAGACTTCCCTGTCTATATTCCCATATAGAAAGGCGCACTTTACATCAAGCTGGTACACTGTAAAGTTCTTGGATGCTGCATAAGCAAGAAATATCCTTACTGCTTCAAGTCTTGCAACAGGTGCAAAGACATCAGTGTAATCAATTCCCTCTTCTTGCGTGTACCCTTGAACTACCAGTCTTGCTTTGTTCTTGATGATCAGGCCTCTATCATCTCTCTTGTTCCTATATACCCATTTGGTGCCTATTGGTACTTGACCGGATGGTAGAGGACATAGGTTCCAAACCTTTTGTCTTTTGAATTGAAGCAATTCCTCTTGCATTGATTCAATCCAGCTATTATCTTTCAAGGCTTCTTCTACCTTCTTTGGCTCCATCTGCGATAAGAAGCATGAGTACAAGCAGACATTCCAATTGTGAGTCTGTCCCCTTGTTCTCACGCCTTCAGAAACATCTCCAATGATGTTCTCAGCTGGGTGAGTGTTATGAATCCTGAGCCTAGGAATTACATCCAGTTGCATGGATAGATCCAAATTGGACATATGTTGCTCAGGAACCTGATGATTTGGTCCAGCTGATGCCTCACGTTCATTCAATGAGGACTGATTGAATGAAGGAGAGACAGCATCAATATTAGTTGGCTGTGAAGCAGCATCAATAGTTGCTTGTTCCTTCAAAATGCTGCTTCCATCATCTTGGCGTTGTTCATTGTCACTGGATGAGTTTTGAGGCTCACTTTGTTGACAACTTGTTGAAGCTCCAGTGGTTCTTGAGATAGATATGCTATCAGATCTTCCGATTTAGGGAGCTTGATTTTTAGCATTTCTTAGAGAACTCGGAAGAGGTCTAGGTAACTCAAACAGTTGATCATTATCAGAATCACCTTTGAGTACCTATTCTAGCTGAAACATTCTCACAAGAAGGTTTAGAATAGTTTGGAAGCAATTCTAAATCAAAGATATGATCAGGTCCATTCCCCTTAACACAAGGAGTGTGCTCATTTACAACAATGCTAGATGATTCCTCGAATTGTTTATTTTTAATGTTGTAAACTCTATAGGCAATAGAGTTGGAGGAATATCCAACAAAGATAGCATCATCCAACTTTTTAGCAAATTTTGCCAAATTGTCCTTTGTGTTAAGTATGGTACACCTACTTCCTAAGGACCTGAGAAAGCCAATGAACGGTGGCCTCTTGTTTCATAGCTCATAAGGGGTCTTTCCATGTGGCTTAATAACAAGAACAATGTTCTGCACATAGCATGTAGTGCTGACTGCCTCTGCCCAGTATGTTAGAGGCAGCTTTGAATCAGCTAACATAGTTCGAGAAGCCTCAATAAGTGTCCTATTTCTCCTCTCAGCAACACCATTTTGTTGAGGAGTTCTAGGAGCACTATATTGTCTGGCAATCCCTTTTGAGTTACAGAATGAGTCAAGAACTTGATTCTTAAACTCAATCCCTTGATCACTTCTTATGATCTAAACCTTGTGATCAATTTGATTTTTAATTTTAAGAATAAAAGATTTTAAGGTTTCAGCAGTTTCATCTTTAGTGCTTCAAAAGAATACCCAAGTAAATCTAGTAAAATCATCAATGATCACAAGGCAGTATGATTTCCTTCCAATGCTCATTGTACTTGTGGGACCGAAAAGATCCATGTGCAATAAGTGTAATGGAGTGGTGATAGAGTTAACTATTTTGGATTTATTAGATGCCCTGTCTTGCTTTCCTTTCAGACATGCATCACAGTTATCTTTGCTAATAAATTCCTTTTTAGGCAAACCGCGTACCAAGTTATTTTTAACCAATTTATTCATGATTTGAAAATTTACATGACACATTCATTTATGCCATAAAGTTGACTCATCACCATCAGCTTTGGAAAGAAAGCATGACACTTCACCTAATAGGGAAGAATTGTTCATATCCAGCTTGTACATATCCCCTTGTCTGGGAGATCTAAGAAGCACCAATTCCTGAGGAATTGTCATCCCAGGTTTGATGATAATGCACTCATGTTCTGTGAAAAGCATTTGCATTTGGTACTTTTGATCACAAAACAGAGAAGCACTCAAAAGATTATGTTCAAGCTGTTTGACAAAGTTTACTTTGTCGATTCTTAACTTGACGTTGGCTACACTTCCTCTGCCAGAAATGTATCCTCCAGCCTCACCTCCAAATTGAACAGGACCTCCATCAAAATGTTGAAATTGTTGAATAAGAGATCTGTATTATCTACAATCCATACATTGTCATTTTATCATGTAGATGTCCCTACACATAAGGTGAAAAAATTAGTTTTTATTGGAAACCCAAGCCTTGCTGGTCTTGGGCTTTTCCAATGATGAGGATTTAATTGAACCAAAATGTATGCATGGGGGTTCAATAGATGTTTGTGAAGAGGAGGTTTGGGCTGTAGCATCTTGTTTGATCTTCCAATCCATTCCTTGGCTGATCAATATAGATGAGCTTGATGAAGCTTAGGCAGCATGGCATACTTCCGAAGCTTCTTTCTTCTCGGAAGAAGCTTTCCTCACCTCTTCTTCCGAAGCAGTCTTCTTTTCTTAAGGTTTCAAAGGAGCTCTTTTGTTCCTTTGAATTTTCTTAGCCTTCTCTTCCGAAGCTATTTTCCCTTCGGAAGAATGAGTTTCTTCCGAAAGCAACTTTGCTTCGGAAACAAGATTTCCTTTTGAGAGCAACAGGTCTTGCTTTGTTCTTGATAATCAAACCTCTATCATATCTTTTGTTCTTGAACACCCACTTAGTGCTAATGGGAACTTGGCCAGGTGGTAATGGACACAGGTTCCATACCTTTTGCCTCTTAAACTGAAACAACTCCTCTTGCATTGATTCAACCCAGTTGTTGTCCTTGAGGGCTTCTTGCACCTTCTTGGGTTCCATTTGAGAGAGAAAACATGTGTACAAGCAAATATTCATATTGTGGGTCTGATTTCTTGTTCTCACGCCTTCTGAGACATCCCCAATGATGTTCTTAGCTGGATGAGTGTTGTGTATCATGAGCCTGGGAATTAAATCTAGTTGCATAAATAGATCCAGGTTGGAGAAGTTTTGCTTAGAATTTCGACCAGCATTTTCAGCTGATGTCTCACACTCATTCATTGAGGAATGATTGAATGAATGTGTGACATTATCAATGATATTTTGCTGTGAAGCAACATCAATAGTTGCCTGTTCCTCCAGATTACTATCTTCATCAGCTTGTTGTTGAATACAGGAGTTGTCAGCTAATGAGTTTTGAGTCTTAGAAGGCTGACAACTTGTTGAAGCTCTATTATTTCCTGAGATTTTCAAGCTTTTAGGATTTCTAGTAGTGGGAGCTTGATCTACATAACTTCTTGGAGAAATTGTAATAGGTCTGGGTAGCTCAAACAGTTGAGCATCGTAGTAGTCACTTTGAGTTCCTATTCCAGATGAAACATTCTCACAAGATGGTTTAGAGTAGTTTGGAAACAATTCTAAGTAAAAAGTATGATCAGGACCATTTCCCTTAACAGAAGGAGTGTGCTCATTTACAACAATGTTGGATGATTCCTCAAATTGTTGACTTTTGATGTTGTATACTCTATAAGCAATAGAGTTTGAGGAATATCCAACAAAGATAGCATCATCTGACTTTTCAGCAAATTTTGCTAAATTGTCTTTTGTGTTAAGTGTGGTATGCCTGGTGCCAAAGGACCTAAGAAAGCCAATCAATGGTGGCCTCTTGTTCCATAGCTCATAAGGGGTTTTTCCATGGCGCTTAACAATGAAAACCATGTTCTGCACATAGCATGCAGTGCTGACTGCCTCTACCTAGAAAGTTAGAGGCAGCTTCGAATCAGCTAACATGGTTCTTGCAGCCTCAATAAGTGTCCTGTTCCTCCTCTCAGCAACAACATTTTGTTGAAGAGTTCTAGGAGCACAGTATTATCTGTCAATCCCTTTTGATATATAGAATGAGTCAAGAACTTGATTCTTAAACTCAGTCCCTTGATCACTTCTAATAACTTTTACCGTGTGATCAATTTGATTTTCAATTTTAAGAATAAAAGATTTTAAAGTTTCAGCAGTTTCATCTTTAGTTCTTAAAAAGAATACCCATGTGAATCTTGTAAAATCATCAACAATCACAAGAAAATATGATTTCCTTCCAATGCTCATTATACTTGTGGGACCAAATAGATGCATGTGTAATAAGTGTAATGGGGTGGTAATGGAATTAACTTCTTTGGATTTGTGAGATACATTGTGTTGCTTCCCTTTAAGACAAGCAATATAGTTATCTTTACAGAAAATTTCCTTCTTAGGCACACCACTTACCAAGTTATTTTTAACCAATTTGTTCATTGTTTTAAAATTAACATGGCACATTCTTTTATGCCAAAGAGTTGACTTATCGCCATTAGCTTTGGAAAGAAAGCATGATACTTCACCCAGTGGGGAAGCATTATTCATATCCAGCTTGTACATATCCCCTCTCCTAGGAGATCAAAGAAGCACCAATTCCTAAGGAATTGTCATCCTAAGTTTGGGGATAATGCACTCATGTTCTGTGAAAAGCATTTGGTGCTTTTGATCTCAGAATTGAGAAACACTAAAGAGATAGTGTTCAAGCTGTTTGATAAAGTTTACTTTGTCCACTTTTAACTTACCATTAGATACACTACCTCTACTATAGATGTATCATCTGGCTTCACCTCCAAGCTGAAAAGGACCTCCATCAGAGTGTTCAAATTATTGTAGGAGAGATTTGTTCCCTGTCATATGCCAGGAGCATCCATCATCCACGATTTAAACATTTTGATTCTTATCAAGTAGATGTCCCTGCACATAAGGTGAGATGATTAGTTAATATTGGAAGCCCAATCCTTGTTGGTCTTGGGTTCTTCCAATGTAAATGAGATAATTGAACCAAAATGTATGCATGGGGGTTCAACTATGGTTTTTGAAGAAGAGGTTTGGGCTGCAGCATCTTTTTTGGTCTTCCATTCCATCCTATGGTTAATCAGTGTAGATGAGCGTGTGGTGGCTTGAACAGCATGACTTGCTTCCGAGGCTTTTTTCTTTTCGGAAAAAGTTGTCATCACCTTTTCTTCTGAAGCAGTCTTCTTTTCGAAAGATGTTAAAGGATTCTTTTTGTTCCTTTGTTTGTTCTTGGGCTTTTCTTCCGAACCTGTTTTCCCTTCGAAAGAATGGGTTTCTTCCGAAAGCAACTTGGCTTCGGAAACAAGTTTACTTTCCTTAACACTTGCACCATATGGTAAGGTCCAAATGTGAAACCTTCCTTGACTCCATCTTTCTTAACATTCATTGCATAGTGTGTGCTTGCTGGATTGTAGTAATAATCTTTAGCCATGTGGTTATGCAGACCATAGATTGTGCATTCAATGTTATTCTTGATGCGGCATGAGGGCTGTTGTTTCTTGCAGTTCTTTTCTTCTTCAACAGTCTTCCCCTTAAGTTTCTGATCCTTCAGTTAGATAGGAGTGCTGGTGTTACACTCTTTTCCTGAATTAGAACTTCCAACCACTTGAAATCCAGCTGAGATGAATACATCCTTTTGCCTTGGGTCTATTTTCAATTTTGACTCAACCATCTTCTTGGTCGTTTTTCTTGCTGCCCTGATTTTAATTTTTTTGGCTTTGGTAGTCAAAGGTTGAGCATCGGCGGTGTGGATGCGATTTTCTATCTTATCTTTTCGCATGGTGGTTACCATTGTTGCATCATTCTTCTGCTCACTAGGTAGTGGATCAGCAGTTGGAAACTCTTGCTCATCAGTACCACATCTTGGCTATCTAACAGACACATAAAAGTGTGGTGGAGCAATTTCATTGGTTCCCAATCCACTTTTGTTTTGATAACACACCATTGAGTGGGAGGATGATGTAATGATGGTGTTGAAGTTATGTTCTTCAATGGCATACTTCTTTGCTTTAGCCTCAGCTATTACTAGCTAGGCTTGAGCCTCAGTCAACTTGGAGATTAAATCTTTTATTTGAGCCTTGTAGTTTGAATGTTCATGTCTTAAAGAGGATACAGTTTTCTCTAACTCTTTAATTTTGAGTTTTTAGTTAAATTCTACTCTCTTAAAGTCTGATTTTAATATGATTAAAGACTCAATATCAGATTTAATTTCCATGTTGTAGTCCTGAGATGTTCATATACCTTACTGTCTTCAATTCCAGCCATGAGAGCTTGAGTAGGAGTGACATCTTGTACCATGAAGCTCCAATCAACTTCTTGATTCACAGCTGCAGTTTATTGTTTAGTTGGTTTGGCAGCAGCTTTTGGGGTAGTAGGATGTTGGGATGCTTGAGCTGCTCCAGGATTAGATCTAGGAGCCTTGTATTCCCTTGCAAAGTGACCAAGTTGGTTGCAGTTGTATCCTTTGGCCTTTGATTTGTCAAACCCAAATTTGCTGTTGGTTGGGTTCTGAGGGAATTGCTTTCCAGTTCTTTTGAAGAACTTCTTTGATCAGTATGTTAGGAGAGCCACCTGCTGGATAATATCCATGTATTCCACATCATCTGGAATAAAATAATCAAGATCATCAAAGCAGAATTGAAAATCTCCAAAGTGCTCATTCCCTGAAACAAAAGCACAACTATCCTAGAAAGGATTTTGTTGAGTCTTTTGAGACCTGGGTGTCTTAAGAAATATGATGTAAGGCCCAGAAGAGGATGATTGCTGTTGGGGGTAGTTCAGGTACAACTAGGGTTGGGGAGTTCTTGAACCTTCAGCAGCATGTAGAGCATTGCTAAAAGTAAGGTTTGAGTTTCTGTTCATCTGATGGCCTTTCTGAGTTTCTATCAACATGCAGTATCCATCAACGATTCCATAAAGTTCAGTCATGGTGAGAGTGTTGAGATTCTTAGTTCTCTTTATTGAAACACAATAGAAAGTCCATTCATGAGGAAGTGCACTCATGAATTTTCTTACTATGTCTCTGTTCTCAAGAACCACTCCTATAGACTAAAGAGAAGTGATCAAGTCCATGTACCTAAAGTATTGTTGACTTAAGGTCTCACCAACATTGTGAGTGAAGCTTTCAAACTTCTGCTTTAGCACATCTTTCTTGGACTCTTTAGAATCCGCGGAACCAGAGTACATCAGCGTCAATGCATCAAGTAGATCTTTGGCAATCTCACATTGCTGAAAGCCTACCATTATTGAGTTTGGTATAGCCGTAAGCAACACAGACATAGCTTTGCATCGATGTCCATCTTCTTGAGGTCTTCTTCAGAGTAGTCTTCAATAGCTTTCTCAATCATGGCACGATTACCAGCTGGGGATTCCGCCTTTGGCTTGTAAGGACCATGAGTAACTGATCTTCACATTTGGCTGTCTTCATACTTGAAAAAGCCTTCAATACGTTTGCACCATGCTTAAAAATTATCAGGAGTCATAATTCGAGCCTTGGTTATGGTTCCCATCTCAGACTTAGAAAATTTCTGCTTAAAAGCCATTTGAGTGAAGTGAGTAAAGGTGATGAAACAAGGGTGATTTGGGATGGTTAGATCTCACAATCAAGAGCCTAGAAAGCTTTGATACCAATTGCATGATCGGTGTTTGTTTCACAACACAGGTTTATCTCTCAAGCTCAATTAATCTCACTCGGATGATGAAGCAGAATCACTAACTAAGTTGAAAGATAATAAAATAAGTTAATGAACACAAGAATGGTTTTTCAAGATACTTGTATATATTACTTCTCAACTCAGTATTACAAGACTCTTACAAGTATGTTTGATGAGTTACAATGAGAAACTATATATACTACTAGCTACAGCCAGTTATACTTAGATAACCAGCTGGAATTTACAACTACGCAAATACTACATTGCTAGAATTAAAGTATCTAAAATAAAGTCTATCCTAGATTATTAGTCATGACAGGTCCATGACTTACCTTTTGTTAACTACTAAGGATGGTAAATGTACTAACTGAGAAGGGGTGAACAGTGGATTAAAGTATGGTCAACTACATGAGCGTGGGAAAGCTCCTTGCAGTATATTAGAGATGGCAGAGGATGTCAGACCGACCATACTTATGTCCGCTGGTTCATAGTTGGTTCTTCCGAAGCTAAATGGCATCAAAAGAATAAGTTCTTCCAAGGTTCTTCTGAAGCCATTTATGCTTCAGAAGAAACAACTTCATCCGAGTCTTCTGTAAGTCTTCATGACTTTATTCTTCGAAAGACTTTGCCTTGGATCTTCTAAGTGTGTATATGACTGGGTGTTGAGAATGATATTCTCAGTTGATGCGAATCAACTAGGATCGAATATGATGATTGAGTCAGTGGTTATATTGCGGAATGATATAAACACAGATCATTGAATGCTAGAAATACTCATAAATGCTTTGTGTTAATAGTGGTGTAAAGTTACAAATGAATGCTAGGGTTTTAGCATGAAACAGTAACAAGACACCTTTGAAACATATGACAATCAAACATTCTAATATTCTAGTTGTCTCTATTTATAGGCTGACAAAGGCCTTTACAAATTAACTAAACTATCCCTGTACTATACATCAGGAAACTAGTCTAGGTACAAAAGTCTTCATCAGCATTTCCTTCTGTTCATCCGCATTAACTAATGCGGATGTGTTGATCTTCATTAGCATTTCTTTTTCTTCTTTTGCATTGGTGTTTGGTCATCAGCATTGAGAAATGCGGATGAACAAACACTTAGTCGCATTTGTTGCTGAACATCAGCATTAGTGAATGCGGATGTACAAATTCTTGGTAGCATTTGTTCGGCTGTCCGCATTTGTTGATGCGGAAGAACAAATACTTGTCAGTATTTGTTCCATGGTCATCCGCATAAACAAATGCGGATAGCCGAAACTTGTCTTCTATTTGAGCAGATTCTTCATCCGTATTACTTCTTGGACTTAGGGAGAATTCCAGCAGAGCAACCATCAACCACCACTTGAATTGGCATGTATGATCCTTTCAGGGTCCAACAATACTCCCCCTAAGGATTATACAGCCTAGGTACTTCAAGGGTTTGATGGTGGATGAGGTTGTGAAGATTCTACTGGGTCTTGAGTAGCAGGAGGAGCAGTCATTGGTTCTGCCAGAGAAGGATCCAAAATAGCCTTTATCATGTTGACAAAATCATTGGCATCAGACATCTTGTCTCTGTTCAGCACATGGATCTTCATCTAACTCATTGTGTAGATGGCTTCAACAGGCAGCTTCTTCAAAGAAATGGGTTCCCAAATAGACACTATGTCCCTATGAATCAATAGAGCTCCTTCCACATCAACCTCTAACTTCACAATGTTCCCCAACTGCAGAGGAGTCTTTTTCTTATTTCTTTTCTCTCTTTTGGCATTGATTCAGTCATATGCCATCTTCAGGATCTTGATGCACTTAAGGAAGAAGAGCATATCTGCCTCTCCAAGTTTGTTGTTGATTTCCCTGAAGTGCCTGGTGTAGATGTAGTGAATGTAGGTATCATCAAGTAATCTCACTTTATATCCATTGAATAATCTAATTTCTGCACCCTCTTTTCCTCCCCACCTCCTTTCAATCACCAACTCATAAGTCTTCTCATCATAGAAGACATTAGAGATTGGTTTTGAGGTGTGAGTACCTGCTACCATCTTCCTTTTTAGAGACTCTGTAGGCTTCACCTTCAATTCAGGGAACACTACATCTTCAGCCTCTTTTGTCTTCTTTTTCTTTTCTAGAGGGTTTTGAAAAGATCTGTCTTTCCTCGTACAGATAGCTTTCAATGATTTGAAGTTGTCAGTCCTTTTGAACATCTTCAGAATATCTTCAAACTTATACCCTCTGAACATAGCCTTATGATTGATCAATTCTATATTAGCTAGTTCCTTCAAGTCATGTATTTGCGAGGAGTTCACCAGAGCAGAGTACTCTGTGAAGAACTGAACCAACCTTGAGATTCTCTTGATCATAAACATATTCCAATCACTATCATACTTCCAGGCAATAATTTTCACATCTACTTTGCCCTGGGGAGTAGATACACCCCTAATCATCTCTGTAGTGGTGAGCCCTTTTTGTAGCTTCATTTGAGAAGGCTCAGTAAACCACTCAGGATTTCTATGAAGTATGGGTGCCAAAGAATCATGATCTTCATGGGTGAGTTGGATGTCTTGGGCTGAGACCCTTGATCTTGGTTTCTTCTCACAATCTCTTCTTCAAGCTTCTTTAATCTTTCTTTTTTTTCATTAATCAATCTTAGCATTGCAGCCCTCAGTGAGTTTGTTTTCATATTACCAAGCTTTCTCTTTGTGTAGCCTTGCTTAGAGAGATAATCCTTCATCTCCCTGTCAGTCATGTTGTAGGGATCCGGATACAGTGAGTGTGGAGCTTCAGTCTTTTTGGATTTTGAGATTGAGGGAGATACTGGTGACTTGGCTATTTGTGCTTCTTCATACTTAGTAACAAAAGTAGGATCCAACAACTTGTCAGTTTTTCTTCCTCTTTTGCCATTCCCTCATAGGTCATCCCAAACACTTCATCAGCATCATAACCATGATTGATCAGAAACATTGCTTTTACCATCAGATCATCGGTTTGAGCTTTCTCAACCATCTCTTGTACAAAAGTTTCAGCCTTCACAGGACTTTCTTTTGCTATTGGTTCATCAACCATATAGCCTCCTTCAATTTCTCCTTCCTCCAGGTCTATAAACTCAGCCCTTTTCTTCAATTGTTCCTCAGCCTTTTCATGTTCTTCAAGAAATTCAACAATGGCTGCTAGGCTTCGAGGATCATCTTTTTGCTTCTTTTTGACAGGTTCTTCTTCCTCAATGGGTCTTTTGCCTTTAGCTTTTTCTGATAGATACTTCCTCTTTCTGGTATATGTTTGCATACTAGAACCAGAAGAGGATTCTGCCATTTCAGCTTCTTTACTTCCTGATTCAGCCGCTTTATTTGTAGATTCAACTTGTTCTTTTTCTTTGTTCTTTTCACCAGATTCTTCTTGTTTCTGTTGTTCTTCACACATTCTTCTAATCAGATCTTTTTGTTCATTAGTCAATGTGACAGCTAATTCCTTTTCCAATGGCATAGGAGATTAAGGAATGACAACAATAGGTTCATCTGGCTGTCTTTGATCTCTAATAAAATCCCAGAATTCATCATCAATAATGAAATCTTCTACTGAATAGCTGTCAAGATCTTTAATCATGTCACTAAACTCAGATTCTTTAGTTTGAGTTTCTTCAAGTAGTTTACTTGTGTACATCACCATAGCTAAGCTTTGTTCTTCATGTTTAGTTCCACTGGATTCACCCTCTTTCACAGGCTCAGTTGATTTCATTTTCTTAGCAGGAGGAGAGTCATCATTACTCTCTCCGGAAGAGCTATCACCTTCCACATCCTTATCACTATCATTTTTCTTCTCCCCCTCATCTTTATCATTCTTATCTTCTTTTTCTTTCTCTAATTCTTGTTTAATCATGATCAGTAGCTCCAACTCAGAAACTCTCTTGTTCAAAGTTTCTGTCTGTTTTTGCAGATCAATGATTATATCAGTTTGTTGTTCCAACAGGCCTTCTTGTTCTTCCATGGCAATAGATTGGATGTTCAAAAAGTCTACATGTCCACTGACTTCATCCCTTGAATGTTGAAGAGCATCCTTTAATTCCTTGATCTCATTGTCTTTTTCTTTCATTTCTGCTTCATATTTCTCCTTGAGATCCTTAATTTCCTTCTTTTTTTCATCTAACTCCTGAATTCTGTCTTTAATAATACCAGATCTTCTATCCAGGATTTTTTCCATTCTTGCTACCTTCTGTAATAGTTCTGAGATCATTTCATCCTTTTCATCAGGAGATGATTTAGAATCCTCTGAAGAGCTGGTAGATTCACCAAACTCAACAGGTTCTGTAGTAGTAGGAGATGATGGAACACGGGAAATATGGGGTGAGATAATGGGAGATACGTGAGGTGATGGAATGGGTGATGGAATGGGTGATATGTGTGGTGATGGAATGGGTGATGGCATAAAAGGTGATGCAATCTCAGCTTCTTGAACATAAGGCCTAGTGTGAAGATCACCACCTACATCCACATGTGGTGACACTGGCCTTTGTCCTTCTTCAGCCATGCCAGCATGCTCATCAACATTGTGTTGATCAAGAGCAGCTTGTTGTTGTTCTTCTTGATCTTGCTTATCAACAGGAGCTTCTTCCTCTTGGTTAATCAGTTGTAACATCCAAGGTAGCAGAGGAAAGAAAGTTCCACTGTAGAAGTTCCTTGGATCTCTCTTCTTGATATACTTGTAGGACTTTGCATTATAGTGGGGAATGTCCATCACTAGTCCTTCAGGCACAATCTGATGAAATGCCTCATTGATCAGACATTGTAGAAACCTTGGATACATTAGAAACATGTGCCTCCTCCCCTCTTGAATGTTGGATACCAGGCCATTGAACGCATAGGCTGACATATTGAATGGCCTGTTTGTGCATAAAGCACAGATAGTAGATAAAGTAGTCACTGGGATATCATTCCATCCTGTCTTCCTCTTTGATAAACAATGTTGGAATATATGAATGAGGAACCTCCATTGTAAATCAAATAGTCTTTTAACTATTTGTTTGCCTTCATAACCTCCTTCATACCCAATGTTGGCAAAGAAAGTCATGATCTCATCATCTTCAAGTTCCAGGTGAGTTTGCATCTTCACCGAACTGTAGACACTGTCTCACAGTTTGTTCCGTGATGGATAATGAATGATCATCAGTGATTCTTCCAGTCAAGGTTCTAACACCATCCACTTCAACAACTACAGCAGTGCTCCAGAAAGACCTTATGAAGTTTTCAAAAATGACAGGTCTGACTGTGATAGCATGAGCAACTCTCGTAGTAGAGATGAATCTAATCATATCTCTAAGTCCTTCAGCCTCGGGTACATCAGGGTCAAGATAACCATTGACATTGTGGACTTGCTCCACGTGAGATTAGCCATTGAACCCTGCATTAGATGCATATGAATTAGAACATTGAACAATAATTATCAGATTACAAAGTAGGAATCAAGTTCAATTTTCTTAGTTTGACTTTGGTTGGTAAAACATGAGGATTCATAGGTACTGTTCCATAGGAATTAGACCTAGCTTGATTTTGGTAATCAATCACCACTTTGATTGTGTTTTTCATGTTTGTTGAGATGATCTATTTTGTTTTTAACATCTTTTAACACTTAATCATAAGTTTTGATTTTAACATTGTCGATTCTTTTTGTACCCTGTTCATGCGATGAACGAGGTTGTTTGCAAATCACTTGTTTGTTGTTATGTTCATAACCGTGAAGTTCATTGCTCTCGAAAATGTCAATCATTTCTTAGATTGAGTTTAATTTTGATGATTATTAATAACCTAGGGTTCTATGTTCATCGTATGTCCGTAGAATTGGGTCATATGGATTTCAAATAATCACCTTAGTTCGATACTACTGTGGTTAAGAATCGAAATCGAGGTGAAATTTGGTGTATGAACTTGAGAATCGCAGGTATGTGATAATGATGATGATGATGGATGAAGAATAGTGATGAACGCTCGTCGCACTATAAGTCTCTCAAATTTGAAAAGTATTAAATGACCTTTTGAAGTTGGTTTAAATAGTCAATTTAATGGCTTTTACAAATGTCACAAGTTTCCAAACAAATGCGGTTGATTTTTGATTTTCACTGTAGCAAATGCGGTAATTAATTGTTCATCAGCACTTGTTTACTATTAAAAATGCGAAAGTGCAAACACTTACAGCATTCGTGTACTGTGACAAATGCGGATGTTTTAATACATGTTGGTCCAAATAGATCAAATCATAGTACAATTGATTGAGTGAATTGCTCAATATCACTAACACACACATAATAGAAACATTTCTTGATGAAGAATTGACCAAAAGTATTCAAAAGTAAACAAATCAAAGCCAATACAATTAATAGAACAAAGCTCAATAATATTTCAAAGTAATTCCAGCTTACAAAATGCACTTGCAACAATGATCAGACGAATTAGGGTTTTGCAAGGTTAGATTACAATGAAAGAAACAAATTCTATATATAGAGTTGATAGTTTCGTTGTCAACGAAACTATCATGCCCAAGCCTAGTTTCGCCCGGCTGAGAAACACAGTTTCGCCGGGTGAAACAGGCTGCTGACTATGAGCGAAACTACAGTTTCGCTCATAGTTTCGCTTGGCAGCAAAACACAAATAACTAACATACTTACAAAAGTAAACTAACATTTAACCTATTACATTTAAACATAAACAAAAGCTAATCTAAGGTGAGTCCAACCTATTCTTGATCTTTTGTGCTCTTGATTGTTTGGTTTTTTGGTTGGTTGAGTTCAATATCATTATTTCATCAATTCCAGATCAAATTTGAGTGTATTTGATATGGAATTTGATTGAAATTGATTAGTTATTGGTTGAGAATGCTTTGGTAATCATCAAATCTCAAGTTCATTGAGATTTGAGTGATTTTGGATTGATTTCATGTTGAAAAGTTTTTCAGATTCATCCAGCGAAATTACAGTTCAATCAGCGAAACTCTGAGCTTTAGCTAGCGAAACTACAAGTGTTTTGCTTATTGTGATTGTTTCAGCAAACTCTGCGAAAGTACCATCATTGAACGAAAGTTCAACAGTGCTTGTGATCCATCATCAAGCGAAATTGCTGCCGAATTTACATTTGAACGAAAGTTCAAGCTAGTTTCAAGCGAAACTGTCTGCGAAACTAGCAAAATAATTCAGTTTGCTAGCGAAACTGCTGCCGAAATTACCAGCGAAAATAGCAGCAAAATTACTGCATTCCAGCGAAACTACTGATTCTTCTGCGAAATTATCATGTCTAAGATGACAACTCTCACCCTTGCTAATTTGGAGAGTGTGGCACCTAATAGACCCCCGAGACTGATCAATGGAGGTAAGTTTGAGGATTGGAAGAGATGGCTGAAAGCATTCTTTTACTACACGGCTCATAATCAGTGGGAATCAATCATCTCTGGTCCACACATTCCGACTGTTACTGTTGGAGATGTCGTCTCTTAAAACAAGGACCCAGCCACGTTTACTGAAAAGGATCTGAAGTTGATTGATAGGGATCAGAAAGCATTTGGGGCTTTAACTTTGTGTCTTGCATCAGATATTTACAATCGTTTTGGTGAGCACAAGAATGCCAAGTCTCTTTATGATGCATTGTGTGAATTTTATGATGGGAATGATGAGTTAGTGAAAGACAAAGGTATTCAGGCTGAGAAAGAGTTCAACTCATTTGTGGGTTACAAGAATGAGAGTCTTACTGATCAGACAAATCGTTTTCTGACTGTATCGAGCACATTAAAGAAGTATGATGAAAAACTCTCAAATAGTGAACAAGTGAATAGGTTGTTGGATTCACTCCCATCGTAATGGAGCCTACAGGTGAGGATGCTGAAACAAGTGAGTGGATTTACAGATTACAAGCTTATGGATATCATCAACAAGCTTAAATCATTTGAATTAGACATGAAGAGAAGAGAGTTTAATCAGTCCATCATGCCATCATCTGGTTTTCCACAGAATGCTGCATTACTTACTTTCGCTACAAGCTCATCAATGCAAGCATCAAGACAAGGAGGAGTGAATACAAGTGTCTCATGTGATCAAATTGGTGGTGGTGTTAATTTTGTCAGAGATCAAGCTAATTCAAAATCTACTTCTGGAACGTCAATCCCATCTGAGACAATGGCATTGTTTGGAATGTTTGTGCAAAGCTACGAGGCATTGGTGGCTGGCGAATTAAAGGGAAGAGGGATGACTATGGAAGACATGTATCAGGTCGATCCAGATGATTTGGAAGAAACTGATATTCAGTGGCAAATGGCGATGTTAACTCTCAGAGCAAAAAGGTTTATGGAAAGAACAAGAAGGAAGAACTTTGGAGGTTAAAATTCTAACTCTAAGTTAGGTTTTTATAAATCCAAATTGAGATGTTTTAACTGCAAGCAGTTAGGACATTTCAAAAGAGAATGTCCATTGCCAATTGTCACAGATCCAAGCAACTCTAGAGTTCCAAGACTAGTTTCGAGTGGAGAAAAGGAAGAAAGTAAACAGAAGAAAGAGACAGCTTTGATATCAAGCTTTGACTGGAGTGTAGAAGATGAGGAAACTAAAGAAGAAATCAATCAAGCTATTGTTGCTGAGGTTATAGAAGAGGAGGAGAATGTGGAAGAGTTTGATCTGTCCAAGGAATTCAGAAGTGAAGCTGAAGTATCTCAGGGTGTTAAGAATGAGAGGAAGAAGTTTGTTGAGAAGAATGAGACTGGTAATTTGATGGCTGATGATTTGAAAGAAGATGAAGGTGAGAAGGTAAAGTTCGCAGGAAACAGACAGAAGAGAAGAGCAAAGAGAAGAATGATGCTGCAATCACTGTTGAGGAAAACATGAAGAGTACTCCAGTGTGTCAATGTGAAAAGGCTCTGGCAGCTGAGAAAGTGGTGATGGGCCTCCCTTATGAGGTAATACAAGACATGTGTTCTTCTGCTTGCAAGATAAGGTTATTTGGTGTGTATAAAGCAAATCGTTTGTTGCTTGACAATGAAAAGGATTTAAAATGAATTAATGAAGAGCTTAAACTAAACGAGTCAAAATATTTTGTTAAATTAAATAAAGCTTTAAAAGAAAATTAACATTTAAAAAGAATTGTTTTAGAAAGAAATGTTGAAATAAATACTTTGACTGAAAGAGTTGCACTTGCTGAGTTTGAAACAAGTAAACTTCAGTCAAAACTTGATAAATGGACAATTTCTGGAATGAAACATGACGACTTGTGTAAATCACAACGGGGGGCTAGGATTAAAACGGGTTTGGGTTATGAAAATGCTTCGGTTTATCCTCCTCCTAGTACTTATTGTTATTCACCTATGCCTGTTCCATACCATTCAAATGATTTGATTCAAACATATACTAACAGTCTGTCTGTAGGTTTAGAAGGTGTGAATTCTAAGGAGGTGCGTGAGGAGTACGGTTATGGACCGACTAGTGGGGTTGGATGCAATAGTTTTAGTACACCTAAACCTCAACGTTCTGTTTTAGATGATAGCTCTAGTTTAAGTTTAGTTTTTGTTTCCCAAAAATCTGTCTTAGATATTGATTCTGCGTGTTCTAGTGATGTTTCCACATCTTCATTGAATGATTTCAGATGTAATGTTGATGCTTCTAATACTTGTGTGAATGATGTTGTGAATGACTCTGTTATCGAGAGCAAAGATAAAATTAAAAGTAATTGTTTTGAAAAATTCTTTTCTGGTCCCATTCCATCATTTACCCCAATTAAAATTTCACAATCTAATGAAAGGGTAATGTCTTCTTCTTGTGCAAGCACAAGTGGTACAAGTACCACATGTACTTCAGATGAGAATGCATCAACATTTTTAAATAACCATTCTTTAAAAGACAAAATTAGAACTAGAGATATGTATGAGACTTACAATGATGTTGATTCTAGATTGTCTGAATGCAATGAGTAAATATGCATAGATAAAATTCCTGAGGTGAGGCATAATAGACCTAGATTAAAATCTCATTGTTTTAAATGTGGTAAAGATGATCATGTTGTTAAAAAATGTCCTGAGCTTCATTACAGACATGTTCATAAGAACTCTTTTGGTAGTAGATTAACTCATCTAGTTAATAATTTCTTTAGCAAAAGATCTTTTGCACCAAAGCCCAAAGTTGTTCAAACATGGGTTCTTGTTTCAGCCGGTTAATCTATTCATTCTATTTGTGTAGGAGTCATCCACTAGAGCTGTAAATAGTGTTTGGCATGTTGATAGTGGATGCTCCAGACAAATGACAGGGCTGAAGGACTTGCTGATGAATTATCACATCATCAATGGAGGATATGTTGCATTTGCTGGCGACAAGAAAGGTGGGAAAATGATAGGTCAAGGGGAGGTCTCTAATGGATCCCTTACATTGGAGAAAGTCAATTTTGTGCCAGAGCTCACATTCAATCTTTTGAGCGTCTCACAGATTTGTGATAAAGACATCCCGGTTCTTTTCCTCTCCAATGAATGTCTATTTCTGAAACTCGGGTTTGCTGTTCCTGAGGAGATGGTGCTCATGCGAGCTCCGAGAAAGAATGATACATATCTTCTTGACATGGGATCTAAAGAATCAACATCCACTGTCACCTGTCTTCTATCTAAAGCTTCAACCTCTGAATCTTTCTTGTGGCATCGCAGATTGGGCCATGTTAATTTCAAAAATATTAACAAATTAGTTAAAAACAATCTTGTTAGGGGATTACCATTAAAAGACTTTTCTATTATTGAGAAATGCATAGCCTGTGCCAAAGGAAAACAACATAAGAAACCATATAAACCAAAACTTGAAAATAGCATTTCTAATCCCCTCGAGTTGTTACATACTGATTTGTTTGGCCCAATCAGCGTTAAATCCATTGCTAAGAAATCTTTTTGCCTTGTTGTTACAGATGACTTTTCAAGGTATTCATGGGTGATATTTCTAGCACATAAAGGAGAAGTTGCTGAAGAGCTGCAGAAGTTAATTCTTTCAATCGAAATGATAAGCAAGAGGAAGGTAATGGCTATTAGAAGTGACAATGGTACCGAGTTTAGGAATCACATCTTTGATTCCTTCTGTGCAAGTAATGTATTTTGAGACAGTTCAGTGCTGCCAGAACACCTCAGCAAAACAGTGTTGCTGAGAGAAAGAATCGCACTCTAATAGAAGCCGCTCGCACTATGTTGATCGAATCCGCTTTACCAATTATTTTCTGGGCTGAGGCGGTGAATTGTGCTTCGTATGTTCTTAACCGGGTGTTGATTGTAAAAGACAAAATGAAGACTCCTTATGAACTGTTTCATAAAAGGAAGCCAATGATTGATTTCTTTTGTCCATTTGGATGCTCGTGTACCTTGTTGAACACTTATGCACAGAAGACGAAATTTGCAGCAGTGTCAGATGAGTGTTACTTCGTTGGTTATTCATCCTCTCAGAAAGCTTATAGGGTGTATAACAAGAGAACACGTATTGTGCAGGAGTCATTTTATGTTGATTGGCAAGAATCTAATCCTTCTGATGTTCAGACTGAACCTGCATGGTTCTTTGATTCCAATACGGTCTTCAACTTCTTCAATCTTCTAGTTTTTTATGATGATGCGTCCTTCTCTAATGTTCAAACAAACATTATTCCTCCAGATCCATTGCCTTTTGTACCTCCTATTCCTCAAGCCCCTTCCAATTCTTCATCTAACAATGTCATATCAGTTGACATTCCATCTTCTTCTTCATCATTTGAAATTCCACCCCCACCTGTTTCAGCATCTATTCCTTCGATACCAACCTCTACATCATCTCAAACTTTTTCATCGCCCTCACTTATTGAACCTGTTCAACAATCTTCTTCTCCATTATCTACACAACCTCAATCCATTAGCACACTTCAACCTAATCCATTACCCTTAACCACTGACTTTAAAACATTGAAAGAACACTCTCATGATAACATAATTGGATCAATCACTGATGGTGTTAGGACGTGAAGTCAATCTGGTTTGATAAACGTGTGCTTATTCTCTTGTTTTATATCCTAAATCGTTCCAAAGAATGTTCATGCAGCTCTTCAGGATCCATGTTGGGTTGAGTCCATGCAATTGGAGCTACAACAGTTTAGGAAACTCAAGGTGTGGACACTTGTTGATCTTCCTCCAAACAAATGCCCAATTGGCACGAAATGGGTGTTCAAGAACAAACCCGATGATCGTGGCATTATGGTGAGGAATAAATCCCGTTTGGTGGTTCAAGGATTTGCTCAGGAAGAAGGGATTGATTACACGGAAGTCTTTGCTCCCGTAGCCCGTCTTGAAGCAATTAGGATCTTTCTGGCTCATGCCGCACATAAGCAATTCAAGGTCTATCAGATGGATGTTAAATGTGCCTTTCTCTGTGGAGACATTGATGAAGAGATATATGTGTGTCAACCACCAGGGTTTGAGGATCCAGATTTTCCTGACAATGTATACAAGCTTGATAAATCTCTCTATGGTCTACATCAAGCCCCTCGCATCTGGTATGAAACTCTAACACAGTATCTTCTGAGCAATGTTTTCTCTCGTGGCACCATCGATACGACTTTATTCAAAAAGGAGGTGGATGGTGAGATGCTAATTGTGCAAGTCTACTTTGACAATATCATTTTTGGCTCCACCAATCCAAAGCTATGTTGAGAATTTGAGGAGGTTATGCGAAGTCGCTTTGAGATGAGCATGATGGGGGAGATGTGCTTTTTCTTGGGTCTGCAAGTTGAGCAAATGCCTGAAGGAATTCTTATTCACGAGGAGAAGTATGTCAAGGAGATGCTGAAGAAATTCAAGATGGATGAAGCTTCTTCTGAATTAACTCCATTCACATCTCAAACATGCCTCACTCCAGATGAGAACGGAAATCTGTTGATCCTCATCTGTACAGATCTATTGATATTATTCCTATTGACACTAAAAATCAAAAAGCTGATCTTTTCACTAAAACGTTCGATAAACCTCGTTTTTATGAATTGATCTCCATGTTAGGATTAATATCATTTTAAACTCGTTTTCTTAATTGTCTTATGTAATTTTTGTACATATTCCCTTCTTGTTCTCTTTCTTTGTTTCTTTTTAATTTTAAGCTCCATAGCCTTTCATTATTTTACATAAAAAATATATAAAAAAAATAAAAAAATAAAAAATAAAAATAATAAATATATATATATATATATATATATATATATTTTGTTACTTAGAAATTTCTCCAATCTTGCAGATTTGTAGAAATTTCGGGGGAAAATAACTCGAGTTTATCTGTCTGTATTGCAGTATAAAGTTTTTGCTGCCTAAAAGATTTGAAGGAGGTCAACAGTATTGTGTTGGGATACGCATGATAGGCTCAGCCATAACGCGAAGTAGACAGCGATCTTGTGGCTAAACTAATAGAATAAGAAACTTATTAACTCGGATTATCCCCTTGACATTTTTGGCCGTCACAAAGTTTCAAGTCCTTGCCCAAAATGGATTGAGAACATGATATCTTTTATTTGATGAATCATTTTGAAAAATCCTCTACCCATATTTTCAAAAAGTGCTTCTTGCTAGCTCCTTTTGTATCAAAGAAGCCCCTTACTATATATTATTACGTGCTCATCTCCTCTGCTATGTGTGAACATTGACCTTGAGTGATGATCTCCTTTGTTATACATAACTATAGACCTGGAGCTCTCATCAGCACGTTATGATGATCTACTTTGTTATATGTGAATATAGACCTGAAGCTCTCATCTGTCAAGATCAAATGATCATCTCCTCTGTTATACGTAAGTATAGACCTGGAGCTCTTATCATTTGAGAATTATAAGGTTTGTGCTTCGTTTGAAAAGATTCTTGTTGTGTTCATCATGGGATAATCAAGAAGAGTTTATCATTTTGTTCAATACATTATGAGGACAGGATGAGTTTCTTTGCCAAATGTCTGTGGGGACTGAGTCATTTAAGTCTTCTTTAAACAAACCAAAAACATGATAACAAAAGTTGCAGTTCACTTGTTGAAAAGAAGAAGGCATGGGTTTAAAAAGGACAAGTATATCATCAATCCCGCCAAACTCTGATTCTCCGGAAAATCTCTTCAGCTTATCGTATCTCTATATCCTTTTATTTTACTTTACTCACGTCTTTTATTTTGTCTAAATTTTGTGAAATCTTGTTAGGTTTTGTGGGGCTTTTTCTTTATTTTTGATTCTTTTATTTTTGTCATTGTCTTAATTTTTCTTTAAAATAATTAAAAATTAAAAAGAAATTGAAATGTTTTTTTAGTTTTTGTGTCCAGCGAAACTATAGATTCGTTGGTAGTTTTGTTGTGCGAAACTATAGACTCGCCGGTACTTTCGCTTATTTCAGAACCATTTTGATTCAAAGATTTACCGGGCGAAACTATAGTTACGCTGACAGCGAAACTATATGCTATATATGGTGTTATGCGAAATTTTTTGCTCATTTTCGCACCATCGTATGTTTGTTTGACCAGGTGCCCTAAAAGTCGATCTCCCGTACGATTTGAATTTCTAGTGTGTTTTTGAGGTGTTTGTTGATCTTTTAAGTGTTAGGTGTGTGTTTAAAACCTTCGTATATAGTTTAATCTAGGTTTAATCCACATTAAATGGACGTATTTGATTTTGACTCTTCGGTACCTTCGCAGTTCATTCTGCGAAAGTACAGTCGCTTTTAGCGAATCTGAACGAAAGTTCTCCTGTTCTCAGCGAAATTGTAAGGTTATGCTGTTCGAGCGAACTTGACAATTTCGCTTGACCGAACTCAGTTTCGCCCGGTCGAAACTATAGTTTCGGACCGCCGAAAATACATCTTCGGCCTGGCGAAACTTCTAGTGAACCTCTGCCGAAATTGCACTTTCGCTTGCCGAAACTATTGTTTCGGCCAGCGAAATATAGTTTCGGCCTGCGAAATTAATTTGGTTTTTCTTTAATTTTATTCTTTTTAATTGTTATTCTTTATTATTTATTTTATTACATCTTTCTAACATGTTTCATCTACTTCTTTTCAGATAAATGGCTAATTTAAAATTCGACGAGCGGAACAACATCACAGCTATTCTTGACGATCGGAATCCAAAGGCTGCTGGATTTCGTGACTGTATACGTTGGATCAGAGATTCTCCTATCGCGTATGCGATCTCTCACTCTCCGACCATATACGATCTTCACATCCGAGACTTCTTGAGATCTGCTGATTATGACACGAGAGCTAATCCTTAGAGGATTGTAGCTAGAGTTCTGGAGAATGATATCTCCATCACTGTAGAGGTTATTGCACGAGTGCTATGGCTTCAAGAAGATTGTGGAGATGAGGTGGTGTTAACTGATCAGGAGGTGTTTGAAGCCTTTAGGAGTATAGGATATGAGGGTCCTTCTTTTGGGACATGAAAAGAAATCAAAAAATCTTTTTTGTCCAAGGAGTGGAGATATATTGTTCACGTATATATTATGTGCTTGGATCATCGAAAGGGGGGATCGGATGGGTTAAACTTGGACTGGGCCAAGGCCATGATTATCTGCTATAGAGGGCAAAAGGCCAGTATAGCTAAGCTTATATTTGATTGTATGGCCGAGAATGTGATGGCGCTGAAGAAGGATAAGTGGTCGCTATATCCAAGGTTTATTCAGATGCTGATAGATGATCTAATTCCCAATGTGCCTAGATATGGAGAAATCAAAAGACTGGTTCAGATGAATTCCAGAATATTTGCTGAGTGCTCTGCCATCAGGCATGACTTTAGCGGAAAGATCACGCATCTGTGGGAGAATATGTATCCAGCCGAAAGGTGGAACTACATTAGAAGGGTGATAGAAAGTGAGAACAAACATGCTGAGGAAACAAGAGAGAAGCAGGCTGAGTCGGTAAAGAAGAGAAATAGGTATAAGAAAGAAAAAGACTATGATTTTGAGGAGAATATAGATGAGGTTGAGCAGGCATTGAGAGCTGAAAGGGAGGAAAGATCCAAGAAGAAAGCTGATCAAGCTGATGTTGAGAGGATGGGTGAGAGGAGGTCAAAGCATAAGCACCAAACTTTTACTGAGCCACAGAAGAGGGATGAGAGGGGAAATTTAGATGTGGATGTAATCAGGAATCTTAACTCATCTCTTTCTAATGAGTTAAGTATGGTAAAAATGAAGTTAACAAATCAAGAGTTGAGAGAAAATAGGAAAAATGAGATGCTGGAAGGAATGTCCAAGATGCTGGTTGATCAACAGAATTTGATAAAGAGGTTATTGACTGAGGTTAATGAGCTTAAAGTTGCAGTCGGCCTGCCTAACCAGCTAACTCAATATGAGTTAGATGATCTTACTGATATCTCAAGGTACTCATTTCTAAATGTGGGTACCTCATTCAAGGCAGGAGAGGGCACTAGTGGTGCAGCAGATGCCACAGCTGGAGGTTATGGTGAGAAGAATGTTAATGAGAGAGAGATTGAGGCTGTAAGGAAAGAGGCAGAAGAACACGTGGAAGAGGTGATTGAGGCAGGGTTTATAGACTTGGGGATAAACATTGATACAGATTTGGCTGGTGAGGAGATCGTGAGAGATTCAGCTGTAGAGGGTGGACAAAAGACAGTTGAGATGAACTTGATTAATGAGGAGGAGGATGATGAGCAGCTAGTAGATTATGATTCAAAGCCCGAGTATTATGAAGTTGATGAATGACCCTTGATTTATGTGGCAAAGAAGGGCTCTACTCATGGCGATGTGTTTGAGTTAGAGAAGGAGGATTGGTTTGTTAAGGAGAAAGAGCAAGAAGAGCTAACCACTCTATTCCAGAATATACAAGGGTCGAGCAGGAAAGAGGCTGAGAAGAAAATAATAAGTTGGAAATATAACTCAAGCCTGAAAATGTTTATGATAAAGAGGAGAGGAGGAAGGATTTCGTATTTACATAAAAGGAAGGCGTTCAAGACCTTGCCTAGATGGGATCTCAGGAGGCTAGCAGAGATTCCCTTGATTGACTCATAGAAGAGTGAACGAGCAAAACTATTGGAAGAAGAGATAAAACAGGGGCTAAACGACAATTTTGTGACTTTTGGATTCACTGAAAGGAAAAGGTCAAAGAAGGACAAGGACTGGGAGACTGGAAAGGGGAAGATAATGCTAAGGGTGAAGCCCCCGAAGACGGTGAGTAGGGTGAGGTTACCTGATCCCCTTCCCTAAAGGCTTCAGAGGTTTGAAAAATGGTTCTACGACAACAACACGGGGGAGGCGGTGATTAGGATAAAGGACGGAGCTGAATTTAGACTTTTTGATCCAATGGAAGTATTTTCATTCTGTGATGAGGACTTCCTGGTTTTATGTGAAAACCATATCAAGGCTAGGGCAGGAGCAGAAACGAGAAAAGAGGTAAGCCTGTTCATGGAGGTTGCCAACAAGGCCCGAGGAGTTAGAGCTGAGGTAAGAGAGCTGGCTGAGAAAATTCGTGAGGCTGATGAAGTGAGGATTGACGTGCAGGACGTTACACGATAATTTCAACGAGCTAGTGCACATGGTGAAGATGTGACTACAGCAGGAGCAGAAGCAAAAGGCAGATCTACGGCTAGAGAAGAAATTGGAGCTGGTGCTACTAACGAAGATGATCCAGTCGGTGAGGCCCAACCTAGGGGGAGTATTGAAGATCAAGAATAGGTTGGACTCACCTTAGATTAGCTTTTGTTTATGTTTAAATGTATTAGGTTAAATGTTAGTTTACTTTTGTAAGTATGTTAGTTATTTGTGTTTTGCTGCCTAGCGAAACTATGAGCGAAACTGTAGTTTCGCTCATAGTCAGCAGTCTGTTTCACCCGGCGAAACTGTGTTTCTCAGCCGGGCCAAACTACGCTTGGGCATGATAGTTTCGCTGACAGCGAAACTGTTAGCGAAACTATCAACTCTACATATAGAATTTTTTTTTTTCATTGTAATCTAACCTTGCAAAACCCTAATTCGTTTGATCATTGTTGCAAGTGCATTTTGTAAGCTGGAATTACTTTGAAATATTATTGAGCTTTGTTCTATTAATTATATTGGCTTTGATTTGTTTACTTTTGAATACTTTTGGTCAATTCTTCATCATCAAATGTTTCTATTGTGTGTGTATTAGTGATATTGAACAATTCACTCAATCAATTGTACTATGATTCGATCTATTTGGACCAACAATACATTGCCAGCATTTGTACACTGTAGCAAATGCGATAGAACAAAGTTTATCAACATTTGTGTACTGTAGCAAATGCGATAGAACAAAGTTTATCAACATTTGTGTACTGTGGCTAATGCGATAGAACAACTTGTTCACATTTACTTCAACAAATGCGGTAGAACTAAGAGTTTGTCCGCATTTTTTGACTTTCAAACATCATCATGACAGAAGAGATTAAGCACATTTCATTCATTTTGATACACATACAACAAACTTTCCGTATTGATGTCAACCAAATTTAGGAAATGCGGCAGAACAAAAAGTTAACCACATAAAGAAATGCGGTTGAACAACATTGTCCGCATAAGTTTTCAATACTTCAAAATTTGTATGTGCATTTGTTGTTGAAGCAAATACGGTAGAGTTAACTTGTCCGTATTAGTTTCACTTAGTTTTTCAATGAATTAAGCCAGTTACCCGCATTGGTTATATGCTTGGGTTACCTTCACCCACATTAACCAATGCACTTACCCGCATTAATTTTTGAACTTAATCAAAATTAATGTTTCTGTAGAGTGAACTCTTTTCTGTTTTTCTGCTGATTCATTGACTGTTATGAAGAACTGTCTTTGCTTTTGACTTGAATCTTTTGAAATTTTGACTGTTGATGGGATTGTCAATTTTTGCTTGGATTGACTTGTATATCAGATGTGATACAAGTTTCCCAGTGTTTGACTGATCTTGGACTTTTATGCTTCCAGATATCTGCATAGACTGAGATACTATAGTATAACTTCTACACCAACACAGTCAATTCCTTTTTGATTTTGTAATGATATTGTTAAAAAAAAAAAAAATACCTGTACAAGCTAATCAAAATTTTAAATTACTCCCCCTAAAGTTTATATCCATATGGGATAGAAACTTTAAGGATTTAAACTTTTGAAAAAGAAATGTTTTTGTAATGATTTTGTTTTCTTTTCTGATCATGAAGAGGAAGTATACTTTTCTTGGGATCATATCAATCTTACATTACACAAGTGCAAGCTTTTGTTAGTAAAATAGACATGGTTATGAGCTTATTGATTGAGGTATGTTTGTCCTGTTAAACTCATGCTTGGTTAATATTGTGATGCATGTGATATTTATCATGTTTTTGATTAATTTAAGTATTCAACATGTACCCCACACTCAAAAGCATAGTATGATCAACCACCCGCATGACATGCATGGTAGAACTTTTTCACAACTTACTTGACCATGTCATTTATAGTATGAGAACTGATTTTCACTAATCCTCATTGGGATTCTTTTACTTTGATCCATTTAATAATTTGATCCACATTGAGATTATTTTTCACTTCATTTTGGAAGGTGATCCATGATGGGAGTCTTTTTGTTTATTCTCAAGGAATGTAATATTTTGTTAATTCATCCAAGGTGGATGTGTTCCACATTGGGAATCTTTTGGATCATGACATCAGCACTATGTGCTTGTTTCTCCAGATCTCTGCTCAGCAAAACAGAGAAGAAACTGATGTAGGTGGAAGAGATTCATACGGCATCATTACCCGGTGTGTTCAGGTTACTACACACACATACACTTGGATAAGTCAATACGTACCAATACTCTGAGATGAGTGCTTCCCAGTTGAATAAGGATTTCAGTTCATCACAGCATGTATTTTTTTTTCCAAGTTGAGCCTACCCGCATATTTGATAAATCATGTCAGTCTTTTGAAATTTTGAGATAAGCACAGTGAATGATATAACTACTGTAATTATATCATTTCCCATTTGAAGTATATATCATATACTTCAACAAAATGACTTCTTTTTGTGATTTTCTATAACTTTTTAATTGTTTTTGATGTTTTTGGTTAATCAAGGTTAATCATGCCAATTGATTGAACTAGGAATTCAAACCGATTAGGTTCAAATGCCTTGGTAAATAAATCAGCCAATTGATTATCAGTGTGAACTTGAATCAATTTGATTAACCCTTTTTTAGCACAATCTCCCAAAAAGTGGTATCTGATTTCAATATGTTTTGTTTTTGAGTGCTGAACAGGATTATTTGTGATAAACATTACAGCTGTGTTGTCAGTGTGAATTGGAGTGTGCAAGAAGATAAAACCATAGTCAAGCATCTGGTTTTGAATCCAGAGAACTTGAGAGCAACAGGCTGATGCTACTATATACTCAGCTTCTGCTATTGAAACAGACACGTTTGTCTGCTTCTTGCACTGCCAGGAGACCAGTTTGGGACCAAGAAATTGACAACCGCCAGAGGTGGATTTCCTATTGAAGTTGCATCCCCCGTAGTCACTGTCGGTGTAGGCATAGAGATTGAAGTCTCCTTCCTTTGGATACCATAATCCGAGAGCAGGTTTACCCTTAAGATATCTGAATATCCTCTTGACAGCATTGACATGAGATTTCTTGGGATCAGCTTGATATCCGGCACACACACAAACACCAAAAATAATGTCATGCCTACTGGCTGTTAGATACATAACTGAACCTATCATAGATCGATAGTGAGTCTGATCCACTGATTTGCCTTCAGGATCTGGATCGATCTTCAGTTTAGTATCAACAGGAGTTCTGATGGACTGACAATTAGCAAAGTGAAATTTCTTTAACATTGTTTCCACGTATTTTGATTGATTGATGAAGATTCCATCTGCTGTTTGTTGGACTTGCACTCCTAAGAAGAATGTGAGTTCCCCTATAGCACTCATTTGGAATTTAGAATGCATAAGGTCTTCAAAATCCTTGCAGGGAAGCTTGTTTGTAGAGCCAAAAATGATATCATCCACATAAATCTGGACCAGCAACATGTCTTTTCCTTTTCTTTTTCTGAAGAGAGTCTGATCAATCTTTCCTCTTTCATACTCGTGTTCAAGCAGAAACGATGATAGAGTCTCATACCACTTCCGTGGCGCTTGATGAAGACCATACAAGGCTTTGTCAAGCTTGTACACCCTGTGTAGCAAATCTGGATCTTCAAAGCCTGGTGGTTGACTCACGTAAACTTAGCAATCTTTCCATACAGAAAAGCACACTTTACATCCATTTGATAAACAGTGAATTTCATGGATGCTGAGTATGCAAGAAAGAGTCTTATGGCTTCTAATCGGGCAACAGGAGCAAACACTTCTTCATAATCAATTCCTTCTTCTTGTGTATATCCCTGCGCCACCAATCTTGCTTTATTTCTGATGACAATTCCCCGGTCATCAGTTTTGTTCCAGTATAGCCACCTGGAACAGATAGGGTATTGTCCTTCGAGAAGATCTACCAGTTGCCATACTTCTTGTTTCTTGAATTGTAACAACTCTTCCTGCATTGCCTCAATCCAGTTGTTGTCTTGAAGAGCCTCTTTGATATTTTTGGGTACTGTTTGACATAGAAAGCAAGAGAACAAACAGATGTTTGCAATGCTTGACTTGCTTCTGGTCACCCGTTCATTAAGTTCACCAATGATGCTTTCCACCGGATGATTCTTGTGTATTCTGGTGGTTGGTATTGAGTCACCAGCAAATTGGAGACCTTCAGATCATCTTGGTGAGGGGCATGTTTATCTTGTGATGTAGAAGAGTTGTGAAAGTAATCAAAGTCTTTCCAGTTCCTGCTTCAGCATCAGCAGCGCTTTGATGACTTTCATCATTTGAATTTCTCTCAGTTTCAACCGGTGCTAGATCTTGGTTTCTTACTTCAGTCGATGGTTCTTCTGAAGGAGATGGAAGTGTTCTAGGACCAGCCTCAGTTGAGACACTCTCATTTTGAGATGATTGTCTGACAGGATCAGCTTGTAGTGGGACATCTTCATTCAGTTGCTCAGGAGAAGTAAGAAGAATCATTAGGACATCTTCATTCAGTTGCTTAGGATCAGCTTATGTTTCCTGCAGCAGACAAGTGGAATTTATCAAATGATCTTGTAAAGGAGTCAATATCAAACAGCCAGTCAGGGCCCTTTATTGATTTGGGAGAAGAATGCCCATTGAATTGAACATTGGTTGATTCATCAATAATGTTTAATCGACGATTAAACACTCTATAAGCCTTTGAGACAGAGGAATATCCTACAAAAAATCCTTCGTCAGACTTTGGAGAAAACTTTCCTAAATGGTCTCGGGTGTTTAATATTGATACAGGACTAGCAAATGACTTAAAAAATCCAATGAATGGTTTTCTGTGAAAGAGAAGTTCATAAGGAGTCTTGTTGCTTTCTTTTACAATCAGAGTTCTGTTTTCTACAAAGCACGACGTGTTAACTGCTTCTGCCCAGAAGGTAATTGGCAGTTTAGCATCGGCTAGCATAGTTCGTGCTGCTTCAATTAGTGTTCTATTTCACCTTTCAGCTACCCCATTTTGTTGAGGAGTTCTAGCTGCACTGAATTGATGAGCAATGCCTTTGGTTGCACAAAAAGAACTCATATCTTCATTTTTAAATTCAGTCCCATTATCACTTGTAATTGATTTGACTTTATGATCAATTTGATTTTCAATTTTAGTGATGAAATCTTTTATTAATTGGGACGCTTTGTTTTTATGAAATAAGAAGAAGAACCATGTAAATCTGGAAAAGTCATCTATGATCACCAAACAATATTATTTCTTTCCAATGCTCATAACATGAGTTGGTCCGAAAAGATCCATATGAAGTAACTTCAATGGAGAATTGTTTGTGTTCACAACTTTTGGCTTGTGGGAAAACTTTTGTTGTTTCCCTTTGAGACACGCTCAACAGTGGTCGATAAAGTGAAATTCTTTTTGAGGTAAACCAATTATATGGTTTCCCTTGACCAATCTATTCATGTTTTTGAAATTTGTGTGTCCCAAACGTCTATGCCAAAGCTGTGACTCATCAAAAGATGCTCTTGACAGAAGACAAGTTTCTTCTTTTGGTAGAGCGGAATTGAGGTTTAAGACATATGTATTATTCTTCCTCGGGGTCTTCAAGACAACCCATTCTTCAGGAATTTGAAATCTTGGTTTTAGAATGTAACAATGAGTATCAGTGAAGTGAGTGGAATATTTCTTGTTGTAGATCTGAGACACGCTGAGCATATTGAAATTCAATTGTTCACAGTAGTTCACTCTATCAAAACTCAACATCACATTTGTCACAGATCCCTCACGAGTGATTCTGCCACCTTGTGAATCTCCACCAAATGCCATAGTAGTTCTTTGAATATACTTGAAATCATGAAGGAGGGAACTGTCTCTAGTCATGTGTCGGGAGCACCCACTGTCCATATACCATAGGCTATTGGACCAATATGAACGACCCTGCAAGCATAAAAAGAACTAATTAGAATGTGGAACCCAAGCCATGATGGTCTTGGGTTTCCCGTTCTTATTCATGACAGTAACTTCTTGATATTTTCCTCTAAATTGTGACTTAGAGGATGAAGTTTTGTTTGATTTTTCATCTATCACTGATTTCATCTCATCAACTTTATCTGAAGAGTCAGAAGAGTATTCAAACCTTTGGTCCCTATTTCTTTCAAGAAATTGGACATGTTTTTGATTGTCAAACTTCATTTTTGATTTATGAAAATCATGAGTTTTGTTTGATCTCAGTCATATCCTTAGGATCCTTTTGTGAATCAAGCATCTCTTATAGCTTGACTGAAGACAGTTGAAACTTTTCAAGTTTCACTTCAGTGGCTAATTGCTCAGCTTTGGATTGAGTCAACATTTCAGTTAACTTTTCATTTTTAGCTGCAAGAGTATACTTTTCTCTGTGCAGTTTTTCAATATCAGAGATGAGTGATTTGATTTTAATTTCAAAGCTTTTCAGTTCTCTTTTAAGCATCTCTGATTTTACCTTTTCTTCTTTAATCTTAGCAGCTAATTTGTGATTGTGCTCACGATATCCCTGTAATTCAGCAATGCATTTATCACTTCAAAGATTAGATTTTACCTCAGATGGCATAGGCGTTGGGCATCATTTATGTGAGCCATAAGAATATGATTTTGAAATTGAGGCTTCACTTTCTCAGCATACAGGCTCCAATCACATACTCCATCTTGTCTGATGACAAGAGCATTAGAAGTAGGTTGGCTACTTCCATGGGCTTGATTGGTCAGTTGTGGCTGACTTTGGTATGGTTGTTGATGTTGGCTTTTATGATGATATTGAAGTTGATTGTTGGATTGAAAGCATGAGGTCGATTGTGATAATGATTGGCCCTAAGAACTCCTCGGAACACTGTTGTTGTTTCTTCTTGGGGCATTGCATTCTCTTGAGAAGTGGCTAGTCATACCACAGTTGAAGCATTTAACTTTGGATTTGTGATATCCAAGTTTGGTATTCTCATTCAGACTTAGCTTCCTACCCTTCCTGAAAACCTTTTTAGCCCTCATGGCCATCTGCCACTGTAGATCCATTTCTTCTACATCATCAGGATCCATTTCTTCTAGGTCTTCTTGGATTAAATGAGCATTAGTGAGTCTTCCTCCCAAGTAAGCTTCAAAACTTGCAACAAATGCATTGTAGGTAGCCTTTTGCTCTTCAGATCTCTGGTCTTCAGGCATACTTGAGGGAGTGGTAGTAAATGCAGTTGATTGAGATGAGGTTGGTGGCTTGTTGGTTGATGGAGCAGCAATAAATCCAGTTGATTTTACTTTATCTCTAGACAAGAGGAAATCATCTTCTTCAGTAATGAATGCATTTTCCACAGAATGAGTTTCTGTGACTTGTGGTCCCCCAAGGTTTCTGCTCCTTCACTGCTACCTTCACACATGATGAGAAGTGCATCCCACACAGCCTTTGTTGTTCCATATTTCTCAAGTCTTTTGAGTACATCCATTTTCAAAGCTTGTGTGGGAATGGAGTATGCTTTAAGGTCAATCTTTATCTTCTTATACTCATTATCATCAAGAGTTAGATCTTCAATGGGTATTCTTGATGTTTTGTATAAAGCAGCTTGGTCAGCCGAGAGTGACACAGGGATGTAAGGTCCTTTGCATATGGAAATCTAATAATCCGGATCTACACCTGTAATGTGATTCATAAACGTGATTTTACATTGCTTAAACTCAGATTTATGTTTAAGCATAGGAGGTTTAGAAGCATGACCAAGTTCAGAAAAGTAAAGTGAATCCATTGTAATAAACTTGTTTTAGATTGTTCGAATAAGAATTAGATTGATTTTTAAGTCCAAGTGGTCCAAACAGTCTATTTTTGAATGTTTTAACAGATCTGATGAACAGTAACGGTTATTTTGTTAAGACAACCGACTGTAACTATTCTGTTAGCTTTAATGTTTGAAGATTATGATGTTGATGATATAGTTGTTCTGAATTTCGGGTAGAATGAGCTATTCGATGATAGGTTATTGGTTCAGTATAGATGAACAGTGAATTAGTTGATGTTTCAGGAGGATTTCAGCATGAATACATGTTAGAAGTTGATGAACTCATTAATAGTAACTCAATCACCAGTTCAATCGAGTTTCGCTCAGATCTGGGCAGATTTGAGACGAATTCGAGAGCCAAAGCTCTGATACCAATTGACTGGGTGTTGAGAATGATATTCTCAGTTGATGCGAATCAACTAGGATAGAATATGTTGATTGAGTCAGTGGTTATATTGCGGAATGATATAAACACATATCATTGAATGCTAGAAATACTCATAAATGCTTTGTATTAATGGTGGTGTAAAGTTACAAATGAATGCTACGGTTTTAGCATGAAACAGTAACAAGACACCTCTGAAACATACAGCAATCAAACATTCTAATATTCTAGTTGTCTCTATTTATAGGCTGACAAAAGGCCTTTACGAAATGACTAAACTATCCCTGTACTATACATCAGGAAACTTGTCTAAGTACAAAAGTCTTCATCAGCATTTTCTTCTGTTTATCCGCATTAACTAATGCGGATGTGTTGATCTTTATCAGCATTTCTTTTTCTTCTTTCGCATTGGTGTTTGGTCATCAGCATTGAGAAATGCGGATGAACAAACACTTAGTCGCATTTGTTGCTGAACATCCGCATTAGTGAATGCGGATGTACAAATACTTGGCAGCATTTGTTTGGTTTTCCGCATTTGTTGATGCAGAAGAACAAATACTTGTCAATATTTGTTCCATGGTCATCCGCATAAACAAATGCGGATCGGCGACACTTGTCTTCTATTTGAGCAGATTCTTCATCCGCGTTACTTCTTCGACTTAGGGAGAATTCCAGCAGAGCAACCATCAACCACCACTTGAATTGGCATGTATGATCCTTTCAGGGTCCAACGGTATACTTCGGAAGGAAAACTACTTAGTCTTAGAAGACTGAGTGTTTCCTTCAGAAGTTCAAACTACTTAGTCTAGGAAGACTGAGTTTTACCTTTGGAAGTTTTTCATACTTAAGCTTTCAGAAGATCTTTAACTTATTTTCGGATGAGCATCTTTGTCTTCGGAAGACCACTTCAATTGTACTTCAAAATATTCTAAGTGTTGTTTTGGTTGCATCATCCTCATATGATCCAACAACCTGTTCCCCTTAACTATGAGCCCAGTTTACAGTTAAGAATGTGCTAGACATATCTAGGAAACATGTAATATTCTAAAAAGTAAAAGTTTGCAAGTAAATTAGTATAAACAAACTGTGAATACCTGAACTTGACCCCGTGAACCATTCCATGGACTATGTAGGAAAGGTCTACTTGAATTTGGTCCCATCCTCTATGTTTGTTGGATAGACTGTGAATGACAACATGAAGGAGGTACTTCCACTAGGAGGAGAGCTTCCCTTTCCTAAAGGTTCTTACTGAATAATCTCCCTCATAGCCCATTTTACCAAAGGATTGGTTTTGTAGAAGGACAAAATATCCTTTTGATTCATCCAACATAATATGTGTGTTTAAGGAAGCTGGAGTGATGAAGATTGTCCTCCCCTGCACTGTGACAGATAGTGCCTTCTCCCTGTCCATGAAGACCTCTTAGCATGTCTTCCAGAACTCTAGAAGTTGATCCTCATAGAGAGGAGTATCAATGGTAAGGGAGGTAAAGTAGTTGGACACAGTTAAGAAACAACAAACCTTTAAGAAAGCAGGATCTTTCTCAGAGTTTAATAGAGCAACCTGATTGTGTTGGCTGCGTAAGTGTGTGGAGAAATTGGGTTGGTTTTTGCATTGAAGGTTGGCCACTTTTAGGTAGCTTTGGGTTGAAGGAAGATAAGAACAAAGGCAGTTTAAGATAATTTAGGATACAGAAATTGTAGATGAAGAAGATAATGTGCGAAGGGGAACCATTGAGTGTATATATATGAAATGGATTTGAAACAAAGTTAATGTGGAAGGATAAACTTTGAAATCTGTATGTCGGTCCCACATCTGAAAAAGGTGCCCAAAAGGTAGTTTTCTTGAAAGTCAAAAATCTTCTGATGGTATTTTGTCTTCGGAAGTTTTTTTGGAAAAACTTCCGAAGCCAATTTTCAATTCGGAAGATTTTTTAGAATTATAAGAATTTGCTTCGGAAGAAATTTACTTGGAGAAAATTTGCTTCCGAAATATAGTTTGTTTTAAGAGACATTAAGCAACAGAAGTTTTATTCAAGAATAAATCTTTCGAGACTAATTTGCTTCGAAAGAAAATTGTTCTTCAAGTCATAAGTAGTTTAATCTTCAGAAGATATTTCTGAAATTTCTTCCAAGGGTAATTTACTTATTAGAATTGAAGACATAAATTTCTTTCTAAGGAATATCAGTTAGAAAAATTTTCATTCAAGATAACTGGACTTATATTAGTGATAAAATAGACACCATTAAAGACACAAATTTTAGAAAATAATTTTGAAATTAATTTAAGAAAATCTATTCAAAGTTAATCATCCTAATAGGTGATATTAGATACTTAAATCTACGTTCATCAAATGCCTTAGTGAACGTATCAACATATTGTTCATTTGTGTTAACTTAGACCAAGCTTTATTAAGCCTTTCTCAAAATTATCTCTTATGAAATGATACCTGATATTGATGTGCTTTGTCTTTGAGTGCTGCACGGGATTCTCTATAATGGAGATTGCATTGTTGATGTCTATGTGGATAGGAGTATCCTTGAAGTTGAATACATAGTCCAGCATTTAATTTTGAATCCCAAGTACTTGAGTACAACAGCTTGAAGCAACAATGTATTCGGCTTTAGCAGTTGATGCAGACGCATAAGATTGTTTCTTGCATTGCCATGAGACAATCCTTCCACCAAGGAACTAACATCCCCCTGATGTAGACTTTGCAGTCATGTTGCAACCACCATAGTCACTATCTGTATATGCATATAGATTGAAGTTAGAACACTTTGGATACCAAAGTCCAAGCTTGGGAGCATCTTTGAGATATCTAAGTATCCTCTTGATAGCAACTAGCTGTGACATCTTAGGGTTGGCTTAATATCTTGCACAGATGCATGTGGCAAACATGATATCTGGCATACTGGTTGTGAGGTACATGAGAGACCGAATCATTGTCCTGTAGAGGTGTTCATCAACACACTCCCCCTTAAGGTCAGGACCTAGAGTAAGGTTTTTGCTATGGGAGTCTTGGCAACCTTAAATTCAATTAGATGAAATCTGGTTAGTATGTATTGTACATACTTTGACTAGTTTATGAAGATACCACTGTCCACCTACTTCACTTGAATTCCTAGAGAGAAATTGAGTTCCCCCATGCCACTCATTTCAAATCTATTCTTCATCGGCTTCTCAAACTCTTTGTAAGACTTGAATTAGGTGACCCAATGATGATGTCATCTACATAAACTTGAACCAGAATCAAGTCATTCCTTGTTTCTTTAAAGAAAAGTGTACTGTCAATGGTACCTCTTTTGAAACCATATTGGACAAGGTACTTTGACAGTGTCTCATACCACTTTCTTAGAGCCTGATGCAGCCCATAAAGAGCTTTGTCAAGCTTGCAGACATAATAAGGATGATCTGGGTCTGCAATGCCAGGTGGTTGTTTGACATACACTTCCTCTTCAATCACACCATATAGAAAAGCACACTTGACATCAAGTTGGCAGACTTTGAAGTACTTGGATGCAGCAAAAGCCAGGAATATCATAACAGCTTCAAGTCTTGCTATAGAAGCAAAAGCATCAGTGTAGTCAATCCCTTCTTCTTGATTGTACCCTTGAACAACTAATCTAGCCTTGTTTTTTATGACAAGTTCTCTATCACCCTTCTTGTTTGCAAAAACCCATTTGGTTCCTATAGTAGTTTTCCCATGTGGAAGAGGAAATAGGTTCCAAATCTTTTAGCTTTTGAATTAAAAAAGCTCCTCCCGCATTGCTTCAACCCAACTTTCCTCCTTCAGAGCCTTATCAATCTTTTTAGGCTCTATCTGAGACAAGAAACAAGAGTGCAGATAAACATTTTTATCATGGGTTTGTCCTCTTGTTCTCACACCTATCTCAACAACTCCAACGATGTTTGTGGTGGGGCGAGACTTGTGGATTCTCAGCGGAGGAATCACAGCAAGTTGATTTGACAGGTCAAAATTTGTGAAATTTAGATCTGGTGATTGAGGATCACCCACCAAATTAGCACACTTATCAAGAGTGACTTAATCCAATAAGAATATGACATCATTAATATTATCTTCAATGGAGAGATCTTTAGTATCATGGAATTCTTGGGCAGAATCACCATCTCCACTTCCTCCTACATTGGAAGTTCCTTCATTTGAGTTTTGTGCCTCTGAGGTGGAATTTGTAGGCACCTCAGATGTATCAGCTGAATTTGTCATTGTTGTGCTGATAGGATCTCCACCTGTAGGGTTAGTTACCATTTGAGCTGAAGTAGTTTTCATGCTTGGCCTTCTCAGCTCAAATATTGGGTTAGGATCTTCTGTTGATAAGTTACATGTAGATCCTGAAACATCTTCACAAGATTTGTTAAAACAGTTGGTAACTAAATAAAGATCAAATAGCTAATCAGTACTAGAACCCTTCACACTAGTTGTGTGTTCATTGAAAGTCACATTGGTTGACACCTCAACAACTCTAGTTCTAATATTGTATACTCTATAAGCTTTAGTTTGAGAGGAGTATCCAATGAAGTGTCCATCATCTGATTTCTCAGTAAATTTGGCCGGATGATCTTTTGTATTTAAGATGGTGCAAGAAAAACCAAATAATCTAAGGAAACCAATAAAAGGTCTCCTTTTGTGCCACAGTTCATAAGAAGTCTTACCATGAGTCTTTATAACTAAAACTCTATTCTACGCATAGCAGGCAGTGTTAACTGCTCTGCCCAGAAGGTGATAGGTAGTTTAGATTTAGACAACATGGTTCTTGCAGCTTCAATAAGTGTCCTATTTCTCCTCTCAGAAACACCATTTTGCTGAGGAGTATTAGGAGCACTATATTATCTTGAAATACCTTTTTCTTCACAATTGGATCAAGGATATGATTTTTTGAATATTGTTCCTTGATCATATCTTATGATATGGACCTTGTGATCAGATTGATTCTTAATCTTCTGAATAAAAGACTTCAAGATTCCAGGAGTCTCATCCTTAGTTCTAAAGAAGAAGACCCAAGTGTATCTTGTGAAGTCAGCTGTGATCACAAGACAATATGAAGTTTTTCTTAAACTCATTACACTTGTGGGCCAAACAGATTAAAGTGTAACAAGTGAAAGGGGTTAGTGATAGAGTTGATTTCCTTTGGCTTGTGAGACATTTTGTGCTACTTTCCTTTCAGACATGCAACACAATGGTCATCACTTGTAAACTCTTTCTTTGGCATTCTAGTTTCCAAATCATTCTTAATTAATTTATTTATTTTTTAAAGTTTACATGGCACATTCTTTTATGCAAGAGGAAAGACTCATCACTATTGGCTTCCTCTAGAAGGAGATGTTTCTTGCAGATCCATCTTGTACATGTTCCCTTTCCTGGGGTCACTAAGCAGAATATGCTCCTGAGGAATGACCACCTCGGGCTTGATAAAAATGCACTCATGTTCAGTAAAGAACATGTTATGCTTTTGGTCACAAAATTGAGATACACTCAGAAGATTGTACTCAACCTCTTTAACAAAGTTTACCTTCTTAATGCTGAGCTTACCATTTGTGACCTTGCCCCTTCGAGTGATGTAACCACCAGATTCTCCTCCAAAAGTGACTGGCCCTCCATCAAACTTCACAAAGAATTTTAGCAAGGAGCCATTGCCTATCATGTGCCTTGAATAGCCACTGTCAATGATCCATACATTCCTTTTGGTCTTGAGCTGTTCCTACACAAAAAGAGATGGTTAGTTACATTTCAAAACCCAAACCTTGCTTGTTTTGGGTTCATTAATATAAACAGAAGATGAATCAATAGTTACAGATTTTATGTTTAAGCTTTGGGGATCTTGAGCTGTTGATGATGAGGAAACTTCAGTCACTTGGCCTTCCCCTTCATCTTCCATACCATCTTTGAAAGACTAGACTTGGCCTTCAATGCTTTGGAAGTTTTTACAGCTTCAGAAGTTTTGTAGACTGAACCTTCAATATTTTTTGCATTCACTGTAGAATTTAGTACTTCGGAAGCATTCCTTTCTTCGGAGACCAAAATTTCTTCCGAAGGCAATTTTCCACTTATCTTATGTTCATTTTTGAGCTTCCGAGGGAAAGTGACTTTCCTTCGGAAGCTGTCTTCTTCTTCTTCATCTCAGAAGCCTTCTTGGTCATGTTGACAGTACTCTTAGGATTGTAGATGTAATCCTTACAAAGATGAGAAGTACTACCACACATGATGCATGTAGTTGAGCTGCTTCTGATAGACTTCTTCTGAGTGGCTGGTTAAGGTAGATCAGTTTCAATTCCTTGTTCACCTTTGTAAATCATGTAGCAGGCTTCTTAGGGATAGGCTTGCTCTTGGAAATGGATGGTTCATGCAGTGCAGCAGTGGTGCACTTTTTATCAACCTTCATCTTTTGACAAGGATGGTTTGAACTTGAACTAGGACTCCTAGTACTAGAGTCCATAGTTAAGTATGCAGTCTTTACCACCTCAAACCCACCAGATATGAATACTTGTTTCTCCTTCAAGTCAAAGGTGTGTTTTATCTCTAGGGCTTTCTTGGCTTTTCTCTTGGCTGCCCTGGTCTAATTTTTTCTAGCAGACTTGGCCCTCTTTGTCCTTTTCTTCTCTCCAGGAGAATGGTGTCCCTTATCAGATTAAACATGTTCACTCACTTCAAGTTCATCCTTTACCATCTCCTCTTCTTCATCATCATCATCTTCATCTTTCTCTTGAACTAGATCTTTTAGAGGTAGCTCTTCTTTACTAGTTCCACACCTTGGCTGTAATTTGTGTGCCCATGTTTAAGAGTAGAAATTGTTTTCTCTAAATCTTCTATTTTAAGTTTATAGTCATTTTCTGCTATTTTAAAATCAGCTTTTAAAATATTCAAAGACTCAAGATCAGATCTCACTTCAAAGTAATAGGACCTATACATGCTAACTTTAGCAATGCACTACGATGTACAAAGATGTTCTGTTACCTTGGGTTCTTCATGATCAGCCATCAAGGCATAGTTTAGAGAAGCATCTTCAACCTCGAAACTCCAATCAAAGCCTGTTTCTTGGGCTTCTCAGGGTTTAGAGTTCCATTAATGTACTTTGGTCAAGATTGTGCTTGGCCACCATTTGTCATTGGTTCCTTGCACTCCCTAGCAAAGTGTCCCATTTGATTACAGTTGTAACACTTCACTTTGCTTTTATCCAGTCTAAACTTTCTACTGGATACACTGCTAGAAAACTTTCTCCCAGTCCTTTTGTAAAACTTATTGGCACTATAAGTGAGGAGAGCCATCTGCTGTACAATCTCCATGTATTCCAGATCATCTGGATGAATACAGTCCAAGTCTTTTAGAGTGAAGAGAAAGTTGCCTGAACTTTCATCAGAAGACACAAAGGCTTGAGAAGAGCTTGTCTCTTGGAATGGGCTTCCTTGGATGTAGCTCTCCCTTGGTGTCTCGAGAAAGGTGATGAAATGGCCCTTTTGTGAGTTGTCAGGGTAGCTGAGAAGATGATGTTGGGGTTCTCTGCTGTCCCTTTCAACCACATGGAAGGTGAACTCTTGTGGGTACTCGATGAGATGTGAGATTGATTTTGCATGTTCATCTCCATCTGGTAACCGCTCAGGATACCATACAGCTTAGTAAGGGTAAGAGTTGAGAGGTTTTTAGTTCTCTTAATGGCCACACAATAGTGAGTCCATTCTCTGGGAAAAGAGAACATGAACTTCTTTATATTATCCCTATTCTCTAGTTTGACACTAGTATCCACTAGAGTGTCCATAATCTCAACATATCCGAAATACTACTGAGTCATGGTTTCACATGCCTTGAAGGTGAAGTTCTCAAACTGCTGCTTCATGAGGACTTTCTTGTTCTCCTTGGCTTCCTCAAACCCCTCATACATCAGCTTGAGTGCATACTAGAGCTTCTTGGCAGTCTTGCACTTCTTAAAGCCTCTGTAGATAGAGTTGGGAAGAGCAATTTGAAGAGCGGTCATGGCCTTCTGATCTACATCTATCCTCTTCCATTGTTCATCAGAATAGTCAGCCATGTCCTTCAGAATCATCTCACCAACAGCAGTTGTTAAAGGTGTGCATGGAACATGAGGTCCAGACTCAACAGATCTCCACATCCTTCTATCTTGAGACTTGATGAACCCTTCCATTCTTTGGCACCAAGTACCAAAGTCATCAGGAGTGATCAGTGGAGATTTGGTCATAGTGTCGGTTTCCATATCAACTTTGGAGAGAGCGGCAATTTGAGCAAGTAAGTGTTTTGTGAAAGTGAGCAGATTTAAGATGTTAAGATCTTACAATGAAGAGCCTGAAATGCTCTGATACCAATTGTAGGACCTGTTGGAGGAGGTCAATGCAACAGTTTTGTCACACCCCCGCTTATAGCGAAAACACGAGGATGTAACGGACGGGATCGTCATAACACATTGTTAATTAATAGAGATGCATTAAATGATGAAAAGTCAAAGTGTCATGACGTCACCGGACACAAATGGAGACTTGTGTCGTAGTTAGTCAATTCCACGACAAACATAGCCAAAAAGTCAAAAGAAATGTAAATCCCACAACCCGGGAGCAAGTGGACAAAATATGAATAACAAGGAGAAATCCAACATAAATGTCAAAGATATCCAGTAAGTTTAAATAATGCAAATCCTAGGGTCGTCGCTAAGGCAGCATCCCTAGCTATCCTCAATGATTGTTACCTGAAAAGATGTGCTCAAAAAGGTCAACATATTGTTGGTGAGTTCGCAGGTTTAAGAAGTAAATATAATTGATGCTGTGTAATAGTTTTGTAGGACATAGTGTAAATAGTTATAAACAAGTAATATCACATGTAAACATAAGCATCACAACTAAACCTACGATGTACAGACAGATCTTGTCAGAACATATTCACCCTAGGGCCCGTTCTTGGCCACTGTCAGTCCCAACTAGTATACTAACAAACAAGGTTGGGGTTGTCAGCCCAATAGTACTATCAATACCTGTCCGTCGGTTCCACACCGAAATTAAATAGTTGTGAATAAAGAACCACACAGCAACTCATGCATGTACCAGATATATACTTACAAAATAGTAAACACAACAGTCCCAAGAATAATTGAGTTCACAGTATAAAAAGGGTGAGCATACTTTTCCCCCAAGTTTGTAAACAATTAAAATGAAAACGGGGCGGCGAAACTAGCCTTGAAATGAGATGAAAATAAATGAATAAAAAACTTCAACGGATGAGAGCAAACGACGATCAAACGCCTATAATTAGTTGTAATTTAGATCTTTAAACACGTTCGATGAGAAAAGGTACGTTCGGTCGGTTTCGGGTCGGTTCGGGTTCAACGCGCGATATGTATGCAAAATACGTATATCTGTATTTGTATATATAAACCACTTATACACTCCAACATGTTATATAAGACTAGTAATGATAATAATAATAACAATTACAATAAAAGGATAATAATAATAATAATTATAATAATAATAATAATAATAATAATAGTAATGATAATAATAATAATAATAATAATAATAATAATAATAATAATAATAATAATAATAATAATAATAATAATAATAATAATAATAAAACAAATCAAAGGAACACACATACCGTCGCACACACAGTATGTATACGTACACACACATAATAAACTACATATAAACTACATATATTTATATGTGCAACAGAAGCACATACAAAAACACACACTGCCACACACTCAAACACACACTTCAAACACACACACACACCCAGTAACCACACAAAAACACAAACACAGTAAACACGCACAAACACACAACGTACGCATACATCAAATACACACACAAAACACACCCTCACACACCTAGACACACACACACACCCTGGGGCACACGCACACATACTGCATATATATACATACAACAACAAACACCCACATGTATATACGTACAATCGGCATACATATATACATATTCGAGTAGATACGCATTTATATATACACGCCAAGCTAGAACGCGGAACCGAACTAAGACGAAACAACCAAAACGAAAACACGAAACCGTAACCGTTACCTCGGTACAACGGGGAACGAACGTCGGTGCTGGAATACGCTCGAGGAAGCCTGTCAGAGGTTGTGTACGGCGCGGTGCAGGTCGTCGGCGGAAGACTTGCGGCTGCCGGTCAAAAGGGCGCTCGAGGGGGAGGGGGTTCATGGCGCTAGGGTTTCGGAGGGGGAAAGAAAATGGTCGACGGGTGAGTGATATATTCAATCATTTTTACATTAAGGTCCTTTGAGTTTTGTTAAATTAAAAAAAAGGGGCCTTGGACTTAATAATAATAATAATAATAATATTTGTCATTATTATCAAAAAAAAATGTTAATTATACTATAAATGGTTAACGTTAATATTATTATTTATAAAATATTTGTCTAATTCATCTTATTATAATATTAGGGCTAACCCGCAAACCAAATACAACAAGTTTCGATTCGAAAACGAATTAGCTACACAATAATAAATGCACGAGGTGAGTTAACGAACTTCGAGTCATTTGACGGACCCGATAGTGACGGATGTCACAGTATCCCCCACTTGAGAGAATTTCGTCCCGAAATTCAGCTGGAGTTAGATCCCGAAGCTCTATCCACAAACAAATGCGAATATTTAGATTTCATCTGGTCTTCCCATTCCCATGTAAACTCAGGCCCTCGCTTAGAGTTCCATCTCACTCTAACAATTGGAATCTTGCTACACTTCAATTGCTTCACTTCTCGGTCCATAATCTCTATCGGTTCTTCCACAAAATGCAGTTTCTCATCAACCTTGATTTCCTCAATTGGCACATGAAGGGATCCATCGGCTAAACATTTCTTAAGGTTCGATACATGAAATGTATCATGTACGCTACTAAGTTCTTGAGGTAACTTTAATCGATACGCTACAGGACCAATCCTTTCTGTGATCTCGAACGGTCCTACATATCTAGGATCTAACTTCCCTTTCTTTCCAAACTGTACGATTCCCTTCCAAGGAAAAACTTTTAATAAGACACGATCGCCCATGCTAAACTCTAAAGGTTTTCGATGGTTGTAGGCGTAACTTTTCTGACGGTCTCGAGCTGCATTAAGCCTATCCTTGATTTGAAATATCTTATCAGTCGTTTCCTGGATAATCTCCGGACCTGTCAGCTGACTTTCACCTACCTCCGCCCAACACACCGGAGACCTACACTTCCTTCCATACAATGCCTCGAATGGAGCACATCCAATGCTCGTATGATAACTATTGTTATAAGAGAATTCGATCAACGGTAAGTGAGTATCCCAACTCCCACCAAAGTCAATCACACATGCCCTAAGCATGTCTTCTAGAGTTTGTATCGTTCGCTCACTTTGACCATCCGTTTGTGGATGATAGGCAGTACTTAAATCCAAACGAGTGCCCATCGCCTTTTGTAGAGTCTGCCAAAACCGCGATGTGAATCGACTATCACAATCTGATATAATTGACACAGGTACCCCATGCCTAGCCACGATTTCATTCACGTATAGTCTCGCTAATTTTTCCATCTTAAAATCCTCACGAATAGGTAAGAAATGAGCAGATTTTGTCATTCGATCCACGATGACCCAAATCGAATCATGCCTGCTACTGGTTCTAGGAAGCTTAGTGATGAAATCCATCGCTATATTTTCCCATTTCCATTCAGGGATTTCCGGTTGTTGTAATAGTCCCGATGGTTTCTGATGTTCGGCTTTGACTTTGGAACAAGTCAAGCATTCGCTTACATACGTTGCAATGTCCTTCTTCATACCTGGCCACCAATACAACTCCTTAAGATCTTGGTACATCTTGTCTGCACTAGGATGAATAGAATACTTGGACTTGTGTGCTTCGTTCATAACTAGGGTTCGAACATGTCCCCACTTAGGTATCCATATACGATCCACAAAGTACCGTACACCATCCTCTTTACAGTTCATCTGTTGTCCAACCCTCGAAACTCCTCACTTACGATATTCTCCTCCTTTAAGACTTCGCCCTGCGCCATCAGGAGGCGTTTTCAGATTCGATTGAATGGTCATTCCCAACACTCGCGCACGTAAGGATTTAACACTTTCCTTCCTACTCAAGGCATCGGCCACTACATTTGCCTTTCCAGGATGATATCGATTCTCACAGTCATAATTACTTAGAAGTTCCACCCATTGTCTTTGGCGCATATTTAGTTCCTTTTGATCAAAAATATGTTGTAGACTTTTATGATCAGTGTAGATAATGCACTTGGTCCCATAGAGATAATGCCTCCATATCTTAAGTGCAAACACCACTGCGCCTAATTCCAGATCATGTGTCGTATAATTCTTCACGTGAACCTTAAGTTGACGTGAGACGTAAGCAATCACCTTATCTTTTTGCATTAGCACGCATCCCAGTCCTTGATGTGATGCATCGCAGAACACCACAAAGTCGTTGGATCCAAGAAGGGTCAGTATTGCTGTGTTACATAATCTTTCCTTCAACGTCTGAAAGGCCTCTTCTTGTTTATGACCCCAATCAAACTTCTTATCCTTTTGTGTTAACATTGTCAATGGTTGAGCGATCTTGGAGAAGTTTGCAATGAATCGTCGATAGTAACCAGCCAATCCTAAGAATTGTCGTATCTCTGAAGGCGTCTTAGGAGTGTCCCACTTTTTAACTGCTTCAATCTTTCCAGGATTAATGGGATTCCCTTCTCATTAACCACGTGTCCTAAAAACTTCACCTCTCGTAACTAGAATTCACACTTCGAGAACTTGGCGTAAAGTTTCTCTTCCATTAGTAATTTGAGTATCGCTCGTAGGTGCTGTTCATTGTCTTCCTTCGATCTAGAGTAGATGAGAATATCGTCTATAAACACGATTACGAACTTATCCAAATAGGGTTTGCATACCCGATTCATCAGATCCACGAACACTGTCAGAGCGTTGGTCAGTCCAAACGGCATGACTAAGAACTCGTAATGTCCATACTGAGTTCTAAACGCTGTCTTTGGTATATCCTCCTCATGAACCCGCAGTTGGTGATAACCCGATCGAAGATCGATCTTAGAGAAATACGAAGCTCCCTGTAATTGGTCAAATAGATCATCGCTCCTAGGAAGTGGATATCAATTTTTCACAGTCAACTTATTCAACTCACGATAATCTATGCACATTCAGAACGTTCCATCCTTCTTCTTAACAAACAATATCGGTGCTCCCCATGGCGAGTGACTTGGTCGTATGAAACCCTTATCTAACAACTCTTGTAGTTTACTCGATAATTCTTGCATTTCTGATGGTGCTAACCAATATGGCGTCTTTGCTACAGGTGTCGCTCCAGGAATCAAATCTATACGGAATTCTACTTGTCGAGGAGGGGGCAAACCGGACAAATCGTCAAGGAATACTTCCAGAAAGTCTCGCACCACCGGAATGTCTTCCAGTTTCCCTTCCTCTGGTTTCTTTTCCACTACATGTGCTAAGAACGCATAGCATTGCTTCTGTAGGTATCGGCGAGCCTTCATACAAGAGATAATCCTTCGATTTCTTCCCGGTCGTTCTCCTTGAATCTTGAGCACATCGCCGTTAGGCATAGGGATTCGCACCACCTTCTCTCGGCAAACAATTTTGGCTTCACACTTCGCCAACCAATCCATTCCCGCTACTACGTCAAAGCTTCCCAATTCAAAAGGTACTAAATCTATGTCAAAGGCATGGTCCTCTAATGTAATCGTGCACCCTCTAATTATCTCACTAGCCCTCACAAATTTACCATTTGCCATTTCTACCGAATAGCTAGTCTCTAAACAACTAGGGTTCAAACCAAGCAGAGGTGCAAATTCAGAGGACACAAAACTATTATCTGCCCCGGTATCAAATAATACGGATGCAAAATGATTATTGAGAAGGTACGTACCTATAACAACATTCGGGTCCTGACGCGCGTCATTTGCACCAATTACAAACGCACGTTCTCGGGCAGCATTCCCTTGATTCCCCCGTCCTTGGTTAGCGGCTATTGCCATCACTTGGTTTTGATTATTCCCCTGTTGACCCGGTGCTCGATTCAGTCTAGGGCACACATTCCGATAATGATCGGGGCTTCCACACTCATAGCAAACCTTGACGCTTCCTGCTGGATTAACAGCGTTTACCGGTGCGACCAAGTTGGGCGCCACCCTACAGTCTTTCGCAAAATGCCCCGAGTGCCTACAATTTACGCATGCCCGGCACGGCATCGCTTGCGGATGATGAAAATTGCACCTGCCACACTTAGGATGTGGCCCAACATATTCTCTCCTACCTTGGTTCACCACCACAAAGCTTCTTGTCACCTTTGCCTTCTTATCAAACCTTCCCCCTGCTTGTCTGCTCGATTCCTCATTATCCTTTCTATTCTCACCACCCTTACCTAATACTCCAGTTCATACCATTTCATCAGTCAGGGTGCCCGCCTTCAAGATTGCACTCTAAATAGTCGGGGGTGTTGCAGCAGTCACCATACCACGTATTTTAGGTACCAAACCCCAGATGTAACGCTCAATCCGCTTTGATTCAGGTGTTACCAGGTGTGGCACCAACCTTGCCAATTCATGAAATCGGTTGGTATAAGCTGCATGACCCGACCCTACCATCGAATGGTTCCAGAAATCGTGTTCCAATTTTTGCATTTCGTTCATAGGACAGTATTCTTTAGTTGCCAAGGCTTTAAATTCTGCCCAAGTCATGGCCATTGCTGCCTCCCTACCTCGAGCCTGAACTTGGGTGTTCCACCACGTTAGCACTTTCCCCACCAGCATACTTCACTTTCTGATTTTCAGCACAGTTGATGATATCCATCACAGATTCCATCTTCTCAATACAACGGGTCAAAGCAATGGCTCCACCTCTTCCATCAAACTCCTTCGGTTTACAAGTCATGAACTCCTTGTAAGTGCAACCAACCCTTCCCCCAATACCATTTCCAACAACATGTTCATCCCATCATTCCCAGCACCTATCAATACATCATCGCCATTCACTCCTTCTTCACCTCCATAATTGCCGTGGTCCTCTTCATTCCCATTACCATTCCCGTTTCCTCCGCCCATACCGCCTCCATTGTTTAAGATATTGTTACTCACTTGCTTAACAATAGTAGGGATTAATTCAGCTAGTTGTTGGGCAATGATAGCGGCTATGTCAAGATTTCCAGCTCCTTGGTAGTTACCAGCTGGACCGCCTTCATTTCCTCCATCGGGTGCTTCACCTCTACCACCAGCACCTCTCCCTCTACCTCTGCCCCTTGGGCAGCACCAGCACGACTGACACTGCGGGTAATCCTTCTGGGCGGCATTTTTCTAATCAACATAGACAATACGTAAGTTTAGCAATATCAGGTTTTATCACAGTTCAATCACTCTCAGAAAGCACATCATTGCAAAACATATATTCCACAGGGCAATACCACAAACCAAAACATAATAATAATAGAAGGTCTCATTCCCATAATTCATAATGTCTCAACATGATAAATCGATAAAGTAATATCCCAAAACATGCAAAAACCCATAGTCTATCAACGTCTAAATATGAAGTACGAAATAACTAAAATAAGTCTCTTCAAATCTCCATTTCTCCACCAGTGCTCGTGCAACATCAATCCCGTTCGTCGTCACTGCCAGAGGAACTGGAGGGGCTAGGGGCAAGTCAGGGTAGTCACCCCACAGACTTGCCTCGTCGGCAGGCACTCGGAACCTAATACGAGTGGCGGAGAACACCCTCTTCCTGGCCGTCCTCAACAGCACCGGTCCTACGCCATTTGGCTGATACGGTCCCCTAGGATAGCCAGGTACCCAGGGTCCCTCCTCAGGGGCGTACCTCGCGATCGCCGGTCTAGCAGGCATCTCAGGAGCCGCTGAGGTGACAGGAGCACTTGGTGTGCCAGGAACGACAGGAGCACTTGGTGTAGCAGAAACCTCAGGTGCTGTAGGACCAGATGGTGTAGTTCGGATAGCAGGCAACCCTAGTACAACATGGTTACCTAACTCCTCCTCATCAGATGTCTCCAATATCGACTCCTCTGGGTCGGACTCCGTATCTGATGATATGGGCAGCATGTGATCCGAGAGAACCTCCTCGGGTTCTGACTCTGAGTCGGACAAAACAACACGAGGCGCAGCGGGAACGGAAGGTCCAGCGGAAGACATCCTATAAGGAAAAGGTATAAGTACTTTTCCTCAGGTGAAGCAGATCGAGTAATAAAGAACAGATAGATAGAATAGGAGGAACATACATGTAATATCAGGCGCACACAGAACCCTAGTACGCACTCCACATGAAGGTTCCTATGTTATAGTCTAGGCCGAGTGATCCACCTAATTCTCTACAACCAATGGCTCTGATACCAATCCGTCACACCCCCGCTTATAGCGGAAACACGAGGATGTAAAGGAAGGGATCGTCATAACACATTGTTAATTAATAGAGATGCATTAAATGATGAAAAGTCAACGTGTCATGACGTCACCAGACACAAATGGAGACTTGTGTCGTAGTTAGTCAATTCCACGACAAACATAGCCAAAAAGTCAAAAGAAATGTAAATCCCACAACCCGGGAGCAAGTGGACAAAATATGAATAACAAGGAGAAATCCAACATAAATGTCAAAGATATCCAGTAAGTTTAAATAATGCAAATCCTAAGGTCATCGCTAAGGCAGCATCCCTAGCTATCCTCAATGATTGTTACCTGAAAAGATGTGCTCAAAAAGGTCAACATATTGTTGGTGAGTTCGCAGGTTTAAGAAGTAAATATAATTGATGCTGTGTAATAGTTTTGTAGGACATAGTGTAAACAGTTATAAGCAAGTAATATCACATGTAAACATGAGCATCACAACTAAACCTACGACGTACACACAGATCTTGTCGGACCATATTCACCCTAGGGCCCGTTCTTGGCCACTATCAGTCCCAACTAGTATACTAACAAACAAGGGTGGGGGTGTCAGCTCAATAGTACTATCAATACTCGGTTCCACACCGGAATTAAATAGTTGTGAATAAAGAACCACATAGCAACTCATGCATGTACCAAATATATACTTACAAAATAGTAAACACAACAGTCCCAAGAATAATTAAGCTCACAGCATAAAAAGGGTGAGCATACTTTTCCCCCAAGTTTGTAAACACTTAAAATGAAAACGGGGCCGCGAAACTCACCTTGAAATGAGATGAAAATAAATGAATAAAAAACTTCAACGGATGAGAGCAAACGATGATCAAACACCTATAATTAGTTGTAATTTAGATCTTTAAACACGTTCGATGAGAAAGGTACGTTCGGTCGGTTTCGGGTCGGTTCGGGTTCGACGCGCGATATGTACTCAAAATATGTATATATGTATATGTATATATAAACCACTTATACACTCCCACATGTTATATAAGACTAGTAATGATAATAATAATAACAATTACAATAAAAGGATAATAATAATAATAATAATAATAATAATAGTAATATAATAATAATAATAATAATAATAATAATAATAATAATAATAATAATAATAATAATAATAATAATAATAATAATAATAATAAAACAAATCAAAAGAACACACACATACCGTCGCACACACAGTATGTATACATACACACACATAATAAACTACATATAAACTTCATATATTTATATGTGCACCACCACAAGCACATACAAAAACACACACTGCCACATACTCAAACACACACTTCAAACACACACACACACCTAGTAACCACACAAAAACACACACACAGTAAACACACACAAACACACAACGTGCGCATACATCAAATACACACACAAAACACACCCTCACACACCGAGACACACACACACACACCCTGGGGCACACGCACACATACTGCATATATATACATACAACAACAAACACCCACATATATATACGTACAATCAGCATACATATATACATATTCGAGTAGATACGCATATATATATACACGCCAAGCTAGAACACGGAACCGAACTCCGACGAAACAACCGAAACGAAAACACAAAACCGTAACCGTTATCTCGGTACGACGGGGAACGAACGTCAGTGCTGGAATATGCTCAAGGAAGCCTGTCGGAGGTTGTGTACGGCGCGGTGCAGGTAGTCGGCGGAAGACTTGCGACTACCCGTCACAAGGGCGCTCGAGGGGGTTCACGGGCTAGGGTTTCGGAGGGGGAAAGAAAAAGGTCGACGGGTGAGTGATATATTCAATCATTTTTATATTAAGGTCCTTTGAGTTTTGTTAAATTAAAAAAAAAGGGCCTTGGACTTAATAATAATAATAATAATAATAATAATAATAATAATAATAATAATAATAATAATAATAATAATAATAATAATATTTGTCATTATTATCAAAAAAAATGTTAATTATACTATTAATGGTTAACGTTAATATTATTATTTATAAAATATTTGTCTAATTCATCTTATTATAATATTAGGGCTAACCCGCAAAGCAAATACGACAAGTTTCGATTCGAAAACGAATTAGTTACACAATAATAAATGCACGAGGTGAGTTAACGAACTTTGAGTCATTTGACGGACCTGATAGTGACGGATGTCACAAGTTTCACAAATTGTTAGAGAGTGAGCAAATTAACACTTACAAGATCGAATAAGGAACCAGCTATTTGAAAACTAAAAACTTAAAGTAAAGAACACAAGAACAACAAAGATGGTTTTCAAGAATGTCGTGTATTGCTCTCAAGTCATTTTACAAGAGTTACAAAGCATACATAGGAATACAAGAACCTAAGATACTTTATACTATATCCTACAGCCGGCCATAATTTAAAAGCTAGTTGGAAACACTTATCTAGACAACAAGATCAATGTACAGTCAAAAGGCAGATTTCCTTATGACTTGTGACTATGACATGCCATAGATCACATCCTAATCTATTACAAAAAGATAAAAGGTTCAAAGTAGAAAGTTACAGACTCCAAACCATAATCAACAGTTTACTAAAGCATGGATATTTTCATCAACTTGTATAAGTTGGTGAGTCTTCAGAGTGGTAGCGGAAAGTTGGTCAGCTTTCTGGAAAAGTTGATCAGAGAAAGCATGTCTTCTCTATATTCTGAAGAAATAAAGCTTCGGAAGACTTTGTCATCAAAGCTTCAGAAGACTTCATCTATGGCTTTGGAAGATTTAGGTTTTTGGCTTCGGAAGGTTTTACACTTGGAATATTTTATGTGAGAAGTGTAAAACTTCTGAAGTAACTTCTACTATGTATATGCATACAAGCAGGAAGCTCTTTGGTTACTTTGGTTGGATCAGCGCTTCAAGTATAACCTTACACCCTTCCTATTCAAATTTAAATATTACCATGTGTCAATCCCTAATTGCTTCTTAGATTTTCAGTCAAATGGTTTTTTTATTTGAACCAGCCCCTATATATATATATATACATATATATATGTATGTATGTATGTATGTATGTATGTATGTATGTATGTATGTATGTATGTATGTATGTATATACATATATATAGAGGGAGAAAGGAGGGATCCTAAAAAAACTAATTTGAAGAAAGTTAAGAAAAATTAATCTAACCAATCATGTAATTTCTATATTTATTTATCTTTATTTATTTGAAAGGGTGTTTTTGTAATTTAATATCTAATCTATTTATAGTGAATACTTACTGTTTGACTAAATCCAAAACTTTTCTCCTTTATTTAAACAAATCAATTTAGAGAATATAACAACAATGAAGGTTTTGATAAAAAACAATTAGTGAAATGGAGATGATGACGGAACCAAGCGAAGAACTACATGACGAAGATTTCAGAACAATGAATAAACATCAAGATGATGACATAATGCCAATGTTATGTATACATAACAATTGAGGATTGAAAACAAACTCAATGACAGATGGCCAATGTTATGTATATGTAAAAGAATTGGTAGGGACAAATATGAAAGTGAACTCAGTTACCGAGTGTGAAGATGATGCATTAAGATGAAAAAGATGATGAAGAGGTTTCACATGTTTTTTCATATGTATTTCTTATTGTTTACATAATTGAGAACACTATCACGTATATGCAATCACCAGTTTCCAACTTTGTAAACCTAGGTTTGAATGTATAAAACTTTGATTTGGTTAATGGTTATGCTTTTTTTAATATTATTTTGGGTTTTACATCTATTAAGTATATGTAACACATACCAGTTAGATATATTTTTTGGCTTCTTCTTTCTTATAGTGTCACTTACATACGCGTAAACAAGTTAACTTAAACGTAAACATACATGTAAAATTATTTAGATATACGTAAGCTTGTTAGCAAAAATAAAAAATCATAACATATTTGTATACGTAAGCATGTATGTCAATATGTTTACGTTTACGTAAACGCATTCAGATTATAGTGAACATATATATGAATATATATGTGAACATGTTTATGAATGCGTAACCATGTACGTAATTAATATATCTCTATAGAAAAAAAACATATCTTCTTCTAATATATTTACCGGAAAAGATCTCAGATTGGAAATAGCAGTTCCATGATAGCATCAACTATCCCAATTTGAGCAAATGGAGCCGATTTATGTACAGTTTTATCAGATTCATCGATGGGTATAGAGTCATCGAGAGTGTCTATTCATAACGGCGTGTCATCTTGGTTTGGGGGGCCTAGAAAGTTTCATGTGGTTGCAGCTTCTAGAATTCTTGAGTATTCTTACAAGTATGTTAATTTTTAGAACACAGATGTAGTATTTTAAGTGTCATCCAAATGTTCTTTCTTTGAGTTCTATATTCTTATTGTTTGCTTTATTTTATCATTTTGATCAAACAGAGATATACAGATAACAACATGTAATTTTACTTCTACAATAGGCAAAGGGGCATTTGGTTCTGTTTACAAAGCTCAAATAAGCACCGGGGAGACTGGTGTTGTTAAAGTTCTGGCAACTGATTCAAAAAAAGGCAAGAAAGAGTTTCCACGGAGGTATTGGTTATCCTTTTATCCATACAAATCATCTATTCACTTAGCATCTATTCACCTTTAAACTTTTTCAGTATGATGTTTATAATATGTCGTAAATAATAAGTGTTTGTTGCATTAAGTGTGGACTTGTAATTTTATTTGAGCATTATAGTGTGTGATTTCTTTCCATGCTTCATATAACATTTTAAAGTAGCATGTCGTACATATCACAATTACAGAAGCAGTTTCTAGCCTTTCTCTTACAAATGGGTTGTGATTCGGGATATGTTTTATACATAGTGGATAGATTCAAAAATGATAAAAAAGGATGTGTCAAATACCATCCAAAAAGTTTCTTCTAATAAGTAACTTCCTTGTACTTCAGATTGAATGCTGAGAGCTCTTTGGTGAGCATCAGCCTTTAAGATAACTCTTACACATCCATTATAACTAACTTTAGTCCATCTAGTCTTGTAACTCTTACAATGCAACATATAATTGTTCGTGTGTGAAAACACGTTGTTTCAAAAACAAACCAACTCTTGATAATGATTGACTTTGACTTTTGTTTATGGTCATCGAAAAACACACAGCAAGGAAAACTGCCTCCTCTGAAACTTAAATGGTAGTCTTTTATGAGTAGGTATTAAAGATTTTCTAAGGTTAAAAGTACGTTCTTCAATATTATTGTCAGATATAATCGCTATTTCTATAACAAGATTACCTAGTGATACCACTTGTAGTTTGGTTCAATTACATAACCCACTTTTTTTGTCAATGTTTCTTAGAAACATGACTGGAATACGAACCTTTAACACCAGGTTATGATTCAGCAAACCACCAAGCTTGATTCCATTAAAAACATTTGGAGAGTATAAGCTTTCTTCTGTATTTGAATTCACCATTTGAGTTTGACATATAGTATGAGAACATAAATATTCCCTCTCCTCTCCTAGAATAAGTATAAGCAGCTAATCATTTACTTCATGAACAACATCATTCTTTGGTGCACGAATTGCCCTTTCATGAAAATAATTGGTTTCCTTATAATTTTCCAAAATAGAAGGATATACAAAATTAATTAGCTCAGAAATAGGATCTATGGAATCTTTTATGAGATGATCATCGGGTATGTCTATAATGGCTTCACCATTATTCTTTCCACCAACAGTGGCTTCACCTATGTCCAAAAGCCATTGTGCAAACAATTGAGTTTGTTCTATATCAGATAAATCATTACTGGAAATCAACCTCAAGTTTTTTGTCAATCTATGTACCTTGCAATTTCTCCAAATGTAAGAGGAACTAGGAGAAGCATCAACAATTTGTTATCTACTACCATTCGGGACAACCGGTAGTATTTGCCTGAAATCTCCTCCAAAAACAATTACCTTCCCACAAAATGGTAAATTACATGAGGTTCCAGATACTGAACCTAATACATCTTTTAACGATCTATCCAGAGCTTCAAATGCGTGCTTATGTACCATTAAAGCTTCATCCCATATAATAAGTGATGTTTGTTTCAGCAGACGTGCAAGATCGCTATATGGCTTGATGTGACAAAAAGAATCCTCCAATATGTTCAAAGGAATGTGGAATCTAGAATGTGTAGTCCTACCTCCTAATAGTAAAAGAGATGTGATTCCACTTAAAGCAACATTTAATACAATCTTTTCTTGAGTATGGATGCAGATAACGTCTTCCAAAGATATGTTTTTCCGGTTCCACCATAACCATAAAAAAAAAATACGCCACCTTTATTCGAACCAACCGCTGTCATAATTTGCTCGTAAATAAGGCGTTGTTTATCTGTCAAGGAAGTGAAAAGATTACGAAACTCATCCGCTAAGATGTGTATGTTGTATCCTAGCTCTTTGTTAAGCAAAATATTATTATGGAAGATATACAATTATCATTAGGATAAGGCATACTTGAGAACCTTCTTAGTGTGGAATTATTATGATGTAGAAATTTCTCAATCTCATGCAATGTAAGGTTCTTAATTTATTCTTCCGTGAGAAGTAAACCTGTAAATTTCCACCAAAATGTAAAAAAAAAGAGAGATTAATTATTATTTCTATAAGAAAAAATTATTATAAAAGTTATGTAGTAAGTTAATCTGGATGCTTTAAAATAATCCGTTGGTTGTACAGTATGCCATCTGACAAGTAATTCCATGTTCTTCCCCAAACAAAATCAGGCCTAGAAAGGCTTTCAGACATTAACATTATTGCAAATAAGCTTCATAAAAAATAACCACTCCTTGAAGTGGTTGCTTCTTTGATTGCTTCAATGTATTCACTATAATCATCCAAAAGGCCACATGCAAAACATGCATCTCTAAATGTAGGATATGAACAACCATTAACTGTTTAATTTCCTCAAATGATTTTGGACCTTTGACCTTGTTTAGCAAAATTGTTAGATAATAGGCTTCTCCAAGTGAGGGAGAGACTGAGTGTATTTTACCGATTGAAAGCCCTTTCTTTCTTGGTACCCAAATGCGTGTGTTTGTATTCCACACAAACTTTGTAGGAAATTCAACATAATTTAGAATACAGGCCAGCATGGGAGTAATATCTATTGCACTTCATCCACTCAGTAAACATCATAGCAGCCATAGAATTTTTTTCTAACACATTGTCAATATGATCATCTGCATCATATATAACCTCTTGTTGACCTGGAAGATGAAATGGAAGTCTAATAACCGAAGGGGACCTATAATGAATATCATAACCAAAAATACGTGAGGATGCTTCATATGTAGAGAACTACCTACAGTTGTAGTACTCTTTTATTTCATCAACTGAACTATCTTTCACACTTCTTCATTGGATGGAAGAAAAGAAACAGTAGCTCTATCATGACCCTTGTTAATATATTTAAGCAAAGATTTGATTGACTGAGCTTGATTACACCACTCCACATTGATGTGTGCTTGATATCTTTTTAATAGAATTTTTTTGTATGAACAACACTTCAGTTATCCTATTTGACACCGGATTTTTCAACGAAAAAAACAGAATTATGTCTTCTGTAAAGCAGAAAACCATTAGAATCGATGCATGTTTGGTCAAGAAATTTTTTGGGAAAGTTTTTAGAGCATATTTTGTCAATCATGCATGGGCAATTCATATTTTCTAACCCACAAGGACCATAAATCATGAACTCGCTAACCAAAGAATATAGTTCTGGATCATCATTCTTGTCTATTTCGGCGCTAGAAGTTTGTGATCGGCATGCATAAAAAGGCATATGTGAGCATGAGGCAAACCACGTTTCTTGAACTCTATAGTGTATACAACTAAATTTTTGAAAAAAAGGTAATAAGATAAGTGTATAGTAAAAGTAAATTGGATAAATTTTATAAAACATTCAAATATTATTAAATCATAGCAATATAAATGTAATAATATGTGAAGCACAAAATATAGGAATAATATACCTTCTTGAACCATGCCGAGTATTGACGTTTCCTTTAAGTCTTTTATCATGGAATCAAGTTTGATCTTAAATACTCTACACAAAATATCAGGTTTGTCTTCTAGTTTAAGGGTGGTTTCTTAAAGAAATATTTTAACCTCTAGCCATTTAGGGTTGCATGTGATTGTTATAAAAAAATCAAGATATCCATACCACCTACATAGCGACATGGCATCTAGATAATTTTGCAACATGTAACGCGCACCACCGGTAAAAGATAAAGGTAGTATAACACGTTGACCGAGTGTTGAGACATCTACAGTTCCTTGAATTTTTGCTGAATGTATTTTCTCATAAGACTCACATCTTAATATCTTATGTTCATTGCGTATATAAAATAGTCTTTCACTTTCAATCATTTTATACGCATCGACCAAAAATTGTTGAAAAAGTCTTCTACCATTTATAATTAATGAGAATCCAGCCATTCTTTCTTCGATCCGGTAACTAAAAAAATCCCTGATTGTTAACGTAATTGTTTTTGAATTTCTTGACTCTAAGACATTCGTGTGAGGAATGCCTAACCTGTAACCATCCTCACCGTATGGAAAAAGCAAAGGATACTGAAGTGCGCGATATGAAGGATGGAGTTCGCTAATACGTTGTAAGGTACATGATCTGGTCTTCACAATAATGCCTCTACTTTCAAATGAATTGTCAAAGTCACAAACTATTAAAGTAGCCACTTCAGAAGCAGTTGGCATATTATAAGTTCTATCATCATGGTTTCTTTTAGCAATAAGGCGCAAGCGTAGATTCGCATGGGGATTATTTTGAAAACAGTCTGGATTCATTTTGTAAGATTTAACCAATTGATTATGTGAATCTAACATAGACGTTAACTCTTCAATGATCTGACGATCAAGCATATCTGAAGTTGATGTCGACAAAACATTCGATTGCCTAAACACATAACATAAGATTAGAGTTAAATAACTGTATAAATTACAAAAATCTAATGTAACAAAAATATATAATTATAAACAGTTGTCGGACATACCCTAAATCGTCTTGTCTGTTTGAAACTTCATTGCCAGTGTCATATATATATAATTGAGAGAATTTTGGCATTGTTCCATCTGCTGGTAAAAGACTCCCGATACTATGATAGTTTACACCGCTAAGCCTGAACACAAATGGACTATTTCCCCTGTTAATTAACAAATTAACCTTTCCACCCTTAGACGTGAAAGATAACATTGAGTTGAAACGTCTTATGTTTTTCAAAAAATGCTTCCTTTTAAACTCCAATCCACTATAAAGAACTTTATAATTAGCATGCGCATCATTTCTATTTGGAAGCATGACTTTTCCGTAATAAAAACAAAGAGAGTAGCTTCCTCTAGCCTTGCTTTGTCGACTTTTTAATGTTACACCTTTCCACAATTTTACTTGGCATTTAGGACAAACATGATTTTGATCACCATGATCCAAATAATCTGTTAATTTATAATAGAAAATAATTAAATTATTTTTATATTAATTGATTAAATATTAGGTACTCATCTTAATTTATGAAGTTTTATAATACCTTCTAATCAACCAGAGTAGCCATCTGGAATAAGTTGCACATGATTACATTCATCTTGATCTGTGAATCGTAAAGTTGGAATATCCGTTAAGTTAATGGATCTTCTTACAGATTTATGATTTGAATAATCTATGATGTTGGATTTATTATGTCTTGTGTTATAAACCCTTAAATTCGTGGACGAAGAAGGTCGACTATTAGTATCGTGCATACATATACCTATAAAAATTAAAATTGTATGAAATAAGACATTTATAATTTATAAATGAAGATACATTACAATTGTTATTTGATGAGATAAATGCATAATATTATTCGTAAATAAATAAAAATACTATGTATTACCATGGACACTTTCAGATTTATTTTTGTGCTTTAAGTTGCTGAAGGGTGATCATCTCTCGGGGTGGAATTTACGTTTGATTTTCTTGTTTGTAAATGATGTCTTCTAATTTCTTGTCTTATTTTTGGGTTGTTATCCCCCACACTGTGAATTGAAGCTAAAAAGTAGAATTACGTTAAATTTATTTATTTTATTTAACTATTCATGAACTTACTATAAAGGTATAAACATGAATTAGACAAAAAAGTATACTTTTATGATGTCACACATAGGACTTGTCAAATTTATTGTAGGATGTAGACAAATAATGATTGATTGTTGGTATGTCGATGAATTAAATGTTGGATCAACGCTCTCCTTATCTACACCATCTTTTATTTGAGTATTTGACGATATTTTTGTTTCTTTAAAGTATCCACACCTAAATTATTAATAATATATTATAAACATCATGTAGAAAAATATAATTTTTATTTTTAAGAAGGTTTGTTACATTATAATAAAATATTTTATTAAAACTATGTTACCTGTGTAATTGTTGTTTGATTTTCTTGTCTATGATTTGTTTTCTAATAAACCTTGTTTGTCTTGAAGTTGTATAATGGGATAACATAAGGACGGAAATTAACATCCGAAAATATAAATTATAAAAATTAACATACCATTTGTAACGTTTGACAATGGACTTCTACTCTGGATGTCAGAATAAGCAAAATTGTTATGTTGATAGTGAAATGATGCATAAGCATTTGATGATGAAGCCGATGAATGGTTTAAAATAAGGTTTTTGTTGGAGACACCGAATAAATAAAAAGTATGAAATAGCATGGATGAAGTATATACATATTTTGCTTTTAGTGTGATATTTTAATATGAAAATTATACGACCTTGAATACTTGACCCCCCACCGTGTAAGTTGATTCTTTTGGAATTCAAATATAGTTTTCTTTTTTGTCGCATTAATTTAGCATTGGTGTGTCCAAGATACATGTCTGGAAAACAAAAAAATAATAATTAAATAACAATCTTATGTAAGTGTTGTTCGAGTGTGTGTATTTATGCACAGGTATGTATATAAGTAAATATAAAACTCAAAAGAAAAAATAAAATATCATGAATGATGTAAGTCAAAGTATTAACCATGATTTGTATCGAATATTAATACGAATCAATAATCTTAAGTAAAAAAGAAATTTATATTAATTATGTAATTCATTGTATTGGAAGGTAAAATCTATATCATAACATAAAAAAAGCTATGTGTCATTTGTAAAACATTAATTAATAATAATCAACAATTTAATTTGATACATATTATTATGATTAATCAATTTCATACTTTCACATCTAATACAAGAAATAAGGATTAATAAGTGCGTAAGGTGCATTCAAGAATCATTCAAAATAAAATTTAGTTACTAAAAAAACCACAAAAATAATGCATTGAAGAATCATCCAGGCCAATAAAGTAGATTGTCTTAAACAAAATGCTGACGAATATGGAAATGGCAAAAGTTATGAAAGTAATAAAACACTAAATCATTTTTCAATCTTTGGAGTCGATAGTGGCGGGTTACCCGACGTCAAATGTTTGTACCAATTTACACTTTAAGTTATGATTTATAGATTTCCGTTTAAAGTTTTCCTCTGCACCAACATGCCTTTTGCCATTTGTTTTTTCATTCTCAGAAAATGGAGTCACATTATCATTAGTAATTTCAATGGCATCCTAAAGACAATATTTATATGGAAAGTGTTAATAATATTTAAAAGATAAATTAATATAAAAATTACCAAAAACTTATGTCATTCGTTTTAAAATACACTGGTTTACTGTCAGTAAAAAATGCAAAAAATTGCATAGTTTGACAGAGAAATAAACTGCATTTTCATGCAACATTAAAACGCCTATAACTGACCTCTATTGATAGCATAAAATACATATCATTTCACTTATTTATTTACAGTTATATTGCATAAAGCAAAAGTTTTTTCCACTTTAAAATACACCTTACCCTTAGATTAACATTTTTTTGAGACATGATCTCGTTGCATGTGTTGGTAACTGAATCAGATTTTTCAACCTACATGGCATTAAAAAAATAAAGTTAAGGATATAAGTTAATAATAACATACTTCTTAGTATATAAGAAATACAATCATATAAGAAATACAATCATGCTGATTACCTCCAAATTATTAGCTTTCTTAGAGATATCAACCTTAAAGGCATATTTCTTATTTAAGAGTTAACAAAACTCATCCAGATACAATCCTGTATCACCACCCTGTGTCACAGATTATAGGATAAGAACAAACTTAAAAGCTTTTTAATTAAATGTAAAATTTTAGATTATTTAATATAATGTAGTAAATATTAGATACAGCAAAATGCTTCTCAATCAAAATTGATGCAGTGCATTTAAGGATTTTGCAGGCCTCACGATCAAAGAGCGTCAAGGAAACGCTACTAGTAGAATCTTGTATGGTAAGCGGTATCTTAAGCCTTAACATATTATTAAAGACAAAATTCACGCATAACAAAGTTAGTATAAACTATTGTTAATAAAGAAGAAAAATGATGAGTAAGTTTAGAACTTTGCAGAGGTTGGATTTCCTTTGCGGTCTCTCGTATTGCAGGTAATATCTGATTCTTAGTCGAGCATTGAACCATCTTTCTCACCTTTTTTGATAAGCTTCTTGTTACAAGTTTTGCACGCATCATAAAACCAAGGTAACTTTACAGGTATCAACTTAATTGTACCAACAATCATAACAAACTTAACCAGAATGAACGGATATAAATGTTAATTTCAAATCATATTAATAGATTCAATAAATAAAATAGGTTTTAAATAATACCTCATTCAAATTTATCTCAGCAATGTTGTTAAACTCAAATTTAACAACACACTCATCGTAAAGAGATGAAAAATCCCTGACATCATCGATGGCTCAGTTGTCGATGTAGATATACCAGCGTTTTGAATGAGCATGAAAATTGAAGTACATATGTACAATATGTATAAGTATTTATTCTATTTAATCAATTGATAACCAAAAGTAAATTTATTAATTGATAGTAATCTATTTGAACCTTCTTTTAAAGGAAAGTATTTCATCAATTTCATCATCGATGAAGAGCTTGAAGCATTGAAGGAATTGTTCACATAACCATAGCGACCATAATACTTCAATGTACCAAACCGTAGAATCACAACGCTGAGAGAATTAACTTCTTTGTTTTAAGCATACTCTAACATCTTGTCTACATAAGAGTCTCATAATGAAAGGTATATCTTGTGCATCCTTTCACAAAAAGGTAAAAAGAAAAATGTAAAATAATAAGCTGAAATTTTTTATAGAACAAATATAAAATATCATTATAAAAGATAGCAAACTCAAGATCTTGAAGGAGGATGTTAATTCTTTTTGTTTATTTCCCCTTTTTAGTTGTAAATTTTTCGAGGTCAAAAACTTCAACAACAAATCCAATAACATCTGCATAAAACATAAATATATACCTGTATATTTATGGAAAACAAAGTCCATAAACCCACAATTATTATAATCAGATAAAAATGATCTTTTACCTAGTGGGCATTTGTAAGGAATACTTAAAAGGCCGATGCAACCAAAGTAGCCAAAAAGCTTCCTACTTGCATGCATATGCATTGCAGAAGTTACTTCGGAAGCTTTACACTTCTCCTAAGGAAACTGTCTAAGTGTAAAATCTTCCGAAGCCAATACCAAAATCTTCTGAAGCCAAAGATGAAGTCTTCCAAAGCTTAAAAGACAAAGTCTTCTGAAGCTAACAAGACAGAAGACTAATTTCTTCCGAGAAGACGTGCTTTCTCTGATCTACTTTTTTAGAAAGCTGACCAACTTTCCGCTGCCACTCTGATGAATCACCAACTTGCATAAGTTGGTGAAAAGGTCGATGCTTTAGTAAACTGTAGATTATGGTCTAGGTGTCTGTAACTTTCTACTTTGTACTTTTATCCTTTTTTATGATACATTAGGATGTGAGCTATGACATGTCATAGTCACATGTCAAAAATACAATCTGTCTTTTTCACTATATATTGATTTTGTTGTCTAGATCAGTGTATCTAGCTAGCCTTCAAAGTATAGCCTGTTGTAGGAAGTAGTATAAAGTTTCTCAGGTCTTGTATTTTGAATTATCACTTGATCACTTTGTAACTTTGTAATAGGACTTGAGAGCAATATACAGCATTCTTGAAAACTATTTCTGCTTGTGTTCTATTATTTTAAGTTCCTAGTTTATATAATGTCGGTTCCCTATTTGATCTTGTAAGTGTTATTTAAGTTTACTCTTCAAACACTGTGTGAAACTGTTGCATTGACCTCCTCAAACAGTTCTGAAGTGTTCATCTGGAATCTCTTTTTCAACAATAGGGAGGAAACTTGTAAATGAGAAACCATAACTCAGCCCAGAAAAATCAATGCATGGAAAAACGTGAGTGTCAAAGTAAAGGCCAATCTTGTTTTCATTATCGACATACCTATACTTGTATTCGTTCAATCCAATAGTAGGTTTGATGATCCAATAACAACCTGTATTATCATAAAATTTAAAACAATTGTAAACAAATATCCCATTAAAAAAATAGAACGAGGCAAAACATGTTTATGTGAGAGTAATATAAGATTAGACAGAAGTGAAAAGGTTAAATTAAAACCTGAATAAGTGACCAACTTCTCAAACTTGGGGAACCAATTTTTAAAAAAGTTGCCTTGCATTGTAGTTCCCGGTAAGTAAAATAAAACAAGTATGCATAGTATGTTTGAGAACATTATTATTCACTAAATAGGTAAATAAATTAATGTTACCAAACCTGCTCATCAACCACAATAAATTCCATAGAATAAACGTCACTCGCATTAGTATAACGTGGTCGCCTCCATATACGAAGTACGCGAACTTTGAGCGTATAATCATGACGTGATATGTCGACGTCTTTAAGTAGGTAATCTCACATGATAACCTATGAAGAAAATGTAATATGTGTTGGATTTAATGAGTACAGGTTGGATTCAATCCACGTTACCAACCGAGTTATGACCCGTAAGAGTTACACCTTGGGCAACGAAACATTAAAGTCTTCTTAATTTAATTAACTGGTATTTATGAACTATATCAAGTTTTAATATTTATTAACCAGACATAAGTCGTGCCCATTTGCAGCCACGATCGCGTCTCATAACCTTGTTCGGTTCGTTTTCTAGCACTTGTTCGTTGAACCCTTGGTGTCTCAAACTTATTCATTAACCAAGTTATTATATATCTCATCAGTAGGTTAATTATAATTTGTATTTGCATCGTTTGTAATCAGATCCTGTCAGGTTCACTTTTGGTATTTAATATTTACTCCGATGCGTTAACTATTATTAATCCGATTAATAATGATGAAAATCTGTTTTGATATACCTAACCAAGATACCACCGAAAAAAATAGTGGTATCAGAGCCACGCTTACAACATGCAAATCAGATCTGGTCTTTTAACCAGTTACAAATCATAAACTTTAAAATTATTTAAAGTTTCTGATTTATATTATTTAGGACAACTTATTTTTTTTTTTTGGTTAAATATTTATTAACCAAAAGATTGCTCGATTTATTTTGATTGTGTTTGATATGTAAATCTGGCTATACCTTATGGTTGAATGGTTATGTTTTGCTTTGATTTCGTTTATTTCTTATTTTATGGTTTTGGCCCATTTGATGGATCAAAGTTGTAATAGATTAGGGTTTTCTTTTATTATGTATTTTTTTAATAAGTAATGTAATATTTGAAGACCTAAAGTCAAAACTAGAGACGAGACAAATCATGGAGTCAGTGGGAGCCAATCAAGACATCTAGATGCACTAAGGTTCATCCTTGTGGTTGTTTTGTGTTGTGACCACGTGACCTAGTTTGATCTTGTTACTTGGCTCTAGCAAGATCAAACAATCATAGCCATAAGATTTGCATATTTACTTTGCTATTGTGGTTGCTTTAATCTTATAATTGTTATAACATGTCTACCTAATACCAAACTAATTAAAAAAAATTTTACAATCAAAATAAATAACAAGTTATAAACTTATTTTTACAACTTGTTAAAATATTAAAACAAATAGTTTGTTTTATAAAAAGATAATCAATTAAGTTTTCAAATTTAAAATTAGTTTAAATTTCAAAACTTGAAACTTGATAATTTTAAATTAAAATTATTTATCTAATTTAAAACATAACTAGATAATTTTCAAATTTAAAACTAGTTTAAATTTCAAAACATAAAACTTGATAATTTAAAATTATCAACTTATTTTATTAGGATAAACAGATAAGATTTCAAATTTAAAATCAATTTAAATTTCAAAACTTAAATCTTGATAATTTAAAATTATTAACTTAAAATTGATTGTATATCTCGTGATAAAACTAGTTTTAATAGTGTATTAAAATCTAGTGTCCCGAGAGATGAAAGGGTTTGTCACTTGGTGTCACGAGTAGATCCGATCCGAAAATCTGAAAATCCGTATCCAAAATATCTGAATTTCAGATATCCGAAATTAGAATTCGGATTCGGATTCTGAATTTCAAATGTTTCAGATATTTGGATATCCGATTATCCGAAAACGAAAAAATATTTTTTGTATTTTATTAAAAGTTAAACATATTCTTATTTTAGATTGAGATTTTTTAGTGTATATTGGGACTTTTATGATATGAGTTGGTTTTATATTATTTTAATAATAGCATATGTCTAATTATTGTAAAAAACTAAAAAATAAAAAAATAAAAACAAATAAAAAATGAATTTCGGATATCCGTATCCATATCCGAAATTTCGGCTATCAGAATCTGAAATTTCGGATGCGGATACAGATACAGATACGGATACAGATATTGATTTCCACTATTCAAAATTTTCAGATATCCGAAATTTGGATATTCGAAATTTCGGATATCCGACTTTGAACACCCCTAGACTTAATCATTCGTTGTGTTTGACCCTATTTGGTAAACATTAAAATTGGATCCCATATATAAAAATCAATAGTCTATGTCACCCTACTATTAGGAACACTTGTAACATTAAACAAAACATCAGTGTTTGGAGCCACAGTACCGCACTTGATGTGCAGTTTATTATTTCGAGGAGTAAGGGTTTCGTTGACACATCCAGCCCTTCCACATGTAACTATTTTAGAATTTCTATTACTTTTCTCTCTTGTTATGTGCCATAACTGTTAGGAAAGAAAAGCGGGCATAGATGAGGCTAAACGTATCAATGCATTGACAAATGTTATCATTTGCGGCGTCCTATTCAAGAGTTGTGCAATATTAACAATTGACAAACGTCGTCAGTTTGTCTAATCACTTACTAATGTTACGTGCCCCAACTACCTTTAGTATTTGACCAAGCTGGATTATCATTGCTTATTTAGAATTACTATAAATGGGTCATTAATTAAAATAAGGAAATAATACATCGAAAATACTAGTTAATTTAGTTTTGCTTATTTAAAAAGATGTATTCAAAAACCAATAACTCCTTCATTCTTAAGTTTATACTTGAGAAAGAGAAACTTGATAACACCAACTTTCTTGCATGGCACCGCAATCTAAGAATTATTCTTAAAATGGCAAAAAAGCTCTATGTTCTAGATAGCGTTGTTCCCAACGAGCCAGAAAATAATATGGCTGCTACCCGTAGAACTTGGGAAAATTTTAAGGAGGATGCCGATGAGGTAGCCTGCCTTATACTAGCCACCATGTCCCCTGATCTCTAGAAGAACATGGAGGACATGGCTGCATTTGACATGGCTGAGCAACTTAAAGGCATGTTTCAGAAACATGCCCGACAAGAACGCTATGATACCATGAAGCAGCAGATGTCCTGCAAAATGCAAGAAGGCTCGTCTATTGGTGCTCATGTGCTTAAAATGAAAGGGTACATTGACCAAACGGTCAAACTTGGTTATCCCATACAAGATGAAATGGCAACGGACTTCATTTTGAACTCCCTCCCAAGCTCTTACGACCGGTTCATAATGAACTTCAATATGAATGCATGGGTTAAAACTGTGGCTGAACTCCATGGTATGCTCAAAACTGCTAAGCAAAATATACCAGGTAAGACTAAGCAACTACTAATGGTCAGATCTACTCGTGTTAAAAAGCCTAATTCCAAGGTAAATAAAAAGTTGTTGCTGCCAAGCTTGCCACCAACAATAAACAGACTGCTAATAAAAATAAAGCAGCACCCCGTCCTGATGAGCATCACTGCTTTGAATGCAATAAGATGGCACCAGAAACATAACTGCCCTGACTATCTAGCTAAGCTGAGGGCGAAGAAGGCCAATGGTAAAGGTACTTCTTCAGGTATTCTTATTTATGTTATTGAACTTTTGCAACACATGGGTATTTGATATTGGATGTGGTTACCACATCATTAATGTCTTGTAGGAGCATGAAAAGTGGAAGAAGCTGAAACAAGGTGACATGGAGCTTATCGTTGGTGATGGGAAAAGAGTGCCAGTTCTAGCAACTAGAACTTACAATCTTTTATGTCCATCTGGCCTTGTAATTACTTTATATAATTGTTTATTTGCTTATGTGACCAGAAACATTATTTCAGTTTCTTTATTGTTTGAACAAGTATTCAAGTACGTTTTTAAAAATGCTTATATTTCTTCCTACTTGAATGATGTCTTTTATTTTGAGGCTAAACCTCGAAATGGAATTTATGAGATTGATGTTCAAACAAACAATAACATATATAATCTTTCAAAGTGTATCAAATCTGGCATCAATGATACATATATATGGCATTGTAAACTTGGCCACATAAGCAAGGCCCGCGTGAAAAGGCTTCAGTTCGAAGGGATTATTGAATCCACAGGACATGAATCCTTTGATGAATGTGAATCTTGCTTAGCTGGTAAACTCACAAAGGATCCTTTCACCCATGTTGGTGAACAGGCCAAGGATCTTTTAGCACTTATACATTCGGATGAATGTGGTCCTTTTATAACCATGTCTAGAAATCATGAAAGATACTTTGTTACATTTATTGACGATTATAGTTGATACGCCTATGTCTACCTTATGAAGCATAGATATTAAACTTTTGAAAAGTTTAAAGAGTTTCAAAGCGAAGTAGAAAACCAATTTGGTAAAACTATCAAGGTACTTCGATCAGATCGAGGTGGAGAATACCTAAGGCAAGAGTTTACTAATCATCTAAAGGAACGTGGAATTATTTCACAATTCACTCCTCCCGGCACACCCCAACTTAATTCCTTGAAAGAGATGAGAAATCGAACCCTACTTAATATGGTTCAATCGATGATGTATAGAACTAACTTACCTCACTCCTTCTGGAGTTATGCTCTTATAACCGCCGCCCGCCTTGTCAATCTGGCACCGACTAAAAAAGGTAGACAAATATCATATGAGATATGGCATGGGTCTAAACCCAATTTGTCTTACCTTAGAGTATGGGGATGTGATACTTATGTCACCGGCGAGTCTGATGAAAAGCTAGATCCTCGAGGCTAAAAAGTTATTTTTGTCGGATACTATAACAGAAGCGGATATTATTATTACCATCTTGGTGCAAATATGATTTCCATCAAAAGAAAGGTATATTTTCTCAAGAAAGAGTTTCTTGATCAAGGAACTAGAAGTAATATCGTGGATCTTGAAGAAATTCAAGAACCACAAATAAACGCTGATGAAGTCGGTGCGACTAAACAACAAGAAGTTATTGCCAATTCAGACATAAACACAAGTGTTCACAGAAGTAGTAGAACTCCCAAAGAACCTGACCGATATCTTTGGAATTTAGAGGATCTCGAGGTTCTGGTAGTAGCTGATTCTGGTGATGAACCTACTAACTACAAGTCTACTATCTCATATCCGGAATCTACAAAATGGCTAGATGCCATGAACGTCAAGATGCAATCTATGCGTGACAATCAAGTTTGGAACTTGGTTGAGCTACCCCCCGGGTCACGGGCAGAGTAAGCAAGTGGATTTTATAAAGAAAAACTGACATGCATGGAATGTACACACCTATATTACACAGCTAGTTACGAAGGGTTTCACTCAAACTCAAGGTCTTGACTATGATTAAAACTTCTTCCCCGTTGCTATGATAAAATCAATTAGGATATTACTTGCCATAGTAGCGTACTATGACTACAAGATATGGCAAATGGATGTCAAAACCACTTTTCTAAATGGAAATCTCTCTGAATATGTCTATATGGTTCAGCCTAATGGTTTTATTGATCCAAAATATCCAAATAGGGTGTGTAAACTGAATAAGTCTATTTATGGACTTAAACAAGCATCTCGTAGCTGGAATCTTTATTTTGATCAGAAAATCATAGAATTCGGTTTTGTCAAAAGTGAAGATGAGCCTTGTGTTTACAAAAAGCCTAGTGGGAGCATTATATGATTTCTCATATTGTATGTAGATGATATACTGATCATTGGAAACAATATCCCTATGCTTAATAAAGTTAAACAATAGTTGGGAGCTTGTTTTGTAATGAAAGATCTTGGAGAGGCTGCTTCTATTCTAGGAATTAAGATCTATAGAGATAGATATAAGCGACTTCTAGGGCTTAGTCAAAGCACATACATAGACAAAATGATGACACCCTTTAAGATTGAAAACTCCAAGAAAGAAGGAGTACCTATGACTAAAGGTACTGTGTTGAACAAATCAGAAACTATTTCAATGGACATTGATATTAAGCGAATGGAAAAGGTTCCATATGCTTCAATGATTTGTTCTATCATGTATGTTATGCTGTGCACTAGACTTTACGTCTCATATGCTTTAAGCTTTACTTGTCGTTATCAGCAAAACCCTGGCTTTGCCCATTGGACTGCAGTTAAGAACATTCTGAAGTACTTGAGAAGAACTAAAGATATGTTCTTAATATTTGGAGGAGTTGAAGAACAACTCACTGTAATGTGTTACACTGATGCTAGTTTTCAAACTGACCGAGATGACTCTCGCTCACAATCTGGTTTTGTATTCACTCTCAATTGTGGAGCCATCTCCTGGAAAAGTTCCAAGCAGAGTGTGGTGGTAGATTCCACTACTGAATCTGAATACATTGCAGCATCTGATGCTGCAAAGGAAGCAGCTTGGAAGAAGAAGTTCATAGCCGATCTCGATGTGGTTCCAAGTATTCAGCAAGAATTGAGATATTTTGTGATAACACAAGTGCTATTGCTCAAGCCAAATAGCCCAGATCTCATCATAGTGCCAAGCACATTCAGAGGAAGTTTCACTATATACGGGACATAGTGAAACAGAGAGACATCATGATAAGCAAAATAGACACAGATCAAAACCTAGCAAACCCATTCACTAAGCCCATGACTCAGGACAAGCATGATCAGCATAGGGATGCAATCGAGCTTAGATTAGCTACTGGTATGTTTTGATTTAGTATTTGGATGTACGAACATTTAACGGTTATAATTTTGAATTCATTTTGATTTACTTATTTAAAGGCAATTATGAGTCTTATAACCATGTTCGGTTTCAATACGTTTAATACATGAATATTGTATTCTAAATTATCCGTAGTCAGTCAGACTAGTGAGAACAATTCTGAATTAAGACTATTCTGAATTTAGACTCAAATATTTGACTTTTAAATTCACAGACCTCATTATGAATGACATTGGATGTAACTCGCCACAAACCATCTTCATTATAAGATGCTTTGATAGTGGTATACTCATTTAGTATCCTCTGACTTGAGATGCATACTAGAACTTCCATTTACCAAAGGTTATTCCTTGATCACTATCAACTACTGTCACGTAACTGTCAGTTATAAAGGCTTTGGTTAGGAATAATTCTGAAGTTCTGTAGGAATTGTATGTAGTCAATAAGGGATTCTGTACTCTTACATTATATGCAACAGTTAGACATCATGGCGCATTCATTGATTCAAACTCGTGAAGTGTGAGGCCTCACCCAAACTAACTATGTGTTTGATTGGACCATTTTGAATCTGGATCGAGAACAATAATGATTGAGCTCCATATGAGAATTAATCTCAATGGCTCAATTGATGTCTTTTACAAAAAGGATAAATAACTGTAAATCTCATTAGTCTATTGTCTTGTTATGGTAAGGTGTTACATTAACAAGACACTTTGATTAATGACTTTAAAGTGTCATACCTTGTTGGCGGCTGCCATGTGCAGCTAGAGCACCGCTAACTATTTACGTTAAGATTTAATCGAATATCCTCCAAGTGGGAGTTTGTTAGATTTAATGTGTATGGGTTCGATTCAATCAACGTTACCAACCGGGTTATGACCCATAAGAGTTACACCTTGGGTAACGAAACATTAAAGTCCACTTAATTTAATTAACTGTCATTTAAGAACTATATTAGATTTTAATAATTTATAAAAGTTATAAATTATTAAGTTAAAACATTTAAACGTTGAACGTTATGTTTCGGGTTTCTGTTATAATGTGGGATGATATTAATCTAACCGGGCCCGGGGCCCGCAAGTAGATTAAGATAATTAAAATACTTAATTAGGCTTTAAGTATTATTTTAACATCTAATATATATATAGATGTTAAGTTGCACACAATAAAATAAATAGGAGATCATCATTCATAAAAACCCACAGCCGCAAGTTTAGAGGAGCATATTCTCCTCAATTCGCAAAACCATAAAAAAACCAAACATCCATTCGCCAACTTTGAACCACCATATATTATTGCCGTGTTCTACCGCAGTGGTGCGGTTGCGTTCCCGTGTAACAAGGCCTAGACCGGACATAAGTCATGCCCCTTTGCAGCCATGACCATGTCTCGTAACCTTGTTCGATTCGTTTTCTAGCACTTGTTCATTGAACCCTTGGTGTCTCAAACGGTTATTTATTAACCAAGGTAGATTATATCTCATCAGTATGTTAATTATAATTTGTATTTGAATCGTTTGTAATTAGATCCTGTCGGGTTCACTTTTTGTATTTAATATTTACTCCGCTACGTTAAATATTATTAATCCGATTAATAATGATCAAAAACTGTTTTGATATACCTAACCAAGATACCACTGAACCTAACAATAAGATACATTAGTAATATTATCTAAACGAAGATGCGCGATTAGTCTGTCAATAGAGAAGTGTAATAGAAAAGATGAGGTATTATTAGGGTGTGTATAATGAAAAAGAGTATTAGAAGAGTTGTCGAAAAATACCTAGATTCTTTGATCAAAATGGTGGCCATATTGATTATTTTAAAAAATATTTGTTAATAGTGGTCTATTATGATTGTGAATTGTGATGTTGAATTCTGAAGTATATATAATAGAAATTTTAAGATATATTTATGTTAACATTTAAAGTTAATTTAGGATGAAATTTTGTAGAAAAAATTTTGATAACTAAATTTTGAATTTCAAATAATATGTGTACAACATTTCTATTTTTCTAAACATGGTTCCCCATATAATTTGAGAGGAGATTTTGGAAGATACCGTATTTACAAAGTTAAAGAATATATTAAATTGTGGTATTTAAATTTTTTATTGAAGTTATTCTTTAGTAATCTATTTTAAAAAGCTTAAATTTATAAAAAATTTAATTATAGATTAAAAATATCAAATATTTGAATTTTTAAAAAATATATACATGCAAAGTAATTTTATAAATCATAATTGTATAAATCAATAAGATACGTAATTTAGATTGTGAAATTTATTTTTGTTTAGAATATGTACATGCATTTTATTTTTATAGTTTATGACTGTATAAATGCATGTGACTATTAATGATTAAAATGTTATTATTTTTGGTAAAAATTAATGTTGATAAATTATATTAATGTAAAATTATAGTAAGAACAAATGGTAATTAAATTTGAATTTAGTTTTTAAAATAAAGTGAGCATAATTAGAGGGATTTTATTACTTGATTAACATCATTGATTTCGTTTTTTTTTTTAAACAATTGCTATCATCTACTTATCCTTATACTAATAAATAAAAATAAATCTGGACATTTGTTATCATTCGAGAACATCTAATAATTGGTTTTCCTACTTCTCTCTTCTTTTAATTATGAATGTTATAATAGCTTTTTATTAATTAATAAATATCTATAATTAAAATTTTAAATATTTTAACTTCAAATTTTTAATTGTATAGTACATGGGCTTATTCAAATTGTATAATATACAATATTTAATACATAAATTTTTATATTATTAACCACGTAATAGTGATTTTATTTACCCTGTGTATTACATAGGATTGTAACTTAGTTCTAATAAAAGAGTAAATAAAAGTGACATGTGACATCACCACATTCATTCTCATCAAAATTTTATCGCTTCTCTCTTATATTTAATATTTATATTAATTACTAATAATATTAATTACCTATCTTTTAGATTAAAAATAGTCTTTGAAAAATTTATTAAATAGATCTTTTTATTAATGTTTTTTATATGGAAACAACTTTTTCTACAATAAGAATTTTTCTAATACATCAAACTTATTAAAAATATGAAATATTTTAAACTAGGTGCTTTTAAAAAATTAATTATTTTATAAAAAAATAACAAAAATTGGGAGTTATAATAAGAAAATTCTTAAAAATGACATTTTTAAAGCGATTTGGTTTTAAACAAAATGTTTATTTATCAATAAAACATAACGAGTTTAAAAAGTTGATATAGTTGTTTTATTACTTATAGTTCTTAGTTATACGTAATATCAATCATATTTTATTTTAAATTATCATTTTATAATTAATAATTTTTATTATATTAATTCATTTAACTCGTGTAATACACGTGTTTATTAAACTTAGTTAAAACTTATAGATACTTGACTGATATCTCACTACTTTAATAAAAAGCTGTATAGGAGTACACATGTCAACACTATATTGATTCTTAATATTTTTTTCTCGCTTCTCTCTCCTAATTTAATAATCACATATATTACTAATAATATTATTTAATTTTTTAGATTAAAATAGTTTTTTAATAAATTAGGCAATAGATATTTTTACTAATGTTATTTCTAAGTAAATAATTTTTTATAAAATTAGAAAACTTCTTAGAAAATCAAATTTTTTAAAAATACAAAATATTTTATAATTGGTGTTTTTAAAAAGTAAAATTTTTATAAATAAAAAATTATTAAAATTGAGAGTTATAGAAGAAAGTTTGTAAGTATGATATTTTTTAAAACGTTTGTTTTAAAATAAAATTTTTTATTATAAGAAAAATTTCAATCATATCTTATTTTAAAATATAGATTTATAATTAATAAATTCTCATTCTATTAAATATTTTTTTATTCAACCCGTGTAATACACGGGTTTCTAAAGCTAGTTATTACTATATGTGTTTTTAATGGCATAATTGACTGAGCTTATATATATATATATATATATATATATATATATATATATATATATATATATATATTAAACTGTGGGTTTTAATTTTCTGATTTAAGATATTGCTTATTAATCTATTTTACTAAACGATTTTCATAAATATTTTAAATTTGACATTAAATTGTAAAAAATCTTAATTTGCATAAGATACGTACATGCATACTAATATTACATATTACGATTGTATAATAATTGTGGGAATCTTAATGATTGTAAATTTTTTTAAAATAAACTGTATAAACAAACTGTAATTGTTTATTAAATAAAATTTGAACTTAGCTCTTCAAACAAACTATGCATAATTAGTATCATTTAAATACTTGATTGACATTATTATTTATGTTTGTGTTTTTAACGATGGTTAATGGTTGTCATTAATCTATACATCTATTCTATCTATAACATATAAGAGTATTCACAGTGAATTTCTTATTTTTATCCATATAATTACACTAAAAATCACTATATTTTCTTTTTTTTTTCATTTAAATAATACTTTTTATACACTTATCATTACTTTTTTCACTCTCCTCCCCTAACAACTACTTTCAAAAATATTAAAAAATTATAGGGATTGAACAGTGATTGTTCAAATATACCAATCTACAATAATATTTTTTCTCTCCTTCACTCACAACCACTCAAAACCATTCCATATAATATACCAAACACACTCACATAATTTTAGGGATTGCACAGTGAATGCTCTAACATATAATAAAATAAGGTTTTTTGAAACACGTTATCATATCAAATGACACTTGTTATAATTCTAGCATATCAAAAAAATTATTTTCCGTCTCTCTCTCATAATAAATACGAAAATTATAACAACAATCAATTTAAATTTCCTCTTTTACTAAAATATGTTAAAACAAACATATATATATTTGTTTTTTTTTTGTCTCTTGTCAAACTCCCGCTTATAGCGGAAACACGAGTATGTAACGGACGGGATCGTCATAACACATTGTTAATTTATAGAGAGCATTAAATGATATAATAAGTGTCATGACGTCACCCGACACAAATGGTGACTTGTGTCGTAGTTAGTCAATTCACGACAGCATAATCAGACAAGCATAATTCAAATGAATTCCCACAACCCGGGAACAAGTCTAAGTACAATAATATTCAAAATGACAAAACAAGTCAATAATCATAATTTATAATGTCAAATCAAGCCTAGCTCGAAATTCGTTAGGTCGTCACTAAGGCCTCATCAATTGCTAACCTCGATTAATACCTGAGAAGACATGCTCAAAAGGGTCAACGTATTGTTGGTGAGTTCGTAGGTTTAAATAATAAATAAACTTGATCATGTGTAATTGTTTGACAGGACATAAGTGTATACAGTTATAGGCAAGCAATATCACATGTAAACATGAGCCTCACAACTAAATCTATGACGAACCACACAGATCTTGTCGGAACATATTCACCCTAGGGCCCATCCGTGGCCACGTCAGTCCCAACTAGTATACTAACAAACAAGGGTGGGGATGTCAGCCCAATAATACTATCAAATACTGTCCGTCGGCTCCAACACCGGAGTTAAATAGTTGTGAATAAAAAACCACACAGAAAACTCATGCGTGTACAAGATATCTACTTACCAATAGTAAACACAATAGTCCCAAAATGTAAAGAGTTCACAGCATAAAAGGGTGAGCATACTTTTCCCCTAAGTTTTGTAAACAATTGTAATGAAAAGGAGCCGCGAAACTCACATTGAATGGTTCGGAAATAAGCAGCAAAAGGCTTCTAAGGATGAGAGCAACGAACGATCAAACACCTATAATTTTTTTTTATAATTAAGTTTCTAAACATGATCTATGAGAAAAGATACACTCGGTCGGTTTCGGGTTCGACGCGCGACACACGCACAAAATATGCGTTCATAATATATTTATTTTATAATTAGGATTGTTTATGGATTCATATATATATATAGTGTGTATATATATATATATATAACTTTATCTTACTATCCACACACATCATATTCGTTTCACACCCTACCACACTATACAAGAATAGTGAATAATAATGATGATAATAATAATAGTAATAATAATAATAATGATAATAATAATAATAATAATAAAAATCATAATAATTATAATAATAACAATAATAATAATAATAATAATAATAATATTAATAATAATAAAAATAATAATAATAATAATAATAATAATAATAATAATAATAACAACAACTATCATCATCTTGTTCATAATAAGAATACTTTATTATGAACAACACACTCACCCACATTTCACTATCACACACACACAAACATTACACACCATTCATTCACACACATGATACACACACACGGTTTACACACACTCACACACTAAATACACACACTTCTGCATACACATTCACACACACCTTAAACACACACACACACCCCTTAAACACACACTCACACACAACACAACCCATACTTCCACACACATGCTCACACACACCTTAAACACACACACACACCTTAAACACACACTCACACATGGTTTACACACACTCACACACTAAACACACACACTTCTACACACACACTCACACACACACACCCCCCTTAAACGCACACTCACACACAACACAACCCACACCCTACGGTTTCACCACCCTAGCCACCGTTGCGCCACTCCGGACCACCCGTAGCATACCACGCATACATAAACGCCTACCGTACTCGACGCGCACCTAGATAACACATGCGGCAGCCCGCATGCACACCTTATACGCACGCATACATGGGTCGCACCACCTACGCGGTTCACTCACACCATACACACACACTTACGCAGAAACACATACACACACACTGCACACACACACTCACGCAGACACACACACACACTGCACGAACACACTCACGCAAACACAAACACACACTGTTCGTACACACTGCACACACACATACTTATATACATCCAATCGACACATATACATATATACATACGTATGCACGAGTCAACCCGCAACCGAGCACCGACGATGTAATCGAAACGAAAATACGGAACCGTAACGGATACCTCGATACGATCGGAGAATGAATGCCGGAGTTGGAGCACGTTCAAGGAGACTCGCCGGAGGTCGCTGTGGAGATAGACGACATCCGCACACGATCGTCGGGAGAGGGAAGTCGGGCGCTAGGGTTACGGAGGAGGTTCACGACATTAAGGTTTTATCTTAGACTTATTTACATTAAGGCCCCTTAAGTATGATTGTTTATCCATTTTAAGCTAAACTTTTATAATAATAATAATAATAATAATAATAATAATAATAATAATAATAATCATCATCATCATCATCATAATATTATTAATAACAATAATAGTAACAATAATAATATTATAAGGATTATAGAAGAGGCTGATGCACTCAAAACAGTCAAGGTGTCTCCTGCATGCATGCATATTGTGCATGGTAGAAGTTACTTCAGAAGTTTTACACTCTACAAGAAAATTACACAGGTGTAAAATCTTCCGAAGTCAAAATACCAATTCTTCCAAAGCCAAAGATGAAGTCTTCCGAAGCCTTAAAGATAGAAGACTGATTTCTTCCGAAGACAGAGAAGACATGCTCTCTATGATCAACAACTTTTCAGAAAACCTGACCAATTTTCCGCTGCCACTCTGCAGGCTCACCAACTTTACACAAGTTAGTGAAAGGTCCATGCTTTAGGAAGCTGTAGATTAAGGTCTTGAGTCTGTAACTTTCTACTTTATGTACTTTTATTCTTTTTGTATTGCAATAGGATGTGAGCTATGGCATGTCATAGTCACATGTCAAAAGGCAATCTGCCTTTTGACTTTACATTGATCTTGTTGTCTAGATTAGTGTTTCCAGCTGGCTTTCAAAGTATGGCTAGTTGTATGATGTAGTATAAAGTATCTCAGGTACTTGTATTTTCATGTATGCTTTGCAACACTTGTAATAGAACTTGAGAGCAATATACATCTTCCTTGAAAACCAATTATCTTATTCTTAAGCTTTTTGTCTCTTGTTTACTTATGTTATCTTAGTATCATCTTAAGCTGTCCAATACCCTATTTGATCTGTTAAGTGTTCTAAGTCTCTCCTCATTGTGAAAAACTTACTTGCACCCTTCAAACGATCCTGCAATTGGTATCAGAGCATTCCAGGCTCTTGATTGTAAGATCTCACCATCGTAGATCTCTTAGTTTTTCATAAAATACTTAACAACTCAAATGGCAGCTCTTTCAAAGGCTGATATGGAAACTGGCACTAGGACAAAGTCCCCCCACTGATCACTCCTGAAGACTTTGATACTTGGTGTCAAAGAATGGAAGGCTTCATCAAGTCTCAAGACTCCAGGATGTGAGAATTTGTTATCTCTGGACCTTACATTCCATGCACCTCTTCAGCTACTGCTGGAGGTGGCATGATCCCAAAAGAGATGGCTGACTATTCTGAAGAAGATAGAAAGAAGATAGATATTGACCAGAAGGCCATGACTGCCCTCCAAACTGCTCTTCCCAACTCTATCTACAGGGGCTTCAAGAAGTGCAAAACTACCAAGCAGTTATGGGATGCACTAAAGCTCATGTATGAGGGGTCCTCTGAAGCAAAGGAGAACAAAAAGGACCTCTTGAAGCTGCAGTTTGAGAATTTCACCTACAAGATAGGTTAAACCATGACTCAGCAATACTTCAAGTATGTTGAGATTGTGGATACTCTAATGGATGTTGGAGTAACTCTTGAGAGCAGGGACATTGTGAGGAAGTTCATGTCCTCTCTTCCTAGACAATGGACTCACTACTGTGTTGTCATCAAAAGGACTGAGAACCTTAAGACTCTCACTCTTATAGAGTTGTATGGTATCCTCAGTGGCTAGCAGATGGAGATGAACATGTAAAATCCATCTGGTAACTCTAGCAATCAGTAGGGTTTAGCCCTTCATATGTTTGAAAGGGACTGTAGAGAACCACAGCATCATCTTATCTGCTACCGTGACAACTCACAAAAGGGTCCTTTCATCACCTTCCCTGAGACACCAAGGGAGAGCTACATCCAAGGAAGTCCATTCCAAGAGACAAGCTCTTCCCATGCTTTTGTGTCTGTTGATTAGAGTTCAGGCAGCTTTCTCTTCACCCTTGAAGACCTGGACTGTATCCATCCAGATGATCTGAAGTACATGGAGATAGTCCAGCAGATGGCTCTTCTCACTCACAGAGCCAAGAAGTTCTACAAGCGAACAGGGAGGAAGTTTTCTAGCAATGCAGCCAGTGGAAAGTTTGGACTGGACAAAAGTAAGGTGAAGTGTTTTAACTACAACCAAATGGGACATTTTGCCAGGGAGTGCAAGGCACCTAGAACAAATGGTGGCCAAGCACAAGCCAGACCAAACTACACTGAAGGAGTCAACCAGAATGAGAAGCCAAAGCAGCAAGCTGCAATTGCTGTTGAAGATGCATCTCCAAATCAAGCACTGATGGCTGATCATGATGAAGCCAAGGTATTGGAACATCTTTGTACTCCTGAATGTATTGCTAAAGTTAATAGATACGGGTCTTATAACTTAGAAATGAGATATGATCTTGCGTCCTTAAATATCTTAAAATCTGATTTCAAAAGAGCTAAAAATGGATATAAACAAAAAATAGAAGATTTAGAGAAAACCATTTCAACTCTCAAACATGAACACACTAACTACAGGACTCAGATTAAAGATCTCATCACTAAGTTAACTGAATGCCAGGCTGAGCTTGTGATCAGCAAAGCCAGGGCAGAAAAATGTGTTCTTGAAGAAGAAACCTTTAAGAACATGATATCCTCATCTCTGCATGCCAAAGTGTGTTACCAGAATAAGCAGGGACGAGGATCTACTGAGATAGCTCCTCCACACTCCTTACTATCAGTAAGATCTCCAATGTGTAGAACTTGTGAAGATAAGCTTCCCCTCATAGACCCTATGAGTGAAGAGGATGAAGAGAAGATAGTGAAGGATGGATCTGAAAAGAGTGAAGAAGATCATCCTAAGAAGGGTCACTATTCTCCTAAGGAGAGGAATTCTGTTGGGTTGTCAAAGTTCAAGAGGAAGAACTTGATCAGAAGAGCAAAGAAAAAGTCCAAGAAAGCTCAAGAGATCAAGGCCATTTTCAACTCTAAGCAGAAACAAGTGTTCATCTCTGCAGGATTTGAAGTGGTAAAAGCTGAAGACTCAACTATGAATCCTAGTACCAGGGGTTCTAGTTCTTGTCATCCTCATCCCAACAACAACAAGAAGAAGGCTGATTTGTTGTGTACCACTGCTGCACAATATGAACCATCCACATCCAGTAGCAAGTCTCTCCCTAAAAGACTTGCTACTTCATCTGTGAAGAAGAAGAAGGAAGTGGAAAGTGATCAAGATCAGTCTTACGCTCAAAAGAAGGCTTCTAGAAGAATGCAGTTTGACTGTGTCATGTGTGACAGTACTTTTCATTTAGCTAAGGATTGCATCTACAATCCTAAAAGCACTGTCCACATGATCAAGAAGAAATCTTCTGAAAAGATCAAGAAGAAGCCAACTTCTAAAGGAAAAGCTTTTCCTCTAATCAGGCTTGCTATGTGCAAAACAGTAAACACTGCTTGCTATGTGCAAAACAATAAACACTGCTTGCTATGTGCAAAACAATAGACACTGCTTGCTATGTGCAAAACAGAGTTTTAGTAGTTAAGACTCATGGTAAGACTTCTTATGAACTGTGGCACAAAAGAAGACCTTTCATTGGTTTCCTCAGATCATTTGGATGTCCTTGCATAATCTTGAATACCAGAGATCAAATAGCCAAATTTGATGAGAAATCAAATGATGTATACTTCATTGGATACTCTTCTCAAGCTAAGGCTTATAGAGTGTACAATCTCAGAACCAAAATTATTGATTAGTCAGCCAATGTGACTTTCAATGAACACACTCCTTGTGTGAGAGGTTCTGGTCCTGATTGGCTGTTTAATCTTGATTTAGTTACTAACTATTTTAACAAGTCTTGTGAGAATGTTTCCGGATCTACAGGTAACCCATCAACAGAAGATCCTGATCCAAGATTTGAGTTGAGAAGACTTTCAAGTCAATCTACTTCAGCTCCAGTGGTAACTAATTCTACAGATGGAGCTCCTATCAGCATAACCATGACAAATCCTGCTGATACATCTGAAGTGCCTTCAAATTCCAGCTTAGAGGCACAGAACCAAAGGGAAGGAGTTCCAAATGTAAAAGAAAGTGAAAATGGTGGCAGTGATCAAGAATTTCTTGATGCTGACTCCATGGAAGACAACATCACTGATGTCACACACTCATTGGATTAAGCTTCTCTTGATAAGTGTGCTGATGTGGTAGGTGAATCTGCTTTGCCTGATCAAAATTTTTCAAATTTGGATCTCTCCAACCAACTTGCTGTGATCCCTCAACTGAGGATCCACAAGTCTCCCCCTACCATAAACATTATTGGTGAAGTTAACATGGAGGTAAGAACAAGAGGACAAACCCATGACAAAAATGCTTGTCTCTACTCTTGTTTTCTATCCCAAGTAGAGCCAAAGAAAGTTCAGGAGGCTTTGAAAGATGGAAGCTGGGTTGAAGCAATGCAGGAGGAACTGCTTCAATTCAAAAGACAGAAGGTTTGGAACCTATTTCCTCTTCCTCCTGGGAAGACTACTATAGGAACCAAATAGGTGTTCAGGAACAAGAAAGATGATAGAGGACTTGTCATCAAGAAAAAGGCAAGACTAGTTGTTCAAGGGTATACTCAGGAAGAAGGAATTGATTACACTGATGTCTTTGCTCAAGTAGCAAGACTTAAAGCTGTTAGGATATTCCTAGCCTTTGCTGCATCCAAGAATTTCAAGGTCTACCAACTTGATGTCAAGTGTGCTTTCTTATATGGGGTGATTGATGAAGAGGTGTATGTCAAACAACCACCTGGTTTTGCAGATCCTGATCATCCTGATTATGTCTGCAAGCTTGATAAAGCTATATATTGGTTGCACCAAGCTCCAAGAAAGTGGTATGAGACTCTATCTCAGTATCTATGTCAGCATGGTTATAGAAGGGGTACTATAGATGGAACTCTCTTCATCAAAGGAACAGGAAATGATTTGATGCTGGTTCAAGTGTATGTAGATGACATTATCTTTGGGTCAACTAATCCAAGGCTTTACAAAGACTTTGAGAAGCTGATGAAGCATAAATTTGAAATGAGTGCCATGGGGGAACATAATTTCTTTCTAGGAATTCAAGTGAAGCAGGTTGACAATGGCATCTTTATAAGTCAGTCAAAGTATGTTCAGGACATACTTACAAGATTTAGCATGACTGACTGCAAGGTTGCAAAGACTCCCATAGCAAGAAACCACTCCCTTGGACCTGACCTTAAGGGGGAGTGTGTAGATGAGCATCTCTACAGTGCTATGATTGGGTCTCTCATGTACCTTACTGCCAGCAGGCCTGATATCATGTTTGCCATGTGTATCTGTGCTAGATATCAAGCCAACCCCAAGATGTCACACCTGGTTGTTGTCAAGAGAATTTTAAGATACCTCAAAGGTGCTCCATCACTTGGCCTTTGGTATCCAAAGAATTCTGACTTCAATTTATATGCATATACAGATAGTGATAATGGTGGCTGCAATATGACTGCAAAGTCTACATCAGGGGGATGTCAATTTCTTGGTGGAAATATAGTCTCATGGCAATGCAAGAAACAATCCTATGTATCCGCATCAACTGCTGAAGCTGAATACATTGCTGCTACAAGCTGCTGTGCTCAAGTGCTTTGGATTCAGAATCAGATGCTAGACTATGGATTCAACTTCAAAGAGATTCCCATCCACATAGACAACAATAGTGCTATCTTTATTACAGAGAATCCTGTGCAGCACTCAAGGACAAAGCATATCAACATCAGGTATCATTTAATTAGAGATAATTTTGAAAAAAGGTTAATCAAACTAGTCAAAGTTTACACAAATGAACAATATGCTGGTCTGTTCACCAAAGCTTTTGATGAACAAAGATTTAAGTATCTTATATCAACTATTGGGATGATCAATTTTGAGTAACTTTTTCTTAAACTAAAATTCAATATTATTTCTAAAATCTGTGTGTCCTTAGTTGTCTATTTTATCACCTTCATAAGCTCCTAACTAACTTGGAAGAAGATTGTCTTAGAAAATATTTATTAGATTTTTGAGAATTTTGAACTTCTATTTCTTCGGAAGAAACTAAGTTACCTTCGGAAGAAAATTATGTCTTTAATATCAACTAACTACTTATGACAATTTACCTTCGGAAGAAATTTTCTGAATATCTTCCGAAGCCAAATTTTTCTTAAGTACTTAAATGATATTAAGGGACAATTATCTTCCGAAAGTACTTATCTCTGAAAAGAGAAAAATACTCTAAGTATTTTTTCTTCCGAAAGCAAAATTTTCAAAACTTTTAGAAATATCTTCCGAAGCCAAATTAGTCTCTGAGGCTTTTATCAAAAAACTTCCGAATCCAAATTACCTTCGGAAGATTTCGACTTTCAAGAAAACTACTTTTGGGCACTTTTTCAGAGGTGGGACCGACATCCGGATTTCAAAGTTTATCCTTTCACATTAACTTTGTCTCAAATCCATTTCATATATATACCCAACGGTTTCCCCCTCTTTCACTTTTCTCTCATCATCTGAAACACTTTTCTAACCTAAATTCATCTAGAAACCGACTTTGTTCTTACCTTTCTTCTTGACGAAGGTCTCTCAAATGGCCAACCTTAACCGTAGAAACCAACCCGATTTCTCCATGCAACTCCACAGGCAACACAATCAGGTTGCTCTTCTGAACTCTGAGAAAGATCCTGCTTTCTTAGAGATTTGCCGGTTCCTTTCTTTGACAAACTACTTCACCTCCCTCACCATTGATCCTCCTCTATAGGAGGATCAGTTGTTGGATTTCTGGCGGACCTGCCAAGACGTCACCATGGACGGAGAGAAGGCACTGTTTGCCACAGTGTAGGGGAGGACAGTCTTCATCACTCCGGCCATCATCAACAACCATCTTCAGCTGGATGATGTAGAAGGTGATGTGTCCTTTCCCAAATCTGCTGTTAATCAGTCCTTTGCGTAGATGGGATATGAAGGAGACTTCTCAGTTAGAACCTTCAGGAAAGGGAAGGTCTCTTCCTAGTGGAAGTACCTCCTCCATGTCATCATACACAGCTTGTCCAACAAGCATGGAGGATGGGACCAGATTCCTGAGGATTTGTCCTTCATAGTCCATGGACTGGTTCAGAGGGTCAAGTTCAGGTATTCTCACTTTGTTTACCTTAATTTACTGTCAAACATGGACTCCTTGGAGTATTACATGTTCCCTAGATATGTCCAGCACATTCTCAACTGTGAACTAGGCTCACAGTTGAGGCGAACAGGTAAAACTCTTAAATTGGGATAGATGAAGCCCGACATCTTTAAAATAATGAGAAAACCAACTGTGGGATTCTCTAGGGTAGAAACAGCCCTTGTCCTAAAAATGTTAGAGCTCATTGCTCAAGGTGACAATCTAGCAGCACCAGCTAGTGTTGAACCCACACTTGTTGTTTCTTATCCACCCCATCAACCTACAATAACCATCACCTACTATAGAAAACACAAACGAACTCCTACTCAAGCTATTCAGTCTGAGCAGGCCCCCATATCACCATCCATGCAAGAAGAAGTGGACACTAGAGCTCCCACTTCTCTTGAGGAGCAAACCACTCCCATCTCTCATACTATCAGTGCTGAGGTTACTCATGCTCAGCCTGATGAGCTCATAACCCAAACAGCCTTAAGCATTCACTCAGAGTCTCAAAACTCTAGTGATCAACCTTCAGGGGACAGTTACCATCCCTAGCCTCTAGATCTAAACCAACCAATCCCAAACCTTGAATTCTATGATGATTAAGATATGGGATTCAGTGAGTACCATGAGTCTCTCTTCTCCACCCTTGCTCAAAGAGAGATGAGTGCTTCTACCATCCCCATATCTAGCCCACATCATCCATCCCAAACTGAGGTGGATCTCCCTGAACAAGTTCAGGAGGTCCATATGGAAGAGGCTTTTACTACTGCTAGTGATTACATCATTAAGACCTCAACCATGGCAACTCAGCCCACTGACACTTCACTTGAAGTTATCAGTGAGCAGAGAAAATCCAGCAGCCAAGAATACTATGCTAGTGAAGAGGGAGAAGACATCAGTCCAACTCTCTCATCCCCCCATGATTCTTCATCTGAAGATGAGGGGAGTCTGAAACTAAAGGTGCAACAACTAGAAAACATGTGCACCTCTTTGGTCCCCAAGGTAAGTCACTTGGAATCTCAAGTGACTGCCTTACAGAAGAAGGTCAATGACCAGCAACTTGAGATCACCGATCTCAAGGGTAAGCTAGCTGAGAGACCATTAAGACAAACTCAACCAGGTCCACTAGAACTTGTGGAAGTAGTGGATTTGACCTCCAGCTCACCTATGCAAGTGGGTGATGCTACCAAAAAAGGGGAGAAAGTCCCTACAACCACAGAACCTAGGAGTTCTGTCATGAGTATGGACAATGAGGACTCACCACCCTCACTTGTAGTTGTCCAGACTCAACAACTTTCTCAGGCTCACACTGATGTGAAGGCCTTACTTCAACAACTATTTGAGGAAGGAATTCCAATGTCCATGCCTGCCCCATCCCATCTAGCTGAAAATCCAATAATAGGATGATGGTATGATTCCTCAAGAATGGCATTGGTGCTATCAAGGGCTTAGGGGCAGCAGGAACTCTTCAACTTTCAGACCCTGAGTTTCCATGATGGTATGAACTTGGTTAGCCTGCCTTTCATCAGTCCAAGCCAAAACAAACAGGTTGGCAGGTTAGCTGAGGTGATTCAAGAATGGGTTATGAGGGAATTCAGATAAAGAGCATTTTTATATAGACAGAGGCTAGCAGGGAAAACTGTTGGTCAACTGGATATTAAAGCAGACCCTAAGATTAGCTTCGAAGGGGAAACCTCAGTTGAAGGCCCGAAGAACCTGTGAACCTTGAGACAGGCTCACCCTCTACACCCAGTACCCTCAGTGACACAACTGCTGGTGAAGGTGTATCACAACCTCTCTCTGGCTAGAGCTCAAGCTCATCACAACCATCTGCAGGCCAAAGCTCCCTCCACCCTGAGTCATATAGGCCCACAATTGACAAAGGGAAAAGGAAGATGACTCCGGAGGAGATTGAGGAGGAGAAGAGAGAGAAGAAGAGGAAGGCTAGGGGAGAAAGATCAAAAGAAGTCCCAAGCTTCATGCAAGCTGCAATCAGGGCTGCCCATAGGCCTGATACTCAGAATGATGAGTTAAGGGCAGCCAGATTGAATTATCTAGGACTTAGGAACTACAACATTGATGAAATCATTTCTCTCCCTTTGGCAAAACTAGATGAACTGGCAGACAGAAAGCTGTATAAAGAGAGGAAGGAGGCTGAGGCAGCAGAACTGCTCCTCAAAATCAAAGAAGAGAGAAAAAGAAAAAGACAACAAAAAGCTCATGTCCTCTCTCCAGTTCATGAAAGTCCTGAGAAAGAGTCTGTGGCTGTTGAAGAGGAAGAAACTCAGATAAGCAGAGAATAAGAAAGACAAAATATGATTGCTTATCTGAGTGCCACAGGACTCTATCAGGCAGCAGCTCTCAATCCCCTCTCATTTGAATACATTGAATTTGAGTATCAAAAACAGCTTGAACAAGAGGCTCAAACTCAAAGAAAAGCTTTGAAAAGAAAAATAAAAGAGGAATCTGCTAAAACAAGAGCCACCATCAGAGCCCAAGAGAAGAAGTCTGCTGACAGACTGAAGATGGTGAGCTTCTTGAAGCTGTATGGGTTCTTCGGAAGGAGACTTGGTCCTATGCCTCTATCCACAATGGATGAGCACATCAGGAGGATCAAGCAAAAGATCAAAGAAGGTCAGCTTGTGGACTTGCATTCTCTACCAAGTCCAGCTGCACCTGAAATTGAGGTTAAGGTTGAAGAGACAACACAGCCTGAACCTGAAGCTACAACTGAGCCAAGCTCATCTTCTGACCCACAGTAGGGTTCTAAGTCCCCTCCTACTAATCAAATGGGGAATAAGGACCCAACTGAAGAGAGCACAAAAAGTCAATCTGGTGTTGCAGGCCAAGCTCTTCAGTTAAAGTATAGAGTGAGGAAAAGGATGGCCATCAGAAGGGACAGAAGAAAGAAGAAAAAGTCCAAGGCATCCACCTCATCACTTTAGGATGAGTCAAAACATCCTGAGGATGTGCAACAAGAGGATAACCAATCAACTCCAATTTAGGTTGAGCCTCTTGCATCAGGAAGACCCATTCTGTCCTGGACTTTTGCTGCAAATCCAGACAGATGGTATGTTGTCAGAGATCAAGGTGGTCAAGATGTCTATCTCTGGCAGGACATGCTTGATCTACCTCTGCATGATCTCTTTGACATGAGAAGGTACTATAAGAGTCTGAAAGATCCAGATCAGCTGATGAAGAAGGGAATGCTCCTGATCCTAATGAGGACTATCAACTGCTGAAGAACTTCTCTGTTTTGATAGCATCAGCCTAGGGGGAGTTTGAAAGGATTATAGAAGAGGCTAATGCACTCAAAACAGTCAAGGTGTCTCCTGCATGCATGCACATTGTGCATGGTAGAAGTTACATCGGAAGTTTTACACTCTACAAGTGTAAAATCTTCCGAAGCCAAAAGACCAATTCTTCCGAAGCCAAAGATGAAGTCTTCTGAAGCTAAGAAGACAAAGTCTTCCAAAGCCTCAAAGATAGAAGACTGATTTCTTCCAAAGACAGAGAAGACATGCTCTCTGTGATCAACAACTTTTCAGAAAAGCTGACCAACTTTCTGCCGCCACTCTGCAGGCTCACCAACTTTACACAAGTTGGTGAAAAGGTTTATGCTTTAGGAAGCTATAGATTAAGGTCTTGAGTCTGTAACTTTTTACTTTGTGTACTTTTGTCCTTTTTGTATTACAAGAGGATGTGAGCTATAGCATGTCATAGTCACATGTCAAAAGGCAAGCTGCCTTTTGACTTTACATTGATCTTGTTGTCTAGATTACTGTTTCCAGCTGGCTTTCAAAGTATGGCCGGCTGTAGGATGTAGTATAAAGTATCTCAGGTTCTTGTATTTTCATGTATGCTTTGTAACACTTGTAATAGAACTTGAGAGCAATATACATCTTTCTTGAAAACCAATTATCTTGTTCTTAAGCTTTCTATCTCTTGTTTACTTGTGTTATCTTAGTATCATCTGTCACACCCTCAAAATCCACGTGCGGAGTTTTACCGCGAGGCGTGTGAACAAACCAGGATCACAGTCACTAGTTACTCAGAACGACACTATATGCCACATTTAAAAATAAACCAATCAAAGCTCAAGTTTTAAAACCATGCGGAAGCGTTTTGTAAATAAGACAAACCCAAAGTATGTAAATGTAAAATTTGGCAAAACACGCGCCAACCCATTATTCAAATCTCATAAATAAAATTCAAATGTCATGACTTAAGATGAAGTCTTAGAATGCATGCTGGACCCGTGTTGTGCTCCTAATGGCAAACTGAATTAACGACCTGAGAATAGCATACTAAAAATGTCAACACAATGGTTGGTGAGTTCAAGAGTTTGCATTTAACATAAACAACAATAATTTGCATAACATAAGAAGTGCATTGAAATAGATAGCTAGTCTATATTCATAAGTAATAACAATAGTGATTTCGCGATCGAAGCTGATTGTGTTGCGTTTGTTGCCTCCCGTCACGATTTACCAGATCGTAACGATGTTTGTGTTTAGGACAATATTGCACCCGTTTGACCTCGAGTCGCACAGGTGGGGCTTGTCAAACCCAGTAGTACTACCCAAGATTTCCCGCTAGTTACCATTATTAACGATCCGAAAGTGTGAGGACTTTCAAGGTATTATACACCATGTTAAAACATACACAACTTATAATAAGAATATAGCGTTTGTGAACAAGTATGCTACCTCCCCCAAAAGAGAGTGTTTAAAAGTGGGGCATGAACTCACCTGATGTGCAAGGATAATGACAAGAGAGAACTGATGATGGATGAAAAGACAACCCTTCAAAGGTTACCTAGAACACGCAAGTACATAAGTACGTGTGCACAGAAAACTTAACAACCCTAAGTGCTCAATAAACACATTGACCCAAGGCTTTGGAAAACAAGACTCATCTAACCTAGTTGACCCGTTTGACCCGTTGGTGACTTGTTAATTAAATTCTTGTTTTATCAAGTTTAACATCACATAACACATTATTACCATGTAAGCTTTTCACATAGATCAAATCATCAAACTTAGATTCTATCAGCATCATCATACCAACATAGATCATCATATAGCATATTTCATCATACAACACTTGCAAATCTAAACCCAACATCATGCTCAACACAAACATAATTATATCACAACTAGCAATTTATACATCGAATCCAATCATGCACTACATGCCATGTGAAGCCACTCACGACTTCACATCCTAAACCCTGCCAATCCTACTAAGTAGGGGCCTCAGATTCGCACGCGTGTATGACGATCATTACCACATTAACCAACACAATTCACACCAATTAACATACATCATAATGATCTATTACAATCCCAAACATGATTCATAATTCTCTACCCTTAACCAACATCACACCATATCCTATGGATCCTAGATTTCTCAAGCAATTTATCCAACATTCACATGATCCAATTTACACATTCCAACACCTTAGAAATCATCAATAAACATTCTAGCATGATCCTAGTATTATAAACATGCCCAATTCATAAAATCCAATGTTCCACATCAATAAAGTTTCCCTTTTGGGAAAGTAACATCCAAAATCCATCTAACACCCAATTCATTCATGAATTCATCAAATATATACTTAATCAAGTTCATAACAATTATATAACACATACTAATCATCAATCCATGAATTCCCATGAAGAAAAGTTTCCTCTTTAGGCAATGTATGAACAATGTGATCAAACCATGGAATTCTTGCATAACCAACATAACCCAACATTCATACAACCTATCTAACAACATATTATCATCAATCAATCATCAATTTCAACTTTTCTTCATCAATTTCGAATTAGGGTTCATCAAGAATCAAAAACCATGAAAAACTTGATAAAACTCACCTTTAAACGTGTAGGGATGATGATTAACACTTGCTAACACTTGGAACTACTCAAAATCAAATTGTTCTTGCTTGTTCTTGATCAAAATCGCAAAGAATGGGTGTTGGGAGGGGGGTTACGGCCGCAAGATGGGGAGTGGGGGCTAGGGTTGGGTTTTGGTGGTTTAAATATGGTAATAATTTGACAAAAATCCCCTTTTTGTTTTATAAATTGTAAAACCAATCTTTTTAATCTTTTAAATACTTTTTCATCTTATGATACATGAAGTTTATTAACTAACATAAGATCATGAAAGCCAATTGATAATATACCATCCATAGGATCATGCATTGCACATAGTCACATTGTCAAACGTAACCCATAAAATGATGCTCCACATTTTAATTCATATAATCACATAACCACCATTAATAATCAACATTATTAATTAGATTATCATCTATTCATCATAGATAATTGTTATTAAGTCACCAACATTCAATGACAACTAGTGTGTGCTCACGACACGTGTATGCAAGACCTAACGGAACTAACGGAGTTTGGTAACGGAAAATTACCAGATGTCACATTATCCCCATGTTGAAAGAATTTTCATCCCGAAAATTGCGTTACATGGTTGTGTTACATCACTGGTTTACTGCATTGGCATAACGAAATCGAGTGAGTTGTCACATCATCCCCATGTTGAAAGAAATTTCGTCCCGAAATTTAATCACTACCTTCCCCGGCTGTGACCGTCGTTTCAAACAGATGAGGATACTTGAGCTTCATCTGATCCTCGCGTTCCCACGTGAATTCCGGTCCACGTCTTGAGTTCCAACGAACCTTGACTATAGGTATTTTGCTTTGCTTAAGAGTTTTGACCTCACGGTCCATTACTTCAACAGGCTCCTCAACAAAACGCAATTGCTCATCCACTTGTACTTCCTCGAGTGGTACAACCAAAGTCTCATCAGATAAGCACTTTTTCAGATTTGAGACGTGAAATACGTTGTGAACGCCATTTAATGACTCAGGCAGGTCTAACCGATACGCCACTGGACCTATTCTTTCAAGAATCTCAAATGGTCCAACGTATCTCGAGTTAAGCTTGCCTCTTTTGCCAAATCGTATGATGCCTTTCCATGGTGAGACCTTCAACAACACTTTGTCACCGACCGGAAACTCCAAAGGTTTCCGTCGCTTGTCTGCATAGCTCTTTTGTCTGTCTCGCGCTGCAGCCATACGGTTCCGTATCTGCACAATCTTTTCGGTAGTCTCGTGCACCAATTCAGGGCCAGTGAGCTGACTATCACCAACTTCAGCCCAACAAACTGGTGATCTACACTTTCGGCCATACAACGCCTCAAATGGTGCTGCCTGAATACTAGTATGGTAACTGTTATTGTACGAGAATTCAACCAAAGGTAGATGAACTTCCCAATTATTTCCAAAATCAATTACGCAAGCACGTAACATGTCCTCCAAAGTTTGAATAGTACGCTCGCTTTGTCCATCGGTCTGCGGATGATATGCAGTACTCATATCCAACCGCGTTCCCAGAGATTTCTGTAACGATTGCCAGAAATGAGACGTAAAACGAGCATCACGATCAGAGATAATCGAGATCGGCACGCCATGTCTTGAGACCACCTCCTTCAGGTAAATTCTGGTTAATTTGTCCATTTTGTCCGTCTCCTTGATCGCCAAGAAGTGAGCTGACTTAGTCAGTCGATCCACGATCACCCATGTCGTGTCACAACCATTAGAAGTTCTGGGTAATTTAGTAATAAAGTCCATAGAGATCTGTTCCCACTTCCATAAAGGAATCTCAGGTTGTTGCAGTAAACCAGATGGCTTTTGATATTCCACTTTAACCTTGGAACAGGTCAGACACTTGCTCACATACGTTGCTACGTCTGCCTTCATATTAGGCCACCAATAGTGCGCTTTCAGGTCATGATACATTTTGTCAGAACCAGGGTGTATGGAATATTTAGACTTATGTGCTTCACCCATGACTAAATCTCTCAAATCTCCATAAATGGGTACCCAAAGTCTATCCATGAAATACCGGATTCCATCAGATTTGACTTCCAACTGTTTGTCCATCCCACGTAAGGATTCTGAACCAATGTTTTCCATTTTCAAAGCTTCTGTCTGAGCTTCCTTGATTTGTTCAAGCAAATGAGTGCTAATCGTAAGCTGCAAAGCACGCACTCGCCGGGGCTTAGCAGTCTCCTTCCTACTCAAAGCATCAGCGACTACATTCGCCTTACCTGGGTGATATTTGATAGCACAATCGTAATCGTTTAACAGTTCCACCCAGCGTCGCTATCTCATGTTTAGCTCTTTCTGCTCAAAGATATGCTGAAGACTCTTGTGATCGGTGTAAATGGTGCATTTGGTACCGTACAAGTAATGTCTCCAGATCTTCAAGGCAAAAATCACTGCACCTAACTCCAAATCATGAGTAGTATAGTTCTTTTCATGCACCTTCAGTTGTCTCGAGGCATAGGCTATTACCTTGCCACGTTGCATCAGGACACAACCAAGTCCTTGGATAGAAGCATCACAGTAAACCATAAAATCATCACTTTCTTCCGGTAATGCTAATATTGGCGCGCTACAGAGTTTCTGTTTCAACAACTGAAAAGCGGCTTCTTGACCCTCACCCCATTTATACGTTGTTCCTTTATGGGTCAAGGCTGTGAGAGGTTGAGCGATTGTTGAAAATCCCTCGATGAAACGTCGATAGTACCCTGCCAGTCCAAGAAATTGCCTTATCTCACTAGGCGTCTTGGGTACCGACCAGTTCTTTATAGCCTCAATCTTTGTAGGATCCATATGTATTCCTTTCTCGTTAACAATGTGACCCAAGAATTGCACCTCACGAATCCAGAAATCACACTTAGAAAACTTGGCATACAACTGTTCCTTCCTAAGCAATTCCAAGATTAGACGTAAATGCTCCTCATGCTCCTCCTTGGTCTTTGAATTGATCAATATGTCATCAATAAACACGATAACAAACTGATCGAGGTAGGGTTTGTACACACGATTCATGAGATCCATGAATACCGCGGGTGCATTAGTCAACCCAAAGGGCATGACCAAGAATTCATAATGACCATAACGAGTACGAAATGCGGTTTTAGAGATGTCTTCCTCCCGAACTCTCAGTTGATGATAACCGGACCTCAAATCAATTTTTGAGTAATAGCTTGATCCCTGAAGTTGATCAAATAAGTCATCAATACGAGGCAAAGGGTATCGGTTCTTGACTGTGACCTTGTTCAACTCTCTTTAGTCAATGCACATACGAAAGGTACCATATTTCTTCTTAACAAAAAGTACAGGTGCTCCCCACGGTGATGAGCTCGGTCGAATAAATCCTTTATCCAATAGCTCCTGAAGTTGTGCAGATAGTTCCTGCAGTTCGTTTGGTGCTAACCGATAAGGTGCTCTCGCAATTGGAGCTGCTCCGGGAGTCAAATCAATCTGAAATTCAACCTGACGATGAGGTGGTAGTCCAGGCAGATCCTCTGGAAACACCTCTGGAAAGTCGCGAACTACCGGGATATTCTCTATCTTCTTCTCTTCTTGTTGTTTATCGGTCACAAGGGCTAATATGGCTAAGTGACCCTTGCGTAGCCACTTCTGCGCTTTCATAAAAGATATGATGCCTATCACTGCACCATTCTTCTCGCCCTTAACTGAGAGGATCTCTCCCTCTTTTAAAGGAATGCGAATAACCTTCTCATGGCATATGACTTCTGCCTGCTTCTCAGACAGCCAATCCATACCTACGACCACGTCAAAACTCCCAAGTGTAATAGGCATGAGATCGATATCAAAGGTATCACCAGCGAGTTCTATCTTACAACCCTTAAGGATATGCGTAACGGAAATTTGCTTACCATCAGCTAATTCTATGGTATACTTAGGGTCCAACGCAGAAGGCATATCACTTAGGAGACTACAGAATTTAGTAGAAATAAAACTCCTATGGGCTCCAGTATCAAACAGTATAAAAGCAAAACGACCATTAATAGGAAATTTACCAGTAACAGTAGTAGGATCGTTTAGAGCCTCACCTGATCCCATGACAAAGGCTCTCCCTTTTGCTCCACCATTGTTGCCACCATTATTGTCACCACTGCCCCCATTATTGTTATTACCACCATTTCCATTGCCATTACCATTTCTTTTTAATTGAGGGTAATTTCTCTTGTAATGCCCCTCTTTTCCACATTCAAAGCAACCCTTTGGCGTTTCATGGGGCCGCTGAGGCTGCTGGGGCTGCTGAGGCTGCTGGGGCTTCTTCATCAACTCCCCACGACAATCCTTTGCCGCGTGTCCAACCTTCCCACAACGCTGGCATCGAAAGCTATCACACCTGCCAGTGTGGTGATAGTTGCATCGGTTGCATTTGGGGCTTTTCCCCGCATAACCACCGGATCCTTGAGTTGGGGCAGACGATTGGTTGAAGTTGTGGTTGTTATCAAACCTCCTTTGTTGCTGTTGTTGTTGAGGCTGTTGTTGCTGAGGTTGACTACCAGATGTCGATCCCTTGCTGGCATTACTTTCCCACTTGCGTTTATTGTCGGGCATGCTTGTCATAGCGCCCCGCTTAGGCAACTTCCCTTGCTCCACTGCCTGATCGGTGAGTTTATGAGCCAATCGAATGACCTGTTGAATAGTAGGAAGATTTGTAGCGGTCACCATACTTTGAATTTCCGGCACCAACCCACGTAAGTAGAGCTCAATTCGTCGGCTAGGCGGGTCAACCATGCCAGGACAGAGTGTAGCCAGCTCATGAGACCTAGTAGTGTAAGCTTCAATGTCAGATCCTTCCATCTTTAATTGCCAGAACTCGGCTTCTAGCTTCTGAACTTCATTACGAGGGCAGTATTCCTCTGTCATCATCGTTTTGAATTCATCCCATGGCAGTGCGTTTGCCATCACCTGACCAAGCATCTGCACTTGCGCATTCCACCACGTGAGTGCTGCACCCTCAAGTGTCCCCGTGGCGAATTTCACCTGGTCCACCGCTGGACAGTTGCATTTGGCAAAGACTGATTCAGTCTTCTCGAACCACCTCACGAGCCCTACAGCTCCCTCAGATCCATTGTAGGTATGGGGCTTGCAATCCATAAATGCCTTGTAAGTACCCCCAGGTGGTCCTGTATTCACATGACAGAGTATTTAAATCGACCCGAATGAATTTATCACTTAACGAAATATTTGCGTAATCGATGACTAAAGTCACCGTTTACCTCCAAACTGAGCGGGTTGAGTGTTCAATGCCGCCTGCACATGCTGATTAATCAGAGCAGCTAATTCAGCTGGGGTCATGTTCACGGTGCCGGCGCCACGTCCTCCGCCACGCCCACGGCCACGTCCACGTCCACTGCCTCGGCCGTCCATATTTCACTTTACATTTACAAACACAATAATGAGTAACATCCAACATATTAATCTCATTGAAGTATGGTAAATAATAAGAAATAATGTACTGCCACAACCACAACATTTATAACCAAAATAATAACTTATCATAAATAAATTGTAAGTAACTCATAAAATATCCAATCAATGTCAAAATTTCAAGTTTTCGGTTGTGTGGGAAACAACCCTTCCCACATAGGTTTTAAAAAAAACGCTATGCAGTCTAGATCATATAAATAGAAAAGAATCAATCAAACAATTCTGATCCATCACTATCTCCGCCGTCTGGGGCTTCTTCGGGCTCTTCCTCGGGGTCTTCATCAACATCTTCTGCTGGTGCAGGATGGTCCACAATCTGTAGTGCTGCAAACTGTGCCTCCAATCCGGTCAACCTATCCTCCACACCTACATTATGAAGCTCCTGCTCGTCCATACGCTCCACAAGCTGCATCACAGTACCAGTCAGGGTATGATGTCCAGTAATAGCCATCGAGAGTCGATCCTGGAGTGTCTCCACTAGTAGGCGTAGCTGGCGCACTTCATATGCTAAAGTGGAGTTCTCGTCAGTGAGTACTCTGATAAGCCGACGCTCAGTGTCAAGAGTCGCAACTAAAGCTGCCACAGCCTGCTCGAGAGGAACGTCAAGTGAGGGAAGAGCAGGTGCCGTAGAGGCAGTAACTGACCTGGTCCTGGGTCCAGTAATAGCAGGGCCTGGGACCCGCTCCTTGTAAACCATATGGTTCACATAGGTAGCATAGTATCTCCAATCTCAAGGAGGATCAAGCTCGGGTGACACAAATGGCTGGTCCAAATCTATCTCTCTAGAAGGGTAAGGATACCGCGGCCAATCGGGTTCTCGATGAGGTACAGGAGGAGAAGGAGGGGATTCAGAACGCGCAGGTCTTTTACCCAAAACCCGTGATGATGATGCCATGCTGCAGTGCACGTGATGCGTAAGCCAATGAGTATACAGTAAGAGAATAAGCAAAGAGTGACTAACTAACTGTGTACGGTTATAGACTAGTGTGTATGCAACCTAGTTCCCTATAACCTGGCTCTGATACCAATCTGTCACACCCTCAAAATCCACGTGCGGAGTTTTACCGCGAGGCGTGTGAACAAACCAGGATCACAGTCACTAGTTACTCAGAACGACACTATATGCCACATTTAAAAATAAACCAATCAAAGCTCAAGTTTTAAAACCATGCGGAAGCGTTTTGTAAATAAGACAAACCCAAAGTATGTAAATGTAAAATTTGGCAAAACACGCGCCAACCCATTATTCAAATCTCATAAATAAAATTCAAATGTCATGACTTAAGATGAAGTCTTAGAATGCATACTGGACCCGTGTTGTGCTCCTAATGGCAAACTGAATTAACGACCTGAGAATAGCATACTAAAAATGTCAACACAATGGTTGGTGAGTTCAAGAGTTTGCATTTAACATAAACAAAATAATTTGCATAACATAAGAAGTGCATTGAAATAGATAGCTAGTCTATATTCATAAGTAATAACAATAGTGATTTCGCGATCGAAGCTGATTGTGTTGCGTTTGTTGCCTCCCGTCACGACTTACCAGATCGTAACGATGTTTGTGTTTAGGACAATATTGCACCCGTTTGACCTCGAGTCGCACAGGTGGGGCTTGTCAAACCCAGTAGTACTACCCAAGATTTCCCGCTAGTTACCATTATTAACGATCCGAAAGTGTGAGGACTTTCAAGGTATTATACACCATGTTAAAACATACACAACTTATAATAAGAATATAGCGTTTGTGAACAAGTATGCTACCTCCCCCAAAAGAGAGTGTTTAAAAGTGGGGCATGAACTCACCTGATGTGCAAGGATAATGACAAGAGAGAACTGATGATGGATGAAAAGACAACCCTTCAAATGTTACCTAGAACACGCAAGTACATAAGTACGTGTGCACAGAAAACTTAACAACCCTAAGTGCTCAATAAACACATTGACCCAAGGCTTTGGAAAACAAGACTCATCTAACCTAGTTGACCCGTTTGACCAGTTGGTGACTTGTTAATTAAATTCTTGTTTTATCAAGTTTAACATCACATAACACATTATTACCATGTAAGCTTTTCACATAGATCAAATCATCAAACTTAGATTCTATCAGCATCATCATACCAACATAGATCATCATATAGCATATTTCATCATACAACACTTGCAAATCTAAACCCAACATCATGCTCAACACAAACATAATTATATCACAACTAGCAATTTATACATCGAATCCAATCATGCACTACATGCCATGTGAAGCCACTCACGACTTCACATCCTAAACCCTGCCAATCCTACTAAGTAGGGGCCTCAGATTCGCACGCGTGTATGACGATCATTACCACATTAACCAACACAATTCACACCAATTAACATACATCATAATGATCTATTACAATCCCAAACATGATTCATAATTCTCTACCCTTAACCAACATCACACCATATCCTATGGATCCTAGATTTCTCAAGCAATTTATCCAACATTCACATGATCCAATTTACACATTCCAACACCTTAGAAATCATCAATAAACATTCTAGCATGATCCTAGTATTATAAACATGCCCAATTCATAAAATCCAATGTTCCACATCAATAAAGTTTCCCTTTTGGGAAAGTAACATCCAAAATCCATCTAACACCCAATTCATTCATGAATTCATCAAATATATACTTAATCAAGTTCATAACAATTATATAACACATACTAATCATCAATCCATGAATTCCCATAAAGAAAAGTTTCCTCTTTAGGCAATGTATGAACAATGTGATCAAACCATGGAATTCTTGCATAACCAACATAACCCAACATTCATACAACCTATCTAACAACATATTATCATCAATCAATCATCAATTTCAACTTTTCTTCATCAATTTCGAATTAGGGTTCATCAAGAATCAAAAACCATGAAAAACTTGATAAAACTCACCTTTAAACGTGTAGGGATGATGATTAACACTTGCTAACACTTGGAACTACTCAAAATCGAATTGTTCTTGCTTGTTCTTGATCAAAATCGCAAAGAATGGGTGTTGGGAGGGGGGTTACGGCCGCAAGATGGGGAGTGGGGGCTAGGGTTGGGTTTTGGTGGTTTAAATATGGTAATAATTTGACAAAAATCCCCTTTTTGTTTTATAAATTGTAAAACCAATCTTTTTAATCTTTTAAATACTTTTTCATCTTATGATACATGAAGTTTATTAACTAACATAAGATCATGAAAGCCAATTGATAATATACCATCCATAGGATCATGCATTGCACATAGTCACATTGTCAAACGTAACCCATAAAATGATGCTCCACATTTTAATTCATATAATCACATAACCACCATTAATAATCAACATTATTAATTAGATTATCATCTATTCATCATAGATAATTGTGATTAAGTCACCAACGTTCAATGACAACTAGTGTGTGCTCACGACACGTGTATACAAGACCTAACGGAACTAACGGAGTTTGGTAACGGAAAATTACCAGATGTCACATCATCTTAAGCTGTCAAGTTTCTTATTTGATCTGTTAAGTGTTCTAAGTCTCTCGTCATTGTGAAAAACTGACTTGCACATTTCAAACGGTCCTGCAAATATCAATGTTATTGATAAAAAACATATTAACAATAATATCACAAAATAATGATATTAATAATTATTTAATAATTGGTAGTAATTTTAATAATAATATTGATAATAATAACAATAATATTATTTATATTAATAACAATGATATTAATATGTTTATTTATATTTTATTTTATTATATGCATTTTTAAATTTTACGCGACTATAACCCAATAACCGACACATTAAATAAGGCACCTTAGAGTCACAATAGAAATCAAATAAATACTTAGAAGTTAACGAGGCTCAGGTTAATTAATGGAACTGAGGTGACGAATGTCACATCTCTCTCATATTAAATGATAATTATTTTAAATAAGTAAATTAAACTATCAAATTATATGATTTCAAACATATTTTCTCTTTAAATACAACATAATTTTTATTTTTATTATTTGTTATAATTTTTAGATATTTATTATATTTTTATTCCACCAATAGACAATAACATCTAGAAAATAAAATATTTATAAAACTAATGGTTTTAACATGTTTTATATTTTCCACCCATGTAATACATGGACTCTAACCTAGTACATACTAATAAAAGAAGGTTTTTAAGTGACACGTGGCATAATATAGGCCTCTTGAATCTTAATTTCCCGCTTCTCTCTAATAGTAAATAATTACCTTATTTACAAATGATATTATTTGATTTTTTTTTCAAACTAAATATATTTTATAATAAATTTCGAAAGAGATATTCTATAAATCTAACTTTAAGGAATTTTTTAAATAAGATATTTTCTAAAAACATTAAAAAAAATTTAAATACAAAAATAATTAATATAAATTTTTTATAAAATGAAAATAATTATAATTCAAATTTATAATAAGGAAATTTTAATGATAATATATTTAAAAGCGATTTGTTTTAACACAAAATGTTTGAAAAATAACTTTTTGGGTAAATAAAAAAAATAAAAAATAAAAACAAAAGTTTAAATGTAATTGTAAAAATTTGTATAAATTTGTAAACTACAAATAAACATTTAAAGATCCGGTGAACATTCTTGTATTAAATTTTTCTTGATGAAGTATCGACTTCAAATTTCATCAACTGTATATTGTGGTTAAATATTATGAATACTTTACTTTTAGTAGATATATGGTGGAGGCCAAGTGACAAGTTACACTTATTTATATATTCTAATAAAGCAAGCTTTCTATAGTCACATATAATTCTTTTGACCTAACTTTTTGTCACTTCTCATTCATCTAGATATTATCATCTCATTTTTCTTACAAAAGGATATTATAGTACTTTAAATATTAAAACTAATTTCTCTTTTTTATTAAAGATCAATTTTATTAATTGCAATATTTCTCTCTCATCTAGATTTTTTAAAATCAATGTATCTTTTTAAAGTTAGATTTTATTAAGAAAATAAAAAATCATATTTTTTATTTAAAATATAACTAATATTAAAAAAAATTTATATAATATGAAATTTTCAAAAACACTAAACCTTTTTGAAATAAAATATTTTAAATCCGTCATTTTAAAAAAAAATATAAAAAATGTAAACTATTCTAAAAACAATCTTATTAAAACAACCAGAATAATTACAAACCAGAATTTTTAATAAACAAGATTTTTATAAAAATAAATTCTTTTATAAAAGAATCTTAATATAAATGTTTAAAAAGAAAACTATTTAGATAAGAGAGTTAAAATATAATTGTTTTATTTTCTTGAACTATTACGTATGTAAAATTCATATCTTATATTAAAATATCGTACTGTAAATCTTTATGTTTATTACTAACTATAATTCATTTAATAAATGGGTTTTTAGCCTATTTATCTATATATCTATCTGTTTGTTTGTCTATCAATCTATCTATAATAAGAAACAAAATAAGATAACACTTGATGTAATTGTAAGTCTCATCATACTAACTTTCTCATTTCTCTCCATTATTAAAACTAATATTGAATACTAATAATATTACTCATACTATTTTCAGATTAAAAAATGCATAATTTAATAAATTGAAAATCTATTTATTTTAAATTAAAAACACACTATTTAATAACAAAAAAGCAACGAACTTTTTTTAAAAAAAATCATCTTACTTAAAACAAAATATTTATAAACCATAAATTTCCTATAAAACAAAAGTTTAAGAAAAATATTTTATTGTTTATTCACTTAAAGTAGCTATTTATAAGTAATTATAATCATATTTTATCTTTAAGTAGAGTTTTATAATTCATAAATTCTTTTTATTAATTATGTAATAATTTATATATTTAACCCGTGTAATAGACGGGGTATAAACCAAGTTAGTAAATATACTCAATTATCATTTATCTTTGTAGTTGCATGTATGTGGCTTTAGTTCCATAGATTTTGATTTAATGATTTATTAATATGTGGGTTTTATTTGCGTCTCAACTGGGTGGGCGCGTGTATAGTTTAGCAGCAATTTTCTTGAATATCACACGGTTTTTATACCAAGTGCTTCATGCTTAAGCATTGATTTGACTTTAAAATCTTTGCTAACTAAATTGCTTTTAGCTCCAGATCAATTGCTTTTAGCTCCAGATTCTACAGAAATATTGATACGGATCACCCTTTGATCCATTAACCCACGTATCCCATGAAGACAATATCATCCACGTTTATTTAAGGATTGAGGAGAAGTATCATGCTTTCAGTTTAATGCCCACGTAGTATTTGATTCCCACGTACGTAGTATAGGATTGCATGCATTGGTTTCCTATTTACGCATTGTAATTTAGCATTTTGGAGATATAAGAAAATTTTGCAGCAAGACTACTTTCAATTCAAGTTTAGTTTCCTTTTAATTTCAATTGGAGACTGCCGATCTCGAATCCGGCTCTATCAAATATTTAGTTGTTAACCAAATAATCAGGCTTACGCACGTGCGTTAGTCTATAAAAAATCTATGGATGACTAAATGTTGCTCGGTATTTTCAACTAATAAGGTGTCATGAATTACAAAATAAACCTTACATTAACTGCATGCGGAATATATTAACAAACTTTAGTTTTGGTCTTATGTTATCTTCTGTGTGTAAATAGTTTAATTATGTGATTAAGGTTCATCATTAAAACTATATCATGGAGGGATAACGAAAAGCATAGTTAACAAATAAAACAATACAGGTTTCTATCACCAAATATTTTGAAACTAATAAAATTATACCACTTTAATACAGACCACGATTAATATGCATGTTTCTAAAATTCAAATACTAAATTATGGAAATGATCTTTGTATTGAATAAGTAATTATAGGAAATGTGCATATTAAAATTATCAGTAGATATCTTAATTAGTAATGAAAATCAAATATCACAAGTGGTTAATTTTGGAAAGATTTATAAACGGATTATTGGTATATGGTCGTCTAATTTACCTGGCATATTCTACATATAAAATTAATTCAAAGCAATTTTTAATGGTATTAATTCAAGAACATCCATACTATATATATATATATATATATATATATATATATATATATATATATATATATATATATGAGTAAATTACACGTATCGTCCCTGTGATTTAGTTAAAATTTTGGATTTGTCCTTAAATGTGGTTTATAATTTTTTTAAACCAATATGCGGGCTTTTTTTTTATAACATGTCTTTTTTATAAAGACGTTTAAAACTGAGTTGTTTTTTAAAAAATATTTAAAAAACTAAGGATTTGTTTGAGAAAAAAGATGTTTTAAAAAATGAATTGTTTTAAAAAAAAGAACTTTAGAAAACCAACCGGTTTAAAAAAACAAAAAAATTTTAAATGATGTATAGAAAATGAACGGTTAAAAAACCGAACATTTTAAAAAACATGTTTTTAACATGTTTTTAATTTTTCTATTTAAAACGTATTTTATTAAATAATAAAATGTTAGGATCAAATTCAAAATTTAGGGACCATATATGAAAAAGAAAAAAATGTTAGGAACTATATAAAAAGATTTTAAATTTTAAGAATAAAAAAAAACTTTAAACATAACCACAGGACCATTCATGTAATTTATTATATATATAGATGTTAGTTGTTAGATGTTAGATATTGGTAGGTAGGGTTTGTTGATTTGATTAATTTGTTGATTGAATATGTTGGTGATTGAAGTACCGGAGAGATTTGAAATAGAAAAGGCAGTATGCAATCATGGGTTTTTCATGATGGCTCCTAACACTTGGATTCCATCAAGGAGGAGCCTGGTTAGGCCCCTCCGAGTAGCAGACAACATGTCCGTTACCGTCTCCATCTCCCAAACTTCCCCAACTATGATCTCCATAACATCGGGCAGCGTCATCGCCCCCTCACACCGGCAGCCCATTCTGGAGCAAGTGAAGAGGATGCTACGGCTCTCGCAACAGGAAGAGGAAGCGGTGGGAGCCTTTCATGCGTTGCATGCCCATGCAGCCAGCAAAGGCTTTGGCCGTCTTTTCCGCAACCCTACGCTATTCGAAGATATGGTAAAAAGCGTGCTCCTCTGCGCCTGTCGGTTCAAGGATAGTTTAGAGATGGCGGAATCACTGTGCAAGCTAAAACCCAAAAGGAAAAGGAAGAGAGGCAGAAGAAGCCCCGGGGAGGATGAGTATTGCGATTTCCCAACGCCCCAAGAGCTCTCCGCTTTCGACAGGACCGAGTTGAACGGGAGGCTGGGATTCAGAGCTCAGGTCATATTGGATTTGGCTCGCCACGTCGCGTCCGGAAAAATCAACTTGGAGCAATATTCTCAAGCCCACGCCCTCGGCCTCGGAGACGATCTGTATCACCGCTTGAGAAAGATCAAAGGGTTCGGTGATTTTGTGACTTGTAACGTCCTCATGTGCATCGGCTTCTACCACAGGCTTCCAGTCGATTCAGAAACCCTTAGGCACATCAAGCAGGCCAGCAGTCCCATTTATATTATTTTTTTTTATTTTTTTTTAATTATTATTATTATTTTTATTATTATTATTATTTTTTTTTTTTTTTGTAAAGATACGTTCGTGGCTAATTAACTTAACTTCACCGTACAGGTCCACCAGCAGTCTGATGTGAAGAAAAGCACCACCAAGGCCGCCATTAAAGATATATATGACAAATATGCTCCTTTTCAGACCCTTGCCTACTGGTATCTATTAACCTAAGCTACTTCCTTCCAAGTTCCATCCATCCCTACGTAAATTACTTTTTATTATTCTGACATATGTTTAAATATTAAGGTTCGAGCTTTTGGAGTATTATGAGAGTAAGCTTGGGAAGCTAAGCCTATTAAAGAAAGCTGATTACAAGAACGTTACCGGATCCAAGCTTAATTAACCAACCCAATAAGCAAGCAATTCAGCTTCACCACGTTAAGCTTTCTAGTAGTTAATTTATTTATGAATTTTTATTATTCCACCAAATCTTATCATCATTTTACACTTCAGTTACCATTTTATTTTCCTACTTTTTTTTCAACTACAGATACTGTAATTACCATTCTTGAGATGACTATAAATTAAACATATACTGATATGCAGATCTTAAACATATCTAGACTTATGCTATGTTATATAATAGTAATACTAGTCGATGCACACGCGTTGAGTTGCCTTGGGGTGTGTACGATATTTGTAGGTCTGTTTCGGCTAATTAAACGATTCGAATCCCTGCACCATATGTACCGTTAGCTGTATTGTCATCTGCATAAAATGAATAAGCCGGCATACTAAAACACAAAAGTTTGTATATGTAATTTCTTGATGCAATCAAACTTGCAAACTTTTGTCAAAATCAAAGCTATTAATCGTCTTTATCTCTCACTTCCAATGCACAAAATCTCTGATCAAATCAAAGCACACCATGGTTCATTTAACAGTATGGATTGAAAGGAATTGATACACAAATTGGTAAACTTTTTGAAGATCCCAAGCAAGAAACATGAATCGATTGAGTAAAAACATAAATTAAACAAAATATCCATGGATTGAATATGCATAACAGTAAGTAAATCATTATATATGTGGTTTCAAATTACTTGTAAAATCAAGAAACTTAACTAGTAGCTCCATAGTTTATGTCCTTACACCATTATTATTTATTAGCATGTAAACCGTTATCTCTTTCAACAACATACATTGAAGCTCATGTTTGTGCAGTCCAAATAAAATTGTTAGTCAGAATGCTACTAACTACACACATAAACTTATATATACATGATGCGAAAGCAAGAATGAAGTATTATGCTTATAGATCTAGTAGTACGGTCTGTAGCAATTCTATTTAAATCTCCACATAATGACTAATTAAGAACAGATCTATGATTATACAGAAGGCTACATTGTACCGCTTAGTAGTTTCATGTTTCCTATGTAAATAAACATAACCGAGGGGAAAAAATTCAAATAATTATGTTACAAAAGATGCTGGCACATCAACATTGTTGGTAGAACTGTCCAGAAAGATCCATAAATTTGTATCTGAAAAGGATATACAAGCTATCTAATCTAGCATTTATCGATTCATATTACTATAAAAAAAAAGGTACATTTGAAAAATATGTTATTTTCAATTATACACATTAAAGCTCATGTTTGTGCAGTCAAAATAGACTAATTAGTCAGAATGCCAGTAATTACACACACACTCTTATATACACATGACAATAGAAGTGGCAAAATGGATGGGTTGAATTGAGTTGGTTGTTAGATCACAATAGGCTTGTGTTATAATTGATTTGGGTCAGGATGGGTCAATTTATAAAAAGAGTTAAAATTGGTTCGGGTCAGAATGACTTTAGGTCAATTTAAAAAAAGTTATTAAATATGAAATTACAAAGGTAAAATAGCTAAAACTCCGAATAGTTAACTACAATATCAATTAAAAACTTAAAACGCCTCCAAACATATTGTTTATTTACATCTTCTACCTTACCAAAAAAAAGAAATACGCTACACACTTAGATCTTGTACTAGTATGTCCATCAGCATTCTCACCGGTTCATCACAACCTACAAGGTTACAACTAAAAAATTAGAAACAATATATGTAAATGACATTGGCATTGACATTGACATTGACAACTGTTGTAACAAATTGTTTTTAAGTGTAAATCTAAAAAAATAAACTCAAAATTAAATCAAAAAGTAATTTGCAACATCCATTAATAATAAGAAAGCTAATGTTACCTAAACGCGGATATTATCATATGTCGGATACAATGCTTCTATATCTTCTATAAGTTCTTCTTCCATCTCGTTCTCGTTTTTATCCAAATGTACAAGTAAAAGTTGAACTAAAAATTATACCTAAAATTAAGTGGCAAAGATTAAAAAAAAACTTATTACCTTCTAAATTAAACCACCAATCACGTGTGCAACAAAGTCTCTACATTTGATGATAGTAGTTATGTTCGATACTTACTTAGAACCCAACCTCCAATGCTAAACGATGATTCTGAAGCAAGTGTGGCGATTGGGATGCTCCATATGTCACGAGCCATGAGATACAATTGAGGGTATCTCCCTTGATTTTCTTTCCAATATTGTAACACGTCAATTTCTTATTTTCTACTAAGTGGAGGCTCATCCAAATACATGTCTAATTTTGAATTTTCTATTTCAACATTTCTAAATTCACTTTCAAAGGATTCGAATCCATCCAAATCATCTAGTGTGTCAACACCAATATTTGAACTCCCGACCATTGAAGAACTTGTCGTTGAAGAAACACCATACTCCTTATCACATAACTAATATATACCTTTGAAAATAATCTTCAATTTCTTTTTATGTTGTTTATTAATCATGTTAAGTTTTTACTCAAAAACCTTAAACTTGTATGGAGGATCTAGAACAACCACAAAAGACAATATCATGCTATAATTTTCCCAATATTTATCAAGCTTCTTTCTCATTTCTTTTGCTATAACGCTTATCACATTATTAGCATTGTTGATCTCATCTTCAACACACTCCTGGATTTTTCATACATTATGAAAATATAAGTTTGGCGTAGGATAAGAGCTACCACATATATCAAAATAGTAATTTACTCTAGTCATTATTATTGAAAAACGGTTGTAAGTTTTTTGTGCGTTATAATCTTTACCACTGCTTCCAATCTACGATCCTATGCGACTAACAACATAAGACTTTTGAACATGGTTTTAACATTCTATAATAGTACATACTATTCTTTGATTTCACTCCATCTTTTTGCTTGCAATTGGACGAAATTGTCCATATAATTGCTGATTAGGTTGTTAATTTGTGTGAATGTACTCACCTACTTATGATGAATGACCAAAAATTCTTAAACTTGTCTTTAAAATATCATATTGTTCTTTATTAATCCTAACTTACGGGTTTGACAAGAACAATTCCCTGTGTAGGAGAACTTGACGATTTGTTATATTTACATAAGTTAATGTTATTGCCCATTTTTTATAATTACACACAAATTTATCTTATGACCTGCTCATGACTTTCGGTTATCTAAATTTTTTAAAATTCATGTTATAAAATTGGCTACATCTTTTTCTAAGTGTTGTGCTTTCTAGACAACTTCAAACTGGTACGTATCTTATGTCACTGTGTCGTTCTAATCTTTCAAATAAATAACTTTACTAATTATTCATTCTTTTTTTAGTTAATTTCATGATACAATTTTGTTAAGGAACTACCCTAACGCACTTGAACACCACAATATCTCATATGGAAATTTGAAAATCCAAACACAGCTGGACTACTCGTGAAATAACCATAAAATTTTAAATTAATATGTATAGTTAAGTTTATCTAAATACAAAAATAAAATAAAATAGCATGAAGTAATAACTATTTGACAAAAGAAAACAAAAAAAAAATTAGTTATAAATAAATATATATACACATACTTCATTCACATATGTATGCACACAATATAGAAATATAAATATTTATTACGAATATATATAACTAGCTTTAGTAAACCCGTGTATTATACGGGTTGATCAAATAAAATATTTTATAGAATAATAATTTATTAGTTATAGAATAAAATAATATTCTAATATAAGATATGATTAAGGACTATAAGTAATAAAACAATTATATTTATTTTTTCAACTTTTATTTTAAAACTTTTATTTGTTTTTTCCAAATATAAATTAGACATTTTGTTTCAAAACAAACCGTTTTAAAAAATATATTTAAATTTGTTTTGCGTTTTTAAAAAGTTTTTATTTTAAAAATTTATTTCCTTATAAATAACACTAATTAATAGTAATAGTAATAATAATAATAATAATAATAATAATAATAATAATAATAATAATAATAGTAATAATAACAATAATAAATATAGATAATAATAATAATAATAATCATCATAATAATAATCATAATAATAATCATAATAATAATAATCATAATAATAATAATAATCATAATAATAATAATCATAATAATAATAATAATAATAATAATAATAATGCAATAATTAAAGTAAAGTTACAATTATTAAAGTGGTTGCAATAATGCAACTTTACGACAAATTTTTGTCGGACGAATCTCGTGCTTTTTTGAATTATTGGCACGCCTTTTCTTCATGTGGGGCCTATTGTGACTGTTGTCTTTTTGACTTTCCAGCATTTGCCGGGCCGAACTCTTCATTCAGTTCTTTCATCATCTTCGCATATGCTTCGTCATCAAGGATATCATCCTCTGGATCTTGAGCATCCTGTTGGAGATCTTGATCTTGATCTTCATCCCCAATTTGAGACGATTCTGATACAGACATGTTTGAATGAGATTTTACCTTCTTGAAGTTTTTAGCTATATCTCTTTTAACTTCTTCGAGATAATAATCCATTAATTCTTCTTCACTGATTTGATCAGATCCTTTAATCATCTTAATTTTTCTAACAATATGTTGGAATGGGCTAGGAGCCTCTCTTTGTTGCAGGTTTTCCTGTTGTTTTTTATAACAATCAATAGTTTGTTGGATATTATCCAAAGTGTCCTGGCATTTAATCTTGCCGTCTTCTTTATCCATCATCTTTTTCCAGAACTTAGTCATATATGCTCTCTTTAAGCAGAACATATTTTCCTGGGTATAACCCGTTTCTGGAATCCACTTCCATATCCATGGAATGCTGAATTGTATGAAATAGTGTAATGAGGCCATTCCCTCAATGAAGTTGCCATTGTGTTGTGCCTCAATGAGAGTAGGAGATAACTCCACCCATTGAGTGTACAAGGCTTTCAGCCTTTTGGATTCTCTTGTGAATATCTCAGGAGTGGTGCCATATGACTGCCACCATTTGTAAACCAAATCGGAATGTCCGATTCATATGTTTTTGAACAGATTTTTATAAACCAAGAATGTTTATAATTCTGATTTTCAAATAAAAATGTTTTATAAAAAGCATTTACGTAATCCCAGTAGTTATATCTTAGTGGGATTTTAGTTTCAGGATGGAGAACTTCTCTATCCTTTAGTGGAGATATTCCCCAGTTTTCAACAGATATGATCTGTTTAATTATAATTTTGCTAAAACTTATTAGTTTATTGCTCCCACTATAATGGGTTATTTCGCAGTTTTCTGCTTTGAGGATTTCCTCATAATATATCCGTGACTTATAAGTCTCGGTGGGATAGTATCCTGATCAAAATATCTTTGATGATGAACCAAGGTTGGTCATCCCATTTTTTATCTTTTTGATCAAGAAGGAGTATAACATCCTTCTTTGGATTATTAATCCAGTTCTCATCTTCACTATTATCAATAGTGACTTCAGCATATGATGCTGGTTTTTCAGGGTTATGTCCCTGTTGTGCAGCTTTGTAAGCCAAAAACTCTTTATAGAGTTTATCATCAGACTTATTAGTCGATGATGAGGATGATGCGTATGACGCACTATCATAAGCTATAAGCTTCTTATTCCCCATTTGATGGAGAATTCTTCCAGCTCCCCTTCCTCTATTAGAGGAGGTTCTTCCACGTCCGCTGCCTATCATGGCTGAAAACATTAAGCACAAGAAATTATTATTTCTTTATGTTCTAGATCCTCCAATTGAAGATCTAAGGACCAGAGTTTATGTTTAATCAAATCAAGAGTAAAACTCTTTGCTTTTTCAGATAAAGTAGGGTCACTGATTATTTCCCAGACCCTTAAATTAATCACATGATATTGATGTAAAATTTCATCTCGTCTATCAGCGAGACTGGGTTTTATTATCTTCTTATAGATTTCCTTCATTTAGGTATTCCCTGGTAAGAAAATCAGGAAGACTGTTATCAGTTCCCTTTTTATAGATAATTTCAAAATCAAATGGAGCTAGATGAGCTTGCCATCGAGCAAACATCTGTTTAGAAACATCATGTTTAAAATCTTTGCTAAACATATATTTAGCAGCTTGACAATCTGTCTTGACAATAAACTTTTGATTATATAAATCATCTTGAAATTTTAAAACACATTTTACTATTGCTAGAATTTCCTTAGCAACAGTAGCATAATTCTTTTGACTATTATTCCATTTTCCTGAATGGAATCGAACAAGATATTCTTGTTTATTATTTGGAGAAATTTGTTTTAGAATACCTCCATAACCAATTTCTGAGGCATCTGTTTCGATTATTTTTCCCCATTCTGGGTTTGCAATCATCAAACAAGGAAGGTTATTTACCCTTTGTTTGATTTTTTGAACAGCTTTAGTATGGTCTATGGACCATGGCTTTGGATTTTTCTTCAGTCTATCGTATAACAAACTGGTATCTTCTGCTAAATTTTTATAATAAGGAAGAATGTAATTTAAACTTCCAAGAAACCTTTGTAATTGAGTTTTATCCGTAATTTTATTCGGAAATTTGGATGCAAACTCAATACTTCTATTGATTGGTATTATATTACCTTGATCAATATTATGACCTAGAAATCTTATCTTTGTTTGGAAAATCATCATTTTTGGTCTGGATATTACTAAACCATTTTTCATAATTATATTTTTGAAAATTTCTAAATGTTTGAAATGAGTTTCAATATCTTTTGAGAATACCAGGATATCATCGATATAAACGATTATAAATTCACTATAAGGAATAAAAATATCATTCATAATATTTTGAAATTCAGATGGCGCATTTTTTAAACCAAATGGCATTACATTCCATTCGTAGTGCCCAATAGGTACTGTAAAAGCAGTTTTGTACCTATCTTGTTCATCAATTTGAATCTACTAATAGCCTGATTTTAAATCAAACTTTGAAAATATATTGGCTTTGTATAGCTTATTCAATAAATCTCTTTTATTAGGTATAGGATACCTAATCCATTTTAAAACCTTATTAAGCGGTTTATAATTTATCACCAATCTTGGTGCTCCTCTTTCTTGCTCTGAATGTTTATTTACATAGAAAGCAGTACAAGACCATGGAGATTTAGAATTTCTGATTAAATTCTTATCAAGAAGAGATTTTATTTCTTTCTTGCATAATTCCATGTATTCAGAATTCATTTGGCACGGACGTGCCTTAGTCGGAATTTGACTTTCTTTGAAATCTTCTTCATAAGGAAGAGAAACAATATGTTTCTTTCTATCCCAGAAAGCATTGGGATGATCATTACATATTTGTAAGCTGAATTGATGTTCAATTAATTTAATTTTTTCTTGTAGTTTGGGTTTCTCCAAACTTTCTTGTGTTGATAAAGAAAGTATTTCTTTCTGTAAAAATTCTATTTGATTTATTTTTGCTTTTAACAAATCTTGTTTTATATTATTTAAAGATCTAGTAATTGGATTTGTAATGAATTGAAAAGTGATTTCTTTTCCTTGATAGACTCCAGTTATTCCGGTTCTATCTACTTTTATTAATGGAAAAATTTTTCCAAAAAATGGTGTACCCAGTATTACTTGGTTTGACAAATCTTTTACTAGTACAAAGCTTGTACTTATACACGTATTATCTTTACAGATATACGCTTTAGGTATTTTATAATTTACCTCTAATTTCCCTTTCCCAGCATGACTGAGACCATGGTTAGTCCGGTGATAATATTTTATCGGGACTAATCCTTCTTGAATACAATTCAGATCTGCACCACTATCGAATAGAGCAATAACTTCTATAAAGAAATCTTGTCCTACAAGAAGTTTTATTCTCCCATACCATTTTTGGGAGGTAACAATTTCCATTATACTTTGTAAATAAGATTCCTGTTCTTCTTTATGAGGAAGAACTACGGATGGGTTTTCAAGACATATAATTCTTTTTTCTAAATCCGTATTACTTTTTTGTAATTGTTTAATTTCTGTTTTCAAATTATCAATTTCATATTTTAATTCCTTTATATCAAAAGGGTTTTTATAAATGTTTCTTTTATTTAACTGATTTTTTAATTCAGCTAATGTAAAAGGTTTTAAATCATTTTGTGAGTTGGATGACTCACCTTCTTCATGATTTCTCATGTATGAAGAAATTATTTTTTCTTTTGTATCAGGATCTTTTATGACTTTTAAAAGATCAATGATTTCACTGGTTAACACATTTAACTCCATATTTTGGAATTGTGAAATTATTTGATAAAGATTTTCTTCTTCAATATCAGAAGAACAACAAGGTTTATTACAACAATTCTCTTCTTCGGAAGAGTCCGGAAAATCTTCTAAAATATTTAAATCTTCATTTGAAGATAACTGAGATTGATTTTCAGATTCGTCATCAGAATCTAATAATATCTCTGAGATTTTATTTTTTAAATCTTCATCTTCTAGCTTATTAAGCTTTTTTCTTACCCAACAAGTTTTTGCGGTATGACCGTATTTTTTGCATCTTTTGCATATTAGCTTAGATTTATCAGGGAATTTATTATTCCTATCTTCTCTAAAGTACTTTTTACTTTTATCTATCCTTTTTCTTTTCTTCTTCAAATCCTTATATGGACTCGATTGTTTCCTAATTTTCTTAGGCTTAGAAGAAGATACTAATTTCTTATCTTCCATTGCAAATTGATCGCAAAATTGACCCAACTGCCTCTTTTCATTTAAAGAGTGTTTCTTAATTTGTTGATTCAACTTAATTTCATTACACAGGTTTAATCCTTCCTGTATACAGGTTCCTATGTGCTTCCCGTATGTATAATCATCATAATTTATCTTTCCTTCTTTTCGTAAGCTATTTCTTACTCTCTCTGCGAATAAGTGAGGAAGACCATCTATAAACTTAGACTTCCAGTGAGAGCTATTAGACTCTGGGAGTTCCATTACTCTGCTTAAGAATGTATCCTTATACCATCTAAAAGATGTAAGGGTTCTACACTTAAGATTTTGTAGAAGGGTTCTGATATTTTCAGAATTATCAGACCATCTACCTGTAAAGTGTTCTATAATATTGACTATTAAAGTATATACTGAATTATTTTCAGTAGTATTCTCTTCTTCCTTAATACTATTAAGTATTTTTTCTCTATCATCTGCGGATAAATAGTTATCCCACCAGCCTTTCAATTGGCCAGTAAAACCTGATATAATCATATTAGCTATGGTTTTTGTCAGATTCCTATTATTCTGACATATGGTTGAATACATAAGCATTCTATGGACAGTCTTATAAATTTGACTCTCCGTTTGACCATCTATGTTCCATTCATAGATCATTTTTCCACTATACGAATTATTAATTACGTGTTCTTGTTCTTCTATAAGAACATCCTGCGGAGTAGGCCTAGGATAATAATACATCCTTTGGGTTGGCTTATCAACGAACTTAGATAATTTATTTATCTCTTCATTTATTTTTGCTTATAATTTCATCATTAAATCTTTTTCAAATCACTTAATGTATTGATTTGAGATCTTTTAATATTAATTGATTCATTTAATGCATGAATTAAATTTTCTTCTGATTTTGTTTTAAAATCTACTACTCTCGGAGGTAATTGTATACTCGGAGTAGCTACAATTTCTTTCTTTTTATTATTATATCCTGTTTTTTTAAATGAGATAATATTTTATCCATTTTCTTCGAAATATCTTGTAATTGTTCTCCTAATATAATTAGGTATAGATTTGAAAAATTATTTTGTTTTATCAAATCATTTATGTGACTAATTGTCACTGACAAAATATTACCTTCCAATAATTTTTGAAAAGCTTGGTAATATCTTTCCTCTCCCTGTTTTTCAATTTTGAAACCATTTGAAGGAGGAAAAACATTTGACACAATATTGCCATTTATGTTAAATTGTCTTTTAACAAAAGGTATAACATCATTTTTCTCAGATAAATCTGTATAAAATTCTTTTTGAAAGAATTTGTTTTGATCTGTTTTTTCAAAATTTTTGAAAAACCAATTCTTAAATACTTCCCATTTTGGCGCAAGTTAAATTCTTTTGAGATTTCCAGTTACTGGAGATCCTTTGAAAAATCCAATTTTCTTTATAATCCACCTATATGAAATTTATTTCTGACTCGGTTATTTCCGAATCTATTTGTTTAAATCCTCTGACAATATTATCAGAATTTATTCTTAATTCTTCTACTTTTTTTTCAGGAAATTCTTCCCTAACTCTTGAAGTAGACGCCCTAGAAGGACTTTTTGTGACATCTGGTAATTTTCCGTTACCAAACTCCGTTAGTTCCGTTAGGTCTTGCATACACGTGTCGTGAGCACACACTAGTTGTCATTGAACGTTGGTGACTTAATAACAATTATCTATGGTAAACAAATGATAACCTAATGAATAATATTGATTATTAGTTGTGGTTATGTGATTCATGCATTTTAAGTTATTGTTTGTGAATTTTACTTGATAACGTGACAACGTGTAACTATGATCTCATATGTTTTGCCGTTAGTTGTAAATGTATATGATTATTATTGTGATTAGTAATGTTTATATTTTGTAGTTAAAACCTTTTAAAAAGTGTTAAAAAGATTAGTTTATAAAATATAAACAATGGGGTTTATTTTGTATTGGATTGAAATAAAAAGTTACCATATTTAAACAAATTAACCCAACCTAGCCCCAATTCCCCATTTGCGGCCGTAACCCTCTCCAACATCCCATCCTTTGCGATTTTGATCAAGAACAAGCAAGAACAATTCGATTTTGATTAGTTCAAGTGTTAGCAAGTGTTAATCATCATCTCTACACGTTTAAAGGTGAGTTTTATCAAGTTTTCATGGTTTTTGATTCTTGATGAACCCTAATTCGAAATGATGATGAAAAAGTGAAATTGATGATTGTTAGATGTTAATTGATGTTGGTTAGATTGTATGAATGTTAGATTATGTTGATTATGCAAGAATTCCATGGTTTGATCACATTGTTCACACATTGCCTTAAGAGGAAACTTTTTGTTCTTGGAATCATGATTTGATGATTGTATGATGTTGGATACATTGCTTGGATGTTGGTTTATATGAATTGTGCAAGAAAAGTCATGAAATCTAGGGTGGTTCATACTTATATAAGTGGAAATTTTATGCATGATGATTGGGAATTTGATAATTAGTGATGATTATCATGTTAGAATGAAGTTATGAACTTGATTTAGGTATAAAATTGATGAAACTATGAAGGAATGGATGTTAGATTACTTTGGGTGTACCTTCTAAAAAGGGAAAATTTATTTTTGAAGATCATTGGATATGATGATGTGAGCATGTTTATGGTGTTAGGAGCATGTTAAATGCTTATGGATGATGTCTAATGTGGTGGAATGGTGTTACTTGGGTTGTATGGTTGCTTGATTGATCATTAAGAATGTAGGTTCTTGGTGATTATACATGATGATGAATATGGCTAGTGATTAGGAAATCATGTTTGGGATTGGAATGGATCATTATTGTGTTTGTTAGTTGGAATGAATCTGGTTGATTATGTTATTATGATTGTCATACAGCGTGCGAATCTGAGGCCCCTAGAGAGGATTGGCAGGGTTTAGGGTGTGAAGTCGTGAGTGGCTTCACATGGCCTGTTGTGCATGATTAGACTTCATGAATGAATTATGTTGTGATATATTATGATTGTGTTGAGCATGTTGATGTTTGAGATTCGCATAAGTTGTATGATGATCCAGGTTGAACTTGGGTGTGATGATATGTGTAGGTGTGAATACTTTGTTTGATAATCATGTATGATAAGTTGATACATTTGATCAAACGAGATTTCAATTAATATGTCACCAAGGTCAAAGGGTCAACTAGGTTAGAGGAGTCTTGTTTTTCAAAACCCTAGGGTTGATGTTTTGCTGAGCACTTAGGGTTGTTATGTTTCTCTGGTTGCAGTACTTATTGTACTCACATGTTCTAGGTAACCTTTGACGGGTTGTCTTTCCTCTCATTGCAAGCTTTGCACTTTTGTTGGTTTACGCATCAGGTGAGTTCATGCCCCCTTTTAACACTCTCTTTTGGGGGAGGTAGCATACTTGTTCTCAAACGCTATATTATTATTATAAGTTGTGTATGTTTTCACATGGTGTATAATACCTTGAAAGTCCTCACACTTTCGGATCGTTAATAAGGGTAACTAGCGGGAAATCTTGGGTAGTACTACGGGTTTGACAAGCCCCACCTGTGCGACTCGAGGTCACACGGGTGCAATATTGTCCTAAACCCAAACATCGTACGACCTGGTAAGTCGTGACGGGAGGCAACCACGCAACACAGTCAGCTTCGATCGCGAAATCACTATGGTTCTTACTTATGAATAAGACTAGCTATCTATTTCAATGCACTTCTTATGTTATGCAAATTATTGTTGTTTATGTTAATGCAAACTCTTGAACTCACCAACCATTGTGTTGACATTTTTAGTATGCTATTCTCAGGTCGTTAATTCAGTTTGCCATTAGGAGCACAACACGGGTCCAGCATGCATTCTAAGACTTCATCTTAAGTCATGACATATGCATTTTATTTATGAGATTTGAAT